>JAUPFN010000001.1:38240092-40765092 GCA_036924255.1 Apodemia mormo | reverse complement strand
CAAAGGTAGAATCACCTTAGATCTATTTTAACTGCTCGCAAAACTATTGATATGTTGTTTTTTAAAAATTTGACGATAACTCAATACATTACAACATACATTACGCACAAAGAGAGGACAGTGGTTCTATCACCCAAGCCGTAGGTGAGGGTGATGGGAACACGGCTTGCATTTTCATACTTTCTTCGTTCGGTGCGTATAGTATTTTTATTAAAGCTAGATTGAAAGTTCATATTACAAAGCTCTATCAATTATTTAAAATTATTAAATAAAATAAATTTTAAAACAATTGACGAACTAGCTGACCCGCGCAGTTTTGCCCCGGAGTAGATTAACATACGGCAATATAGTTTTTCAATAAAAGCTTGCTCCTTTAGGGGTTAATTTTTGATAAAAAATTAGCCTTTGTTTGACCTTGGATCTTCAACTAAAAATGTAAAATTTCATCAAAATCGGTTTAGTGGTTTAGCCGTGAAAGCGTAATAGATAGACAAGTGGACAGAGAGACAGACAGAGAGTCCTTCGCATTTATAATGTTAGCATGTATGTAAACGTTTTAAAGAGCAGTTGACATTTTAACACAAAATTATATATTTACAAACGTGCAAGTAATTTAATAGTAGGGGAGCCCAAGAAGAGATTTTTGCATTGAATCGAGTGCGTCAGATTAATATAGGGGGGGAGGGGAGTACTTCGAATACTGTTGAGGCTTTCCACCAAATATATGCCTTTTATATACAGGCAGACTATCTATGGCAGAAAAAAAAATTCTTTGGCTTAAGGAAATTATCAGATTATATTTTTTTCGTTATTCTTATATAATTTCCAATATAATAAAAGAAAATTTAGACGAGCTCGAGAATGTCAAAATAAAGTTTCCTATGAAACTTTGTGACCCTCGCACTCCCTTACACTACACTTAAATCGGCAGATTTTCTAAATTTTAATTGGCAATTAACCCACCTTACCTTAATCTGACGCAATTTAGTGTTTCCATGTCATCGTTTTTTTTTTAAAAATGTGTGGATTTTTTCCCCACCATTGAAATGAAAAACATTATATAAACTTTTATTTTTCCTACAATTTAATCTACAAAATCCAATAGCTCCCTTACACACTCGAGTAATTACCCATTTAGCATTTTGGGCTCCCCTGCTATAAAGCACGTGCAGTACGCACTATTCAATTTAGACTGCTTACGATGTAGCACTTTTACCCCTCAAAGTAAGGTCGAAATACGAAATTTCAATCCAAGTTTGATAAAGGTTTCTTTTCCTACTTTTCAAAGCAGAAAAATGTATAACTTACTTTGAAAAGTCAAAAAGAAAGAAAAAGCAGATGGTTCTTGACAAAAAGATATAACATCGCCTATAAGCATCAAAATTATTAAGGGTGCAGCAGACTTGACTCTGCAGACTGGAACAAAGTATTAATTTTTTTTTAATTCGTTCTTTCTTTAATTTTTTTTGTTTGTTGATTAAAATTTTAAATTTCGTAATGGGCAGATACTTTTATTGTATGTGTGTTATTCCGTAAAATAAAAAAGTTATTACTTTTTTCAGGTAGCTGCAGCTGTTCTTAAATATGAACTGATTTTAATTCAATATGATAATTGATTTTATGTATATAAGTCAATCATCATATTGTATTAAGATTAGGAAAGAAAAGCTGGGTCATCTGCTCTATTGCATGAGCAATTTTATTCAAGGTTTTTGAAGTCAGCATCTCCGCATCAACTCTCTTCGCCTCAATCTCTTCAAAGCGTGCAACTTGTTTGTCCAAGAACGAGACCTTGTGGCTTTGTTGAAGAACTTTGCGCAAGATTTGATTCAACATTTTGTGGAAATTCAATGCTACGTAAACTTCAATGACTACTAATATCTCAGAAAATATCGATCTTAGTGATTTGGTGCTAAGGACCGTTTTTGTAGAGAATTGAATTTCCTACAAAATTATCATTTACATTTTTTTTGTATGTCTTGTTGTTTATGAGATAATGAGTGAAAAAACAAGAATTCTATGAAAAATTCGGTTTGGCGGTCCGTACTACCCCGCCAGTATGTGTTACGACTTCGCGACAATGGACACTTTTGTAGAGCATTCAATTCTGGAAAAAACCCGTCCATGGTCAAAGCGATGCTATGAAATGCCACTAAGCTATAGAAATTTAAAAAAAATTAAAGTTCTCGTATATTAAAATGGGAAATCTTCACACGCTGTGTAGGAGTACTTAATATTAATATTAATGGCTCATACTTTCAGGGAATTTTTTTGGGTGTATTTCCAACAAAATTTCGGGATGGGAGCGAAAAAAAAAATAGTCGCAAGCAGAGCGAAAAAAAAAGCACCCATATATATATGTATATATATATATATATATATATATATATATATATATATATATATATATATATATATATATATATATATATATATATATATACATATATATTTATCTGTTGACCCCGCTAGCCACCCCTAAAACTTCCCGCTAAATAAAGTATTTTAAGCTCAAAGAAGCAAAAACTATACCTAAGTAAAGTTTGGTAAAATGATAGTTCGAAAAGTGGCCGATTTTGATCTTACGAATTACATTTAACGCAATTTTTGAACTCTGAATTGTTTTATTGGAAACAAAATCAATAGGTTACAAAATGTTTTTTTAATATCGAAGAAATATAAAAAAATCCTCATTTATAAATCCCGACCGAATCAACCAATTTTAATCCGATTTAAATTATTCGGCCTAGTTTATTAATTAGAAGAGCTGACTAAATTTTGACATGAAACGGTATACCTATTAATCCAAAAGTAATTTTAAAAATATGAAGTAACTTTGCTGTAAACAACGTAATTTTAATACTTTTCTGTAAACTTTGCTGTAAACAACGTAATTTTAATCATAAAAATAGTCGGAAAGGTTCCTAGGACCTAAAAACGTGGAGATCTGGTGAAAACTCGATATTTAAAAATCTGGACAAAATCAGTAACTTCCTTTTCTACATACATAACAGCAAGTTAAAAATTAAATATCCAAAGAGACACTATATTCTTCCAGATTTCCTGCTTTATATATCAACTAGCTGCAGCGTCCAGCCCGCTGCATATTAAATTTTTTTTGGTGAATCTCGCGGGATTAACTTATTTTTCATCATAATCACGTAACGTGACACATAAAAACGTATCATTCATCTATCTGTATAAACAGGTCATTATCTATCTGTGTGCCAAATTTCATTCAAATCTGTTCAGCAGTTTTTGTGTGATTGAATAACAAATATCCATCCATCCAAACATCTATTTTATTTATAATATTAATTAATATAGATTTTTATTTAAATTAGTCAAGCAATTTACTAGTTATAACTAGACATACAAATATTTTCAAATTATTTAAATTGATGTCAATGAGTCCTACTACAAATATAAAAATTGACTTTTCCCTCTCTGCACTGAGATGTAGGTAGTCTAATACTATATTACTATGTATTTTATTAAGAAGTTTAAATATCTATATACATATAATAAAATCGTCAGAGAGTCAAAACTGTACATTGAATATTTTTTTAAAAGAATACTTGGGGCGTGATCTACAATCGATATCGAAGTCGAATATATAGTTTTAGAATTTTTGTCTGTTTGTCTGACATTCCTGATCGAAGTTACCTATTATTCTATACATATAATAAAATCGTAGGAAAGTCAATGTATGTCCTTGGTAAACTCAAAAAGTACTGCATGGATTTACTTCAAATTTTGCATGAATATTACTAATAGGTCGGGTCAACATATAGGCTACCTATTATCACGCTATCACGCGGGAGGTGCTGTGCGAAGTAAACGAAGTCCGCGCGGACGAAGTCGTGGGCAACAGCTAGTATATAATATAATGCTTACCTGACTGCACACGAATTGCTTTCGCTTGCTAATTTGTCTCTCCAACGAAACCTCCGTTTCTTCAATTCATCGGAATATTTTTTTTTATGTATGTTTCTCGATTACTCGAAGATGAATTTTCTAAACCAGTCCATACGAAAAATCTGAAATTTATTCTTTATGACTGGGGAGGTACAAAGAATTTTTTGGTTTTTTTTTTTGGTATTTTGGTAAAGTAAGTTTTTTTTTTGGTATTTTGCTACATTTGAATAAATTAAAGAAGTGTTAAATGATTAAACAATTTGTTCAAATAGCTTTTTTAAATATGCAGCAGTTTTATTAAATAAGATGGAGAATGTCTTTTCTTTGCAACGTATAGATTTTTTCATGACCAATTAATTTTATTTAGTAACTGTCAATACCAACTAATATATTTCATTTTTAAGAATTTAGAAAAAAAAAGATTAGGCATTAGAAAATTCAGCAGCAAAATTCAGCATTTAATCGCATTGCCACGTGCATATGTAGAAAAGCTGTTCAACCACCTTTTTAAACAACCTGCTTAAAATAGTCTTTAAAATATTTATCAAAAGCCAGTCGATTTATAGTATTTCGGGGCAAAATTATGTCTATAAAAACAGAGATTCTCATTTTTAAAAGACTTATAATTCTCTTTCAGAATCATAAGTATTATAATAAATATAGACTATAGTAATTACTTACCATCACATGCATCAACTTTCAGTACGGCTAGCCCATATTCTATTAAAAATGAGTACGTGCATTTTACGTCACAATCTTTAAAAAAGTGATGAAATTTCATTTCTGACCCGTGGGAGGTATGCGCCGTGCCGCGCTCCCGGCTGCATGGGTACCACCATCTTGCTTGTTTCTTCCGTTAAACAGCTTTGCTGTCTTTCAGAGAGAAGGGCAAGACATGCAGTGTGATTACTGGCACCGGGCCATATGAGTTATCTGGGCTAGTTCCAGGTAAACTAGTTTATGTTCATTGACTACTTTGACCACTTATCATCAGGTGGCACGTTTGCATGTTTGCCTATCCAACTAATATAAAATAAGTGTATTTATTTTCATTTAATTCACAAGATATACAATAATCTAATCTCCAGAAGAATGAAAAAACATCCATTCAAAAATATTTTAATGAACATACATTTACAAATGTTTAATTTTGATATTTCAAACGACTAACTCTAAAATAGAGAGCTACATTATATACACATTTAAGTATTCTCACATTTTAAAAATTGTTTCACATTAATGCTTAAGAGCTCCTTCAAATTTAAATCTATTAAAATACACACATTTATCATAAAAATAAGTCTCTTATTTAAACATTTAACATTTAAATTTCGCTAAAATAGTAGTAAGGCTAAAATTAATCCACTGTTTTAAAATGACACTACTTTACTGCATAATATAATCATTGTAAAATATTAATTTTATTGACATTATTGATGTAAACTGCATATTCTTGTCTGTCTTTTTTACTGATGTGCTAAGTCGATTTGGCTAACAGTCCTATATTCGATTCATGTGTCGAACAAAAAGTGTTTTAACCCGTTTCAAGTGTACATCCGTTTATCTGTGTGTCTGTCCGTGGCATTGTAGCGCCCAGGCGGATGGTTAATTTGGGTGCGTTTTTTTTTAAATTGAAAAGCTCTATTTTGCGAGATGGTTTTAGCTTTGATTCAATAGAATCTGATCAGGCGTTTCAAGATCACCACCTCTTTACAAATTGATGAAAGGAATTAAGCAACTTGTAAAGGCTTTATCGATACTAAATTTTATATTCTGTTACTTTTATTGATATCGCAATTACATCACAACCTTATCCTGATACTGTAAGATCCTTTGATTCGTTATCTTAAGGACTAATAGAGCTCGAATATGGCCATAGGGGCTTCTAAGCTAACTAGGTAAACCCGTCAATAGTGGGCTTATTTGGTTTATTTTGGCAAACACTTAGGGACCGGATATTTTCTAAGATATAATAATGATGGAATTGGAAGGTGGCCATCTGAGATTGGGCTGATATAGTTGGCCTTTATTGGAGGAGATTCGCAGGGTTTGATAATGGAACTAGAAAGTGGCCTAGGAACTCCCGAACTAAACAAAATAAGCCCTAATAAGTGGTCTCATTTGTTATACTTTTCCAAACATTCTGAATCAGAATGATTTTCAGGGTTACATGGTGAAGGTGGAGGCCATTCGAGCTTTGAAATAAAACAATTCACGCTCATTGAGTAAGGAACCATGGTAACCTTAACCTGATGCTGCAAGGTACTCTTTCGAAATTCATCATCAGTTCCTTTCATGTTTTGCCCTTAAAATGATGCACATGAAGCAGTATGGCGGTCTAAGGATAAGAAAATGTGTCGGGGGTTTTAACATTTTAATTTTATCTTGTTCTAAAAAAATGATTCGACGACATTACATACTATATTTGGTTATACTGTTTACTAATATAGTCTAATACTATGTTATTAAGTACAAAATTGGCATTTTTGACAAGAATCTTTGGAATAATATCACATTCATAAAACTAAATTTAATATATTCCTAAAGTATGTAATGAATTTGATATTACGTTAATACAAAGAAACTTCCGATTTTTTTTCTTCTTAGCTTCTTAAATTTATTATTAAATTTGGATCTCAGAACAATAAATTAACAGATTTAAAGGAAAGATATAGGTAATTTTATTTACAACTAGGTACCCGGAATGTTTTTGTGTGGCATTTGAAGTACCATTGAAACAATAACAGCAGCACAACAAATGGAACAAACGTACACAAAGTCTGAAAACTTGAACAGACTCCAAGGAAAGATGTCTCCTTTTAACTCCTACACATTCCACTATAATTAGTGTATAACAAAACATAACATACATAATTTAAACTTTGAAATCGTTCATCCTTGGGAGAATAGGACAAAAACTGAGCAAGTAATCGGAAAATGGCCGCGCAGTGTTAATCTTTTTACAAGCGCGGTCTTTTTGTGCTCAAGCAATTTAACACAATAAATAAATTAATATTAACTGATGTATATAGGCTAATATTAAAGTCTCGATAAGTTGCTAATAAAATTCAAAGTTTATTTTAATTAGTCGATAAATACGTATCAAAAAATTTATTTTAATCTTAAAACAATTTCCAAATTATATATTATTGCTCCGATACCACATCCATTATGAATCAGATTTTATTGCTAAATATACAAATTAATTTTAGGTCTTTAATTTTTCCTTTAAATCAAATTAAAAGAAAGGAAATGAAAATAAACTTCATCAAATTATTGTAATGTGCATCTAACATTTCTATAAAAAATATCTATAACTAGTTTACACGTCAGACAACAATAGTTGAATTTTGGCATTTCGTTAGAAGAAAGATAACAATTTATTAATACAAAATCCCTCAACTAATTTACAACTAATGTAAATATGTAAATTAGTTGAGAGTTTTTATAATATATTTAGACCTACTAATGATATTTACTAAAAGAACTAGTAAACCTAAACTAAGTACGCATTACATTTATACAACTTAACAGAAAATTTAGAGAACTGCATAATAGGTATGTATACCTTTGACATTGAATAAAATAATATGACATTGATTAAAAATCCATATTCATATAAATGCGGTAGTCTGTCTGTCTGTTATGTTTTTTAGGCTAAAGCGCTTAACCGACGTGATAAAGAACTAGTTGAAGATACAGAGTCAAACATTGGCTACAAAAATAAGCCCCTATCACATCAGGGAACTTAATAAGATTGTCTATTTACGGATGCGTTGCACCCATTGATACAAGGTATAGGATAAGCCCTAAATTGCATATACGCAAGTAAAAGATATGAGGTGTATGTCATTGATTTCAATTTTTGATTGATATTTTTCGTAAGTTTAATAAGCCACGCCTTGAAGCATATTCTTCACAAGTCGCTATTTTATAATTTCACTTTCATAAAGTATTCGTCTGTCAAATATGTGTCGTTCGGAGTTTATTTTTAGTTTTAGAGTGAAGTGCGTGTTTTGTGACTTTTGGTTGTGTTTGATTAATTAATTGAACAAAATCCAATATGACAAAGTGTTGCATGCAAAAAGCGCCTCTAATCCTTTTGCATGAAACGACGCCATGTTTGAGAAAATTTTTGCTTCAGGTACCGTGACCTTATTTCTTATCCTGTAGCATCTTATATCAATGGTGGCACCTTTGCCTACATCTGCAGTAATGTATGCGTGATAATATTTTTATATTACAGGATAGCAACTACATTACATTTTACATTTGGGGGCCGGCCATTAAGGACAACCATTGCTTATAAACACTAAAAATGTTAATATTGCATTGCTATCTGTATAGCTGTATAATACCATATATTTTTTATGTCATACGATAGCTAAAAAGCAGTTAGCTCTCTTGATGGAAAGAGAAAACCATCGCCTATAGACACTAAAGATGTTAATAATGTGTTGCTATCCATCTGACGGGATGTTAATACCACCACCATAAATTTTCCGGCTACCTTACCTTCCAAACTGGAACACGACAGTGACACGCATTGATGAAATTGTACCTTGCCTAAGAAGATGAAGTACCAGACTCAAACAAGACGTTTCAGAAGTCTCCTACATAATATTATAACCTCATTTTACTTTTGACTAATACGCTATACTATACAGCACTTGTGTTTGTATTACAAGCCGGATAGCTGTCACTACGGTCTCAAATTTAGTTAACACCTTCCTCCTTCATTTATAGTACTGTAATACCTTACCATAGAGGTATTACAATAATGCTGGCAGCCTTGTCCGTTTTTAAAGATATTTAAAAGAAGAACTGTAGAATTGTGTAGATTATTCTGTTATTTTAAATTGTAATTGATAGTTTATACCTTACCATAGAGGTATTACAATAATGCTAGCAGCCTTATCCGTTTTTAAAGATATTTAAAAGAAGAACTGTAGAATTGTATAGATTATTCTATTATTTATATTGTAATTGATAGTTTATACCTTACCATAGAGGTATTACAATAATACTGGCAGCCTTGTCCGTTTTTAAAGATATTTAAAAGAAGAACTGTAGAATTGTGTAGATTATTCTATTATTTTAAATTGTAATTGATAGTTTGTACCATACCATAGAGGTATTACAATAATGCTGGCAGCCTTGTCCATTTTTAAAGATATTTAAAAGAAGAACTGTAGAATTGTATAGATTATTCTATTACTTTAAATTGTAATTGATAGTTTGTTTTTCGGTGGGCTAAGACGTATGTCCAAATAAATTGAAGAACCAAAATAATATTTTTATTTTAATATAAAATTAATTGTAGTCGATTCCGCGTACCTCAATTTTACCAAAAATCGCTGCAAGCAGAGTTTCAAATCCCTCTGGAGATAGAGGATCACCACAGTACTTTCTGTTAAGTTTTAAAGCTCTAGAATTTTTCCCAATGATACATGTATAGACAATTCAATATGGTCTTTAAATCGAATGTATTTTGTTTTAAAAAAGAATACCACTATATTATTAATAAATAACAAATATTTACTTACAGAAGTTTACAATAAAATAATACTTTAGAAATATCACATTCTTACTATTAATAATTCGTCTTTAACTAAATGAGGTGAAACTATGTATTTGGTTTGTAATAATTTATAGGTAAGTATAAAGTTTCAGTAAAATCTTTTAGGTAGTATGTTTATATTTGGCAAGTTTTAAAACTATTAAATAGGTGATATCTATACATATAATAAAATCGTAGGAAAGTCAAAACTGTACATTGAATATTTTTTTAAAAGAATACTTGGGGCGTGATCTACAATCGATACCAAAGCCAAAAATATAGTTTTTAGAGTTTTTGTCCGTTTGTCTGTTTGTCTGTCTGTCTGTTTGTCTGTCTGTCTGTTTGTCTGTTTGTCTGTTTATCTGTTTGTCTGTTTGTCTGTATGTATGTCCGGGGTAAACTCAAAAGGTACTGCATGGATTTACTTCAAATTTTGCATGAATATTACTGACAGGTCGGGTCAACATTTAGCCTACATATTATCACGCTATCACCTACAGGGGAGGAGCAGTGCGGAGTAAATGAAGTCCGCGCGGACGAAGTCACAGGCAACAGCTAGTTTAAAAAATAAAATCGGAAGTTAAGTCAGCTCATGTCGATATAAACTCGTTATCTAAGGCTGGCGGTATATGTACGGTTTCCTGGTCAGGATTTCTAATCCGGAATCCAGATTCAGAGGCCTGAATATACGACTATGATGTTTGGAAAATATAAGATCGTGTGCGCCTTGCTGAACATTTTGTATGAAAGTCGTGCAGTTTCGCTATGTCCGTCCATCCGCACGTTTCTCTTCATCCGCAGTCTAGCTCAGAGATCCTTAGAACTAGAAGCTGTAATTTGACATTATCAGTGATCCTTAGAACTAAAAGCTGCAAATTGACATTAATATATATACATTAATCAATGCAACAAAGTGGCAACATAAAATTATGAAAATATTTTTTAGGATAGCTCTATTATATATAAACTACTAGCGACCTGCCCACGGTTTCGCCCGCGTAGCTTTTGTTCCCGTGGGAATATCGGAAAAATTTTATATAATAAAACCTTCCTCAAGAATCAATCTATCTATTAAAAAAGAAACCGCATTAAAATCCGTTGCGTAGTTTTAATGATTTAAGCATACATAGGGTCATAGGGACATAAGAACATAGAGACATAGGGACAGACAGAGAAAGCGACTTTGTTTTATACTATGTAGTGAAGAATAAAAATGAAATTCCCGTTAATTTTTTTTTTCTCGTTTACCCCATAGTTAGTATGGTCTCCAATGTCAGTCCGCATTATTGCGATGCCGATAGGCAACTTCGGGAAAAAATGCGTGTCGGGCCACGTGCAATGTATCTTTTACTAGTTTTTTTTTACTAGACACGCGCTTTACTAGTTTACTATTTTTTTATCATAATAAATTATGCCTATACCGTCACTTATTTAATCTTATTAATATAATTTTAATTATAAAATAACGGTAATTTTTAATATCTGGCAAACAGTTTCTGGCAATTAAAGGTTTAATAATATAAAGTTGTTTATTCACACACATCTTAACAACTCCAATACTGCACGGGCTAAGACTAAAACATAGCACTTAACTATTTTTTTTAAATATAACTTAAATTATATAGAAAATATAAAAATAACATTACCAAAATTAA
The DNA here is from genome assembly GCA_036924255.1 of Apodemia mormo. Taxonomy (NCBI): domain Eukaryota; kingdom Metazoa; phylum Arthropoda; class Insecta; order Lepidoptera; family Riodinidae; genus Apodemia; species Apodemia mormo. The sequence goes on along the minus strand of JAUPFN010000001.1, from coordinate 40,753,959 downwards.
TGATTGAATTCTAAGTTATAAGAAAATTAATATGTGTTTGAACTTACTTCATAATATTGAAATTTTTAATGTAAATAGAAATGTTTGTATGGCGAAATAGGAGAAATTACATTCTGTATAATTGTAAGAACAATGTAACAAACCCTATATAAGAAATAAATAATTTGATTGATTGATAAACTTTAAGTATAGAAATTATGCCGTGTTTTTTTAAATTAATTCCCTATGTAATATATAAGTTCTTTTTAACTTCTTATTGTTTCTAACAAAATAAATCTCTGGTAATTGATAGATCAGGAATTATATAAAAATAGCTTGAATCTAAAAAATAATTACCATGTAAAAAGAATGGAAACAGTTTTGAAATCTTACAAAATTTTAAAACTAATATCGAGTATTGTAATCTAATGCAGTTTCCATTAACCCAGTGTCCGTTTCTTGTGATGGTGGTGTAGGCATTGCTGACGGTCTTATGGATATAGCAAGCGGAAGCGCCGATCGTGCACATAGCTGTGACGCACCACGCACCTCAACGGATCTGTATCTTGTACACCGTCCACGTCTGAAATTAAAATACTTATTATGAAAAAGAAATAAAAATATTTTTGAAAAAAAAACCACTGCATTTAATCTTGAAAAAAGTTTCATTGCCTTATTAAATATGCCTTTATTAAATAAATACTAAAAAAAAGAAACAAGCCCGGTAGTTTAGAATCATGTTAAATAATAAACTACACCATTTAAATAGTTCTATAATCGATGTACATATAAAACAATTCATTAATTTTAATGTATTACGGAACGATTAACAGTCGGGGTCCATTCAGTTTTTAGCCATTAAAATATATTCACAAAGAGCCCTGACACCGCACATGTCTTTAGTGACACTCGCAAGGTTAAGACGAATCGATTGAAGTAAGAATCATCAAAATCGGCCCACGCGTTTGGCCTCTAGAACGCCACATAGGAACAAACATACATACATACATACATACATACATACATACATACATATATATACATACATAGACTGATAAACGCATTAATTACCCTCCTGCAGTCGGGTAAAAAGTAGCTTGTTCAGAATTTTTTTACGTGGGTGTGCCATCCCTTTCTATGGAAAAATTTTTACACCAAATTTCTTACGAAACAGGCCAGAACTAAAAAAAACAGGGTCAATATGAACTTGCCTTACTTCGTCCACATCTATTACCTGTTTTATTTTACATTATAACATAGCAAACAAGCAGATGGTTCTCCTGATGGAAAGAGATGACCATCACCAATACACTCCAAAGATGTAAACTGTGCGTTGCTATTCATGTGGCGAGCCACTTGCATGATTTTACCGGCTACCTTCCTTCTCAAATCGAAACACGACAATGACTAGCATCAACACTATTAAGGCAGGAATACGTACATTGCGTTTGCGTTGCATTCCGGAAAATTCCTACCACCTAGTAATCATGATGGTAGTGACACGTATAGCCAATCATTCGCTTTTTACGAACTGCCGGGCAGAATGATGGATGGTCTTTTATTCAAAGAGGGCCCGGACTAACACGAGGGGCCAATTAATTTACGCATACGATATCATCATGATGCCACAGAAATAACGACGCAATAAAAAAAAATACAATCTCAGCCATATTCCCGAAGAATTACAGGTAGATGTAACTAGTACACAGTTATCCAACCATTTACAATCTTCGATTCGAACCCTGGATCTCAAGCTGATACCGTTAATGGAACGAGCACACTGGGAGGTGCTGCAGCGGGCAGGCTTTGTTTGCGTCGCAACAGAAAATGCTAGCACAGCACATTAAGATTTTAGAAAATCACGTGACTTTAGAAAAGAATACTCAAAACATAGTGGATACGTGCGCGACTAGCGACGTGGCGCAGCAGGCCGGACTAGGCCACATCGCATTCACCGCGCAAAAATTCATCTGCACGCCGCAGATGATTATATGAATTATCGCACACTACGGTCCGATAATTCATATAAAATGTATGACAAGAATCTAGGCAGATTTTTGCGATGAGGCTTGACCCGTTGCGAGCCATTCCAGTGTGCTCGATCGATTACAGCCTGATCACAAATAACCATGGCACGAACTGCGACTCGAATTGCGGTGCAGCGAGCGACGAGCGACGAAAACAAATGTAGGAAGCTGTATAAAGTATGGCCACAGCTACCGGCGACGCGAATTGTGGTACGTAAAGAACTGAGCGACGCGTATCCATGAAGCGCGGTGTAATGAGCGAATAAAACAAACATACAATTAATGTACTAGCTAGTATCGAAGTAGTCACAACTCAGAGTGGCGCGACTGGCAAAATCAGGGGAGGCATTTGACATCGAGCGACCAAAAAAATTTTTATTGTTATTTCACGTGTGGAGTTTGAAATTAATCATATATATAAACAATTTCATAAATTCCAAATTTGTCTACCGCCGACGCCGCATCGGTCGAAACTGTAGCATAAACAATAAATCGCGCGACCCGTCGCGCCGCAATCTGTGCCGCAATTCGCGCCGCAGAAAGCTGCGTCGCATTTCGCGCCGCGGGTAGATGTAGCCAAACAGTTAGGCGACATTTTTGCTTTAAAGCTTTTAATCAACGATTCAATTATCGATGCAAATGAGGGACCACGAGTGAGCCGAACAATCCTCTTCTTGATCATAACAACGCTGTATAAATCACTCACGAAAATCCGACTCGTCAGATCATTTCAATTAAAAATTCATGACTTTGAATTATTCAACGTGGAATATGAATAAAAATTATGAAACCATACTGCGAATATAATAATTCCATTCACTTAATTATTATCATCGTTTAAAAACCGCTACGTCCACATTTTTAGAATTACGATATCTTAGAAATTTGCACCTTATTTTTGCTTAGAACGTAGTTCACAAACATTATGAATTTCACAAAACCAGATAATTCAGCTTATTAATATTTTAGTCCTGGGATAGACTGTCCTATCACTATTGTTGAAAAATAGATATTAATTAGAATAACGTTCTCTAATAAAGAACACTGGCGAGAATTCATACATTGTTTTTTTTAAAGTCTAATATATTCTGTAAGATTCTATTTATTACCATAACTTATCCGTATTTAATAAATATTTTCTAAACTTGAGGAATAGCAGCAAAATAATTTGGAATTTAGGTTTGTGAGGTTAACATAAACATAATTCTCTCTATAGTTGTCTGTATTTACATATTTATCTTGTCATTGCGGACACCCAATCCCAATAAAGACATTTAGCACAACTTCTAATCTCCGAAATCTAAGTTAGATTAACAAAATATTGAGTGAAAATTTTGCCAAGAAACTTTATAGATACCAATAATAACACAAAATAAATTGTACAATGGTAAAACTTATATATGATAATAGAAGTCAATAAAAGTCACAATATTTTTTATATGATTATTCTTAGCGATATATTTTAAATAATTAATTTTAAAAATGTAAAAAAATATTCTAGTTTATCTAATATTTATCCTTTATCTATCTATTATCTATGTAGAATATTGGTGGCAACTGATTTTGGAATTATAATTAAATAAATCTCTGTTTTTTTATAAACTAACAAAATAAATAATTAGCATAATATATTATTGACATTGATTTTAATTATGAACTTTTTGCCAGTGACGTCGGTAGAAATTAAAAGAACATTTTCTTGCCTCAAATGGATATTTTCGTGTTGGAGACAAAGCCTTACTTCCGTTAATATGGAACGTATCCAAGTCATATACTACAAGTGTAACATACGAAACAAATGTCATTAATATATTACTGTAAGCATTTATTTTGTTATTTAAATAAATAAAATCCATCCCTAAAATCAGTTGCCACCAATATGCTACATAGATAACGGGGTTTATTTATCACCCACGCAACAAGACACGCAAAGATGTTTAAACTCAAAATCGTCTGTGTTTTTAAATAGGATACCTACATACCTTTAGGACGAAGATACAAAATTTCGATGAGGTTATAGCAGCAGCATTGGAAAGTTTCTTAGTATAACTAAAAGTATCCCGGCCGGAATTCTGAGTAACTAACTCAAATTACTAATATCATATTTCAGCCGAACACGGCCGAACATCACATAAAATAAATAGTCTAACCGCCGAACATTTGGCAGTACTGTAGCCAGCAATATATGTTTTCTGTGGTAGCCAGTTACGGATTACTATTACTATTTACTTGTAAAATGACATGATACACTGATACCGGGTTGGGGAGAATCCCCCAAATCTGGGTTTTCTATAGTCATGGGAGGGCAATTGGGAGGACATTTTTGGGGGATATTAGGAGGGATAAAAGTAGATATAGAGGAAATTGGGGAATTTTTATTGCCAAATCTGAGAAAAGCCGTGATAATTAAAAATATACTATCTAAACGAGTTCAAGTTTTTTTTTCAGTTGAAACTAGTTTATCACTCACTTGTACTTTTATTTCACTTTATGTAAAGAATATTCTTTATGTAAAGAATATTACGTCCTGAAGATGCTTTAAAAAGCGAAACCGGTCGATAAAATTAAATAATTTAGTGTATAATAATAGTGAAATAAAAGTACAAGTGAGTGATAAACTAGTTTCAACTAAAAATAATGGAATTTCACCAAGTGCCGACGATTGAAAGTGTAAAATCTAAACGAGTTCAAACCACTAACTAGCCAAGTGGCTCCGAAGTTGAAGTTTCCGCGCCCTCACTGTTCGCATCACTGTAAATCGGTCGTTTCTTGAGACAAACTGGTTTTTACCGCTAATTGCCATTACCGTATTTGCTAAAACATACTGTTTAAATTATATACTATTTTTTGGTTGTTCAGTACTTGATTCTGATCCGATTATGTAAAAAATAAGTGGTTAAAGTTTGACCTAATTTTCCAAAAAAAAAAAATTAAGTATTGTACCTTTGAACAGATATCAAAGTTCATTGCTTACACAGAGTAATTTGTCGGCACGGCACGTGCGCACGAGCCTATCGCCCGCACGGTGACCATATTTTTTAATATAACTACACTAATTTCGTTGAAGTTTTTTTTATAGTATAAGATAGCAAACAAGCAGATGGGTCTCCTGATGGAAAGAGTCAACCATCACCTATAGATACAAAAGGTGTTAATGGCGCGTTGCTATTTTGCGGCGAGGTCTTATGTCACATGCATAAGTGTACCGGCTACCTTACCCTCTCAACTGGAACACGTCAGTGATATGCACTGACGCTATTGCGGCAGGAATTGGTAAGGCGGTGTTACCAGACCCGGGCGAGACAATGCAAAACTCTACCACCTAGTAGCCACGATGTTAGTGACTCGTATAGCCAATATGACACCTTTTACGACCTGCCTGGCAGAACGGCAGTTGGCCTATTCTTCAAAGGAGCCCGGGACCAACACGGGGAATATTGCTATGAATTTAAGCAATATTCGCTTTTTATTACATAATATGACCATTAACTATATTGTCCTTCAATATACAGTATTTAACCAGTCAACTTGTAAGAAATGAATTGCCTGGTCCGAGTTCGAACTCATTCCCTGCGTTTACACAAATACCGCTTGACAATAAAATTGACTAATGAAACAAAAAACCAATTAAGTAAAATTGGCACTGATTTCAAGTTATTGGTCAAAGCAAAAATCACATCACGTCCTTTATTGAGCACATTACGGCAAGCTTGTTAACGCTTAGCTGGTTACAAATCGACGAACGCTTGTTTACTGAATAATGTATTCGGGGCACGCTACCGTGTATAATGAAATGAGACGTCAACTACAGGAAAGACCGCTAAACATAGTGTTTGAAACTGTTATATTCTAAATTTGCATTTCTCAAAGACGTCATTCATAAGCTAGAATAGTGAAGTTTATATATATAAAAAATAATCCCTATTTTCCGTGGTCACGACATCACGCGTGAATGGCTGGACCGATTTCGCTAATTCTTTTTTATTGTGTTTGTAATTGTCAGTAGAAGGTTCTTATAAAAGAAAATATTAAGAAAATTGCGCGGGTGATTAGAAAATTTAAGAATATTAAACAGCATATACAGTTCAATGCCCTTTCGGCTGTCTGGAAGGAAAATCCCGTATACTTACGGGTATATATAAATTACGGGTTATATAAATTACGGGTCACGTTGTTTGTCCGCTATGGACTCCTAATATGTATGGCAAAATAACGTTTGCCGGGTCAGCTAGTATTAGATAAAGGTGGAATTAGCATTCGTATTAATAATTTGAAACCAATATATACGTTATATCTCACTCTATGAGGTCTCCCCATCTCTTTTTTTATATCATAAGATAGCAAACAAGCAGATGGGTCTCCTGATGGAAAGAGTCAACCATCGCCTATAGACACCAATAATAATAATAATAATAATAATTCACGGGACAAATTACACTTACTGATCTAACCCCAAAGTAAGCAAATTATTTGCTTGTGTTATGGGTGTTAGTCAATGATACTAATACATAGAAATACATATATAAATACTAGAATATATATAATAAACACTCGGAAACCCGGAAATACAAACATTTATGCTCATCACACAAATGCTTGTCCCCGTCGGGGATCGAACCCGAGCCTCGTTGATCGCGTAGTCAGGGTCTTTAACCACTCGACCAACGGGGCGGGGTGTTAATGGTGGGTTGCTATTTTATGGCGAGGTCTAATGCCACATGCATAAGTTTACCGGCTACCTTACTCTCTAAACCGGAACACGACAGCGACGCATTGACGCTATTGCGGCAGGAATGGGTAAGGCGGGGGTACCAGACCCGGGCGAGACAATGCAGAACTCTACCACCTAGTAGCCACGATGGTAGTGACTCGCATACCCAATCGGTCGCCTTTTACGACCTGCCTGGCAGAGCGGCAGTTGGTTTATTCTACAAAGGAGCCCAGAACCAATACAGGGAAGATTTTATACAGCTCCTCATATAATACAGCCGTTTGTAATCGATAAAATAGTACAACATGGTTTATTTCTAATTTTTTTTTCAATATATACGCCTCTGTGTTCTAGCGGTCCAGCGTTGGCATTGACCACATGAGGTCCTGGGTTCTGTTCCCGGGTCGGGCACAATAAAAGTGTTTTTTCAGTTTTCTGAGAAACACAAAGTTGCCCGGGATTGGAAAGTGCCCGGTTGGCGATAGGTTTGCCACCTACCACATTTGTGGGACCAGGTATCTTCGCTTCGGCTAATCGTGGGTGCACTTGTACCTCTGCCTACCCCTTAGGGGATATGGTCGTGAAGATACTTTTTTTTTCTTTTTTTTATAATATATCTACAAATATAAAATACTTTTAACAGTGATAGGAGTTATACCATATGCGCGGCGACACGCTTCCTTCCCAATGGCGTATCTATTACTATTCATATGGTCTGTGGTTTAATGTAGTAGGATACCGGTTGACTTTAAAATAAATAAATTATATTTGTGAAATAGTACAAGTGTTTATCAAAATCAAAAGATAAAATATTATTCATGAGTTGTCTAGCAGTTAAACAATTTCTTCCCGGATCAATATGGGAGAGGCCTTTTATTAAAAATAACAAGTGATCATTAAAGCTAACAAACGCGGCGAAAGGAATAATGATAAGAGTTCGGTGGAGGTAGGAGGAAGATAGATTTTCCCCGCGTTGGTCCGGCCTCTTTGAAGAATAGACCATCTATCATTCTGCCAGGAAATTCGTAAAATGCGAACGATTATCTATATGCCTAACTACCACACAGACTTCTAGGTTGTAGAGTTCTGCAACGCCGCTCCCGAGTGTGGTACCACTCACAGGTGACTTTTACTAACGTAATAGTTCTGTTTGTCGCTTACGTGTTCCGGTTTGGAGAGTAAAGTAGACGGCAAGCTCGTATATGTGGCATTATTCCCTTCATATGGATAGCAATGCATCATTAACATCTTTGGTGTCTATAGGCGATGTCGGTCTCTTTCTATCAGGAAAGTCCATGCTTGTTTGTTATATTATTTTTATTTTATTTTTATTGTAAACATAAAATCCACAGCATACAATTCAACAAATTCACCAAGTAAGCAAACCAAACATTAGACAATTTCGGATTTTCATTACATTACTGGCACTTATATTTAAATAATTATAAGGTCTATAAAACCAATCGGTAGAAATTTAGATAGGCCTTGCCTTATTTTCCTGTTGCAAGAGCGTCAGTGCTTGTCTCTAACGTTCCGATTTAGATAATAAGACAGACTGTACATGTTTGTAAGTGGCATTGTCCGCAAGTAAAGATTAGTTTACATTAGCGTCTATAGGCGTTGGTTATTACTTTGTAACAAAAGAGCTTTCTACTCGTTTTCTATCTTGATACAAATAAGTATATTACCGGTGAGAGGGAGCTGTGCCGCAGTCCCGGCTGCATGGCTACCACCATCTTGCTTGTTTCTTCCGTAAAACAGCTTTGCTGTGTTTCGGCGAGAAGAGCAAGACAGTGTAATTACTGGCATCGAGACTTAACATCTTATGTCTCAGGATAGACAACACATAAATAAGTTACCTGGGATAGTTCCAGGTAAACTAGTTTATGTTCATTGGCCACGTCGACCACTTACCATCAGGTACGTCTGTCAGTTTGCCTATCCACTTACATAAAAAAAAAATATAATAAAAACAAAACGATCATACTGAATCCGAAAAAACATAAAACTAACGCAGTCGAGTAGAAATTAAAAAGGTCATGTCACTTTTACATTTAAGACAAATCTAATGGAACCTCAAACGAGCACCTAAAGCTAAGCTACGGGTTAGGTCAATCCCATAAGACATAAAGTTGTGAGAACTTATGCATGTGGCATTAGACCTCGCCACAAGATAGCAACGCACCATTAACATCTTTGGTGTCTATAGGCGATGGTTGACTCTTTCCATCAGGAGACCCATCTGCTTGTTTGCTATCTTGTGATATAAAAAAAAGAATAACCAAAATACACAATTCTAGCAAACATCAGTTAATTGTCTCATCTTTTAACCGCATGTGCCTCCGAATTAAGTCTACTTACTCAATTACTAATATGCTGTTATCATCGTGTTGTGGCTTCCCATTCCGTCCGATTTTCGAAACTCTAGTTTTTACCAGATCTTCACATTTTGAGATCCCAGGAACCTTTTTTGAATATTTCCACGATGATGTCAGTATGTCTATATGATTGTATGTGTGTATATAAACATGTCATAACTTTTGAAAAGCTTGACCGATCGAAACGTGGTTAATGTCATTCAATTGGATTTCGCTAAACTTAAACTTCCTCAAAATCAGAACTGTTTATGCGCAAGAGAATTTAATTAGTTTTGGAAAATTCATATTTTTTATAATAACTTTCAAATTAATGTATCGATTGATTACAAAATCTAATCGAATCTATTTCTTAAAAAACTGCGTTCAATGCCAGAAAATTCGTGAAAATTAATTTATCCATTCAGGGGTTAAGTATAATTGACAAAACATTTTGAAAATTTTGTTTTTTGACTTAACTTCCAAATTTTTTCAACCCATCAATATTTGACTTTTGACATTATTTTATAACTTAAAAAATCTATGTTAAATGTCAACTCAAAAATTAAAATTGAATTAAATTTTTAAAAGTTACAGCTTTTTAAATAATAAAATTATGTTATTTACAACAAAATTACTTTATTTTTTTATTGGTTTTAAAATCTCTTACTTAAATTAGTCGATCGCCTTAAAAACTTTGTCAAATGCCGTAAATTGAATCTAAATCGGTCGATTTATTCAAGATTTATTAATAACGAAAATTTTTAAAAACGTGTTTATTGACATTAATTCGTCAATTTTCAACCTAACGATTATGTAGGTAAGATATCATTTTTGATTTCAAAAATTGCGTCATAATCATTTAAGAAATCAAAACATCGTTTTCAAAACATATGGCTTTTCAAACATAAAAATACGGTCATTTTTAACAAACTAGATTTACGAACTCCGAAAAAATATATGCTTAAGTATAATTTTTGCCTCTGTATGGGTTATTGCTCCTTTAGCTAAAAATACTTCAGTTTGGCGGAAAGTTTCAGGAATGGCCTGCAGAGTCAACCAGTTTACAGAATTTTTATCAATCCTTATTTCAAAAACTTTCCAGCAGTATTGGCTTCTGCTTATTTTATTTAATTATTTGCGATTTAGTTACATCAACAAATCTATTTAATTTAATACAACAAAAGTAAAATAAATCGACCTCCAAAATACGCTTAAGAAACATGGCTAAAGGTGTTAATTTTGTCACAGAAAATTTTAACATTAAATATCTCTCGACTATATAAACCTGTTTTATAATAATTAAAGTAACGATCAGGCCACGACGCTGCTGGTGTTATAAATTGGAGTATTAGGGTCAATGGGAACGATAAAATGAATTTATGAAAAGAGATTGTTAACTGACTGAAAATTTACCTAGAGGTATATTTTCAGTCAATATCGTTACTAAGTATATTATATTAGTTACGCTAAAACATTAATTTCATACATTATTCGTGTGTCGTTTTGAACTCTTTAAGCTCAAACATATATCCTTAAAAAAGACCAAACATGTAAATGGTGCATTGCTTTCCATGTAGTGAAATGGCAATGCCACATGTACCTATATGTTTACCTTAACCTGCAACTAGAACACAACACTACAGTGACTAACATAATCAGAGTGCTAAGTGTGAGTTTTTCTTTTCGCATTCGATCGTGAACGTTTCGAGTTTACTAAGAATTTGTATGTGATTTGTACAGCGCTACCTAGTGGTAAACTGGTTTCTCACGTTTACCACTAAGTGGCGCTGTACAAATCACATACAAATTCCTAGTAAACTCCAAACGCGCTCACGATCGAATGCGAAAAGAAAAACTCACACTTACCACTCAAAACGCTACAGTGACAAGTATGGACGATATTGTGGCAGAAATAGATAAAGCGGTAACACCTCTGACGTTGCGAAACTCTGCCACCTAGTAATCACTAAGTGTGTGACAGATTTGGTTAATCGTTTGCTTTCTACAAACCATCTGACAGAATTGCACATCGTATATTCTTCAAATTTGGCTGGATCAATCCTTACTGGCCATAAATTACTACAGTAACTAATTTAAAAAGATAGTAACTACAAAACTTATGTGACCAATTGCCGATACATAGAAATACGTTAAAATTATAACTCCACACATCTTGTATCATTGGCTAAACTATACAGTGTTTGCGGATATGGATTGGTAAAATTTCGTCGATCGAAATAAATTAACTTAGATAATATTTCAATTATTCCTGTGACAACACAAAATACTGGACTTAAATGGACATACACGCGATTATGAGGACGCAACCGCTTACACTTGACAGAGTGTTGTATAGTTAAAAATATTCGCTAAATTTAGCGAACTAAGATTTTCTCCTCGTTATTGGTCAGAGCTCCTTTGAAGAAAAAACCAACTGCCGTTCTGCTAGGCAGATCGTAAAAGGCGATCGTTTCGTTATACGTGTCACCACCATCGTGACCACTTCCGTTCAGAGTTTCGTAACGTTTCGCACGGGTATTTAGTAAAACATCCTTAAATATTCCTGACCTAAGAGTGACAATGCTTTCATTGCTTGTTCTTTCAGATTGGAGGGTAAGGCAGCTGGTAAACGTATGCATGTGGTATTGCCATCCCGCCACACGGATAGCAACACGCCATTAACATCTTTAGTGTCTGTAGGCGATGGTTTATATTTCCATCTCGAGAGCCATCTGCTTGTTTGATATAATCTTATGATATAAAAAATACGAGGATTTTAAAATACTACATTTTTTTATAAATGTGATCATTTGATTTTTGTTTATGATAAAGTCATTGACACATTTATACGCACTTTTTGATAGCATTTTTTTTACTCGCTGAATAATAATTCTTACCTGCTGCAGCGACACATCAAAAGCCTTAAAAAAGCTGCTCTGAATGTCCTGTTGAAAATTGTGTAGATAATTGGGTTTATGGTTGAAGACACGTAACCCAACCACAGGCAGATATCCACTACGTGCTCTGAAAAATAAAATTATATTAACAATAAATTAAATTAAAAATATACAGTAATATTAAATTATTTACTATTTATTTATCTAATACTGCTATTTGATCTGGCAAACGTTGTTCTGCCATTTAAATTAATTTGAGTGATATTTTAGTGGGATGAGTGGTAAATAGAGGGTGGAAGTAGAAGGATGAAATTTGGGATTATTAGTATTTTTTTGATGTCAAATCGAGAAAGAAAAACAAAAAAACGCAATAACTGCATTTTGCAAATTACGTCCTGGAGAGGCCTTAAAAACCGAAACCGTAAGTAAAAGTGTTTTTTTTACTGTTTTTAACTATTAATAACAAAATTTCACCAAGTTGTGTGATGTGGCTGTCCATGGGCGGCGGTAATCACTTATCATCAAGTGAGCCTCCTGCTCGTTTGCCCCTTTTTTCTATATATAAAAAAAAAGTTCCGACGACTGACAGTAAAATAAATATAGCTTTTCTACATCTTATTAAAATTATTTAGGTAAATGTCATCTCCGTGATAATCCGTTTTTATATGAATAAAAAATATTAGTTTTTGTCTTTTTGTGTAACAAATAAATATTATTAAGAATGAAAACAGCGCAGCCTAAGTCAACAATACGTGTAAGTTTTTATTAATAGCATCACAAATATAAACTTTTTTATTGCTTTATTATGAATGCCTTGCTAAACTATTTTCCTCAAGACAAAAAATCTGAAAGAAAACATTAAAAGTTAAGTAATAAAAGATGTTCCAAACAGCATTGTTCATCTTAACTGAATATTTCATTTTTATGTTAATTACCCCAATTAGTTTCTACGCCAACATTATCTTACAGGCATTCAAGTAACTTTGGAAACGTGCCAATCCAATTCAGAAATATAAAAAACATCGAAGTGGTTTTTTGAATAAATTGATATTATTTATTTAGACTGTTTACTGGACATATTATTATTACATAATATTTGCTCCGTGTTCCGTCTCCTTTTGAAGTCTCCGTGTTAAGAACAGACCATCTGCCGTCCTGCCAGGCATTTCGTAAGAGACGGGCGATTGGCTACTTACTTACTAGGCGGTAGAGTTCTATAGTGTCTCGCCCGAGTCTCATACCAAAGTTTTCCCTATTCCTGCTGCGATAGCGTCAATGCTTGCCACTGTCATATTCTGGTTAGGAGGGTAAGGTAGCCGGTAAACTTATGCATGTGGTATTAAGATCCCATCACAAGGACAGTAACGCACCATTAACACTCTTGGTATCTATAGACGATGGTTGTCTCTTAACATTAGGAGGACTACAGCTAGTCATCTTATTATAATTGTTTAAAATGCTTTTTATTTATTGGTCAAATGCAATTGATTGACGCGCTCTCATGTGTATGTCTCATGTTATATTAAAATTATTTTTTTTTAAATTTAAAGTCTATATAATAAGCCTCATTTTTAGGGTTCCGTACCTAAAAAGTAAAAAGGAACCCTATAACTAAGCCTCCGCTATCTGTCTGTCTGTCTGTCCGTCCCCAGGTTGTATCTCATAAACCGTGATAGCTAGAAAGCTGAAAATTTCCCAAATTGTATATTTCTGTTGCCGCTATAACAACAAATACAAACAATAAAAAAATGAAAAAATTAAGAGAGGATCCCCATACAATAAACGTGTTATTTTGTATTTTTTGCTCAATATTAATAACGGTAACAGATAGACGCTTAAAAATTTCACAGAAGTTTTAATTCTGTATCAACTTTCAAAATAAATAATTAAGTAAAAATAAAGTAAATATTAAAGGGGGCTCCCATACAGCAAACTTCATTTTTAAGCAATTTTTGACTCGATCTTAATAAACAGGTAGAAACTTGAATAGGAATGGTACAGAACCCTTCGTGCGCGAGTCCGACTTGTTCTTGGCCGCTTTTTATCTATTCTTACACACCATAATATAATCTTTGTAGGTGTTGGTTGCCCCTTATCATCAGAGCTATCAGCTTGTTTGCTATGATATGATGTAAAAAAGACATTCGTTAAATTTTCTTATTTTGAAATATAAACTGAAGTTGTTTAAAAGAAATTCTAAATTAAAGTGATTTATTGCTCATATGATACTTTAAAACATGAAACCGGTTGGTATTAATAAACAAAAACCAGGTAAAACTGTAAAACTGCTTAAATACATTACATAAATACATGTTAATGAAATTTAATTTACCTGGTACTGTGCAAGCAGGACACGAAGCAAACAAAATGTTGAGAAGAAAAAACGGCGCCCAACATAGAACGAAAGTAAAAAATACTAATCCAAGGACTTTTGTAGCCTTTTGTTCGTTGGCTACGGCGTTTGCAGATAGCGGGCGGTCCTTCTTGCGATTAGCCAAAAACCTGCAACAAAAGATTGTTATGATAACCGCAATTCGTCTGAAAGGAATTTAAATTTTCATTTCTTTTAAAAAAATATTTTATTATACAGGCTGACTGATAAAATATTGTACATACCGAATGAGAATATTCAGTACCTACTCGATTTTGATACCGAATATCTAAAAAATAGGTACTATAATTTTCACCTCTTCCGGGATAAGGGCTTAATGAAGATACTTTTTTTTAAATTTTAACCTAATTATCCATAAAAATGTTTACACCCGTGCATAAATATAAAAGTTTATTGTTTACAAACAGCGATTCACGGAACTCATGACTAGACTCACACGAATCGGTGTTGTCGGTAACTATAGTTTTTAAATTTAGTTGAAGTTTACTACTTGGTTAAACTATATTCATTTTTACTATATTTTATTGGTTACAAATGACAATTAACTATTATGTTCTTCAATATTTACAATATTTTGCCAGTCAACCTGTATATATGTGTTTTAGTACTAACTCCGTGTTAGGGAAAACCTTAAAAACGTTTCAAAATTTTTTAACGACTTAAAGCTCTTATAGCACAGCAAAGTAAATTAATAGATGGCTTTTTTTGATATGATGTCGCCTAGCTTTTTACTTAACATCGGTGGGAGGCCTTTTTTCATAAATACACAATCTGACATTTTGCTAAAAAATTAGTAACAGTCGAAGAGTTGACCAAATTTATCACTACCATCGTGACTACTAGATGATGAGTTCCGCAAGAAAGCAAATTGAAAAATTAATGTAAAAATAATGTATACCTTTATGGACTTGTTTATTTGTCTTCTTCCGTAAAAGTATAATGAGTATTAAAATAAGATAGTTTTTTGTCTCGCCCGGGTCTGGTACCACCTCCTTACCTATTCCTGCCGCAATAGCGTCAGTGCTTGTCACTGTCATTTTCCGGTTTGGTAAGGATAAGGGAAAGTTTATTGGATAGGTAAACTTATGCATGTGGCATTAGATCTTGCCACAATATAGCAACGAACCATTAACACCTTTGGTGTCTATATGCGATGGTTGACTCTTTATAATATATATAAAGAGTCAACCATCGCATATAGACACCAGGTCCAGGTAAACGTGAGAAACCAGTTTACCACTAGGTGGCGCTGTACAAATCACATACAAATTCCTAGTAAACTCGAAACGCGCTCACGATCGAATGCGAAAAGAAAAACTCACACTTAGCACTCAGAAGGCACGCACATTCGCGCGGTCGTAAGTATTCGGCTGCTTCCGTCAACCATCGGCAAACTTCGTCTGAAGTGCACGAAGTTCGAACCGATAGTGCCATTCATTCAGTCAGGGGGTCGGTTGTGTGTTTTTTGCTCAACGCTTACAAAAAATTGGCAATTACCAGCATCAAGTTTAGAAATTATATTTTTATATTATTGTATTTATGCTTATTATATTCCTAGATTGATTTTCTAACAAGTCCAATTACTTAGTAGAATTTTGATTGAAAATAGAATTACATATTTATGCTATTACTTTTCAAAATGGTGGCCGGCGGCTATGGATTTATTAGCAAATGCGGTATCTATTCTGAAAAGTAGACACTTCGGTACACAAAGTATCTCAGCGAACTAGCATTCCTTACAGCACCTTAAAGAAAATATATTATTTAGGGAAAGCTGGAGATAGTAGCTACAAAAACTCTCCTAACCTAAGCTAAGACGTTCTGTATTTAATGTTGCCCAAGAAAAAATACTGGCTAACCATCTTCGAACTATGTCAAATAAATTTAATAGTTTGACAAGACAACAGTTTCGCAAATTATGTTACAGCGTAGCTAAACAACTTGGTATTGAGAAACGGTTTGGAAATTAATCAAATTTCAGGAAAGGATTGGTTAGTTGGATTTTTGCAGCGTTACCCAGATTTGACTATAAGAAAGCCTGAAGCAATCAGTATCAACAGTTTTGCATCTTATATTTATGCATATCTTTGTTTTCCATTGATATTTTCACATATAATTCTCCGTTTTATTTGAAAAAAATATTTTTTATTCTGTGTTACACATAGTTTATTGCATTAATAATTTTAATAACTAAGATCTCATTCTGAGTAAGTACATTTTGTTATTTTTCTGGTTTAAGAGTAATAATAATGGCTCCCATTTCTCGTATGAGCATTAAATCGGCTCACACTAGCCGCACTTGTTGGGTAATAGGAGCGACTAACTTTTTTGTAAAACTGTAATTGTACCTTAACACATGTCTGTAGTCGATTCAGCTGTGATTAAATATATTATTTAATAATTATGGTAAGAGCTGATACTTAAAAATTAGAAAATTTTTGAAAATCTTCATTTTTATTAAAACTTTCGTATTAGGCTCCCGTTGCCCTGTTCTCCGCTAAATACTAATATAAATGAAAGTTTTTCGCTTATACGCTTTACAGTTAAGCCTCTGAGCCGATTTTAAGGAAATTTAGCATGTAGATAGTTTAAGATCAGGGGCAAACATAGTCTAACACTTTTTTTAGAAATCAACTCCAAGGGTGCTGCAATAGAGGATGAAAATTTCAATGAAAAACTATATCGACGACATATTAATTCACCTCGCGGACAAAACTGCGTGGATCAGCTAGTAACGTTACGAATGCAGAAGTATTTACACTTGTAAATATGCATTAATTACATAATGGAATAATATTTTTATGAACATTTTTCAGCATATTTTACATTTTTACTCTAAATAATTACAACCAATAATTCAATAGTTTTTTAATATTTTTTTCACTTTTAATGCTAACTATTTATTATACATTCTTAATACTCACACCACACTTAACTGCACACACAAGAATAATAATTTGCGAACTAAGAAAAAAATGAAAAATAAAATACGAGTTTATTTATATATTTAATTCATTATTGTACACAGTAATCACTAACATATCAACAACAATAGAAAACAAGTAAAATGGGCGAGCTTATCTGTAGTAATAGAAATTTCTTCCATCCAACCCGCAACAAGGAAATATTAAAAACAAAGATAATTTTCGACTTGGTGTACAATGAATTAATTGCAATAAAATTAAATCTATAAGAAAAAAATACTACTATAAAAAATAACCGGATTAAATACATAAACACTCATATCCCCCGTGTTGGTCCCGGGCTCCTTTGAATAGTAGGCCAACTGCCGTTCTGCCAGGCAGGTCGTAAAAGGCGACCGAGTGGTTATACGCGTCACTACCACTGGACTACTAGGTGATAGAGTTCTACATCGGCTCGACCGGGTCTGGTACCACCGCCTTACCTATTCGTGCCGCAAAGCTTCAGTGCTAGTTACTGTCGTGTTCCGGTTTGGAGGGTAAGATAGCCGGTAAACTTATGCATGTGGCATTAGACCTCGCCACAAGATAGCAACGCACCGTTAGCATCTTTGGTGTCTATAGGCGATGGTTGACTCTTTCCATCAGGAGACCCATCTGCTTGTTTGCTATCTTATGATATAAAAAAATATACAGTACATAAGCATATAAACTACTCAAAACAAAATAGGGCCCACTTTGATTTTGAAAATGCATATTTTTTTTAAGTTTTTATGGATAGATATAGTTAGAGAGTAAAGTTTTATGAATTATTCAAACAAAGTAAATGATTAAAAAACTACACACATAAAAATATTTTTTTTTAAATTGAACTTTCCACGTAACATCAGCAGGAAACCTTAAATATAACCTACACATGTTTTATAAATATATGTATATCTAGTATATACATATAAAGTACAGTGAATTCAATTAAACCAATAAGTCTGACATTAAAATATCTATTCTAAATAAAAGGGATATTGTCCTAATGTTTGGGGAAATTTATTCGTATGTTAACTTACCACACTGCCAAAAAGGCGCTTCAAATTTGTGTTCTGAAAAATTATTTCAACTATTACTTCAATTTTGTTACAATTTACGGAAATTTGGATACCTACTTGTGAAAAGTGATCCCGGAAGACTTTTTTCAAAACATGAATTGTTTTTACAATTGTTTATCACACAAGACGGCATGATTTCAAAATAAATACTGTCAGAAAAAGAACGTTACTCCCTCTCTGTAGCCCACGGCCGACTAGTAAGCCGCCGTCTTCATATTGCCGCATCGTCATCACATTACGTGAATCACGATACGAGCGCTTGGCTAGGTCTATATTTTTTGTAGGTCTTTGCGTTTTACGTTGTTTGTTCGCGATGGCCTCCGAAAATACTGAACCGATTTTAATAAAATTCTGTAGAAATCTAGTGTTTGGTGCAGTTTAAAAGATAGGATAGTTTTAATCTCAATTCATCCCCTTCTCCCTCTTAAATACTCCACCAAAATATTCAATACAAGTAATTTGGATGATAAAACATCGTTTGCCGAGTCAGCTTGTTTTAATATTTTTTAATGCAGTAAAACTCCAGCAACCGGCTTCCATTTCCTATATTTCCGGAACCCCGAATCAGATTTTCACTAAATTAAAATAAAACCACAAAGAAAGTGTACCTACCCTCCCAAAAAAATATTTAAATCAATTCATAAATTATGGAGTTCTGTGGTAACAAACATAAAAACATACAGCCAAATTGATAACCTTTTCTTTTTGGGCAGTTCATTAATAATTGCATCAACAGTTACTTTAATATATTTTGAACCAACTTCCGAAAAGGTATGAAGTTTCGCGTTTCTTACCTCGGACCTTGGTTATAAATAACTTCCCTTACGTTAGTAGTAAATTAAGTTACAGATTTTGGCCTATTTTCGAAAATCAAGTTTTCACTTAATCTCCTAGGAGGTCCTAGGAACCTTTTCCGGCTATTTTCAACGTCAGTATGTCAGTATAATAATATGTATGTACGAATATGTTTGTATGTATGTATAAAACTTATGTAAACCTCTCATAAATTTTGAATGGCTTGACGGATCAAAACGTGGTTGATGGTAATCGATTAAGTTTCACCAAACTTAAACTTTATGAAAATGAATCAGGAAATTTAAAAAAAAACACAAAAATGTTAGCGAAACAGTGTTTTTTTTGCGACTGGTAGTCGAGTGGTTAGCGAAATTGAATACGCACCAATGGGGCTTGGGTTCAATTCTCGATAGGATATACCATATGTGATGAGCTTTAACGTTTTTATATCTGGGTTTGAATGTTTATTAAGTCTATTTGAGTATTTATATATCTCTATGTATTGGTATCGTTGACAGACACCCATATTACGAGTAAAAGCAAACAAATTGCTTACTTTGGGGTTAAATTAATTCATCTAATTAGGCTAGTGATATTTATTTATTTAAATAAGTTCACAAGTTTCTTGAATCCAACGAACGAATAACAGCTAGAATGAAATAATACAAATTTTTAAGCACTTAAATCTCTCTATGTCTAATGAAGCACCAGACTCATAAAGCATCTAAGCATTGGAAATGAAAATAGTTACTTTTGTAATACTGCAATGCATCGTAATATATTCTCCTTGAGTAATGCATCATTCGCGAGAATTAAACTTTAGTTTGAAACTTTTGAAACGAGACCAAAGTCATTTCGATGTTGAGAAACGTACTTTGCCGATTTGTTTTCATTTTTCATCTGCTCGCAATTTATGTAAGTAACTACAAACGTACTACGTTATGTCTCTGATACTCGAAAATTGCTTGATCTTGATGAAAATTTTACAAATAAGTACAGTGAGAACATGTTTGCGGAAATGATAGAACGTATACATTTTGACTATCTATCTGTCCGTATGTCGTGTTATAGCTAAAGACAGACTGGACTAACTTTGATATCTTTATATTATTCATAAATAAACTTTCTTCATGTAATTAAAAATTACAATAATATAAATAAATTTTACACAATGTATCATAACGAGATTTATAATTATAGCATTAGAGCTGTTACGTACTGCTTCCAATCCAAATCTGTAAAAATATTAATCCAAACATAAATAAGCAAAAAGGAAGTAAGTAAAGTAAATATATAATTGCCTTTTTGCTTATTATTTATTATATATATTTATATATATGGACACTAAAGATATTAACGTTGCGTTAATATCTACATAGTGGGTTATTAATGTTATATGTATCAGTCTACCTTCCAAACCGGAGCATAAACAAAACAAACATTACAGGAATAGGTGTTGGCATTTGGCGGTCGTACAAAAACCGGGCGAGACATTGCGGAAATCTACCACCTAGTAGTTACGACGGTAGTGACACGTATTAATGCCCAATATTTAATGAACTCCTTGTCTTGAAAAGAAAGCTGCAAAGTGATAAAAGTGTAAAATTGTAAAGCTTTGTTCCTTCACCTTTGTATTTAACATGATACTATCAAGTACAATTGGTTTTATATTAACATTTACCCTCAAGTTCATGTCTCGTAGACGTAAATCTGTTTACCCTTTGAAATAAAATTGGCTAACACCTTGCCTTTTGCCTTGACATTTTAGTCCCTTGTGTATTAAAATTACAAATACATTTATTTTATCTGTATCTAATTATTTTTTTTGTATTCTACTTCAAGACTTAGGTTTCAAGACAAGAGAATTCATCAAAAAAAAAATCAAGTTGACTGGTAATATCCTATCCTATATCCTAGTTCATGTACAACAAACAGGCTAGCTTGGGCTTACTATCTGCGCCTAACCTATTTCGGTCCTTATCATGACAGTAGCTTTTAGTAGCTTAGAGGTCAGTAGTCAAGATAGTTCTCAAAAAATTTGTATGCGTTATTGTTACATTCTTGTTGCTTGCCAACATACTACTACACATTTTTATATCATTATATTATAGCAAATAAGCAAATGGCCACAGATTACTAAATAGTTACTTCGTAACAGATAAATCACTCTATACGAAAAAGTCCATACCTACTTTTATAAATGCCTACAGTTTCTGAATGGTGACAGCTCCACGTGAAAATAAACCTTAAATGCTCGAACGTTTGATCATTAGTCTAATGCATTTTCGTGGCCTTGTAGTTTTGAGACCGAAGTCTGGGCATGTTAAGGTTGTTTCTTACAATTAAATATTTATATTAGGTAAATAAAGTTGCGCATTTAGGTTTTAAATGTTTCATTACTTATAATTTTAATTGATTTATAAACAATGTATAAAAATATTACTTTTGTTGCAGTTGAATGAACTCTGGCCAGCGGTATTTCCAGACCATTACGACCTGCAAACCTTCAAGAAGGGAGCGTATTCCCTCCTAAAAGTCCAGCAACGCACTTGCAACTCCTCTGATGTCGCGGGTGTCTATAAGCGACGGTAATTGCTTTCCATCAGGTGATCCGTTTGCTCGTTTGGCCCTTAGTTGTAAGAATAGATTTTTTTTCGGTTCAAACATCTAGTTAGTTAAAAATGAAATTATATTGATTTTTGAAAAGATATATATTTTGGAAAAGATGATCAATTTGGATTTTTCGAATGGTATTCAACTAAACTTTTGAGATCTAAATTATTATTATAGCTACAATCGATAGTTTGAAAAATTCCGAAACAATGTTAAATAAAATATTTTTCAAAAAGTTTGGTCATTAATAAATCCCAAACAAGTTGACCGATTTTAACCCAGTTAACGGTATTTGAGGCAGTTTTTTAAGGAGTAAAACTGATAAGATTTTAAGTACATCGGTATATTAACCTAAAAGTTTATTGAAAAATGTCAAGTAAGTTTGCTAAAAACCACAAAATATTAACATCTAAAAAGCCGTACCTAACTTTTGAAAACTTGATTCGATTATAAGCTTTGAAACTGCATGTGACGTAGTTTTTTAAGTACTAAAATATTGTAGAAGGTCGAAAAGTGATTAGATAAAAAATCTCGAAGTAATGTCGAAAAAACACTTTTCAAAATTTTTCTTCAACGATAACTCCCGAAAGGAAAAACCGATTTTGATGCAATTTATACATTTAGGTGATAAGATTTTGTACTCTATCGGTACATTAATCTAAAAGTTATATAAAAAATACTGTTTCGCTAAAAAAATTTTAAGGTTTTCTTTTTTCAAAATTTCTCAAAATATCCTGGTACGAATCGAATCAAATTTCCAGGAAGTCTAAGTTGAGCGGAGTTCAATCGAATGCGATCAACTGCGTTTTGATCGATCACTCCGTTCAAAAGTTAAGAGATGTTTACATACACACACACACGCACAAACACACACAAAAAACGTCGGAAAAAGTTCCTAGAACATCAAAACGTGGAGATCCGGTGAAAACCCGATTTTTGAAAATCGGGGCAAAATCAATAACCTTCTTCCTTATTTATATACGTAGTGGGAAGTTAAAAATGTTATAAGTGATTTATTTTTAAATAATCCATACAAACATTATAAATGCGAAAGTAACTGTTTGTCTATCTGTCTGTCTCTACTTCACGCCTAAAACACTGAACCGATTTGAGTGAAATTTGGTACAAAAATAGTTTGAAACCCGAGAAAGGACATAGGATAGTTTTATCCCGGAAATTTTACGGGAGCGGTAGATAAACGGATAAAATCCTGGGCCTTTACTTCAGAACTTTTTCTACGCAAACGAATTCGCGGGCACAGCTAGTGTTTAATAAACTTCTTATCTTTTCTAAAATGTCAGTTATTTAATTTTATTGTAGAAAATATTTTAAAATATAAAAAAAGTATTAGTATATTAAATAATAATCATTTCCCCATGAGAGGCGAACAGAATCAAATGATATATTTTTTAAATTTCGTAAACAGTGGTGCCCGGCTATTCTATCATATTTTGTTCTAAATTATTAGTAAATATAGTCTCTAATTTTTGAACAACTGCAAAACGATCACAGAAGATAAATTGTCGGGCGACCTCATAATAACTCAATTAATATTAGTATGCACGCGTCACGCTCGTCTGTCGACAATCCACTGCGATAGGGATCTGCCAAGATGCAGCTAACTGTAGGCATAACTCGCGTAAGTATATCGGGTGACAGAAACCTGACATGGCTCTCTTGATAGAAAGAGAAACCAATGCCATTATACGATGTTAATAGTGTGTTGTTTTCCGTGTGGCTGCTTAACCCTTCAAATCGAAATACGACAATGATAAGCATTGACACTATTATAACAGTAAAAGCTAAAGCGGTGATTTCATAAAACCGGGAGAGACGTTGCGATAATTTACCTAGTGATCACGATGATATCGACTCGTATAACAAATCTTAGACCTTTTATGAACTACCAGACAGAATGACAGATGATCTATTCTTCAAATTAGATCTGTATTAACACGGCGAAAACATATGCCCTTATAACGACAGTAGCTTTTAGGAGTTTGGAGATTAAAAAGCTCCAGAAGATGTAACATCGCCTATAGATAAAGGATAGTATTAATTCATAGCTCTTCATGGCGTAGCAGAATTGCAGTTCCACATTTATAAGGTTACCTGCTACCTTACCTTTCAAACTGAAACACGATAATACCGAGAACTGATAAGATATTTTAAGGCAATGGTGTCAAACCTAGGTGAGATATTACGGAATTATACCACCTGGCAGTGACGATCGTTGCGCCAGATTTGAAAGACAATACGTAAAAGACAAACTATTAGACTTTTACAAATTGTTTGCCAGGAAGATAATCATCTGTCTTCCTTCAAAAGGGATCGGAACCAAAATGGGCCACAATGTGGGATGAATGAATTTGGGTGATCAAGTAGTAAGCAATCTGTGTTAACCTTAGTGTTGATGACGCTGTACTTGGCTCAATTAGCTAAAGAAAGTAACATTTGCCTTCCCCCGTTGTAGTGTGCACTGGTATACCTGAGGGCTTCCTCACCAGACTATGTTTTCTTAGAACTTGGTTGCCGTAACCAAGAATTGGTAAAACATAGGTTCCATCTGTTGAGTATCGTTACAAAACTTTGGTAGAAAATTTGTTGCAGCAGTATATGCAAATTAAGACAATGTTGCTATTTTCAATTAATATTTTACTTGAAAATTAAGGAAATTAAAAATAGAGCTTAACATGATATATATTACTATAATGTTGCGGTCCTATAGTTCGTGCGGCGAGGCTTTAACGCCACTTGAATATGTATAACGGTTACCTTAACCTACAAACCGAAACACGAAAATGACAAACATTGACTCTATTGTGGCAGGATTAAGTAAGGCGGCGGTACCATATACTTAGGCAAGACATTGCGGAACTCTAATACCTGGTAGTCAAATTGATATTGATACGTATAGCCAATCGTTCACCTTATACAAACTGCCTGATAGAATACTAGATGGTTTATTATTTAAAAGGGGTCCAATCAATACAGGGTGAACGAATTATTGCTTTACGGTTGGATGTGTAGATGATAGATGTGACCACCAACTGGTCATAAAATTGAACGTCGAATTTGCCATTGTATTATTTATAAGGTTATTAATGTACAGTTAGTTATCAGTCCAAAATTAATAATAGTGCACTGTAAAATGTTATGAGCATTTAATGTGGATATATCATTTATAAATTGCAGTGTACATCAAGCGGCTATTCAAAATGATTTGACCAATATAGATGTCACCTTTTTATTAATAATTGGTGCCGAATTAATCAAATTATCAGCGGCATCTGTTTACCCTATACCCCTACTGATCCAATTCAAAAACAAAATTTTAATCTATTATTTACTGTGATCAATTTTGTAATAACAAACATAATTTAACCAACTTTACATAATTATTGTCATATTAATTTGTTCTGATACAACTTGTACTTTATAAGTTTGACGTTAAATTTCATTTATTTATTCACTTACATAAAAAATGAATGTTCATAATATGTAGAATTTGTTGTATCCAATTACTAAAATTAGTTGTTTATTAATTTGAAATTACACTTATTGTTATTCTCTTACATAAAAAAAATGAATGGATATAGTATGTAGAATTTATTTTCTCCAACTTCTTAATTTACATTAATACTAAAAATCGTATATGTTTAAAATAAAAACGCAACATGACTAATAGTTTCTATATTTTTGGCAAAGTAAGACACTTGTGTTGGTAACCCTGTTAATATTAAGTTTTATGCCAAAATGGCGGGTTCTCTTAATATTTAGTAAATTGAAATATTGTTATTATTTAGTTGATCAAGTAAAACATACCTGATAATGCTGTAAATTGCGAAACCCGTTAAGTGTATCAATAAAGTATAAAGTGTGGACTACAAGTATAAGTGAAAGTGATAGTGCCGACGTTGAAAAGTATACAATTCATTAAAAACAAACTGTAGTAAACAAATATAAACAAATATAAACACAAATATAAACAAAATATAAACATGACTAAGTTGTTTTATTTCAAATTATGAAATAATTGAAATTTGGATAGATTAAAATGTTTTATTAATTTTAATTTAAAAAATAGAGGGGTAAATAGGTACCAAATAGCTTTCATGTAATGAAGGTAGTTTCATGTAAATTGCCGTTGGTGGCGTTTTAGTCATAAGGGTTCAGGAAAAGTACTAGAGTCGGTCATCTATTATATATACTTACAATTATCTATGCTTACAATATTAGTCTATGTTTCTCACCAACACAATACACGCGTATGCACTTACCGACGGTCCAAATCGTACTGCGATCCCGAACCATAATTTACTTAAAATAACGCGTGCCCCCACCTACTCGCACGCACAATACAGGATAACAAATTCTATGATCTACATATTATAACACATACAATACACTCATGAATTTGGCTGTCATACACAATTTTTGAAATTTTTAACACACAGAGTTTTAGTGATAGAGATTGACCAATGTCTTTGAGAACAGAACCCTAAAAAGTTTTTGAGAAAACTGTTTAGAACGTAAAGAATATTTCAAAAATCTATATTAATCTATATTCTATATTAATATTATAAATGCGAAAATTTGGATGTTTGGATGGATGTTTGGATGGATGTTTTGATAGATATTTTGATGGATGTTAACATGGGATGTTAACATGGATGGAACAAACATCTATCCAAACATCTATCCAGCCAGATGTTTGGATAGATGTTTGTTACTCAATCACGCAAAAACTACTGAACGGATTTGACCAAAATTTAGCACTCAGGTAAATGACCTGGAATAGCACATTGGCTACTTTTTATCCCGGAAAAATAGGTAATCCCGCGGGATTCACCAAAAACTTTTTTAATGCAGCGGGCTGCAAGCTGCAGCTAGTATTTATTAAATGAAACTACACTATTCTTTTTTTTTATTTAAGTAATTTATAAAACACGTCGAATAAATACAAAAGCCAATTTCCATCTACAATACCAATAAAGATTTGCGCTAATCCAACCTCACGAATCCGCTGACAGACAAGGGTTTTATGCTGAGACGAAACGGTTTCATTGTTTGGGATAAAACAACAAAGTAGAAGCAAAAACCAGTTGAGAAGCGAAACCGACCCTTGGCTAAATAATGTCACAAACAAATATGATTGACTTCACATAATTATATCATTTTCTTAGAAAAATGAAGTCTTGTTTATATTTACAGTACTTACTGATTACGTATACACGATTACGTGCAAATTACGTCACGCGTTATGCATGATTTCTTCTTCTTCTTTATACGAATGGCAATTATCAGAGAAAGTAAACTTAGATGCATGATTTGTTATCGGTTACGACACAATTGTCAGCGTGGTACTAGATTGTAGATTACATACTTTTATCATTAAGTTTGAGCTGGGATTCGGTACGGAACGTTTACTTTACTGCCCTAGTATATACAGCGTGTTAGGTAAGTCGACCTAAACCTTGAAGAGGATAATAAGTTATCTGGTTCTCATTACAAATAAATAATAATTAAGAAATACTCTTAAATTTAAACCTAATTATTTAGAAAATTCATAATTAATACGCACCAACACGTCTACGCAAGTAACGCACATATCGATAGATATATAAATAGTTAGTTACATACATAGGCAATAATAGGCAGTATTTACGTAACTACCTATTTATCTATCTATTGATATGCGCGTAACTTGTGCGAACGTGTTGGTGCGTATGAATTATGAATTTATTGGATAATTAGGTTAAAATTTAAGGGTATGTTTTATTTATTTATTTGGAATAAGAATCATATACCTTATTACCCCTTTCAAGGTTTAGGTCGACTTAGCTAACAGGCAATGTTTAGGAGATTAAAATTATGTATTACAATAATCCGTGTTGAGAACACTGATTTGTATCGTACGACGATATGACTCACGGATTAAACTGGATACGCCTTTCTAGGCAATTTCTTAGGTTGTCAACGTCACTTGTATTTACACAGATAAATACAGAGTCAGAAATAGAGAGTCAGTGCGATATGCTGTATTTTTTTTATATATTTCTCATTATAAGACGCTAGTTAGATATTGTGATTTATGAGAGTTTGCTATCGTTCTTTCCGGTTAAGAACAATGGCGGATTCCCATACTTTTCCCCCTAAAATATCAAAAACGCAGAACAAAATGAAAAATATAGTTGGTGGAAAACATTAATAATTATCTTGCCCACGGCTGAAACTGGATACGTCTGTCAAGGTAATTTTTTGCGTCCAACGTCGTGTTTATTAGTATTTGTGTGGTCTGTGATTTTGCCTTACTTAAATTGCAATATCTTACTTAAGTACCACTTATAAAATCAAGTACAGAGAACAAGTAAAATTAGCTTAAATCTAGTCCATGTTTAAAAAATAAACATCTTTTTTCCCGCGTGAGACTGGGCTTCCTTTGAAGAATAAACAATGTGATGATCTGCCAGGCAGTTTATAAAAGGCGAATGATTGTCTATGCGAGTTGCTACTAGGTGATAGAGTCCTGTATTGTCTCGCTCGGGTTTGGTACCATCGTTTTACATATTCCTGCTGTAACAACATCAGCGCTTGTCACAGTCGTGTTCCGGTTTGGAAGGCAAGGTAGCCGGTAAAATTATACATGTGGTATTAAGGTCTTGCAGGATAGCAATACGCGGTTAACGTCTTTGTTATCTAAAGACGATAGTTGTATCTTTCTATCAGAAGAGCCATCTGTTGTTTGTTAATATAAGACTTAAAAAATCTCTTTCACAGGTCTAACTCATACATAAAATATATATTTTTATTTTATTTATTTTATGTCATAAGATAGCAAACAAGCAGATGGGTCTCCTGATGGAAAGAGTCAACCATCGCCTATAGACACCAAAGATGTTAATGGTGCGTTGCTATCTTGTGGCGAGGTATAATGCCACATGCATAAGTTTACCAGCTACCTTACCCTCCAAACCGGAACACGACAGCGACAAGCACTGACGCTATTGCGGCAGGAATAGGTAAGGCGGTGGTACCAGACCCGGGCGAGACAATGCAGAACTCTACCACCTAGTAGCCACGATGATAGTGACTCGATAGCTAATCGGTCGCCTTTTACGACCTGCCTGGCAGAACGGCAGTTGGCCTATTCTACAAAGGAGGCCGGGAAATGAAAATGTTCACAAAGTTAGAAGGTTTTTTGTAGTAGGTAATTAGAAGTTACTTTTAAATACCAAGTAAAATCTCGTGCTCTCACCGTCTGAGGCAAACGTAGCTCGCTCAGCTAGCGGTATGCAATAAAATAGCGATCAAATAACCAATGCAAATAACAATAAAAATATTTATTACCTTAATGTCAGTGCATTAGGTGTTGCGAGCGTTAGCTTCAGTGGTTTAATCCTAGTCCGCCTGGTCTCCATTGCTATATTTGCTGGAGTTTGTGTCGCGACGTCTCTGCCTCGTTTTGCGGCTCCAGACCCGTTGGCGTTCCCGCAGCCATTCATGTAGCTCAGTTGAGGATGGGAAATGCTCATACCAATTTTATTTCGCTGTGCTCTGTGGACAAATTAGTTAAATAATTCTTGTATAATATACATTTAAAGTTATTGTCCCCGTGTTAGTTTGGACCAGGCTATTCGAAAAAGGCGACTGATTGGCTATACGTGTCACTACCACTGTGACTACTAGGTGGTAGGATTCCGCAACGTCTTATCATAAGATAGCAAACAAGCAGATGGGTCTCCTGATGGAAAGAATCATCCATCGCCTATAGACACCAAGATGTTAATGGTGCGTTGATTGTGGCGAGATCTAACGCTACATGCATAAGTTAACCAGCTACTTACCCACCAAACCGGAACGCGACAGTGATAAGCACTGACGATACTGCGGCAGGAATAAAGAAAGCAGTGGTACCAGACCCAAGTGAGATAATGCAGAACCTAGTAAACTGTAGTATTAGTACCACTGCCTTACCTATTCTTGCCGTAATAACATCAACGCTTGGCATTATCGCGTTCCAATTTGGAGGTTAAAGTCGCCGGTAAACTTATAAATGTGCCATTACCATCCTGCCACATCAATAGCAATGCATCATCAACATATCTAGTGTTTATAAGCAGTGATTATCGCTTTTTTTAAGGGAAGCCATCTGCTCGATTATTATCTTAAGATATAAAAAAGTCTAACTCTAATTGTTTTTCATATGTATTGATCCGTTTGAAAGAAAATGGCATTCGTTCTATTATATATACATGAGTAGTATATAGATTTGGCACCCCTTCAGCCAACGCTACCCGGTCAGCATCATCGACTGACGCTGCCACGTCAGCATGTATCTTCGATGTTACAAGACCCAGAGTTCAGTTCAGACTCAATTTCCAATCGGGTCAGTTGCTAAATATTACTTATTAAATCGACCTGTATAATGTATTTGAAACTAACTCTAAAGATTGCCTTAAGTAAACAAATACACATAATACATGAACATGTATTGGATTCATTTTTACATTTCTTTACAGTTTATTTTTAAGTAATGTTTTATTTTTTAAATAAACAATTTAAATAGAACGTGCATAAAATGTGGGTCCATAATGCCTGTCTTCGGTTGAATCAGAACAAAATAAATATCTAGGGTAAAAATAGCGGCTCAAGCAATCTGCAAACACTACCAGAAAAAATAATAAAAAATGGAAAAAAAGGAAATTGAAAATAAAATCCTGAATCGCAATAACACAATTATTTATCTTGCACACAGTATATACAAGTTTCAACGCTTCTCAAATGGACTTTGGTCCCCAGGCAGTACACCTTGCCTGGCTGGGAAGATCTTCCGTTTCCCCTTCCTTGTCCTTGTGTGACGTCATCAATCTCCACGGTTATGACGTCATCTGACAAGAAGTTGGCCCGTTGGTTCCATCACTATGACCCTTCCGTGGTACGGACTAGCGGTGCCACACTGGAGTTTTTTTTTAATTTGATATAATGAAAATTATGATAAGTATATAAACTTTTTCCCCATGTTGGTCCCGGGCTCCTTTGAAGAATAGACCAACTGCCGTTCAGCCAGGCATGTCGTAAAAGGAGACCGATTGACTATGCAAGTTACTAACATCGTGGCTACTAGGTGGTAGAGTTCTGCATTGTCTCGCCCGGATCTGGTACCACCGTCTTACCTATTCCTGCCGCAATAGCGTCTGGGCTTGTCACTGTCGTGTTCCGGTTTGGAGAGTAAGGTAGCCGGTAAACTTATGCATGTGGCATAAGACCTCGCCACAAGATAGCAACGTATCATTAACACATTTGGTATCTATAGGCGATGGTTGACTCTTTCCATCAGGAGACCCATCTGCTTGTTTGCTATCTTATGATATAAAAAAATGCTGGCTTATCCCTTTGAGTTACAACACACTAATGTATAGTGGGATTGTTTCTTTTTTATAGATCTACAGGAAAGTCCGTAATGGCATATGTCTATTTCTTAAGTAGTGGTTACTATATCCCTTATAACTTCTAGAAAATAATAAACTATTAATCCTTAAGTTGATACTGTGTGTATAAACGCCACACATAAAGTGGTTTAATATACACGAAACATATTATCTAAGCTAAGAATGATAATTACATTACCGAGAAGCAATTAAAGTTAATATTTAATGACTCACAGAAAACGGTTCTTCGGGATATAAACTCTACATAAAATTAAGCATCTTGAAACTTAGCTGAAACTATTTCCTTTAATCTTATGATCAAAGCGTATCTTATTAAATAGAGTAGTGTTTACACATAATTTGTTCTATACATAATGTGCTAGCGACTAGCCCCGGCATCACACGAGCAGTGGAGTATTTAATTTGATAAAGCTGAAGCTAGACGAGCGGTTTTGCTGCTGAAAGAAACCGCTCTTGACACAATTTAATATGAAAACTAAAAAGGAGGATGCTACACTAGGCCACACTGCGCGTTTTCTCGTTCCGTTTCATAGGCGTCCTGCCTGTTTCTAGCGTCAAACCGCCGCCGCTATTTACCCCTTCTTCAAACTACACGATCGCGTTTTTTGTAATTTTTAATAATTCTACTAATAGAAGCGTTCTACTTACATAAGATAGCAAACAACCAGATAGCTCTCCTGATGAAAATCCACAACTGTGCGTTTCTCCCGACACTTTTTACCTCTCACTACTCTGTTGTGGAACCAATTACCGGCAGGGGTATTTCAGAACGGATACGACATAGGGACCTTCAAGAAAAGAGCTTACTCGTTCTTAAAAGGCCGGCAACGCAACTGCAAGACCTCTGGTATTGCAGATGTCCATGGGCGGCGGTGATCACTTACCATCAGGTGCATCTCTTGCTCGTTTGCCCCCTCTTCTATAAAAAAAAGACAACCATCGCCAATAGACATCAAAGATAATGCGTTGCTTTCAATTAAAAAGATATGACAGAAAAAAAAAAAAATTTACATTTGCATGTGACCAGCTGACGTATTTTCCACTACTATATAGTCAGCTGACTTTTTGTTTTCTTCAATATATTGGAAAAACTATAATGTGATAAATTTGCAATCGAGAAGAAATGGCTAATTTTTTTTCAACGTGGTTGAGAAATTACCGCTGTTCAACCCACCCACCGAGCCGCAGCTGACGTTCACAGAACTTCACGATACAACTATCTGAAGAAATTGTACTTGTAATTGTACAAGTTGTCTATCTTCCGAGAGGAAATGATCACCCAAATTTTTGTCTGACTCAGGGACTATAAAAATTAAGTACTGAAGTTGTCATATTTCAACCCAACACAACACACACAAACCAACCTTTATCAGGGAAGAAAAATCTTGTTTATTAATGCTCAGAAATAGATGCTGTATTTTATTATATATTTCTCATTTTGAGATGCTAGTCAATTTAATGTATGAAAGTTTAACGATATTCTTTACCTACCTATATCCGCAAATTATAGCATATACATAGTTCTGTTGTTAGGCTACTAAACAATGTCTTTGACAATCGAACTGGGTTTTTTACTCACAGTATATAGATGAAAAAATAAATAAAAGCCTCTGAAATGCACTGAATACAATGGTATAAATTTGATGTCAAAATATTTAGCGGTTTTTGCGTGACGCGTGTTAAAAAACAGCTATATTTTTATACATACCTAATATATAAAAACTCACACGTTACAAAAGAGCACTTACACATTGTAACAAAGTATTTAGCGGAGTTTTTAGTGATTCCTTCTACTTCCTGGTTATGCTTAGTAAAAAAATAATTTAAAATTATATTTTTTTTATATTAGACCACGTGTAACTTTTTGCAGAATAGTCCGATTTCGATAACTCTTTTTAGGGTACCTAAGTAAGTAAATGTTCCTCCTTCTGCAGGCTAAATGGTCGGTTTTGGGGGAGGAAAAAATCATGGTAGTAGTAAATATAATGAAGTTAACAGGAAAACTACCATGACTTATTATATTAGGCTTTACAAGTTTTTGAGTAATAGTCGGCCAACTTATAAAATTTTTTTATAGGCGGTGAACCTGTAGTGCGGGTATATTTAAGTAAATGTTCCTCCTTCTGCAGGCTAAATGGTTGGTTTTGGGGGTGGGAAAAAATCATGGTAGTAGTAAATATAATGAAGTTAACAGGAAAACTACCACGGCTTATTATATTAGGCTTTACAAGTTTTTTAATAATAGTCGGCCGACTTATAAATTTTTTTATAGGCGGTGAACCTGTGGTGCGGGTATATTATATTTGTCATTGACGTTGTTAATAGCTTAACTATAAAAGCACTCTTCTTAATCCGCATTATTGTGATAGAAGTTCGGAACTATATTGCGCGTGGCTTGACTCGCAATTTACCAATTTTTTTTATTGAAATGGGTATACACCGAGGGTGATGAGTGTGATCCCATTTTAATAATTCTTTTATTGGATTTAATATACTCTAAGGGTTGTCTAATTTAATAAAAAAATCAACTCAAAAGTCTACTAGAAGAGAGGATGATTAATTATTTACAAACATATTTTAATTTGACCGTCCTGTTGGTCGAGCGGTTAGCGACCATAACTACGCAATCGACGGGGCCCGGGTTCAATCCCCGGCGGGGACAAGCATCTGTGTGATGAGCATAAATATTTGTATTTCCGGGTTTGGGTGTTTATTAAATTTATTCCTGTATTTATATATGTATTTCTATGTATTAGTATCGTTGACTAACGCCCATAACACAAGCAAAATAATTTGCTTTCTTTGGGGTTAGATCAGTCAGTGTATATTTGTCCCGTGAATATTTATTTATTTTATAAAATTTATGACTACGCATAACTTTCGTTGGATTAGTTTTTTATTAGAAAAATATTATTACATGACATCTTTATAAAATCACTCAATATACACATGAAAAAACTTTCAAAGAAAATTATAATTGGCTTCGACACCTTAAAACCTAATTAAACTTCGTGACGCTTTATTAAGATGTCTAACGAGGGTTCTGATGGTAATATTTGAAAGGAAAGAGATTTGACACAATGCCACCCAATCTTTATAAACCACCAAAAGTTTTTATTTTCATTTCTTTTTTCTTCCAATACTTGAATATCTGGATATCAATACGTAAATCGAAAAATTTATTTTTCGATTTAAGACAAAATTAAGGATTGAGGAGGCAGTTAAATCTTATATGGACTTGTGTGCAAAAAAGAATTATTATTTTTATATATTATTCATTAGAAAATAAATTAAATTATGAAAAAAAAATCATTAAACTTACATAATACCGCGCACTGAAACATACAAACGTACGAGTATACGGGATGAGTGGTATATTGTAAATATTGAAAATACGATAGTTGTCATAAGTAAATAATAGGAATATAATAAAAGAAAAAAATACTTAACCACAGAGTAAACACAAATTAAAAATTGATTTTGTCAAACACTTGTACTATTTCACAAATATTTCACCACTAACCTTTAATTGTTGTGAAATATTTATTATATTTCACAACATTATAATATAATAACTATTAAATATATAATATTTATTATATTATAATACCGGTTTACAAGTGTTTGACAAAATCAATATGATGCAGTTTCACCAAGTGCCGACGATGGAAAGTATAAATTATACAAAATAAAAATACAGAAGAAAAAGTCGTATATGTACTTCACTTTTTATACCTAAACTCGGCGGTCGCGCTAGGGTTGTCACTTTGGCGTATGCACAAAAAACGGACACTCGTATCTTACTCCAAGTTAAATAAAGTTTTAAATCAAAATATGTCACTCTTCTTTACATTTTGTATATAATGTAGTCTTAATGATATGAAAACGATGTGTAAAGATAATTTGGTCGACAGCCAGCAGCAAGCGTTAAAAAAAATTAAAGCGTTTTTTGCAATTACTCAAAAACTGTAAGAGTTAGTTAAAAAGTTCTGAATAAAATGATTAGAACTTATAATTTTACATATTTTTCAATTCACTACCTGAGCCCTTGACTCCCTGTTACATTAGTTATCTGCTAGTGAAAATCCTGTCAAAATCGGTCCAACCTTTCTGGAGATAAGCCGGAATAAACAGACAGACAAACAAAACAAAAATTGTAAAAAATGCTATTTTCGTATATAATCAATAATCAAAACCACACAAACCGTATTAACGAATGAAATATTTGGAATACTTTAGTTATTACATTTATAAAGTAGGTGTATGAGTTGGAATTTTAGTTTTATTTTTATATACTTTTAACATGAATGTTACCTTGCTGCAGCAGTGACTCGCCAGGTCAACTGTCTTGATACAGAAGTTCCAGGTGAAAGGTCTGGTGAACTTCTAGCTCCAAGGCGACGTACTCCTTGCATGGGACCAATATCATAGCCGCCACATTGCCTGTGTATAAAAGTATTTTTGATTTTAAGAATTATGACAGAAATCGGCCATGTGCGTGTCGGGTCGTGAGCAATGTAGGGTTTCGTAGTTGTCCATAAGGCGGACTAATAACCTATTTAACCCCTCGAAACTTTGACACGCAAGGACGAATTTAAATGAAAGGACACATCACTCGCCTTTTGGAGAGAATAGCGACTCAGGTGACTCTTTGGAATAGAATCTTTTTTTTTCTACAACTAAGCCATATTTTTTCATTCTGTATACGACTGTATATCAATTGATATATTTTCTCTCTATTAGAGATCAAAAAAAAGTAATCGACAAAGTAATTTTTATATTTACAAACAAATATTACAAAAATCACATGAAAAATAATGAATTTCTAAATGACTTTATTTTTGGCTATCGCGATATATATCTTACTAGCTGACTCGCGCAGCTTCGCCCGCGAGTATTTTAATAAGTCGTCCAAATAGCTTTTAATAAAAATTTCATCCCCTATTTCAGCCCTCCAGGAACTGATTTTTGAAAAAAAATTAGCCTATATTTGACCCCGGATCTTCAACTATATCCATGCCAAATTTAATGAAAATCGGTGCAGCGGTTAAGCCGTGAAAGCGTAACAGACAGACAGACAGACTTTCGTATTTATAATATTAGTATGGAAGTATGGATAATGAATTATCCAAATAAAACAATTATATGGCCTTTGTAATAAAAACAGTACGTCTTTGTAATTAGAAATTTAAAGTTTAAATTCAAATGAAAGCAGGGTAAAATTTTGCCTTAAAAGTGACTGTACACGGAATTGCCATACATAATGTCTAATATTTGCCACTTCGAGAGTCGAGTGGCAGAGGGTAGGGGGGGAATGACTTGAGCAAAAATTAGCACTTTGACTTACACGTGTTACGAAAGTCTGGAAAATTAACACCGTCGGCAGTCCAATGAGTTTATGATCGCCGGTGTGCGGATGGTTTGTAGGTGATTATACTTTGCTAGTACATAGTATAAAATAGACCTGATACGGGTGGTAACGAAGTGAACGAACGCAATGGACGTTACACTTTCAAGATGTAAATTATCTAGGTAACTATATTTGTATTATAAGCTAATGACTCATGATCTTAGCTTCTTATGGGTAGGTACCACTAATCTAAAAATAAATAAATATCGCTGGACAAATTACACGAATTGATCTAACCCCAATGTAAGCAATTTATTTGCTTGTGTTATGGGTGTTAGTCAACGATACTAATACATAGAAATACATATATAAATACTGTTACATACATAATAAACACCCAAATCCAGGAATACAAACATCTATGCTTATCACATAAATGTTTGTCCCTGTCGGGAATCGAACCCGCGTCCCCTCGCATCGTAGTTACGTTCGCTAACCACTCGACCAACGAGGCGGTAATCTATCTGTTTATTTTATTTCATAAGATAGCAAACAAGCAAAATGTTCAAAGCAAATAGTTTATAGCCCCGTTGGTCGAGTGGTTAGCAAACCTAGCTATGAATCGATGGGGCTCAGGTTCGATTCCCTACGGGGATAAACATTTGTGTGATAAGCATAGATGTTTGTATTTTTGGGTTTGGGTGTTTATTATGTATGTAAAAGTATTTATATATGTATTTCTATGTATTAGTATCGTTGACTAGTACCTATAACATAAGCAAATAATTTGCTTACTTTGATATCCAATAAAAAAAGAAAAAAAGTTCTAATGATATGTTATGTGTTTTAGCACTTAACCCGCACTAGGAATAACTGAAAACTAAACAAAGAAACAATTTTGATCTGTAACGATAAACTAATTTAACTACGATATGCATATACGTATATATCGAGCGATCAGTACAATCGACAAAATAAATTAAGATGCACAGAATTTTGCCACATTCAAAACATGGCACCGTCTGTCCTGTCGTGCCAAAATAAGGCCAATCGGGGGGAAATGAAGTGCTTGCCCTTATCAGTGGAAATAGACCGATAACCATAAATTTCTGTAGTAAAAATCGCTGGACGAAGTGACAGCTGCAGCGATTGAAGGTCGCCCTCCGCGTAGCTTAAATTCGGCGTATTAATTCGATTATGTCAGCAATCAGCCTGTTCCTTTCGATTTGTACTGATTGCCGCGTACCATTACTATTGTGCGTGCTACGGTCACAAACGAGTAATTTTACGTACCGTTACCCTCTCACATCACCAGCCATTTTCGTATTTTTTTCTAAAACACACGGACCGTTACGCGCACGCGTTTCGAGTCCGTTCCGGTGGACCGTGATCAGAAAAATGGTTTACGAGTTATTTGGATTGAATCCGATACTGTAAAGCGTATATTTTTTAAGTGGTCTTAAGCACTGCAATACACTGGTGTTAGAATTGTTTAATTTAAATGGCTTAAGCTACAAAATAATTCAGGTGTAACTCAACACTTTGAGAAAAATATGACTACTTGTTAGTCGAGGATTTTTAATTCAAAAAGTAAATCGATGACCTATGCTTTTTATATATTTTTTATATAATTGGTAAACATATACATACGGAACAAAAATAAACAACATATATTATAGTACAAAAATATTTATTTACATAAATATTAATATCTTTTTTTTTTTCATAATTAATACGTAATTTTTGGAACGAAGTTCCTTACGGCAGGCTTGGAGGGGATAGGGATTTTGCTGCGTGACCGAACTGAAAAAAATGTGATAGTAAAACCGTAAGAAAAATGCGTGGAATAAAAGCGTTAAATGAGGCGTGCGCAGGCGCGACAGTCGCGTACACAAGCGAGTAGTGCCGTTTAGCCGAAGGAAGTTCGTTCCTACCTGGTGTCCCGCGACACCACATCATTTTTAAATAATTTATTTCTTTTTCAATTTTACAGCTATGTTTTTTAAAATTGTTTTATTTTTTTTTAAATATTGTTTAGGATATTTCACACAAATATGATTTTTTTTGAGATCATAGCTATCAACACTAAAATTTACGAAAATAAATAAAAATAGGCACCGTCATACCTAAAGCGCTGGTATCATCAAGTTGGTCGTTAACTAAATATATGTTTTATTAATATATATTTACGGTTTTTTGACAAATTATTATCTAAACTGTTAGATCTTGAACTAATCTTGATTATAAATAAAGTTTACTTGTTGATTAATACGCCAAAATACTTTTAAATTAACCTGTACCATAAAGTACAACCAACACATAACACACAGCACGAATCAAAATGGCGAACTAAGTTCTTTTATTTTTCCCCAAGAGCGTATTTGAAAAAAGAATGCCAATTGGATGTTATTCTATAAAATATTTCGTTCGAAAACGATAAAATACCATAGAGTATTGAATGAAAACTGGTAAATAGTGAAAATTTTTGGATGAAGTTAGCATTGGTCCCTATAGAGACCATACTGTATTAACGGAATTTTCTCAGAGGTCTCATTAGTTACTAAAGTGATGTGAGCGGTTAATTGTTTAAAAAACTGAAATCTCATATTGTATGTGATATTGTTCAATTCTTTAGGCATTTTCAGTGTGTTGTTTTTATAGTTTTCTTATTTTTTGCTTAACGTTTCCAAGACTTTTTGGTAAAAAAATACTAGATATAACAAAAATGTTTTAACCAATACTATTCTATTAACTACTATAGTAAACACTTAAAAGTTAGCATATGTGGTAATACCACCCATCTTACCCGTCAACAAGTCCAACGGTAAAGTATACTAAGCGTTCACTCATCGAAAACATGAGTGATGATGTTTTTTAAATAGTCTTTGAAAACTTGAGATTATTACCTTCAAATATTAAATCCATTTAATGTGATACCTTCATATCATGTACCAACTATGTCATACTACTAGGAATATTTTTGACCGAAAACTTACCTAATGGTATGGTTATACCATTAGGTAAGTGATGATTTTTAAAATCTATGTTAATATTATAATTGCAAAAGATTGGAGTTTGGGATGGATGGATGGATGGATGTTTGTTACTCAAGCACGCAAAAACCACTGAAAAGATTTGAATGAAATTTGGCACACAGGTATATAATGACCTGAAATAGCACATAGACTACTTTTTATCCCGGAAGATTGGGTGATCCCGCGGGATTCGTCAAAAACTTTTATAATGCAGTGGGCTGCACGCTGCAGCTAGTAATTTATTAATCATAAGATAGCAAAAAAGCATAACGCCAATTGACACCGGAATCTTAATGCCACATGCAAAATTTCACCGGCTACATTACCCTCAAAACTACGACAGTGACAAGCACTGACGCTGTTGATGCAGGAATAGGTAAGACCACATAAAGTAAATGTGGTACCAAACCTGTGCGAGACAGTGCAAAACTTTACCATCTAGTAGCTGCAATGGCAGTTCACCTTAACGAACTACCTGTTAGAATAGCAGACTATCTTTTCTACTAACGGGGCTCAGACCAACACGGGGAAATAGTAAGTCTTTAAAAAATGAAGTTGAGTCACCTTTAAGTTTTAGATTCATAATAAATCATACCGACATACATACTAGTAGTTAGTATGTATGTCGGTATGATTTATTCATGCCAGTATTTAGTCATGCCAGTATTTAGTCATGCCTGTACGCAGATTTGCGAATATTCTTTGTACATTCAAAATTAACATGTTAAAACAAAACAATTTTCAAAGTCCACTAAACAAGTAACTTAAGATAAAGCTCACCTCCAGAAAAGGAATTTATCATTTTTAAATGTCATTTATTTGTGAGATAAGTAAATGATACCAAATAACAGACAATGGCTGAATACCAGAAAGTTTCTGAACGAAGTCTATTAAGAAAGGTCACGATACTTTGCTCGGATCATTTTCCTTCTAAACTCCCACATTTAGTAACTAACTTTTTCATTGTGAAAGATATCAGAATTAAAACATGTATTGTTACTCGTACGTTGGTAACCAATTAGTTTGAGTAGCGATCTTTGTGGCCGGTATGCGACCATAGATTAAACAATAAAATCTATTTTAACAACTTACTTTAGCCATAAAGAAAATAACATAATATACATGTTTTTATTATATCATATATGTCACAGGAATGTAGTATGTGTAATGTTTATTTTTGTTAATTTAATGTATTCCTAATGCATGTAATTTAAAAATTTATTATTATCACTATAAAAAATATTATTAGATTTATATAGTCCTCTATATTGTAAACGTTAACTGTACTAAATTTCATACTCCGCCGTTTGCGCAATTGTCTTAAAAAGGGGTACAAATTTTCACCTTCACGTATTAATTATATACTTAGATAATAAAACCTAATGTTCAAATAACTTTTTAAAGGAGGACATCCTTAATTAGGCTGTTATTTTTATATAGGAGAAGGAGCAAATTAGCAGGAAGCGCATGTGATGGTAAATGATCGCCGCCACCCATGGACATCCGCAGTACCAGAGGTTTTGCATTTGCGTTGTCGTCCTTTTAAGAATGAAGGGCTCCAAGAAGTATCCGTTCAGATTCCGCCGGTTTTTGATTTCACAGAAAAGTAGTGCAAGCCCTACATTAGTTAACTTCAGAACTTAGAATTTATTGCCTTATTTGAAAGCTCTTTTGTTGGAGAGGGTATACTCTCCATTTGATCGCATATATGTATATTGAAGATCTGATCCAAATCCGGGCTAGACGCTACGGAATGCTGTCACCTAAAGGCAAGACGACTTTTACAAAAGGCCTGGCAGAATGAGATTTGGGCCATTCTTCAAAATGAACCCAAACTTATTAACTCTTGCTTCAAAAATGCATAGTTGTATTATTTGGATAGAAAAATCTAATTTCATTCATAATAGGAATGTAAAATATATGTTCATGGTTTTGATTTGATGATTAATCCCAAATAAATTTGATAAAAAACTGATACAAATCCAGTCGCGACGTTGTAGAACTCCGTCACTTAAAAGGCCAGACGTTAGTGACATGCTTCAGCAATCGTTTGTCTGTTGCAAAATGCTTGGCTGGATGGAAGTTTATTCTTCAAATAAGACCCACATTTATTAAATCTTATTTCAGAAATGACTTAGTTTTATTTCTTGGATACGAAAATGTAATTTTTATGTATCGATGATTTTACTTTAATGAATGATTCCATATAAATTTGGTGAAGATCTAATCATCATCATCATCAATCATCATCAAATCTGGGCGAGACGTATTAGAACTCTGTCACCCACAAGGCAAAGCGGTAGTGAAATATTTAAATAATTGTTTGCGTTTTACATAAAGCAGAACAGTTGCAAATGATCTATTCTTCAAAGATAACCCAGACTTATTAATTCTTACTATGCATTCCGACTGATAATAGGATTGCGCTTGTTATCAACTTCATACTACAAGTGTGAAATTAGTAATGTCAGTAAAAAATATTTGTTCAAAAAATATTGCTGATTTATTGAAGAACCAATAAAGTTGTAATAATTTTATTTTCATCAATAAAAAAATCGTAAAAATACCACTATACCAATACCACTTCATATTTATTATAAGTTTATTATAAGTTAAAAATTTATTATAAGTTAACAACGACGGGACCAATTTTGTTGCGACTTTTATGGGTTTGGATTGCCTTTGTTCCGAAAAGGCTAGAAAGCATTAAAATATAATATTCATAAAAAAACAGTAAAATATATCATTCTATGTTCTCTATATAATATATATATTATAATAGTCGTGTTAGTTATTTTACACCTTATTTTAATACATGGTAACCTGATGTGATGGTAATAAAAATATACCAATAAGAATGAAAATATTTTTTTAAGTATTGTGGTTGACAACTTCTATATAAATTTTATTTTTATTGTTGTCAACCACGCATTAGTGGTTTTGATTGAATGATTGATCCAATACAAATTTGGTGAAGTTCTGATCCAAATCCAGACGAGACGTTGCGAAACTGTCATCTAGAGGGCAAGATGGTAGCAACGTGACATATTATACAAAATGCCTAACAAATGGTAGATGTTCTTCAAACAGGATCAGACTTATTAACTCTTACCTTAGTAATGCCTTCTTTGGATAGAAAATTTTACATTCATTCTTAATGGGGATGTCAAATATGTATTGACGGTATTTTGCCGTGAGTCTTATGTTGTAATTGAAAATATACTGTTTAAAAAATTAAAATCGAATCGAAAAGTTTTCAAAAGTTATAACTTTTCAAATTGAATATTTTGTTGTTTAATGCAAACCTACTTAATATTTTTAAAACAACTTTTAGGCTAATACACCTATTGATTTAAATATAATTAATTAGCTTTTCTGTGTAAGAAATAGCGTCAAATATTGTATGTAGGTAAACCGAATTAAAATCGGTCGATTTTTTAGGATTTGTCAGACATAAATTTTTGAATAAAAATATTTTTTGACATTTCTTCGAAATTTTTTAATTTGTAGATTATGTAACTAAAAAAATATTTTACAGCTCGAAAATGGCATTGAATGCCATGAGAAAAATCAAAATGAGTCATCGTTTCCAAAATATATAGCTTTTCGAAAATGAAATCACTGTCATTTTTAACAAAACTTTGATTTTAAACTCTTAAAAAATCTATAAACATAGATTTTGGTTCCTTAGAGGATCCATCATCTTATCAAATCGAATCCAGGATTTTATGTGGGCAACGCTGACACCGGCCCACTAGATCACAGAAACTAGACACAGGCCACAAATTATAAAAATTCTATTTTCATAAAGTAATAGCTATTAAGGTTGACAAAATATAGAACAGTTAAATCCATACACCAAATCAGATTACAAACAACTGGAAGTAAACGATTAGATATTTGCCTATTTTTTGTACCACGCAAAAGAGTGGATTTAAAATATTGTTACAAATATCACACACAAACGTATAAATAAAAATTACACGTATATACTGAACAGAATATAACTCTTTCTTTGCTTCGCGTAGTCAGATAGAAATATGAAGTTTACGAATGAAATATATTAAACATTTTAACTTTATCGCAATGCAATAAAACTCAGCTCATGTCCGTTCGCTTTTGGATCTCGTTCAAGGTCAGTGAGGGAAAATCTCTGACATGGGAAATACTTGTAATATATCTGTATACAAGACCATTAATTTATAAATGTCAAATTGTGTGCCAATCTTTACAAAGCTGCGATCATATTGGAATAAGGTAAATTTAAATCAAATCAAAAAATTATCGACACGTTAATACCTCTAAAAGGTAAAAATATAATATGTATGTATTTTAGCACTGGTATCGTGCTAGAGAAAACAATGAAAAAATTCCAAAGGAACAATCCTGTCGTATCTAATTTTTTTTGTAAAATTTTTAAAGTTATCTGGAAAAATACTTAAATGTTGACAGGCTATAATGCGAATATTTTTAAGTTTTATTTTTTTGTTTATTCTTTTATTTAGGGCGGTGAGCTTAGT
This sequence comes from Apodemia mormo, assembly GCA_036924255.1. Lineage (NCBI taxonomy): Eukaryota > Metazoa > Arthropoda > Insecta > Lepidoptera > Riodinidae > Apodemia > Apodemia mormo. The sequence continues at coordinate 40,709,807 of JAUPFN010000001.1, read as the reverse complement.
TTTGATAAAATAGACAAAATTATGTAACATCTAGTTTATAATATGTTCATGTTCATCGTGAAATCTAATGGTCTAAAAAACTGGAATCAGGAACTGGAAAAAGGCCTAAAACTTGACAAGCTACTTTTTATGTTATTAGAGAGCAAATAAGCAGTTTGAAACAACCATCGCCAAAGTTGTTTAAGGTGCGTTGCTATCTATGTAGTAGGATGGCAATGCCACATGCATTAGTTTATCGCCTATCTTACCCACCAAATCTGGACACGACATTCAACAGTACTGACGATATTGCGGCAGAAATAGATAATGCGGGAGTAACAATATACATACCCGTATGAGACGTTGACTTTATCTAATAGTCGTGATTTTTATGACGATTATAGATAATCGTTTGCTTTTTAAAAACTGCCTGACAGAATGACAAATGTTTTAATTTTTAAAAGCAGCCAGGATAACAGGGGGAAAAACGTAATACAAATATTTTGGTATTGTTAGTTCTTTATAATTACTTGATTTTGGTAAGATAGATAAAGGCAATGGACGAAATCGATCACATAGCAAAGAAGATTTTTGGCCCCTTTGAACTAGTCGACATCGGCTCAGTTGGTTAGAGCGTCCTAGCTCCAGGGAAGGTTGCAGGCTCAAATCCTAGCTTATCAAAATTTTTCATTGTTGTTTTTAAGTTTTCCAAGATAGGTAAAGTCCAATAGAATGCCTGGTTTTCATGTAATTGTTTCTCGTGAAATAAATATATGCAACTGTGTATTTAATAGTTTAATTAAATAAAGTTTAAGGCCCGCTTGCACCAACATTATATACATTATATGCTTATTAGTAGTGGAAAAATATTTGACAACATCGCATTCAAAAACTTGTTTTCAGTATTATAAACATGTTCCAAGCTTTAATCCCAATTGTCGGAAGCAATACCAACTATTAAAATTTAAAGCGTAAAAGTTACATTTGAATGCTGTTTAAGGTTTTTGCCAGTAAGTTAAGGGTCGTTCATAGACCTCCAAGATTTTATTACCGAGACCTCAAAATCATAATTTTCTTATCATATTTTGTTTCCATGATTTCCAAGAGATATAAAATACAGTCAACATAAACTTAAATTTTCTTTTAGTATATTAACAATTATATTTCTCGTTTTCTTTATTGTTGTTTGCTTAAATACGTCAAGACTACATTGTGGTCATTAATTTCAAAAAGTTATTTGGCATTATAGAATGAGTTGATGTTCAAATGCTACAAAGGACGGAATTTTCTATTGCTATGGACATGTTGGTTGTAAGAGTGAACTATTTTATAGCTTTTAATGTAATTAGAGAATGACATTTGTCTCTGTCCCACATTCAAGATACTAGTTTTTTGGTGTTTGTAACAACGGCAATGCAATTTCTTATCAGTTAGCTTTTACCGTACTTTTACTGTAACGTTATTAATTTATTCATTTAGTATTTATTTGCTTATTTGCAGGATAATTAAACCATAAGATTTTATGTCCGGTATTTTTCATCTCTACAGATTGACTGATATTTATGTATATGTGTGTTTTCTTTAACTCAATCGGGTTGAAAAGTAGCCTATGTTATTAAAAGATAATGTATTTTTATATTCGTAAAAGATTTTTATTCCAACCCAGTATTTTTTATTTTATCTATGACAAACTAACAAGTAAGTAGATTAATTACGTGTAACCGTGGGTATAACTAACAGTACCACTGAATGTTACAACTATATGTCACCGTAAAATTGTAAGAACCGTTTACAATATATCTAGGAAGTTTATAATTTGGTTAGATTATGTTAGCAGGGTGTTTATAATATTACAACGGTAGATTATAATCTTACGGTTTTTACGGTGGCATATAACATATTAATACCTATGTGTAATTGTAAGAACCGCTTACAATATACCTAGGAAGTTTATAATTTGGTTAGGTTATGTTAGCAGTTTGTTTATAATATTACAACGGTAGATTATAATGTAACGGTTTTTACGGTGGCATATAATATATTAATACCTACGTGTAATTGTAAGAACCGTTTACAATATACCTAGGAAGTTTATAATTTGGTTAGGTTATGTTAGCAGTTTGTTTATAATATTACAACGGTAGATTATAATCTAACGGTTTTTACCGTTGCATATAATATATTAATACCTACGTGTAATTGTAAGAACCGCTTACAATATACCTAGGAAGTTTATAATTTGGTTAGGTTATGTTAGCAGTTTGTTTATAATATTACAACGGTAGATTATAATCTAACGGTTTTTACGGTGGCATATAACATATTAATACCTACGTGTAATTGTAAGAACCGCTTACAATATACCTAGGAAGTTTATAATTTGGTTAGGTTATGTTAGCAGTTTATAATATTACAACGGTAGATTATAATCTAACGGTTTTTACGGTGGCATATAATATATTAATACCTACGTGTAATTGTAAGAACCGCTTACAATATATCTAGGAAGTTTATAATTTGGTTAGGTTATGTTAGCAGTTTGTTTATAATATTACAACGGTAGATTATAATCTAACGGTTTTTACGGTAGCATATAATATATTAATACCTACGTGTAATTTAAGGTGGCATATAATATATCAATACTTTGGAGTCCTTTAAGACAATAGCACGAACGGTGGAGTATGAAATTTGGCATAACTAAGTTTACATTTTTTTTATGTCATAAGATAGCAAACAAGCAGATGGATCTCCTGATGGAAAGAGTCAACCACCACCTATAGACACCAAAGGTGTTAATGGTACGTTGCTATCTTGTGGCGAGGTCTACTGCCACATGCATAAGTTTACCGGCTACCTTATCCTCCAAACCGGAACACGACAGCGACAAGCACTGACGCTATTGCGGCAGGAATAGGCAAGGAAGGAAGGCAATACATCACGAAGGACTGCAGAAACTCAACATTTTTAAACAAAATGTTTTAAAAATACATTAAATTAATAACGCAATCTGTCTTAAAAAAGATTTTTATTGCTATCATATATTTTTATTGCTTAGCCTATGTTCGAACTTCGGCCACGGGAGATCGCTAGTATTCGTAAATACGTGAATTAATATTATTCGCCTACACCATTGCTTAAACTATATAATGTTTTCTTGTCCTCTTGAAAATACATTGTTCAAACAAATTTCGTATAAATATTTTACTGTTGGTAACATTACTCAAAGAGATGCAGGAGATCGTGGAAAGAGGATGCATGGAGGTCGTGGGAAGTAATAAGTATAGAACATTTTATTTTTTAGATCAATGGCATTTGGAGGTCTGGCAATCACACTAAGTTCCCTAAGGACCACTCGCAATGTAGGGTTCCGAAGTTGCCTATCACAATAATGCGAACTAAGAAGAGGGCTCTTATAGATTCATACTATAAATATATAAGATATCCAATCTCTATGACAAATACATATCCACACCACAGGCTCACCGCCTATATAAACTTGTCTGAGTACGTTTTATAAAATGCCTGACTATTAGTCAAAAATTTGTAAAGCCTTTTATACCGTGATAACATCCTTTTAGCTACATGATATTTACTACTACCATGACTTTTTTGCCACTACCAAAATCAACCGATTACACTTGGGGGGGGGGGGGGGGACATTTAAGTCTAACAAAAAAAATTTTCGAATTCCCATTATTCATTCGAACTGCAAGTGACTGAAACGTGCTTCCTGAGTCTGTTATCCCCAACGAGTACAATCTAGGGACCTTCAAGAGAAGAGTGAACAGGTACCTTCTAAGAAAGCGCGTTCCATCTTAGGCCGCATCTTAGCTTACCATCAGGCGAGATCGTGGTCAAGCGCTTCCCTATTGATAATAAAAAAAATTAGCAATTAAAAGCTTAATATTTTACAAACGAGTCCCTTAATTGAAAAGTTGTTTTCACAAACCTAGAATATTTTTGAAAAACCTATCCAACGATACCACACACAATGGGGTACGTGAGAAAAAAATTTACATTTTTAGATGTAGGGAGGTACCCTGACTAAAAATATTTTTCAAGATTTTATGTTCCTACATTGTTGACGTGACTAATATGTATATTTTAAAATTGTAAAACTTTTATACTGCAGCGGGCTGAACGCTGTGTCTGGTTGTCTCTTTCCATCAGTCTGTTTGTTTCCAATCTTATGATAATAAAAAACCTATCTCGAGTTTAGTCATTAACCTTAGAGCTAAATTTACCTTACACTCAACCAAAGTTATCCCGAACGTCAGCCAGCACGAGATTAGAATAGCTCTCAAACAGCTTAAAAACCAACAGGAAGCGGGCGAACACGAATTTACGAGGAAGCTTTAAAAGCAGATGGTAAGCCTGTAAACTTAGTCTCATAAAAGCTTATTAAATCTGTCTCACCTAACAGTATTTCATTAAGTTTTAGACATCTAATGTCACTACTGGTACTAATGGTTCTTGGGAAAAGGTAAAAAAGTACTATTCGAAAATTAAAGTTCAAAGTTTGAATTGAATTTCAAACACAATCTTAAATCATGTTTATAATTTGTTTTCGAGAGTCCTTAGGCGTTTTGAAACAGCTGGTAACGAAGAAAGCTTTAATTTAATTATATATTACACAAAAGGCTATACTACCTGTTAAGATATTTCTTCCAATCATGTAATAAATAGTTGTGTTATCGACCACTGTTCTTAGTGTGGGGTGACCGTGAAAAAAGCTTTTGCCTCGAAAAAGAAATAAAATAGGATTTAGGTGGTCTTTCTGACTTTGTAATCGACATCATATCATCATATCCAAATGTTGATAGGCTTTATAGTGCTGCTATATTAACGAGCAATATGTTGAAATACTAAAGTGAACATCCATATCCGTATCCATACTAATATTACAAATGCGAAAGTCTGTCTGTCTGTCTCTTGTCTCTTACGCATTCACGGCTAAACCGCTGGACCGATTTTCATTGAATTTGGCATGGATATTGTTGAAGGTCTGGGGTCAAACATAGGCTAATTTTTTTTCAAGTCCCTTGAGGGCTGAAATAGCGGATGACATTTTTATTAAAAGCTATTTGGACGACTTATATTCGCGGCCGAAGCTGCGCGGGTCAGCTAGTCTCTATATATTACTAGAAAATGCAGCAACACTACTACATATACTTATTTGATTATATCAGGTTACAAGTACAAAGCTCAGGTTGAAAAGTCGAATGTAGTAAGGCGTACGTTAAAGATACGTCATAATTCCAAAATTATTCAATGCTCTATTTAATTTCTAGACTTCAAACAATCAGTCACAAATTAAATTATTTCTTAGTAAAAATTTTTCATCATCAAATAAAAACTAGTTATAACAAACTAATTGCTTTCCATAATCACGAGCAACCCAATGGAGAACCATGGACGTGTATTTAATGCTTTACGATTAAATTGTTTTGTCCTTCAATGACGCTTATTGAGCCATAAAGAAACTTGACATTTCTCATAGATTTTAGGAAATGACAAAGTACCTCCTTTAAACAAAAGCTTAGCTTAGTAAGCGAAAGTGGAAGTGGTGGTCGTAAAACCAAATACCCGGACGAAATGTTGCTAAAATCTACCACCTAGTAGTCACGATGGTAGCGACACGTATAGCCAATTAGTCACCTTTACAACCTGCCTGACATAACAACTGATAACACGGCAGTTGGTCTATTTTTCAATGGAGCCCGGACCAACAAAGGGTTAAAAAACGAAACTCCTTTATAAAAATAGGCCATCTGCTATTCTGCTAGGCAGTGTGTAAAAGGCAAACGATTTTCAAAGCACGTCTCTACCATCGTAACCACCAGTTGATAGAGTTCTGCATCGTCTCGCTCTATGTGGCAATACCATGCCATGGTATTCCTAATGGTAAAAGACAACTATCGCCTATAGAATAGAATAGAATAGAATTGAATAGAATAGAGTAGAGTAGAGTAGGGTAGAGTAGAGTAGAGTAGAGTAGAGTAGAGTAGAGTAGAGTAGAGTAGAGTAGAGTAGAGTAGAGTAGAGTAGAGTAGAGTAGAGTAGAGTAGAGTAGGGTAGGGTAGGGTAGGGTAGGGTAGGGTAGGGTAGGGTAGGGTAGGGTAGGGTAGGGTAGGGTATGGTATGGTAGGGTAGGGTAGGGTAGGGTAGGATAGGATAGGATAGGATAGGATAGGATAGGATAGGATAGGATAGGATAGGATAGGATAGGATAGGATAGGATAGGATGGGATGGGGTGGGATGGGATGGGATGGGATGGGATGGGGTGGGGATGGGATGGGATGGGATGGGATGGGATAGGACAGGACAGGACAGGACAGGACAGGACAGGACAGGACAGGACAGGACAACAGGACAGGACAGGACAGGACAGGACAGGACAGGACAGGACAGGACAGGACAGGACAGGACAGGACAGGACAGGACAGGACAGGACAGGACAGGACAGGACAGGACAGGACAGGACAGGACAGGACAGGACAGGACAGGACAGGACAGGACAGGACAGGACAGGACAGGACAGGACAGGACAGGACAGAACAGAACAGAACAGAACAGAACAGAACAGAACAGAACAGAACAGAACAGAACAGAATAGAATAGAATAGAATAGAATAGAATAGAATAGAATAGAATAGAATAGAATAGAATAGAACAGAATAGAATAGAATAGAACAGAACAGAGTAGAATAGAACAGAATAGAACAAAATAGAACAGAATGGAACAGAATAGATTAGAATAGAACAGAATAGAACAGAAAAAACAGAATAGAATAGAACAGAACAGAATAGAACAGAATAGAATAGAATAGGATAGAATAGTACAGGTCAGGACAGGACAGGACAGGACAGAATAGAACAGAACAGAACAGAATAGGATAGAATAGAACAGGATAGGATAGGACAGGACAGGACAGGACAGTACAGGACAGGACAGGACAGGACAGGACAGGATAGGACAGGACAGAACAGAACCGAACAGAACAGAACAGAATAGAATAGGATAGAGTAGAATAGGATAGGATAGGATAGGAAAGGACAGGACAAGACAGGACAGAACAGAACAGAACAGAACAGAATAGAAAATGTTTATTTACGACACACCAAATAACTACAGAAATTAAACATATTAAAATTAAGAGAAAAAAAAATAAGGACACAAAACAAAGCAAAAAAAAATCTAATAATTCATCGTTTTTATCCTTGTGGTAGAGTCTTTATGCTACATGTATAAGTTTACCGGCTACCTTATGTGACAAGCACTGACGCGTAGTATTATAGAAATATGAACTTTCCAAATAAAATATATTACGAATAAACATTTTATCTTTGTCGCAATGCAATAAAACATAGCTCATTTCCGTTTGTCTTGGATTCCGTTCAAGATCGGGGAGAGACATGGAGTAAATGGAGGCGCCTTCTTAAGACACTTATTAGACGTCAAGCGTACCTAAATTTTAAACTGACATAAATACGAGAATGTATGCAACAGTACGTCAACAATAAAAACTCAATTACAATTAAGATCAATTTGCCTATATAATTTGCCATAGTTTTGACAGTGATATAAGCATTCGCTCATATGCATGGCTACACGTTCAGTGCCAAACGCCATGTCTATTAGTATTTATGTGGTCTGTGGGTGGGGTTAAACGTCAGATTTGTAGCCAATCTTTATAAAGTGGCGGACATATTGAAACAAGGTTTATTGTTTTTATATCATAAGATAGCAAACAAGCAGATGGCTCTTCTAATGCAAAGAGACAATGACAGATACCAAATATCTTAATGGTATATTTCTCTCCATTTGGCAGACAAGTAACGCCACATACTTATTTCACCGAGTACCTGACCTTTCAAGAATACAATACTAATTCGTTCGGAATAGGTAAGACAATGATACTTTGAACCCGCTTTACCAGACTTTCGGAACGTTTTGCTCGCCTGGTATTACAATAGTTATATACATTTGGTCAATCGTTCCTCGGCAAAAGCTGTGTCTATTGTCTCTGTCGAGTATCGACTCCGAGCCAGGATCACTAACTTTTCGACCATTGCGTTATTTATCGATTATATTATCTTCTAGCTGAGCCCGCGACTTCGTCCGCGTGGAAAATTTCGAAATTAAAAGTAGCCTAAGTGACTCCTTATTACATCAGCTATCTCCCAGTGAAAGTCCCTTCAAAATTAGTTCAGCCGTTTCAGAGATTAGCCAGAACAAACAGACAGACAGACAGACAGACAAAAATTGTAAAAAATGTTTTTGGTATATGTACCGTGTATACATCCATATGCATTTAGTAAAAAACGGTTATTTTAATATTACAAACAGACACTGCAATTTCATTTATTTGTATAGAGTATAGACAAAAACATAACTTTTTCCTCGAGACTGCGAAATCTTGAGACTTAAATAGAAAAATAGCATTACGCATTTTCTCTTGCACAATGATAGGCAGGGTCAAAAGACGTAATGGTTCACCAGAATTCACTGGTTACACAAACACACATAATCACCACATTTTAACCAACTTAGAAAAAAAGATGAGGTACTCAATTCGTCGAAACCTTTATTTATGAATATTCCCCCATTACTCTAAGACGTGTAGACTGATTTAGAAATGTTTTATTATGTTTACAAATGTTAGGTTTTTATTTAATAAAGCAAGATTTTGCCCGATATTTTGTAAATGCGAATTTTATTTCTTTACACTGGTACCATCGAACTTGCGAAAAACAACAATGATGGATAGAACTAGCTAAAGCTTTTTTGATTCCGGCGCTCGAGAGAGCAAAATATACCCAACAGTCGGCCTCCATTAAGATCATTCTTGAACGCGCATAAATAATTTAAGCTAAATGTATTTATTAATTTATATTTCATTATGAGAATTACTAAAATTAAAATAAAGATTATTAGAATTAATATAAAAGGTTATTAGAATAATTTGTTTAAGCCATATTAGGCAATATGTAGAAAATATACCTATATATTATAAAATGGATGACGTAGTTTTAATTATTAAAGACAGTTTTTAATATTTAGGACAAATTAGTATTCTGAACAGGGCAAAACAGTACTTCACACTAGCCGATTGTTTGAGACTTTACAAGTCACAAATCATGCCTCATATGGAGTACTGTTCTCATCTTTGGGCGGGGATCCGCAGTACCAGCTCCTTCCTCTTGACCGCATACAGCGGAGAGCGTCTTGTATTGTCGATGATCGGGCTTTTTCTGATCGGCTTGATCTTTGCATTGCGGAGAGATGTTGGTTCCCTCTGCATCTTCTATCGCTTTTACAACGGGGAATGTTCCGAGGAGTTGTTCGGCTTAATACCTCACGCTGATTTCCACCATCGGATATCACGCCAAAATTCTAAATTCCAATCGCACAGTAGTGGACTTGCTGACATCCAAAACATTTGGATGTCAGCAAGTCCACTACTGTGCGATTTTCAAGGTATTTTAACTGTTCTATGGAATCAATTACCAGCGGATGTGTTTCCGAACCGATATAATTTGGAGGCCTTCAAGAAAAGAGCTAGTCATTCCTTAAAGCCGGCAACACACCTGCAAGACCTCCGGTGTTGCAGTTGTTCATGGGCGGCGGTGTTAACTCACAATCAGGTGAGCCTCTTGCCCGTTTGCCACTATTCCAAAAAAAAGTCGTGGCCCTGCCGTCCCCATATGTGCTACATCGTGTTCTCTCATACAATACTCGTATGGGAGAGGATATTTAATTTCTAAGTAAAGAGTATTCTCTACAGAAGGCTATAATTCCTATATAGTACCACATAAATTTATTGAAGATTTGATTCAGTTCAATTCCAAAGATACAGGAGATTAGAAGTTGGTTGTTGCAGTTTTACTGCGTTTAAATTATAATGACCGAATAACAGCTTTATCTTTCTGGTGCTAACCGATACTGACAGCTTTAATCTACAATAAAACTAAATCTCAAGAAAACACTGTCTAGTCTAGACAAGTAAAATGAAAAGTTACTGATAGTTTTCTTATGTGTAAATTTCAAAACAGTAAATGCTTTCCAATTTTATATCTTTGACTGTAAATAAAATTGAAACAGCTGCGTCTGTATTTTTTTTTTAAATTCAGCAGTATTTTAAAAGCAGACGATTCTCCTGATGGAAATTAGTGACAATCATCGCCTATAGACACAAAATATGCTTGTGATTGTGTGACAGGTTTTTTATTATATCATAAGATAGCAAACAGCCAGGTAGTTCGGATAGAAAGAGATAAGCATCGCCTAGACAACAAAGTTGTTAATGGCGCGTTGGTATACTTGTGGCGGGGTTTTAATGCCATATACATAAATTAATGCTCATATTAGCTTAAGGATTACTAAGTTACTGTTTTAAGTTTACCGGCTATCTTAGCGTCTTAACCAGAACATGACTGTAATAAGCACTGACGCTATTGCGGCAGAAATAAATTAAATAGATTAAAGTTTTTTTGACATTGCATCGAAAATTTTCAACCTATTGATTATTTAGCTAGAGCAATATTTTAGGTCTCAAAAATTGAGTTAAATGCCATCATTATTTTAAAAATTAATATACTGCCATTTTTAACAAAATAAATGTTTGAACTGAAAAATCTATGCTTATATTTTTTACTCTTTTGAGCTTAAAATACCTTAATTTAGTGGGAAGTTTCAGGAATGGCCCGTAGAGTTTACACATTTTTTTGTATCATAAGATAGCAAATAAGCAGATAGAGTCTCCTGATGGAAATAGTCAACCATCGCCTATAGACACCAAAGATGCTAATGGTGCGTTGCTATCTTATGGCGAGGTCTAACGCCACATGCATAAGTTTACCGGCTACTTTTCCCTCCAAACCGGAACACGACAGCGACAAGCACTAACGCTGTTGCGGTATTCCTGCCAAAACAACTGGTGGTGGCTCCAGACCCGGGCTAGACAAACCAGAACTCTACCCCCTAGTAGCCACGATGGTAGTGACTCGCTGATAGCCAATCGGTTGCCTTTTACAACCTTCCTGGCAGAACGGCAGTTGACCTATTCTTCAAAGGAGTCCGGGACCAATACGGGGGGGAAGGTTTTAGTGTGGACACTTTTCAGTGTCGAGTTGAAACTGAAATTTAAATACACCTTTGGTTCTGACGACAAGGCAATTATAAAATATAATAATAATAGTAATTCAAATATATAAAATACACCCATTGATCTAACCTTAAACTAAGTTAATCATTTACTTGTGTTTTGGTTGTTAGCCAAAAATACATAGAAATACATATATAAATACTGTTAGTCAGAAATACAAACGTCTATGTTGATCACACAAATGTTTGTCCCTGTAGACATCGACAATCGAACCTTGGCCCCATCGATTCGTGATTAGGTTCGCTAACCACTCGACCAACATGAAGATAAAATGACCCAGAATTTGTTTTGAAAAAGTTATTTTATTTTAGTACATATTTGATTTTGTAGCATATAAAAGTAGTTTTACTATTCAGAAATAATACTAACACACCAGATATATTGCTGATTAGTATTGGAATAGAGTCGTAAATATCACATTGATCAAGCTATATTATCCGTCATTACTCTTGTTTATTATCAGTTATATGATGGCTATAAGGACACATTCAAAATGGTGCAATATCTTATTAATCTAACAAGTGCTTTCTTGTGTCGGAATAGTGTCTAGATAATTTTCGAAATCAATGAAGTTCCACTCAAAAAAAATGCAAAAGTTATAAACAGCTTATTAAAAACTAAACTAACTAAATTAGCTGTACCGCAACTTCGTCCGCGTGGAAATACTTCTACCTGTATATTTCCCGTTTCCGTGAGATTTCCGGGTTAAAAACTATCCTATATCCTTTCTCGGGTCTCAAACTATCTTTGTACAAAATTTCTTCCAAATCCGTTCAGTGGTTTAGGCGAGAAGAAGAGACAGACAGACAGACAGAATTACTTTCGCTTTTATAATATTAGTATGGATTAAAGGAGGGGTTAGTTTTTGGCAAATAACTCAAAAATTAAATAATTTTTTTGTAATTTAGAAATGTTTTAAAAAGAAGAGAAAGTTTAAAAAAATGTTTACTAGAATGGTAGTAATAATAATTATCGTTTTTCCAGGGGGAAAATACGACCGGGAACAGGTCGCCTGCACAAGCCACGCCAACTTCAGATAATTTTACAATAAAAATTAATTAAACGTAACTAATATGAAAATTCAAAGACTCTGGCACTTATTATTCAGTATTAATCCTGATAAATAAACAATAATCCGCAACAAAAAACTTATTTTTTTCTTTTTGAATGTGAACATTGCAAGTCTGATATTGTAAAACTAAACATTTGAGATTTTATTTTCTTATATCTGGAAAAGCTTCAAAATACATTCTCGTTGGGAAAATAAAAAATGTTATTTTTCAGTTATAAAACAATTTACCTAAATTGTTAAAATTTAATTTTTGAAGTAAGTTATTAAAAAAAAGTAAGTTATTTTTCATGAAAAACTGAAAAAAAAAATACTTTTTTTCAATTTTCGAACCCGGATCTATTGTTAATTAACTATTGCTTAACTAACTGAAAAATCGCGATATTTTTTGGCAATGGATAAGTGTTTTTTTTTTCATTTATCCAGTACGTTTCATACTAGCTTTTGCCCGCGGCTTTGCTCGCGTTAAATTTGGATTTCCAAAAAACTGACGCACGATTTTTCAATTTTTGTTAGTCCCAAATAGTCCGCATACCTAGTTTTAGCTTTCTACCTTGAAAATTGCGGAATGCTCCATACAAACTTCCACCTCCCATTTTAGGAAAGTGGAGGGTTAGAAACAGACAAAAAACCCTATATCATTTTCCATCTCTTCAATTATGTTCACCTTAAATATCACGTCAATTAGTCGCTCCGTTTTGTCGTGAAAAACGAACAAACAAACACACATATACACATTCCTATTTATAATAATAGTATGGATATATCTAAATAAATTTTAGTATAATATGTCTGAAATTGGCTTGCCTTTTTCGAGCCTGCTGAAAAAAGTTGAACAAAAAAGAGAAGAGAGTTACGATTAATTTATCAATTTTCTGGAATATTCGTGCAGAAAAGTCATAAACACGGTTTTATATTTTCGCCGTGTTGGTCCCGGCCTCCTTTGTAGAATAGGCCAACTGCCGTTCTGCCAGGCAGGTCGTAAAAGGCGACCGATTGGCTATCGAGTCACTACCATCGTGGCTACTAGGTGGTAGAGTTCTGCATTGTCTCGCCCGGGTCTGGTACCACCGCCTTACTTATTCCTACCGCAATAGCGTCAGTGCTTGTCGCTGTCGTGTTCCGGTTTGGAGGGTAAGGTAGCCGGTAAACTTATGCATGTGGCATTATACCTCGCCACAAGATAGCAACGCACCATTAACATCTTTGGTGTCTATAGGCGATGGTTGACTCTTTCCATCAGGAGACCCATCTGCTTGTTTGCTATCTTATGACGTAAAAAAAAAAAATAAAAAAAAAAATATATTTCAAGTAAATATTATAAATTTCATCACAAAATACGATTCTTTGTCCACAACTTAACTAATAATTTCACTTCTGTTACATACATCACAACAAACATCTATGTTCATCATACATATTTGTCCCTGTCGGAAATCGAACCCGAGAATTGTAAAAACATAGACCAACTGGGCAGTGAAATAAAATAATTAATTAAATGATTGTTCGCAACATTAGTTCTATTCTGTTATCCACACTTAATATTTTAAATGCAAAATTTGTCTATCAGTCTGTTGTAACATTGTTGGGACTGAATTGATTTTCATATCAGTGTGTAAACAGACTCAGTGGTAAAACACTGAATTGATTTTGATGCAATTTGACGAGAAGATAGATGCAGATTAAAAAATCAACCCCTAAGAGGTTGAAATAGAGAATGAAAGTTTGTACGAAAACCTATATGGAGGACATGTAAATCTAGATTCTAGAATGTCGTCCATTAAGCGGGCGCTCTCGCAAGCGAGGCAGCTGGCAGCTGTGCGGGACAGTTAGTTAATTTCATTCGAAAATATAAACACAAAATAAAAATTTATTTTGTTACATTCGATTATACTATTATTATATTTCGATTATACTATTATTATACTTTCCATCGTCGGTACTTGGTGAAATTGCGTTACTGTTAGACATAATTACCAATGCACTTGTATATTCTACACTCTTTGTCGTCGGCACTTGGTTAAACTCCATTTTCATTCAATATTTTATATTGAAACACTTGTACTGTTTCACAATAAGTTTTATTGTGAAACAGTACAAGTGTTTTAATATAAAATATTGAATGCACTTGTACTTTAATTTCACTTCTTAACATATATATTTTTGGTATATTACTCAACCGGTTTTACTTTTAAGCATCTCCAGGATGTAATATATCTACAGGACATACCAAAAATATATATGTTGTGAAGTGAAATTAAATTACAAGTGCATCGTTAATTGTGTCTAACAGTATTCTACTATTATTTTACAGTTTTCCTGCAAGCTTCAAAACTGAAATATAAGTTGTACAAACAGATGGATAAATAAATGACAATTAGAGAGCGGACAAATTATTTTTAGAAAATTCCAACTTGTTAGACGGAGATATAAAGCCATTTTTATATGTTCAGCATTGGAATGCATGCAATTTTATAATGTTGATTTTTTATGGAAATGAATGCCAAGACCTTATCTTTCTCTTGTCAAATATTTAAACCAAAAGGAAAACAGCGGGGTGATGCTAATTTATTTGTGGTTAAACATGAAACGGAAGTTACATAAGCAGAATGCCAATTCAAAGGATTCAATCAGATGAAAAATATTCGTTTAGTTTGAAGAAAATCTTTGTTTATTTTGTCGTATCCTTTTATTCTAAACATTTTCGAACCTCAGCTTAGAAAGCGGTAATTGGTTTGGAAAATTGGGTCCCGCCCAAAATACAATTTCATAACAATGGATTTTCTATTCTCTTTAAAAATAAATATATGAGAAAATATTGCGTTTTCTGAACGATTGACTAAACGCAAATAGATTTTCTATGCTTTATTTTTTATAAGATAAATATTATTTACTTATAAACGACTATTTAATTTTTCATTTCAACATTATATACCTACATGTTGTGATAATTGAATCATCAATTTTTACAATGGCTTCTCAGGCGATGAAACAATACTTGACAAGTAATGTATTGTTGTTATCTACAGCAAACCTAGTGTGTACAATTGATAAATGATCAAGAATTGATTGATTGCTGGATCGTCAACATTGAAGAGTTGGTAATATAAACAATGCTTAGTTAAAAAGTGTTTGTACACTCTAAATTTATCAATCGCTAGCTCATCCGAAAAAGACATATCGGTTATTGGGGTTTTGTGGTTTAGTAAAAAACACTAGAAAACCACAAGACGAAGGAATATCTTTTACATAAGAAAGATATCCGTCATTTATATAACTTGTTTTTACACCGATGTATATTTTACTAAACGGCATTAAATAAAAAGTTTATAACTAATTTTGATATGGAATGAATAACGAAATAATATATTTTTTATAAAACTTTAAATTTAAACATTGTAATCTAGTTAGTACAAAAATTTTTCACACACATTTCTATATGTATAGCGCGTGCGAGCCAGAGGCAAGGTTGTTAAGTCCTTAATCATACATTTATTTATATCACAGTATTACGTCGAGTAAATGACAGTCACACATCGGTTAATAAATGTGTTTTATTAACTATATATTAACTGGTTATACATTAAGCTTAAATACTAGAGATTCACGTGTATGCTGCGTGATAAAATCTGATAACGATGTTTCGATAAGATACCGATAGTATCTGTGCGCGATAACTGGGAGCATATTCTATCGCGCCCTCGTTACACACGGAAAATAGCAAGATACTTATTTTTTTTATAAAGTAGTAATTTACAAGCTGTAATACCGGTGAATTCTTCAAAACTTATCTAAACAAATTAGAGGAAAATTTAAAAAGCGTAAAAAGTCAAACAACGCTTTACAATATTATTTTGTACTAGCTGTACCTGCGACTTTGTCCACGTTGAAAAAATCTAAAATAAAAGTAGCCTTAGTTACTACTTATTACATCAGCTATCTGCCAGTGAAAATTGGTCCAGCCGTTTCAGAAATTAGTCACAACAAACAGACAAAAAGTGTTAAAATACATGTACTGACATGTACTAAAAAATATTTTAGTACATGTATTTAGAAAAAAGCGGTTATTTTAATATTACAAACAGACTCTACAACTTTTTTATTTCTGTAGATGTATAGATAAATGAGAAGTATGAGTATCATCATCACGCCTTGCCAGGTAGGCAGAGTAAATCAAATGTCTATAGTCTTTCCGATTCACCACGATTCATTGATTTGCCGGTTGCCGAGATGAGTGGTGATCCCATCGCCGCATTTTACCTACCTGATAACCATTATCGACTTTTTTCTAGCGCTAAACTCGTCGGCTTTAGTGCTCATATGAGGCACGGCAGTGGCAACGGACCACCCGCCAGATTCCAAGCTGCTACTAAGATTTTAGATTTTCTACAAAAACCACGAACTATCTTATTAATATTTTTGCAAGACCCGGGGATCAAACTGAACGGCGTAACCCTATCACGTATCTTGCAATGCGCAATGATCGTAATTGTTTTGTTATTGCAAGACACATAACAACCTTGTGGATTAGTGACAGTCGTTGGCGCTTAATTATTTTTGAAAAAATAATAAAAATGAAAAATGTAATAATATTTATTTTGCAAGAATATGGGTGTCACAAGTTATTAAAATAAATTAAATTACCATCATATTTTACCACAATATGGCGTGCAAATATTTTAATTGAGGTCGATTTTCTTTATAGTTACTACCGGATCGAAACGCGGCCACACACTGAGAAGATCCGGTGGATATTTTTTTTATTGGTGCTGTGACATCGCAAATAGTGATTATAGTGATCAGCAAGCAATTGGCGACGTTCTTGATGATTTTTAATAACGTTTAACAGTCATCGATGATCGCTAGTAGATTGCAAATTTTAGGTGTTTTTTTCCCGAGGAGTGGGAAATCCGTCATGGACACCTAAGTGTTAGTGCTGGACTCGTACCGGTTAAAACATCCTCCTCTCTTCCAACCACGAGTGTACCTGTCATGTGACCTAAAGCACTCGTAATTCTTAGTCTTATTCTCCGTTTCTTGATTTCCATAAATCCTGCAATAATATTGGGATATTCTGGGATATTCTGGGATATATTGGGATATATTATTCTGGCTGTTTTCTACCATGATTCTAATAAGATTTTCTTTTTTGATCTTCAACTTAAGTTTGTTTTCCATTTTTTCTCTTTCCTCTTGCTACTCAGGGTATATAAAAAGCGTATGTTCTGCGTCATCTACGGCATCACAATGCATGCAGCGATCATCGTCTCGTTTACCTATTTTATATAAGTATTCCATAAATACACCATGTCCAGACAGGCACTGAGTAATAGCTTTTCTCTCCGTGTTTCCTCAGTGTCCATCTTTCAACATCTTTTATAACTTGCAAGTTATAAAATTTTAGGTCATACAGAACGGGCTAACCTGTAGACGAGGCAGTAAGTGCAGATAAAGTATGAATTTATGCTCAACTTTAATTAAAGTCCAGTTATTCTATTCAGTGATTGGCAATTAAACTACACTAGATTGATCTCTCAAATACATTCATTAATATGCAAATACAAGTTACGAGTCACGCGTCTCGTTAAACCAAATCGAACTTGCAACAACTTCGTAATTTGATGAATAAATTAGCTTAAGGGAATAAAAGAGCTTGCATTACAAATTATCGGCCAAGTACGAGTCGGACTCGCGTTTGAAAGGGCTCCGTATCATCTATAAAAAAACGGCAAAAAAATCACATTTGTTGTATGATTGCCACTCTTAAATAATTATTTTATTCTGTTTTTAGTATTTTTTATTATAGCGGCAACTGAAATACATCAACTATGAAAATTTCATAGATGATGTAGTCCATTTTTTAAGGGCAATGGGCCCACCTCTCGTTCCCACCACTGTAACTTCTGTAAACCAGAATCAACAGCGGCAACCGTCCTGATAACCTCTGAGTTGCGAGCTCAGGGTGCTCTGGGGAAAAGTTAAGCTGTCTTGGATCGCACAACGAAATTAATCAGAAGTATATAGCCGGAGTAGGAAAATATATACTGTTTCCCTCCCTTTTTGACAGAAAATTTCAACTGTCTAATTATCACGATTTATGAGATACAGCCTGGTTACTAATGAGATAGACAGACGGATGGACAGCGGAGTCTTAATAATAGGATCCCCTCTTACCCTTTGGGTATGGAACCCTAAAAACTGTCCAAGAGCAGAGATTTTTTATCACTTTACAACACTAAGGTTAGTACACAAGTTGACCGGTAAGAGACTGTAATTATTGATGGACATGATAGTTAATTGTCATAATATGTAACCAATAAAATATAGAAAAAGGAAAATATTGCTTAACTACATTGTAAACCATTTTGGCGGTAGCCAGCACTACCGTCAGCTACCACCATCAAATGTCTAACCACGACGGTCATCTCTCTCTAACCGCGTGGGTTATCTCTTTATGACCATGTCGGTCATTCTAAATGTCTAACCACGACGGTTATCTCTCTCTAACCGCGTGGGTTATCTCTTTATGACCATGTCGGTCATTCTAAGTGTCTACCTACGATGGTTATCTCTTTCTACCTACGATGGTTACCCTCTAGCGACTTTGGAAGCCGTCTCAAAGCCTAAACACGATAATTATCTCTTTGTCCATTTAAATCCCTAACCTTCCTTACTTCCCTTTCATACGTTTTAACCATAACGGTTATTGCATCCAATAGCTTCTAACCATGATGGTTAATAACACATAGAACCTCACACTTAGATTTCAACCATAATGGTTATTTTATTAATCTCTAACCATGATGGCTAAATAAGTTATATTTTTTGTATACTTACGATACTTACGATTTTCCGATTCTCCTGGTACCGTACCTCCTTGCACCACCAGTTACCCATGAACTTGAACCTATGAACCTTGTTACCTTTACATCACAACAAGAAGAAACAAACACAACAGAGGAAAACTAGCTACGGGAAGAATCACAATCAAACACCAACAACACGCACTTTAATTATCACTGAACAAAGAAACGATGGCGGCGGACACCGTTTCACTTAAGAGCACTTTATTCACTTAATTCACTGAAGAGGCGCAGCCGTACCAGCCCGCAGATGCATCGGCCAGGACCAGCAGCCAGGGCAAGGCGATTGACGAAATGCCCAGCAGCCAGGCTCTTCGTGAACCAACCCGGTGAGACGTCCAACTGACAAGTGACCACTAATACCGTGCAGCCCTGAAAAGGACTAATGATGACGAAGACCCGATCACCATGCCGTTCCTATAAGAACGCAACACGGCAACCGTTAAACCAAGCGAACGATCCAGAAGGAGCGTCCGGCCGCAACGAAATAGGTCTGCGTCCAACGCCGCCGCTGCGTGAGCGCAGACTGATGACATCAGACGTCGCGGTGCGAGGCGCGCTGAGCGGAGCACACTCCCCGCGCGCACCGCTCGATCACGCGACCGTCGTTGGAAAGATTTCGCTTCGATTTTTAGCGCCAGGCAAGCCGTTCAAAAAACAATTTCGGTTCTAGCAACAAATTATTTAACTTGAAACTTTGTAAATTATCAGGCTTTCTCTTTTTAATTTAACCGTTAGGCATTTTGAATATTGTATAAATATAGGGCAAAGAAATTAATAAAGTCACTTTTCCATTTTTCTGCAAACAAGAACTAGTGTTTTATTTATACCAAAAGTTTAATCGAGCCAGCTGCCGTGAAACCTCTGCCGAGTCTCCAGACGCCCTGCATCGCCTGCTAAACTGGTGAGACCTTCTGAAAACATTTACAGGAGTCTATTGCTAGCGGCCGTGTCGTCCTGCCGCTATGATTGCCTAGTGGTATCGACGGCACACACCACGCAATACGCCTCCGCTACAGCAGTAACGACGCCGCTACAGTGGTGACCCACGACTGAACAGGGAACGCAAGACAAGCAGTCAGGAAACGAAAATAAAGAAAAATCAAGAGAAAATTAGCGAAGACAGCAAAGAAATCGAAGCAATTTCACTAACAATGCGAATACCACCCTTTTGGCGTGACAGACCACGATTATGGTTTTTATCATTCGAAGCCGCCACAAGCGACCTAAGGAAAAGCCAGGACAAACTCGCGCAGATGGTGATACGGCAGCTGGACAAGGCAGATATCGAACAAATCACAGACATTCTCTATAACCCACCTGAAAAAGATTATTACAAGACCCTCAAGGACAGACTAATTACCGTATACGAAGAATCTGACAACCAGCAGTTCCAGAAGCTTCTGTCCGACATGGAACTCGGCGACCAGAAACCATCGCAGCTATTACGACGCATGAGGACGCTGGCACGCGACAAGGTACCTGACAACACCTTAAGACTGATGTGGATGAACCACCTTCCTGCCAACGTGAAATCTATTCTAGCGGTAAGCGACACATTCAAGACACAGACAACCCTAGACGAACTAGCCCTTCTGGCAGACACCGTGATGGAAACTCAAGCATCGCAAGTAGCAGAAATAACGGTAGGGAAGCCGCAACAGGACGCAACCCGAATGCTAATAGAAGAGGTCAGGAAACTATCACTGGAAGTCGCAGAACTAAAGGCACAAGCTCAAACACCGCAGAACAGACCATATTTCAATAGGGGAAGATCACCGTTCCGACGAAATTATTTTAAAAAACGAAATTACAGCGCCGGCAGATCTCCTAGCTCATCAGCCACGCCGTTGTGCATATATCATCGTCGTTTTGGTGCCGCAGCCAGAAACTGCAGGAAACCTTGCAATTTTAACACGAAGCCGGAAAACTAAGAAAGGCACTTGATGCAGCGGGATCAAGAGCAGAAGGTCAGTCACACCGCTTATTCGTCAAAGACAGAAAGACCGCACTACAATTCCTAGTCGATACAGGTGCGAACATATCAGTTTTACCACCACCAAAAGGGACAAAACTGGAACCTACAAAATTCAATTTATACGCAGCAAACAACACCGTAATTCCCACATACGGCGAACGAACAGTAACTCTGGATCTGAACCTGCGAAGACCATACACCTGGAAATTCATCGTCGCAAAGGTCAGCAAGCCTATAATCGGGGCAGATTTCCTCAATCACCACAACCTTATAGTCGACATAAAAAACAGGAAGCTTATCGACCAAACAACGAAACTCGCAACAAGTTCTTACGTCACACAATCAAATTTACCTACAATTTCAACTATTAACAATGATAACGAATATCACAAGATACTAGCAGAATTTCCCGGCATCACCAGACTGACAGCAATGAAGCTATCGCCGAACACAAACGTCGAGCACTACATTGAAACATCAGGCCCACCACTGCATTGCCGCGCAAGACCTATTCCACCTCACCTATACAAGGAAGTCAAAGCTGAACTCGAAAACATGATGGATCAAGGCCTATGCCGACCAAGCAAGAGCCCATGGTCATCACCGTTGCACATAGTGAAAAAGAAGACAGGAGGAATAAGATTAGTCGGTGACTATCGCAGACTCAATGCCATCACAACGCCTGACCGTTACCCAATCCCTAGGCTTTTTTTTTTTTTTTTTTTTTATAGAAGAGGGGGCAAACGAGCAGGAGGTGCACCTGATGGTAAGTGATCACCGCCGCCCATGGACATCCACAATACCAGAGGTCTTGCAGTTGCGTTGCCGGCCTTTTAAGAATGAGTAAGCTCTTTTCTTGAAGGCCCCCAAGTCGTAACCGTTTGGAAACACCCCTGCCGGTAATTGGTTCCACAACAAAGTAGTGCGAGGCAAAAAGTGTCGAGAGAAACGCACAGTTGTGGATTTCCAGACATCGAGATGGTGAGGATGGAATTTCAAATTTTGACGCGATGTCCGATGATGGAATTCGGCGGCAGGAATTAGTCCAAATAACTCGTCGGAACACTCTCCATGAAAGATACGATAGAAGACACAGAGTGAGCCAACATCTCTGCGCAATGCCAAAGAGTCGAGCCGTTTCGAAATAGCCAGGTCGTCAACGATTCGAACCGCTCTACGCTGAATGCGATCAAGAGGAAGGAGCTGGTACTGAGGAGCTCCGGCCCAGAGATGAGAACAGTACTCCATGTGGGGCCGAATTTGAGCCTTATAAAGTTGAAGGCGATGGGCAGGCAAGAAGTACTGCTTCGCTCTGCTGAGCACACCGAGCTTTTTGGAGGCTAGTTTAGCCTTACCTTCCAAATGACCGCGAAACTGAACGTAATTCGATATGTCGACTCCCAGAATCCCGATACTAGCTGAGGCTGTCAAGAGAGTATCCCCAAATCGAGGTGACACGACAAAGGGTGTCTTTTTAGCGGAAAACACGCAAAGCTGTGTCTTTTTGGGGTTAAAAGTGACCAGGTTTTGACGACCCCATTCCGAGACATCGGTTAATCGATTCTCAACTTCGGACACAAGCTTGTTTCGGCTCTCTTCGACGTGTTCCCGAGAAATACCGCTTCGGCCGGAGTATGTAGCATCACCAGTACTGTCATCTGCATAGCAATGTATGTTGCGAATTCGCATCATGTCATTGATATGCAGAAGGAACAGTGTCGGTGATAGCACGCAGCCTTGTGGAACACCAGCATTGATAGATTTAAGGTCAGAGCATGCACCGTCAACTACGACCTTGATGCTCCGATCAGCCAAAAAACTGGTGATCCACTTGCATAATTTCTCGGGAAGCCCATAGGAAGGCAGCTTCGCCAGAAGCGCTTTGTGCCATACCCTATCAAAGGCCTTCGCTATGTCCAAACTAACTGCCAATGCCTCCCCCTTAGACTCAACTGCTTCCGCCCACCGATGTGTTAAGTATACAAGAAGATCACCAGCTGAGCGGCCGCGACGGAAACCGTACTGGCGGTCGCTAATCAGCTGGTGCTCTTCTAAATACTTGAGGAGCTGCGAGTTGATGATTGTCTCCATAATTTTGGAGAACAAAGAGGTTATGGCTATCGGCCGATAGTTAGACGGATTAGAGCGATCTCCTTTTTTAGGGATGGGATGCACTAAAGCTGTCTTCCATGAAATCGGTACTACGCCGAGTGAATAGGAGAGCCGGAATAGGCGTGTTAGTACCGGCGCCAGCTCTGGAGCACATGATTTAAGTACAATCGGAGGGATGCCATCCGGTCCACTCGACTTATGGACGTCCAAGGAAAAAAGTGCTTTACGTACGGAAGACTGCAAGAATTTTAATTCCGTCATGGAACTATAGCACTGCGGGATGGTAGGCGGTGCATTTCCTTGGTCGTCCAGAGTCGAGTTGGCCGCAAAGAACGAGCCCAAAAGATCGGCCTTCTCCCTTGCGGTATGGGCCAGAGAGTCATCATCTCCGTGTAAGGGTGGAAGAGAGGGCTGTGAGAAATTCCCCAAGACAGCCTTGGCGAGAGACCAGAACGCACGAGTTCCCGAAGGAAGGCGAACTAATTTCTCACCAATTCTGCCAATGTGTTCAGATTTTGCCTTGGCGATAGCTCTTTTGAAGAACCTCGAAGCGGAATTGTACTCCTTACGTAACGCGCTGGTTTTTTCATCACGAGATGTCGACGCTGCAGCCCAAGCCCGGTAGCATTCTTGCTTTCGGCGTGAAGCCGTTTTGCAGGAGCGACCAAACCAAGGCTGAGACTTACCACCAACCGGTACCGCAGAAAATGGAATGAAAAGTTCCATGCCCTGCAGCACCACATCAGCGATAGAGTCAGCGATGACACTCGGATCATCCAGCGAGAAGCACATCCGCCCCCATGGGTAGGACGCAAAAAAAGACCGCATCCCGTCCCAATCTGCTGACCTATAGTGCCAAACGCGACGACAGCCTGCAAAAGGAGGCCGTGATAGGCGCGTAACCGGCACTTTACTCCGGATCAGGCAGTGGTCTGACGTACCTAGAGGGACGTCCACAGATACCTGATAATTGTCCGGATGGGAGGTCAGCAGAAGGTCCAGCAGTGAAGGCGTATGATCGTCCACATCGGGAATTCGCGTAGGCGTGGTTACCAATTGTGTTAGACCATATGCCAAGGCAAAATCGTGAACAGACCTCCCCGCATGATCGGTAGTGCGTGAACACAGCCATTCGGCGTGGTGGGCATTAAAATCGCCTAAGATCACGATCACAGCGGAGGGGGTCTGTTGCAACACGGAATCTACAGCCGTTTGAAGGTGCTCAACGAGCCTGTCGACTTCAGCATTTCCGCTATGGGACCTGTAGAGGCACGCATAGATGCGGGGATGGTCGTCGCAGTCTACACGCAGCCAGAGGATGGATAGGTCCCTATAGCCTTCAATGCTGCTGAGACGTCGAGAGCAGATATCCTCTCTGACATAAGCACAAACTCCCGCCCGGGGTACAAATGAATGCTCGAATTTGTACCCCGGGTAGGAGAGATATGAGGTATCAGCCGGAGAAGATATCTGCGTCTCAGTTAAAAAGAACAGAGCCGGCTTAGCCGTCTCAAGGTGGTAGTGGACGGCATTTAGGTTTGAGTGAAGACCCCTAATATTAGTATAATCCACGTGGAGTGTGGTAGAGGGTGCCTTTCGATGTCTGTTCGATTTGCCCCGAGCAGCGAAGTTTGAGAGCGCAATTGTGCCCCCCCCAGAGTACGCAGGGCAGCCTGGGCATCCATGATTAGGCTTCACGGCAAGACCATATTCACCACTTTAGACCTAAATAGAGCATACCAACAGGTCATGGTGCGCAAAAGTGATATACAGAAGACAGCGATCATCACACCCATGGGATTATACGAATTTCCACGAATATGCCCCGGCCTGAAGAATGGGGGCATGACTTTTCAAAGATTCATGCACCAGGTACTCCAGGGGCTACCCTTCTCCTTCTGTTTTGTTGATGATGTTTTAATTGCTAGCGCTGATGAAGACCAGCACCGTCAACATCTCCGCACCCTACTAAAAAGATTCGAAGAAAATGGCATAACTATCAATCCATCAAAATGTGTGTTTGGACAAGAAAAAGTCAAATTTCTAGGCCATATAGTAAGTAAGGACGGAATCCTACCCTTACCAGAAAAGGTCATCGCCATCACGAAGTTCCCGAAGCCCACAAACGTGCAAGAACTACGCAGATTTCTCGGTATGATCAATTTCTACCGTGATCACATACCGAATGCAGCAATGATACAAGCACCTCTGCACGCATTTCTACACAACTGCAAGAAAAAAGACAAAACAAAGATCACATGGAACGAAGAGGCAACCAACGCTTTCGAAGAAAGCAAAAAAGCTATACAAAACGCCGCACTATTAGCTCACCCATCGCACGAAGCACCATTAGCTATTTTTACAGACGCTTCCGACCTAGCAGCAGGATCCGTACTTCAACAAAAAACAAAGCAAGGATGGCAACCACTAGCTTATTTTTCAAAAAAATTTTCACCAACACAACGCAGATACAGCACATTCGACAGAGAATTGTTAGCTATCTACATGTCTATCAAGCACTTCCGCAAGCTATTCGAAGGAAAACACGTAACAATTTATACGGACCACAAACCACTTACATACGCACTGATGAAGAAATCATCACCGTCGGAAACGCCAAGACGCGCAAGACAGCTAATGTTCATAAGCGAATTCACAACAGACATCCGACACATCAACGGAACCCTAAATGTCGTCGCAGACTCGCTTAGCCGATCCCCAATCGACGAAATTAACACTATACCTACGATCGATTACGAGAAAATCGCAGACGCACAAAACAACGAATTAACCACAATTCAACAATTAGCAGCACAAGAAAACCTAAAAATAAAAAAACTTAACATTCCCAACACGCAAAGACAGCTATTTTGCGAGATGTCTACGTCAAACATACGACCTTACATCCCGCAACAATTCAGGGAAGAAATATTTTTCCAAGTACACAACTTAAGCCATCCGGGTATAAGAACAACGAGGAAACTAATAACTCAACGCTATTTCTGGCCAAATATGAATACAGACATCAACCTATGGGCAAAGCAATGTATTAAGTGTCAACAATGCAAAGTACAGCGACACACACGTTCTCCCACCGGAACCTTTCCACCGACGGACAGATTTCAACACCTTCATGTAGATATCGTCGGACCTCTGCCTACCACGCAAGAAGGATACAGATACCTCGTCACGATGATAGACCGTGTGACCAGATGGACTGAAGCCATACCTACAGATAACATCACAGCCGAGTCAGTAGCAAAAATAGTTTATGAAAACTGGATATGCAGATTCGGATGCACCTCAACCATCACGACAGACCAAGGCAGACAGTTTGAAGCACAGCTATTCAACAAATTATTACAAACAATGGGAATAAAACGAATTCACACAACACCAAGACACCCACAGAGTAACGGCATCCTAGAAAGATGGCACCGAACACTAAAAAACGCACTGAAAGCACGCCTATCACAATCTACATCGTGGATAGATCAATTATCTACAGTTATGTTCGGCTTACGCGCATTGCCACGCACTGACACAGGTGTAAGCGCCGCCGAATTAACTTACGGTATGAACCTACGGCTACCCAGCGATTATTTCAACACAAAACCTAAGACGGGGCTAGAAACGGATATCGACTACGTAAACAGACTACGCGAAATAATTAATGCAGTCAAACCACAAGAAGCAAGTTCGCACTCAAACTGTCTCTCAACATTCATTCACAAAGAGTTGCAATCAAGCGATTATGTATTTATCCGAAATGACGGTGTCAAGAAACCCCTACTACCGTCATACGAAGGGCCGTACAAAGTATTAGAGCGAGACGACAAATGCTACAGAATATTATTGCCTGAAAGACGCTCGCAATGCATTTCAATTGATCGCTTAAAACCAGCCTTCGTATTAAACGAAGCAACTGATAGCTTGCAAACGACTTGCACAAACAATAACACTCCGATGACGTCTAGCGAACCACCATCACCACCAGCTCTGGTACCACCTGAGAAGCGGACCAGGTCTGGAAGATTGGTCAAGCCACCAGTACGCTTCACTGGGCCGGCAGTACTTTGGCGGTAGCCAGCACTACCGTCAGCTACCACCATCAAATGTCTAACCACGACGGTCATCTCTCTCTAACCGCGTGGGTTATCTCTTTATGACCATGTCGGTCATCCTAAATGTCTAACCACGACGGTTATCTCTCTCTAACCGCGTGGGTTATCTCTTTATGACCATGTCGGTCATTCTAAGTGTCTACCTACGATGGTTATCTCTTTCTACCTACGATGGTTACCCTCTAGCGACTTTGGAAGCCGTCTCAAAGCCTAAACACGATAATTATCTCTTTGTCCATTTAAATCCCTAACCTTCCTTACTTCCCTTTCATACGTTTTAACCATAACGGTTATTGCATCCAATAGCTTCTAACCATGATGGTTAATAACACATAGAACCTCACACTTAGATTTCAACCATAATGGTTATTTTATTAATCTCTAACCATGATGGCTAAATAAGTTATATTTTTTGTATACTTACGATACTTACGATTTTCCGATTCTCCTGGTACCGTACCTCCTTGCACCACCAGTTACCCATGAACTTGAACCTATGAACCTTGTTACCTTTACATCACAACAAGAAGAAACAAACACAACAGAGGAAAACTAGCTACGGGAAGAATCACAATCAAACACCAACAACACGCACTTTAATTATCACTGAACAAAGAAACGATGGCGGCGGACACCGTTTCACTTAAGAGCACTTTATTCACTTAATTCACTGAAGAGGCGCAGCCGTACCAGCCCGCAGATGCATCGGCCAGGACCAGCAGCCAGGGCAAGGCGATTGACGAAATGCCCAGCAGCCAGGCTCTTCGTGAACCAACCCGGTGAGACGTCCAACTGACAAGTGACCACTAATACCGTGCAGCCCTGAAAAGGACTAATGATGACGAAGACCCGATCACCATGCCGTTCCTATAAGAACGCAACACGGCAACCGTTAAACCAAGCGAACGATCCAGAAGGAGCGTCCGGCCGCAACGAAATAGGTCTGCGTCCAACGCCGCCGCTGCGTGAGCGCAGACTGATGACATCAGACGTCGCGGTGCGAGGCGCGCTGAGCGGAGCACACTCCCCGCGCGCACCGCTCGATCACGCGACCGTCGTTGGAAAGATTTCGCTTCGATTTTTAGCGCCAGGCAAGCCGTTCAAAAAACAATTTCGGTTCTAGCAACAAATTATTTAACTTGAAACTTTGTAAATTATCAGGCTTTCTCTTTTTAATTTAACCGTTAGGCATTTTGAATATTGTATAAATATAGGGCAAAGAAATTAATAAAGTCACTTTTCCATTTTTCTGCAAACAAGAACTAGTGTTTTATTTATACCAAAAGTTTAATCGAGCCAGCTGCCGTGAAACCTCTGCCGAGTCTCCAGACGCCCTGCATCGCCTGCTAAACTGGTGAGACCTTCTGAAAACATTTACAGGAGTCTATTGCTAGCGGCCGTGTCGTCCTGCCGCTATGATTGCCTAGTGGTATCGACGGCACACACCACGCAATACGCCTCCGCTACAGCAGTAACGACGCCGCTACACCATAAAGAAATTAGTTTAGACAGGTAGGTGTCAGACCGATAACAGTTTGACATGTACCTTGTATGTTATATTGCTAGAATTTAATCATATTTTGTATGTAATATTGCTAGAATTGGATACTTGGATAAATGATCTATTTAGGAGTCCATGTACGTGTACTAAATTTTGTAAATGTATTAAAAATATATTATTGTATATTGGTATGTTTGTCTACGAATATCTCGGGATTTAAAAGTCATACTAAGATTTAAAAAAAATATTTAAATCAGGTATGACCAATTTTTAAATATGATGATAGTTAATATTTATTTTCCTGCCGCAATAGCGTCATATTCCGGTTTGGAGGGTAAGGTAGACGGTAAACTTATGCATTTGGCATTAGACCTCGCCTTTGGTGTCTATAGGCGATGGTTAACTCTTTCCATCAGGAGACCCATCTGCTTGTTTGCTATCTTGACATTAAAAATTGCAGTGAGTTTAAATTTTTAAATTGCTATTATCATCAAAATTGGTGGAACAGTCTTTGAATTATTAAGAGACATACGGATGGACAGACAAACTTATCATATGGCACACAATTATATAGCCTATTATTTTTGCTCAATCGTATGTTTTCACCGTGCACTAAATATCATTAATTTCGTTCTATTTATTAAGTTTTTAATTTCATAACGTAAATTACGTCTAAATACGGAAAAAAATGGTAAAACTTATTTTATTGAGTCATAAAACAAATATTCACCAAGAAATTTGGCATAAACATTGAATGCACAAACAGTGACTACAGATTTATTTCTTAATATATGTAAATTACGTGTCGCGTTGTTTGTCCGCTATGAGTTCCTAAATTACTGAACCAATTTCAATGAAATTTTGTAGATATATAGTCTTTAGTCTAAATTAAAATATAGGATAGTTTTTACCTCAATTAACTCCCCTCTTCTTTCAAGTACCCCACCAAAATGTTAAATACAATTTATTTGTATAGCAAAATAACGTAGCCAGGTTAGCTAGTGGGAGTATACGTAGGTCACACTATAAGTTTGGCGTAACTTAAAAAAACAACATGTTATAACCAAAATATTATATTTATTGCTTTTCAAAATAATCTCCTTTACATTTTAAACAATTTTTCATGCGATCGATCCATTTTTTAAAACAGGAGGACCACAGATCTGAAGGCATGTCTTTTACGTGCTGATTGAACGCTATCACTGCCTCTTCGGAGTTGATAAAAGTAAAACCTCTCATCAAATCTTTGATTTTGGGGAAAATACAGAAATCACAGGGTACTAGGTCGGGGCTATGCGCAGGGTGAGTGACGAGATGTACTTTGTCGAAAGCTAAAAATGACTTTGTTTTGTTTGCCGTCTGTGAAGAAGCGTTACATGGTGTAGGAGAATGCGGCGTTTGGGTCGTCTTCCGCAAACTTTTTCTAACACCCTGGGTAAACAAATGGTAGAATGCCACTCGGCATTAATATTTTTTTGATCTTCAAGTAGAATTGTACAGATGGGATCCGTAGCTGAGGAAAAAAACGCGAACATTTTTTTACCAACGTTTCTCGCCTGTCTTACTTTTGTTGGCCTGTTCTCATTTTCAAACACCCATTCACAAGATTGCTGTTTTTTTCGGGTTCAAAATAATAAATCCACGATTTGTCTCCTGTGACAATGTCATTAACAGCATTAGAATGTCCGTGGTCGTACTTCGGTAGCACTGTGAGCACCATTCCTCGCGAGCCCGCTTCTGCTCCGCTGTCAGTTCATAAGGGATCCAACGACAACAAAGTTTCTGAACTTTCAATTCTTCGTGTAAAATTTTCTGAATTTGGCTCATACCAATCCCCAGTAGTTCTCGAATTGTCTCATATGTAATCCGGGGGTTTTCTCCAATTAACCGGTTACCAGTAGCCACATTATTTTCGTTGACGACAGTTGAAGGCCGCCCTTCACGAAATTCGTCATAAAAAGAAACTCGACCTCTCTCAAATTCAGCAAACCATCGTCTCACGGTGCTCAAATGAGGTGCTTCTCTCCCAAAAGCATTTTGAAGCCGAGCAGCACAGTCTTGCGGAGTAAGAGAACTTTTAAAATCATAAAAATCATCGCTCTAAAATCTTTTCGACTTAATTCCATTTTCGTTGCGTACGTAAAACTTTGATGTGTGATAAAAAAAACAATTGACAAATCCTTTCCCGCCAATTGTTTTTTTTTTATTACTAACAAAGTAGCAACGTTTTAAAAATATAACATTCGAAATTCAAATAGTTCCGATTAGCTAGAAATGCAAAACTTTTAGTGTGCCCCATGTAGATTGATTTCGAGTATATTCACTCCCTTATTGTGGGTTAGCATGGGGACATTTTTTAGCATCGGCATAGTTTCCTCAATAAACGCTAAACGATAAAATGATTGTGATGGTAATGCAACGTACCTACATTTACCGGCTACCTTACCCTTCAAACTAGAATACAATATTCACTAGCATTGACGCAATCAATCAGAAATAGGTAAAGCAGTGATATCAAACCTTGGCGAAACTATGCAGCCTTCTACCACTTAGTAATCACGAAGCTAGTGGCTAATCATGACCAATTATTCGTCTTTTACAATCGGCCTGGTAAGATATTTGATTTTTTTAGTCCTAATTTTAGTCCTAAGGGATACGCATATCCCACTTTGAGAACCTTTAGTTTAGAACACCTGAAGTAAAAGTAATTTGATATCAATAAACGGAAATCATAATGTTTGATGTTGATCTAAAAACGAACTCCTTTGAAAATACTTATATTTTATTCTGGAACTTTTAGAATTACGGTTGAAATATGATCATTTATTATGCGATGCGGTTTCCATTTCGTTAGATTACAGCAAGGCGACCGTAATACAATTTGGAGGCGGTCCAACCAAACCAAGCAAACAGAATCGCTTTCCGCAAAGTGATTTTTTAGCAAACATTGTTACAAGATAGTTTTTTACTAAAGCTACGACAAACGTGGACTATCCATACGTTTTTTCATCCATATAAAATCAGCTGGCTATTAAATATGTAGTGTATTAATGATGAAACTACAAGTGTCTTTATTTAACATCAAAGGATGACCAATCAGTGAACTACAATGATTTTTAATTCATACTGGCTATTTGAACAAGATTTTACTGAATTTTCTACCAGGTGTATATCTTGATTTATCCATGTAATTAAGAAGACGAAAACCTACCTGAATAAAATAAGCCTAAATTTATCTTCATTGCTATGCAAAGTATGCAGACGATCTGTTGTTTACATACAATTAAATTAATGGCTGTCTGCACAAAGAACTTAATAGCGTACCATTACTTTATAAAGAAATATATTTTCAAAAGAGTTGGACTTCCTAACGTGAAATATGTTTTCAATTTGAGTGTATTTTATAAATCGGTCATTTGTGAACATAGAAAATTGTATTTTAGTTTGAGAGTGTTACATATTCCGTTTGATCCTATATAAATAGGGTAAAGATCTTTTTTGTATACAAGAGACCTGAAGTCGATTATTGTAACCTAACAACGTTCAACTTGTGATTGAAACTAGGCCGATTGGCTATGCGAGTCACTACCATCGTGGCTACTAGATGGTAGATTTCTAAATTATTTAGCCTGGGTCTGGTATCACCGCCTTACCAATTTCTGCCGCAATAGCGTCAGTGCTTGTCACTGGCGTATTCTGATTTGGAGGGGAGTATAGCCGGTAAACTTATGCATGTGGCATTAAACCTCGCCACAAGATAGCAACGCACCATTAACATCTTTGGTCTCAATAGGCGATGGTTGAATCTTGCCATCAGGAGACCCATCTGCTTGTTTGCTATCTTACGATATATAAGAAAAGGAAATTTGTCATTTAAAGTAGGTAAGAATTAGATAAATCTATGTTACGGATCCGGACGATAATTTTTCCTTACTATGGCAATTTATCTAGGATCTAGGATCTACATCCGCTAGGATTTGTTACGACACATGTGTGTGAAAAGTTATACCTATTACAAAACCGGGAAAGTGCGTGTCGGGCCACGAGCAATGTAGTGTTCCGTAGTCGCCTATTACAATAATGCTTACTTTATTTTTTCATACTATAACCTATTTAACGCCAATAACTGATAGATAACAAACAAGCAGATGGCTCTCCTCGTGGAAAGAAAAACCATCATCGTACATATGATTTATTTTAAACCTGATTGTACAGTCAAAACTTTATTTTAGTTGAAATCTTTCACTATGTTAAATTTAATGTTTTTCAATTTAAAATTTATAGATGTTATATGTTAAATATATATTTAAATACTACTAGCAATCGCCCTGTGATTGAATTAGGCCATAATTTATATTTCCCCGTATTGGTCCCGGGCTCCTTTGAAGACCCCATTAAGACCCGAGTTCAACAACAGATGGGTAAGCTTTAATCGGATGGTTAATTCGTAAACAGCTTTTAAAAATCAATTTACTTTAAGTTACCACTAGATTTAACCTGCGCGCGTTGCTACGCCACCATTTAAAATTTGAATGAAAGACATTATATCACTAACTCAAAAACCGTGGGCCTATGCACAACAATTTTGCTAAAGATCATCACATTATTAAATGCGTAGTTTACGATTCTATAAAGGACATATATACAAAAATCCATTTTAATATATGTAGATGTACATACATAAATATATATACAAAACTTTGATTATGTATATATCTTAATAGACTGTTTAACTTAAACGTTCTTTTTGAATTGGTAAAGTCGAGCCTGTGTTTCGCGTAATTGTCTTAACAAGGGGTACAAACTTTACGCTTCACATAATATTAATATAGATAGTATAAAAAATGTATTGGGCTGTCAAAGCTCTTAATATGATTGATGATTATGATGATTGATGAGTCAAAAGCACTCGGTTCGCTAATGAAATATTTCTATATTCAAAATCAGAAAATTGCTGACTTTGCATATAGAAAATTAAGCTAGGAATCGAATCGCATTATATACTACCCTAACAAGGCTGTTATATCTTTATACATAACGTAAAAACTTCGAATACTTTGTCAAGAATATTACCCGCATCAAGTGTGAGATTTAGCATAGTCAAAGTTTGTAATGCTGATGAAGTTCAGGAAGTCAAGATTTTCAGAGGAGAAGAAGAAGAAGAAGCGCCACCTACCAAATTCAAATGTGAATCTAAACTATTTTCTCATCTTTTTTAAAAAAATATAAACCGGTCCGATCGTGACCGCGGTCAATGTAACTTAAAGGAAACGTCGAGCTTTCAAGTAAATATAATATTGTTGCGAATAATCTAGAAATGTGAAGAGTTGGAACGCTAGAGGGATCTAGAAATAAAAGAAAGAGATAGCCACTCCTATTTATAAACAAATAGTTGGCCGTTACTCGAATAGCTATGCCATAACGTACTTTCTGCTGTAGGGCATAAGGGTGAAAATAGCGTGTGCTAGAACTTGTTTATCATAAGTTGTTTACATATAGAAGTGATTTATTGTTTACGTGATAAATTTAGATTTTTCTAGATCCAGGTAGAACTTTATCCTGGGTATAAATAGAGATGTGTTGACAAATAGAGGGCAGTTTTATACAGTGATCGAAAGCGATAATACGAGCGACCAGTGTGTAATACAGTGAAGAAGAGAAGTGTTTTATTGTGTAGTCGGTTAAATTTAGTGTTAGTACAGTGAGTGGCTAGTGTTAATCAGAGTATTTAAGTATAACATTGTGTTGTTTTGTGTGATTGTGTTGTAAATACATGGTTTAATAGTGGCGTTTTCTTGCAAATTACGAAACCGACGCACGTAATAATATGTACGCGTTTTTGACCCGTTTATATTTTTAAACATGATGGTAGAATGCGTTAGTTTAAAAGTTCATTTTCACATCTACTTCCGAAAACACAAAAAGTTAACTTCTGAAATCACAAACGCACATAACAATTATACATATATATGTAAATGTATAACATTTGTTAACAATGTTGTGTAATCTGTTTTTTTTTTTATATCATTAAATAGCAAACAAGCAGATGGCACTCCCGATGAAAGGAGAATACATCGCCTACAGACACCAAAGATGTTAATGGTGTGTTGTTAGCCGTGTGGCGGGATGGCAATGACACATATATAAGTCTAGCGACTACCTTACCCTCCGAACCACAACACGACAATTACAAGTACTGACACTATTGTGACAGGAATACGTAAAGCAGTGGTACCACATACCCAGCTATCTTGCGTGCGTTGCTATCTTGTGACGAGGTCTAATGCCACATGCATAAGTTTACCGGCTACCTTACCCTCTAAACCGGAATACCACAGTGACAAGCACTGACGCTGTTGCGGCAGCAATAAGTAAGGCGGTGGTACCACCCAGGCGAGACAATGCAGAACTTTACCAGTTAGTAGCCACGTTGGTAGTGATTCGTATAGCCGATCGGTCGTCTTTTACGACCTGCCTGGCAGAACGGCAGTTGGACTATTCTTTAAAGAAGCTCGGGACCAACAAGGGATATTTATATCTAATCCCGTGAAAGACAAGTCCAAAAACACAAAAATCATCAAAATTTACATTAAATGGCGTGACTAACACGACTTTGTTTTATATATTTATATTAGATATATATATATATATATATATATATATATATATATATATATATATATATATATATATATATATCAACTATATAGATATCTACTAGAACAGATTTCAATTTTCTGTATTTTGGTGGTACCAATGTCTTAAACCTTCGATCAGATCTTCACTGAAATTATATTTGACCAAGTGGAAAGTTCCGCTGTACAAAAAAAAAGAATTTTCTAAATTTGGTTAAGGCGTCTTTTAACACAGAGAACATTCGAATACATAAAATAGATTCTGATGAATTCAGAAATTCCTCGTCTATTAAGTCGATGAAAAATAATAATAATTAAAATAAAAGAAAAAATATACTTTTAGTTTCTACGGCTAGATTATCTCGAAAATAGTAGTAGCATAATTCTCTAGGTTTAAAGCAGCGGTAACGGAATGGGGAAAGTTGGATCAAGTTATAGAGTCCCGGTGACCACAATTCATCCTGTCGAAATTAATTGGT
Organism: Apodemia mormo; assembly: GCA_036924255.1. Lineage (NCBI taxonomy): Eukaryota > Metazoa > Arthropoda > Insecta > Lepidoptera > Riodinidae > Apodemia > Apodemia mormo. Next base: position 40,673,895 of record JAUPFN010000001.1, on the reverse strand, counting down.
AACTTTGCGACGATAGTCTGAGATAAGTAATTGTCGCTAAGACCTCGGGTCACCAACAAATTTACTCTCACTGTCACTTTATAAAACTCCATAATTTAAAGTAAATTAGATAATTTAATTTGCAATTTCCATCGGTACAAATGTGTAATAGGGAATAAGCAAGTGATTTAATTGTTTTTTATTTGTCTCTGATACTTTATGGTCCTGACATTACACTTATATTATCATACTAGCGGTCCGGTACGTGCTTCGCTACGTATAATTAGAAATTTAAAAAAAAATCGAACATCAAATTTACAAATATATATATATATATATATATATATATATATATATATATATATATACTCTTTAACTACTTCACCAAAAGAAAATAAGCCAGTTAAAGCTTATGTTTTCTACTTTGGGCGAAAAATATGAAAAAAATCTTTCTGTAAATAAAAAATTAATTAAATACAATTTTCATAATAATCGACTAGAGCGCCATCTGTGGGTGATACATTAAACATCTTAACAGAGTTTTATACTTGTAATACGTTAGATGGCGCCGTGCGAAATTTCCGCACGGGCCAGCTAGCTATTATTTAATTTCGTTTGCATTTAATTGCATAAAAATTTAGTTTGAAATGTGTAGGTAAATTATGCGGGTAAAATTCAAATTTGCGAAATGTTTTATTATAAATCAATTGAAAAATGACGCCACAAAGCGTAAAATATGGGGTTTATCGGCGTCAATATCTATACTTTGCTGGTGGTTTTCAGGCTCTGTGACGTCCTACAATGCGCGCGAAAAGTCGAGGTGTGTCAATTTTATCGTTAACTAGCTGACCCGGCAAACGTTGTTCTGCCTTTTTAACTACTCTTATTTTATTCTATATTTTCTCACCTTCTAAACCTTCCGTGGACTTCAACAATTAATTTAAAGCCAAAATTAGCCAAATCGGTTCAGCCATTCTCTAGTTTTTGTGAGACTAAGGAACAGCAATTGTTTTTTATATATATAGATTTATGTATTACTAGTGTACCCGTGACTTCGGTCATGTGAAATTTTTTCTAAAATAAAATCCGCACAGTTCCCGTTCCCGTGGGATTTTCGGGATAAAAACTATCCTATGTCGTTTCTCAGGTCTCAAATTATATTTACCAAATGTCATCTAAATCAATTTACTATTTTTAGCGTGAAAAAAAGAAAAACACAGTTTCTTTCACATTTATAATATTAAATATTAGTATGGACTGGTATGAAAGTATGAACTGCATGGGTTTAAAAAAAATTCTAACAATATTTATATTTGAACTATGTTAAAACGAAGTGAAAAACTTCACTTCGTAGATTAAATAAAAAAAACTCTGCCATATACTAATATTAATCAAATTATATTTCTCCGGCGAAACTATTTCTCGGAGAAATATAATTTGGATATTTTTAAAGCGAGATTTACTGGTCATTTACTAAGTTAGTGTATTTCAATCTTGGACCTTTTTTTCATTTAAGTATATCGCTCATCGCACCGCGATATCAACCATGAAATAGTCCTGCCGTATTAAAATGTCATTAAATGAAATGAAATAAGAACATACCTTCTATGAGATCCACCAGGTACCGGTGTCGCAGCGAGACGTGCTTGACTTTTCAGCAGCTGCACCGTCAACGCGAAGGATACCACCATCATGAACATGGGGATGTAGAAGGCTACCAGCGACCCAAATACCCAGAATAGCCGATTGTTGATCATGCACAGCTCTGGAGTTGGCATAATGTTAGTCCGGTTAATGAGACCTGTATAATAATGGAATGTATAAAGCTTAAACATCTCTTGAAAATTTACACACCCTGTAAAATTATATCTACTTATTAAGAAGTAAGAATCCACAGCGGATTCCTAACCGATTATTCGCTTCAACTGTCTATGAGCCTCAAAAAATGAATAATATTTATAAACGTGTGAATCTGTCTGCCTGCCTGTTGCATTGTCGCGGATAACCAAGTAAACCAATTTTGATGAAATTTGGCAAAGATATGTTTGAAGAGCCGGAGTCAAATATAGACTACATTTAAAAACAAACCTATCTATATTAAGCGGCTGAAACAGTAAATGAAAATTGTATGAAAAAAGAATTATGATGGTCCATACAAATCCTTCGCATGTTTGTAGATGTTTATCGTATTGTGATACATTATTATTTTTGTCTGAAATGTAAATCGTATCACGGACACTTTTTTAAGATAATGATCGCTAATAGACACAAAGGTGTTAATGGTGCGTTGCTATCCGTGTGGCGGGTATTTTACACTTCAAACCTGAACACGACAGTAACAAGAATCGATGCATTGCGACAGGAATAGGTAAGGCAATGCTACCAGACCCAGGCGAGACAGTGCAGAACCCTACCAGATAGTAGCCACGATGCCAGTGACTCGCATAGCCAATCTTTTCCCTCATTCCCTTTCACGAACTGCCTGGTAGAATGAGGCTATTTTTCGAAAGAGCCCGGACCAACAAGGGGGAATTCTATAAGGGTTACGATTACGTGACTTCACAATTATTAAATACTATTTTAAGCCGTTCAAATCGCAATATATGAGCAACATAGATTACGTAATTGTATCTCTCATCATGAAGATTATTTGATTTTAACTACTTAAAAGTTAAAAGATGAACAGCTTTTGCGTACAATAACAAAACAAAATATTTGTTTTCACTCGATCACAGATTATATAAATGTCACTTATATTGTTTTAGGAAGATCTTAAGATAATATTGTTTATACATACTTCTGTGTTGTAAATTTTGGACATAATAATAAATACTTCCCTTTTCGTTGCATTTTATGCAAAAGTTTATTTTTTTTGCGCTATCCGACATTTTTCTAACTTGTTTGTTTGGTTATTAATAAAAAATAGTATTAATTTTGCGGCAAAGAGAAAAATCTTTGCTGGTATTAAAAGTATTAAAATGCATACAAGTTTGATCAGCTTCATGACTTTCAACTATGTTTCTTGCGCTAAAATATGTCAGTTGAATTCTAATATGGCCCGGGTTTGGGAAAGTGCCCGGTTGGTAATAGGCTTGCCACCTGCAACATTGTAGGAATATAAGTATCTTTGGTTAATCGTGGGTGTACTTGTTGTACCTCTGTCTACTTCTTCTGGGATACGGGTCTGAAGGTGCTTTGTTTCTACATTTTTTCCACGTTAAATTAATTTGATTTGAACTTTTGGGCCGACATCATTATCCCCGGTGTTGGTACGGGCTCCTTCGAAAAATAGATCAACTGCGGTTCTGCCGAGCATGAAGTAAGATGAGACCGATTAGCTATACGTATTACTATCATCGTGACGATTAGGTGATAGATTTCTACAACGTCTCGCCCGGGTATTTGGTGCCACAGCCTTACCAGTTTCTGCCGCAAGAACGTCAATGCTTGCCGTCGTCGTGGTCCGATTTGGAGGGTAAAGTAGCCGGTAGACTTTGTATGTGGCATTGGCATCCCTTCCCACAGATAGCCACGCACCATTAAGCTCTATAGGGCATGGTTTCTCTTTCTGGTATTTCCATATAAATCCGCTCCTGCCTTAATCCCTTATTCTTCCTTTACTCCCGGGCCGGTCTCGTAAGTCAGGAAAATGCAATGGGAAAACCACATAAGAAGCTACGAAGTGAGGGGTAGGAGGGAGTGCCCGTTCACAGTGTCACGCATTCGCCAGACGATCGCAGTCATAATGAAAACGAAAACGCATCGCTGTACCGCACGCGTGTTAAAGTTAGTGGCTTTTCTGTTATTTCCTTACTTCACGAACCAGCGCCTATTTGAATACAGTCAACGGCTGGTATGACATTTTTTGGCTTTCCGGAATATTCTTTGTTCCACTATCAAGTGGTCATCATATCGATTATCGCTTGTGGTCCTTCACTTTATATAACCCAGTGGTACCTTCCATCGTAATACTAATTTTGGTACTACGTTTCGGAACCACTTTCTATCAAAAGAGCCACCAAGCAGGTGGCTCTTTTGATAGAAAGTGGTTCCGATTTTGATTTGTATTTTATGTAATAAAAAAAATATCAATCTCCTTTCGTATTTAATATTTTAAAGGGGTGATGGGCCCACCTCTCGTTCCCGCTACTGTAACTTTTGTAAACCAAAATCAACAATCAATTCTTATATAATATTCTAGCGGGCCGCCTCGGTTTCGCACGGGAAAAAAAAGGAAATTAAAATCGATCCAGTAGTTTTGATTTATTCATTACTGCCCGTGGCCCGCACGCGTTTAATTTGGAGTAAAACAATTCCGCTTTCTCTATACCATGAAGATTTCCTGCTATCTTTGGAATATCTAAATTCATATAGGTACTTCATTTTTAGTTTTTACATATTTACCTATTTCTTTTATTTTTACAGTTAATATATTACAGAATGTCTTTATATACAACGTTCACAGCTTTTTTGTCATTAGACAATACGAACATGTTTTCTTTTGAGGTGACTTTTGGAAGAGCGATAATATATAGTTGGCCACGTGAAAAACAGTCAACGCTCTCTAAGCCTGCAACGTTGAAGGTTTGACCCTGCGATTTATTAAGGCGAGGCATCGGAGCAAACGGGATAAAATGTGTAAATGGTTGACCCTACGGGCCACCCCTGAAATTTCTTACTAAATTAAGGTATTTTAAGCTGAAAAATATAAGCATAGATTTTTCAGTTCAAACATATTTTTTGTTAAAAATGGCAATATTATTAATTTTTGAAAAGCTGTATATTTGAAAACGATGATGGTATTCAACTCAATTTTTGACATTTATATCGATATAAAATATTGTTTTAGCTAAATAAAAAATAGGTTGAAAAATTTCGATGCTATGTCAAAAAACATTTTATTTTTAATTTTCTTCATTGTTAAATCCCAAATTGATCGATTTTACGCAGTTTTTAAAGAACAAAAGCTGATAATATTTTTAAGTCAATCGGTTAAGTAACTTGAAAATTATTTAAAAAAATTAAGTAAGTTTGCTAAAAACAACGTAACTTTAATATTTGAAAATCTATAAGTTTTGAGAATTTGATTTTGATTTTGATTTTTGAAACGGCATTTGACGTAGTTTTTTTAGTAGGTACTAAGATATCGTAGAACATCAAAAAATGATTGGTTGAAAAATTTCGAAGCTACGTCGAAAAAACAGTTTTTTCAAAATTTTTCGTCAACGATTACTCCCAAACGGATAAACCGATTTTGATGCAATTTATGTATTAGACGTAGTTTTTTGAGGAATAGAGCTGATTGGTTTTTGTACTCAATCGGTATACAAATCTGGAAAAAAATACTGTTTCGTCAAAATTTTTTGTGTTTTTTAAAATTTCTCAACATCTCCTAGACCGAATCGATTCAAATTTTCAAGAAATCTAAGTTAAGCGGAATCCAATTGAATGCCATCAACCGCGTTTCGATCGGTCTGGCTGTTAAAAATTTATGAGATGTTTACATACACACACATTACTTTATAATGGGACTCGGATCCCTTTTTCATCTAGTGTAACTAATTTGGGTGTTATTTTTAGCTCTGATCTATCGTGGGATGATCACATCCGTAGCATTAGCAAAAAAATGTATTTCACTTTTCACTCCTTACAGTTATTGAAAAATTTCCTGCCTATTAAGACAAAAATTTCTCTTGTGCAAACTCTTGTCCTTCCTATTCTGGATTATGCAGATTCTTGTTTCCTTGACGCTACTGAAGTGCTTTTAAATAAACTCGAGAGGCTTCAAAACTCATGCATAAGATTTATTTTTGGTCTTCGTAAGTACGACCACATCTCTACTTTCAGAGTCCAGCTCAGGTGGTTGCCTATCCGTTTTCGTAGGAACACGCATATTCTTTGCCTTCTGTTTAACATATTGTTCAATCCTGCTGCTCCCAAGTACCTTCGTGAGCGTTTCTCGTTTTTGCATTCCTCCGATTCCCCATGTCGTTCTCATATTGGCTCTCTTCTTCGTTTTCCAGTGTCACATTCTCAAACGTATTCATGGTCATTCACTGTCCACGCAGTGAAGTTGTGGAATTCTCTACCCACTGAGATCCGCAGTAGCCCCTCGTTGCTAGTTTTTAAGAAGCGGGTTAAGGAGCATTACCTGTCATTGTCGTAGTTTTTTTTTTTTCTGTCCTATTTATTTTATTACTGTGTTAACTTCTCTTTACTATAGTCATCAATTTGCGTTTTAGCCTTTTCTTATCTATGTGTAATCTTATCCTTGCAATGTATGAATAATTAGAATTTCAATGTAATTTATATATTTGTGTTTGTCTTTATGCTTGTGCACGATGCCTTCCACTTTCCTTTCCCAGCTTCACTTTCTGGGTTAGCTGGAAGAAATCTCTGTCTTTAGGGATAAGCTCACCTTTTGTGCATTATTTTAAGTATCGTTTAATTTTTTGTCATTATATAAGTGTACAATAAAGTATTAAATAAATAAATAAACACATACACACACACGCACACACACCCACAAACACACACACATACATACATACAGACATACTGACATCATCGTGAAAATAGTCGGAAAAGATTCCTAGGACCTCAAAACATGGACATCTGCTGAAAACTCGATTTTCGAAAATCGGGTTAAAATCAGTAACTTCCTTATCTACATACATAGCGGGAAGTTAAAAACTGGTTTGCTAAATCACGTTTTTTTACATTAATTGTTAAATACAAAAATTATACGACATACCTGAAGATATTATCCAAGGAATGTGCTAACTTATTACATGATAGAATATGTACTTTACTTGATCATATAAAATTTCGAAAACAGGCTAAAAAAATCTCTAAAACAAATAATTTGTTATAAACTATTTCTAATCTTCGACATGATTTTTATATCGTGATATTTAGTTTAAAAAAAGAATCTACTAAATTTTGGCTTTCAGCTGCAGTCCTATATTTATTTATCCGAAAATTAACGCGTTTCTCAGCGGTTTAACAGAACATACCGCACGCGCGCCGCCACAGGCCCGTAAGCCGTACATTGAATATTTTTTTAAAAGAATACTTGTAAGCGTAATCTACAATCGATATCAAATCCAAAAGAATAGTTTTTAGAATTTTTGTCTGTTTGTCTGTATGTATGTCCGGGGTAAACTCAAAAAGTACTGCATGGATTTACTTCAAATTTTGCATGAATATTACTAATAGGTCGGGTCAACATATAGGCTACATATTATCACGCTATCACCTACGGGGGAGAAGCTGTGTGGAGTAAACCAAGTGGATGATTCCGCGCGGGTGAAGTCGTGGGCAATAGCTAGTTATAAATAGTATTGTTCAAATAAACTATTTTATGACAGCGTGCTATGGGCTAAACACTATATTTTTCTAACACATATTATAGACTTTGTTATAACGTGTGACTGGAAGACCATGATACATAGTTACGAACTACGAATAGAACTATCTATTTTACTAGGTGGTAGAGTTCTGCATTGTCTCGCCCGGGTCTGGTACCACCGCCTTACCTATTCCTGCCGCAATAGCGTCAGTGCTTGTAACTGTCGTGTTCAGGTTTGGAGGATAAGGTAGCCGGTAAACTTATTCATGTGGCATTAGACCTCGCCACAAGATAGCAACGCACCATTAACACCTTTGGTGTCTATAGGCGATGGGTGAGTCCATCAGGAGACCCATCTGCTTGTTTGCTATCTTATGATATAAAAAAACTACGCGATCTAATGAGCAGTAATCGAAACGTGCTAAACCGTAGTCGCTAGACGTTATAACTTATAACACTTCATAGTTCGTACGCTTAGTCACATCAAATCGAGGTAATACAGCAAAGTGTGCCTTTTTGCGGTGAACGCGTGAAGCTCCTCCTCTTGGGACCTCTTGGGGTTAAATATGACCAGATTTTGACGACCCTATTACGAGACATCAGAAAATCGGTTCTCGACTTCAGACACGAGCTTGTTCCAGCACTCTACGACGTGTTTCCGAGAAATACCATTGCAGCCGGAGTATGTGGCATCACCAGTACTTATACAAATACACTACATAAGATGGTGAATGATTACCACCGCCAGAGTCGTCATTTGCGTTGCAAACTTTTTAAAAATGAATAAGCTCTTTTCTCGAAGGTTCCTTAGTCGTATCCTTTCGGAAACACCTCCACCGGTAATTGAGATGTCATGCGGTTCGAAAATTCCCTAGAGAATTGAACGGTAAATGTTGATGGATGGAATTTAAAATTTTGTCGCTATCTCCAATGATGAAATTAAATTGCAATATTCAATCAGAACAACTTCTTTGACTCGGAGAGTTGTTCTACATGATGTGATATGTAATACGAGTACAAGATAAGCGGGTGAAATATAAGTAAATATACATCTCTGTTCAATGCCATGCCCATTGGAAACAGCCCGATCATCAATGATTTGAACATGAGGTTTCTCCGTTGTTGACAAAGGTGATCTAAAAGAAATGAGCTCCGGCCAATTCTGTTTAAATATATTATAATACATTAACGTATAATTTTTATAAAAGTTATCGTTGAAAAGATAGAGGCTAATAAAAGATTTTTGTGTTGTTATTATTAGCACCGTGAGTTAGTTTGCAAATAAAGCTGATAATAACCAAGTAGATATTTAAAACAAAGAAATTAAAAATGAACAAAAATAATTTAAGCGTTTTAAAACTGCAATAACTGTCTTTCCATTTCCTTATTCTTATTTAGCAGTTATACTGTATTATTTATTCATAGTTACTGATTTAATTAATTAATTGCTTAAGAGCTGTCAATTTAGACAATTTTAATATCCTATTTTTTATCTGAAATAAATATCCTATTTTTTCTGCCAAAAGGTAAATATATAACATTGGTGACAAAAAATATAACTGCCTTATACTTCTTTATCTCACAATAAGCTATAAGTTTAGGGATCAGTACTCATATAAGTGAGAACGGTTAAAAATGATACAACAGCATTTTATTAATTTAGCCAAAATATTTTTTGTCGCAACTTTTTGCTTCTTGCCAAATTTCATAATTCAAGATCAAATGGAAGTACTCTGTAGGTTTTGATTCTCTTTTAAAATCGCAAAAAGATCGCAAAATATGCGACATAAATGGTCATATCTTGACTTATATTTTTGAGTTTTTCACAGCTGAGAGGGACCATAAAACCAGTATTCGATAAAAATTTCAGCTTGATACCTCTACGCGTTACACTAAACAGACGGACAACGATTTTATAAGGGCGCCGTTTTTCCTTATGAGGTGCGGATCCTTAAAAATATCCAAAAAATATCCAATTCATTAAAAACATCACTTTTCTCAAAAACTGATATTTTTTAAAAGGCTTAATAAAAATTAGGTCTTCCTTTTCTGAGATCGACTTTCATCATAGAAATAAAGGGCATTTGTCGTCTCAATTCAATAAAGAAAATCTATAGAACGTTGTGAGAGTCCTTCGTTTGCAAAACGTCAGAATTTTATTCAATTTGTAAAATAACCTTAATAAGTAGTATTTTATTTCCAATTTATTTTGTCTATGACACATCTTCCCAAGGAGCTTATATCTTATATATTTAAAGGTAATACTTGTATACAAATAAATTTATTACGCTATCCTGGAAACGGCGTATAACGATTTCAATGAAATTATATACTTACCTACTCGTATATAAGGTTTTATGTTTCAATTTTCATATACACAGTGAGTAATGTGTACAGTAACAAAAATCCTTTACGATCCTCAATTAAGTCATTATCTGCTAGCATATTACGATCATATATTTGATCCAATTGTTGAGTGGCTAGCGAACCGTACTACGAATCGATGGGGCTCGGGTACGATCCCCGACAGGGACAAACATTTGTGTGATGAGCATAGAAGTTTATATTTCTGAGTTTGGGTGTTTATGATGTATGTAAGAATATTTATATATGTATAATATAACACAAGCAAAATAATTTGCTTACTTTGGGGTTAGAGCAATTTGTGTAATTTGCCCAGATGTTTATTATTATTATATGTTATGTGTAATTATTTTGGAGATATTAATATATAGGTTTAACGACATCACAGACACCATCACCATAGACACAATGTGGTGTTGCCCAGTTTAAAAAAGAAATAAATGGATTTTAAAATACCATAATATTTTTTTAATAGATTTTTTTATAATGTTTTGTGCGGAGATGCTTATTATTACATGTTATCGTTTGTGGCCAGAGGAGCTCGACCGAAAAATGTGTAATATTTTTTGCTGACACCAAATTACATACAAAAACTGACCATATTGCACTGATTTTTAAGACAATTTTCGAGTACCTTGAAACCTAAATATTTTCTAAATCGATTCAGCTTGCCTTCAATTTTGAGAATACCCAAAATATTTTATAATTTTATCATTTTAATATTTTATATAAACATAAATTTTATTATTTTGAATTGAACAGTGTAATCTTTCATAAAATATTTTCAATATATATAAACAAAGCGCGTAGTTGTAAATGTCAAGACGTCTATTCTTTCATCATTTGATATTACAAGGATATGAGTGTCGAGCGTCGGGTGAATTTCATTTGCAAGGACCGAGTTTATTTCCTATATCAATTTAGCACATCTCTTTTTTTATGGACTTACATTATTCTGTTTCGTTTGCAAATTACATCCATCAACAGTATAGAAAAGACATTTTTGACAGAGAAGGCGTCGAACCATTTTTTACGGGTCACTGCTCGGTATTAGGAAGCGAGATAATTTGAGGTAATAATTTATCTTTTAGCATGAAAGCCGATAAAAGGACAAGATAATCTTGGTATTTTTTTTTATCCGTAGGATAGTAATGGTCTTTGTATTTATTTTGTAAAGTAATATGGGTGTAATGTCTTTTTTGGCGATGCTTCTGAATAATGCAGAAGACTGTATTCTGCTTTTCCAGTTAATGAGAACACCATAATTGCTTAATATCTTCTATTTCATTGAACTACCGACACATAACTCTGCGGTAAGAGCATGGCCTGGCTTAAGGTAAGATAGTCGCTGGTTCAACCCAATGTTCAGGTTCAATCGTGTCAAATTTTTTTTATTTACGGTTTTTATTTACGGTTTATTATATTTAAGGTTTTTTCTTTTTTTTATAGATATAAGATAGCAAACAAGCAGATGGGTCTCATGATGAAAAGCGTCAACCATCGCCTAGAGTCACCAAAATTGTTAATGGTGCGTTGCTATCTTGTGGCGAGATCTAATGCCACGTGCATAAGTTTACAGTCTACCTTACCCTTCAAATCGAAACACGACAGTGACGAGCACTGATACTATTGCGGCAGGAATAGGTAAAGCGGTGGTACCAGAGCCGAGCGAGACAATGCAGAATTCTATCGAGCACAGAATCAGTGCGAAACACATATTACCACCACGAGCTCCTTGGAATCACCTTGACGCCTACTCTCAAGTCTCAACTTTGGTTCGTACATCGAATCCAAAGCCCAAGTTGCCTCAAAAAAACTTGGTATTCTGGCGAAGGTGAGATAGTATTTCAGCCCGGGATAAATTTTATCAAGCACAAGTCCGTTCGTGCATGGAATACTGCTCTCACCTCTGGGATTGATCTGTCAAATACCAGCCGGAGACACTTGAGGTAATAGAGAGGCGTGCCAAGAGGATCTGGTAGTCAAAAAACTTCAGAGCCTTGCTCATCGACGAAGAGTGGCTAGTTTGTCGGTTTTTTATCGGACACACTTTAGAGAGTATATCAGGTACACGCTGCTGAATTGCACGACTTAAATCCGGCATCCCCGTTTTTTTATCAATCGTCGAAGCGCACAAATTCTAGGCATCGTCATATGGTGGACGTTTTACGTACCCAGACAAAGCGGTTCGACTTAACATCTGGGGATCTTTAAGAGAAGAGTAAACAGGTACCTTCTAGAGAAGCGCGTTCCATCTAATCTTACCGCCGCATCTTAGCTTACCATCAGGCGAGATCGTGATCAAGCGCTTCCTTATCGATAGTAATATATATATATATATATATATATATATATATATATATATATATATATATATATATATATATATATATATATATATATATATATATATATATATATATATATATATATATATATATATATATATATATATATATATATATATATATAGTTTTACAAATAACTCTACAAGTGCCTAACGGGAAGAAAGAAAATCATAAATTACTGATTAAATTCATACAAATACTTTTAACTCATAACGAAACATTTAGCTCATCATTTTTAATTTAATTTAATTCATAAAGTCAATTCATGTCTTTATAGTAGACGGGGCAAACGAGCTGGAGACTCACCTGACGGTAAGTAATAACTGTTATCTGTTCCCCTGGACAACTACCCTACTAGAGATTTTGAAGCTATGATTTATTCACGCGGTGGAAAGAATATGCAAGGTGATAGATACCATCCAAAAGTTGACCGAATTGCATAACAAAAACCGTAGAAATATCATACCGACCACTTTGTGATTGAAGGAAAAAGGGAATAATCAACTCTAGGAAAATTATTTTCTTTCCAGCAAATTACATTACAAGAAGAAAAGATCATATTTTTGATAGTTTGTGTAGTATAAATCCATTGGTATATGAATAGGTTACAACCTATTCTTATCCCTACCATACAAAAGCAGATCGTAAAAATCGGTAGAGCTCTTTTAGAGGAGCACAACAAACACCATTACGTGACATTTTTATATATTATATTTCACTTATCACTATGAAACTCTACCTGTTACATTCAGAAAAGCAAGGAACAAAACCTTGCTTTGAAAGACGGCCGTGAATTTTATTTAAAATCTTGTACCTCCTAATGAGATAAATATTCACTGTAGCTAAACAATGTAGTTCTTGTTTCCCTCATTACTTTAAGTAAATCTAACTTTCTTTTTTGCCTTTATTATGAATTTCTTATCTAAAGTTGTAACTTGTTTTTATATATATATATATATATATATATATATATATATATATATATATATATATATATATATATATATATATATATATATATATATATATATATATATATAATAATACTAGCTGTGCCCGCAACTTCGTTAGCGTGGAAAAAATTCTAAAATAAAAACCCGCATAGTTCCCGTTCCCATGGGATTTCCGGGATAATAACTATCCTATGTCCTTTCTTGGGTCTCAATCTATATTTATACCAAATTTTATCCAAATCGGTTCAGTGGTTTGCCCGTGAAAGCGTAACAGACAGACAGACAGAGTTACTTTCGCATTTATAATATTAGTATGGATCAATTGCTGTTCGTTAGTCTCGCTAAAACTCGAGAACGGCTGAACCGATTTGGCTAATTTTGGTGAATTAATTGTTGCACTCCAGGGAAGATTCAAAAGGTCAGAAAGTATTGGAAAAAATAAGAGTAATCAAAAAGGCAGAACAACGTTTGCCGGGTCATCTAGTATCTATATAAAAATCAATTGCTGTTCGTTAGTCTCGCTAAAACTCGAGAACAGCTGAACCGATTTGGCTAATTTTGGTTTTGAATTAATTGTTATAGTCCAGGGAAGGTTTTAAACGAGGAATTTCTGAATTCATCAGAATCTATTTATGTATACGAATGTTCTCTGTGTTAAAAGACGCCTAAACCAAATTTAGAAAATTTCAGTGAAGATCATATCGAAGGTTTAAGATATTAGTCCCACCAAAATAAGGAAGATTGAAATCTGTTCTTGCACTTTGATTGCGTTAAAAATGTAGGTATCTGTATAGAACGTGTAAAGAAAACCCTGTCCGATCCGAAAGAGGCATATAGGTTGGGGTTGGTTAAAGGCATTACTGGAAAAAATATTAAAATGACTTTATTTCTAAAAATGAAAAAGATATCGCTTTTTTAATATTCGTATTTTTACTTATATTTCTCTAGAGTTAAGCAACTATTTTAAAATGACACTAACTTATCGCATAAACACCACGCGAAGGCGCGCTATTTGTTTATCGCCTTTTTACAAAGGAACTTTAAAACGCGCCGCGTGTCCATTGGTAGCATCCGACTTGCGCGGAATACATATATATATATATATATATATATATATATATATATATATATATATATATATATATATATATATATATATAATACATTTTGGTTTGGTTAGCTCCAGCTAGTGTAATAGGTATACGTCAATATTTTCATTTAATATTTGAATTTTTAAAATTTTTCATTTCTTTACCTTTGCAGCAATAAGCTTGAGTTCGGTGAAAAACAAAGCGACGTAATTTTTTGTAAAAAATGTAATCATCTAAGAGTGTCTTATTTGAAATTTCTTTAGATCAGCCAGAAAGCTCAATAAATCTTATCATTGATACTGCTAAAACTTGTTATAAAGTGGAAGTGTTAAAACTTGTTATAAAGTACAGATAAAATTCATAAAAGTTTTCTAATTATTTCTGTGACGTATGTATGTGCCTTAGATGAGCATGTAAGGCCGTTGCTTCCGTTTATTGCTAGAAATAGTTGAAAATCGTTACCAAGTTGGTAAAGTGCGACGATGGGGACCACAGTCATCGTACAAATCGACAAACCGCTGAATCGTGATTAACTGAAAAGACTATAGATGTTTGGTTAACTCTCTCTATGATTATTTAAAATTTAAAATAATAAATTGGTAAATTGCGTGTCGGACCACGAGCAATATAGGTTTCCAACGTTGCTCATCACAATAATGTGGACTAAGAAAAGGGTTTTTACTGTTTCATACTAAGAACATTTAACCCATTTAACGTCATTGACAGATTTATCCACACCGCAGGTTTACCGTTACCGCTATAAAAAAATTCTTTAAGTATATTTTATAAGTTGGTCGACTGTTTCCCTCCCTTTTTAGCAGAAGACAGCAAAATGTTAAAAGCATAAAAATGCTACGAAATGAGACTTTTACAATTAGGTTAAGCCTGATTGCTATTGCACCACGGAAGTTTGGAAATTAGGGACCTACCAGAATGGCCTACTTAATTTTGCTTCTAGTAGTAAGTGTGACAAAATCGTTTGAAGGCACGGAAGTTCTCACGTGTACCCACAAGGTCGGAGTAATAAATTACGCCGGATATACATTGGATACTATCAAGCATTTGGTGACGTTCGTTTTGCCAAAGATTACACTCCCAAAGAATGTGATGTGCAGTTTCATATTTACAGTTTAATGTAGAGCACTCGCAAAAACGAGAAGGATCTAATTTAAACGAGAATAATTTAGCTTTAAAATTACCATGGCTGGTGAGAAACTGTGCAACACAATGATCTATTTCTATCCAAGTTTTACTTAAGCGATCCTGGACGCGTGGGAAAAAGTTATATAAATGCCGTCCTTTAGTTGAACAAGACCAACGTGACTGCCATTCTCAATTAATTCATTAGTAACGTCGATTACGGGATTAAAATGCGACGTATTTTTGTTTGAGATTGCGACTTAATAAATTCTGGGTTGGTAAAATTCCTAGAATTGTAATACATTGAAGCCCGACGCTGAATTTCTAAATCTAATGGTAAGACGCCTGATAAAATGGATAAAGCTTTGGAGCTTACAGTGCGATAAGCTTTGCATAGAAAAGTTGGTCGACTAATCCTTAAAACTTGTAAAGCCGTGATAGTTTTTCTTTTAACTTCATTATATTTACTACTACTGTAAATTTTTTCCCACCCCAAAACCAAACGTTTAGCTGGCAGAAGAGAGGAAAGACACTTAGCTCCAACAAAAATCGGCACTTTAAAGCTTAATATTTAAGAAATGAGTCCCTTAATCGAAACATTGTTTTCACAAACTTACAGTATTTTTTAAATACTGATCTAACGATACCCCACACAGTGGGATAGACGAGAAAAAAAATTAATATCCCCACTCTAAATAAATAATCTAAAATAGAGGAACTACCCTAAAAAAATTGTTTTTTAGGATTTTATGATACCACTTTGTTGCCGTGACTATTATGTATATTCATGCAAAATTACAGCTTTCTAGTATAAAGGAACTCGGCGCCAGACTGCGGGCAGACAAACGTACGGACACACCGAAACTATACTGATTCCTAGTATACTTCGGAACCCTAAAAATAAAAAAATAAAAAATCTATGAAATATACGCGAAGATGGTTTTAGAGCACCATAGTTTACGTTTTTACTACTAAGCAAAGGAAACTAATGTTCTTAGGTCACATGAAGCCTCTAATATATTAAAAAATATCGCACACAAGAAAAAAATAAATATAAGAGTCGAAGAACTTAATAGATCTATCTAGAAGATGAAGACAATTTTTATCGTCGCATACTAGTTACTCTTCAATAGCACACGAAAATTTTGTCTATAAAAACAAAATGGAAAATTTAATTAATTCCTATCCAAACTTGTTACTTTACACTAAGATGTTCCTAGAGCACTGACCAATAAATCAAAATCAAATAATGAATTCTGATTTATGAGGAAAATCACGCGTAAAAATCTAATTCCTCTTTCCGAGTTTCTGAAAGTTCTGATGTATGATTGATGTTAGATTGCAGAGATTAATATTAATCGACTAATCCTTAATGACGGTAATGAATCAAAGGGTCGTAGAAAGAATGACACCTTATCACGCTATCATTTACACACTTAGCAAAGTAATTTTAAATTTTAGCTTTAAATAAATTTAAAATTTAGAATAATTAATGTTGTACATAATCTAACTTTTTAATATGTCATTAGCTCCGCTTTTGAAATCAAAAAAAATACTTAAAAAAGAAAACAGTTAACTTGATAATTCATAAAACAGTAAAACATATGTAGTTATTCTAGCTTATTCTAGCTCAGTTTATCTTATTCATAATCTACTATACCACTTTCAGTTAAACGTCTACGGGCTATTTTACCAAGCCTTATTCAATAAAAACAGAAATCAGAGTACTAAAATTATAAGGTAACTTTTTATAACCTAGAAGATTCTTTATAAGGTAACACTTTTCTATTATCATATATTTTCCCCGTGTTGGATCCGAACTCCTTTGAAGAATTGACCAACTGCCGTTCTGCCAGGCTAGAGTTCTGCATTGCCTCACCCGGGTTTGGTACCATCGGCTCAACTATTCCCGCCGCAATAGCGTCAGTGCTTGTCGCTATCGTATTCCGGTTTGGAGGGTTAGGTAACGGGTAAACTTATGTATGTGGCATTAGACCTTGCTACAAGATAGCAACGCATCATTAACATCTTTGATGTCTATAGGCGATGGTTGAATCTTTCCATCAGGAGACCCATCTGCTTGTTTGCTATTTTATGATATAAAAAATATATTAGGATTCCGATAGGGTGCTCATTGAAATCGTAAGTCTTTTTTATGTTATTGAGATAGGCAAACTGGCAGACGTGCCACCTGATGGTAATTGGTCGACGTCGCCAATGAACAAAAATGGGATACCTGGGCTGGAACTAGCCCAGGTATTCCATTCGTGTGTTGCCTATCCTGAGACATAAGATGTTAAGTCTCAGTGCCAGTAATTACATTGCCTGTCTTGCTTTTCTCTCCGAAACACAGCAAAGCTGTTTCACGGGAGAAATAAGCAAGATGGTGGTATCCATGCAGCCGGGAGCGCGGCACGGCGCATCCCTCCCACCGGTAAAAAGTATTACTGAAAATTAGCTGTCCACTTTTTCTTCCGTCCATAGCACATAATAAACTAAAATTTAATTAAATCAAAAATAAGGTGGCTCCAAGCACAAGAAACAATGTATATTACGAAATGTTTGTTCGGTCTTATGAATTTGAATAGATGACTTAACATTTTTACAGAATGTGTTATACACACTCATACAGCAGTAAGTATCAAAAAATTTAAAAAAATGTTTAGAAATTAAAATTGTCCTATCCAAAAAAAGTTTTTAAAACGTTTGACTAGTGTAAATACACGTGTGTAACACGTGTGTAAACACACATAAACACAATAATTAACATAAGTAAAAAAAGCAAATTATAATTTTTACAAAACTATTAAAAAAATATATGCAGTGTTAAATATTTTATTGTGATTGGTATCTTCTCGGTTTCATTCTTAGGATAAGTTTGCATAATATGAATCTCCTGATGATTAGATTAGTAAAACTTGTAGACATCATAGATGTTATTTATAACTCTAAAGTTTATCTTTGATCTCTATATCAGGTGGTTAGCTCTTTCTATCTTCTTGTTTGCCATCCTACAAAATAAAAAATATACAAGAATTGGAAAATGAGAGTGATAGGCATTCATACTGAGGATTAGTCACGGAAAAAATAAAGCAGTGATTATAGGACATATATTACAGGATACATGATATATATTTTATAAAATGCCTATTTATATATTTTTTTATATCATAAGATAGCAAACAAGCAAATGAGTCTGCCGATAGAAAAGGTCCATCTCCTATAGCCACCAAAGATGATAATGGTGCGTTGCTATCTTGCGGCGAGGTCTAATGCCACATGTTTACCGGCTACCGTAACCTCCAAACCGGAACACGACAGTGAAAAGCACTGACGCTGTTGCGGCGGGAATAGATAAGGCGATGATACCAGACCCGGGCGAGACAATGCAGAACTCTACTACCTAGTGAAGAGTTCTATAACATCTCGTCCAGGTATTTGGTTTTGATTTAAAATAGGTACCACTGTGCTTTGTACACTGTTGCGACAGAAAGCCAGAGTACCACAGGTGCTTTGGCTTTCAGTCGCAAGCATCAGTGCTTGTCAATGTCATGTTTCGGTTTAGAGGGTAAACTTAATGGTAGAATTATGAATGTGGCATTGCCATCCTGCTACACAGATAGCAACGCAACATTGAAACTCTTGCATTTTTATTACTTACCTAAAACCGTTATGGAACTGGAGACAAACATGCTCAGAAGCCAGACTAGGGCTATTTTGATGAAAACTACCCTTTTCGTCGAATGATGCCGACTCTTCAAGGGATTTCTGATACCAAGATATCTGAAAAAGGAAACATAGTTTAGTCATTCAAATTCTCGTGAGAACAAACTTGCTTCTGATTTTTTTAATTAAAAGAAGCCTCTACCACTTCTTATCTTATTTACGAAGATATTTACTTTTCCGAAGCATGGCGTGCTAACACATTACCGCCAGACTTTGGACTGTAACTGAGATTTTTGTTTATTTTATATCACTAGGAAGTAGCAAACAATCAGGTGGATCTCTTGATAAAAGAAGAAAAAATCACCTACAGACACTAAACATGTTAATGGTGTGCTACTATCCGCGTAGCGGGATGGCAATGCTACATAAATAAGTTTACCGTCTACACGGATTAAATGGATACGTCTTACAAGACAATTTCTTAGTTGGTCAATGTAGTTTGCAATTACACAGAAAAATACAGAGTTATACTACCTACCGATACAATAAAATCACTTTACAATCACAGGGTAATTTTTAAACCTTTTCATCCCATTCGGTACGACAAAACAGCACAACATGGTTTATTTCTATTTTTTCGCGATATATCTACAAATGTATGACACTTTTGACAGTGGTAGGAGCCTTTGCTCATATGCGCGGCGACACGTTTCCTTCGCAATGGCGTGTCTATTAATATTCATGTGGCCTGTGACCGTCTATCTTACCCTCAAAGCTGAAACATGACAATTACAAGCGTGACGCTATTGCGGCAAATATAGATAAGTTAGTAGTACCATAAATCGTTCGCTTTTTACAAACTGCCTAGCAGACTGGCAGACGTCAATATATCAATAACTCTTCAAAAGCCGCCTGAACTATCACAGGTATGAGTAAAGGAAACCAATAACACATTGCCTAATTTTTGATCGAACCCCAGACTTCATAATAAAGTCCAAAAAGGTTTACCACTAGCACAACGATGCAGTAATTAATTAAGAACATACAGTTAGAGAAATAGCTAAAATTATGTTTCAAGAGATACTTTTCCTTTTTGAAACTACAACTCAAATGTCCTAGCATCAGCTTTTTTAACCACAATTCTAATACTCTTATATATTCCTATGAACTGTGAGTTTTTTTACTTCGTATACCTAAAGAGCAACTTGGCACAAAATGTTTACAAAACAGAAAACAAAAAAATATTAAACTATGGCTTTTTTGTTATTTTTTTAGATTTTGCTTACGTAATAAACGTGTATTTTCACAAATTCAACTGTTGAGTAAAGAGCATTACAATTTATATTTATTATTATTATTTTATATCATTACATAGCAAACAAGCAGACGGCTCCTCTGATGGAAACGAAAAAGCCTATACATACAATCTTAATATAAATGTTAGACACTATCTATATTAATATTATAAATGGGAAAGTTTGAATGTTTAGATGGATGAATGTTTGTTACTAAATCACGCAAAAACTAGTGAACAGATTTGAATGAAATTTGGCATATACGTAGATGATGACCTAGAATAGCACATAGGCTACTTATTATCCCGGAATAATTAAGTTATCACGCAGGATTCCTCAAAAACTGTTATAATTCAACGGGCTGCACGCTGCAGCTAGTATGACAATTACATCACTCTCATTATATACAATTAACAAATAAGTATATGATTTTTTTTTTTTGGAATAATGGAAATAATGGAATTTCACCAAGTGCCGACGATTGAAAGTGTAAAATCTAAGTATATGATTTATTTGAATGATGTATAAATAATTAAATGCAAATTAATTTTAAATTGGAGATAACTGAATGATGTGTAATTAATTAATGTAAATTAAATCTGAAAATTTATAACAAAAATGGAATTATTAAAAATATTTAAATGTTAAGGAACTACAATTTGCACGCCCATAAAAGGGTAGAATTAGAAGAATCATGCATTATTCAAACAAAAAACTACGTATAACCTTATTCTTGCAAATGAAAATTATTATTATCAATTATTATTTAATATTATATCCATTATTAATTATTATTACAACATCCAAATATAGATATGGACCAAGAGAGTGCCTAAAGCTCTGTAGTACATGTTTCGATTTAGTTCAGACTCCAGACGCTCACAAGAAATCTATTCATTTCTTATTTGTGTACTTACTACATATTGATTTATTATTATAAAAAATTGACATATTATATTTAATTGTATATTTTCCTCGTCAGCAGGAAGTAAAGAATTATTATTATAGCTTTTATCAATAAACTAGATTTTGCCTGGAGAAATAGGCAATTGCAGGTTGAGTATGAGTTTGAAACCGAAGCCACAGGCGACTATTTCAGTGATTTCAGACAGGGAGCTGCCATTTGTACCCAAGACATTTATGTTATATATTTCGCCTTTACCGAAAGGTAAATCCATCTAGGGCTATACAGCCTCGTGAACACAATCTGTATCAATCAAGATTGATGAAAGAGATCTAAATTGAAATGATACATTGCCGGTCAATGACGTACATACATAGCTGGGACATTTTTTGTTCCCAGCAAAAAACGCACCAGCAATGGTTTTTTTGTCGATGTAAATTAGGAAGGTTTCCTAATTTGCGCGTCTTTTATACAAAAGTTTCTGAAAAAAATAATTTCTCCACCTCTCAAACGCAGTATTTTTTCTAAACAAAATCAAAAGCTCGCTGTGCTTAGCAGTCCGTAACAGAACTTCTTCTTCTTCTTCTTCTGTAACAGAACTTTATACAAAAAAATCTGGCCTCGCAAGAAGCACTATTCTCATTTTTAGGCCGGAGCTCGCAATCATGCAAGCTTTTTTCTTTTAGAGCGGTTCAAATCATTGACCACCACACTATTTCTAATCAGTTTGATACTTTAACACTGCAAAAGATATGGGTTCGCTTTGATCGAATCTATTACGAAGAATATTTCGAGGTATCGTTACGGTTAACACCGTCAAATTTCATCACAAGATATCACGACAAAATTCAAAGTTCTAATTTCAAACTTTCGTGATGTCCAGCTGTGTGATGAACAGATAATACCAAATACTTAAGCTTACCCACTACCTCACCTTGAAAACTAGAACGAACGTTGCGTAAAAACGGCGACAGTGCTTATCATAAGCACTGTCGCCATTGCGCCAGTAGTTGAGAAAGCGGTAATACCGAACCCGGGCAAGATGTTGCATAAAGGGAATCGACCACTTTGTATGGACTGTTCGGCTACATGTGACCATTAACTCAGCTATTTATTAACTAGTATTTTGTATGCTTGATATCTAAACAAAATTATTTATAATAAAGAAATAACAGGAAAATGTAAAAATATGTCATATTCAGCATGGTAAAAGTTGTAGTCTTGGTGCGGCAGAAGTGTATTTATTTATAATTATCAACATGCTAAAAACAAATTCTTCTATTATGATGTCAATTATTTACATTTATAATATGATACACATGTTGTATTATGTTTATATATTGAAGCATATCATAATATGAGATTTTAACACAAAATCAAACAAAGTCATTATGTTCTAAAATAAAACTCACATAAGGAATTGTAATGGTTTTATAAATCATCTTAGATTATTAATATACTTTATAAGAACTAGGCAGGGGGCTGTATATAATTATCATGCCTTGCCCAAACAAAATACCAGATAATATATATAATAAATATATAATATATAAAAAAACATTTCTGTCTAATATATCATTATTATATAAAATACAAATATATATTATAGCTTATGTGGTTGCTTTGTATTCTTCCCCTTGAGAATGTGCAATTGCCTATATGCTTATTTCTTCAAGTAGGTTGCTGGCTCGATCTACATATCTCTCTAATACAGGAACCATAATTCCTGAACCTGTACTGGATTTGCTGGGACTCCAGAAACGGATATTCTATTTACAGGGAGCCAACATAGATAGCAAATGTGATCTGTTTCATGGATCTGTAACAATTTGAATTTTCATCAGATAAAATTCATTAAAAATATAATTATTAACTTTTAAAATGTGAGACATGTTTGTGTGTAATCAAACTAACTACCTAGATAGTTGGTAATTACTCGGAACTAGCAGTAAGTATTTACTCGGAATATCTTTATTAACAAACCTATACTTTTATAGTCCCCATGCTCTTTATAGTCATTACTAACTGCACATTTATTTCCATTTTATTGGTATTTTTGAAGATGTACAAACAAACAAACTCAAATTATTAATGTTATCTCAATAGTTGACTTCAGCTCCTTTCTATGAAGCTAAGGGTCTTTATTTAAAATAACAGTTGGATAAAATATATTTGTGTGTGTGAAAGAGTTCTACTAAATATATAATTATCCTATATATTTAGTACACATAGTACAAGGTATGTTTAGATGAATGTGTCAAGATTATTATTAATTTACCTGACAAGGTGATATCCATTCATTAATCACAATTCTTATGTGTATTGTTCTTGGTGTAGTTGCATTGAGAACATGATTTCTACTGTGTAATATTGACATACAATTCCCACACAACTGTCGAGGATGTTCTTCACTTGTGCTGGATTTTAGAATTGTTGAGTTGTGAAGTACCAACATCCAGTAAAATTGACAGACTGCACTTTGATTTGTCACCTGCAAAGTGAACATATACTGCTTGTATTATATTATATAAAAGCACAATATTACAAAGATCTTGCCCTGTTATACTAAAATAATGTAATTTTAATAAAAATTGCCTTACCACATGGGGAGCAATCCATAGATAATCATCGAACTACGAGAAGCTCCAGATTTCGTCTCCTGCGATGCAAAACATCAATGCCATCAATTGTTAGTCGAATTAACAGAAGGCGCAGACACAGTTGAATCCAAATCCAATAACATGCCCAGGTCCGATTGGTCGGTGGGTTTAGTGTTTAAAATAACGCCGGGGTCAAAATTACAAACAGATTACAAGTCCAAAAGTAAAAACTGCTCATCATTTGCAGCGGTTGATAACTAACAATTCAAAACGACAAGTAAAAGAACCGGAAAATCATTTACATTAACCGAATACTAGATCGCAAATTGAAAATAAGCTATTGTTATTTGTTATTTCGTGTTTGTTTCGTGTTTACTGTTTATTTATTCCTTTAATGTCAATTTTTGACACATGCTTATTAGTGTAGCGGTGGGTGAATATGACATCTAACGAAATCATTCGATTAATTTTTATAATTTCTCGTCTCGGGATGATTCGATTGGACAAATACGTTCTTAGTTGTTAATTTAGTTAAAAATCGTAATTCGCGAATGAGATCGATATAAATTGAAACCGGCTAGCAAACTAGTAGTGTGAATGATAAGATATTTAAAACAGACATATAAATTAAACAAATCACTAAATTCACAAGATAGTAAGGTTAATGGAGCTTGATTCTTTTTGTTGAAGAAGTAAAAATATAAGAAAAAATATATTTTCATATTATAATCATTTGTTTTTATGTTTTGTATTTGTTTTTCTATGTATTTTTAAGAAACTAAAATATGTAAACTTAATGTTACCACTATATCAATAATGCGTCAAAACTCATACCACTAGAACAAAAAAAGATCTGTTCCATGTAACATCCAAAAAATGACTTGGGCTCCCGATTACCGAATCTGTTAATAGACTATCAATGTTAATATTAGTGAAGTCATTCGATTATACCACCCATCTCAAATCGAATGTCCTAGATTGCAAAAACAATCGATTTGTACAAATAATCCGATACTACTTTATTTAACTAGGAAATAGTGCTTCAGTCATTTTGTCTAAAACAGATGATAATCAATTACATTAAAAAAGTACTTTTACTGCTTATACCGTACAAAATGTATCTATTCGCTTATTAAATAAACTCGTTATTTTCACGATTGTATTTTACTAGTTTAGTATTTGTTAGTTATTTATGTTTTATCTATAAACAAAAGTCTGTAAATAAAAGCAGAATATACAAGAAAACAAGAAAAGAAACAAATATGCATGTTTAGGTATGTTATGTACGATATTATAATCGACAACAATGCGAATCGATTATATGTTAAAATCGAATTAATTCTACAATCAACGTGGTACAGACCTATGCCGCAATGGGACTTTAGAATTGAAAAATTAACGTTAATAACTTTTTATTTTATTTTCTAATTAAGTTTAAATTCCAGTTCTTAAAATAGTACCATCGTATTTTAAAAATAAAATAATGATTTTTGGTAAAAATGGTTTTTAAAAAAACACATGGTCACCATATAGCCTGTAATGGACAATACCCTTTTCTACCTAGCAGTGTAGACTAAATGAAAAGTATATTCACGCTCGTATCTACGTAGAGGTAGGCAGAGGTACAACAAGCGCACCAACGATTAGCCAAAATTACTTAGCCCCACAATGTGATAGGCGGCAAGCCTATCACCAGCCGGGAAACTATCTAATTACAGGCAATGCCTTTGTTTATTAAAAAATATTTTTTCACTTTTCTAAAGTGAAAAAACATTTGTTGAATTGCCTGACTCGAAAATTGAACCCGAGACCTCACGTGGTCAACTGATACCGGACCACTAGATCTCAGAGGCGATATGGACATGATAATAGTGTGATAGTAATAATTTAGGCCAATAGGCCACCTTTTAGAAACTGCGTGACAGATTGGCAGCGGCTCTATTGTTCAAAACGGGGACAAAACCTATTCCTGAAAACGTAAGTGAAAAGTTTAATGATGGCCAGTTAAGGTATAAAACCTTACAAACTCGCTTTAATATTTATAATATGTATAGTTATAATATTTATAATAGTCCAGTGCCATATGTGAACAGTCACGTGCAAAATATATAAATTAGCACATTAAACTTAAAAATTGGGTCTACCGCTACGTCCGTAGAAGCAATTAGCTAAAACAAAAGTGCAATTTTAACTTCAATGTAGTGCAATTAAATTAAATTAGTTTAACTAACCTTTGTATGCTTTGAATCTTTTATTGTCTCCTATTTAAAAAGAAAGAAAATCCAATAATATTTTCATGTTGATCCAGCTCCTTTGAAGAATAGACCAAGCAGGCAGGTCGTAAAAAGTGACTGATTGGCTATACGTAACAAGTGGTAGAGTTTCGCAGTCTCACCAGATATTTGGTACCTCAATCATAGATTAGGATAATCTTGTTCCGTTTAGTTAGATTATGGGGTGACGAGATTTAGTCGCCGGCTCGGAAAATGAATGTGATTGTTTGTTTGTTTAGAAAAATAAAATTAGTAGTAACAAACTCTAGTCGTGGTAAACATCAGAGATGCAACGAATATTCGGTTACTCTTCGGTATTAGGCCGAATATTGCTAACTGTTTAGGCGAACACCGAATGAGTAATAACGATGAAAAGTCGCACAAATTACTCAAAAAGTACATAAATTTAACCAACAAACATTTACAAACAACAAACATTAATAATACTTAAAATTTATCATAGGCAAGTTGTTATAAATAAAAACATTTTTTTCAGCCCAATAATCCGAATCATGATATACAGATCGTCGAGGCGCACAAAAACTAGGGATCGCCATATGGTGGACGTTCCATGTACCCGGACAAAGCGGTTCAAATCGACATTCTTTATTCGAACCGCAAGGGACTGGAACATGCTTCCTGAGTCTGTGTTCCCCGACAAGTACAATCTGGGGATCGTCAAGAGAAGAGTAAACAGGTGCCTTTTTGGGAAGCGCGTTTCATCTTAGACCACATCATAGCTTAACATCAGTCGAGATCGTGGTCAAGCGCTTCCATTTCGATAGTAAAAAAAACTGAATGATTAGATAAAGAACATTTTCATACACCAAGGCTATCAATTACTTTTGTTATCACTAGGTAACTAGCATTGACCTACCATCATATTTTGGTATGTCGATAACGATTAGACAAAATCGGTGCTGAATATTCGCCACTTCAGCAAAGGGCTTAGTCGAATATTCAGTATTCGCTATTCGACAAAGCTACTGTTCATGGCATCTCTCATCGCAAGTAAAGCTAGCATCTTTCTTTATTTTGATTATCTGCATGATAAAATAAGCATTTAATAAACTATTTGATCATTTTATTTAAGTGTATAAATATTTTCACATAATTTAGCGTTAGTTTTTTTAAAGTATTTATTTCTACACTGTCTACCGGATTTCGTTTAAATTAAGTTTCTCCTCCTTGGCCTAGCTGTAAGATTATTATTAATAATAATCTCGCCTTTATATGTTCCGCCTAAAATTGTTCTTTTATGATATTGATAAATAATAATCTCGCCTTTATATGTTACGCCTGACATTGTTCGTAATTTGTTGATTTCTTTACACTCAATTGTTAAATTAATTAATAAAATACAAGCAATAATCGTTCAAGTTAAAAAATTACCCGCTACTCGTATTACAAAATCAAAAATACGGTTTATTCCACTGCTGAATATAGTTTGGGTTAGAAACAACAACACGTAATCCAAAGCTAGACTGCCGTATATTTACAGCCTAAATTCGAGTCTCATCCATACTAATATTATAAATGCGAAAGTCTGTCTGTCTGTCTGTCTGTCTGTCTGTCTGTTACGTCTTCACGGCTAAACCGCTGGAGCGATTTTCATGAAATTTGGCATGGATATAGTTGAAGATCCGGGGTCAAACATAGGCTATTTTTTTTCAAAAATCAGTCCCTGGAGGGCTGAAACAAGGGACGAAATTTTTATTAAAAGCTATCTGGATGACTTATTAATATACTCGCGGGCGAAGCTGCGCGGGTCAGCTAGTATTACAATATTTTCAATGTAAAATATTACAATCATATTAGAAGGAGGAAGTTCTTATATTGATTAAGGGTGTTCGTTAAACCACAGAATTGCACAGAATTTATAAACTTATTCCAACGTACAATACGTAATAAAATCTTGATGCTAGGTAATTTAATCAAGAACTTCGTCTTGTTTCAGCATGAGTTGTTTTGGTCTTATTCAAGTGTTTTTCGTTATTGAAACATTACTATATCTGTACATTAGGATACTATCTGTGCCTGCGACTTCATCTGCGTGGAAAAAATTCTAAAATAAAAGTTCAAAGACAGCCCTAGGGTTATACCCGCATAGTTCCCATTCCCGTGTAATTTCCGGGATAAAAACTATCCTATGTCCTTACCCGGGTTTCGAGCTATCTTTGTACCAAATTTTATTCAAATCGGTTTAGTGGTTTAGGCATGAAGGAAAGACAGACAGAGTTACTTTCGCGTTTATAATATTAGCAATATTGTGTATATGAATATATAGATGAACAAAGTAGATCTTTTACAAGTCGAAAGAGAACTGATATCTATAAACACCGAACATGTTAATAATTCACTGTTATCCTTATGACAGTAACCTTACACTTTAAACTCTTCCTCCAAACCAAAACATTACACTGACAAGTACTAACGCTATTGCACATCATGTTAGTCCTGGACCTGTTTGAGAAATAAACCATTGTCAACCTTCTGCCGAGCAGCTAGCAAAAGATGAGTGGATTGGTCCAAGGTGTCACGTGTCAATTTCTTTTAATAAATATTCATTTTCTATATGACACTTTACTTCGCCGTAGTGGTCCGAGCCTCTTTTTGAAAAGTGGACTACACAATTATGTTTGTTTTATAGTACTCACCCCGTGCTTGAGAAAACTTGAAAAATTTTAAAATCAACAAAGAAAAATATCGACACGCAGTATTTGAACCTGCAACCGTCTCCTTATAGCCAGGATGCTCTACGAGGCTGCCAGGCTGTTCGTAAAAGGTGAACGATTAAACCAAAAGATGAGGCAGAGTTTTTAAATCATAATTAGTAAGGGGCCATCCATAAAGTACGTCACACGTTAATGGGGAGGGAGGGTATCACCGAAGTGTGACATCGTGTGACAAGGGGTATGGGGGGGTCAATAGTTTTGTGACGTCACATGTCAAAATTTAAAATACTAAAACGCAAAGTGCCTGATTTACCAGTAATAGCTGATATAAAAGAGTGGATCCAAAGTCCATGGACACTCGATAATTAAATTTTTTATCTTTAATTAATATAATTAATCGTTTATTATTTTCTAACTAGTTGTTTGTTTTTTCGGTTTTATGAAATTTGTGACGTCACATCAGGAGGGGGGGGGGGTTATAAAAATGTGACAACCTGTGACAAGGACGGGGGGAGGGGTTCAAAAGTCCTAAAATTCGTGTGACGTACTTTATGGATGGCCCCTAATTATGATTGATTTGCAGTATTCAGTTTCTTGATTTAAAAAGTAGCTAACCTATAGACAATTAATAGAGTATTTTTCTCGTGTTGGTCCGCGCTTCTTTGAAGAGTAGATCAACTGCCATTTTGCCATTTTGGTCGTAAAAGGTAACGTAACGTAAAAGGTTCCGCAACGTGTCGTACGGGTATTGATACTCATATAGCCAATATTTCGCCCTTTACAAAATACCTGGCAGAATGACAAAAATATATGAAAAAATTAATAAACGGTTGACCCTACAAGCCATCCCTGCTATATCCCGCTAAATTGAGGTATTTTAATCTCAAAAGAGTAAAATCTATAAGCATAGAATTTTTCAGTTCATACATCTATTTTATTAAAATGGCAGTATATTGATTTTTGAAAAGCTGTATATTTTGGAAAGGATGATCGAATCTGATCTTTTGAATGGCATTCAACTCAATTTTTGAGATCTAAAATATTGCTTTAGCTAAATATCAATAGGTTTAATAATTTCGAAGCATTGTCAAAATCTTTTGTTTTTCAAAAACTTTCGTCATTGAAAAATCTAAAATAAATTGACCAATTTCGATCCAATTAACGATATTTGATGCAGTTTTTAAAGGAAAAAGTGGATAAGATTTTTAAATCAATCGGTGTATTCGCCTGAAAGTTATTTAGTAAAAATTAAGTAAATTTGAAGATATTTTTTTTAAGTTTGCTAAAAACAACGTAATTTTAATATTTGAAAAGCCGTAACTTGAAAATTAGATTCGATTTTGATTTTAGAAACGGCATTCGACGTAGGTTTTTCGTACGAAAATATCGTAGAATTACAAAAAATGATAAGTTGAAAATTTCGAAATTATGTTTAAAAAACCCTTTTTTGAAAATTTTTCGTCAACGATTTCTCCCAAACGCATAAACTGATTTTGATGCAATTTTTTCATTAGATGTAGTTTTTTTGATGAATAGAGCTGATTAGTTTTTGTACTCAATCGGTACATTAATCTGGAAGTAATATTGAAAAAATACTGTTTCGTCAAAATTTTTTTGGGGTTCTTTCAAATCTCCTGGACCGAATCAGTTCAAATTTTCAGAAAGTCTAAGTTGAGTGGAATCCAATCGAATGTCATCAACCACGTTTCGATCGGTCCAGCCGTTCAAAAGTTATGAGATGTTTACATACACATATACATACATACAGACATACTGACGTCATCGTGAAAATAGTCCGAAAAGGTTTCTAGAACCTTAAAACGTGGAGATCTGGTTAAAACGGGGCAAAATCAGTAACTTATCTACATCCGTATCGGAAAGTTAAAAATACTATTTAAGATACCAAAATATCACATTATGAGCTTTTATCTACGTCAATATTGAACTAAAAGTCATTATATTTTACTATGTACACTGAATATCGTAGGCACTTGATATACTCATAATATCATGTTATCTTGTATTGATAGTATGTTATTAACACTTGTACTGTTTTGCTTAGTTTAATTCACTAACACCAACCGGTTTCGCATTTTAACGCTTCATCAGGTTAAAAAATCAATACTGTTTACACAAGTAGTATGAAGGGAACGAAAATATTGTATTTTACAATATTTCCGTTATTTCTTTACTCCGACTTTCACGCTAATTATACACACACATAAAATTTGTTTAGATCTAAATTATCTTCTCATATTGTATGTCCAAAGTAAACTATAAGTTATTGACAATCTATACATATAATAAATTCGTACGAAAGTCAAAACTGTACATTGAATATTTTTTTTAAAGAATACTTGGGGCGTGATCTACAATCGATCTCGAAGCCAAAAATATAGTTTTTAGAATTTTTGTCTGTTGTCTGTATGTATGTCCGGAGTTAACTCAAAAAGAACTGCATGGATTTACTTCAAATTTTGCATGAATATTACTAACAAGTCGGGTCAAAATATAGGCTACATATTTTCACGCTATCACATACGAGGAAGGAGCTGTGTGGAGTAAACGAAGTCCGCGCGGACGAAATTGCGGGCAACAGCTAGTATCATATAAAATAAACAATTTTCATCACCCAAATTTTGGTGCAAAATGTTTTTAAACCAACAAAGTTACTTAGAAATATAAAATCAGCAGAAATAAAATAAACTCAACTTTATTGAGCACGAAAATCATTTAATTTTCGTACAAAACACTTCAATTTAACTTAAAGATTTACTGGATACTTTAAGTTTGTTGAACCGAAACGAGGGCAAATTAGTAATAAAGATTTGATGACGAAATTAATTGAGGGGAAAATTATGGCCGCGCTGATAGAAGAATTAGTTTAGTTGTAATTTATTTTGTAGAGCACTATCCACATTTTTTTAAGGTTTTTCCACTATCCACAGTATTGAAAAATTATACAATATAATTATATAACGTAAAAAAATCAAGGGTAAGCAGGAAGGTGGTGAATTATATAACGTAAAAAAGCAAGGGTAAGGGTAAGTGTGTAAGTACAAATAAAATATGCGCAAAATGATCGCATAATTTTTAAATAGTAGCAGTCTATATTTGACTGCTACTATTTAAAAAATTAATCAATTTCGTAAACCGAGAGTAGAGAGAGAGAGAGAGAGAGAACCGAACCGAGCCCCCTACACACAACAGAACAAATGATTCCAAATTCAATAGGTTTATATTGTTAAGTTTAGGAGTTCCGATGGCTACCTCCAGTTACATCACTAGATCCTGAAAATTATCCAGCACCAAAATGTCAGTACCCACTTTTGGGGTTAAATTAGTTTAGTTCAGAAGTTTTAGTGTATTTCTCCTAACTTTATCATCGAGCACTGAAACACAGAATTAGAGATTAACAGAAGACAAACTCGTGTATGTACTTCACTTTTATACCTAAACTTGGCGGTGGCGCTAGGGTTATCACTTTGGCTTATGCACAAAAAACACACTAGTATTTTACTCCAGTAAAATAAAGTTTTAAATCAAAATATGTCACTCTTCTTTACATTTTGCATATAATGTAGTCTTAATGATACCAAAACGATATTTAAAGGTAATTTGGTCGGCAGCCACCGGCAAGTGTTGAAAAAAAATTAAAGTGTTTTTTTGCTTTTCTGAAAAAGTTCTGAATAAAATGCGTAGAACTTATAATTTTACATCAAAAAGGTTATATGACTTTTCCTCCCCTGGTCAAAATTAACCGAGTTAGAGAGGTTTTTAAGTTTAAATGAATGATTTTATAAATGACTAGCTGCGCCCATGACTTCGTGCACGTGAAAAAAATTTGAAAATTAAAGTAGCCTAAGTTACTACTTATTATGTCAGCTATCTACCAGTGAATGTCCTGTTAAAATCGTTCCAGCCGTTCCAAAGATTAGCCGGAACAAAAAGACAGACAGACAAAAGTTGTAGAAAATATTAGTTTGGTATATGTACCGTTTTTATTAAAAAGCGGTTATTTTAATATTACAGACACTCCAATTTTATATATTTGTAGTATGTACTTATCGAAGATTTAAATTTTAATAATTGTAATTAGCTTACACACACACATATATATATATATATATATATATATATATATATATATATATATATATATATATATATATATATATATATATATATATATATATATATATATATATATATATATATATATATATATATATATATATATATATATATATATATATATATATATATAAAACCGTCAATTTTTAGTTACATCACAAAAAGCGATCAAAAAATATGACCGTTTATATTTTTTTAACATACTGCACATTTTGCGATTTCACAAGCGAATCAAAACCTACTGGGTACTTCCCGTTGAAATAAAATCATAGAATGTATGTATAGCTAAGGTTACCTTTAAGTTTGTGCGGAATCCTCGATATGTAAGGCCAACTCGCACTTAATCGTTTTTTTTTAAATATTGCTTTTAATAATATTTAGGGCCCTATCATATGGCGTACTTTTTTTAACTTTTTTTAAACTTTTTTTTCGCCGTGTTGGTCCCGGCCTCCTTTGTGGAATAGGCCAACTGCCGTTCTGCCAGGCAGGTCGTAAAAGGCGACCGATTGGCTATCGAGTCACTACCATCGTGGCTACTAGGTGGTAGAGTTCTGCATTGTCTCGCCCGGGTCTGGTACCACCGCCTTACCTATTCCTGCCGCAATAGCGTCAGTGCTTGTCGC
Source organism: Apodemia mormo (assembly GCA_036924255.1). Lineage (NCBI taxonomy): Eukaryota > Metazoa > Arthropoda > Insecta > Lepidoptera > Riodinidae > Apodemia > Apodemia mormo. Next base: position 40,640,499 of record JAUPFN010000001.1, on the reverse strand, counting down.
TGTCGTGTTCCGGTTTGGAGGGTAAGGTAGCCGGTAAACTTATGCATGTGGCATAAGACCTCGCCACAAGATAGCAACGCACCATTAACATCTTTGGTGTCTATAGGCGATGGTTGACTCTTTCCATCAGGAGACCCATCTGCTTGTTTGCTATCTTATAAAAAAAAGTTTGTATTTCTGGGGAGTTTATGAAACATATTTCAATCCTTATATAATATGTATTTCTATGTATTAATATCTTTGATTAGTACCATATCACTAATTTGCTTGCTTACTTGCTTACCAAATAATTTGCTTATTTTGGGTTTAGATCAATTCTTATAATTTTTCCACTGATGTTTTTATTATTATTGTTTGTTTGTTTATTTCTAAGTTTATTGCTCTTTATTAATTTATATATAACTATAGTTAAGAAATACTTTGCTGGATGATTTTGGTAAGTTTTTTAGAAAAAGAATGTATTACTACGTTGCAAGGTGCTGTAACATGTCGCTCGCTTATCAACGCTTTACTTCGTAGTGTGTATATTATACGTAGGTCACACTATAAGTTTTGCGTAACTTAAAAAAACAACATGGTAGAACCAAAATATTATGTTTATTTCTTTTAGAAATAATCTCCTTTACATTTTAAACATTTTTTTATGCGATCGAATCATGTTTTAAAACAGGAGGACCACAGATCTGAAGACATGTATTTTACGTGCTGATTGAACGCTATCACTGTCTCTTCGGGGTTGGTAAAAGTAAAACCTCTCATCAAATCTTTAATTTTGGGAAAAAAACAGAAATCACAGGGTGCTTGGTCGGGGTTATGCGCAGGACGAGTGACGAAATGTACTTTTTCGGCAGCTAAAAATGACTTTGTTTTGTTGGCTGTGTGTGAAGAAGCGTTATCATGGTGTAGGAGAATGCGGCTTTTGGGTCGTCTTTCGCGAACTTTTTCTGACACTCTGGGTAAAATAAGGGTAGAATACCACTCAGCATTAACATTCTTTTGATCTTCAAGTGAAATTGTACAGATGGGACCCGTAGCTGAGAAAAAAACGCGATCATTTTTTTACCAACGTTTCTCGCTTGTGTCACATTTGTTTGCCTGTTCTCATTTTCAAACACCAATTTACAAAATTGCTGTTTTTCTTCGGGTTAAAAACAATAAATCCACGTTTCGTCTCCTGTGACAATGTCATTAACAGCATTAGAATGTCCGTGGTCGTACTTCGGTAGCACTGTGAGCACCATTCCTCGCGAGCCCGCTTCTGCTCCGCTGTCAGTTCATGAGGGATCCAACGACAACAAAGTTTCTGAACTTTCAATTCTTCGTGTAAAATTTTCTGAATTTGGCTCATGGGGTTTTCTTCAATTAACAGCTTAACAGTAGCCACATTATTTTCGTTGACGGCAGTTGAAGGCCACCCTTTACGAAATTCGTCATGTAAAGAAACTCGACCGCTGTCAAATTTAGCAAGCCATCGCCTCACGGTGTTCAAACAAGGTGCTTCTCTCTCAAAAGCATTTTGAAGACGAGCGGTACAGTCTTGCGGAGAAAGAGAACTTTTAAAATCATAAAAAATCATCATTCTAAAATATTTTCGAATTAATTCCATTTTCTTTGCGTACGTAGAAATGTGTTGATGTGTGATAAAAAAACAATTGACAAATCATTTCCCGCCAATTGTTTTTTTTTATTACCAGGAATGTTGCAACGCTTGCAACGTTTTAAAAATATAAGATTCGAAATTCAAATAGTTCCGATTAGCTAGAAGTGCAAAACTTTTAGTGTGCCCCATGTAATGATGGTTGTCTTCTCCCGTCAGAATAACCACATGCTTATTTGCTATCCAATAAATAGGATAAATTAAAAATAAACAAGTTCGAGATAACATATGTTTTTAAATTATTTATTACAAATCATCGCCTCTGTGGTATAGTGGTCCGGTGTCGGAGTTGACTACATGAGGTCCCGGGTTCGATTGTTTTTTCAGTTTCCTGATAAAAACAACATTGCCCGGGATTGGAAAGTGCCCAGTTGACGATAGGCTTGCCACCTATCACATTGTGGGACCAAGTATTTTCGGCTAATCGTAGGTGCACTTGTTGTACCTCTGCCTAGCCTTTCGGGGATACGGGCGTGAAGATACTATTACAAATAATATCACTTGTACTTCCAATATATTTATATTTCATATAAAATTTACACACCCAACCGGTTTCACTTATTACAACACAATCAGGGATGTTTTGCACCGTAATTAACTGCTATTACCGAAACCGGTTACGTGTGCAAATCATATAAAACAAAAATTAACTAGATTAAGTATTAGTTTATTTGTAACTGTCACCTCTGTGGTCTAGTGGCCCAGCGTTGGCGTTGACCACATGAAATTCCGGGTTCGATTCCCGAGTCGGGCACATAAAAAAGTGTTTTTCAGTTTTCTTTCAGAAACAAAAACTTCCCCGAGATTGGAAAGTGCCCGGTTGGCGATAGGCTTGGTACCTATCACATTTGTGGGACCAAGTATCTTCGGCTAATCGTGGCTGCACTTGTTGTACCTCTGCCTACCCCTTCAGGGATACGGGCGTGAAGATACTTTTTTTATTTGTAACTAGCTGTGCCCCCGTGATAAAATTTCTGAAATAAAAGTCCCGTGGTTTTACTCGCATAGTTCACGTTCCTGTGAGATTTCTGGGATAAAAACTAACCCATGTCCTTTCTTGGGTCTCAAACTACATTTATACTAAATTTTATCTAAATCGATTCAGCGGATTAGGTGTGAAGAACAGACACACAGAGTTACTTTTACATTTATAATATTACTATGGATATCTATTTTAAAATGCAGTTTCACCAGGTGTCGACTGTGATAATCAGAACCAACAACTTAAAGTAAATAAGTTTAAGTAATAATGCAGATATGTAATACGAATACCAAGACCTTCCAACAAGACCATCCACAATCTTATTTTCTTGAGTAAACTTTACATAAATCCGTCTCAAACGAACCGTTTATCTTAAACAACTGAACTGTTTTAGCTTTGTCGAATTCTCTCATATCTTTCAATCAAAATAAAACTGACATGGATCTGGTAAGATTATTAGATTTATTAGTATCAGACGGACTGTGATTTTTTTATTTTAATTTATTTAACTTTATTGAACACCTTAAAATAATTTGTCCAAAAGACGAACTTAATGCCTAGTGGCATTCTCCTCCTGTCAACCTTTAGGCCAACAGAAAGTAGGTATGCGGTGCCTCTAAATTGTAACACATATTATGCAGCCCTAAGCAAATCTTAAAATATACTACATACACTATGTAAACTAATATTGCAATTTATAATACAAACACATAACTTAAACTTACACAAATACTTATAAATACACACATAAATATATACAGACTTACAATTACTTAAAAAAATTACATATTAGATACTGTTCTATGAAGTATGGGATGATGTAAAAATATGCTAATGCGTACTTACAATTTAGCAAATGCATTTTCAGACGAGATTTTAGTATTCGCTTTACGCAACGTCAAGGGTATCTCATTCCACATTCGAGCAGCATGCACAATAACAGTGTATAACATTGTGTAGACAAAATTGGAACGGTGTAAAGGGATGAACAGTGTGAGATTGTCAGATGATCGAAGGTCCAAATTGTGGGTATTACACAGGATTTCAAATTTAGGTTTTAAGTAATTAGGGGCCAGTGGATTAAACAGAATTGTGAAGAGTCATAAGTCACGTCGCAGAGTAATAGTAAGCCAGTAACATGAGATACAGTCATACTTACGCAAGCAAAAAATAAAACGGATAGGTTGAGTAAGGAGGCATCGAGGATGCTCTAATTTCAAAAGAAGGTTAGTAGAAATATTGGTATAGCAGACGTCCCCATAAATTTAATTATAGAATTATTACGAGGGGAATCGAGGTTATATCAGTCTTAACCAATTGGCGCTGACTACCAATAATAATGGTTTGAAATTTTAAAGGGTTCCACCCTTACTCCAAACTTCGAAGACCAAATTCTGAGAGCTTACGTGAATTGTTTATTTTGGAAATGGCTTAAGTGAATTATTTATTTTGGAAATGGCTATCCCCAAATTAGCTATATCAGTATGCTCATAGAGTTGCAGATCATCGGCATACAAGTGATACGGACAATTAATTAAATGCGTGAGGAGGTTAAAAAAAGGAAGTCACCCTGTGGGATACCACTTGTTAGCTCGAGCCAATCAGAAGTACCATGTTCAACACAAACAGCCTGCGAACGACCACGGAGATAAGTTGAAAACCAATTTAATGTGGTAGAAGAAAACTTTAAACGATAGGGCGTAGTTATCAAGATATCATGATCAGTTGTGTTAAAAGCATTGGGGAAATCTATCAATACTAGCTAGCATCGTGACTAATTTATTTTCCATGGCTTCTGTAATATCTTCCGTCGCTTTAAGTACTGCAGTTGCGGTGCTGTGGCCGGGACTAAAACCAGATTGGAATGGTCTCAACATATTAAACTTGTGAATAAAAGAGGGTACTTGTTTGAGCTCAACCGCCTCAAGGATTAGTAAGGTAAAATTGAAATTGGTTTGTAATGAGATAGTGAAGTTGGACAACTTACATTTGGATGGGGTATAAATGTTTAATAAATGCACGACACCAAGCTGGTGGGGAAAACACCAGTGCTAAGAGAGAAGTTAATTATATATGTAATTCCAGCAACAAAATTGGAAAAATCATATTACGCCCCAGGCCATCACACCCAAAGGCCCTAGATTTGATGGACGTGATTTTTTTTTGTAAATTAATCTCAGAGTATTGAGTCAGGATTAACAGATGTATTCAACAGTTCCACTTTTGCAAAATGTTGATTTAATTCGTTTAGAGAAAAGTTTAGAATTACATTTAGAAGGAGAGTTATAGCCTAAGCAGATCCTTTTTAAGAATTTTCAGATTTTGGGAGTAGAGGAACTGTAAACCTATTCCGTTTAAATTTTCTATAAGCCCTATCACGCCTAGACATCGCTGAACGAACATTTGTTGTGATCCACAGCGCCGGTGGGCGCTTTGATGTAACTGATTTACATGGTGCATGTGTAACAAATAATTTCAGTATAGCGGAGATCAAGTGGGAGATCTTTTCATCAATACTTTGGGCACTACTAAGAAATGAAAAATCTAGGTTGCAAGTATCCTATTATATTTTTATATATTTCTTCTCTTTATCCGCTATGGATATAAAGCCTTTGATCGGGTATGGCACAAAACACTTCTTGCGAAGCTGCCTTCCTTTTTACTGAGCTGATCGGAGCATTAAGATTGTGGTCGATGGTGTGTGCTACATTATACCTTAAACGGTTGTGATACCTTAAACGTATCAACGCTGGTGTTCCTCAAGGCTGCGTGCAATTCGAGAAATGTACTAAACATATACATGTTTGGTACAATAGCGGTACGAATAGGTTCGTCAATTTTCAAATTGATTCATTTAACAAGCTGCGAGCACATATGATCTTTTGAAAATTTGTCACATAATAGACGGTTGCATAGAAAATTATGCTTAACTTTCTATCCTTTATTTTCGTAATGTAACACTATCCTTTATTTTCGTAATGTCATAATAATGCCAAGACCTTTAAGAATTGAAGAACGAGCAACATTAATTGCCGAATATGAAGCTGGCTACAAAATCAGTGAGATATTACGTCGTCTGAATGTGACCAGGGATAGTGTGAGATTATGGATAATGAGATACGGTGAAGAAGGCTGCCATCCTAGTCTCAATGCTGCAAAAAAGCTGACATGTAAAAGCAATATGAAGCAAACCGCTTTACATCAACTAATCATTAAACCCAATTGTATGGTGTTAGTCAAAGAGTGATAAGAAATGCATTAAACTCAATGGAATTACATTATAGACTACACGCAAAATAAATGCTCTGTCGCCCGCTCATAAGCAAGCATGCTTAAGGTTTTCAGATACTTATTTGAACTTTGATTCGAGCAGCACTATATTTGCAGACGAAAAAAACTTTAATATGTCAAGCCAACAACATAAAAGGCTTCGTTTGTGGAGATATAATAATACGAGATATACCGAAGACCATGTAGTGCCGAATTTCAATTCTAGGCGAATCTCGGCCAATATGTAAAGGTGGATGTCAGCAGATGGAGTGGGCGAGGTCGTTCTTCTTCCTTCATGAGCAAACGCAACACATTATCTGTCTGTATTCGAAGATACGCACACACGCACACCACACACACATTGTAAATGAGTGGTTCATCCGGCATGATGATATAGTGGTGATTCCCTGGCCAGCAAAATCTGCAGATAAACCCCATAGAAAATCTATATGAGGTTTAATGGTTCAGCGATGGAAAAACGAAAATGAAAGGCCATAGAAAACCACCGCCAAACTATTTGGGAAGATAGAAGAGGGTCAGATCTATGCTCTCGTCTCGTAGGTTCCATGACAAATAGATTACAATGTGTCTGTCATTGACGCTAATGGTGGCTATAATCGTTATTAATACAATATTGTATTTCTTTGTTTGCAGCTTTAATAGAAATTTGCTTGTTTATTTGGCTAGTTGTCAATTCAATATATAATTTTTTTTTGAGTTAATCTTTCATTTCAATTGTCCATTATACCTATTATGATAATTGATACGCCATCAAGTCATCAAGCCATTTCAAATTAGCAGTAAAAGTTAAATCTATTCAATTGAGATAAACTTTATTTGATAGAAAACGTCACATTTATTTAATGTTAGTAGAACTGTTTTTTCTACTGGTATGTTGACATTATTGATTTGTACACGAACGTGACGAACCTATTTTTACCGTGACTATACAACTTCTCGAATTCACTATTCGAGTATGCAGACATATTCGAGGTAAATGCAAACCAGAATTAACAAAATTAAATACGAGTACTGAAGAAAATGCACAAAAAATGTTTGTATAACGCTTAAGGAATTTCAGTTATTTGCAATTAGTTGGCACCGGAATTTTGTTACGCGAAACTTCCGTATTTAAACCCTTTGATAATAAAATCCGGGCGTGTTTTTTCAGGGGTCGAGACCGTTCCCCAATTAGATAGCCTGACTAGATAAAGTCCATCACTCACACTTCCATTCATGAATGCTCACAAGAGGCAATGAACAGAAAGAGATATGGAGGCACATCGTGAGACTTGCCACGACCACTCTGCCAAGAATGAACGCTTAAGAAGTAATAACTAACATGCAGATATATTTCCTGATAGAGATAAAGAAGATAACAATGACTTGTTAGACATCAATGAGGTTTAAGGCGTATATTGCAGGAATGTAATGCCAAAAGCATAAAGTCAACGGTTAATATTCCCTCCAAACCCACATGATAATGAAATAGCTAGAGTGGTGGTACTCGTACTAAGCCCAAGCTTTTTCCTCCATATTCGTGTGGGCTCTCTTTGAAGAATAAACCATCTGCCGTTCTGCCAGTTTGTAAGAGGCAAAACATTACCTATGCGAGTCACAGTCTCACCCGGGTCCTGTACCACCTTACCTCTTCCTACCGCAATAGCGTCGGTGTTTGTCACTGTCGAGGTCCAATTTGGAGGGTAAGGTAGTTGGTATAATTATGCATGTGGCATTAAGACCCCGCCACACGGATAGCAACGCACAATTAACATCTTTGGTGTCTATATGCGATGGTTGTTTCTATCCATCACGAGAGCTACCTGCTTGTTTGCTATCTTATCGAGGAAAATCTAAATATTAGGTTTTTTCGTATAAAATTAGTACCTACGTTTTATTTGGAAAATGGAAAACATCTAGGACGAAGAGTACGTACTAGTACGAAGAGAGCCAGTAGCTTCCCAGTAGCAGCCTCTCGAATCTAGCACGTGTCTTTTGTGTATTGTGTGGTTTAACGTTATCCTAAAGCGGCAGTAATATAAGAAGTAAGCTAGTCTCGGATATTTAACTACTTTTACTAAATTAACAAAATTTCTTCGAAGGATCGCCTCTGTGGTCTAGCGGTCCGGTAGCGGTATAGACCACATGAGGTCGCGGGTTCGATTCCTGGGCCGAACAATTCAATGAGGTTTTTCATTTTTCTGATAAACCAACGTTGCTTGCAATTCAGGCTGATTTTAGTTTCACGCTGACCGCACGCTGACGGTTGGCACTGATGGATCAATATGTATGTAGTCGTTAGTAGCGTTTTAGTGTCGCACTGACCGCTTAGCGCTGACAGCCGTAGGCAACATATATCAGCGCCGACCGTCAGCGTGGGGTCAGCGTGACAGCATAACCAATTTAATAAGTGCCCTGTTGGCGATAGGCTTGCCACCTATCACATTGTGGTACATGGTATTTTCGGCTAATCGTGGGTGCACTGGTTACTTTACTACTCTCTCCTTCGAAAGTAAAAAAAGTATTCTATATTCATTATATACAGTTTTACTCCCAAATATTTTAGCGAAAGATTGTGACAGGTTAAAAAACTTATCTAAAAAACTGAAAAATGTATATAGAACTAACTTTCTGAATCAAGATTCCAACCCAGGACTTCGTGCTAACGCCGGTACCGCTAGGCCAATGGGTTAATTCCATTTTAAATACCAAATAAAGTTTATATTAAAGGTCGATTCGAAAAATGATAACAATGCCATACTATAACCGTTTAACTGAATCCTAGTCGTAACCGTTTAAAATATCCCTCACAGGATTATCGTGTAAACAATCTCAAAATAGGAGGCCATTATGTAAGATGAAGCTTAGAGTATATTTACCCTTTTCATTGTTATGAAGTGTGAGACGTTTGCAAAAACAAACAAAGTGTTTTTTTTAATAATTTACTAACTTACGCTGTCTTTTTTTAGCCGATAAGATTGTGTTATTATATAGAAAATATACAAATATATTCAATTCAACTTAAAATTTAAATATACTAAAAATTTAAAAAGTAACTTACAATTTACAAAACTTCATATTCTTTTGTTCAATCAAAATATTTACATTTTACAAAATTGTAAAATACTTCTTGTAGATATTCTATTACATAAAATAATTATGTTTTATTATTTCTATTTAATTTAAAATAATTGTAGCGCATAAAGCAGAAAAAACACAAGCCCGTTGAGTTTCTTCCGCCGGATCTTTCAGTGTGTGGCCGCGTTCCGATCCGGCAGTAATGCTTACCAAATCGACTAAAAAATTTTAATTTCATAGAATATAATATTATAATTTTAAATATTTGCACACCATATCAAGGTAGAATATGTTAGTAATTTTAATCAATTTTAATAACTTGTGATACCTTCTTGCAAATAAATATTTTTCATTTCAATTCGTTTCAATCGTATACCGTTAATAAATTTTTAAAAATCATCTGGCTAACATTATGTAAACGATATATTTAGTAATAAATAGTTGTGTTTTTATAAAATAATTTTATACATTAGATATTATCTCTGTTGTTAATTTCCTGTTTATTTAATTTAAAGATATCTCAGGAACTTGGACAAAGTAAAATAATGATGCTTAACTTTAAAAAATTATTAGAATGTTTCGTTGATTTAATTTCCACCTTCACTGGGTTATATCCCCATATAGTGAATCGTGTTGACCTTTAGTGCGTGAGCGTGTGATGGTACTCTTATAAAGCAATATATTCCATTTAGAACCAATTAATATTTAATAAAAGCCTCTATTTGGAAACTCTTCTCCGAAAACAGTTTTGGCAAATGATAAATTGCATTTTATCAGTAAGCAAAAGTGATGATATGATGCTGAGTCAGTTTTTTTAGTTTTAATCTAATCACGAAGATGATTTAAACAAAGAAAATATTTCGTAACTAATATAAAATTGATGATACTTCAGAGTTCACACCCATTACCATAAGTTCAAGCCTTTTATTTTTTAATATATATATTATAAGATAGCAAACAAGCAGATGGGTCTCCTCTCCTGATGGAAAGAGTCAACCATCGCCTATAGACACCAAAGATGTTAATGGTGCGTTGCTATCTCGTGGCGAGGTCTAATGCCACATGCATAAGTTTACCGGCTACCTTACCCTCCAAACCGGAACACGACAGCGACAAGCACTGACGCTATTGCGGCAGGAATAGGTAAGGCGGTGGTACCAGACCAGGGCGAGACAATGCAGAACTCTACCACCTAGTAGCCACGATGGTAGTGACTCGATAGCCAATCGGTCGCCTTTTACGACCTGCCTGGCAGAACAGCAGTTGGCCTATTCTTCAAAGGAGGCCGGGACCAACACGGCCTTACTTTGCAGAAATGAATCAAAGAAAAAAATTAAGGCAATTTAGTGTGCATCTTTCTGCAAACTCTCACGTGTAACTTTTACGATACCGCTGAAATGAAATAAATAATGTAAGAAAGGAAATAAACTCATCGAAGTTTCGAGTAATAAAGAAAATGGTACATATTCTTTTAATACTACTAGCTGACCCAGCAAACGTGGTTTTACCATACAAATTTGGTGGGGTTCTTGAGAGGTTCGGGAGGAATTAATTGAGATAAAATCTATCCTATATTTTAAGTTGGACTAAACAGTAGATATTTCCAAAATGTCATTGAAATCTGTTCAACAGTTTAGGAATCCATAGCGGACAAACAACGTAACACGTAATTTATGTATTTCAAGATTAGCCAATCCGACGAAATTTGTACCGCCTAAGGACAGATTTAAAAACGTCAAATCTTGACAGCTGGGTACAGTTTCTATAGGAAAAGTGTTATATTTATTATTTTTCTCGCAATTTTTCCAATTTTCCTCGCCATAAAAACCTTTCTCGGACTTCAGAGAATAATAGTTCATAAAAAAATTAGTCAAATTCATCCTGCCGATCTCGAATTTTACGCATAGCGACACATATAGCGATTGATTTTATGCAATACTGCCTGTTAGGTAAGTTGACCTAAACCTTGAAGGGGCTAATAAAGTATCTGATTCTCATTCAAAATAAATAAAAAAAACATACCCTTAAATTTTAACCTAATTATCCAATAAATTCATAATTCATACGCACCAACACGTTCGCACAAGTTACGCGTATATTAATAGATAGATAAATAGGTAGTTACGTAAATACTGGCTATTACTGCCTATTTATGTAACTAACTATTTATCTATCTATCGATATGTGCGTTACTTGCGTGGACGTGTTGGTGCGTATTAATTACGAATTTCCTAAATAATTAGGTTAAAATTTAAAGGTATTTTTTTTTTAATTGTTATTTATTTGGAATGAGAACCAGATACCTTATTACCTCCTTCAAGGCTTAGGTCAACTTAGCTAATACGCTGTATATATGTACATATAACCACGGTTTTATTTTAATGTGCTTTCTCTAAAACAATATACTCTTAGGATTTAGCTCATTAGCATATTAATTTCTCTAGGAAAATGTGCGGTTTCTGGATTTTCATACAACGGGACTGTTTAAGATAATGTTGACGTTACGAAAGCCGGTATATTGCATGACAAGCGTATGTATAGTGATTATTCAAGGCGATAGGTAAAGAAATAATCGTCTCCCTCGAACTACAAAACCAAATTCTCCTGACAAGATATACAAAGGAGGTATTTGAGCAAACGATGTAGTCAGTGCTGAGCAAAATGAAAGGTTTATATCTTGTGTGTCGTCTTTGTGGTGATCCGAAATTGATGGCATTACGGATATATGGCTTTTGCTTGTCATATTATTCTTTTTCAACCGACTTCTTAAAAAAGAGGAGGTTTTCTATTTAGCTGTATTTTTTAATATTTTTTGCCTCGGAAATAAGAGTTAAGGAGATTAGACGTCGGTTTTTGCAGTTTTACTGCGTTTACCTATTTTTATCGGCTCTGAAAATAAAGAGCATATTAATATTCGGTTTTATTTTATAAAGATAGCTGGTCAAATTATTGTTGTGATATTAGATTCTTCTGGGTGAGCGTTTGCCACCTTAGTCTTTATCGACACTTTCCATCAGGTGAGATAAAAACAAAACGCCTAATCCAATTAAAATTAATAAAAAATCTATAAACGGTTGACCCTGCAGGTCATCCCTGAAACTCATCATTAAATTGAGATATTTTGAGCTCAAAAGAGTAAAAAGTATAAGCATAGATTTTTTTTCATTTCGAACATCTAGTTAGTTTAAACTGACAGTATTATGATTTTTAAAAATCTGTATATTTTTGGAAACAATGATCAATTTTAATCTTTTGAATGGTATTAAACTAAATTTTTGAGATCTAAAGTATTATTATAGCTACACAACCGATTGGTTGAAAATTTCGAAGCAATGTTTAAGGTAAAACATTTTTTCCAAAATTTTCGCCATTGATAAAACCCGAAAAATTTACCGATTTTGATCCAGTTAATGGTTTTTGACGCAGTTTTTTAAGGCGAAAATCTGATGTGATTTTTAAGTCAATTGGTACATTAGCCTGAAAATTATTTTAAAAATATTAAGTAAATTTACTAAAAACGACAAAATATTAATATTTAAAAATTTGTAAATTTTGAAAACTTGATTCGATATTGATTTACGATTTACGAAACTGCATTTGACGTAGTTTTTAACTAAGACGCAGGCTGATACCTCATATCTCTCCTACCAGGGGTACAAATTCAAGCATTAATTTGTACCCCGGGCGAGAGTTTGTGCTTATGTCAGAGAGGATATCTGCTCTCGACGTCTCAGCAGCCTTGAAGGTTAAAGGGACCTATCCGTCCTCTGGCTGCGTGTAGACTGCGACGACCATCCCCGCATCTATGCGTGCCTCTACAGGTCCCATAGCGGAAATGCTGAAGTCGACAGGCTCGTTGAGCACCTTCAAATTGCTGTAGATTCCATATTACAACAGACCCTCTCCGCTGAGATCGTGATCTTAGGCAATTTTAATGCCCACCACGCCGCATGGCTGTGTTCACGCACGATTTTGCCTTGGCATATGGTCTAAAACAATTAGTAACCTCGCCTACGCGAGTTCCTGATATGGACGATCATACGCCTTCACTGCTGGACTTTCTGCTGACCTCCCATCCGGACAATTATCAGGTATCTGTAGACGTCTCTCTTGGTACGTCAGACCACTGCCTGATCCGGAGTCAAGTGCCGGTTACGCGCCTATCACGGCCTCCTTTTGCAAGCTGTCGTTGCGTTTGGCACTATAGGTCAGCAGATTGGGACGGGATGAGGTCTTTTTTGCGTCCTACCCATGAGGGCGAATGTGCTTCTCGCTGGATGATCCGAGTGTTATTGCTGACTCTATCGCTGATGTTTGAGCAACCGCATTTCGATCGGTCAAGCCATTCAAAAGTTATGCGATGCTTACATCATACATATATACACACAAACATACAGAAGTACTAACGTCATCGTGAAAATAGTCGGAAAAGGTTCCTAGGACCTCCAAACATCTGGTGAAAACTCGATTTTCGAAAATCGGGGCAAAAATTAGTAACTTCCTTATCTACGTACTTAGCGGGAAGTCAAAAATCTAATAAAAATCTGTTACAAAAAATATGAATTATTTTCTTAGACAACTTGGCAATTACAAGTAGTTTGATAAAAGGAAATATCATGCCTTCTAGTCTGAGTATCTACCACTAAATAATGCAATCCTTGCCAAGGGAATATTTTCGCTTTATCCATTAATTAGTACAATTAAATTACTTTTATATGGTTTCTTTTAACCTCTTAGCAGTTTTCAAAATGCGCGCCATATTTGCTGTACTTTGCTAAAGCTACTCTGGCGTTTAAGAAGGTTGGTGTTCTGAACAGAGTGAAACAGTACCACCAGCTCATAAGAGTTCATACCAGCCGATCATTTGCGACTCTTTAAGTCATAAATTCGGCCTTACAAGGAGTACTGGTTTCATCTTGAGGCAAGGGCTCTACAATACCAGCTCCTTCCTTTCAACTGCATTCAGCGCAGAACGTCTCGAATCGCCAATGACGGGACTCGTTCTGATCGGCTTAATCCTTTGACGATGCACAGAGATGTTGGTTCTGTATGCATCTCCTATCGTTTTTATTATGGGGAGTGTTTTGAGGAGTTGTTCGGCTTAATCCCATCCGCTGAATTCCATCGTCGCACATTACGCCAATATTCGAAATTCCACCATCACGACCAAGATTTTTATATATGGAATTAATACACAAAATTAATAATTGTAGTATCCTAAAGTAGTAATCCTAAAATAACAAGAAGAAAGCGTATTTTTTTAACTTAGGATGTATTTATAAAAATAAACCCGTAAGCGGGTAGGATTACACTACTTTCCTCTTTATCCGAAAAGCTCGTATTATGTTTCAGATTGGGATGAATATATTTTGTAGGTGGACAAATATTTGATCGAGATTAGTTTCACAAATGCGTCATATTGACCGTGAAAGGTCTAAAACGTCTGAGAGCTTCGAGGGTTTATCACATTATTTTACATGAAAAGATGGAAACATGAAAAGACCAAACAAGATGGCTGTCCTGATGAAAATAGTCAACAATAGAAATAATAGTTAATAACATAGCCTTCAGACAGACAATAAATGGTGCGATGCTATTCGAATAGTGTAATTGTTTACACTGGCATAAAATTATCTACCAATTGCCTTACCATCCAAACCAGAACACAACAGTGACAAAGATTGACGCTATTGTGACATAATTAGGTAAAACGTTATGTTCCAGAAATGTCAGAGGTAAAAATATTTATAAGCGGTTTACTTTATTTAACGTATTTACAACAACTAACGATCATCTGTGGCCGAAATTCGACTATAGACTAATAAATAAAATGTCTTTTAAGTTTGACAACTGCTTTTAATCGTAAAGAACATAGTATTCATGTGTGTATATTATTTATTTTATTTATTTATTTAAAATTTATGCACAACATGTACAGAGGTGGACTTAATGCTACATGACATTCTCTACCAGTCAACCTTAAACAAATATAAACAGTGTTTACGATGGGGTGCACAGAGAAACTTATTACAATCGTTTACTACTGACATACCTTCTTGATTATTATTAAGATAAATTAAAATTAAAGAAAACAATAAGATAATACGATATTACAATATACTTAGATACAAGTAATATATTACATATATAATACATTATACATATACCTACATAAATATCTATATATATATATATATATATATATATATACAAGTACATATTTATATATAGTTATATAAATACATATATACATACATATTATACTACCATAGCGCGTAACACCATTATTCTGCCAAATGCTTACAGAGAGAACGTTTAAAAGACAATTTGGAGGGACTATTCCTAATATCAACGGGAAGAGTATTCCAAAGCCTCACAGCTTCAGAAGAAAAAGATTTGGATAAGAAATCGGTACGACAAAAAGGTACTTGAAGAGTCGGGATATTTTCTGAACGAAGTTGGCGTGAATGTGTGGCATGCTGAAATATGAATTTTGACTTAAGATATTGAGGTGCATTAGGATTATAAAGAATTGTGAATAATGTACAAAGCAATCTCAACTGTCTTCGTTGGCGGATCGGAAGCCATTTCAGTTTAGAGCGATATAATGAGACGTGATCAAACTTACGCAGACCAAAGATGAACCGTATACAATTGTTGAGCATGCGTTCTAATCTGTCTAAAAGGACTTGACTTAAATCTATGAAACACACGTCGGCATAATCAAGTATTGGTATAACAAGGGTCTGCACAAGTAGGAGTTTTGATTGGGGTGGCAAAAAGTTTTTGTACCGATAAAGGGATCGTAAAGCCATA
The DNA here is from genome assembly GCA_036924255.1 of Apodemia mormo. Lineage (NCBI taxonomy): Eukaryota > Metazoa > Arthropoda > Insecta > Lepidoptera > Riodinidae > Apodemia > Apodemia mormo. The sequence continues at coordinate 40,624,696 of JAUPFN010000001.1, read as the reverse complement.
TTAACCTTACGACAAAGCTCAGTAGTATGTGGTAACCAAGATAGAGTTTGGTCTATTATGAGTCCTAGATCTTTGACGTAAGGGAGAAAGGGGATAGTAATGTTATCAAAAACTACCGCTGAAATAGAGCTCCAATCCAAACTTTGAACCCAACGCGAGCTGCCAATAATGATAGCCTGACATTTATTAGGATTGACTGTTATACCAAACTTTTCCGTCCAGTCAAGAACGTTGTGTAAATCCTGATTGATACGACTTATAGCTTCGTTGATGCCTCCTAAGTTTGAATGGGCATAAATTTGCAAATCATCTGCATACAAATGGTGAGAACAGCTTAAACGGTTAGTAATTAGGTTTATGACTACGGAAAAAAGGAGGGGAGATAGGATCCCACCCTGAGGAACGCCTGTCAATACGTCACACCAGTCAGATAAATTATCATTAACACGAACTGCTTGCTGACGGCCTCTAACGTAGGATGAAAACCAATTTAAGGCAGACGGGGATAGGCCAAGGTGTGCAAGGACCGCTATTAAAATGTCATGGTTGACTGTATTGAAAGCATTGGAAAAATCGATTAAAACTAGGACTGACAACCATGACTCTTCCATAGCGGACCTTATATCTTCAGTAACTTTCAGGAGAGCAGTAGTCGTGCTATGCCCCATACGGAAGCCCGATTGACAGGGACTCAGATAATTTATCTCATTCAGGTACTTAGTGATCTGATTATGAGCAACTGCCTCGAGAATTTTTGAGAGAAAAGGAAGTATAGATATGGGTCTGAAGTGGTTAGTAGCACTAGGATTTGAGATTTTGGGAAGCGGCAGAATGAGTGCTTTACGCCAGAGAGTGGGAAATTCACTGGATAGGGAAAAATTAATTAAATGTGTTATAACAGGCACAATAAATTCTTTGATTCTAAAAATCATGTCTCTACTCACCTGATCACATCCAACAGCTTTTGATTTAATGGCAAGCATTGCCTTTATCGTGTCTTCATTAGTGACAGGTGAAAAAGTAAATATATTATTGCGTATATAAGATATTGTACGAGATTTGATTGTGTCATCCATGATGTGTGTGGGTGAGAAAAAGATGTTAAATTCATTAGCAGATATATTTAGAGAGCAGTTATTTACGGAAGTGGAAACACCAAGAGAATTTAAGAATTTCCAAACATGTGGTGGAGACGAATTGGATATATTATCATGGATATATCTACGTTTAGCTGATCTCACCATCTGATTGCAGCGATTTCTAATTTTTTTAAAGTAACACCAGTTCTCTGAACATCTGTCCCTCTTGAAATGACAAAATGCTCGATCCCGTCTTTTCATCATTTTTCGGATTTCAGGTGTAATCCAAGGAGCAGGAGGGCGCTTTATTTTCACACGATGTATAGGAGCGTGTCTGTCATACAAATCAGTAATTTTCTTGGTAAAACAATTGACCTTGGCATCTATAGTTAAGCTGTCAAAGACATCTGACCAATCAATAGAAGAAGCATCCTGTTCTAAATCTGCTTGATTAATTCTTGCAAAATTACGCAATTTCAAGATTTTCACCCGAGGCTTAGGAGGTCTCAATTTATAAGACAAGTGTATCAAATCATGACGGGAGAAACCCGGGGCTGAAAACTGACCATAATCCACCGCGTGTGTTGGTGAAGATACCATTATTAAATCAATTAATGAGTCTTCAGCATTTATATTGTGATGTGTGGGATTAAGGGGTAAGAGCGTTAGACAATAAGAATTTAAAATTGAGTGAAGTTCTCGTGCTCTTTGAGTGTCTCTTAGTACATCAGTGTTAAAGTGTGTATATTATCGTGTATGTCACATGAATGTGGTGTCGGTAAAGTTTATTTTCATTAATTTAATGTCTAAACTTCTCATGCATTTTATTTAAAAAGTAGCTGTTGCCCGCGAATTCGTCCGCGCGGATTTTGTTTACTCCGCACAGCTCCTTCCCCGTGGGTGATAGCGTAATAATATGCAGCCTATATGTTGACCCGACCTGTTAGTAATATTCATGCAAAATTTGAAGTAAATCCATGCAGTACTTTTTGAGTTTACCTCGGACATACATACAGACAAACAGACAAAAATTCTAAAAACTGTATTTTTGGCTTCGATATCGATTGTAGATCACGCCCCAAGTGTTCTTTTAAAAAAATATTCAATGCACAGTTTTGACTTTCCTACGATTTTATTATATTATATTATATGTAATAACTAGATGTTGCCTGCGACCTCATAGACATAGATATAACGTAAATATTTGTTTTGATTAATGCGAGTGCTAGCTCTACCTATATCTAATACTTCATGCTTTCATCTATATCCTAAGAGCTCGTGTTGTTTCAGATTAGGATAAATTTATTTATGTGAGTGTACAAATATTTGATCGAGATTAGATTTACATATATGCGTCATATTGGTCTTGAAGGATTGTGCTTAGAACGTCGAAGAGCTTTAAGAAATCATCACACTTATTCTACTTTTCATGTCATGAGAAATATTGTTTCATAACAAACAGACGGCTTTCCTGATCATTAAGCCATCGCCCGTAGACACTATATATGTTAATGGTGCGTTGCTATCCATGTGGCAGAATGGTAATGCCTCTTGCCTAAGTTTACTAGCTACCTTACCCTCCAAACCGAAATTCGACAGTGACAAGCACCGACAGGAAAATGCAAACCAGTGGCACAAACTGATAATCACGATGGTAGTTACATCATTTACACGTATATCTGATGATTGGCCTTTTACAAACTGCCTGGCAGAGGGCAGTTCGTTTTTCTTCAAAGACAATTTGGAATAACACAGGGATTATTGTATTTAACAGGGTTAATTGTATTTAAGATAACACCTAGAGAAGCTGTGTAAACTACGCAAAAGAATTTGTCTTATTTTAATTCTAGGTAGCGTCCTGATTTTCTTATTGTATACAAGTTGACTGATAAACCATTGTAGATATTAAAGAATACGATAGTTAAAAGTTGCATGTAAGTAATAAAATATAATAAAAAATGATGTGGTGTCGCGGGACACCAGGTAGGAACGAACTTCCTTCGGCTAAACGGCACTACTCGCTTGTGTACGCGACTGTCGCGCCTGCGCACGTCTCATTTAACGCTTTTATTCCACGCATTTTTCTTACGGTTTTACTATCACATTTTTTTCAGTTCGGTCGCGCAGCAAAATCTCTATCCCCTCCAAGCCTGCCGTAAGGAACTTCGTTCCAAAAAAGAAAATTGCTTAACTACTAGGTCGTGTATAAGTCTCATCGAAGTTAGTTTACCTACCTAGTATAAAGATTCATAAAACATTGTCACCGTGCGGGCAACAAGCGCTTTAACTTACACGTGCTGAAGCAGCAAATTGCTGTTCTCACACAATGAACTTTGAAATCTATGTACGAGTTGCCCGCAGAGTGCAACCCGCTCTATTATCAAAGTTTTTGGTGAAACTCGCAGGAAATACTCATTTTTTCTAGATAAATAGTAACTTATATATTACTCCAGGTTATTATCTACCGGTGTGCCAAATTTTCTAAATCCTTTCAGTTCTTTTGGCGTGATCAGGTAACAAACATCTATCCAAGCAAACATCGAAACTTTCGCATTTATAATATTAATCTATATTAATAACCAGCTGACCCGCGCAGCTTCGCCCGCGGGTATATTAATAAGTTGTCCAAATAGCTTTTAATAAAAATTTCATCCCCTATTTCAACCCTCCAGGGACTGATTTTTGAAAAAAAATAAGCCTATGCTTGACCCCGGATCTTCAACTATATCCATGACAAATTTCATGAAAATCGGTCCAGAGGTTTAGCCTTGAAAGTGTAACAGACAGACAGACTTTCCCATTTATAATATTAGTATGGAAACTAACAATCACCTATGGCCGAAATTCGACCATAGAATAAACAATAAAATCTCTTTTACGTTTGACTACTGACTTCAGCCGTGAAGAAAATCGTTTAGTCTGTCTGTGTAAGATAACTTTTATTTTAGAGTTTAAAGTTATAAAATAGAATTAGATAATTTATAATTACCTCTATGGTCTAGTGTTCCATTGTCAGTGTTGTCATGAGGTCCTGGGTTCGAATCTCGGGTCAAGCAATTCAAAAGATGAGTTTTATCAGTTTTCTGATAAAAATAACGTTGCTTGGGGGTGCCCGGTTGCCACCTTGCCACCTATCATATTGTGAGACTTACGACCAATTGCACTAATATTGTCTTTTTTTATATCATAAGATAGCAAACAAGCAGATGGGTCTCCTAATGGAAAGAGTCAACCATCGCCTATAGACACCAAAGATGTTAATGGTGCGTTGCTATCTCGTGGCGAGGTCTAATGCCACATGTATAAATTTACCGGCTACCTTACCAAAACGGAACACGACAGAGACATGCACTGATGCTATTGCGACAGGAATAGGTAAGGCGGTGGTACCAGACCCAGGCGAGACAATGCAGAACTCTACCACCTAGTAGCCACGAGCCTAGGTACCACCTAGTACCTAGTAGTCTTAGCTTAGAACAATCTTAAATAGTATGCTGACAATTCTCGTCTTAAATGAAAAGAATGTGACAGCATACTATTTAGAACTGCCCTAACCTAAGACAATATTAGTGCAATTGGCCATAAGTGTCTTCGGCTCATCGTGAGTGCACTGGTTATACCCCTGCGATACTGGCTATAGCCTTTCGAGAGTAATGGCGTGAAAATACTTTTTTTTAACTTCTTAATATAATACTCATTTCTTATTTTTATCTTAGGATAACAACAAACCAGATTCTGAATTCAAAACGGGATTTCATACGGCTTTACCAAAGCTGGTATTTCTAGGCTATTTATTGTTTCTTACGTGTTATAAATAGTTTGCTAAAAGATAAGTCCATACCTTCCGATACTGATGAAACACATATGCATGATACTAGCGGAGCATGCCAACACGTCGCACGTCACGTAAATGTTGCACCAGGCAACGCCCAGAGGCCAATAACCTGGAACACAATCACGACATTTTACAAAAAAAAATAGAACATAATCACCATATTTTACAAAATAACTAGAATATAATCACCATATTTTGCAAACGAACTAGAATATATTCACCATATTTTGCAAAAAAACTAGAATATAATCACTATATTTTGCAAACGAATTAGAATATATCACCACATTTTGCAAAAGAACTAACTAAAAAGTGAAACAAGTCTTTATAAAGCATCTACAGCATGTTTATGTACAGTTTAATACATCCTGAAAATGCTTTAAAAAGTAAAACCGGTCGAGAAATATATTAAAAAAAGAAATTTAAATACATGTGCAATAGTAAAAGTGTCTAATAACGGTGGAATTTCACCAAGTGCCGACGATGGAAATCATCGTTTCCAAAATATACCTACTTTCGACAATCGAATTACTGTTATTTTGAACAAATTTAGATTTTTGAATATTTTTTTTTTATATCATACGATAGCAAACAAGCAGATGGGTCTCCTGATGGAAAGACTCAACCATCGCCTATAGACACCAAAGGTGTGAATGGTGCGTTGCTATCCTGTGACGAGGTCTAATGCCACATGCATAAGTTTACCGGCTACCTTATCCTCCAACCCGAACCATGACAGTGACAAGCACTGACGCTATTGCAGCAGGAATAAGTAAGGTGGTGCTACCAGACCCGGGCGAGACAATGCAGAACTCTACCACCTAGTAGCCACGGTGGTACTGACTCGTATAGCCAATCTGGAAAAGATCTATGTTTTGGTATAGGTTATTCATTTGAGCTAAAAACCACACCACAATACCACAATTTAGCGGGAAGTTTTCGGGCTGGCCTGCATGGACAACCGGTCTACAAATTTTTGTAGTATCTGCAGGCATACGAGCAAGTAGGCCACCTGATGGAAAGCGGTGACCACTGCCAATGGAATTTGCAACACAAAAGAAAATGTGTAAGCGGTTGATCCTACAGGCCATCCCCGAAACTTCCCGCTAAATTATATGTTTGTAAATATAATATTATATATATATATATATATATATATATATATATATATATATATATATATATATATATATATATATATATATATATATATATATATATATATATATATATATATATATATATATATATATATATATATATATATATATATATATATATATATATATTATATAAATTGCTGTTCGTTAGTCTCGCTAAAACTCAATAACGGCTCATCCGATTTAGCTAATTTTGGTTTTAAATTAATTGTTAAAGTCCAGGGAAGATTAGGAGAAGATAGCTAACGTAACACGTTTGGTACAACCAAATTTTAAGTAAACATAGATTTTTTCAGTTCAAACATCTATTTTGGTAAAAGTATATTGATTTTTGAAAAGTTGTATATTTTGGAAGCACTGATAGAATTTGATCTTTCGAATGACATTCAACTCAATTTTTGAGATCTAAAATATTACTTTAGCTTAATAATCGATAGGTTGAAAAATTTCGTAGTAATGTCAAAAAAACATATTTTTCAAATATTTTCATCATTAATAAATCCTAAACGAAATGACCGATTTTGATCCAATTAACGGTATTTGACGCAGTTTTTAAAGAAGAAAAGCTGATACGATTTGTAAGTCCATCAATGTATTAGCCTAAAAATTATTTCAAAAATATAAAGTAAATTTGCTAAAAATGACGTAATTAAAGTATAGACAGTATTTGCGCTTTTGTGTAGGTAAGCCAACCGTTGCATCTGTTTAAATTTTTTTTTATTTTATATTATAAGATAGCACATGATAAACACTTGGTCTAAGGCTAGATACTATTTGTATTAGTATTCATACTGTTATTTCATCGCAATATTTTGTATAATACAAAACAATGACTCCATGATGCTAATGTTGTAATTCAAACCTCATATAAATTGTTGAGTTTATTACAGCTATGTGCATGTTATATTAAAATACCGTAGAATGTTCTAACTGGCGTAATGTAGAAACATGCTCTGAAAATTGCATCGACGTCATTATTGCCGTTGTCATATGAAGGTATTTATTAATCTCTTACATTCCATACAGATTTTTTGCTCAAGGGCTGAGGACATTTTATTTGCATAGATTATCCTCGTATTGTTCCGAGTTTCTTTTTGAAGAATAGATAAACTGACTCGCTACTAGGCATCTCCTAAAACGCGAGAGGAGATTATTTTATATCATAAGATAGCAAACGATAGCTTTCCTGATGGAAAGGGAAACCATCGCTAATAGACACCTATGATGATAATGTTGCGTTGATATCCTTGTGATGGGGTCTAAGTGGCACGTGCATAAGGTTACCGGCTACTTCAAACTGGAACACGACTATGACACAACTGCACTGAAGCTATTGCGGCAGGAATAGGAACGGGCAAAACAAAGCAGAACTCTACCACCTAGTAGACGACGATTGGCGATGCGAGTCACTACCATCATGACAACTAGGTGGTGGAGTTCTGCATTGTCTCGCCCTGGTCAGGTACCACCGCTTTACCTACTCCTGCCACAATAGCGTCAGTGCTTGTCACTGTCGTGTTCCGATTTATAGGGTAAGGTAGCCGGTAAACTTATGCACGTGGCTTTAGACCTTGCCACAAGATAGCAACGCATAATTTACACCTTTGGTGTCCACAGGCGATGGTTGACTCTTTTCATCAGGAGACCCATCTGCTTGTTTGCTATCTTATAATATGAAAAAATACTAGGTTTTTTTGTTACGATGGTAGAGTCTTGAATCGCCAATCATTCGCCTCTTATGAACTGCCTGGCAGAACGACAGACTCTACTTTTCAAAGCGAGCACGGAACAACACGACGCGGCGTAAGGGATGACCTAGCATCGTGAGTACTACCTAGATGGTAGACTTCTGTTAAGTCTCGTTCGGTTGTTATTCGTTCGTTTCAATGGGATCCAACGCAATTTTGAGCTCAAATATGTTGTCTTAGCTACAAAATCTATTGATTGAAAACTTCTATCATAAATTTTGCAAATAAGATGAAAATCGCTTGATTCCTTCGATTTAACAATTTTGATTCCATTTGCGGTATCAGATTATCAGGTAATCAATTAGTAGATATATTAGTCTGAAAGTTATTGCAAAAATATATTAATTTCTGTAAACATGATTCAATTTTGATTATTCAAATGACATTTTGACGTAATTAAGTTCTTAAACATTGTAGAAGGTTAAACATCGATTTGTTAAAATACTTCAATTAAGCGGGAAATTTCCGGAATGGCCCGCAGGATCAATCGGTTCACAGATTCTATCTTAAAGAAAAAATAAGGGTATATAATTACAAGATTTTTCTGATTTTATGTCAGTATAAATAATCTAATATCACTTAAACAGAAACAATAAATCTAACTAAAAAACTAAACTAAGAAATGGGACCAAATCAGCGAAGGTCCGGAAATCAAAGAAATCTTAGCCGTACAAGATATTTCCTTATCTACAATACTTTATACTGTATTGTGACTACTAACTAGATAGTGGTACCTCTGCCTAGCCCTTCAGGGATACGGGCGTGAAGATACTTTTTAACTAGATAGTAGAATTCTGCAACGTCTTGCTTGGGTATTGGCGCCACCTGCTTGCTTATTCCTGCCGCAATAGCGTCGATGCTTATCTTTGCCGCATTCCACTAACCTTATTGTTACACGATTGACTGAGCACTTATACTTTTATTTCACTTCACAAGATATTTTTAGTATTATCTTTATTATAAGTGAAATTAAAGTACAATTTTTAGTCAGTCGTGAAAGAAAGAAAGAAAGAAAGAAAATATTTATTTGCAAGAATATGGGTGTTACAAGTTGTTAAAAATAAATTAAGTTACCGACATATTCTACCAATATATTATGGTGTGCAAATATTTAAAAAAAATATTATATATTATTACATTTAAAACTATAAATTGTATCGATTTTTCAGAATTACTACCGGATCGGAACGCGGCCACACACTGAGAAGATCCGGCGGAAGAAACTCAGCGGGCTAGTCTTTTTTTTCTCTAATTTATGTTCTTGTTATAAATATACAAGGATGATTCCATATTACAAAGTTATTTTTATAATTACAAGTTTCATATTTTGAGTAATTTTTTTTTTTTATAATTTACATAATGTTCACCATTTACAAAATTTTTACTACATTGAAATTTTTTTAAGGACAATTCAACAAACTTATATTTCTATCCATTAACATTTAATTTTATCGGCTAAAAATTCTTTAATATCATAATAAGTTTTATCTAATAGCAAATCAAACAACTTTTTGCGAAATTTCTTTATAGGCAATGATTTAAGACTATCAGGAATATGATTATATATAATAATAGACATACAATACACATTTTTTGTAAAAATATTTAATTTTTGGTTAGGCACATATAATTTCTTACTATTCCTAAAATATGAGTTACCAGTGACTTCAGCATTTGTTTTAAATAACTTTTGGTGCTTTTTTACAAATACGCATACCTCTAAAATATACAAACATGGTAAGGGAAGTACCTTAAGAGACTTGAAAAGTGGTTTACAGGAATGTAACTGATTAACACCACATATTGCTCGAATACATTTCTTTTGGACTCTAAAAATTCGTACCAATTCAACAGAATTTCCCCAAATAGGAATTCCATATTGTAAATTAGAAGACACATATCCATGATATGCTAATAGGGAGGCTTTTGCGTCTCCTACTTCCCTTAGTCTTCTCAAGACATAGACAAATCTATCAATCTTATTACATAGAGATTCAATGTGTGCTTTCCAATTACAATTTTTGTCAATAATTATTCCTAAAAAGTTTGTATAATCTACATCATCTATATTTACTTTATTTAAAAATATATTTGTGTTTTTGGTAATATTACTGTGGTAGTTCTGAAATTCAATTAATTTTGTTTTAGTTACATTAACTTTTAAATTATTATTAATTAACCAGTCTGAAACTTGGAATAAGGTTTCGGTTGTTTCATTTACCAAGTCTTTTTTATTTTTACATTTAATAAGTAGGGTAGTGTCATCAGCAAATAAAAAGCAATCATGTTTTATACTATCAGGAAGATCATTGATATAAATTAAAAAATAGCAAGGGTCCTAAAACACTGCCCTGTGGTACACCACAGTTGTTAACAAGGTAGTTTGAAGTATATATTTTTTTACGGTTTCCGCATATTTTAGATATTTCAACACATTGTTTCCTATTCTCTAAATAACACTTTATCCAATCTAAAGACTTCCCTCTAATACCATATTTTTCAAGTTTTGATAATAAAATATTGTGTGAAACAAAATCAAATGCCTTACTCATATCCAAAAATACACAAAGTGGATACATTTTCTTATTCAGACATTCAGTTATGCTCTTTACTAAATCAAAACATGCTAATGTAGTAGACCTACCTTTCCTAAATCCATATTGATTATTTTTTAGTAGGTCAAAATCAAGTAAATAATTATAGAGCTTTTCATACATAATTTTTTCAAAGATTTTTGAAATGACTGGAATTAAAGTAATAGGTCTATAATTGTTCATATCGCACATATCTCCTTTTTTAAACAACGGTTTGACAATACACTTTTTTAATCGTTCTGAATATTTACCTTCCAAAAATGACAAATTAATTATATGGCTAAGAGGTTTTGATATTACACTAGCAACATTTTTCAATAATTCTGTGCTAATATTATCATAGCCAGTAGCATAAGTATTTCTCAATGAATGAATAACTTTTTTCACGTCATGCTCATCTACTGGTGTCAAATACATGGTTTTACTACAATTTGGTAAAAAATATGATTTTGAAGTATTTGTAGATTTGACTTTTACACTACTTGATTTTGTCTGGTTTATAAAAAAATTATTAAATAGATTACAGATTGTTTGAGTATTTTTGTGCTTTAAATTGTTTACTTTGATTTTTCCTATTTCTCTAATATTTATTTTGTTCTGAAATGTACTTTTAATCAGATTCCATGAAGCTTTACATTTATTAGAGGAATTTTCAATATATTTCAAAGCAGACTGTTTTTGTGATTCTAATATACATTTAGACAAAATTTTCCTATAATGTAAATATTTACATTTATTTTCTTTTTTATTAGATTGAGCATGACGATAATTAAGGTACAACTGGCGTTTTACTTTGCAACATTTTAGAAGACCTTTAGTTAACCATTTATTTTTTATTGGTTTATTTGAAACTTTTACACGGATCTTAGGAAAACATAACTCAAAAAACAACAGTAAAATATCATGAAATTCATTAAATGCTTCTTCACAGTTTGACTTTGTAAAAACTTCATTAAAACTTAAACTTGATAAACATTCATGAAACTTTTTAATATTTTCCTGCCCATATATCCGCTTTGTTTCAAACCAAAAAGCTCTTTTTTGTTTAAATTCTAAGACTGACTCTATATTGGCTTGTATACTCTGAGCAGTTTCATGATCAGACAAAGCAAGTGTATGAGTGTTAGACTGAACATTATTTATGTTACTTGCTATTACATCCAGACATGCATGCTTCCTAGTAGGTTTTAAAATATGTTGATTTATGTTGTTATTTGAAAGAATGCTTGTTAAATTTTTATGTGTACAGTTATCCTGCATCAGGTCTATATTCCAATCTCCACATAAAATAATTTTCTTTTTTGAATTTATCATAATATTTTCTAATAATAATTCTAATTTATTTAGGAATATATCATTTGAGCTGGGAGTACGATAAATACAAATTACTATTAGTTTATAATTAATAATTTCAACAGCGCAACTTTCAAAGGAAAATGGTAAGCGTATTTGTAAATCTAGCATTTTAAAATCAAGTTCGTTTCTCACTAAAATACAAGTTCCATAATGTAAAGTGTATAATAAGGGAATTCCACCAAGTGCCTATAGTGTAAAATATGGAATATATGAAGGTAGCCGGTAAACTCATGCTTTTGGCATGCTAACCCTACCATTGGCAATGCACAATTGACATCTCCGGTGTCTATACACAATGATTGTCGAGTTTAAATATAAAACACTTGTACTGGTTTCACTACATATATATTATTCTAAATTATTTAAAGTCTACCGGTGTCACGTATATCAGATGCGTTAATACGCGAAACTGGTAGACTTTGAATAATTTAGAAAAATAAATTTGCAGTGAAACCAGTACAAGTGTTTTATAATTAAAATCAAAATGCAGTTTTACCAAGTGCCGACGATTAATAGTATAGAACATAGCAATGGTTGTCATTTTCCATTAAGAGAACTATAAGCTTTTTTGTTCTTCTATGATGTAAGAGAATTGCTGATGGATAGAGAGAATTGCTGATGGATAGAGATAATGCATTCGTTTACAAATAACCTTAGACTTAGGACACGACTGTGATAAGCCTTGACGCTACTGCATCAGGAATAAGCAAGGAGATGGTATCAAATCTAGGCAAGATATTGCAATACTCTACCACATAGTAATCAGGATAGTCGTAACGCGTTTGGGCAATCGAAGTATTTCACAAATAGATGGTTTTTCTTAAATGAGGCCGGATCAACATGAGGTAAATTTGTGCGTCGAAATACTTATTATAATTATATTTTGATAAAATATAAAAAATAGCGATTACTGCAATGATGTAAAAAAGTAAAATGTAATTGCGATTACTGTCATAAACAAAACAAGAAATTAAATAATATATATCGCCTCTGTGGTCTAGTGGTCCTACGTTGGCCTCGACCACATGAGGTCCCGTGTTCGATTCCCCGGTCGGGCACATAAAAAAAGTGTTTTTTCAGTTTTCTGAGAAACACAAAGTTGCCCGGGATTGGAAAGTGCCCGGTTGGCGATAGGCTTGCCACCTATCACATTGTGGGACCAAGTATCTTCGGCTAATCGTGGGTGCACTTGTACCTCTGCCTACATCCCGTCGGGGATATGGGCGTGAAGATACTGTTTTTAAATAATATATTTTTTATTGTGTAACAATTGGCCACAAGAAATAAGAACTTGCTTTTACTCTAGTGAAAGACATTGTATCAACTGATCTATTGTTACAAGTAAATCCTTTTGTTTCCAACTGAAATATTTTCACCAAGATTTATCTTCTTTTTAAAGCACACCCGGCTTAGTTCCCTACATTTCTGTCTCAGGGAAATATTCGTTACCGTATAAATTTGTTTTAGTACATACATTTTGTAATTTGCAAAGTATCTCTCAATTTTGTTTAGCTTATCTCTACAAGCAATAAATCTAAATTAAAGTATTCCTGCTCCATGTCCATCATTTGCAGAGCAGAACATAATAACAAAAATTTAGACCATATTACCTGCGATCTTTAATTTTTTTAAAAAAGTTTATAAACATATAACCAAAATTTAAAATTAATTAATAGCTTCAATATTTACTGAGATCCTGACATTATTGCCAAAAAGTGAAATAGGTATTCTGCAGACAATAATTGCTTCTATTTCTACCAAACACTGCTATGAATCATCTCAACAAATCAGACTTTTGACTAAAAATGCAATCAAATCGGATCACCTTTTGGGAGCTACGATGCCACAGACACACGCAGATATACACGTTAAACTTGTAACACCCCTCTTAGTATATTAACTGGGTTTGATCAAATTTACGGAATTGAGAGCAGTTTTCAAGGAGAAGAACCGGTTAGCTTTCGGAATCAATCGGTACATAACTTTAAAGTTTATTTTAAAAATATGAAGTAAATCTTTGTTTGATGCCTGCCAAAGATTGATTTGAGCAGCAGTCCACAATTACAAAGTGGCGAAATTCTTTACTTAAAATTTGCTTGTACCAAACGTGTTACGTTAGCTATCTTCTCCTAATCTTCCCTGGACTTTAACAATTAATTTAAAACCAAAGTTAGCTAAATCGGATGAGCCGTTATCGAGTTTTAGCGAGACTAACGAACAACGAATTTATTTTATCATCATTTTATAACTTTATATTTTTTATCGTTTGAAAAGAAGGCACACTCCTTGTGGTTAAGCTTATCTCGAGAAGAGATTTCATTCAAGTACTTGACTTATTGTTGCCTTTCTCTACATCCGAATTCATTCAAATGAAAACAATGAAATTATAAGTACCTAATTACTGAATCTGGAATAATCGTAACCATAATGAACGTACAATACGTAATCCCACGTTAATCCTACCGTAACAACTGAATGATTTTAATGAAATTTGTTGAGATTAAATCAAACAGCCTGTTATCTGTGACTTCATGCTCGTAAAATATGTAATTCTAAAAGCTACTACGCTATGCATTCGATAAAAATTTGGGAATTTTCAGTGAATTCGTAGATCTATTTTATGGAAAAAATTACACTCATATAACATTATACTCTATACCTGAGTTCCACCAGTATTGTTATATAAGATAGCAAAGAAGCAGATAAGTCTCCTGGTGGAAAGAGTCAACCATCGCCAAAGACATCAAAGGTGTTAATGGTGCGTTTCTATCTTGTGGCGAGGTCTAATGCCACATACATAAGTTTACCGGCTATCTTACTCTCCAAAGAACACGACAGCGACAAGCACTGACGCTATTGCAGGAATAGATAAGGCGGTGTTACCAGACCCGGGCGAGAGACAATGCAGAACTCTACCACCTAATAGCCACGATGGTAGTGACTTTGGAGGGTAAGGTAGCCGGTAGACTTATGCACGTGGCATTGCCATACCGCCACATGAATAGCAACTCATCATTGACATTCTTGGTGTCTATAGGCGATGGTTTCTGTTTCCATCAGGAGAGCCATCTTCCTGTTTGCTTCATGATATAAAAAAATTGGTAACTATAAAATTGGTAATTGCGTGTCGGACCACACGCTATGTAGGGTTCCGAAGTTGCCCATCCCGATAATGTGGACTAAGAAGAGAGCTTTTATTGTTTCTTACTACGAACATACGTTATTGACAGTTGTATGACGCACACTTCACCGCCTATAAAAACTTCTCCATAAAGATGGGCGATTGTGAATGACATTATTTGAATAACTCGATTATAGAAGCCTCGCTCGTCGGCCTGAGTAACGGACGTCTGTGATAAAACTAAAAGTAATCTTTAGTGAAATAGTAGTAGTACATTATAAGGTTCAAATTCCTAGAAAGCGAGTGTGCAAACAGTTAACAAAAGGCTAGGTACTCGAGTCCATTTACACAGTATACGCAAAAAATTGAGATACAAATGACTTCACCATTATCACCGAGATGTTCTTTGGATCCTGATTTACAGAAGATAGGACAGGTTAAATATGTATCTACGAGGAAAAGAAAACAGCGTCCTGATATGGAAGAGTGGGAAGTGCTACGTTCTGACCTCAATAATATGTTCAGTAAACTTATTTCTGATCAAGATATCAAATTTCAACAAATGAAAGATACTATTAAAGAATTATCTGAACAGAATCAAAAAATTATTACCGCTAACAAAAAAATGGAAGAGACTTTAGATAAGAATATAAAGCTCTATGAAAACTTACAAAAGTCAATGCAAACAATTTCTAAGGAGCAACAAGAAGCCATAATGAGAATTGAATATCTTGAAGATCAATTAGAAAATATACAAAGACAAAAATTATCTTCGACGCTAGAAATAAACAATCTACCGAAAACAGACAAAGAAAATTTGCTAGAAATTGTTAATAAAATACATATTTCTTTGGGGCTCACGGTAGGGAAGGAAGAAGTGATAAAAGTTTACAGAATTACTGCTAGCAAAAAGAATCCTGTTATAATACAATACAGAATTGACCGTGTCCGAAACGAAGTGTTAAGTGCTGTAAAAAACTATAATAAGAATAATATGAACAAAGTTTTTAACACTAAAAATGTTGATGCTGGCTGGAATGACGCAATACTCTACTTTTCTGAATCGTTAATACCACGGGCTAGAAATATTCTATTTACAGCGAGAAACTTCAAAAAAACTTTTAATTACAAATATTGCTGGGCTGCAAATGGCAAAATATTTTTTAAAAAATCAGAAGGGTTACCAGCTATACTTGTTAAATCGGTGACACAGATAAACAACATGAGCAAAACTGAAAATAAAGAATGACTAGACATTTCATGGCTAGAAGTTTTTTGGTTTTTGGTGGTACTGATTTATATTACGTGTAAGTTACAAGGGCATTATTTCTTTTTATATAATTTATTCTACTATAACATTACATATTTAATTAAATTTCATAATACAACACTAATATTATACACTCACTCACAACACATACAAACATTACACATAATCATAATAAAAAGGGTATTTAAAGTAATATCTCGATTGTGGTTTCAATCTTTTCTACCTCACCGCTTATTTTTTTATTATATTACACTAGCTTTTATATTTAATTATGTCTGATCTTACTGAATTGTGTGCTGATATTGATAGAAATATCAATATAGGTACTGCAGTTGAGGTAGAATATCCAGAGAGTTGCAGAGACATACTTAAAAACCCTAAGAACACTTTAAGGATTATATCACAGAATGTAAGGAGCGTTAATAAGAATTTTGATGGTCTACTTGTTCTTTTAGAAAGAATTAATATTGAACAAGAGATAATATTACTTTCAGAATGTTGGCTTTCTAAGACAGCTACAATACCAAAAATTCCTGGTTATTACTCGTTCCATACCACACATCACTATAACCAGAATGATGGAGTTATTATATATGTAAAAGAATCTTATAAGAATGTCAAAGTAATTGAACCACATGTTGCCGAAGAACTAAACTGCTTGATTGTCACTATCAATGATATATCTATTGTGGGTGTTTACAGACCTTGTGAATTTAAAAATACAGATAAATTTATCATATCACTAGACAAAATTTTAACTAAATATAATAATAATAACATAAAATTCTTAGGCAATATAAACATAGATATAAAAGTAGGAAATGAATCAAGTAAAAGTAATGATTATTTAGAGTTATTGGCGATGCATGGATTAAATCAATCACATAATTTTCTTACTAATAATAAAAGCTGCTTAGACCACTGTTTCATTAAAAGTAGATTTCCGGTTACGACAATTATATGTAAATCCACTCTCACAGACCATTTTAGCCTAATCACAGAACTATCAAAATGCTCACTAACAAAAACCTTTTTTAAATCGGATATATCTACACAAGTAGATTACTATGCTTTAAAAGACTACCTTGAACTGATTGAATGGGAAAAAATCTTCGATCAAAAGTCCCCTGATGAAGCTACTAACTTATTTATGCAAACAGTTAATGAAGCGCTAAAAAAATATTCTATAGTAAAATTTACATCACGTAGGAAAACTAATATAAAGCCTTGGATCACTCCCGGTCTGATTAGATATATGAGACACAGCTAGACAGGTTACACAAAAAGCTTCGAATTGACCCAGATAACGATATTCTTAAAATCAGTTATACTCGCTATAAACAAACATGTAATAAAATATTAAAAAAATGTAAAACACGCATATTTTAGAAAAAAACTTGATATAAATAAAAATAATTTAAAAGAAAGATGGAAAATCATAAAAGATATTTGTCACATGGACAAATCCGGAGATAAAACAAATGACATTCTAAACATCAAAGGTAACAGCACTGCCTCAATAAATTACATTAACCATTATTTTGCCAGTATTGGTAAACATTTGGCCAAAAATATTTTAAACAAAAATAAAACTACGGAAATGGATATAGTTAGGGGTATAATTAATGGCTCAAATCACGCTAATTCATTTGCTCTAATACCAGTACATGAAGAGGAAGTTCGTAGTGTTATCAATTCGCTTAAATTGAGTTCGGCTTGCGGGTGGGGTGGTATTACTTCTAGAACTCTCAAAACATTACAATCGTCTCTATCTCTCCCTATTGCTCTAATTTGCAACAAATTCTTTGATCAAGGCGTATTTCCGAATGCCTTAAAAAAAATCTATTGTTATTCCCATATTCAAGTCAGGTGACAAGAGTGAGGCATCTAATTACCGGCCTATTTCTTTGCTACCGTCACTAGCAAAGGTTTTGGAAAAATTAATAAGTTGTCGTCTGAAGTCGTATCTCGAAAAATATAGAATTTTGGCCAGTAATCAGTTTGGTTTCAGGAAGAACAAATCAACATCAGACGCAATTAATAAACTCTTGACATTTGTTACTGAGAATTTGGATGACGGTGAAAGATGCACAGGCATATTTCTTGATTTGAAAAAAGCTTTTGATACTGTTTCCTATCCATTGCTATTCAAAAAACTTGAAAACATTGAAATCCGCGGCACGCCCTTAAAACTATTTAAGGACTATATGGCGGATAGGAAACAGTATGTAAGGGTTGCGGAATATTTGAGTGAAGAAGTAAATATTGAGTATGGAGTGCCCCAAGGGAGTGTCCTTGGCCCGACCCTATTTTTGATTTACTTAAACGACTTGTGTCACCTGTCTATACGTAATGGTGAAATAATTTCTTTTGCAGATGACACAGTACTCCTATTTCATGGTAAAACATGGGAACAAACTAATAAATACGCTAATGATGGCTTTCGGATTTCACAAAAATTGTTAGAAAATAACTTATTGACTTTAAACATACCGAAAACTAAACACATCAATTTTAGTATTCGAGCTAATACCCAACCGAAAACCAATGAAGTAATCATTAAGGCTCATAATCTATGTAATAATGAAGAATCAAGTTGTATCTGTGATAATATTATTCAGGCAAAAAGTATACGGTACCTCGGTATTATAATTGATTGTCATCTTAATTGGAAGGAACATGTTAATTTACTGACAGCACGCGTTAGAAAACTAATATATATATTCAAAATATTGAGACATGTATGTGATCATAAATTAATGCTAGATACTTATTTTGCTTTATGTAATTCCATAATTTCATATTCTATTGAAGCTTGGGGAGGAACATATAAAAACATAATGATGTCTATTGAATGAGCACAAAGATGTGTACTGAAAGTAATGAATTTCAAGCATTTTAGATACTCTACAAATATACTTTACCAAGAAAATCCTGTGCTTACAATTAGACAAATATTTATTAAACAAATAATTGCTAAGCAACACGGTCAACCTGTCTATGACGATCATTTTTCTAAACGTAGAAAAGATAAAATTTATAAAGTTCCCTTCAGGAAAACTGCTTTTTGTCAACGTTTTTTATCTTATCTTGGGCCTTTGGTATATAATAGATTATCCGTGGATATGGATTTAAAACATTTAAAATTATATTCCCTAAAAAAGACTACTCACAAATATCAAAAATACCTAACGTATGATCAAACTGAAACATTAATAAAGCCTCTAATTTAATAAATATAGTACATGCTTATATAACCTAGTTAATATATTAATTTACAGTTTAGAAAAATAATAAATATAAAATTGTCTAAAATACATCCTAAGTAGTGTTCGGTATCTCATGAAATTGTGTGTTTAATAGAACTACATGTCAGTCTGTTTTACATCTTATTTACGTATACTTTCACATAACTGCGAAACAAAAAAATATACAAATACACACACTCACGCTTAGTAACACAATCATTATATGTTGCTTATTTCTTATTTGTATGTACGTATGTGTATATATGATGTATATATGATGTATATATATATATATATATATATATATATATATATATATATATATATATATATGTATGTTTGTGTGTACCTCTACGTATTTATATGTATGTGTGTATTAATTGCCCTGGTTTCTATTTTTTTTTAAATTATTATTATTATTATAAATATACAGACCTAATAGTAAATTTAAGATAATGTTAATGCATTAGGCACAATATAGTTTAGGCTCAGTTTTATCGAAAAATTGCGCGTTTACTGCGCGTGCATTGAATACATTTAAATAGCAAAAAATAACAACTGATAACATTGTAACCGAGCGGCTTGCAGTGAACGAGGAATCTCAGCCGACCGTCATACAGTGCCCAACTAGTACGGAGGTTGATGTAAATCGATCATGTTTTAGTCTTGTTGGCCGCATCAAAATACATATTATGTTTACAACTAACTTTATGATACCTATTTTACTTGCATTACACGGAATATTTGTTTTGTGTTGTATTACAAATTATAAGTGTTTTGTGTACCTAATTTGTAATAATACTTAATAAGTGCCATGTATTATTATGCTTTATAAATAGGTACGAAACATATTGCATAATGTATTGAAACTATTTTACCTAAAAGTTAGTTATTATTTAGGTTAAACTTAGGCTAAGTTTCTATAAATAAATTTGATTGATTGGTTGATTCGAATTATTCGAATTTCATTACTACTACATATATTCGAATATCCGTAAACTCATCTAAATGAAAGCTCTATGCACTGAGAAAAAATTACTAGTTTTGTGTGGCAAATTGAATCATCGAGGTTAAAGAAAATTACTAGTCTCTATTCAAATATTTGTAGCTTTTATGCGCCTGTATAAAAATAATTTAATCGTAAAATCTGACATTATTTCTATCTATCTATAGACATCAAAGACGTTATTGTATCGTTACAAAAATAAGTTCAGGACTGATATATTTTATCAAAAATGATTTTTAATTATTGGTCAAATACAATTGATCAACGCACTCTCATGTTTAATGTTATATTAAAACATTTTTTAAAAGTCTATAATATAATCAGCCTCATTTCTTAACGTTTCAAGGAACTGTATTAAATTGGGCTTTATTATACCTATTTTTTATTTAATAGTTTATGTCGTTTATGCCACGCTTCTGCTAAGTTGATTGTCATGTCATGGTCCATGGGTACCATGGACATTCACATTATATCTGTATATCAAGATACAGTTAGTAAGTAAGTAGGTTAAATTCGAAAAAACAAGACCAGAAGGGGGTAGATGAAAATCTGACCGATGAAACCGACGGAGGAAACTCGCTGCTCCAGTCCGCTCGTGACCACGGTCAATGTAACTTGGCCGAAACGTCGTAACGTTCTATATATTATTTAAGTTCTATATATGTATGCGTTTTTGACCTGATGTACTTTTAAAATAAGCTAAAACAACTCCTATAGCTGTCAAATTACCAAATGACCCTAGAAACTTGTAGAATTCCCCGTAATTATTTAATTGCTTTCTATTATTGCAGCACATAGGTTCCTATAATTTGATTATAGGAACCTATGTGCGTCAGGATTACGGGTGTATTTCTCAGAGTAGATCAGTGTTATTGCAGATATTTCATGCGTCTGTGTACCTTACTTCTCTTGAAAACCTTATACCTTGGCGCATATTAAGATAATATATATGAAATTGACTTATTCTGCAAAATACGCCCACGATCTTGATGTACACAAGAACCCGGTATTAATCGTTAAAATGACACCTGAGACTACAAATATTGTAACACAATGTAGTTCAGTCGGTTCTGCAATAAGATTTAAACGTGATTTCAGACGTTCGTGACTGAAACGAATGCCTCGGGAGAATATAAATAACAGATATATCAGTTATTTGTCTTCAGTTTGAAAGAATTTGGAAAATACACTTGTGGTGTTTCACAATAATTTATTATTATAGCTTGTAATAAGATCAGTTCTTTGCGCTAATGCTAATACATATATGTATACAAATGAGATATTATTTCTATTCACCCCGTCTGTTACGATCAACTTTTTAGTGAACCTAACTACGAGTCGATGATCTGGTTCGATTCCCGAGAAGGACAGACATTTGTGTAATGAGCAATAATGATTGTATTTCTGGATTTGAGTGTTTATTATGAATGTTACAATATTTATATACTTACTATATGTATTTCTATATATTAGTATCGTTGACTAACACAGGAGCAAATACATCTCTTATTTTAGTTTTTTTACTTCCCACTTCGTAGGAAGTACCTATGTACCTATGTAGATAAGAAAACTACTGATTTTGCCCCGATTTACGAAAATCGAGTTTTCATTAGATCTTCACGTTTTGCGATCCTAGGAACCTTTTCCGACTATTTTCATGATGACATCAGTTTGTCTGTATGGATGTATGTAAACATCTCATATCTTTTGTCGGTTTGGTTTGGTTTGATCGAAACGCGGTAATGGAATTCTATTGGATTCCGCTGAACTTAGTCTTCCTAAAAATTTGAACTAATTCGGTCCAGGAGATTTTGAGAAATGATGTTGAAAAATACCTCAAAAAATGTTTGGCAGTACAATACTTTTTTATATAACTTCCAAATAAAATGGACATAAATTGCATTTAAATCGGTCTACCGTTCGGTAGCTGTCGTTGACGAAGAATTTTGAAAAAGGTGTTTTTTCGGCATAACTTTTAAACGAGATATTTTAACCAGTCATTTTTCTTCAATTTACGATATTTTAATATTTAATAAACTACGCCAAATGCAGTTTCAAAAATCAAAATGAAATCAAGTTTCCAAAATTTATAGATTTTCAAATATTAATCTTTTGTTGTTTACAGCAAACTTACTTAATATTTTTAAAATAACTTTCAGACTAATATTATACTTACCGATTGATTTAAAAATCTAATCTTTTCGCTCTAAAAATTCATCAATAACGATTTTTTTTGAAAAAAAAATTCGCGTTTTGAAATTGAAATTAAAATCCTTACTGTCATGGCGTCCTAATAACATCATTTGTTTGGGATTTATCAATTACGAAAATTAAAAAAAAAATAACATTACTTCCAAATTTTTCAACTTATCGATTATGTAGCTAAAGTAATGTTTTAGATCTCAAAATTGAGTTGAATGCTGTTCGAAAGATTAAAATCGAACACCGTTTTCAAAATATACAGCTTTTCAAAAATCAATATACTGCCGTTTTTAACAAAATAGATGTTTGAACTGAAAAAATGTATTCTTATAATTTTTACTCATTTGAGCTTAGAATACCTAAATTTAGTGCGAAGATTCAGGGATGGCCTGGAGGGTCAACTGTTCACAGATTTTTTAAAAGAATATCAAAATTACTTGAAAGCATGACCGTTCCCATGTATCTGACAGAAAGTCGAAATAGTAGTTAAAATACAACAAATTATTAAATACTAGCGACCTGCCCGCGGTTTCATCCGCGTAGCTTTTGTTCCCGTAGGAATATTGGAAAGGTTTATATACTAAAACCTTTCTCAAGAATCAATCTATCTATTCAAAAAAACCGCATCAAAATCCGTTGCGTAGTTTTAAAGATTTAAGCACACATAGGGACATAGGGACGTAGAGACATAGGGACAGACAGAAAAAGCGACTTTGTTTTATACTATGTAATGATCAGGCTACGTTTACTCTGCCAGAAGTTATATTCTCAAGGAATTAGCAATTTTATGTAGAATGTTCGCAAAAACAAGATGCAGAATTTAAACAAGAATAATTTAACTCAGAAGTTACTCCGACTAGTAAAGAACTACGCCACACGGCGTTATTTAAATGACTGAAAGTTATAAGGAAGTTGGAAAAAAAATTAGAAAATGGGTGGCGCGGCATTTTCTGAAACCGCTGGTAAACGTGTTAATTTTCGGATAAATAAATATAGGACATCAGCTGAAAACTAAAATTTAGCACATTCTTTTTTGTATTTACAACTAAATATCACCACAAAAATCATGTGGAAGATTAGAAATATTATTAACAAATTATTTGTTTTAAAGATTATTTAGCCTGTTTTCGGAATTTTATATGATCGAGTAAAGTACATTCTATCACGTAATGAGTTAGCACATTCTTTAGATAATATTTTCAGGTATATCGTGTTATTTTTTGTAAAATTGTTATTTAACAATTAATACAAAAAAAACGTGATTAAACAAACCAGTTTTTTGCCATTTGTCACGATTAAGAAACCTCGCCTTAAGAAACCTCAACGAAATTAATGTAATAAAAAATTGGTAAAGAGCGTGTCAGGCCACGCGCAATTTAGGGTTCCGAAGTTGCCCATCACGATAATGTGGACTAAGAAGACAGCTTTTATTGTTTCGTACTACGAACATACGTTATTGACGGTTGTATGGCGCACACTTCACCGCCTATACAAACTTCTCCATAAAGTTTTTGGGCGATTGTGAATGATATTATTCGAATAATTCGATTATAGAACTCATTCAAATTATTCGAATTCATTCGAATTTCATTACTACTATATATATTCGAATATCCGTTAGCTCATCTAAAAGTAAACTCTATGCACTGGGAAAAAATTAATAATTTTGTGTGGCAAATTGAATCATCGAACTTAACGAAAATTATGAGTACTAGTCTCTATTCAAATATTTGTAGCTTTTATGCGCCTATATAAAAATATTTTATTCGTAAAATCTGACTTAACTAATTATTTCTATCAACCAAAACTTAAAAGTATTTTTAAATCATGAGAAAAACGGTCAATTTTGTATACCAAATGAACTAGCGATACGCAAATCAATAACTATTCATTTATCACTCCCACGAATTAAATGGATACGCCTTTCAACACAATTTCGTAGTTTAGCAGCGTAGCCTGCATTTAAAAATTATTTGCAATTTAGCAATTAATGCTTCACCCTTCATAGAGTGAAGTTCTATTCGAGGATCTCTCGAGGATGTTTTGGTTGCGAAGTGAAACGTGCGTTGAGTACATAATTTGTGTGCCTTTGCTTTTTGACGTGTAAGAAAGTGTGGTGGAAGTGGGTGGACTATTTTGCCGCTGTGGTCTTCCCAAACTTTCACCTGTTGGTTAAGTTTGCCCCATTCCTTACACTACCTTTCATTTCAGTTGCATCACAGCAATTCCATATAAGGTTTCGGGGAAATTTTGCTATCTTATTAATTTAAAAGTTTATTACTAGAAGAGGCTGAGAATTCGACACTCGGTCGAAATTCAACACGTGGGCGAAATACGACATTCTGACGATATTCGACATTCTGTCGAAATTCGACATTCCGTCGAAATTCAACATTCTGTCGAAACTCGACACTCTGTCGAAATTCGACATTCTGTCGAAATTCGACATTATGTTGAAATTCGATATTCGCCTGAAATTCGACATTCGGCCGAAATTCGACATACGGCTGACATTCTAAATTCAGCCGAAATACGGCAAATTCACTAATCAATACAAAACCAATCAATCGACTGAATCGTAATTCTGCTCATGAGTCCGTGACTCGTGAGACTTATTCACAACCTATGATTACATTGAAGTATTAAACTACGCCTCATTCCTATATCAATACTGATGATAGGTCAGTACTGATTGATATTCTTTCTGATCGATCGAACGACATATTCTTACTGTGATGGTTACTTATTACTTTTAAGTGTTTATGGTAATTGCTATTAAGAAAATGCCGTTAGGAAAGTACTTGGAGAGGCCTCCGGAACCTAGGCTTCGGAGTTAGAGTATAGCCTATAAAAATATATAGAACACTAGCTGTGCCCACGACTTCGTTCGCTTGGAAAATTTTCTTAAATAAAAACCCGCATAGTTTCCGTTCCCGTGGGATTTCTGGAATAAGAACTATCCTATGTCCTTTCTTGGGTCTCAAACTATATTTGTATCAAATTTTGTCGAAATTGGTTCAGCGGTTTAGCCGTGAAAGCGTAACAGACAGACAGACAGATTTACTTTCGCATTTATAATATTAGTATGAATTATCAAATGAAATAGCCACTAGCTAGCTATATTAGCGTCATCTATTCATGTGCGGCGAGCGGCGTGAGCATAGCGAATTATTCTGCATAAAATTTAAAATAATTTGTGAAACAACATTTTATAAGTTGTTCGACTATTACTCAAAAACTTGTACAGCCTTCTAAGCCGTGATAGTTTTCCTTTTAACCTCATTATATTTACTACTACCATGATTTTTTCCCACCCCCAAAACCAACCGTTTAGCCTGCAGAGTGGGGGGGATACTTGACTCTCACAAAAATTAGCACTTAAAAGTTTAATATTTTACAAACGAGTCCCTTAATCGAAAACTTGTTTTCACAAACCCACAATATTTTTTAAAACCTATCTAACGATATCCCTTGTGATGAGGTACGTGAAAAAAAAATGAACATCCCCACTTTACATGTAGGAGAGCTACTCTGAAAAAAAAAACATTTTAAAGATTTTATGTTACCATTTTGTTGTTGCGACTAATATACTTTCTGCCAAATTACAGCTTTCTAGTTATAAAGATCTCTGAGCAATCGTGCGGACGGACGGACGGACGGACGGACATAGCGAAGCTATAAGGGTTTTAGTTTACTTCGGAACTCTAAAAAATCAAGTGTTATAATATTAAAACGATGGTCACCTCGTGGATGATGGACATATACCGCTTCGTGAAATCGTTGTTTGTAAGTACTTCGATATCTACGCGCAAGTTTCCCCGTTTTGGTTCCGAGCTCCTTTGAAGAATAGACCAACTGCCGTTCTGCCAGGCAAGTCGTAAAAGGCGACCGATTGGCTATGCGGGTCACTACCATCGTGGGTACTAGGTGGTAGAGTTCTGCATTGTCTCGCCAGGGTCTGGTACCACTGCCTTGCATATTCCTGCTGCAATAGCGTCAGTGCTTGTTGCTGTCGTGTTCCGGTTTGGAGGGTAAGGTAGTCGGTAATCTTATGCATGTGGCATTAGACCTCGCCACAAGATAGCAATGCACCATTAACACCTTTTCCGTCTATAGGCGATGGTTGACTCTTTCCATCAGGAGACCCATCTGCTTGTTTGCTAACTTATAATATAAAAAAAGTGTCCGTACTTAACATTTTTATTGGATAATTAGGTCAAGATCAAAGTTCCTATACTTTTTACATGTTCGGTATCAGAGTCTAGTATTGGGAACCCTCCTTCAGTATGTATAATATTTTTACCAGTCAACCCATATACATGATACATACTTATTTCTTCACGCCAGATCCCTTACGAGTAGGCAGAGAGAAACAAGTGCCATACATCACGATCCTTGCAGGCTTGTCTCGCTTCCTCCACACATCACTCTCTTCAAACACACACGCCGGTTGCAAAGACTCTTTACACCACCTTCGAACAGTACTCGATCAACATGATCACATCATGGCATGTCAGTCTTGGTCTTTCCCAATACCTACATCCTTCCACATTCGAATTGTATATCTGTTTTGTTAACCTTTCATCTACATTAATATAAAAAATCCAAGATGCACAGTTCCGAACAAAACTGACTCTCAAAACTGTCGCTAATTTCACACAAGTAATTATAGATATGGCAAAAATATATGTTTTTGCATATCCAACCTTAAAATAAGATTTATAGTTGTTTTTACAAAGCAATGTACGAAAAATAATAAAATTGATTGAAATAAAATTGATTAGTATCGCGACCGACGCGAATCTATTTGAAATGAGCTCACAATTTAAAATATTGCGCTCATATTTAGAGTATGTTTTTAAGACATTCATTGTGTATCTTGGGTTTTTTATATCAATGTTCATCTACCATTAGTTCCGAACCAACGGAGCATGCCCTTTCTCATGACTAAATTAATTTAAAATTCTGTTTTATAGTTAAAATATAATATGTAGTTTATAAATAAATACAGGTACAGACAACACATTAATTTTTACAGCACACTGCACAACATTTTCTTTACAGTTTTGAAGTAACAGTGAAACGTATCGATATAACATTTTTATCATCGACAGATTCATTGGTTTTATAGTCTGTAGATATTGGAAATCTGGCCGTAAAATATCGATACGTAACTTAGAAATTGGAAAGCACAGCGTATGATATTATCGAAAGTCCAATATGATAACTTTAATAAGGAAAAAAATTACCATGAATGTAACAATTTAGAGTTGGATGTGCAGAAATAGGAAGTTATTATACATGAACCAGCAAAAGCGTCGACGAAATTTTAAACCGGCAAACTTAGCTAAATGGCACAACAAATTTCGATTTTATTTGTTATAGAATCAACAAAATCACCAGTAATAATTTAAATTTTAGATCTATGATGTTCGTTAAATATGAGCCGGCCATAAAATTTAAAGTATTAGTAAGAGGTATTTTCATTGCGTTGGTGACAACAGTCCGCTAACGAATATAATTACAAGTTGGGTAAATCTGTTTGTAAACAATGAACTTCAATATCTAGGCGTGGGGGTTATATATAAACTCCGTGTTGGTCCGTGCTCCTTTGGAGGATAGACGAACTGCCGTTCTGCCAGACAGATCGCAAAAGACGCCCGATAGGTTAAAGGTACGTGTCATTTCCGCCCCGTTGGTCGAGTGGTTAGCGACCCTGACTACGCAATCGACGGGGCTCGGGTTCGATCCCCAACGGGGACAAGCATTTGTGTGATGAGCATAAATGTTTGTATTTCCGGGTTTGGGTGTTTATTATGTATTAGTGTCGTTGACTAACACCCATAACACAAGCAAATAATTTGTTTACTTTGGGGTTAGATCAATAAGTGTAATTTGTCCCGTGAATATTTATTATTATTATTATTTATAATTTTCATCGGGGCTACTAGGTGGCAAAGTTCTGTAACCTCTCGCCCAGGTATTTCGATACCACCACCTTACCCAAACCTGCCGCAAAAGCGTCAATGCTTGTCATTGACGTTTTCCGGTTTGGAGGGTAAGGCACTTGGTAGACTTATGCATATGGCATTGCTATCCTGCCACAGCGATAACATTAACATCTTTGGTGTCTATAAACGATGGTTCCTCGTTCCATCAGGTTAACCATCTGCTTATTAATTGTTAGCATATGATATTAAAAATAAAAATATAAATACATTTTTTTATGGATACCTAATTAGATTAAAATTTAAGTACCTACCTTTTTTACATATTTGGTATCGAATCGAATGGTACTGAACACCTTCCCTTGATATTTTTTTTATATCATAAGATAGCGAACAAGCAGATGGGTCTCCTGATGGAAAGAATCGACCATCGCTTATAGACACCCAAGATGTTAATGGTGCGTTGCTATCTTGTGGCGAGGTCTAATTTCATAAGTTAACCGGCTACCTTACCCTCCAAACCGCAACACGACATTGATCAACACTGACACTATTGCGGCAGAAACAGGTAAGGCGGTGGTACCAGACCCGTTCGAGCTGATGCAGAACTCTACCACCTAGTAGTCACGACGGTAGTGACGCGCATAGCCACTCAGTAACCTTTTACGACCTGCCCGGAAAAAAGGCAGTTGGTCTATTCTTCAAAGGAGCCCGGAACCAACACGGGGAAAATATATAAATATGTCTAGTATTTTATCAGTCGGCGTGTATACTGTCATTAACCCACCAAGGGGTGGCTTATTAATAATTACTAGCGATCGTCTGTGGCCGAAATTCGACCATAGACAAAAATAAAATCTCTTTTAAGTTTGACAACTGTCATTAACCGTAGAAAAAATAATATCGTATACATGTGTGTATATTTTCTGTATGTTACATTAACTTAGTGTATGTAATGTTTATTTTTATTAATTTAATGTATTTTTAATGCATTTTATTTAAAAATATTAGGTTTCTGCAGTCCTCCGCATTATAAACTTTAGCTGTGGCAAACTTCATATTCCACCGTTTGCGTAATGGTCTTAAAAAGCGGTCCAAAGTTTTTCCTAGATTGAATTACTCTGGTTTACAATATGAGAAAATAAATAGAGAAATAATGATTGTCTATATAGGAATGGCTTGAAGAAGTAAAACGATATACATATATTTTTATTGGGAGTTTCTGCATTTTGTTTAAACTCAAAACGGATCTTAGCAGACATGTACTCGTATCAATTGCGCCTATTATTAAAATATTTGTTCTTTTATGAGTTAAGATTGTCTAAAGTTGAACTTTTAAGACGTTCTCTTTCAGACACCAAATGACAAAGAGTGGAATCGTTAAAGAGAGATGCACAAAAATATTTAAAACCAATTGTGACTCTAAACTTCGTTCGCATGATTCAAAATCATTGCTTTCTTTGGTTTAGTCAAGTAAAGCACTAGCTTATATCCACTTCAGGATTGTGCATTAAATTTTGAAACAAAAAAACACAAAAAAGTCCTATATATAACCTGATTAAAGAACTGATTGATTACAAATTCTTATCAACTTTTTTTCCTTGAAAAACTTCGTTCAATGCCACTAATTGTATCAAAATCGGTTTATACGTTCGGGAGTTATGGTAGACAAAAAATGTTGAAAAAAGTGTTTTTTCGACATAACTTTGTGGTTTAAATAATCGATTTTTGGCCTTTGGCCTACAATATTTTTGTACTGCAAGTCTGCAGAGCCAACTTTCTTTACTTTGTGATTATTATTCTTTGCCTCTTACTCGATATTTTAAAATTCAGTAACACGCAAGTACGAAGAAATCCAACAATGGTTATCCAATGTTTAATATATAGGATATTTTAAAATTATTTAAAAATTAGAAATAAAGTATCTTCACGCCCATATCCCCGTAGGGGTAGGCAGAGGTACAACAAGTGCACCCACGATTAGCCGAAGATACTTGGTCCCACAAATGTGATAGGTGGCAAGCCTATCGCCAGCCGGGCACTTTCCAATCCCGGGCAACTTTGTGTTTTTCAGAAAACTGAAAAAAAAAACTTTTTTTAATGTGCCCGACCCGGGAATCGAACCCGGGACCTCATGTGGTAAACGCCAACCCTAGACCACTAGACCACAGAGGCGATATAATATAATATAAAATAAATATAATATAAAAATTAGAAATACATACCTAAAAATCCTGGAATCGCCCCCATTGGCATGACGAACAAACTGACCAGTAGATCAGCAATTGCTAATGATAGTAGAAAATAGTTCGTCACGTTCTGAAGTCTTTTATCCAAGCACACAGCTAGACAAACTAAAATATTACCAACACCGCCCGCTACTATGAACAATATCACAAACAAAAAACTCCATTCATATTTTGTTTCATTAAACACATATTCCGTATCATTCGAAAAGTCCCATCTACATTGAAAACTTTCATTTAATGTACTATTAACACTGTTATTAAAGGAATCAATGTATAACGTCCTATTGGAATCGAAACACACTAAATGATCCCAATCACAACTTAATTCCGGCAGTCTAAGCCATATATTTTTTAGTCCTATCGCAATTTCACTAATAATATTCAGCTTAAGGTTAGTGTTACACTCAGTGTAGTTGCCACCATTGTCCAAATTATTATTGGAACATTCGATACAGCTGTATGAGTATCCATTGTGAATATTCAAGTTTAAATCGCATTTGTAATCTATTGTGTTTGTGTATTCAGAGCACTCCAGTACTGGATTGACGGATTGATTTTCACAACTCCAGCCCGTAGTTAAACGGCATCCAAAATCATCAAATGGGGCCTTTAAATATTTCGTCATAGCCCTCATTCCATCTGGACGATGTTATGTCACCCTCTCTTGTAGCATTTTCAAGAGCACTCTCCGTTGGCTCGTTAAGTTTACGAGAGACCTGAAACAATAAAACACTTTTAATTTTGCGCTAAATAAAAACTACGAGCAATGAAAGAGTACTGTGATAAATAGGGCAGTCAAAACTCTTTTGTGCTATCAAAGGAATCATATTTTTTGTTATATTCAAAAGGCTGCTTTTTAAGAATAAACATTTACATATTTTGACGGTGTTTTGTAGGCATTTGGTGGGTAAACAGACAAACTTTGAAAAAGTATTTTTAAAAACTAGCGAAAAGCAGAGCTTTGTAAGGGCTCGCTAAGTTATATTACCTAGTAAAAAGTATGGATATTCGCATCAAAGGCGTCGTCAGCCTTTGTATCTAGGGAGGCGCAGAAAAATAAAACCAAAATGAAAAATAAAATGTAGAAACATTTTATTTTTTATTTTGGTTTTATTTTTCTGCGCCACCTAGATACAAAGGCTGACGACGCCTATTTTTTAATACTTATGTATAAGAAAAATTCTTTAAAATTTTCTTAATTTATTAAAAACACGATTTCTATAATTATCAATGTTATCTACACAGAACAATTATAAAGGTTACCTACATATTTTACACCATATTTTCTGGTCTACCTATAATATAGTACCTGCCATGGAACATAGAACAAGGGGAAGTGAAGAGTAGGCGTGCCGCGTGCGTCACTATTATGCGCTTTTACTATAATTTGCCTTAGTGATACTAACCGTATCATTAGGAGATTGTCGTCGTGCGAAAATCTATTATACACTGAATTATGCCGTATTGTACCATCTTTGAATGCAGAAATGATAGTAGAATACAGGTGATTAAAAATGGAGATATTTCATATCATTCGAAAGTACAATTTTCATTTTATTTTAATTAAATTCCTGATTTAATATAATCTCTAATGATATAATAGAAATTCAAGCTAAAATCATCCGTACACCTTACATATAAAGTTCATTTTAGGTTGACCTAATTTTTCTAGAAAGATATACGTAATGACAGTCATTACGTATATCGTTCTAGAAAGTTCTCTACTCAAATATGATCAACTGAAAACTACGGAAAAATCAATACTGCCATCTGTTGTAGAATAGCGAAACTATTAAGATCTTAAGTTTCACTATTGTACAAATAGATGAGTCTATTTTGAATAGACTACAAAAGGACGTAAATACTCTTTTTTTTGTAGCAAAATAAAATTTATTGTAACGCCGTTTGGTATATTTTTAAATGTTCTGTTTGTCTGTTTCAGATTATTGCTGTTTAAAATGAAAACGACCAATGAAACAATGTTTGCATTAGTAGTTTATATGCAATAATGCTTATTTTATGTGTGAGTATGGCGATCACGGTCCTGATACAAATGTTTGTACTTGCCAATTCCGCTTGTTCTATGTTCCATGGTACCTGCTATAATATGTAGCAACTCAAGATCTATCTCGCACCACCACTTCGCTCTTGAAGTCTAATATTGACAGAAATCAATTTTTATTTATGGTAACTTTCTTGTAAAAGAGTTTTCTAGGAAAAATGAGTTTTAAAAATAAAAGTTGATCTTATAAAGAAAATTTATTTTAATTAACCTTCAAAATTTTTAGAATAAATGTTGGACTTATCGCAGGTATGAAGAATTGGCGGTAGAAACTCAGCGAATAAATTTTTCGAATTTTTCCCTTAAGAGAAACTCTCGAGGTTCGATTCCCGAGTCAGGCAAATCAAAAATGTGTTTTTTTAGTTTGCTGATAAAAACAATGTTGCTCGGGATTGGATGTACCCAGTTGGTGATAGACTGGTCACCTATCACTCTCTGTAATCAGTAAATGGTTGACCTTGCAAGCCATCCCTGAAACTTCCAGCTAAATTTACGTATTTTAAGCTCAAAATAGTAAAAACTATAAGCATAGGTTTTTTGAGTATAAACATCTATTTTGATAAAAATGGCAGTATATCGATTTTTGAAAAGCTGTATATTTTGGAAACGATGATCGATTTTGATCTTTCAAATGGCATTCAACTCAATTTAAATATTTCTTTGGCTAAAAAATCGGTAGGTTCAAAAATTTCGAAGCAATGTCAAAAAACATTTTTTTTTCAAAAATTTTCGTCATTGGTAGATCCCAAACAAATTGACCCATTTTTAACCAATTAACGGTACGTGGTGCAATTTTTAAAGGAGAAAAGATGATAAGATTTTGAAGTCAATCGGTATATTAGCCTGAAAGTTATTTCAAAAATATTAAACAACTTTGCTAAAGAAAACGTAATTTTAATATTTGAAAAGCTGTAACTTTTGAAAATAAGATTCGGTTTTGATTTTTAAAAGGGTATTCGAAGTAATTTTTTTTAGTACTAAAATATCGTCGAATACAAAAAAATGATTGGTTGAAATATTTCGAATATATGTCGAATAAACACTTTTCAAATTTTCGTCAACGATTACTTCCAAACGAATAAACTGATTTTGAGGCAATTTATGCATTAGACGTAATTTTTTGAGTAATAGAGCTGATTAGTTTTTGTACTCAATCGGTACATTAATCTGGAAGTTATTTAAAAAAAATTTGTTTGGCCACATTTTTTGGGTGTTTTAAAAATTTCTCAAAATCTCTTGGGCCCATTTGGTTTAAATTTTCAAAAAGTATAAGTTGAGCGAAATCCAATCGAATGCCATCAACAGCGTTTCGATCGGTCCAGGCGTTCAAAACTTATGAGTTGTTGCCTTTGAAAACTTATGACACACACACACACACACACACACACACACACACACACACACACACACACACATACATACATACAGACATACTGACGTCATCGCGAAAATAGTCGAAAATGGCTCCTAAGACCACAAAACGTGGACATATGGTGAAAACACAATTTTTGAAAATCGGAGCAAAATCAGTAACCTCCCTATTAATATATATATAATTAAATGAAATAAAACTACCACGCCAAAGCTTAAACCTAAAAGTGCGATATTTTTTCAGTAAAATGTACCACTAAAGGGCACAAATAGTCGCCTAGTGTAGCTTTGTAGCATTTTAACTCGTTAGTTTTATAATAGATGGCGTTAGCAGTAATAAAATTCTAATAGAAAATGTATCTTCTATTTTTTTAGTGTTTATAAAATATCATTTTAATGGTAGATAACATATCTAGACATGAATTTAAACCACCACGTCAAAGCTCAAACCTAAAAGTGCGATACTTTTTCAGTTAAATGTACCACAAAAGTGCATAGAAAGTGGCCTAGTGTAACAAACTACAGAATTTGTTTTTAACAATACTTTTTTTGCAAGGGAAATTTAATTGAAAAAAGATTCTAAATTTAAAACTTGGATCATTCAGATAATGTTTTTAAGGTTTCAAGAGTACTGTAATCAAGTTAAACCATCTAATTATGCTGTGTTCTTGAGATGATACTGGTAACTGCTTAAATAGTTAATTTTTTTATGTCGTAAGATAGCAAATAAGCAGATGGGTCTCCTGATGGAAAGAGTCCACTGTCGCCTATAGACACCAAAGTAAAAGTAACCCTGTATACATATACAAGAATTGATAATTATAAAGATATACTGTATAAAGGGATAAAAATCTATTTTCCTTGAAAAACTTATTGAGCAATACTCAAATAAAACCACATTGATTGTAACTTCAAAGCAGCAAGCCATCCATAATTAGTTTATCTTCTTTGTCGCTGTATAAAAGAATAAGAGAGTTTTCAATTTCACTGGGAATTCCATTGGTTTTCTGAGCCGATTATTTGAGAGATTCCGGATGGTACAGTTGCGTGCATAAATCAATTGCTATCGTGATTAACGATCGGAAAAGACAGGTTAATTTCCTGCAAAATTGTGAAAAAACCCACTTCTTATATAGTAATAAAAAATTCCTAAATACAGACTTAAGATCAACACAATTTTTGTCAGTTTAATCATAATTAAAATGGCTTTTTTCTATGGCTCATTTTACATAGTTTAAGTGAACAAAAAAAACGTGCGGTTTACTTTATTATAAAGATAAAAAAAAACAATAGCAGTCGTGGGACTGCCGATAGAAGTGAAAACGGAACTATTAAGTTGAGAGTAATTAAAACTATATGCAAAACATAGCTATAGATATACTATTATCATTAGCATGTCGGTGACGCGAACCGAGGATTTTACCCTCTACCAAAACGCTCAACGCGCCTAAAGAAGTTTTCACTTCAAAAATTCTTTTAAACCCCAAAGATATTTAATAAAAAATCCTATTTACAACGACATAATGAGATATCTTAAATTTTATTATGTAAAATCATCATGTTTATTTAAGCTGCACGCCAAGTTACTGGCAATTATACCCTATAATTTATGCCTCTGTGGCCTAGTGCTCCGATATCGGTGTTGACCACATGAAGTCCAGGGTTCAATTCTCGGGTCGGGCAATTCAAAAATTATCCGTGTTGGTTCCGGGCTCCTTTGAAGAATAAACGCTTTGGCTATGCAAGTCACTGCCATCGTGTCTACTAGGTGGTAGAATTCTGCACTGTTTCGCCCGGACCTGTTTGATGCTGTGCTGTGCTGTCACTGTCGTGTTTCAGTTTGGAGGGAGGGCGAAGTCTAATGCCACATGCATAAGTTTACCGGCTACCTTACCCTCTATACCGGAACACGACAGTCACTAGCATTGACGCTATTGCGGCAGGAATAGGTAAGGCGGTGGTACAAGACCCGGGCGAGACAATACAGAACTCTACCACCTAGTAGCCACGATGGTAGTGACTCGTATAGCCAATCGGTCGCCTTTTACGACCTGCCTGGCAGAACGGCATTTGGCCTATTCTTCAAAGGAGCCCGGGATCATCACAGGGGAATAAGAGCCCCCTGCCAAAAGGCTTGCCACCTGTCACATCTTCGGCTAGATGTGGATGCACTAGTTGTACCTCTGCTTAACGTTTTTGAAATACGGGCGTGAAAATACTTAAGTACTAAATCTAAGGTAGCAGAAATAAGTCGAGCTGTGGGGTTATACTCGGACGAGTCAACTACATTCTGACAACACGAAATAGCCTTTCCCGTCGCTTTTTTTTTTTTTTTTGTCGCTCAAATCCGCCATTTGTTAAAGAGAGAGAAATAGTGTGAATGCGATAGCACGTGGCGGAATCCTCGAGACAATATCATTCCCGCTACTTTTGAAGTGAAAACTTCTTTAGGCGCGTTGAGCGTTTTGGTAGAAGGTAAAATCCTCGGGTCGCGTCACCGACATGCTAATGATAATAGTATATCTATAGCTATGGAGAGCCAGACTAGCGCACGTGCAGTAGCCTGTGTACACGTATACACTAATACATCGACTATTTCTGACTGTATTTTATTATTTAACCCATCATATGTAACTAATAAATAAAACATAAAAAATTTCATATAATTTTTGCATATAGTTTTAATTACTCGCCCGGGTCTGGTACCACCGCCTTACCTATTCCTGCCGCAATAGCGTCAGTGCTTGTCGCTGTCGTGTTCTGGTTTGGAGGGTAAGGTAGCCGGTAAACTTATGCATGTGGCATTAGACCTCGCCACAAGATAGCAACGCACCATTAACATTTTTGGTGTCTATAGGCGATGGTTGACTCTTTCCATCAGGAGACCCATCCGCTTTTTTTTTAAATTGCTAACTTATGATATAAAAAAAAACGTACTATTACTGTCACTACTTCGTTTTTATGGATGGTGAGTGTTAAAACATACATATAATCTAATGGCTAGTCCATAAACATGCCGGTTAATTCGACAAGGATAAGTAAGTTGTGGTTCTGTAACCTGGCAATCTTTTTATAGAGATCTCCACTAAGTAATCATATTAACTGGGTTTGCGGTTCGAATCATTAGCGACCAGGCTGCTTCGAAACGGCTTGGCTATTTGGCATTGCGCAGAGATATTGTTTCACTCTGCATCATTTATCGCATTTATCATGGGGAGTATTCCAACGAATTATTTGGATTAATTTCATCATCGGACATCGCGTCGAAATTTAAAGTTCCACCCTCACTATCTCGATGTCTGGAAATCCACAACTGTGCGTTTCTCTCAGCACTTTTTACCTCGCACTACTCTGTTGTAAAATCAATTACCGGCAGGGGTGTTTCGAAACGGATACGACTTCGGGGCAATCAAGAAAAAATCTTACTCATTCTTAAAAAGCCGGTAACGCAACTGCAAGACCTTTGATATTGCGAATCTCCATGGGCGGTGGTGAACACTTATCAACAGACGCACCTCCTGCTCGTTTGCCCCTTTTTCAACAAAAAAAACACACTCAAGGTCTGCATGAAAAGAAGGCGGATAGTTTTCGCCGTTTTGGTCCCGGCCTCCTTTGAAGAATAGGCCAACTGTCGTTCTGCCAGGCAGGTCGTAAAAAGCGACCGATTGGCTATCGAGTCACAACCATTGTGGCTACTAGGTGGTAGAGTTCTGCATTGTCTCGCCCGGGTCTGGTACCACCGCCTTGCCTATTCCTGCCGTAATAGCGTCAGTGCTTGTCGCTGTCGTGTTCCAGTTTGGAGGGTAAGGTAGCCGGTAAACTTATGAATGTGGCATTAGACCTCGCCACAAGATAGGAACGCACCATTAACATCTTTGGTGTGTATAGGCGATGGTTGACTCTTTCCATCAGGAGACCCATCTGCTTGTTTGCTATCTTATGATATAAAAAAAAAACACGGGCCTCTTTTGAAGAATAATTAGACACGTAAGAGAACGAACGTGACTGTAAAACCTGTGAGCCTAAATCCTTTTTGTTAGTATTTTTATATTCATAACGTATCCTCAGGTTGCCTTGTTTTTATATCGTAAGATAGCATATCAAACATATATAAAACACAATATTAAGCCCTTTATATAGAGGCAGGATCGGCTTAAGAGAAAATAAGCTTAAGTCAAGGTAGTAGGGCCTAAAATATTAAAATCTTTGATTTTTCATACATTTAATCAAAAATCATACTTAGGATAAATGAATTAATAAAAAAAATTAAATCACGAAAAAGATAAAAAAATGTGCACTAATTGTGAATCTGCATATGTATAAAACATAATATTTTTTTTCTTTTCAACCGACGAAAAAACGGAGCAGATTCACGATTAGTCCATATTTTTGGAACGAAGCTCCTTATTTCATGTTAAACCACGCATAACTTTTTACAGAGTAGTCCGATTTTAATATTTCTTTTATTTTTGGAATGAGTATACCTCCAGGGTGGTACTATTTAATTTAAAAAAAATCCAACCATAAGTGTATGTAAATAAGGGATGATTGATTGTTCACTCACTGATTTTTATGTATTTTTAGTTTAGTTTTTTGATAAAAAGATGTTATTAATATTAGCTTACATGAAGTTAGCAATACAACAATCAGCTACGTGTGTCAGCGGCCACGTGCAGCGTAGAGTTCCGTAGTTGCCCATGACAATAATACAGATCAAAAAGAGGAATTTTAATTTGTATCATAGTATTAACATTTAAATAAAATATTTGATTTTTCATACATTTAATCAAAAGTCATACTTAGGATAAATGAATTAATAAAAAAAATTAAATCATGAAAAAGTTTTTCAGTGCCGAATTTATGGTTTTATTTAAAAATACTAATTGACGTGTTTCATAGTGTGCGTTCTTTCTGTTACACGTTGTATAATGGAAAATGTAACATACAGATAGGCAGACCAAAAATTTTCAATTGGCGAAATTGATGTCAGTGATTCATGAAAACAGATGTTTATGACAAAATTAGCGCCCTCTGCAGTCCGCTGTGTTATAAAAGTTTGTGGCGAATTCCGCGATATAAACTAGTTCTATTTCAGTTTATCATCTACCAATGTGCCAAATTTCATCCTAACCGGTTAAGACGTTTTTGCGTTATTAAACATCAAACATCTATCTATCCATATATAACGAGACCCGTGTCCGGATGCACGATTGCACGATAAAAGTTTGTAAAATCCATGTATTTTTTGAATTTTATCTCTCTATTCTACTAAATAATCATTTAAAAAAACGACTCCATAGCCCGTTCTAAAACCACATCACCCTCTTTATTATAATATAATATAATATAAGTGGGCAAATTATACGAATCGATCTAACCCCAAAGTAAGCAAATTATTTGCTTGTGTTATGGGTGTTAGTCAACGATACTAATACATACAACACTTCGGCACTTTACACAGCACACTTCGGGTTGTGAAAATTGTCAGATTATATTTTTTTCGTTATTCTTACATCAATTCCTATATAATAAAAGAAAATTCAGACGCGCTAGGGAATGTCAAAACAACATTTTCTTTGCAAAGTTATGACTATCCCACTCCCTTACAATACACTTGAATTGTCAGATTTTCTAAATTTTAGGTGACAATTAACCCACCATACCTTAATCTGACACGATTTAGTGTTTCCATGTCACGGTATTTTTTTTTTTTATCCATAAATTTTTTCTCCACCATTGAAATGAAAACACCATATTATATACTCGCCGTGTTGGTCCCGGCCTCCTTTGTAGAATAGGCCAACTGCCGTTCTGCCAGGCAGGTCGTAAAAGGCGACCGAATGGCTATCGAGTCACTACCATCGTGGCTACTAGGTGGTAGAGTTCTGCATTGTCTCGCCCGGGTCAGGTACCACTCCTTGCCTATTCCTGCCGCAATAGCGTCAGTGCTTGTCGCTGTCGTGTTCCGGTTTGGAGGGTAAGGTAGCCGGTAAACTTATGCATGTGGCATTAGACCTCGCCACAAGATAGCAACGCACCATTAACATCTTTGGTGTCTATAGGCGATGGTTGACTCTTTCCATCAGGAGACCCATCTGCTTGTTTGCTATCTTATGATATAAAAAAAAAAAATATTGTAACCTTTTATTTGTCCTATAATTTAATCTACAAAAACCAATAGGTTCCTACGATGCTCGAGTAACTACCCATTTAGCCCATGTATTTTATATATATATATATATATATATATATATATATATATATATATATATATATATATATATATATATATATATATATATATATATATATATATATATATATATATAATATTTCGGGTTTCAGATCTGGAAGAGGATGTATGGATCAAGTTTTCTCACTCCGCAACATCGTAGAGAAGCATCTGTCTGTCGGCCAGAAGGTTTTCTGCGGTTTTGTGGATTTGGAGAAAGCTTTTGACAGAGTTGTGCGAAAGAAACTTTGGGACATTTTACCCAGTTATGGGATAGATGGGCGCCTGCTGCGTGCTTTGCAATCCATGTACTGGGATTGCAAAGCATGTGTGCGGGTGGACGGCAACATATCGCCCTGGTTCGATGTCAATATCGGCGTCAAGCAGGGTTGTGTTTTGTCAGCTCGTCTGTTTATTCTATATCTGGATAAGTGTCTCCAAAGATTAAGGTCATTGAATGTGGGAAGGTGCATGAGCGATCTAGTGGTGAACTGCCTGCTTTATGCAGATGACGCTGTACTTCTAGGCTCAACTCCATCTCAGCTGCAAACACTGGTCACAGTTATGAATGAGGATTGTAAGGGTATGGGCTTACATTTGAATGCGAAGAAAACTAAAGTTTTAGTATTTGAAAGAGAAGCAACCAGAACGGACGTAAGGGTTGTGGTAGATGATGTAGTGCTGGAACAAGTGGATGAGTTTGTATATCTTGGATGTGCTTTTAGCAGGGATGGAAGGTACACCGCTGATGTTGAAAGAAGAGTGTGTGCAGGGAACAGAGTGAATGGAGCGTTAGGGAGATTACTTAATAGCACAATTTTAAGTCAGGGTGCCCGTCTAGCTCTGCATAATCATGTGCTTATCCCAACGCTATTGTATGGAAGTGAGAGCTGGGTATGTGAGAAAGGGCATGAAAGTAGAATCAACGCGGTTGAGATGAGGTCGCTAAGAAAAATATGTGGTGTGACACTCGCGGACCGGGTTCGTAATGTCGAAGTGAGAAAGAGGTTAGGTTTGAAAGAAAGTGTCGGTGTAAAGATGAGAAAGGGCATGCTCCGTTGGTTCGGACATGTAGAAAGAATGGTAGATGAAAGGTTAACAAAACAGATATACAATGCGAATGTGGAAGGATGTAGGTACCGGGGAAGACCAAGACTGACATACCACGATCAGATTGATCGAGTACTGTCCGAAGGTGGTGTCAAGAGTCTTCGCAACCGGCGTTTGTGTATGAAGAGAGTGATGAATGTGGAGGAAGCGAGACAAGCCTGCAAGGATCGTGATGTATGGCACTCGGTTCTCTCTACCTACCCCGTAAAAGACCTGTCGTGAAGATATGTGTGTATGTTTATATATATATATATATATATATATATATATATATATATATATATATATATATATATATATATATATATATATATATATATATATATATATATATATATATATATATATATATATTCATGCCAAATTACTGCTTTGTAATACTGAGAATAACTTGGTATGGACAATGGACATGGTGAAACTATAGGGGTTTCTAATTGAGTTTGGAACCCTTAAACCTGAGGTAAGTTCTAAAAAAGTTCAGATTACAGTGAGGCAGGCATGTTAACAAAAGGTTTTTATAAAATAAATAAACAAGCAAATAGATGGTTATTTTGGTGAAAAGAGTAAAATATCGCTTAAAGACGCCAAAGGTGTTCAGTGCGTCGCTATTCGTCTGGCAGTATGGTAATTGTAGGGAACCCAAGATGCTGAATAGGAATTCACTCCAGCGTTATTGGGACCTATTGGATTTTGTAAATTAGATGATACGATAAATAAAAGGTATAACCTTTATATAAATAAATAATAAATAAATAATATTATTCATTCCAACGGTGGGGAAAGCATATACACATAAAAAAATTAATGTGTTTCTAATGCATATTATACAAAAAATATGCACTCCTTCGTAATATGATATATTATAATATGATAAAAATAATATTGATGAACAAATTACACGAACTGATACAACCCCGAACTAAGCAAATTATTTGTTTGTGATATGGGTGTTAAATTAACGATATTAAAATGCCTGTCCCTGTAATTTAATAACGGTTAATGTTCGCGTTCGCGTAAGTGTCGTTAAAGAGTTATAATGTTTTTGCTTCACGTATTAATATATAGATTTGTTT
Organism: Apodemia mormo; assembly: GCA_036924255.1. Lineage (NCBI taxonomy): Eukaryota > Metazoa > Arthropoda > Insecta > Lepidoptera > Riodinidae > Apodemia > Apodemia mormo. Next base: position 40,582,032 of record JAUPFN010000001.1, on the reverse strand, counting down.
TTCAGTACATTATAAATTTCTGCAATATGACATTTCATGTTATAAATTATATGACGCTGGTCGTCGCAAATGTTATTAAAGTTCCAGCAAACGCAAGCTATGAAACTTATGAAGCTGTCACATATTCCTGCATCCGCCAGCCGTGCAGAGCGGATGTCACGTCAATAGATGCGGAAATAGACTCGCAGTGCAAGTTCCTTTTAGTCTTGATAAGTATTTTATTAGGAAATGTAAGTCTTTTAATACCTTACATATTTCCACGCATGATAATTACATATTGTTGTTATTTGATGTTTTTTTATAATCGTTGTGATTTAGAACACGATGAATCGGAAATACGTCACGATAGAGAAACAAACTCATAAATGTATTAGGATTAAGCCGAGACGAAAATGAGATAGAATACATTACACTGTATTATTCTAGTGGCACGGTGTTGGTGTTGACCGCAGAAGGTTCCGGGTTCGATTCCCGCGTTGGACAATTCAAAAATGAGTTTTTAGGTTTCTATAACAAAAACATTACCCGGGATTGGATAAGTGCCGGGTTGGCGATAGGCTGGCCACCTATCGAATTATGGGACTAAGTATCTTGGCTTGACTGTACGGGCCTAAAGACACTTTTTTTAATACTTTTTTAAATATTATCTTTTTATTGATTCTAAAACCAGCCAGATACAAAAAGTACAACCAAAGAGATTTTACTGCAACTTTTTATTTCTGAAATATGAAACCTTTTACCTCCACTTCTTCAATTTATGTCTCTCTTTTATTATTTTCTACTTCAATCGAAAGTTTCACTAGCACACGTTTGTTTTTTTTTATATCAAAGGTTAGCAAACAAAGCATATGGCTTACCCGATGTACGACTGAAGAAACAGCAAACGTCTAAACCAGTGTTCGGCAACCTGCGTTTTTTTGGACGTGAAGCTGCGGCTCTTTAGTTCCATATGCAAAAACAATTATTTAAAAAAATGTAAATTTTCCACTTGAATAAAATTTACAAAGCCGTTGTACCCATTAAATTTGTTTGCCATATATATCAAGCCATGACACATGCCCGCGGGCAAGCCCGTAGACATGTTCGCCGGACTTTGCTACTATAGGTCTGTGTAATAGTGTTTCAAGTGTATTACCAACGCGGGCCATCCGGCCATAGTAGCAAAGTCCGGCGGATATGTCTGCGGGAAGCCTGCAGATATGTCCGCGGACTTTGCATCTAATAGGTCTGTACAATGGTATGTCAAGTGTATTACCGACGCGGGCCATCCGGTGTATAGTACCAAAGTCCGGCGGGCATGTCTGCGGGCTTGCCCATGGGCATATCCATCTAGTGAATTTACCGCTTAAGTGGTCTAAGTGCTTCAACTCGATTGACATTTTGGTACGTGAATCCATTTAGCCAAGGTTCAGCCGGTTGTATTTAGTGTTAATATAGGGACGATTTTTGTTATCAGGTTGGTCAATGCATATATACGTATTATATTGTGGGATATCATACATTTGTATGGTAAACACAATTTTGATACGATAAAATACGAAAAAAATAAACACGATTTTGACAAACACGTAGAAATATTTAATTTGCACCGCGATGGCTCATATGTAAGTCAGTGACCAGATGCAAAAGGTAAAGTATAAAGAATAGCTCAATCTTATCGAAGGTCTGAAAATAAAGAGATCCTAGTGACACAAAAGTGAGTGAAAATGTGCTACTGACGTGGTTGAAAGTGTAAGGGATGTGGGAAGACTTTTGGCCGCTGGGTTCTCTTTTAATTTTTAGACCTTGCTAAGTTTGCCCTATTTCTTACACTATCTTTTGTTTCAGTTGCATCACAGCAGTTGGATATATGATTTTGCGGAAATTTTGCAAATTAAATAACTTAATTTCGTCTTCCCTTATGACGTCTATCTGATTTATTGCCGTCATATGAGATAAAATAAATATATATTTTTTTATATCATAAAATAGCAAACAAGCAGATGGGTATCCTGATGGAATGAGTCAACCATCGCCTATAGACACCAAAGGTGTTAATGGTGCGTTGCGTTCTTGTGGCGATGTCTAATACCACATGCATAAGTTAACCGGCTACCCCACCCTCCAAACCGGAACACGACGGTGACAAGCACTGACGCTATTGCGGCAGGAATAGGTAAGGCGGTGGCACCAGACCCGGGCGAGACAATGCTACTCTACCTAGTAGCCACAATGTTAGTGACTTGCATAGCCAATCGGTCGCTTTTTATGACATTCCTGGTAGAACGGCAGTTGGTCTATTCTTCAAAGGAGACCGGAACCAACACGGGGAAATAGACATTATGAAATATTTAATATGAATGCCACGGGAATAATGCACTTTTGAGGTACAAATAGGTGCTGTGTGTTTAATTCACACTTGGTGTGTGTCACTTGGTCACGCGAGCGAAATCGCCGGTAAAAGCTAATTATTATATAAACTTACAGTGAACAATGGTAAGTTACGTGATGAATATTTGTTTTGTATAAAAAATGTAACAAATCACCTACTAAGTTGTATAGTAAATATTAAACAATGATAATACGATTATGTATGAGGAGAAGTTCAAACAGCAGTTCATGGTCTCTAAGGAAAATGCTATAATCGCTACTATTCGCATACGACCGTTTGTATTGAATACATTATGTAAACCTTAGGTATTCCGTTAAGTTGGGAACTCAAGAGGATCTTAGGAAGATACCTGTTTCAGTCAATTTGACATTAGTCTAAATGCTAATATATTCAGGTTGTTGTGAATTCTGTTTTCAGATTACTACTAGTTTGCTTGTTATTTATAACCCGCATTATGCCATATTTTATGTATTATGCCAATATTTTAAAAAAGTGTTCGGATTAATTTCTAATGCTGAATTTCAGCAAAAACATAGCGGTGAAGTTAAGTTTTTTTTTAGGTCATAAAATAGCAAATCAGCAGATGGCTCTCGTTATGGAAAGAGACAGTCGTCACAAGAAATCAAATGTTAATGGTGCGTTGCTAATCTCGTGGTGGGGTCTTAATGCCACATGCATAAGTTTACTGACTACCATACCCTCCAAACCGGAACACGACAGAGCCAAGTACTGATACTATTGCGTCAGGAATAGATAAAACGGTGGTAACAGACTCGGTCGGAACAATACAGAACTTTACCACCTAGCAGCCATAATGGCAGTGACTTGTATAGTTAATCATTCGCCTCTTACGAACTGCCAGCAGAGTAACTTTCTGAGCACTTTTGTGGTACATTTTACTGAAAAAGTATCGCACTTATAGGTTTGAGTTTCGACGTGGTAGTTTAAATTCATGTCTAGATATGTAATCTACGATTAAAATACCATTTTATAAACATTAAAAAAATAGAAGATACATTTTATATTACAATTTTATTACTACTAATGCTATCTATTATAAAACTAACGAGTTAAAATACTACAAAGCTATACTAGGCGACGATCTATGCACTTTTGTGGTACATTTTAATGAAAAAGTATCGCACTTTTAGGTTTGAGCTTTGGCGTGATAGTTTTAATTCATTTAATTCATTTTCAATCACTCCATTCTAATACCATATTAATCTATTAATACACTTGTGATTTTTAACTTCCCGCTACGTATGTAGATGGAAGTTACTGATTTTGCTCCGATTTTAAAAAATCGAGTTTTCACCAGATGTCCACGTTTTAAGGTCCTAGGAAACTTTTTCGACTATATTCGGGATGATATCAGTATGTCTGCATGTATGTGTGTGTATGTAAACACCTCAAAACTTTCGAACGGCTGGACCGATCGAAACGCGGTTGATGGCATTCGATTGGATTTCGCTCAGCTTTGAATACCTGAAAATTTGAACCAAAGGGACCCAAGAGATTTTCAGAAATTTTGAATAAACCCAAAATAATTTTATCCGTTTGGAAGTAATCGTTGACGAAAAATTTTGAAATAAGTGTTTTTTTGACATAACTTCGAAATATTTTAACCAATCACTTTTTAGTATTCTACGTTATGTTTCTATATCGTAGAATACTAAAAGAAAGAGTCTACCATCGCCTATAGACACCTAAGGTGTTAATGTTGTGTTGCTGTGTTGTGGCGAGGTCTAATGCCACATGCATAAGTTTACCGGCTACCTTACCTCCAAACCAGAACATGACAGTGACAAGCACTGACGCTATTGCGGCAGGAATAGGCTCGGGAGTCGAACCCCGCGGTTTCTCTGAAAGAAAAGTTCGAAAAGTTTATTCGCTGACTTTCTCCCGCCAATTCTTCATGCCCTGCTGTAAGTTCAATATGAATTCTAAAATTTTGAAGGTTAATTAAATAAAACAATTTTGGATTTCGAAAATCAATGTGAAACCAGGAAATGGGAAGTTTTAGAAAAAAAAACTATTTTTTTAGAAAAATGTTAAAAATGTGTTTTTCTTTATTAGACCAATTTTCATTTTTAATACCCATTTTTCCTTGAAAACTCTTTTACAAGATGGTTACCATGAATAAAAATTGATTTCTATCAATATCAGACTTTAAGAGCGAAGTGGTGGCGCAAGATGGATCTTGAGTTGGTACATATTATAGGTAGGTACTATATTATAGATAAACCAGAAAATATGGTGTCAAATATGTAGATAACCTTTATATTTATTCTCTGTAGATAACATTGATAATAATTAAAAAAATCCTGTTTTTAATATACGAGTATCAAGAAAAATTTACAGAATTGTTCTTGTAAGTACTAAAAAAATTTGGTCTTACATACAGTCATTATACTTTGCAGAAACATGTTTTTATTTTATTTTAGTTTTATTTTCCTGCGCCTGACGACGCCTTTGATGTGAATATAATATTTGGATAAAAACATGCTGAATTTTTTTAGGTTAGATAATTATAAATAAAGTCCAGACATTAAAGGATGTGATTCTCATAAAAATACTTTCCTAAAAATATTACTAGGTAGTATAACTTTACGAGTCCTTACAAAGCTCTGCTTTTTGCTAGTTATGTTACTACCCAACGTGATTATTAGATGGTAGAGTTGCCCAGATTCTTTCGCCTGGCTTAAGTATCACCGCTTTAAACGTTGCCACATGGATGAAAATCACCAATGACATCTTTCATGCTAGTACAGTTATCGGCACGTTTATTGAGCATTGACCTTGACTTCTGCGTAAGTGTATTTAATATCGTATAGCGTCCGCATTATAGTTTACTAGCTGACCCGGCAAACGTTGTTTTGCCTTACATATTAGGAATCCATAGTGGACAAACAACGTGACACTTAATTTATATGACTATGGGATTAAACTTTATATGGTTGTTAAGTATTCTTAAATTTTCTAATTTTCCGCGCAATTTTCTTAATATTGATATTTCCTTGATAAATCGATTCCTATAGAATATATAATTTTTTTTTCTGTACCTGGTTGACTGAGCTTTTTTTCTGTTCTATACTATTAATCGTCGGCACTTGGTGAAACTGCGTTTTAATTTTAATTATAAAACACTTGTACTGGTTTCACTACATATATATTCTTCCAAATTATTTAAAGTCTACCGGTTTGAGCTTTTTTTCGGTTTTTCACATACCCATATCTTGGGAACCGAGCTTTTCTTGGACCTGGAACCTTGATAAATCGATTCCTTGACCCGAAAAATCCCTAATTTGTGACTTTCATGAAATTCGTTGGAGCCGATTCCGAGATTCCAATTATACATATACATATACATATACATATATATATATATATATATATATATATATATATATATATATATATATATATATATATATATATATATATATATATATATATATATATATATATATATATATATATATACAAGAATTGCTCATTTAAAGGTATTAGTTAGATAAATATTCACGGGACATATAACAGTTACTGATCTAACTCCAAAGTAAGCAAATTATTTGCTTGTGTTATGGATACTAGTCAACAATACGAATACATAGAAATACACATATAAATACTTTTACATACATAATAAACACCCAAACCCGGAAATACAAACACCCGAGCCCCATCGATTGGGTAGTCAGAGAGGCATTTTGATATTTATTCCTGTTCGTATTTTAGCAAAAATTAATGTAGTAAATGAGTTTTAATACAATATTTATTAATTAATACACTTGTACTGTTTCACAATAGGTAATTTGATTATCATAATAATCGAGTTATTGTGAAACGGTACAAGTGTTTTTAATAAATATTGTATTAAATGAAGTTTCGCCAAGTGCCAACGATGAAAAGTATAGAATATGTTAATTCGATAACATCGTTTTAATAATTCAAAATTACCCAAAACTACATTGTGAGTTCAACTTGACAACCAACTCTGTATAACCTATTTATCTTTTCATATGTCATTTTTAAAATTTCCGAGATCATAATAGAGTTTAAATCAGTTATTACTGTTACATTACAGGTTTTTAGTATAAGCACTCAACTGGTTTCATTTTTTAAGCGTCTTCAGGAAGTGAAACCAGTTGAGTGATATACTTAAAAGATGTTATGAAATTAAATTTAATTACAAGTGCTTAATCAATTGTGTAACAATAATAGAATTGCACAAAGTGCCGACGCTGAAAATCTATCTTAATTAATTAATATTAAATTAATTAATTGTCTGACGCCATGATAGCTTGGTCGGCTCTCAATTCGGGTGCATTTAGCCCCGAAGTAGTGCACACGCAGCGAGCATGGGACGACGTAGGTATGCAGCGATTCAAATAGCAAACTGATAAATGATGCGGAAGGAGCTGATCGGGCCAGACTGCGGGCTGTGTGAGCCTGCAGCCACGCCCCTGTCTCAACCAGAGACAGGGGCGTGGCTGCAGGCTTCGCCGTCACCCCCCCTGGGCACCTTACTTGATGATGACTCTCTGCGTGTGGTGGTAACTCTTCGCCTGAGCTGCAAGGTGTGCGAACTCCATATATGCACCTGCGGATTCATGGTAGAGGCTGATGGTCACCACGCGATGAGTTGTCGTCGTTGCTCGGGGAGGTCCCCACGACACCATGCTCTAAATGACATAATCCGTAGAGCCCTAATTTCAGCTAACGTTCCCTGCGTGCTTGAGCCTCCAGGTCTATGCAGAAATGATGGTAAGAGACCGGATGGGTTGACCTTGGTGCCATGGAAAAACAGCAAGTGTCTTATATGGGACGCAACTTGCGTCAGTACTGTTGCCGCTAGCCATCTCGGTCGCACTGTCCACTCTCCATCAACAGCTGCGGAGGATGCTTGTGCTAAAAAGAGGCTCAAATACGCTGCTCTGGAATCGCTGTACCATTTCGTTCCAGTGGCCGTAGAGACCTTGGGTAGTCGCAGGCTTAGCGAAATCACAGGGGACTCCCGTTCTGGATCGTTTTTGGTGCAAAGGTTGGCCATCGCGATTCAACGCGGTAACGCGGCGAGTGTCATGGGCACTTTTGCATCGGGAACGATCCAGGTTGGGCAAAATAGCTAGTATTAAGGTTTGACAACGAGAATATGTGAATTTTGAGACAATTTTGTAATATAAGGTTAGATAAAAAAAATCCTATATAAATGGACTAATGTTAATATGAATAATTAATTTAATTACACACACACATATAGTACATAGGCTACTTTTTATATCGGATAAACTAAGTAATCCCACGGGATTCACCAAAAACTTTTATAATGCAGCGGGCTGCGCGCTGCAGCTAGTTTTAGAATAGTATATAAAATCGATAACATCGTTTCAATATAAAATCGTTTCAAAATAAAACTACACTAAATGAGTTCAACTTATCGACCAACTATATATAAAAAGGTTTGTCATTTGAAAGCTTCTAATGAGCTACCTGTAAGATAGCCTACAAGTAAGACTTTACGATAAAAATCTGTTATAATTCTCAATGCCAATTACTTTGTTTCTATTCATAGATAAGGCTACGTACACAATAGTACGCGCAGTATATTTTGATTAAATATTGGCATTGAACACAGATAGGCGATATTAATGCGGATTATCCATAAGCTTATATACTAAACCATACTAAACCAATTGGAAATATTTAATACAGATAACTGGTGGCTTTTCTTATATGAAATTTAAACTCATATATTATCGGGATAAAAAGGTATTACTTGTTTTTAATTTTCAGTTACTGTTAGACACAATTGATTGACTTGTTCTTTAACTTCACTTCACAACATACCTGTACATATTTTTAGTACTTTTACTTAACCGGACTATCTGCTATTCTGCCATGTAGTTCGTAAGCTATGCTGGTCTCTACCATCATCGCTACTAGGTGGTAGGTAGAGTTCTGCTTCGTTTAGCCCGGCTCTAGTATTACTGCTTAACCTATTCCTGTCAAAATAGCATCAGTTCTTGTCACTGTGTTCCGATTTGAAAAGTAAGGTAGCCAGTAGGCCTATGGATGTGGTATTAAGATCCCGCGCAAAGATATTTTATGGTGCGCAACAAAGAGTTATTGTATTACATTTTATGTGACTGCTCTGATGCCACTTAAATAAAAAGCAGTATATTGGAATAGAACGAACTTACCCATGGCCTGGAAATTATAAAATATCCTAGCGGGACAGTAGTCTACGCTTGAAAAAAATCGCGATCATCATATTGTATAAGTTTGGAAAATGTCGAAATTACCTTAAATTGCTCTTATTATCGACTACTCACACTAAGGAATGTTATGTGATCTCGTCCTCATTATGGAGTGTGATTTAAAGATACCATTTGAATTTCTACGCACCATAAACATCTTTGGTACTTAAGCGATGGTCGTCTCTTTCCATCAAAATAGTGTCACGATAATCTAGAAACGTGAAAATTTGGAGCGCTAGAGAGATCTAGAAATACAAGTAAAAGAAAGATTAGCTACTTCTATTGATAAACTCTAGACGCCGTTACCCAATTAGCTATGACATAACTGACCTTATCGTTTTAGGCATAAGGGTGAAGGGGAAAAAAACGTGTACAGTAACTTGTTTACAATTAGCATTGTTTACGCAATAATTTCCAATCGTTGCTGTTGCCGAACGTGAATAACGTCGAACTTTTCCCGGGGTAAAAATAAATAAAACCTAGGATGTGTTGGCGAATAAAGTGCAATTTTTGTAAAGCGATCGAGAGCGATACTTGAAACGGCCAGTGTAAAGCGAGAAGTGATTTAGTGATTCAGCGTAGTCGGTTAAGTTTTGTGTTGATATAGTGCTATTGGTGTACATCAGTGTATTTACGTAAGGCATTGTGGTGTTTTATATATTTGTGTTGTAAATACACGGTTTTATTATAACCGGTGTTTGATTGCACAGTTACGAACTCGAAGCACGTAACAATAGCCATCAGCTTGCTGCTTCTGTTATGATGAAAAAATAACAAAGGACAGTTTTTTTCCATTAGATAGTAAACAAAAAGATGGCTCTTCTAATGGAAAAAGAAACCATCGCTTATAGACACCAAAGATGTTAATGGTGCGTTGCTATCCGTGTGGTGAGATAGCGATGCCACATGCACAAGTCTATCGACTATCTTACCCTCCAAACTGAAATACAACAATGACAAGCCTTGACGCTATTGCGGCAGACATAAATCGGAGTAGTACCAAACACCCGGGAGAGACGTTGCGGAACTCAACCACCTAGTAGTCTCGATAGTAATGACAGTTATAACCAATCGGTCGCCTTTTAAGACCTGCCTGACAGAACGGCAGTTGGTCTATTTTTCACAAGGCTGTTATGAACTTTGCTTTTTTTTATATCATAAGATAGCAAACAAGCCGATGGGTCTCCTGATGGAAAGAGTCAACCATCGCCTATAGACACCAAAGATGTTAATGGTGCGTTACTATGTTGTGGCGAGGTCTACTGCCACATGCATAAGTTTACCGGCTACCTTATCCTCCAAACTGGAACACGACAGCGACCAGCACTGACGCTATTGCGGCAGGAATAGGTAAGGCAGTGGTACCAGACCCGGGCGAGACAATGCAGAACTCTACCACCTAGTAGCCACGATGTTAGTAACTCGATACCCAATCGGTCACCTTTTACAACCTGCCTGGCAGAACGGCAGTTGACCTATTCTTCAAAGGAGGCCGAGACCAACACGGCGAAACAGATTGCTTGATTACACCAATTAATTACTCAGTAAAATTTTTAATTTTCATTATATTACACATTTTTATTCTGATTTTGCATAAGGCTACTGATGTAGTCTGATATTACTTGGCTAAATGAAATGGCGGAGCTGCATTCCATTAACGAACTAAAAACATCGCTGCTAACGCTCTGGAGCTTTTGTTTAGCATCATTATGTATAATATACATAAACGTACGTACAATTATAAAAACATTTTTTTAATTAAATATCTCCGTACGCGTTACATGAATTAATTTGACTTCGTAGTAAGCAGATAATTTGTTATAAGTGCTAGACAATGATACTAAAACTTAGACATACATATACAGATACTAAAATATATTTTAATAAACACCCAAACCCTGAAATGCACATATCTATGTTGATCACACAAATGTTTGTCCCTTTCAGGAATCGAACCCGATTCCTATCGACTGCGTAGTCAAGATAACCACTCGGCCAATTGGTATTATGTATATGTGTAGTGTGTACATTGTACACATATACAACAATGAATATAAGAATATACTTACGAAAATATGAAAGACAAGAGATGAGACTTCCCGTATTAACCCGGGCTCCTTTTAAACAATAGACCATTTACCTTCATTTGTAAAAAATAAATGACTGGATAAATATGTTAATACCATTGTCACTACTTCTTAAAAATTCTGCAACGTCTAGTCTGGATTTGGTAACACTACCTTACTTTTCAGTTTTCAGATTTATAGCTTGCATACCGACACACCACAGTAACGTTATTACTACCCGGTACTTGTAATATATGTAAAGGTAAATGTTAAATAAGAAATCAACAAGCAGACAAGATTATTCCACATAATTTAATTACAGTAACATTGAAAGAAATAAAATATGTTTCAATTTTGTGGTTCAGAAACATCATGATACTAAAATGATAAGACAACTTGACCCAAATTGAAGCGAAAGGCAATGAAATTAGATATTTTCATATTTTTAACGATATTTCTTTACAGAAGATAACTTTTGTATTACGAGATAGATCACGGTGTCGTTTCAGTATTCTCAAATTTTCTCTTTGTTTATAAAGTTTGCTATGAAGATATGAGCTTAGTATTTAAACATGCCTCTTGCCAAAGAGAAGTTTGGTAATCTTATTGAAATTGAGGCCTCAAAACCGTCAGCATATTTAAACGAAATCTTTGAGCGGTAGGAAGAAAATTTAACTAAAACCTTAATATATTAAAGATGAAATATGCTATATCTGCGGGTAGGTCTTCTTAACATATTCCTTATACAACGTTGATAGAAGCGATAGGCATTAAATAAAGCCACGTATACTATAAGTGCCTAGGTACTATTAATCCGAAACTATTCAAAAAAAGTTTACGAGAAGTATACGAAAAATCTTTTTTAAAGAAATTAAATAGCTTAATAATTGAGTTAATATGTAAACTTCCTTTATAAAGATTTGGACTGACCTGCAACAAAACAACAAAACGGCAACATCGCATTTGTATTTCATATTTCGTGCGGCGGGCTCACATACCTACACAGTGGAGCGGCCGGTACTAAGAAAAAACTAAAAAAAATCCTGTGACTAAGCTATTGCTTAAATTGATCTAATTTTTCTTCTGTAGCCTGATAATGATATAGGAAATACGTGGTTTTATTTAATGCCTCTCGCTTTTATCAACGTTGTATAATTAAACCGTTTCTCAGCAAGATGGTATGAACTGATTGTCAATAAACACGTCAGTTTACCAACTGGTTGGTCGATTTTTAAGATAAGTCAGTCAGTTTACCAATTGGTTGGTCGATTTTTAATATAAGTGATAATTACCCTCACTTAATTTTACTGCTTAGTACCAACTACCTTCAAGTTCGTTATTATTTCTTGCAATAACCCGGACCGATAGCTTTAGTTCCTGGTACCGTTTTTGAACGCTTGGCTACGATATGACGAACCCTTTGCGCATGGCACAATAAACATTATAATGGATTTTTTTTATAGTATAAGATAGCAAAGAAGCAGATGGGTCTCCTGATGGAAAGAGTCAACCATCGTCTATAGACACCAAAGGTGTTAATGATGCGTTGCTATCTTGTGGCAAGGTCTTATGCCACATGCATAAGTTTACCGGCTACCTTACCCTCCAAACTGGAACACGACAGTGACAAGCACTGGTGGTACCAGATCCGGGCGAGACAATGCAGAACTCTACCACCTAGTAAATTATTATATATCATAGAATATTATGTATCATATATCATATATTCACTTTTGCATAAGTCGAGGTTAGCGCTCAAGAAACGTGTCGATACAGATATACTTGCTCATCTTAGGCATGAGAGTTTTATCACCACGAAATTCCGTTCCACTTTTCCGAAATAAATCTTTACTTCAGTACTGCTTTTGCCGATCCGAGGAAACAAACAGTAAACAAGCAGATAGCCAGAAACCTAACAAGTTTCTGGTGCGTTGAGACAAAAATGACATAGATCACTGAATATGTAGAGCACGCAACTCTCGTAAATTTTTTATCTAGTTACTTGCACAACATAAGGGATTCTAAAGCAAAAAACACGTTAAAGTCGATCAAAACTCAGTCATATTGACTACTTTCTTTGACTATCGCGGTGCTTTGGGTTTTGCATTGAAAATTCTTTCCAGAAAGTCAAGCGGTAAATAAAGAATATTATTTGAGCGTTGTGCGGCGTTTCAGAGAGGAAATCAGTCAAAAAAGACCAGATTTGTGGAAAGAAAATTCTTGGATTTTGCACCACAATAATGCGCCTTTACACGAGTTCATCATTGTGAACGAATTTTTAACCAATAACTCAACAAATACTATCGAAAACCAACCAATCACCCACAAGATACGGCTCCAGCCGACTTTTTTTTTTCCTAAACTCTAATTACTTCGTGGCAACTTTTTTTATACAACTATACACATATACATATACCTGTTTTTATACAACATCCGGTAGAAGACATAAATGAGAACTTGCAGCGAGAATTGAACTCGATTCTGGAAAAAGCGTTAAAAAATATTTTGGAGATTAGATTATTCATTGGCGTAATTGTATCATTGCTGAAGGATCACACTTTGAAAACGGTTAAATAAATTTTGTTGAATAACTAATATTTTGTGTATAATTAATCGTTTCCCGGCAATTTTTTGACAAAATAGATACGTGACGTGACGTGACGTTTACACAGACTTACGGATTGCAGCAAAATAACTCTTTTGAAAAAAATCTTAGATAAAAAGTTTGTTGGACTAGCCAAAAGGAAGTCAATCAGAAGTTTTAAATATGTATTCATCATCTAACAAATTACACCCGGTTACTTTTAAAAGTCCACCCCAATTTAAAATTAGAAACTGAATTGAAAGTGCGTTTTAATTATTATTATTGTCAAATTACGAGATAATATAAAAGATTCGCTTAAAAATATCACACTGAATTCATGCATTCGATGCATTGAGTCTTGTGAATGAACTCTGTAATGACAGTGTGTCATTTTACATTTACCTATAATTACAATAGTAACTATTATGTAATCTATCGAATCTAAATACACTGTTCCTGAACATTTTTAATTTGGCTGAAGACACTAAATCATTTTTTGTTAGAATTTTGAGTAATTAAAACTATATCCATGCGTTTTGTTTTTTGTGTCGGATAAAAATTAAATTTTTAATTATTTAAATTATTTTTTATTACATAAATCGAACATATTATCGATTCAGAACAGCCTCTCAAAATTTGGACGGACCGTTAAAAGTAACTCTGTATAGTAGTTATTCGTGCTATAAATCCATCGAGCGACGGCTACTAAGTAGCACGTGACGTTACACAAACACTACGGATATTCTTAATACCTTATCCTTGAAATGTATAGGATAACATTTTTCCTTGTATATAATCATGTACAGTAAACAAATCTTCGTGATTACTCAGGTTATCAAATCTTTTTATTTGTTGAAATAATAGAACGAATTGATTTAATGTGTAATGTATGTAACGGTAACAAAAATATTTCTACTGGTTAGTCAATCTTTACAGGATAGACCATATGCCATTTTGCTAAGCAATTCGTAAAAGGTCAACAATTAGCTATATATGTCACTCCTATCATTTGTACTAGGAAATAGAGTTCCGCAACTACTCACCCGGATACGTGATACCACCGCCTTGCCTATTTCTGTCACAATAGCGTCAAGCTTACCATTGTTGTTTTCCGATTTAGAGGGTAAGATAACTCTTAAACATATGCAAAGGTATTACCAAACCCCAAAAAACTGATAGCAATGCACTATTAACGTATTTGGTGCCTTAAATTTACTTTTTAATCAAAATCCTACCGACATTGTAAAAAGTGTAGTAGACTAGGACTGACGTGCCGTCAGTAATAATATAAAAAATGAAAGAGAATTTTGGAAGAAATCAATCTATTTTATGTTAGAAATATTTTAATACACCTAATCAGAAGATTTCTGTACCTCGAATAATCAGCAGTCAAGTCTCACACTAATTCAGTCGAAAATTTAAGGGTTTCGTAACGAATCTGGACAAGAAATTGTAGAAATTAGTCATCTGAGTTAAATAATGATAAGTTTACCTTTGTGTTCTTTTACAAGATGCTTAATAGAAATGGAATTAGAATAGATCCTAAAAAAAGTTCCGGACAAATTGGGAAAAGCAAATAGCTATGATACTGCAATTATATATAGAATTGCAAACTATACTATAGTAAAATATATTGTGCTATTTATTTGTAACATAGTTCATCAATTTTCTTTATGATAAGGTATAACCTAATAATAATAGCTACTAGCGATCGTAGCGCCAAAATTTTACCAAAGGCAAAACAATAAAACTTCTTAATTTGATAACAGACCTTTAGGTAAAAATATAATACACACGTGTTTGCATATGATCGTGTATGTTCATTTTTATTAATTGAATGTATTTTTAATGCTTTTTATTTAAAATTATTAGGTTTCTGCACTCCTTTGCAATGTAAACTTTAACTGTGACATATTTCATACTCATCGTTTGCGCAATTGTCTTAAAAAGGAGCAAAAGTTTTCGCTTCTCGTAATAATATATAGATCATAGATAGTTATAGATATCATACTATTATGTGCGCGTTAGACCATTTAAGATCTGTATAACTACAACGTATCTAATACGAATGATGAAATTCAATGAAGCCTGACGTTGTATTTGATGTCCTTATTACAAGCTAAAAGACAATGAGTAATTTGAACGAAGTCAAATCGATCGCATTTGTGATGTAATGGTCCGGTATCGATGTTGACTACATGAGGCTCCGAGTCCGATTCCTAGGTTGGGCAATTTTTTCTTCAATTTTCTGTAAAAACTTCGTTGCCTGGGATTAGATAAGTTCCGGTTAGTAATAGGCTTGCCACCCATTGTGGGAAAAGTATCTTAGGCTTATCGTAGTTGCACTGGTTGAATCTCTGCCTATATCGTTAAGGATATGGGCGTGAAGATATTTTTTTACTCAGTAAAACCGCAACTAACCGCTTTCCAACCTTCTATATCTCCACAATTTTTAATCTGATTATCACAAAATTTATATATGACCAAATTGAAGGTATACTCTCCCTTACAAATAGTAAGTTGTGTCCCCATGTTGGTTTGGGCTCCTTTGAAGAATAGAACAACCCCCGTTCTGCGAGGCAAGGCAGGTCGTAAAAGGTGATCGATTGGCCATACGTGTCATAACCATCGTGACTACTAACAAGGTTTCGCCCGGGTTTTTGGTACAATGGTACCTTACTAATTTCTGCCGCTATAGCTACAGTGCTTGACATTGTCGTGTACGGGTTTAAAGGGTTTAGGTAGCTGGTAGATTTATTCGTGTGGCATTGCCATCCTGCCGCTGTCTTTATTTGGCCTATGCCCGAACATATATAAATAATCTGAAAAATCCAAAAGCGTATGCCAAAAAACTAATTTTCGTATTTTTTTGAGATTATATATTTTTTGAAGTTAGAAACGGATTTTAACGAATACAGCTCAAATCCGAATAATATATATATTTATGTAATATATGGGTAGATGTACAAAAACTATTCGATTTTAAGTATTTTATTAATTATAATAATAATAAAATAACACTAAATTACACAGCTATTTTCGATAGGAAACTGCGCGCCGTAATTCTGAAGCTTATTAAAAAAGTATCTACATTGTGAGCGTAATTGTGCCAAATCAGTACATACAGACATCCGGACTGACTTGGATTTTTCTTCAATAGATGTTTTCCACTAAATAAAATACTAAAAAATATCAAATGCGTTAAGACGAATGCTTTTTTTCTTGACACGCGTGTTTTTATATAATTTTACTAGCTGTTGCCTGTGACTTCGTCCGCGCGGACTTCGTTTACTCCGCACTGCTCCTCCCCCGTAGGTGATAGCGTGATAATATGTAGGTATTATGTTGACCCGACCTGTTAGTAATGTTACGAATAATCATGCAAATAATATTCATGCAAAGTTTGAAGTAAATCCATGCAGTACTTTTTGAGTTTACCCCGGACATACATACAGACAAACAGACAAACAGATAAACAGACAAAAATTCTAAAAACTTTAGTTTTCGCTTCGATATCGATTGTAGATCACGCCCCAAGTATTCTTTTAAAAAAATAATAATCAATGTACAGTTTTGACTTTTCTACGATTTTATTATATGTATAGATAAGTGCAATATGAATATTATAGAGACATTATTAATTACTTCAAAAAGTTGTTTCGGCAAGGGTTTCGGTAAGTAAAGCGAGAGTAGAACACGATCTATTTTTTTGCGTACAATAAACGTAATATAATACATTGTAATTGAAAACTGTTTGGGAATGTACCTGAAAATATGTCGTTATCCAGAATCAACTTCTTGATTTCACATTCTCTCTGAATATAAAATCAAGAAATTGTCGTCATTTATCGGATGACTTTTGCTATCAGGAAAAACCTAAGCTTGATTTTCTGACCTATAAAATACAAACAAAACAAACTGTTTAGAATTTCCTCGTTAGTGTAATGTCACTCGTTACGTTGTAGCCATGTAGCCGTCGACGCAGTGTAAATTTATAGGGCGAATAACGAATGTGAATGACGGCTGAGCTAAATGCGTGTTCGTGGAACTAGCAATTTATTGCAAGCATATTTTGGCTGTACGTATTGTAAGCTGGTATGACTTAGACTCTAGATCAGAATATAAGAGAAAGGAGTAGTAGCCTACCTACGATTTTTCCGAGTAGCTTTAATATCGGGATTTGTGAAAGGAGGATCAACAAATTCCTTAAAAGCTGGCATCGCATTGACTACTAACCCTTTGTATTGTAAATGTCTATGGGCAGTGGTGACTGCTTTTCATCGGGTAGCCCACGCGGTCGTATGCCTGAAAATTCAATAAAAAAATGTTATTTCCCATTTGACTATCTCTTTCCATCAATTTTTCTCAGTGTTGTTCATGGGCTCCTTTGAAGAATAGGCCAACTGCCGTTCTGCCAGACAGATCGTAAAAGGCAACTGATTGGCTACACGAGTCACTAACATCGTAGCTACTAGGTGGTAGAGTTCTGCATTGTCTCGCCCGGGGTTGGTACCACCGCTTTACCTAATCCTGCTGCAATAGCGTCAGTGCTTGTCACTGTCATGTTCCGGTTTGGAGGGTAAGGAAGCCGGTAAACTTATGCATGTGGCATAAGACCTCGCCACAAGATAGCAACGCACCATTAACACCTTTGGCGTTTATAGGCGATGGTTGACTCTTTCCATCAGGAGACCCATCAGCTTGTTTGTTATCTTATCATATAAAAAAAAGACTTAGACTAATAGACTATCTGCTTTGATATCTTGAAAAGGCGAGCTTAGTATAAAAACTTTGCTAACATCTAAATTCTTAGGTGATACAGATTTGCAATGTCTCGTTCTTGTACTCGTAGCACCTTATAGTGCAACACCTTTTGTCTGAATGCCTACTGTTTTCCTTTTGTCTGCAAACCTACGATTTTGTCTGAATTGTCCTGCTTGAACCCACTACGTAGTGCTATGATCATAATTTATACATTATATCGTCAGCACTTGGTGAAACTCCGTCATAATTATTGTTTTAAATTTTGCACTTGTACTGTTTCACAATTCCGAATTGTGAAACAGTATAAGTGCAAAATTAAAAAAAAAACTATGACCATAAGATCACTACACGGTGATTTTAATTCAATGTTTAACCTTAAATATGCTATGTCCTGTCGGAAATGGAGCCTGAGCCCCTATTCACGTAGTAAGAGCCGCTAACCATTCGACCCAAACGGTGGTATATTATATGTTTGTGAATATATTCAAGTAATGAATATTTGGTTATAATAAGTGGGCTTTTTAGTAAGACATGATATAGTGTAACCATGAAGTACAGTTATGTAGCATAATAATATGTGTCTGATGATATTCTCAATACAGTGAGTACTTTATTGTTACAAGATAATATAGCGACAAGCGAATATTCAATAACTTAAAGTGCTATAGGATTCCATACTAGGCCAGGTCTGTGGCGTGGGTACCATAAATATCAAGACACAGGCACGTACATGTCAAAAATGTTTAAGCAAAACTTTACAATTTCTCTATATGAGTATACCTTCTTGCACGAAAAAATTTAAAGCTAACTTAGCAAAGCTTAAAGCTTTTAACAGTTCCTAAAGCTTATCCAAGTAGGCTTATGCAAAATAGTTCAAGCAAGAGACAAAGTTTTCACATAAAGGCTAACTGTAGGTTATTTTAATAAAGTGTGTGTATGTGTGTACATAAGTATATGTACTTACGTAAAAAAATTTACTTCTTTGGCGTAACAAGATAAAAGTCTTTTTAAAATTTTTATCCTTCACGTTATCCTGTGTTTGTAGAGAAAACAACACTAATAAAACAAAAAAGGTATTTAATACACTGAAAGAAATTTTTATTATAACGAAATATCTCATATTAAAACACTTGTACTGTTTCACCATAAATTTTATTGTGAGACAGTACAAGTGTTTTAATATTATATATTGAATGAAAATGAAGTTTCACCAAGTGCTGGCGACAAAGAGTGTAGAATAAACGAATTATCTAGTTAAATAAATTTTATTTAAATATTACAAAAAATAAAGTAAATAATGTTTCGCACATAATTAAAAATGAACAAACTTTTTTGAAAAACTAAAATGCTGATTAACTAATTTCATGCTGTCGGTTTTTGTGACGGTGTGCGCGCGTATCGTAATAATTTACTCCCATCATTATTTCCTAACGTGCCAGAGGTAGTATAACTTCAAAAACATCACCCATAGCGCCATTTAATAAATTAACATAATTAATTATAACCAGATCCCTTACGGGGTATGCAGACGGAACCGAACACAATATATCACGATTCAGCAAGACAAATGTCTTTGACCGCCCCGTATGTCAAGTGGTTAGTGACCCTGACTACGCAATCGACGGGGCTCGTGTTCGATCTCCGACGAGGACAAGCATTAGATGTTTATTAAATATATTTCAGTACTTATATATGTATTTCTATGTATTAGTACAGACTAACACCCATAACACAAGCAAATATTTTGCTTTGTAAGTGTAATTTATCCCGTGAATATTTATTTATTTATTTTATTGGCTTCCTCCACTGAAGGTAGTAATGAATTTAGTCCCTTCATAAAAAACATCGGTTGCACAGACTCTCGACACCACCTTCGCCCAATCAATGTAATCATGGTATGTTAAGTCTTGGTCTTCCTTGGTACCTACATTCTTTCACATTCAAATTGCATATATTCTGTTTTCTTAAGAGACATTTCACAAAATCGCCCAACTGAAATTTAGATAGGCGGAGGACGATAGGAGAGCGTGACGTCATCATCCATATAGTGCACCTAGTGCTGGTAAAATGAAAATAGCATTGATACTTTTAATATTTTATTTATTACTACGCGGTTCTAATTTTGGCACACGGACATAGCTGATTTTATAGTATACACTTTTATTCATTTATGAAATAAAAAATAGATAAATATTATTTAAGTGACTCATTTTTGCATAAGAATAAAATATTGTTTTATTCTATGCAAATTACTATAGGAAAATGTCATTATTTGATAACAAAAATCCCAGTTAATGTTTCGTTAATTTTCGTTGTAATAAGCATATTTGCTTAATTAATTAGATACAGTTATAGATCTTTTAGGAAAAAAGTAATCCATTCAGGCACAATGGTTGGATGTTTCTGGTAATTTAGTATTTTTTCTAATTAAGTTTGTCAATTCTAGCAGTAGCAATACCTTTTGGAATAATAATTTTCTTGCGTAATTATCGAAACTTGATTTCGGAGAACATTTATTATAAGAATTACAAAATCCGTTTCATTGAAGCAATATTTAAAAGATCAAACTATCTAATGGTACCATTTAAATAATTAAAAGTACCTAATAATATGAAAAATTAGGAGTTGGAAAATTATGATTTCTCGTCAAAAGTTGGTGTAAAGTGTAAATTACCTCTTAATAATTCCGATTCCGAAGACGACTTCCTATCTCCTGTATCTCTGGAATGTTAATCCAGTAAACCTGCAAATATCGACTTTAATCTTGTGTATCTCTGGAATTCTAAACTAATATGAGACCAAATGAAAAGTATAGAATAATCAGTTAGAGTAGCTTAATTTGCAAAATTTTGAATGCAACTGAAACGAAAGATAGTCTAACAATTGGGGCACTTTATCCAGGGTCTGAAAATTAAAATGGGCCCTAGGGGTACAAATAGTCCATCCACGTCCATCACACTTTCTTCCGCATCAGTAACGAAGGCAGTACAAAAATTATGTAATCAAAGCACGTTTCACTTCACTCTATAAAGGGTGGTGAAGCATTACTGATATAGAGTGAAGTAATTATTCGATTCTCCTGAAGATCTTAAAGCCGGCTAAAAACATCGTTTGTGTTTTAACCGACACTAAAAAGGAGTAGGTTCTAAATTTGTCGTAAGCAATTTTTTGTATGTTTCCCGACCAACTGCCATCCCGCCATACTTTTAATCTCCAGTGGTATCAAAGACTCAAAAATCTAAACAATTAAACATCAATCTGGTGCTTGTGCTGAGTGCTCTTTGATTGCATTGGATACATGATGCCATAATGAACAATAAACAATGTAGACATGATTTCAAACAATACTGACGTAGAACAAGGAACATTAATAGCTAAATTTAGCTTGATATTCCTGGTATATTTCTGAGGCAACTTCTTGAAATATCTGAGATAGACAATTCCTGATTAATCTCTTCCCCGTGTTGGTCCGTGGCTCCTTTGAAGAATAGACCAATTGCCGTTCGGCCAGGTAGGTCGAAAATGTGTTGATCGTAAAAAAAACGATTGGCTATGCGAGTCACTACCATCGCGGCTACAAGGTGGTAGAGTTCTGCATTGTCTCGCCCGGGTCTGGTACCACCGCCTTACCTATTCCTGCCGCAATAGCGTCAGTGCTTGTCGCTGTCATGTTCCGGTTTGGAAGTTAAGGTAGCCTGTGAACTTCTGCGTTTGGCATTAGACTTCGCCACAAGATAGTACCGCACCATTAACATCTTTGGTGTCTATAGGCGATGGTTGAATCTTTCCATCAGGAGACCCATCTGCTTGTTTGCTATCTTATGATATAAAAAAAAGAAGTCTTGTGGTTTATGGATTAGCCTATTTGGTTCAGATCATGAAGCCCCGCGTTAGGTCCCAGGGTTAGGCATAAGTAAATAATAGATAAAGACTATTAAATATTAAAATATATTACATAAAGAATATTTGAATTTTAATCACAATCACAATGAAACACCATCTATCTCACTAACCAACGAACCAGTGAATTATGGTGAACCGGAAAGTCTATACAAGTTCGAATTACTCTATCTACTCCGTAAGTGAACCTATATAAGTTAACGTATATAAAAAATTTTAAGCAGTCGGATATCTCGTTAGGATTGATGATATGAAAATGCGGTGATGGATATCACTGTTTATGTCATATCAGTTAATCATAACGAAGCGTTATCAATATTAAGTGAAGTTCACTTCACTCTGCTATCTGATAACACATGTCATGTTTTAATACATAAAATATGATAAACTAGTTTGTTAAATCTAAAATACACAACAAATAATAATCATTTATAATAACGAGTAAATATTATTACTATAACTAAAAGGAGTAATTAAAATTAATTTGTATTTCGGAAACCGGGCGTAAGTCCCATAATGTTATAGGTGGCAAGCCTAACGCGAACTGGACACAATTCCGAGCAACTTTGTTTTTATCAGAAAACCGAAAATACATTTTTTGTTTGCCCGATCCAGGACCTCATTTGATCAATACCGACACTGGACCACTAGACCACAGAGGTGATACAAATATTATTTATGATGAATAACTAGCTGACCCAGCAAACGTTGTTGTGCCTTTTTAACTACTCTTATTTTTTCTATATTTCTCACCTTTTAAACCTTCCCTGGACTTCAACAATTAATTCAAAACCAAAATTAGCCAAAGTGGTTCAGTCGTTCTCGAGTTTTAGCGAGACTAACGAACAGCAATTGATTTTTTTATATATAGATTATTACGGCTGGGAAAATTTTGGAGCTTTGAAAATGATTTGCTCGTTTCTGTTACTCTAAATTAATTTTTGAAAATATTAGAATAAACCTTTATTAAAATATCTGTACAGTGGTAGATTATATGATGTAGTAGTAAGAACAACAACTGAAGTAGTTGCAGAAAGGAGGCGTAAAAGATTTTTCAATCGTAGAAAACCCTGAGTATCTTCACGAACGTATCCATAAAGTCGATCACGGCAGAGATACAATCAGTGCACGCACGATTAGCCGAACCTTACACCTTTATGGTGTTACCTAAAAACTGGCAGCTTTGTCTGCTTTCAAATGTAGAATGCAGTTGTTTAGAAAAATAAATTGTAATAGAATAAGATGATTCTTGAATGAGTTGACAAGGGATAGACATCCCCTAAAAATAAACGAAGATATAGTACGAAAGTCTATTATTAGAGAATCCCGAAAAATCTTGCTTATCTTCGGTACCTCGATCAGCCAAGCGAGTATAAAGAAAGATTCCCTAGTAAAAGGGGATATTATTGGCAAAGTAACACGTCCGGCTGATAGTCGCCGGGCGGCCGTTACAAGTTGGCGGAGGCGCCGTGCAGTCGCTGCGTGCAATCGCCGTGTGAAGTCGCCGTGTGCAGTCGCTGTGTGAAGTCGCTGTGTGAAGTCGCTGTGTGAAGTGGCTACGGGAAGTCACCACGTTCAGGCGCTAAGCGCAATCACCACGCTGGAAAAAACCAGGAGAGCTAAGTATTGTGGTCAGAGGGTAAGAGTTAAGATGGAGGCCATCAAGCGCTTCAACGGAACGCAGAATTTGGCGTTCACAGAGTTTATTAAAGATTTCAAAACGGTCGCGGCAATAAATAAATGGGACATAGAGAGCTTACCTTTACTTCTAGGACTATATCTTGATGGTCCGGCGTTAGCATTTTATAAAATGATATATACCGACACGACCAATTTCGATGAATTATGTATAAAAATTGAAAACGAATTCCCTATTTCGATAAATTATGTGGAGCGATTTTATGTATCTAAACAGGGCCGCGATGAGGAACTACTAACCTATTTTTACAGACTCAGCGACATCGCAGCCAAAGCTGAAATTTCAGACGTAATTTTCATAAAACAATTCATCAAAAGGATGTTACCCTCGCTAAAAGAAAAGCTAGGAATGAGAGTGTATTCGTCGCGAGAAGAATTACGAAACACAATCATTCAATACAACGAGGTCTTTGGGGGTCAAATGAGAGCGAGTAACCTTCCTTTACAACCGCCAATGGGGGTACAACAGAAGGTGAAATTCAGGGAGGAACCAGACATCCTGCCCAGTACGCTCGCAGGCAGAACGTCCACAGCCGTCGGAAGTTTTTCACACGCCCCGGTATAATTTAAGGCCGAGACGTTATGAAAGAACGGCCTCAAACACACGTAATGATTTCAGACGCAGCCCGATGACACCACAACACCCAAACGTACAGGGACGCCGCCAAAGTAATGAAACGCGGGAGATGAGAGCTGCGTCCCAAACAGATGAAGATCTCCCGACGGAAAGCAAAGGTTTGTCCAGTCCATTTATACAGGTCATAATTAAGGGTCGTTCGTGTTCGGCGTTAATCGACACGGGAGCAGATATATCGTGCATGTCAAATGATCTCGCGGAACATATAAAAATAACATTCAAAGATGATGCACCAAATAGGCATTTTGTAAAATCGCTAGGAGGATCGTTACTAAATGTGATAGGAAAGGCGTGTGTAAATTTAATGATAAATAACAGTATTTTTGCGAATGAAATGTTAATAATAGAGAATATTAAAACTGAACTTATATTAGGTCGAGATTTTTTGAAAAAATATGATGCTGTAATAGACTTTTCAAAGAATTTCATATGTCTTAAACAGCGTTGCTATGTAGATTTCATTAATACCTCATTGCTACGAAATAATGATGATCTTTCCAGTATGGACGGCTACCATAGAAACGTTGTAAATAATAATGTCACTGATGTAAATAAATCATATAATTTGTTAAAAACGGATTACATGTATTACGTGAATTATGTAGAGAAAAACGAGGATAAATTATATCCGCACGTAAATTGTAGAAATGAATGCGAAATGGATGAAATTAACATTAATCCAGACTTATGTAAAAAGCAAAAGAATATGTTACGAAATCTGTTTAGTAAGTATAGGAAATGTTTCGCATTTAGGCCCACAGAATTAGGTAGGTGTAAACTAACAGAAGTAGAAATAAAAACGGTAGACCAGGTAGCAGTACACCACCCACCATATCGTGTCTCACCTAAACAACTAGAAATAATCAATACACAAGTTAGAGAAATGTTAGACAACGGTGTCATTCGCGAATCAAAAAGCTCTTATGCTTCCCCAGTAGTGTTGGTGCGGAAGAATGATAACACATGGAGATTCTGTGTGGACTATCGTAAGTTAAATAAAAAGGTGGTGACAGATAGCTATCCATTGCCTATTATAGAGGACATTTTAATATATCTTTCAGGTGCCCACTATTTCGCTGATTTAGATTTAAATTCTGGCTATTGGCAACTTATGATTTCGGAAAATGATAAGCACAAAACGGCATTTATCACACCGTCAGGATTGTATGAGTTCAACGTGTTACCTTTTGGCTTAAAAACTAGTCAAGCAGTATTTCAGCGTACAATGGATAAGGTGTTAGGGGATATCAAATACAAGAATGCCATCTGTTATGTTGATAATATATTAATATGGGGGAAAACTTTCACAGAATTTAAGGAAGCAATATAGATGCTAGTGGAGAAGCTCTGGGATGTTGTCTAATGCAAGGAAAAGTAGAAATGCATCCGATATCGTATGCATCGAGGAAGTTGAGTGAGGCAGAAAAGAAATATTCCACTACTGAGAAAGAATGTTTAGGTCTAGTGTGGGCGTTAAATTATTTTAGGCATTTTTTATGGGGATTGAAGTTCCAAGTCGTAACCGATCACAAGGCGTTGTGTTGGCTTAGAGATAGGAAGGATATGAATGGAAGGTTGGCGAGATGGTCACTGAGCATACAAGCATATGATTTCGATATTGTGCATTGTGCAGGCAGAGAGAATGTAGTTGCCGACTTTTTAAGTAGAAACCCGTTGAATGTAGAGAGTACAGCCGAGAACGCTCAGAAAGAACAAGAGGATGGTTTGGAAGTGTATAAATTAGAGGTAGTTAAGGTCCAAGAAGAGCAAAGGATGGATGAGTCATGTAGACGTTGGTTATCTCGAGTAAGGATGAGCGATACCGGAACGTATAAGGGGTATAAATTGAAAGAAGGGATATTGTGTAAGAGAGTAAAGCGTGGGAATATTATGAAAGATCTTGTAGTTATACCAAAGGGTTTGTTATGTGAGATCTTACAGGGACTGCATGACGACCCATGGTCAGGGGGTCACTTGGGTTTGGCAAAAACGTTATGTAAATTCAGAGATAGTTATTATTGCGAGAACGCTGAGAAGGAGATCGAGAAGTATATAAAAACGTGTAGGTTGTGTCAAGAAAGAAAAAAGGTCAAACAAGTAGCTGAACTACAACCTATAACTGTGACCCATATGATGCAAAAGGTAGGAATCGATATTTTAGGGCCTTTTAGAAAATCTTTAAACGGAAATAAATATATTATAGTATGTGTTGAATATGTGTCGAAGTATGCGATATGTAAAGCGGTACAAAGAGTTACGGCAGAGAATGTGAGTGAATTTCTGATTGAGGAGGTGTTTTGTAGATACGGAGGTGTTAAGGAAGTAATTTCTGATAGGGGAGCAGTATTCACGTCACACCTAGTAAAAGAAACTGTGAATCGATTTGGGGCAAAGTCGCGATTTAGTACGGCGTTTAGGCCAGAAACGAATGGGTTAGTAGAACGGTTCAATAAAAAGCTGGTTCAAATGTTATCGATGTATGTTGCCAGGGACCAACGAGACTGGTGTAGATTTGTGCCATTAATATGTCATGCATATAATACTAGCAAACAATCAACCACCAAAGTTTCACCATATATGATGATGTACGCTAGGGAACCGATATTCCAAAGCGACATGGGGATAAATAGGGATAGTCAAGGCCGAGAAATAAATTATGCCGAGAGACATAATTTACAAGGTGCGTTAGTCCGGAAGGCAATACAAAATATTAGAAGGGCACAAGTTAGGCAAAAGAGATATTTTGACAAAAGGGCTAAAGTAAAGGACTTTTCACCGGGACAATTAGTGTTAGTATATACACCAAGACGGGTGGACAATAGGAGTTTGAAATTATGTAGGTTATATAAAGGGCCGTACAGAATAGTGGAGAGAATATCTAATGTAAATTATGTAATTACGAAGTTAAGCAATAGGAGATATAGAGATATTGTACATATAAATAGGTTGAAAGCATTTCATGTACGTATGTAAAAAAAAAATATTAGTGTACCTATAGTCATTCATTGTAATAAATAATCGTTTCATGTTAGACCATTACTTTTGTTTGGGCTTATATATGAGAATACTAATACTTGTATTTGTTTCATGTAATATGACGGGCTCAACCAAGGCTGTGATGATGGACCGAAGCTAAAAAGAAAAAAGATGACCAAAAGAATATTAAATGAAGAAATGTCATATTTCCAATAGCAATGTATTCCTCTCAAGTTCTTCCGTTCAATAATAAAGTCTTATGGGGGTATAATGTATACTAGGGACAGAGCCGCCTTAGTATAAAGTCGAAAGAGTCAGTATAAGTCAAGGGTTGAAAGTCTTATGAAGGGGAGTTCAACTTTGTAGTACGACATAGTCGACACAAAGGATATCTGTATAGGGTATCATGAACTCGGATAGTTATGGGAAATATCATAATGATGGTGTTAATATGGTTCAGAGTAAGGAATAGTTATGATCGTGGTCTATATATTGGGGCGAGCTCGATGTTGAGAGGAAGTAATACTTCAATCTTTTTTCTTTTGGTCCACCAGAGAAAAGAAGTTTGAATTGTTATGCCTTTCCATCTCTTATTATCTCTTATACAGCTAGAGCCCTTCAGGCTAAAGTGTAATAAAATAATAAATGTTTGCTGTAGGATAGGTTAGGTGAGGGGACTGTGGTCTGTCTTTTAGAGGGGTTTTGGGAGACCAAAGTTTGTGCCATGGTGTGGTGGTAATGGTCAGAACCACACATGGGGCAAACTATCTTTTAGGAAAAGACAGTCCCACCAAAATGTACCTTCCCCTCGTAGGTAGGGCAATCAGGATAGGGATAGGTAGGCCATATGAAAAGAGACAAATGCCCCTCCAGTTTCAGCTGCTCCCACCTTGGGGGGTAGCTGATGTAACACCTTTATGGTGTTACCTAAAAACTGGCAGCTTTGTCTGCTTTCAAATGTAGAATGCAGTTGTTTAGAAAAATTAAATTGTAATAGAATAAGATGATTCTTGAATGAGTTGACAAGGGATAGACATCCCCTAAAAATAAACGAAGATATAGTACGAAAGTCTATTATTAGAGAATCCCGATAATTACAGTGCCACTAGCTGGTGAAGAGATAACACCATCGCCTATACACCAAATATGTTAATGGTGCAATGCTATATATATATATATATATATATATATATATATATATATATATATATATATATATATATATATATATATATATATATATATATATATATATATATATATATATATATATATATATATATATATATATAATCGCGTTGTTTTTCCGCGATGGACTCCGAAACTACTGAACCAATTTCAATGAAATTTATAAATATCTACTGTTTAGCCCAACTTAAAAGATAAAAGATTTATATCTTTAGTTTTCATCCTAATTAACTCCCCCTCCCTCTCTTAAGTACCATACCAAAAATCAGAAAGTAATATTTTTAGGTCAGAAAGTAATATTTTTCCCTTCATTATATAATATATAATAAAGATGTATTCATAAAGTTGGCCTACATAATAACAACAGCAAATAAATTCAAAATGCGTGAACCGTGTAGTCAAACGCATCATGTTTGGATGCCAATCAACGTCGGAGCCAGCCTCGCCGAACTAAGAGAAAACTAATTGCCTAACTTGTTACGGAATCGCTACTCAAAGTGGCTTTGTTTAACAAATTTTATCCGCAAATAGTGTTCACAAAAGCTAACATGGATTATAGTGAGTTAAAATTTTCTAGCGTACATTTTATATATTAATACATAAAGCACATTTTTTACACATTTTACGAGTACTTTGTCAAATAATGAATGTGATACAATTACCATGCGTTTGATAAAATTATATACTTATACACATCATGTAAGAAACGGTGTACTGAAAAATTACGTAAACATTTTCAGCAATTTCTCTTTTCTCTATTTCAAGCGTACATTACTCCGACTCGTCCGTTTCGGCTTCGTCCGAACCAGCCTTTTATTTTGCACAAAAAATGCGCATAATACATTGCTTATTTATTGAATTTCTTTAAATTATACTATGTTTTTTGGTTCAAGCAGTATTGATTATTAGAATAAATCAAATTAAACGAAGTTACTTAAGATAAAAAATCGTCAAAAAAATTTAAAATTTCCAATACTTTTCAACGGTTTTTAACTCAAAATTGTGATCCAAATCCATGATTTTTACTATCGGCAGACCAGCCTTTAAGCTTTGTTTTGACACTTGGCTGATATTTAGGTCAAGTAGCAAGTAATTTTGCTACTGATGTTGGAGAAATATTCATAAGTAGACTAATGTCCCACTGAGATCTCTCTTAATTTCTAGACCTCCAGTAAGTGCGTTTCATTCCTTAAACTAGGTAATTTTTGTTTCGGTGACATGGCACACTTTTTATTTCCCCCGCGCCCGTGTTCCTACTGCCGTTCAGCAGGTCGTAAAAGGCGACGGATAGGTTATACATCGCTACCATCGTGCCTACTAGGTGGTAGAGTTTTACAACGTCTCGCCCGGGTATTTAGTGCCACCGTCTTACCTAAACCTGCCGCAATAGCGTCATTGCTTGTCACTATCGTGTTCCGATTTGGAGGGTAAGGTAGCCGGTAGACTCATGTATGTGGTATAGCCACTCCGCCACTAGGATAGCGACGCATCATTAACATCCTTAGTGTCTGTAGTTGATGGTTTTTCTTTCCATCAGGAGAGCCATCTGCTTACTACTAACAAAACAAGTCTGAACTCTGAACTCGCCGACTGAAGTATGAACTCACCGACCAAACAAGTCTAAACATTTTGTTTTAGTCGAGTTCATTAGTTGCATTAGCTGTGTTTGATACTCTAGGAAATTTCACACATTTTTTTGGACATTTCCACACTATCCGATTAATCTTTAGAAATTTTTTATATTTTTATTTTATTAGGGAGCAGATGAATCTCCTGATGGAAAGAGAATCCTTAACCTATAGACACCAAAGATGTTAATGGTGCATTGCTATCCGTGTGATGGAATTGTACTGGCCACTTCATAACTCTACTGGCTACCTTATCCACCAATTTGGAACACGACAATGATAAGCGTTGACTCTATTGCGGCAGGAATAGATAAGACAGTGGCACCAAATACCCGGGGGAGACTTTGCAGAAGTCTACCATCTAGTAGTCACGATAGTAGTGACGCGTGTAGTCAATCGGTTGCCTTTTACGACCTGCCTGGCAGAACGGCAGATTGTCTATTCTTCAAAGGAGCCCGGATCAACACAGGAGAATTTTAATATTACAATCCATAGCTCCCAGTTCATCCTCATCCATTCCTTTAAAATAGCCATTACGAGCACGTCATTACCGGATTTTACAAAACAAGCAGAAGGTTCCAATTCAACGATCTTCGTTTTTTATATGCACTATCGATCACCTGTGGCCGAAATTCGACCATAGACTAAACAATAAAATCTATTATAAGTTTAATGACTGATTTTAGCCGTAAAGAAAATAGTAAAGTTTACATGTGTGTTTCTCTACACTATATTAATGTGACATAATATCATGTATTATGACATAATTCACTAGGTGGTAGAGTTCTTCATTGACTCGCCCGGGTCTGGTACCACCGCCTTACCTATTCCTGCCGCAGTCAGTGCTCATCACCGTCGTGTTCCCGTTTGGAGGGTAAGGTAGCCGGTAAACTTATGCATGTGGCATAAACCTCGCCACAAGATAGCAACGCACTATTAACACCTTTGGTGTCTATAAGCGATGGTTGACTCTTTCCATCAGGAGACCCATCTGCTTGTTTGCTATTTTATAATATAACTAGCAGCCCGCCCCGGCTTCGCACGGGTTTTAACAAAATTTAAAAAATTAAAAATTATATTACACACACATAAACTTTTCTATTTGTCTCAGGTTACTAAAGAAAGGAAATTGTAAAGAAAATTTGAATATTATTATTTCAATGAACTTTTTTTTTTATTTTAATTTTTTTTTATTATTTTGTAGTTATTTTTTAATAAGTGTTTGATTTTTTTTTATATTTCTAATTTTTGTAAAAAGATGATACATACAAAACAAAAGCCATTTAATTTATTGAGTCAGAGCTTCCCTGTAAACGACATTTGATGTTGTTTTATTTTGAGGCAGCAAAATAAATTGGTTTTCAGGAGCTCCGACTCGCGATCGGCCAACATACAGTTGGCCATGAGTAAAACATTCTTTTCGTAGGTCGATTCCTACTAATTCGAAGGTTTGGCCTTGGGACTTATTAATAGTTAAGGCGAACGATGTTTTTACCGGAAATTGAAGCCGTTTAAATGGGATTGGCAAATCAGTTGGTATCATCGGTATCCTTGGTATATGAGCCATTTGACCAGATGCTGGGCCGGTGATAATGGTCGCTATAATTAAATTATCCTTCAATTCTTTAATAAGCAGTCTCGTCCCATTGCACATGCTCGGAGGGCTTAAATTTCTCAAAAGCATGATTGGAATTCCGATTTTTAACGTCAATTCATGTGGTGGCAGTGCAGAAGGGTTTAGAGAATTTAAAAATTCCTGTGGGTAATGGACTGCGTCTTCGATATTAGTTACAGTGTCGATCGATTTGTAATTTTTTGTTTGGCCGGGGACTTTTTGAATAATCAGATTGTTTATTTCGTTGACCGTATCATTCCTAGGTGACACTATTGCCCTAGAACATAACCAACGAAAGTCCTTTTCGTGTAAATTTTTAATGTCAGGGTATACTGCATCTATTAAAGTTTCTAAATCATGGACTATTTGGCCTAGAGACTCATCCAAAAGAATATCACGATTTTCGCTTAAATTTGGAGTGGGAAAAATTCCTTCTCCAAGGTTCAGTAGTTGTTGTGGGAAATCACTATCTGTGATTCCATGACGATGAGCTCTCATATTCGTCCGTAATTTTAAATTTTCAATCGAAGTCCATAAGGGAGATGATTTCAAGCATGCTTTGATGATATCTGCTCGCGTACCTCTGTTAATGACGGGAAGAGTCTGTCGGAAATCTCCAGCAAATACAAATGTAATCCCGCCCATGAGAGCCGATGAGTTTCTAATATCTTTTAAGGTTCTGTCCACGGCCTCAATATGTGCTCTATGGCTCATGGTACTGTCATCCCACATAATCAATGAGGCGGCTTGTAATAATTTACCAAGAGGTCCGTTTTTGCGAATGGAGCATATAGATTGTTGTTCAAGATTTACAGATAGCGGAAGTTTAAACGTAGAATGAGCAGTTTTCCCATCCGTCAAGAGAGTTGCAGCAATTCCTGACGAAGCAACTGCTATCGCTATCTTTCCTGATAGTCTTATCTTAGCAAGTATCAAATTTGCTAGAAACGTCTTCCCAGTGCCACCTGGCGCATCCAAAAAAAAAGTTTTCTTTTGTCATTATTCACGCTATCAATTATAGTTTCAAAGGCGTATCTGGGACTAATTTTGGCAGATTTTCATTGATAAAAGCGGTCAAATCATTTGTATTATAGTAACGTACCATTGTATCTGTAGCATTGTTTTCTGTATGAACTGGAGAAGGTAATCTAAAATCACTTAGGCTTTTATCATTTAATTGCAATAGTTTATTTTCAATTTGAATCAAACCTTCGTTATAAATATCCTCACTGTATGGTAAGGCGAAGTCTTGATTTTGCTCTCTGATTCTATGTCTAATATCTTCACATAAATCGTCTTTGAAATTGTCCCATAATTTTAATGATTCCGATGGGTGACAAAATAAGAGTAATACCACAAACAACTCTCTCAGTTGTACTGGACATTGTGAAAGCGCTGCTTCTCTCAGAGTATTTTCCCAATGTTCATCGTTTTCTAGCAAACCTCTGTCACGGCAAGCTGCTTGATAGGTCTCTTTGAGAATTCCGTTAACGGTTTTTAAGTACTCGAATGAGGTTGGACCGTGGACGTGATGTAGCAACATTCGAAGATAAAAACACTCTGATTGAGAAGGATGTACACCGAAAACTCTTCCTAAAGCGGCATCTTTTTTTATGCCTGGATGACCAACTACGTCTACACCACGCTTCCTTCTTGTGAATTTATTATTGGCCCATGTGTAGTATTGCGGGACTTCATGGTATAGAAGTGTCTTTGCGAATTCATCTTCATTACAAAGCTCAAAGAAAGCCAGCAAAGTAGTTTTACGTGGGTTTTGGGCCACTTGTTCAGCCGTTTCTGCAGTAAAATACACCCTTTGGCCATTTTCTAAATGAACAGCTAACTGCAAGACTGTAGGATGCCGCTCCTGGATCGGAAATTCGAATATTCGCCAGACAGCTTCGGATGTACTTATGTACCGGCCGTTCACGTAGTTTTCCACTTCATCATTTGGGTTTCTGACGCCAAAAGTAGCTTGGTCAGATCCTTTATTCATATATTTACAAATGTATTTGATGGCTTGAACTGAGTGGCAGTACTCCACATTTATGTGAGCGTTAAACATCCGACACAATAATGGGGAATAAGGAACAATCCATGTATTATCTATATTGAACCTTCTTCCTCTGACATTGAGCGTAGCACACTGTCCTCCATTTTCGGCGTCACGACGACGATAAACTGGATATCCGTCCTCTCCGGTTTGGGTTTCGTTGATGAAACGTCGAGGGTACTTTTTTGTACAAATACCGTTTTTCATACATGGTGCTGTTAAATTATGCTCTCCGCAAGGTCCGTGCACCATATTTTTTATTACGATATCGTACAATGTCGGATCGTTTTGTTGGTTGGGCAGTTCCGCAACTATGACACTATCAATTTCGTCTGGTTGAATTTTATTTTCTAGCCAAAACAGCAAATGACAGTGTGGTAAACCTCGCTTCTGCAACTCCACACTTGCCATGTAACATTTCACTTTTCCAAATATTTCGTCTTTGGTGAATACTTTTATGAATTTCTTCATTTTTAAATGAAATACCCTTGAAATTATGTCATGACGATCGAAAGACCGCTGGCCAGATAATAGTTCCGCTTTAATTTCAGGCCATTCGGGGTTGCACGTAAAGGTGACATATAAGTCTGGTCTCCCATAGTTTCGGACATAAATCATCGCATCTTGGGTTTTTTCATGTAGATAACGCGGAGAACCTGTGAATGAAGATGGCAAGATTACACGTTGACCGATATTTGATGGATTAATATTTGCGTCTTGATTTAAGGCGTCTTTAAGATGAATGAATATCAGCCCGCAGTCGCTGTTGATTATGACATATGTAATTCAATCTTTCTGTAATCATTTTTGCCATCATATCGACAATATATTGACTAAATAAGTCCCTGTAATAATGCAATGGATTAAAACAACTAGCTCTAACCATCAACCTAAATGCATAAAATTGCATGCACGTCACAGTTTTGTTATGCGCTGTACCTTGCTGAGGAATAGTCAAATAATAACCGTCTTCTCCCATTACGAACATCAAGGGATACTGTAGTGGATCATACGATCGGTGTAACTCAGAGACCCTTTTAAGTTGGCTGTCTCTACTGTGCAACACTATATCTCTGGGGCCTTTTTCTTCATCAACCAAGAGAACGGCTATTTCGTTTACAGTTGGAGCATTATATCTACCCGGATGTGCTGTCTGCGGTGGGCGGTCAGAATGAATGATTAACTTTAAATTTTCCGAAGAGTTACGTTCTAAGTTTTGTTTAAAACTTTGTACGTATATATTGTAGCTATTCAGTGCGATCTGTAGTTCGTTTATTAAATCAATTTTTAACGTTGGAGCTATGTTTGACCTTAATGACAACTGGTCTGCGTCTGAAATGAAATATATCTGCAAGTATTGTGGATTTTGGCCTGATGGTGGTAAAAGGCTACCTATAAGATGGTATACTTGTCCCTATATTTTAAAAGTTGGCATAAAATTTTGTTCCCTAATTTCTTTTGCGCCAAACGAAGTCATTTGAAAGAGGCTATTGTACTTTCGTATGTTGGTTAAAAAATGTCCAGATAGTGAATAATTATTTGTCAAAAGATTTTTTATTGGCTGTGGCGGCTCTTCAATACTGGGGACACTAACTTCTCCAGAAGCACAGCACATACCATTAGGTTCATCAGCCCATTTTTTGGCAGAACACTTAGAGCAGATCTTATTCATGGCTCCAATTTGGACGGAAGACTGTTGAGCATAATCAATCTGGGGATCGTATCTGAAAGCTGATCTGTTACTGTGAGCTAAAACTCGATTACCAATTCTAGTCGTTGACGCCTGTTGTCTTTCTCTCTGATCTCGTAGGCGTTGGGAACGCTCAGAGCTCGATTCCCTAGCGCGAGTTTGTATATTTCTAATATTTTGCTCTTCAAGCCGCTGCAAACGCTCTGTACTCGACTCTCGCGCGCGGACTTGGGAGGTTCTCAAATTTTGTTCAGTAAGCCGCTGTGAACGCTGGACATTCGACTCTCGGGCGCGGACTTCAGAGGTTCTCAAATTTTGTTCAGCAAGTCGCTGTGAACGCTCAATATTTGACTCTCGCGCGTGGATTCGAGAAGTTCTCAAATTTTGTTCAGCAAGCCGTTGTGAACGCTCGATATTTGACTCTCGCGCGCGGACTCGGGAGGTTCTCAAATTTTGTTCAGCAAGCCGTTGTGAACGCTCGATATTTGACTCTCGCACGCGGACTCGGGAAGTTGTCAAATTTTGTTCAGCAAGCCGCTGCGAACGTTCGATACTTGACTCTTTGGCACGCGATTGTGACGCGTATTCTCTTTGTCTTGTAAGACGATTTTTAGTTTCCGATGGAGATTCTTGATTACGGCGTTTTTTTGATGCCCTCGCCTGGGAGCTATTTCTCGAAAGTTGAAATCTTGATCTTTTAGGCATTTTAAAATAATAAAAAAAAATGCCTTTTTATTAAATTATTCGTTAACTGTTGAACAGGAATTATTACCTATTTAAAAATGTGATTGAAAAATTATAAGAACTACTAAGTCACTAAACTGTTTGGATGGTTAAATTGCAATATATATTTATTATCAGTATCTACTTACTTAAAAACATTGGCTTAGTTTTGGAAAAAACTTCTTTGTTGACTTTACTTCTCTAATAAGCACACGACTGTTGCGTACGTAGTCGACCGCGCGAGTGAGCCTCGCGGCATTTCATTTTTTGAGATTGATTTCCTTCCCTTACGGCCCGTACCCCAGTGATGCCTACATCGCATAAGGTGCTGGCTAGTTAGCTAGCTGAGCGGAGTGAGCGGGGACCACGCGACTTTTCTAATATTTACATTTTTAAACTTGTAATTTCTTTCGAATGGAATGTCCAAATTAAATAATTCAAAAAGTTATTTATTTATTTATATTATTATTATTATTATTATTTTATTTTTATTTTTTTTTTTTTTTTATTTTTTTTTTTTTTTTTTTTTTTTAATATTATAAAGAGGAAAGATTTGATTGTTTGTTTGTTTGCATCGAATAGGCTTCAAAACTACTGAACCGATTTGAAAAATTCTTTCACTGTTGAGAAGTTGCACTATCCCCGGGTGACATAGGCTATATAAAATCATAATTAATGTTGAAATTTTTGTTAAATAGCCGTGCGAAGCCGGGGTGGACTGCTAGTTTTAGATAATTTTTTTACACTTTTGGGTTATATTATCGGAGTTTTATTAATGATCCCGAATTTTTTTGAAAATATGATATAGCTTATGTCACCCGGGGATAGTGTAGCTTTCCAACAGTGAAAGAATTTTTCAAATCGGTTCATTAGTTTTGAAGCCTATTTGATGCAAACAAACAAACAATCAAATCTTTCCTCTTTGTAATATTAGTATAGAATATAAATAATTTAATAATTGTAAATAATTTACATTTGAGACTTTATTTGAAAATATTAATATTGTTACGTTTTTGAAAATTTATGATAATTTGGTGAAAAAAAAAAATTATTTTGACCAAATTTTGAAGGGGGGCCATTGTACCCCAGGTATGATATAATAGAGTTCAAAAATTTATAAATATATTAAATTTATGATAATTTGGTAAAAAAAAAAATTTTTTTTTGACCAAATTTTGAAGGGGGGCCATTATGCCCCAGGTATGATATAATAGTTCAAAAATATATAAATATATCAAATTTATGATAATTTGGTAAAAAAAAAAAATTTTTTTGACCAAATTTTGAAGAGTACCCCGGGGGGCCATTATATCCCGCCCTCCCCTACACACACACACACACACTTCGAGAATTGAAAATGTTGGGGGCCCATTTTGTCCCCAAATGTTTTTGGATATTGAACATTTTAGGGGAATTATTTTGCCCCTAGGAGCCCATTTTGCCCCCCTTTCCCCCATATAAGATAGCCTATGTCACCCGGGGATAGTGTAGCTTTCAAACAGTGAAAGAATTATTCAAATCGGTTCAGTAGTTTCGGAGCCTATTCAATGCAAACAAACAAACAAACAAACAAATCTTTCCTCTTTATAATATTAGTATAGAAAAGTCCTCTGTAATGTAAACTTTAACAGTTTCAAATTTCATACAAACTGGTCAAAAGTTTCTTGTCGCAAATCTGGCCTTTTTTGGCGAATTTTCTCTCTTCAGCTCCGCATAACGGTTAATGAATATCAAATCACTTGATTTTCCGGCAAGAGTTCCGAGTGCACGACATCGTGATAGTAGAAAGGAAACAGTCCAACTGACTTTGACTTTTGATCGATTTTGGCGTGATTTTTCGGCTCAATTCAGCTGGAAGGCGCCACGCTTGTTGTTCAGTTTGCATGTCACAATCCTAAACCTATCAAACGTCTCATCACCAGTAACATGCGTCTCATGTATGTTGGTTTGAATTAACTCGTTCTAGCATGTCTTCAGCGGATCTTATGCGATTGAGTTTTTGGAGAAAATTCTGGTATTTTTAGGATTAGCTGACCGGCAACATATATTTTAATACCCAGTAATTATTTAAAATTGTACATATTGACTCGTGACACAAAGAAAGTATTTTTTTATATCATAAGATAGCGAACAAGCAGATGGGTCTTCTGATGGAAAGAGTCAACCATCGCCTAAAGACACCAAAGATGTTAATGGTGCGTTGCTATCTTGTGGCGAGGTCTAATGCAACATGCATAAGTTTACCGGCTACCTTACCCTCCAAACCGGAACACGACAGTGACCAGCACGGACGCTATTGCGGCAGAAATAGGTAAGGCGGTGGTACCAGACCCGGTCGAGCCGATGCAGAACTCTACCACCTAGTAGCCGCGATGGTAGTGACGCAAATAGCCACTTAGTCACCTTTTACGACCTGCCTGGCAGAACGGCAGTTGGCCTATTCTTCAAAGGAGCCCGGGACCAACACGGGGAAAAGTTCAGCGGCTATCTCTTTATTATTTATTTATTAAAACTCTTTATTTCACAAAATATACAACAGGCGAACTTAAAGTCTCTGGACATTATCATCCAGCTAACCTATATTTGTAGAAAACTTGTAACTCTTCTTTCAAACTTGAATAAGCATTTTAGTCTCTATTTCCTTCACTTTTACGATATTAACTTCAGATGAAGACGTTGACGACCTACCAGAGCGAGGCAAATCTTCTATCACATCTCGACCGCTTTTGAACGCTTTATATTATATTTATTATAAGCATGTGAATTTGATGAAGCCGTTTAACCATAAGCCTTTTGTAACATTTTCAAGGACTTCGAATACGGAGTTCCAAAGTTAAGACAATATCTTTCTTCGATATGGTCCATTTTGGCAATACTTACTAGCTATGATCTAATTAGAAATAGCATTTAATTTAATCTAAATTACAGATGCAACACAGATTTCGCACCAAAATTTAAAACAGTTGTGCCAATATAAAAACAAAAAAAAAATTGGAACTAAAAACAAATCATCCATTCCTGATACCCTTTGACTGAATATATAATATGCTCACCACGCAATTGTTTATCTCTTTTGGGAATCGAACGAAACTCAAGCACCATCAATTAATT
This sequence comes from Apodemia mormo, assembly GCA_036924255.1. Taxonomy (NCBI): domain Eukaryota; kingdom Metazoa; phylum Arthropoda; class Insecta; order Lepidoptera; family Riodinidae; genus Apodemia; species Apodemia mormo. The sequence goes on along the minus strand of JAUPFN010000001.1, from coordinate 40,542,768 downwards.
AACTTAATTATAGATTAGAAATATAGATTAACAATTTTATAAAGTATATTTTTTTTGTAATTCAGGATCTAAAGCAATCATCTTTTTCTCTTTTTTCTCGTTTTATAAATTTCAAAGTGTTTTAAATTTTGACGAATTGAAATAAGCTGAAAAACCTAGCCTCTTTGCTAATTCCCAGGTAATGAAAAAAACATCAAATGTCGTAAATAAAACTTAGTGCCTCCAAAATATTTGTTTTGTTCAGTAGACAGCTTCAATAATGAAACATTTAAACTCGGTTTCTATATCAGTAAAACGACTCGTTTTAGTTACGAATAGTAACTAAAAACAATGAAAATAACTAATAGGCTAGTGAAAGTTGTGCATAAAAATTAAATTAGTAATGCTAAGTGCACTTTGTACAAACTTGCAAAGGCGTGTTTGCATTTCCACCTCACGTAAGCATACATTAAATGCGATGGAAATACGCTCGATATAAGAACGCAACGTATCTCTTATATTTTCTAATACCACATCAATGACGGTAGCACTTGACGCGGAATGGTTATTTCTTCTGCATAAAATTAAAAGATAAAATCACAAAGAGCTCAAAGAAAATTATCTGTCGTTTACCGGGGCCTTTTCTCATAAATAAATTATCGCTAATAAAACGCACACCCAGTATATCATATAAATGCAAGAGACCATCCGTCAGTTGTTATTTTTCAGACAGTTTAAAAAACGTGAGCCATTGGCCAAACGTGTCGCCATTATAATGACTACTCGTAGTAAAGTTCTAGTAGGGACGAACTATCTCGAACCATTCCAAGATATCGCGTCGGTGAGAGAGATGATGTGTGCGTTGCTCGAATACTACTTGTATGTACATGAACTTCCGTTAGTCTTCAGTATTTTGTGATACTAAGTATTGGAGTTCCGCAACGTCACACCCGTATTTAGCATCACCGCATTACCTACTGAATACATGAAATTGAAAAAAAAGTCCCCTGAGTTTCTTCCGCCGAATCTTTTCATTGTGTGGCCGCGTTCCGATCTGGTAGTAATTATAAATAAATCGACCGAAATTTAAATTTTTGCACACCATATCATGGTAGAATATCAACATATTCTACCATGATATGGTATGCAAAAATTTAAATCGATATTTAATTTATTTTTAATAACCTGTGATATCCATATTCTTGCATATAAATATTTTTTCATTTTTCATTTCATTACTCTTGTCGCAATAGCCTAAGTGCTTGTCATTGTCGGAATACGGTTTGAGAGTTAAGATAGCCAGTAAATAATAATAATAATGTCGCTCTACAAATAACACAAATCGATCTAACCCTAAAGTAAGCAAATTATTTACTTGTGTTAGGGGTGTTAGTTAACGATACTAATACATAGAAATACATACATAAATACCGTTTTATACATAATACATATCCAGACCCAGACATACGAACGTATCTCATCACAGAAATATTTGTCTCTGTTGGCGACTCGTCGAACGAATCGAACCCAAGCCCCATCGATTCGTAGCTAGGTTTAGCGAACCTAACTACGAATCGATAGGGCTTGGGTCGACCAATGAGGTGGTTAAATACATTGACATTGCTATACCAACACACGGATAGCAAGGATACTTTTGATACACGATGGTGATATTTCTTGGCTATTTGTAGAGCTCTCCGTGTGGAGCCACCAACCCTATGAATTAGAAAAATAGATGACTAAAAAAAGTATTTTCACGCCCGTATCCCCGAAGGGGTAGGCAGAGGTACAACAAGTGCACCCACGATTAGCCGAAGATACTTGGTCCCACAAATGTGATCGGTGGCAAGCTTATCGCCAACCGGACACTTTCCAATCCCGGGCAACTTTGTGTTTATCAGAAAACTGATAAACGCTTTTTTTATGTGCCCGACCCGGGAATCGAACCCAGGGCCTCATGTAGTCAACGCCAACGCTGACTTGAGGTTCAAAAGGGTGATAAGTTTTACATAAAGTATCGTTATATTTTTTTAAAAACTATTATATTTATGACGCATTTTGACTTTGAAATTGTATTAAAGAGTTGACCATTACACAAAGATATACAAAATGAATATATATGCGGCCATCAGTTTCTAAATTGTTGTGTCAAAATAAAGCTGAAGTGTTATTATTTACTTATTATTAATATAACTCGTACATCTTATGAAATATATACGTATAATGCTTTCAGCTAGTCTTAAAATAGATTTTCTCTTCTTTTTTATATCATAAGATAGCAAACAAGCAGATGGGTCTCCTGATTGTAAGAGTCAACCATTGCCTATAGACAAAGATATTAATGTACATTGCTATCTTGTGGCGAGGTCTAATATCACATGCATAAGTTTACCGGGTACCTTTCCCTCCAAACCGAAACAAGACAGTGACAAGCACTGACACTACTAGGTTTACTACGTGGTAGAGTGTTGCATCGGCTCGACCGGGTCTGGTACCACCGCCTTACATATTTCTGCCGCCATAGCGTCAGTGCTAATCACTATCGTGTTCCTGTTTGGAGGGTAAGGTAGCTGGTGAACTTAGGCATGTGGCATTAGACCTCGCCACAAAATAGCAACGAACCATTAACATCTTTGGTGTCTATAGGCAATGGTTGACTCTTTCCATCAGGAGATCCATCTGCTTGTTTGCTATCTTATGATATAAAAAAAACACCATTGCGGCAGGAATAGGTAAAACGGTAGTACCAGACCGGGGGGGGGGGGGGTTATCACGTAACTCGCAATGCGAAATTATCGTAATTGTTTAATTATTGAAAGACACATAATAGCCTTGTATATTAGTGACAGTCGTTGCTGCTTGATTAGTTTTGGTGCTGCGACATTGCAAAAAGTAGATACATCTAGTGACCAGCAAGCAATTGGCGACGTTTTTGATGACTTTTCCGTTACGTTTAAGAGTCATCGCTGATCGCAGTCGGATTGCACACGTTAGATAATACGCCTACCGGGCGGGACAATGCAGAACTCTACCACCTAGTAGCCACGATAGTAGTGACTCGCATAGCCAATCGATCGCCTTTTACGACCTGCCTGGCAGAACAGCAGTTGACCTATTCTTCAAAGAAGCTCGGACCAACACAGGGGTTCTTTGCCTAACTGCAAGAAATCTGTCGTACAAATATGAATTTTAAAATAATTACAGAGCGTAATTGCTATCATCTTTTTACATTGATGTAAAAGCCTGACACAATGAACTCTTGGTATTACGCAATTTTATTCACGTGAAAAGAATATTGCCTTGTCATGTCCTATCCATTTGTTAAGCACTTTCGAATAAGCTCTTCAGTAACGAATTCAACCTCTTACTTACGGAATCGCTTAATATTACGAGACATTAAAGGTATTTTATATTTAAAGATTGCTTTTGTTGAATTGAAGAAGCTTCCCCGTGATGGTCCGGGCTCCTTTGAAAAATATAGAATGTTATAAGAGGCGAACGACTGGCCATACGAGTCACTACCATCGTGGCTACTAGATGGTAGAGTTCTGAACTGTCTCACCTGAGTCTGTTACCACCGCCTTACCTATTCTTAAGACATCTCATATGTTGAATTATGACTAATTTATAGTTTATTTCGGACTAGCTGACCCGGCTTTTAACTACTCTTATTTTTCTATATTTTCTCACCTTTTAAACCTTCCCTGGACTTCAACAATTAATTCAAAACCAAAATTAGCCAAATCGGTTCAGCCGTTCGAGTCAGTCGAGACTAACGAACAGCAATTGATATATATATATATATATATATATATATATATATATATATATATATATATATATATATGACGGCGTCCGCGTCATCAAATGCAAGAATATTGTAAACAACAGGTGTACGCCTGAGCCACCGAGCGCATCGTTCGATATCCCTACTACTCAAATTGTAAACCTGTATAAAAGGCTCTGAGCGCCCCCCGTTCGGGCAGTCTTGGCTCTGGCGTGGCTCGGTACACTTGTTGTATCTTGCTCGTAGCTTATCCTTGACTCTTGGATAATTAATTTGTGCAAACAAGTTAATTATTATTGTCAACTATAAATTAGTCGCAGTACAATTTATAATTGACTATCTATTGCTTAAATTATGACTTATTTGTAGTAAGGAATAAGGAATAATTATGATTTACTTTGTTAATGAGAACTAGTAATTAATAATGGAAAGTTGATCAAAATATAAAGATCTGTTATATCGCCACATCCGCATTTTATTTATCGTATTTGACCCTCTTCCTACATCAGAATTGGGATCGGATTCACTCCCACTTCAGCATCAAACTATTTCGGTTAATTATGTAGAGCAGTAAATGTCTCTTTTCACTTGTGGTATGAAAACTATTCTTTGAAAAATAGCAGAAAATATTAATTCACGTTCTGTAAATGCATCTTAAGTTGATATACTTTGATTCTGATGAAGCAGACGATATGACTAACTGGTGTCCTCCTCCTAGCTTCGTATTCTTCATTACTGAGGGTCGTAATCTCCTCATTAGATTGTTCTTGATAGCACAATATTATGCCATTGGACTCTATCTTCAGCGGCGTGCAGAGCATCATAAAACATTTTAGACATAAGATTGGTGCAAACCTGGTCTGACCATCGCATAGGAGTACGACCACGTGGTCTTTTGTCTTCTACTTTTCCGGTCATGAATAGCTTTTCGAGATTGTCTCCTTGCTTTCTAGAGATGTGGCCGAAGTATTATAGAATTCTTTGAAGGCACGTAGCAGACAGTCTGGTCTTTACTCCAAGTTGTTTTAGTATGAAGGCGTTGGTCCTGTGTGCTGTCCAAGGGATACGTAACATTTTCCTCCAGCACCACATTTCAAACGCATCAATGCGACGTCTGTCTGCAGCTCTTAGTGTCTATGACTCTGCGCCATACGTAAATATGGAGAACACCAGCGTACAAACCAGCCTTTGCTTTGTTTTTAATGAGATGCTTCTGTCGTTCCAAAGATCCTTCATCTGACTCGTAGGATTTTTGTCGTGTAACTTACTAGCTGGTGTACCTTAAGTAAAATAAATATAGAAAAGAAAAAATTAGACGGGGTTGATCTGATCATTGTAGCTACTCACTCACTTAAGAGTCATGCCGTCACCTACTTCACAAGCCGCTGTCTTGGCAAGCTATATTATGACGAAGATCTCTTCCTTTTAGACTTAGATATGAACCGATTTAAGAGCACCACTGTATTTCGAGGAAGTTACAATTTTTGTGATAGAATCGAACATCGTAACAACTATTGCCGTGATAAACAGAAACTTATCTCAAATAATTTTTGCTTGCAGCGAAAGCAGGTCATCTACCACTATCTCTGGTGGCGTGTCCAGTGGCCGACCACCAGTGGTCTGCTATGTATGTTGTGACCTCGGCCCAGCCACATAGCTTCCATTTGTCCGAAGCGCTACAAGAAGAAAGAAGTTGCCACATCAAGTTCCGAAAACAGAAAACCAGTCGACATCTGTTCCAGAGCGTCACATGGTGTATTACACTAAGTGAAAATTAATTATTTTTTATATTTGACTCTGGTTCAGAAGGCCATATCTAACAAATATCTTGTGATTCCTTTGTAAGAGAACGGTTTTATGAACAAGAATCCAAGTAGTCGCTTGTCCTAATGTAATTTCCACTCAACAGATCAAATGTTTAACCACAGGGCAAAATTTAAATTTGGAGATCATATTTCACGCTTGACCTAATGAGTCTTAATAAAAAATTTTCGTTAGGTCGCAAAATTTTGGAGCAAGGTAGAATAGGAACTAAGCAACAACAGGTTAATTCTTAGCAATACTTAAACACTAAATCGTGCTCAATTTCAAAATCTGCTAGCGAGAGTATGGTAAATACTGACCTTGTAGATAAAGATAGAGAGCGCTTGGTGGATATTTTTAAAAACAATTGACAACCAATTGAATTAAAACCGTCGGGCTTAAATTCGTCGAGCTGAAATCGAATTAGTGGACCCTTTGAAGATCATTAATAAGCAATCTTAAAGTTTATTACCAACTAAAACTCAAACTAATATTAAAAAAAAGAAAACAATACAGATTTACATCTTCTTGCGACAGGCACATATAGAGCTAACAGTCGGTCCGAATATGTGATGCGAATCTTGTAGGGTTTAATAATGATAGCGCAGTATAATTCTCTGACAAATCATGGCAAGAGCGGTTAGGTAATATTCAACACGCGCTCAACAGCATTAAGGTATAGGGTCTCTGGATATGCCCCGATTGATTTGACATTCGGTATTCAAGGCAACTAACTACAAACTCACAAAAGTATCTACAAGCTTTGAACATCCAGTGTATCCAATAGAATCAAAAAATAAGCCCAATCGGACATTTTACGGTTGAGTAGAGTTAAAAAAAAATATTTTAGACCTTTCAGTGTAGATGATATTGTCTTTATTAGGAATAAGGGCTCCATAAAAGTTACCACAATTTTAGAAAACAAGTGCGCCCATGATAGCCTCTGCGAAGTTCCCCATATTCCTGTAGGATTTCTTGAGGTACCTATATGAAAATTATAACAAGGATGACGTGACGGCGTATACTCATGATAATCATCTTGTTCATAAAACTGGTCCAAACAATATTGATAGAAATGCAGTGTATATTGTAAATAGTTAAACAGTCAGTGTTTTTAATACCTTCGAACTACCTGCGAAGGAGATTCTCTAATCTTGTAATAACTAATGCCACTGTTCATAAGGCTGCATTATCAGCAAAAAATACGATATAAAGTAAACGAAAAAAAAATGTAGTAAAATGATGATAAAAAAAAATATCACTAAAAATGTAAGTAAAAAAAAAAGCAAAAAAAAAAAATAAAGGAAATGGGAGTCTTATAAGAAAAGAAATCAATGTAAAAAAAGTAAAAGAAATAATTTAACAAAAAATTTAGGATTGACAAAAGATGCAGGATTGACAAAAGATGCTGGATTGACAAAAGATGCTGGATTGACAAAAGATGCAGGATTGACAAAAGATGCAGGATTGACAAAAGATGCAGGATTGACAAAAGATGTAGGATTGACAAAAGATGTAGGATTGACAAAAAATGTAGGATTGACAAAAAATGTAGGATTGACAAAAAAAAGGAAGGATTGACAAAAATGTAGGAAGATTAGAGTCATTGAAGGGAGTTTCCGGTCCAATGACTCAGCTAAAGGGGTTCATTCCGGTCTAGCCTTTTGGCTACAGGGATTGCAACCCGGTCTAGCATTAGCTACAGGGATTTCCGGTCTAGCACTGTCAGCTAAAGGGATTTCCGGTCTAGCATTAGCTACAGGGATTTCCGGTCTAGCACTGTCAGCTAAAGGGATTTCCGGTCTAGCACTCTCAGCTAAAGGGATTTCCGGTCTAGCATTAGCTACAGGGATTTCCGGTCTAGCACTCTCAGCTAAAGGGATTTCCGGTCTAGCACATTAGCTAAAGGGATTTCCGGCCTAGCACACTCCAGTCTCCGGTTTTAAACTGATGAGAGGGAGTTTAGTACACTCCAGTCTCCGGTTTTTAACTGATGAGAGGGAGCTTAGTACACTCCAATCTCCGGTTTTTAACTGATGAGAGAGAACTTAGTGCATTCCAGTCTCCGGGTTTTTTAACTGATGAGAGGGAGCTTAATACACTCCAGTCTCCGGTTTTTAACTGATGAGAGGGAGCTTAGTACAATCCAGTCTCCGGTTTTTTAACTGATGAGAGGGATTCCTAGCTTAGTAGGATCCAGTCTCCGGTTTCAAAACTGACGAGAAGAGTTTAATAGTTGTAGTTGCTGAAGGGGTTACCGGACCAGCACACTATTGTAACATTTCGCTAAAGATCACGCTAATTATAGAGTTGTAAAAAAAAAAAAAAAGATTATGTTTAGTTTTCTAAAAGATATGTCAGGATGAACGAGGCGTTCCTTGTCCTCAAATGTATAAAGATGCGCACACGAGGACGTGTGCATGTCAGTATGGCCGTGACGGCGTCCGCGTCATCAAATGCAAGAATATTGTAAACAACAGGTGTACGCCTGAGCCACCGAGCGCATCGTTCGATATCCCTACTACTCAAATTGTAAACCTGTATAAAAGGCTCTGAGCGCCCCCCGTTCGGGCAGTCTTGGCTCTGGCGTGGCTCGGTACACTTGTTGTATCTTGCTCGTAGCTTATCCTTGACTCTTGGATAATTAATTTGTGCAAACAAGTTAATTATTATTGTCAACTATAAATTAGTCGCAGTACAATTTATAATTGACTATCTATTGCTTAAATTATGACTTATTTGTAGTAAGGAATAAGGAATAATTATGATTTACTTTGTTAATGAGAACTAGTAATTAATAATGGAAAGTTGATCAAAATATAAAGATCTGTTATATCGCCACATCCGCATTTTATTTATCGTATCTGACCCTCTTCCTACATATATATATATATATATATATATATATATATATATATATATATATATATATATATATATATATATATATATATATATATGTGTATGTATGTATATATATATGTGTATATATATATATATATATGTATATATATATATGTATATATATATTATATATATGTATATTTATCTTTATTAATAATTTCGTCAAAGGTTACGATAGACTCAATCGAATCCTTACCTAAATCATAAAGCGTAAAAAAATAATTATTTTATTTTATCTTAACTTTATCCGGAAAATTCGGATTGACGAGTATTTTGTTAAAAAAAAAAGTTAGACAAATGGGCCATATTTCTTTAAAGATTACAAATATGTGGTGTAGATGGCGTGAGCATTTATTAAAGTATCGTAGAACGGAGCGCAGGTTATCATAAAACTTATTTTCTCTTCGTTCATAAAAGTACAAATAGAAATAACAGTAGTAATTAAAAAATAGCAACACTATAGTGTTGTCTTTATTAAACCAACGTAGTAGTTTTAATGTCTACTTTTTGAATTAGTATATAAATTCCGTACTATAAGGCTTCCGAGCGAAGCCGGGTTTTCATCTAGTAAACATATATATCGCTAAAATTATAACCCTCCTTCAGCTTCGCTGTAAACGAGGAATAAGTTTACAATGCTTGTTATATATAACGATTATTCTATAAAAGTTTATGACGCATTAGTACCGTAGTCTTTATACTTGGTCATAATCCTTTGTAATGGTAATCCAATACCTATATTTATTGATTATGAAACCTTCAATTAAAATGCAGCTTATGGACGTAACCGGTATATAACTTTTTTCAATTAAAAAGTTATCAATAAAAAACGTTCATTACACGTACATCTGAAAATTTAAGCTGCCTACAAAGACTACTGTACAGTCAGACCTATAAATATGTACCAATTCCTAGGCTAAATAAAGTGTCATTTATGGATGTTTAAAAATAATTCAAAATAAAACCTAAATACAATACTATATTATAAGTGGTTAGGCGGTTTGATTTTGAACATAAAGTCTCAGGCTCAAATCTAACACTGGGTGAATAATTTTTATTTGATTTTTCCATCTCGATAAAATTCAGTAATAGGTTGCAGGTACATTTTTTAGTAGTAAACTGCAACTATTGGCTTAGGTTCAGAGTTTAATCCTCGGATTGTAAAAAAACTGTTACAGACTAGCTGCAGCGTGCAGCCCGCTGCATTGTAAAAGATTTAGTGAATCCCGCGGGATCACCTAACTTTTCTGGGATAAAAAACAGCTTATGATTATAATGATAATATATAAAATATAAAATATAAAATCAATAATTATAATATTATTATAATTATAATATAATTATATTATATTATTACCATTAATCTGGGATAAAAAATTCTGCGTCTTCAGCTATCTACATACCAAATTTCATCGTAATCGGTTCAGTAGTATTTGCGTGAAAGAGTAACAAACATCCATACATACATACATGCTCACAAACTTTCGCATTTATAATATTAGTAAGATTATTTTTGGGGTTTTTGTCGAGAATTCAGCAGCTCAAGGTCTGGAAGTGGTATATTAGCACTCTGTGCCTCGGATTAGCACATAAAACTGTCAGTTACGGTTATTCCAAGGAGAAAGTGGTATTCGCCAAAAACTTCCTAGACCTGATAGGACGGTTATATGCAGCGATTTAGATCATCACCGGCGAATCAAAAAGTATGTTCACCTGCAGTTTACTTTGACTACTTCTCAAAGGAACCAGCATTAAGATACCATTTTTATAATTTAAATGTTGTAAAACTATAGGAACCATCTTTCAATCAGATATATAATCAAATACTTCCATTGTTCAGACTAAAATATGATTTGTGGTTTTAGCACCACAAGCAATATTTCAATCTGCACTTTTTCTAACAAAATATATATATATTTTTTTTTTCATATAATGCCCTTTTTAATTCCAACTGTACTAACCAAAAATCTGTTTGCTTTCACCAAACTTGTATAATTGAGAACGGCATTCGAAATTCAATCGGCTATTTAACTTGGTCTCGATTAATCCCCCATTACGTCACATTCCGTCGGCGATAGCTTGCGGAATCATGACGGAATCTAATTACATTAGCCCTTGTATATCAAATACAAACACAACTTACTAACTGTATAATATAATCAGGAGTTACTTCGCAAAAATCTATTTGTATTACGAAGAAACTTTTCTACACTAGAAATTACTGTCACAAACAAATAGTATATACTCAAGACATAGTATTTTTATTATTTTGTAAAATAATAATAATAAATATTCAACAAGCAGATACTAATCATAAATATTCACGGGACAAATTACACTTACTGATCTAACTACAAAATAAGCAAATTATTTGCTTATGTTATGGGTATTAGTCAACGACATTAATACAGGGCAATACATATATAAATACTGGAATCATGAACCTAGTTCTAGGTTCATGACTGGAATATATTTAATAAACACCCAAACCCGGAAACACAAACTTTTATGCTCATCACACAAATGCTTGTTCCCGTCGGGGATCGAACCCGAGCCCCGTCGATTACGTAGTAAGGATTGCTAACCACTCGACCAACAAGGCGGTCAAAGATGGCTCTCCTGATAGAAAGTGAAACCATCGCCTATGCACACCAAAGATGTAAATGACGCGTTGCTATCCGTGTCGCAGGAAGCAATGCTATAGTATGCATAAATCTACTACGACTACCTTACCCTCTAAACTGGAATACGACAGTGACAAGCATTGGCTATTACGGCAGGAAAAGGTAAGGTGGTGACACCAGACCCGGGCGAGACAATGGAGATCTTTACCATCTAGTAGCCACGATGGTAGTGACTAATGTTTAGATGGATGGATGTTTGTTATTCAATCACGCAAACTTTTGAATGAAATTTGGCACTAGGTAGATAGTGACCTGGAATAGCACATCGGTCTTTATCCCGAAAAAATTGCACGGGATTCACCTAAAACTTTTATAATGCAGCGGACTGCAGGCTGCAACGAGTATTATATAGTTTTAAACATGAAAAAAAACGTGTGGCACCCGGAGACTGCCGCGATAAAGCTATTGCATAGCATTTTTTATCAACTTATGCAATTACAATTATATATTTATTTTATTTATGCAGTATTTTTTTTCTTTGTTTTTTTTTTCCTTAATATTAATTCAAGTTACACTTTGAGCGTGATGACCGATAAAAAAACAATTTTTTTTCTTTTATTAAATAAATGAGATGTTAATATTGTTCAAAATATTTTTATTATCTTTCAATACATGTCGGTTCTTCGGGAATATTTAATAAATGCACTTTGTTTATTCATATTTAAAACACTTTGTACACAAATTATACAAGTACAGATGTTCACTGTTGTACGTAGATAAATACCTATACACCTATATACTTTCTCACAAACAGCTGATTACGGTAGTTTTCCAATACAACCAATGCCATCTAAAGACGGGTTGCTGAGCTAAAGAGACAAGCGTGATATTTCAAAAAGTCATTAAAAGTTCTGGTATTTATCGATAGATGAAAAAACTAAAAAGTATCACCGCTGTGCTGGTCGGAGTGGGGGGTGTTAGGTTTTTTCGTTACGGAATTTCTGGATTCGGTCTCCACGCTTAAGGCCTGCGATAGAAGCTGTGCAATAGCTTAAAAAAAGTTTCTGTATTCCATGGTTTTAAATATAAATAATTTAAATACTTGTAAACAAATGTTGAAATTTTAAGTAACTAAAACAAATCAATACATGATAGTATGTATAGACATGAAATAAATAGTACTGTATCATGATTATAACTCTTGTAAATACTGTGATTTTTTTTCACTGAAGCCGGGTAAAGACATAGCTTCAAACATTTGAACAGTTTCATTGCTATGTGTGGCACGGGACTTTGGTTGTTAAAACTTTGAACATATATTCAAAGTCGCGTGCCACACAGCAATCAAACAAGTGTTAAAATATTTGAAGGTATGTCTGGCGCCGGCTTAAAATTTGAAATATAACTAACTTGAATATTTTATGCACACGTTGTAATTCAATTAAAATTTATTACTGCATTCGATATCTAGTTATGTTAATTTACTTTAAATTTAAATATATAGAGTAATTTATTAGGGCGAGCGAAGCGAGCCCTACACTAGGCCACTTTCTATGCACTTTGTGGTACATTTTACTGAAAAATTATCGGTCTTTTAGGTTTGTTCTTCGACGTAGTAGTTTAAATTCATGTCTAGATGTGTTATCTACCAAAAAATACCATTTACAGACCTTAAAATAGAAGAAATAATTTGTATTAAAATCTTATTTCTAGTAACGCCATCTATTATAAAAGTAACGAGTTAAAATCGATTGAGGGTAGGCGCCTCCAAATTTTGAGTCATCACTTTTTCCAGATTAGTGATATATACAAAAAATAAGTAAGCAAATTGTAACTAATAATACAGATTATGTTAAAATTTAAATCTGGCCATCTTGATGTTTTGTGAGTTATGATTTATAATTATGCAATTCTGGAGACAAATTTTACCTTGCGCTGCTCTTCTGTAGCACCAACTCCACTCTCGATCGCCCGGTTGGTCGAGTGGTTAGCAACCCTGTCTACGCAATCGATGGGGCTCGGGTTCGATATTCTTGTATTTATATATGTACTTCTATGTATTAGTATAGTTGACTAACGCCCATAGCACAAGCACATAATTTGCTTACTTTGGGGTTAGATCAGTAAGTGTAATTTGTCCCGTGAAAAAATAAATAAAAAAACTCGGTTTCAACTTTTCCAGCAATTATGTACCTAAGCATTTTTTGCTACTCACTATTTTCAGCCGACTACCCAAAAAGGAGGAGGTTCCTATTTGGTCGGAATATTTTTTTTAAGTATGTTCACTGATTATTCGAAGACGTCTGAACCGATAAGGATTTATTTTGTTTCAGTGAGTACCTAGATACTTTTCAGGTTATTTAATTTTAATTTGACGAAGATCTGATGCAGAGTACAGGAGACACTGGAAGTGGGAAATCAACTGTTTGAAAGAAAGAAAGAAAGAAAATATTTATTTGCAAGAATATGGGTGTTACAAGTTGTTAAAAATTAATTAAGTTACCAACATATTCTACCATTATATGGTGTGCAAATATTTAAAATATTATCATTGTATAATATAGCATTTTAAATGCTGTATCGATTGTTTAGAAGTACTACCGGATCGGAACGCGGCCACACACTGAGAAGATCCGGCGGAAGAAACTCAGCGGGCTGGTCTTTTTTGTTCCCTTATTTTATGTACTTATTACTAATGTACAAGAAGGATTTCATATTACAAAATTATTTTTATAATTACAAATTTCATTTTTTGTATGATTAAGATTTTTGTAATTTACAAAGTTTCCATCATTTACAAAATTTTACTACATTGAATTTTTTTAAGGCAATCTACAAAAGTATATTTCTATGCATTAACATTTAATTTTATCGGCTAAAAATTTTGCAATTTGCAAGATTTCTGCGTCTAAATTGTCTTATATTTGTATAGTTATATTAGAGCAATTTTAAATAACATGTTTAAAAATATTTTTAAAAGATTTTAAAACTTTACGCAGGAAATTATAATTATTAACCGCGATTTTCAAAAATCGAGCTTTCATCTGATCTCCATGGTTTGAGATTCTTGAAACGTGATTATATTTTTTCAATGACGTCAGTATATATCTGTATGTGCGCACGTGATTTAATCTCTCACAGATTTTAAACGGCCTGGCTGATCGAAAAACGGTTTGCGGTGAAAGATCAAAATCAATAATCAAGAAAAAAAAACATGGAAAGGAGAATGCAAGGGAAGTCCGAAGGAATGTTGTGTTAGGCACAAGGGGGTTTTAGGTCTAGAGCAGGGATGTATGCGGGGAACAGAGTGAATAGAGCGTTAGAGAGATTACTTAAAAGCCCAGTTTTAAGTCAGGGTCCCCGCCCGTCTTGCTCTGCATAATCATGTGCCTATCCCAACGATATTGTATGAAAGTGAGAGTTGGGTATGTTAGAAGGGTATGAAAGTATAAACAACGCAGTCGATGAAACAAATAGCTATGAAAAATATGTCGCGGAACTCTCGCGGACCGGTTCGTAATGTTGAAGTGAGAGAGAAGTTATGCTTGAAAAAAAGTGTTGGTGTAAAGATGAGAAAGAGCATGCTCCGTTGGTTCGGACATGTAGAAAGAATGGTAGGTGAAAGGTTAACAAAACAATATACAATGCAATACTTTATTATTTATTTTTCTATACATTAAAAGTTTATAGACTTTATTATTATAAATAAAGTCTATACATTAAAAGATGTTTTCTCATAAAAATATTTTTCTAACAATATTACTAGATAGTATAACTTTGCGAGCCCTTACAAAGCTCTGCTTTTTGCTAGTTGTTAATCATTATTGAAAATTATTTCCCAGCCAGGCAAGTCTACCGCATGAGAACTGAAGTCCATCTGAGAAACGATAAATCTGGTGAATTAGTTTGATTAATTTAGTTACATATAATTTAACGTATTAGTATTTAAATTAATTATATTTAAATTAATAAAATTTAATAGTTGATTAAAATCAATCATTTTTTTATATCATAATAAATAACAAACAAGCAGATAGGTCTCCTGATGGAAAGAGTCAACCATCGCCTATAGACACTAAAGATGTTAATGGTGCGTTGCTATCTTGTGGCGAGGTCTAATGCCACATGCATAAGTTTACCGGCTACCTTATCCTCCAAACCGGAACACGATAGTGACCAGCACTGACGCAATTGCGGCAGGAATAGGTAAGGCGGTGGTACCAGACCCGGTCGAGCCGATGCAGAACTCTACCACCTAGTAGCCACGATGGTAGTGACGCACATAGCCACTCAGTCGCCTTTTACGACCTGCTTGGCGGAACGGCAGTTGGCCTATTCTTCAAAGGAGCCCGGGACCAACACGGGGGAAAAACTTCATCATATACTTTACTTAGGTATTTTGGGGTTAGATCGCTTCGTATCTAGCGATATTTATTTGCCTTTCGTGTACAAGTCCAACTTTCAATTGACTTCTTTTATTGCGCGATGAAGTTTTGATATAAAAAAAAGAATATTGCGAAATAAAAACTTGTGTATGAATTTATTTATCTCAGCACAAGGAATCAATAAATCAGTCTACTGTAATCTCCAGTTGCATATCAAACATTACCTTGAAATTTCATAGTTTGATGGCAAATGTTGACATACTAGACCCGTATATCGCATTTTGTCGCAGCGCAAACATACTCCAGCAGGCTTAGGATAAGCAACACGATAAAATTTTATCGACCTCGTTTTCTCGACTTTTATGTCACTTTCTCGATTCGCTAACGCATTTGACACTTGATTCGACATGATACTTCAAAGGAAGAGAAAATGATCAATTTTACTCGACGGTAGTTATTTTCTCTATCGATCGAAACGTCTTGCTGTCATTTTATCGATTTGTCATTTGACACTTCGTTAAAATTTGGTTAAAATGTTGATAACCTTATCCACTATTTCATATTATTATACTTTAATTATACAATAATTACAAAACTTTTTGATTTCTATTCATTTTATTAAATATAGATTTCGGTCCAGTGTTGGCAGTAGTATGTATGGCAGGCAGGCAGGCAGGCAGTATGGCATATATGTATATAATAGTGGTGGCAGTTCCATATTATACCTATTATGTGCTAAATATCTACGGTTAACGGCAAGCCTGCAAAATACAAAGAAGGCACATAGGAAATTTGTGTGATCTTTTTACACAACGGACGGAGCATTCCAATCACTATAGCGCTTCAATAAACCCAATAACCATTGCTCTCTAAATAATATAGACCTTGTGAATTTTGAGGTTTTAGAGCCACACACCGATCAAGGCATGCCTCTTTAGTTAAAGGTAAGTGAACATAAGAGACTTGTAATTCAGTTTCTAGTAGATATGACAGCCATCCAACTTCATTAACTGTAATAACAGAATATCTTTGTAGTAAATACTAATTTGACTTAGGTGAACTCATAAAGTTATATTTTCTCAAAAGTTATCTGTAGTTTTTCGAGTTTCTTTTTTAAACAGTTAATATGTTACATATACATGTCAAGTGTATGCAGCTGGATACAAGTAATAACCCTTTTCTTGGTGGTCAACTTTTCACAATACTTACAGCCACATACCAACAAACAACAACAATGCTTACATCATAGAATAATGATGCAAATGTGTTATTCCTCTAAGGCTTGCATTGATTATGTATTTAAGGAGTTTTTACTACCCATTCAAGTTATATTTAGTCAAAAAAAGTATTTGTTTTAATCAGTTGTTTTCAGACCAAGTTCCATGTATGATTAACATACTACTATGATGAATTATTTTCTGTAATATTCATAACTTAAAATATCCAATATGACACATGTAGTTCTCAATTACCTAGGTACCTACATGTGTAAACATTATTATTTTATATGTCTACATTTAAAGATAATTTACCATACAGAAAGGCAGTCAGTTCTTGTTATTATTGTTTATTACAATAATATATGTCAATAAAAAATATAATTATTATTTGCAGATAAGACTTCAACTGCAGAATTTTTAATATTACTGACAAATATCCTAGAAGAACAAATGATGCCCTCATATGGCATAATTGAAATGGATGAAATGCGAAGACTACATAATAGAAGATATTGATGGATCCTATGTATACTGGTGCAACTTGCAAAACAACGGAAACCATTTTCTTGCCTCAAAAGCCTTAAAATTACCTTATATTTGTCCTAATGTAATAAAGTATTTGAAAATTTGTACAAATTTTCAAACACTTCTATTGATTTATGTCAAAACTAGCTGTTGCCCGTGACTTTGTTCGCGCAGACTTTGTTTACTCCGCACAGCTCCTCCCCCGTAGGTGATAACGTGATAATATGTAGCCTATATGTTGACCCGACCTGTTAGTAATATTCATGCAAAATTTGAAGTAAAGCTATGCAGTACTTTTTGAGTTTACCCCGGACATACATTGACTTTCCTACGATTTTATTATATGAAGGTATAGATTACAAGCTACAGAA
Organism: Apodemia mormo; assembly: GCA_036924255.1. Lineage (NCBI taxonomy): Eukaryota > Metazoa > Arthropoda > Insecta > Lepidoptera > Riodinidae > Apodemia > Apodemia mormo. The sequence continues at coordinate 40,525,170 of JAUPFN010000001.1, read as the reverse complement.
CATTTAATCCGGCCTCCAGTAAAGTTGTGTCATTGCACTTGCACTAGTATACGTAGGACCCTTCGATGTGATAATTACAAGTATTTTCTTTTAGAAGTGTTAACTTTGTTACTTTTGTTGTTGTTTTTTAATCGAAGTGATTTTGGTAGTAACAATACTTAGTGGATTATTGGTATAATAAAATACTTTAGTGTTGTATAAGATTTATTTAAAAAAATATATACTCTAGGCAAACCTTCTATCTAAGTATTAAATAATTTTATATAATAAAAATGAAACTTATAGTCATCAATGGCTAATTTTCAGTATAAGTTTAATGACACACTATTCATAGTATTTAATGTTTTAATGCCAAACATAGATTTTACTATATGGAAAAGTCTTGAGAAATAATTTTTATTTTCTTTACTTAATAAAGTTACAAAATGAATAAATCACACAAAATACAAAATGAATAATTATAAAAAGTGTGTAATATGAAGCAGTCTTGTAAAGAAAATTAAATTTGAGTTTTAAAAAATATACAAACACATCTACTCTACTAAACTAACAATTATTATTAATGTTTGTACTTCTCAGAATAGATAAATAATTTTCACAATTTATCACCTTATGACTTAAATTTATTAACATGTATCTTTGAATTTTCACTAATGTAACAAACTTATAGAAGATTACACGCACTATAATAAAGCTATTATATTTTAAATTTAAATGTTTTCTACAATTTAAATATCTCTTGTTATCTCGCATAATTAATCAGTAATGAAAATTCAATATCAAAAATTAGTTTACTATATAGTATGAGTAGTATGGAATTTCACTTGAAAATAAAAAATCAACAAGTCAAATATTTTTTCCTAAGGTAACATTAACTTTCTATTAATTTAAATTTTAAAAATTACACATATTAGGTACATTAAGACTATCATGTTATAAACTTAATTGTTTTCTACAAATTAAAATTTATTTTTCAATCTTGCACAACCATTAAAAACAGCAAGAAAAATATAATATTCAGCATTAACTTATAAATCTTCTTAATCAACAATTTCAAAAAATGTAATAAATAGAAAGGCTTCTTCTTTATTCTATTTCCATTACTCGCTGTTTAGTCAACCTGTAAACAAATATATCTTATCAAAATGTTGTTATATATGTTTACTTAATATATTTTTTTGTCAGTTAACTCAGGACTTATGACTCCAGTCTTGCATGTTGCATTTTGTGTAGTGTTATATAGATTTGCATTGTAAATTATATAATGGGGTCGAAAAAACAATTGGTTACATTTATAAAAGGGAGTGAAAGAAGCCTACACTATTCTCCAGAGAAAGCTTCTCATATTATTCAGGATTTTTTTACAAGAATCAAGTTTTTCATATAATCTTGAATTTATGATATTAATTTTGTAAAAAACCACAACTCTTACAATGAAAGAAATATATTAAAATATGTTTAAAATTTGATTCTTTCAGTCTACCTTGTTAGATGATTTGTCATGGAGATATGTATGTAAATAAATACTTACAGTGTTCCATTGTTTTCCTTTCTTCCTCTAGAAACAATAATGTATGAAGTATTTGTAGAATATACGGTGTTATATTATGCTTTCCCAATATTAAAGACTTTAATCTTTGGTGCTACAAGTCTAGTCCATGAATCCACCGTGGCGACAAAGTTAATTTATGCTTATTACTTCTTATCCTGAAAAGAAAATCATAATTATTTTTAATAACCTATATAGGCTTTTAAAAAATATAAGTATAAAGAAGTACACTACTTACGTTTTATTTTGTGTTCCCATTTCACATACCTAACACAATTTAATTTTGTACTAGAATCGGAAGAATGATGATGATTTTAGAGATGTGAGAACCAAACAGAATAAATCAATAATTCCTTGTATGTAATGGTTAGATAATTAATTAATTTATAATTAATTAAAAATACAAATTAGTTAAAGTACAATACTTTTTGACGTAATGTAAATAAACTTTTAATTTTTCGTATAGAGAAAATAATTCTACGAATTTTCGTGCTACTCAGCACTCAGTGTTACCAACTCTATTCAAAATTACAACTACTTACAAAGTTTTCTACAAAATTCAGTAGAAAACTAAATGTAAAATAAAAAGTTAATTTAAAGCTGGTGCTTATTTTGTATTATTTAATGTTACTATTAATAACATATACTCAGGAAAAATAATACATAAAAACATATTATAATAATCAAAATATTAATTAATCAATCAAAAATAACAAAAAAATCGAGTGTAGCTCACACTCGTTTTTTCGTTAGAAGTAAATGTAAGAAGACAAAATAAAATAAAATTTATATACTCTTTGAGTAAGTCTTTGAATCAAAGAGAGATAAACTGAAAAGTCGAAGAAAAATGTTTTTCGTTCTTGAGATGTAAATCACAGACCGTGATCCCACAAACTAACTTTTTTTTTATTAACAACAAGCTGAATATTTGTGAAAAGCTTCATTTTGACGAGACAACCGTCTTTTCTATTTTCGAAAAATCTCGAATCGGGTAACTAATAAAGTTAATGCTGCGAAGACATTGGGTTCGGTAAATAATAAATATTTATTAATAACAATAATTATTTTTCGACTTTAATCGCTTGATTATATTATGAAAACTACGATGAAACTTTTGTCCTACATATTTGATGATTTTTCTGACAATCCCACTTATGAGATTTTTAAATTGATATTAATCAATTTAAAAATAACCTAATTTTCTCACAACAGCTTGTTAATTATTATTGTAATTCAACGGTAACTTTATCATACACGTAAAGTGGAAACTTTTCTTAGTCTGACACTCTAAAGTTTCCTTATTTTATCTATCTTTATTAGTTACCCGATTCGAGATTTTCAAAGATAGAAAATATGGTTGTCTCGTCAAAACGAAGCTGTTCACGAAAATTCAGTTTGTTCTTGGAGACCACGGTCTAACAGTAAGTCTTAGGTTGGATTGCTTGCATCTGGCTGATTTTTGGAGCTATTAATAGATAACATTATTTGTAACATAAAATACTGTGAATTGTATTCTGTTCTATCTTATTTTCTAGTTGGCATAATACTATACATTTATGTTTGTTTATCGTAATGCATTTTCGTGTCATTGTCAAATCACAACAATTCTATGGAAGTTTCTCAACAAAAAAATTAATCAAAAATGTTGATTGATTAGTCTAAAAGAAGATGTTAATTTACTCAATAATGTTAGAATTATAATTGAAAGGAATAATTATAGTGGAAAAAAATAGTTTGTTAATAATAATTGTTACGCACTTTTACGCATAATTAGTTACGCAGTTATACACCCAGAAGTAAATACACGCTGGCATCTTAATTGCCCTTTACATTAAAACATCTTATGAATCATAATTCATTGTTTCAGTTTTATAGAATAAAAAACTAGTTTTGATGGTCAAAACTAAAAAGAGAGAATAATTCAAAAACCTGTAAAATATCTTTAATTACAATTGTAAATAGGTACGGCTACACTACGCTTTGGTTATATTTCCTTCGACTCTGACAAAGAAGAGAAATGATGACAGGAAGTTATAAATGTAAACAAAAGCTCATAATGATTAACACAAGTTAAATGCACCAAAGGTGTATCTTAAAAATCAGAATTAGTATAATATCTATGTCTTCTAGTGACAACATTTATTTCTCTATTCGAGTAAACTTTTTGTTTAATTTATCTCTGACGTTTTAAATGTTTATCGTGGCATGCTTAATAACGTCCATCGAGATATTAATAAATGTCAAGCAAACGTCACTTTCTCGATCGATATATATCTCGTGGTGCTTATCCTAAGCCTGCAGGGTCCAATGTAGGCTATTTATAGTATCGCATACGTATTATAGTTAACGTTTGATTATTAGATCGTGCTGGTCAGTAGAGCACAAAACGCATTCACATTTAGCAATGATATTATTTAATCTAAATACTAACACATTTTGTTACTTTTTTATATCATTCGATAGCAAACAAGCAGATGGCTCTCCTAATGGAAAGAGAAACCAATTCTTATAGAAACCAAAGATGTTAATGGTGCGTTCTATCTGTGTGACGGGAAAGAAAATACAACATATCTTCCGATTTAGAGGGCTAGGTAACTATTAGATTTATGCATATGGTATTGCCAAATCGCCACATGGATAGCAATGTACCATTAACATCAATGGTATCTATATCGATGGCTTCTCTTTCCATAAGGAGACATATCTGCTTTTTGCTAATTAACAATATTAAAAAAATATGAATAATGTATTTATATGATAGCAATAGCTTATATAATTAATTTTGGTCGTGATTCCGTAAGGTAATGAAATATGACGTAATATTAAACAATTAATTCCGCAAAGTTATTACTGACTATTAAATATAATAGGTGCTACCCACAGACCACATGAATACTAATTGACACAACATTGGGAAAAAAACGTGTCGCCGCGAATTTGAGCAAACGCTCCTACCACTGTCAAAAGTGTCACATTTGTAGATATATTATATTTTGGAGAAATAGAAATATACCATGTTGTCCGGTTTTATCAAACCGGAAGAGATGACATGGTTTATAAATTAGCCTTAGAGTAATTTTATTTCATCGGTAAATATTATATCTCTGTATTTCTGTGTGTGAATGCAAGCTACGCTGATAATCCACGAGTCGTTGCGTTCTACCATCTCGTTGTCACGTTGATAGTACATTTATAGCCAATCGTCTTACGAACCTTATACGAACTGCCTAGCAGAATGACAAAGGCTCTTACTAATAAATGAAAAATCAAAGAGTATTGTTTGTTTGAATGTGCTGATCTCTGGACTAACCACTCCGATTTGATTTTATATGTATGCTTAATCGCCCCGTTGGTCGAGTGGCTAGCGACCCTGACTACGCAATCGATGGAGCTCGGGTTCGATCCCCGACGGGGACAAGCACTTGTGTAATGAGTATAAATGTTTGTATTTCCAGGTTTGTGTGTTTATTATGTATATAAAAGTATATATATATATATATATATATATATATATATATATATATATATATATATATATATATATATATATATATATATATATATATATATATATGTATTAGTATCGTTGACTAATACCCATAACACAAGTAAATAATTTGCTTAATTTGGGGTTAGATCAGTCAGTGTAATTTGTCCCGTGAGTGTTTATTTTTATTTATATTGATTTATGTTTATCATTTACGAGAAAGAAGTTATACTTCCTTTTAACCAACTATGCAAAAGGAAGCAGTTATTGAATCACTCGAAGTCATGGGTAACATATAATAAAATTCATACTAATCCATACTAATATTGTAAATGCGAAAGTAACTGTCTGTTTTTCTGTCTGTTTGTCTGTCTCCTCTTCACGCCTAAGCCACTAAACCGATTTAGGTGAAATTTCACACAAAAATAGTTTAAGACCCGATAAAGGACATAGGATAGTTTTTATCCCGGTAATCCCACGGGAACAGGAACTTGTAAAGTTAAATGTGATGAGCTGGCGAGGCTGTTTCACTCTGCTGTACACATCGAGCTTTTTTGAGGTCAGCTTAACCTTTTTTTCCAAATAACCACGATTCTCGAAACGTAATTTCCGATATGTAAATACCAAGAATTCCAAACATGTTCTCAAACGAGGCGACATGACGAAGGGTGATTACTTGTTTGTTTATGTTCTTTGTTCAGTTCACTCTACCTACTCCACAAGGGAACCGGCTAAATACTGAATTATCTATATTATTAATTAATATTTTAATATATATATATATATATATATATATATATATATATATATATATATATATAGCGAAAGTTTGGATATTTGGATGGATGTTTGTTACTCAATTGAATGAAATTTGGCACACAGGTAAATGATGATCTGAAATAGCACATAGGCTATTTTTATCTCGGAATAATTAGGTGATCCCGCGGGATTCACCAAAAACTTATAATGCAGCGGGCTGTACGCTGCAGCTAGTAATATTATAAATGCAAATGTTTGGATGTTAGGATGGATGGATGGATATTTGTTACTCGATCACGCAAAAACTACTGAATTGATTTGATTGAAACTTGGCACACAAGTAGATGATAACCTGAAATAGCACATAAGCTACTTTTTATTTCAGAAAAAAGAGTCGTTCCCGCGGGATTCACCAACAAATTTTTATAACGAGAAAGATATAAGAGGATATATTAAAGAAATTTTATAATGCAATGGGCTGCACGCTGCGACTAGTGTATTGTAATAAGATTAAAATCAGAAGTACTTTATTAAAAAAAACTTTTTACACGTTATTTTGACCCTTAACCCAGAAATACAAACACTATTGCTTATCACGTGCTTAGAACCCGATCCCCATTTATTACGTAGTCAGAATCCCTAACCACGCGCCCAATATCGCTGTTTATGTGTGTCATTTCTACACAGAATAAGTAGTTTGTTTATGGAGCAATGAATACGCTTCAACAATAAGCTACCCAATGTACAAATTACACGCATCCCCAAAGTTAACAATATGCTTTGCTTGTGATATGGGTGTCCATCAAGGACAGAAATGCATAGATGAGGTGATAATACGTACGTTCCCCGTGTTGGTTCTGGGCTTCTTTAAAGAATAGACCAACTGCCGTTCTGCCAGGCATGTCGTAAAAGGCGAACAATTGGTTATGCAAGTCACTAACATCGCGGCTACTAAGTGGTAAAGTTCTGCATTGTCTCGCCCGGGTCTGGTACCACCTTCTTACCTATTCCTGCCACAATAGCGTCAGTGCTTGTCACTGTCGCGTTCCGTTTTGGAGGATAAGGTAGCCGGTAAACTTATGCACGTGGCATTAAACCTTGCCACAAGATAGCAATGCACCACTAACACCTGTGGTGTCTTAAGGCGATGGTTGACTCTTTCCATCAGGAGACCCATCTGCTTGTTTGCTATCTTATGATATAAAAAACGTAATGAATAAACAAATATATGAGGATGTTTTTAATAAAAACAGTTGTACTGGTTTCACTATTTATATAGTGTGTAAAAAAACCCTCTCCGATTGTTAAAGGCATTACTTGGTATTTTAATACAATCATCGCCTCTGTGGTGTAGTGATTCGGTGTCGGAGTTGATCACAGAGGTCCCGGGCTCGATTCCTGGGTCGGGCCATTCAGAAATGTGTTTTTTTCAGTTTTCTGATAAAAACAACATTGCCCGGGATTGGAAATTGCCCGGTTGGCGATAGGCTTGCCACCTATCACATAGTGGGACCAAGTATCTTCGGCTAATCGTGGGTGCACTTATTGTACCTCTGCCTACCCTTTCGGGGATACGAGCGTGAAGATACTTTTTTTTTAATACAATCATATATGTGTCATTATTTTGTGAATATTGATAGATAAATTTCCAAAATATTGGAGAAGTTTCTCAAGTAGGTATCTGGTAGATTATGCCTTGGTAGATGCGATAATTAGTTACGGGTTGAGTAGATACGGACAATTGCTTAGAACTTAGATAAAATCAAAATGACTCCATACAAGTTTGTCAAATTCTTAAATAAAATATATTCTACACTTTTTATCGTCGGCACTTGGTGAAACTCCAATTTTAACACAATATTTGCTAGCATATAACACTTGTACTGTTTCACAATAAGATAATTATATTTAATTTCCGACCGGTTTCGCTTACACAAGCATCCTCAGGGTGCTATATATTACAATCTTTTATTGATTCAAATTTCAAAAGCAAAAGTAAGAAATACTTAGGCAGCCAAAAGTCAAAACCGATACTTTGTAATATAATATATTTTGTAATATAATATTACTCCAAAAATGAGAGACCCGATTACAAATTTCAATACCAATATTAAAACAAAAAAAGTACTTGTCTAGTTCAAAGGTCTAAGCTCAAAGGAAAGTCAAATAATTTTTTATTCTCATAGTACAACGTTGAATTCGATTAAGCTTTTAGTGAAAACAAGATTGAAACGATAAATAAAAACAAGACACTTTAATTTTAATATGATTTTTCAACATTCCACTGATCATTAAGCATAAATATAATCCTTACAATTGCGAGATCTTATAAAATTTAAAAGTATGTATATAATAACTCTAGAGCTTACTCATTGCGCAAAACTTATTTTCAACTGACTTCTCAAAAAGGAGAAGATTCTCAATTCGACCATTTTTTAATGTTTTTTTACGATTTTTTTATGATTTGAAAATTTATTTTTGTTTAGAAGGTTATACTTTCCATTATTCCCATATATTTATATTTCGTGGAGATCTGATCTGACGTCCCAGAGATATAGGACACTGGAAGTAGGTTGTTTCAGTTTTTATCACGTTTAAATTATGTTAATCGTAGAGTATTTCTTACATTTAATCGAAAAAATAGAGCTATCTTGGGACGTTTGGCAGATGTAAAACATTGAAACAATTTTGTAACGAAAATATGCATGATGGTTTAATAATTGTAAATTGTAATAAATATGGCATAATCAAAAACACAATATTCATTTTTAAAATTATTCTTATTTTATAAAATTTACTAATTGTGTACACAATATGAACGTATGACGACATACTCTTAAGAGCCCGTTTACTTGTTTGTCATCACTACATACAATAATACATTTTCTGCCGATACGCGCCAAAATATATTTCATACCCAAACTTTTTTGTACAAAACTATAAATGTTATACGCATTGTTGGTACAAAAGAATTATTTTCTTTAGATCAGTCATAATATGTAAAAAAGATTAAAATTGACTAATAATGAAAAGATGCTATAAAGATCTCCGTTTCATCATGATTCACCGATTGACCCAGTAAAATCAATCTACCTTCACTACACATAACAATTATAATTTATTGTCAAAAGCAGACTGGGTTCATTTTAAAGAGAATACCATTTAACCTTTAACCGGACAACTTGACAAAGACCAATGACCAGCTACAATATTTATTATGTTAAGGACAATAAACAAGCAGATGGCTCTCCTGATGGAAATAGATAACAATCAACTCTGACATTGATACCTCCACCTGACTTACACCTGCCTCAATAGTGCCAATGCTTGTCACCGTCTTTGACTTGTCACCGAAGCTGGTAAACTCACGCATGTCACGTTATCATTCCAACACTTGAACAGAAAAGTACTATTAATATCATGGTTTCTATAGGCGATAGTTATCTCTTTTCATCAGGAGACCCTTCTGCCTGTCTATTATCTTATTATATAAGAAAACTGTGTCTAAATAATAATAATGTGTTATATCCAGACAACCATCAGCTTATTTAAGATCCTATGACGTGTAATAATTGAGGACAACAGTTATTTCGTGATTGTGCACACGCTCTATAGTAACACATGCTCTAAATGAAACATTAAAAGCTTAATATATTGTGTTATATGTCATAATAATAAATAATAAAATAAATATCGCTGGACAAATTATGTGAATTTATCGAACCGCAAAGTAAGCATATTATTTGCTTGTGATAGCGTGCTAGTCAACGATACTAATACATAGAAATACATATATAAATACTGAAACATATTTAATAAACACCCAAACCCACAAATACAAACATTTATGCTCATCACACAAAAATCTCTATCCCTGTCAGGAATCGAATCTGAGCTGTGTTGATGGCGTAGTCAGGACCATAACCATTCCACCAACGCGACGGGGCGCTCAAATATAAATATCGTAGCCAGATTGCAGAATAGCCCATATGAAATGCTCGAGAATTTCATGAAATGGTAGCATTTCATGATGTGGTCATCTAAAATTGACTATCGTTAACGTTTCACGATTTATTCGTCCATGATAGATCATATCGTAAAAATTAGATATCCAAAGATGTTTCATAAAAAACTAAAATCGAGTATTTTAGATTTTTATAAATTTTATATATTTTATATTAGTATGACAGATATTTATAACTACTAAACTAGGAACTAACTTTTAAACTAGGAACGCTAGGGTATATTAAAAGTCCTTTCAACATAGATTTTATATCATTATCTACTAGGTATACGTAGGTAACACTATAAGTTTTGCGTAACTTAAAAAAACAACATATTATAACCAAAATATTATGTTTATTGTTTTTAAAAATAATCTCCTTTACATTTTAAACATTTTTTCATGCGATCGAACCATTTTTTTTAAAACAGTGCTGATTAAACTTTATCACTGCCTTTTCGGAGTTTGTAAAAGTAAAACCTCTCATCAAATCTTTGATTTTGGGGAAAATACAGAAATCACAATCACAGAATCATCACAGCTAGGTCGGGGCTATGCGCAGGATGAGTGACGAGATGTACTTTTTCGGAAGCTAAAAATGACTTTGTTTTGTTGGCCGTGTGTGAAGAAGCGTTATCATGGTGTAGGAGAATGCGGCTTTTGAGTCGTCTTTCGCGAACTTTTTCTAACACCCTGGGTAAACAAATGATAGAATACCACTCGGCATTAACACTCTTTTGATCTTCAAGTGGAATTGTACACATGTTACCCTGAGCTGAGAAAAAAAAACGTGATCAGTTTTTTACCAACGTTTCTCGCCTGTCTCACTTTTGTTGGCCTGTTCTTATTTTCAAACACCCATTCACAAGATTGCTGTTTTTTTTTCAGGTTCAAAACAATAGATCCACGTTTCGTCTCCTGTGAAAATGTCATAAACAGCATTACAATGTCCGTGGTCGTCCTTCAGTAGCATCTGTGAGCACCATTCCACGCGAGCCCGCTTCTGCTCCACTGTCAGTTCATGAGGGATCCAACGACAACAAAGTTTCGAAACTTTCAATTCTTCGTGTAAAACTTTCTGCATTTGGTTCATACCAATCCCCAATAGTCCTCGAATTGTCTCATAGGTAATACGGGGGTTTTCTTCAATTAACCGCTTAACAGTAGCCACATTATTTTCGTTGAAGGCAGTTGAAGGCCGCCCTTCACGGAATCCGTCATGTAAAGAAACTCGACCTCTCTCAAATTTAGCAAACCATCGCCTCACGGTGCTCAAACAAGGTGCTTCTCTCCCAAAAGCATTTTGACGACGAGCGTGTGCCGCTCGTCTTGCAGAGAAAGAGAACTTTTAAAATCATAAAAAATCATCGCTCTAAAATCATTTCGACTTAATTCCATGTTCATTGCGTACGTAGAACTTTGATGTGTAATAAAAAACAATTGACAAATCGTTTCCCGCCAATTGTTTTTTTTATTACTAAGAAGTTTGCAACGTTTTAAAAATACAGAATTCGAAATTCAAATAGTTCCGATTAGCTAGAAGTGCAAAACTTTTAGTATCCCATGTATAACACACGTTAGCTCCCCATAACAATCCATGTTGGGTGTTGACACAAACAAAGCACTTCTAACGCCTCTAACGATAGATAATGTAACTATTTTACGATATTATCAATTAAATTTGACCATTTCATGAATAGTGTTGTTCAAATAAACTATTTTATGACAGCGCGTTATAGACTATAAACTATATTTTCCTAGCGCGCTACATTATAGACAATATTATAACGTGTAACTGGAACACTGGTCGCGCAAGCCGGCCGAGATAGCGCGTGACCAATCACAACGTCATACACGTGACTGAGCGCTATAACGCAATAAACTATGTTATAACGTCTAGCGTTTACAGTCTAGCACGTTAGTTGTTAGATCGCGTAGTGCGTAACTTTGTAGGTTATAATGTTATAACTACGGCCTACACTAGCCGCTAGGTATATATCGTGGTGTTATGTTATAGCGCCGAATGCGAATCTAAATAGCGTACGCTATAGGTTGAATATACTTAGCGCGCTATAATTTAACGCTATGCGTTATATTACCACCATTATTTATGAAATAGTCGCGCGTTTAGTTAACAATATCGATAAACGATTTTTTATCGTTCATCTGATTAAAGAAAATCATGATGTGGCGAAGCGACAGCGAAAAATTTCATGAAATGCCACCATTTCATGAAGCAAGAGCATTTCATGATGCGGGCAATTCTGCGATTTAGCCACGACATAAATACCATTGTTCGTTAATACGTAAGGTCCCGTTTAATTCTCTTTTTATGTTTTGCCTTTTGAAGTCAAATGTTCATTAAAGTTAAGCCCAGTATTCACTGACGCATAATCAAAGGCTTCAAATTAAAATAAAACGAAAATTTAGGAGCGTTCTATATCCTATTTGTTAAAAATTTGACTTGGCCCAAATACTGACTTAAAAAAATTATTATCCAACTTCCAAAAAAGGAGGTGGTGCTCAATTCGTCGTTGTTTTTTTTGTGTATGTTCACCGATTACTCGAAGACACCTGAACCGTTTTTTAAATTTTTTTAGATAATGATTTTGCCCTAATTTTCAAAAATTGGGTTACTTAGTCTAAAAAAACCCTAAGAAACTTTTCTGACTTTTTCACGTTAACGTCAGTGTGTATATATGTGTGCGTATGCATGATGATATTACACCGAAATTTTTCTACCAAATTATTTTGTAGCTAAGACAACCTTTTAGAGCTCAAAAATTGCGTTGAATCCCATTAAAAGATCAAAATTAATCATAGTATTCAAAACATACAGCTTTTAAAAAATCATAATACCGTCATTTTCAGCAAACTCTAGGTTGTGAACTGTAAAAAAATCTATACCTTACACAAGTATAGATTTACCATCGGGCGAGATCGTGGTCAAGCGCTTCCCTATCAATATTAAAAATAATAATAATAATAATATTAAAACACCATAAACATAATGTTTTAATATTATTATATATATAATAGTATACTATAGAGGAATGGTCAATTCTTTCCTCTATAATATTACAATATTACAATATTTCGTATTTATATTTTGCATGTAAATTTGTAAAATTGTTTTTAATGAAAAAAAAACAAAAATTACTTAACCGAGTTTTTTATATAATATTTCACTTGTAAAAAACTGTATTATTTTAATGTAACTTAGGCTACTTTTTATCCCACTAAGCATAAAGAAGTAATTTTTTTGGGTCACGAGAACAAAGTCATAGGCCATACCAAATATTACAAAATAGATACTAAGTTGAACTATTTAAAATGATTGTTATAATCGCCTGATATTCGTAACTAAACCTATATCAATATTTTATTTCATTTCAATTATTGTAAATATAGTAAAATAGTATAAATCCCTACTTAATATTATAAATGCGAATGTAAGTTAGTTACGCTTTCACACGAAACGACGTAACCGATCATCATGAAATTTTGTACTCATATTTTTGGAGGTATTAGAAGTAGTATAGAATATTTTTTATTACAAATTATAAACATACATAAAGTCCTGCTATTATTATAAATGCAAAAGTATGTTTTGATGGATGGATGTTTGTAACTCTTTCACGCGAAAATGGCAGAACCGATTTAGATGAAATTTAGCACACCTATAGACACCTGGAATAGCACACAGGGTACCTACTTTCTATCTCGAAAAAATAAGTTTGTAATTGTACCCGTAGGAATAATCAAAAACAATCATAATGCAGCAGTTATTTATATAACACTATGTATACTATAAAATTTCTATGATTTATTTTTGAGCATTGGCTTTAAAAATATAAATAGTTGTATAATTTATTTTATCTTTAGCCACGGTTAACTGACGTAGTTTAAATTTTTAATAAATTGGATAGTTTCCATCGTCGGCACTTGGTGAAACTGCATTTTAAATTATGTATTACAAAATATAACTTGAAACAAGTTATATTATATAATATAATATTATATAATATAACTTGAAATGTAAAAAATATGTTAAAGATATTATAAAATATGTGTAAAACATCCCTGATGATACTTTAATAAGCGAAACCGGTTGGATATGAACAGTAAAAAATTAAAAATATACGTGAACTGGAAGTACAAGTGAGTTTATTTGTAATACATAATTTAAATTTTTAAGATTCTTAATATTGCGGATAAAGATAAAATATTTCTCTTAATTATTAATAAAAATATATTGAAAATGTCACCTCCATGTCGTGTGCAGTCTTCTTTTAATAATATAAAAATTTAAGTTAGGTCGTATTGATTTAATGTATTTATAATATTTTAATACAATACAGAGAATAAACTTAGTATATAGTGAATACTAATTAATTATTACAGACGTAGGAAAATAAGCCTAAATAATTCATAACATTTGTGCTTTCCAAAATTGTCACCTCCGTGGGCAAACTTTTTGATCGCTGTCGTAATTCAATAAATTAATAAACACAGATTCTGAGCGTTTATAGAGAACACATATAATGCCATCTTAAGAGTTTTAAACAGTTGGTAAGTTCACGGAGAATAGTGGTGCTGTACTGACTTAAAAAAAATTGATTTAAAAGGTAAGATTTTTCTAAAATTAGCAAGCAAGCTGTTTTGGTCATTTCCGTGGATCATATTTCAAAAAGTATTTATTACAATAAGGTATTTCAGATAACGTTAAATAATAAATAACAACAAACAGTTAAGTAATAAGCAAGTTCGTAACAAAAAAACATGCCACTTCCATTGTCTCGTGTCACTTCCATGGAGGATATTTTCTTTCCTTTTATTTTTCATGGAAATGAAAAAGAAAATAGCTCGGCGCATGAGTGGAAAATAACGTAGGACACTGTATCATTATTATAAGGCAATTTTTGTGTAAGTGTAAAACCCTATTTTATTTAAAAAAAATTGATCCTATTTTGAGAATGGCCCAGCTACTATCCCCCCCCCCGGGGACCCCTACTGTGTAGACTACACACTGTAGGTTAGACAAGATGCTAAATGGGTATAATCTTCTCTTAGGCTCCTACTACTATTATAACAGTTTTTGACGAATCCCACGGATAACCTAACTTTTTCGGGATAAAGTATCCTGTGTGCTATTCTAGGTAGTTAACTACATATGTACCAAATTTCATTCAAATCCGTTCAGTAGTTTGTGCGTTGAGTAAATAACATCCATTTATCAAAACACCAAACTTTCGTATTAATAATATTAATTAGACTAGCTGCAGCGTGCAGTCCGCTGCATTATAACAGTTTTTGGAATATCCTGTGGATCACCAAATTTTTCCGGGATAAAAAAATACCTGTGTGCTATTCCAGGTATACAAATGTCATTCAAATCCGTTCAGTAGTTCTCGCGTAATCAAGTAACAAACATCCATCCAAACATCCAAACTCGCATTTATAATATTAATTAATATAGATACTTCTTTTGCTTACATCTTGGATTGATATTTTGCAAGAACGCAAATATCTGTTTTTATGCCAACTGTTTCACAAAGCGTCATTTCTTAAATTTGTGGTAGGTGTATTGTTATCAGTATTTTAATCACACTAAACCTATTTACCGACACTCACTACTACACTATTTACAGTGTATGCACCACAGACTACATGAATACTACTAGACACGCCATTTAAAGGAAATGTGTCACTATACTGTCAAAAATATCACATTTCTAGATATTTCTAGATTATATCGTGAAAATATAGAAATAAACCATGTTTTACGGTTTTATCGTACCGAATGAAATGACAGGTTTAAAAATAACCACTGAAGTAATTTTATTTCATCGGTAAGTACTATAACTCTGTATTTTTGTATGTAAATGCAAGTTACACTGACAAACTAAGAAATCGTCTTGAAAGGCGTATCCATTTAATCCGTTCCGTAATGTCGTAACATTACAGATTGTCGTAATCGTAGACAGAATAAGAGCTGATCTAAACGCAAGCTAAAGTAGTTTTTAATATAATTAGATTGCAATTGGCTGGCTCTCCTGATGGAAAAATAAACCATCGCCTATAGACAACAAAGATGGTAATGATGCGTTGCTATCCGTGTAGGTTGGCAATGCCACATTTATAAGTCTACCGGTTACCTTACTCTCCAAATTGGAACACAACAATGACAAGCTTTGACGCTATTGCGGCAGGAATAAGTAAGGCGGTGATACCAAATAACCGGGTGAGACGTTGCGGAATTTTTTTTTGTATATCATAAGATAGCAAACAAGCAGATGGGTCTCCTGATGGAAAGAGTCAACCATCGCCTATAGACACCAAAGATGTTAATGGTGCGGTGCTATCTTGTGGCGAGGTCAATGCCACATGCATAAGTTTACTGGCTACCTTACCCTCCAAACCGGAACACAACAGTGACCAGCACTAACGCTATTGCGGCAGGAATAGGTAAGGCGGCGGTACCAGACCTGGTCGAGCCGATGCAAAACTCCACCACCTAGTAGTCACATTGGTAGTGACGCGCATAGCCACTTAGTCGCCTTTTACGACCTGCCTGGCAGAATGGCAGTTGGCCTATTCTTCAGCAGGAGCCCGGGACCAACACGGGGGAAAATATTTACAATTAAACTAGCTGACCCGGCAAACTCTGTTCTGCCTTTTTAACTACTCTTATTTTTTTCTTTATTTTCTCACCTTTTAAACCTTCTCTGGATTTCAACAATTAATTCAAAACCAAAATTAGCCAATTCGGTTCAACCGTTCTCGAGGTTTAGCGAGACTAACGAACAGCAATTGATTTTTATATATATATAGATCATTTGCAAATATGTTTTATGATTATATTTGCTAATGTTACATCATTATATTACAAAATATACATACATACATACTAGGTGGTAGAGTTCCGCAACGTCTAGCCCGCGTATATGCTACCACCGCCAATAACAACTTTGCCCGACCCGGGGATTGAACCCTTACGATACACCAAGTAGGCTACCCCCTAGACCACGAGTTAATCGTTTCGGACAAACTTTAAATAGATTATATTTATTTATTCTATATTGGCTACGTAAAATATAGCTTAGGATAGAAAGTTCATGAACACCCACCACTCCAACGCATTGCATGGTCTACAATTCTTATTTGATAAGACGAATTTCACTATAGTAGCTTCTTGCCCTAGATTTGCCAGTTTATAATTAATACTATAACTGGAGCATTGAAAATTATTTTTTGGTAAATTGATTTCAAAAGACTTGTACTGATTCACAAATCACTTTTCATTTTATTAATATCGCCAACCGGTTTCGCCTTTACGGCATCTTCAGGGTTACGGCTACCGGTTGGCGATATTAATAAAATATAAAGTGATTTGTGACACACAGTGTGAGTACAAGTATATTAACAAAATTACAAGTGGATTTTCACCGAGTGCCGATGCCAAAAACTGTAAAATATGATTTCAAAACATTTAAACGCTACTAATTAAGACTACAATGTGAGCCACCAAAATCATTTGTGGCAATTCATCATATACTTCACGTATATTAGGTATGTAAAATATCATTTTTTTACTTTAACATTTTCATTATAATTGCTTATGCACATGACTATTTACTACTACTTATCTAAATATGTTGCGTAGTTTATAAGAATTAAGTAAAGAAACAAACAGGCAACTAGAGTGACATAATTTTATAATATTTAAAGATTATTTGATATAAAACAAACCGTTCCCAAGTAATTTTTACTAAACCATCACGACCTTACTTTTAAAGTAAGCGACGGCTTATTTTCCTAAAAACATCCAATCTAGATACGTACATACATATTATATCCGTACTTAAGCTGTCGCCTACGAATGACCTTGCTTTAAACGATATGCGTAGCCGAAATTGTCTACGAAAGAGTCTACGCTAAATGTCTCTTCTAATTTCGTAGGCCGTAGCAAATGTCAGTCATTCAAAATCTATAAAAACTTGGGAAAACATTATTTTTAAACAAATTGTTTACGCAACTTCGTGAAGCGTGAAGTTAGATCTATCGTTTTTTTTTTGCACGGAGTACAAATAAAAGTAGTTCTTATACAAGAAGCTAATCATCCATAAAATTTGCCATTTGGAGATTAACTCGAACAAAATAATAGACAATTTTAAAACATATTGTGTGTGTACTTATGTACGCACACAACTCTTTGTTGGCTGTCAATGTGCGCGCAAATCCTAATATCAGATAACTTCATGTCGATGGCGCCATGAAAACGCTTTTACTCGTCCGTCAATCAGGGCCTTATCCGTTTTAGGGTTCCGTACCCAAAGGGTACGAATGAAACCCTATTACTAAAATTCCGCTTTCCGTCCGTCTGTCCGATTCCGACTCGCATTTGACTGGTTTTTTCCTTTCAATGGGTTCACAGTTTCCATACATCCATTGAATGAAGTAAATTGAAGTCATCTTTGAGTTATAGATGTCTGTAAAGTAACGCCTGAATCAATAAAATAACCAATTTATTTTCCGTATCTCGAAAACGATTCTTACGATTTCCGTCTAAAATATAACAGAGCGGGAACCCAGGAACGAACTTTTTTTTGATTAAAAACAAGCTGAATTTTTGTGAACAGCTTCATTTTGACGAAAAAAAGATGTTTCTATCTTCGAAAAATCTCAATTTGGATAGATAATAAAGTTGTGGGCCTTTGAAAATTTTGATTCAGTGAAGGAAAAATATTTATTAATAACAATAATTATTGTTTGACCTTAATCACTTGATTATATTATGAAAAACACGATGAAACTTTTGTCCTACACATTCGATGGTTTTTCTGGCGAGTCCTCCAATTTAAAGTTTCGGAATTATGAGATGTTTAAAATTAAAATTAATATTAATCAATTTAATAACAACCTAATTTTCCCACAACAGCTCGATAATTATTATTGTTATTCCAGGGTAACATTATCCTACACGTAAAGTAGAAACTTTTCTTAGTCCAACACTCTAAAGTTTTGTTTTTTGTTTATCTTTATTAGTTACCCGATTCCAGATTTTTCGAAGATAGAAAAGATGGTTGTCTCATCAAAACGAAGCTGTTCATAAAAATTCAGCTTGTTAGTAATAAAAAAAAGTTTGTTCCTGCGATCCCGATCTATAACGATTGCCGAGTGAACCGAACTTCAACAAACGGAATTCACCGATTGTCGGTTGATGAAGTGATCAGTGATCCTCATTGCCGCAATTCACTAACTCGATAACATCTATTACTGTATGCTTACGATAACTCAGGCTAGATCAGCGAATCTAACCCGGGATCACACGGTCTAAACCAAATAAGCTAACTCCTTGGTTATAAGTAAAATATTATACAAACATCACTCGACTCTGACCTTTTACGCTCGATCAATCATCTTAATATTAGATAGACCAGTTGACGACCGCGTAATAAAAATCGCCATCGATATTATAGCATTCCCACCAATAACAATTTTATAGTAAAAGCTTTGGAGTGAATATCTATTAGTTCCATAACACTCACCAATAACATAATTTTATGCGTATTTTTAACCGAGTTTGCCGGAATAGGAGTAATGTTTTTCGAGCGTAGGTACTATGCATGTATGTACAGGTTGTTTTTTTATATTATTAGATAGCAAAAAAGCAGATGGCTCTCCTGATGGAAAGTGTATCCATCGCCTATAGACACCTAAGATGTTAATGGTGCGTGGCTATCTGTGTGTCGAGATGGCAATAACATATTCATAAATCAACCGATTACCTTACCTTCCCAACCAGAACATGACAATGACACGCACTAACGCTATTGCGAAAAGAATAGATAAGGCGGTGGTACCAAAATGGTACCCAGGCGAGACGTTGTAGAACTCTACCATTTAGTCACGATAATAGTGAAACGTATAGCCAATCGATCACCTTTTACGATCTGCCTGGCAGAAAGGCAGTTGGTTTATTCTTCTAAGGAGCCCGGACCAACACGAGTGAAAACGATGGGTAAAAGATTGTAAATATTGAAGAATACTATAGTCAATGGTCATATGTAACCATTAAAGTATCTTCACGCCCGCATCCCTGAAGAAATAGACAGAGGTATAACACAGGTGCACCCACAATTAGCCGGAGATATTTGGTTAATTATTGTCACCGTGTGAGCACAAGCGCGCGTTTTGGCCGACACGTGTCGCGACGGCAAATCGCAATGAAATTCGATATCTATGCACAGTTGTTTCCAACATGTGGTCTGTGGTTGCCTCTACCAAATATTTTTATTTGATAAAGTAAGTAAAAGTATCTTACGCTCGTATTCCCGAAGAGGTAGGCAGAAGTACAAGAAGTGCACTCAAAATTAACCCAAGATACTTAGTCCCACTTCCTTGACACTTGTCCCCGGACACTTATCTAATCCCGGGCAATGTTATTTTTATCAGAATACTGAAAAAACGATTTTTTTAATTTTCCAGACCTAGGAATCAAACCCGGGGCCTCAAGTGGTCAACACCGACACCGGATAGCTAGACCACAGAGGTGACTATTTGATAATTAATTCAACATTGAATAACCTACACAGAACCGAGTAGTGAAAACCCTCCTTAATATAATAGAGATTATCAAACACAGATATTCTGCCAGGTAGTTCGTAAAAGGTAGGCTTAGCACATTTCCGCCGTGTTGGTCCCGGCCTCCTTTGTAGAATAGGCCAACTGCCGTTCTGCCAGGCAGGTCGTAAAAGGCGACCGATTGGCTATCGAGTCACTACCATCGTGGCTACTAGGTGGTAGAGTTCTGCATTGTCTCGCCCGGGTCTGGTACCACCGCCTTACCTATTCCTGCCGCAATAGCGTCAGTGCTTGTCGCTGTCGCGTTCCGGTTTGGAGGGTAAGGTAGCCGGTAAACTTATGCATGTGGCATTAGACCTCGCCACAAGTTAGCAACGCACCATTAACATCTTTGGTGTCTATAGGCGATAGTTGACTCTTTCCATCAGGAGACCCATCTGCTTGTTTTCTATCTTATGATATAAAAAAAAAAAAAAAACACGCATGACTGTTTATATCACCCGTTACAAAACAATTCACGTGTCACACAAGTCATATACATCGAAACCGTCTGTTATATACAACGCAAGCGTGATTTAATTTCACACGAGCCAACCCAAGCAGCAATCAAGCATGTTTAATACCCATAAAGCAGCTCATATAGAACTTAAAGTTCTATTGCAGCCGTACAATGGTGTAAAAAGATGCTTTTATCGGTATAAGAGACCTTTATGAGTTTATATACAGCCTAATGCTGTACAAGGGCTTTCTTAGAGTTCCACGTAAGCTTTAGGCGTTATATCTGAATATTAATACACTACTGTACAGCTTTAAGCAATTTGTAACTCATTAGGCTGATTTTAATCCTTAAAGCTGTACATTAGCTGTATTTAGTTTAGCACGGGAATTTATTACAGCATTAAGTGTTATTATAGTATCACTCAACGCTTGTTTCTGTAAAATGGGATATGCAATCACCGTTCTACAGCTAATATTTATGGCGTAATTGTAGACTGTTATGCAGCCAATGGTGTTAAAAAATCTGCATATACAGCTATAGTACAGCTCAAGGCTGTATTACTGAGAAAATTGTTGTTTGCTGTTTTTATATCTGCATAGTTGATATCATGTGGAAAAAATCAAGAGGAATATTGAAAAGGAATATTTAAATATTATAAATTACCAACCAAGTAATCGTGATGAAGATAAAGCTGAAAAATTACTAATTCAGGTAAACCTACAATCGTCATTTTTATTAATGTTCAAGGAAAAGGGTTCCGTAACAAAAACATTAAAAAGTGATTGTAGGTTATCTGATTTATTATTTTTTAGGCTTATCTTCTTCATTAAGGTTACTTGGTTGGTAATTTACAATAACTGATTTTTTTTAATGTCATAAGATAGCAAACAAGCAGATCGGTCTCCTGACGAAAAGAATCAACCATCGCCTACAGACAGCAAAAATGTTAACGGTGCGTTGCTCTCTTGTGGCAAGGTCTAATGCCCAATGCATAAGTTTACCGGCCACCTTACCCTCCAAACCGGAACATGACAGTGACTAGCACTGACGCTTTGCAGCAGGAATAGATAAGGCGGTGGTACCAGACTCGGTCGAGCCAATGCAGAGCTCTATCACCTAGTAACCACGATGGAAGTGACTCACATAGCCCATCGGTTGTCTTTTACGACCTGCCTGGCAGAAAGACAATTGGTCTATTCTTCAAAGAATATATAAAAAAGAGTTAAAAAGAGAAATAAAAATCATTACACTGAGAAAATATGTATTATTTTATTTTTAACTTGCTACTATACGGAGTTTTACAAAAGCGATATAGTAAGTCGAAAGGGGGTGACTCAGAGGGTCATTTTGAACAACTTTTGTTCAACGATTTGTGAAAATTCCCGAAAAACAATTTTGTTTTTCCATTGTGAAAAGTCACGTGACCAACAAAGTTTCTATGGAGAATCAATATTTTTTTCGCGAATTTCCAAAAGTCGGTAAACAAAAGTTGTTAAGAATGACCCCCTGAGCCACCCCCTTGCGGCTTACTGTACCACTTTTGCAATACCCTGTATATATGTATACTTACAATCGTTTTAAAAATATTATATACTTAGATACAATTACAGGCAAAAGAGTATGTGTTTCTCTTTGAAGAACTAATAATATTAAATCACAAGCACGAAGTAACGTATTCTTCTTAAAAATATTTTTGTGATAGACCAATATTTAAAGGGCTGGATTTTTCGTTCTCGATCAACTTAGTTATATCAAGTTGTTTTCTTGGTCATTATAATTCACCTTTATCCTCCCACAAACTGGGTACGATACAAATACGGTTTTGGCTTCTCTCAATTGTTTTTATTATTTTATAAGGCATATTTCCCTGAAAAATAAAGTAAAACATGATTGAAATACATGTCTCATAAGTTATAGTTAACAATAAGTTGGTTTAGTTGTAAAGTCAAACGACCGACGTCAATACAACACAATAGCGAAATCAAGTGACAAACATATGTTTTGTATTTAGGGTTCTTCAATTTTTGTACGCATCTCTAAACATAAGTTAAGTGATTAAAAACCAATTACTGTACAATAGATTTATATAGGGACTTAGTACAGCCTAAAGTGTATTTGGACGGTAATTAAAAGCCAATAGCCGTATAATAGAACAAAAAAGAGATTCAGTACAGCTATTTGCAGTATATCACCCTCCAAATACACTTTAGGCTGTATAACAAAACGCCGCCATTATTGTGTATTAAAAACAACATTAAAGAAATATATTGTTAAATAAAAGATATATTTAGCAATAGCTAAAGCTATATCTTGACAAGCAACTTATATTATGATCATTATGCCTTTATATACAATATTGTACCATAAATACTTGTATATTCTAACCTTAAACACAAACACTTACCGTATTTCGCAATGATTTTATTTGTGTTATCTTGATTATTTCGTTGGCGCGTGAATATTTTGAGGAAAAACATACACGACTTCACAGTCATTTAGAATTTGCACTTTGAATAGACCCTTGAATACTGCTCCAAGTCCAAGAATTTATCGTTTATTAATATATTTTTAATTATGGCGTCTGCAGATATAATGTTATACAATATCAAAAACAGATTAGTTACTTTTTATCATTTTCAAACACCTATTAAGATCATTTAGCTGCACAAGAGAGTATCTTAAGTATTATAGTTTCTTTATACACTGAATAACAGCCTTTGTACAGCCTATACCAGCTTGTACAGCTATTGTGCAGCCTATTTAACTCTTAGCTGTACAAGACAGTTACAAGAGAGTATCTTTTGTGTTATAGTTTCTTTATACACCAAATAACAGCCATTGTACAGTTTATAACAGCTTGTATAGCTATTGTGCAGCCTATATAACGCAATAAGCTGTATAACTTGGGGCCCTTTTTGGTGTTATATCGGCTGTAGAAGCGCTTCTACAGCCTTTGTACGACTTCGTATACAGCTTTAAGTTTAAAAATGAACCTAAATGCAGCCTATATACAGCTTAACGTGCTACTTGGGAAGCTACTACTTATGCTTATAATTCGCAGAAATTCATCGTGCGAAAGAGACAAAGCAACAACATTTGAGCAACACTGTGCCACCAGGTAGAAGGGAGTTTGTTTAATATGTTATTTAACTTTACTAATCACTTATAAATTGTAATCATTTCGCGGCGATGTAACATATGAAATAAAATCATAAGATATAAATTCCTGCTATTTACATCTTGTGATTTCTGTAACAACCTGAATTGCTGGTTTTGCTGAAGAGATCTCTTAAAGAGATAAAAGCACGCCTTTGTAGATGTATTTTCTTTTTAAATAAGTATTGTTTTGTATTTCTATGTGTACAAAAGAATAAATAAATAAATAAAATAAAAAATGTACCCACTGTGACAATTATCGTTACTAATAAAATATAACGGTCGTGATTAATCACCCGTGATATAACAGTGACAAAAAACTAATAACTTCGCGACGTGATAGTGAAATAAAAGTAACTATAACTCCCATTCCTAGTAAAAGGCGTACGATTGGTTATACGAGGCACTACTATCGTGACTACTAGGTGGTAGAGTTCCGCAACGTCTCACCTGTGTCTGGTATCACCGCCTTAACTATTCCTGCTACAATAGCGCCAAGGCTTGTTACTATCGTGTCCCAGTTTGCAAAATAATAAGGTCGGTAAACTTATTCATGTGGCATTAATACTAGGCCACCATTGACATTTTTGATGTCTATAGGAAATAATTATCTCTTTCCATCAAGAGATCCATCTACTTTTTTTATATCATAAGATAACAAACAAGCAGATGGGTCTCCTGATGGAAAGATATCGCCTATAGACACCAAAGATATTAATGGTGCGTTGCTATCTTGTGGCGAGGTCTAATGCCACATGCATAAGTTTACCGGCTACCTTACCCTCCAAACCGGAACACGACAGCGACAAGCACTGACGCCATTGCGGCAGAAATAGGTAAGGCGGTGGTACCAGACCCGGGCGAGACAATGCAGTACTCTACCACCTAGTAGCCACGATGGTAGTGACTCGATAGCCAATCGGTCGCCTTTTACGACCTGCCTAGCAGAACAGCAGTTAGCCTATTCTACAAAGGAGGCCGGGACTAACACGGCGAAAAAGTGTTTGCTATTTTTTTACAAACAAGCAAATGTTTACTTGTTCACAACGAAATACCATTTTTGCCAAGTTTTAGGTCTTTTGGCACGTTAGAAATAGTTTTACTGGCGTTTTAATAGAAGTGTTTGTACATCTCGGAACTTTAAAATATTTATACATATTTTAAAAAGCGAATTAGACATAAATTGGGCACTTAATTTGCTTCAATGTCAGTATTAACCAAACAAACGCTGCGCGCACTCGCTGCCAACGGCTAGCTAGCGGCGACCGTCACAGTGACGTCACTTGTATCCGAGCAGCCTCTCTTGAGAATTTCGCTAGTAAAATGGTAATAACCTTTTTTTGTCGTAGTAAAAAAACATTTTTGCACTGTATGTCAAGGAATTCTCAGCTCTATAAATCTTCATTCTCAACTAATACCTAAAACTAAAAACCATACGGATCCTCATTAAGTAAAACGTGGATAGAAATAAATCATTGTGTTGCAAAGTTTCTTACTGGTTAGGGTAATTTTGAAGCAAAAAAAGAAGAATTTCGCCGCCTCGAGCCTGTCGACACTAGCTCAGTGGAAGAGCGTCCCGGCTTTAGGGAGATGGTCGCAGGTTCGAAATCCCGCGTGTCGATATTTTTCTTTGTTGTTTTTAAGGTTTTTCCAGTTTCCCAAGCATGGGGTGAGTGCTATAACACAAAAATAATTAAAATAATTATCGTTTAAATTAGTTCCTTTCCCTTTTTGCGAATGCTCTACAATAAATTGTAAACATGAACATACTGCACATCACATTCTATGAGAGCGTAATCTCTGCCAAAACAAATGTAGCCAAATGTACACGATAGTACACGATGTATATCCGGAGCAATCTACTACTTGTGAAAACACGTGGGAGTTTCAGTTCCTTTTTTAACTTCCCGCTATGTATGTAGGTAATGAAGTTACTGATTTTGCCCCGATTTTCAAAAATCGAGTTTTCACCAGATCTCCACATTTTGAGGTCCTAGGAAACTTTTCTAACTTTTTCACGATAACGATAGTATATCTGTATGTATATACACACAGTATGTGTGTATGTAAACATTTCATAACTTTTGAACAGCTGGGCCGATCGAAACGCGGTTGATTCGATTGGAATCTGCTCAACTTAGACTTCCTGAAATTTTGAACCAAGTTAATTCAGGAGATTTTGAGCAATTTTGAAAAACCCCAAAAAAAGGTTTGGCAAAACAGTATGTTTTTTAACATAACTTTCAGATTTATGTAGTACCTATTGAATACAAAAACTAATTGTTATTACTTAATTTTGAGCCCTATTCCTCAAAAAACTACATCTAATGCATAAATTGTATCAAAATCGGTTTATCCGTTTGGAAGAAATTGTTCACAAAATATATTAAAAAATCCTTGAAAAAACCTAACTTCGAAATTTTTAATTGCTTAATTTACCTTAAGTTATGATATAAAAAATGTTACTCTACTCTTAGATGAAGCTGAACGGGTCAGCTAGTATAATATTAGACAAAAATTAAATAGAGAATAATGATATAAATATTTTCTGATATCAAACATTACACAATTTCTGTTTTTGGCCCTTTTTCCCTCAAATATATCAAATAGGGAAAAGGTTTACTTCCCTCAGGGCTCATACCTTCATATTTTGATTTTACGAGCTTGATAATGGATAATGAAAGCCCTCAAATAAATTTACAGCCCGTATGCTGAAAAAGTGGCCTCAAGGTATCTCAAATACATTCAATTTAACAATTAAATGAATAATTTTCCACTCGTTTAATTAGTAATTTCAAAGCTTTTACAATCATGATTTAGTAAAACCCAATGCCAAACGATAAAGTCTATTAGAAACAGTTTTATTTTTCCCACTCCATTAAAACTATGTCAAATACCCGAATGATTTTCCGTACATACCATACACGTACAATATTATATTTTATACTATGTCGCCTCTCTATACATTTTATTTTGTCAACTTGTGTGATAAATAATTGTTTCATGACTTGACGTTCACACTGACATCAATAAAACAATTTTGAAAATTTTTGTTTGTATTTACCGTTATAACTCTAGAACAGCTCAACGGCGAAATGGGGCTCTGCTATCGAGTAATTTTCAAGGTTACAGTGTTACTAGACCGTAACAGTGTAACCTTGAAAATTACTCGATAAGAAAACTTTGGACAAAATATTTTTTTAACAATTTTTTTAGCGTCTACGTAACGTAAAAGGTGAACTTAATGCCTGTCAGTATTACCACCAGTCTACATTTGAGCAAATAGAATGCAGGTATGGAAGGTGACACTGTACAAATGATCTTTAATTACAAGTAATAATTAATTGCCTTTTGTACTAATTTTGTCCTTTGTCTTTATGTACTTTTGTTATTCGTGTGCAATAAATGGTTGAAATAAAATAAATAAAACAAATAATATTTAGAACCACACACATACACATATATTTAATACATATCAAATAAATAAACAATGACAATCAAGCAGCCTTGTAGTATAAAATATAGAACTTTGAGATGGCTGATTCCATTTATACGCAAGAAAACTCAATTTTTACATAAATAAGATCGCTGGTAATGTTGTTTAAAGTGACTTCAAGAGAAAGTCACATAGGATTTATTACTCGGATGAATAGTAGTAATAGTTCCATGATTTATTATGACATCAAAGGATATAACCAGCAGACGATCAAGACATTTCTAATGATACCTCATTCATCGTGTCGGAGCTATGATAAATAACTTAGAAGTAATGCGGCGTCAGATATACTATACTATACACACACGGTACGAGCTGAAATCATAACCTCATTATTTATTTCTTCGTTGCCGGATAAAACAATAATTTTAAACCTACGAAGAATCAAAGTAAATTAAATTGTAATTTATTTGTACCATTACTGATGTCACAAAGAAGACAATATCGAATAATAAATTCGTGTTCCAATCTCATGTTCCAAGAATTGTGTTAGGACATTCAAATAGATTTGCGTAAGTTAGATACCTATTTATATTGCGTTACCTATACATATATGAAAATCAATTGCTGTTCGAAACCGGCTGAACCGATTTGGCTAATTTTGGTTTTGAATTAATTGTTGAAGTCCAGGAAGGTTTAAAAGGTGAGAAAATATAGAAAAAAAAGAGTAGCTAAAAAGGCAGAACAACGTTTGCATGGTCAGCTAGTCTTATATATTAATACGTGAAGGAAAAACTGTGAGTGTGTACACCTTTTAAAGACAATTACGCGAACGGTGGAGTATGCAATTTGTACAGTTAAAGTTTGCATTGCGCAGGACTGCAGAAACCATCCATACTAATATTATAAATGGGAAAGCGTATGTGTTTGTTTCTTTTTCCGCCTTCACGGCAAAACTAAGCGACGAATTGACGTAATTTTTAAGTCGGGATGTTGAAGGGATGAAGAGTGACATAGGCTACTTTTTGTCTCTTTCTAACCACCCACTTCTTCCCCGAAATTAACGTGAGCGAATCCGCAAAGCTAGTTTTTAAATAATATGCATTAGAAATATAATTTATACTCCCAGTTTTAGCCATGAAAATGCAGTGAAATGTAAAACTGGTTGGCTATTTAATTAAAAATAAATATATTATATAGTTTGTGATGGTGAAACAGTACAAGTGTTTAAAATAAAATAATTAGCATTAGAAATATGTATATTAAATTATTAATTAATATAAACATTACACACACTACGTTCATGTGTACGTAACTCGTATTCGTATATCAACGAGATAATATAAACACATGTATGCTATTTTCTTTACGACAAAAGTCTGTTGTCAAACTTAAGAGAATTTATTGTTTAGCCCATCGTGGACTTTTGACCTCAGGGCAATCTCTACTTACTTTAAATGACCCACATATTTTAAATGGGGTAATGATGATGGTAATAGAAGGGGTGACGGCGGAGTAAGTGATGATGATAGTGATGACTGTTATGATGATTATGGTAATAAAGTAGTTAAACATGTACATAATATGAATACTGAGGCAAGCTCATTTGGATTTTCAGAACTATATTTTATAACTTTTATTCTCAATGAATTGACAGTCAGTGAAGTGGACGGGTGTTAGCTAGTAGCATGAATATAAATTTTAAAACGGCGCAATTTCTTTTTATACCAATATTTTCTGAAGCGAGCTTATCTTAAATAAAAGCCATACTATTTATGATGTAGACTTAACATTTGTTTTTAAACAAAATGAAAAGAAACCTTCAAATGTAGGTCACATGAACAAATTCAAGCTAAAACGGGACGCCAATGAATGAGAACCTTTTGAATGTCTTGTTTCAAAATACGTTTAGAAAAACAATCTGACGCTTCCTTTTGCGGACTGAAATACACTTTAATTAATCACTTTTTTAATTACACTTGCTTAATTAGATTAACGAATTTCCTTATTTTGATCCAGATACTTCATTTGCCCTCTTAGGGAGTCCATAAATCCAAATCAAATGAAGCCAAATGTTGTGTGAAGCACAAGGGGCCACCCGGCATACTTATATCATGTAATTCTTTCTTAAATGCGAAAGAAAACTGGATTAATTAATTAAAACACGATTTTTCACTAGAATATAAGTAAATCCTATTCTACTAAGTATTTTAACAGTTTCTTTTAAAATGTAACTGGATTGATATATGTATTTTTTTCATTCGTTCCGTTGACTTGCACCCATATCACAAGCAAATAATTGGTTTAAAAAATAGGTTAGATCAATTCGTGTAATTTTTCCACTGATATATTTTTCCTATTAGAATTCTACTTCGAGAATTAACTCCTAATTGCAGACTTAAATATTAGTCTCAATTGGCCTTAAATATAATCTTTTCAGCAAATTATATTGTTTAGGTTAGTTTACTAGCGATCATCTGTGACCTGTGAATTTGACCTTAAAATAACCAAATCTCTTTAAAAAAATTAACAATTGACTTTAGCCTTAAAGAAAATAGTATACAATATGTGTGTATAATAACATCATATATGTCGCATGAATGTATTTATTTATTTATTCTTTTTTACTCCTAGAAATACAAAATAATACTTATTTAAAAAGACAATATATATAAGGCGATCAATTGGCTATGTGAGTCACTATCATCGTGGCTACTAGGTGGTAGAGTTCTGCATTGTCTCGCCCGGGTCTGGTACCACCGCCTTACCTATTCCTGCCACAATAGCGTCAGTGCTCATCGCTGTCGTGTTCCGGTTTGGAGGGTAAGGTAGCCGGTAAATTTATGCATGTGACATTAGACCTCGCCAGAAGATAGCAACGCGCCATTAACACCTTTGGTTTCCATAGGCGATGGTTGACTCTTTCTACCAAGAGACCCATCTGCTTATTTGCTATCTTATGACAAAAAAAGACGGTTATCCTAAGAAAGTAGCCCATGTAGTGTGGTGTACCTAGACTAGTCATAGAATAACAATATGTATAATATATACACTGTTTCAACTTTCATCCATATACGTCCTCCTATAAATATAAGTAGCAATCATTTTGTTTTGTAGATAAACAGTTGAGTTTTATGTTGAGTGAACCTCCGTTTGTCTTGTATTTAAATATGTACGAGGACGTCGCACGCCGCATATAGGACGCTGAGTATTTTTGCCAGCTTATTCTCGTAAAACATCTCTTGAGTGTGGACATATATTGTGAGTTTAGTTTGCAAACATGTATGGGGTCATCCATAAATTACGTCACACGAATTTCATGATTTTTTGACCCCTCCCCCGTCCTTGTCACAGCTAGTCACATTTGTGTGACCTCCTCCCCACTACCTAGTGTGATGACACATATTTTACTATTTTACATTGGATAATGGTCTCCTTCGACTATTTTTTATCTATACAGGTATTATATTTTGAAAAAATGTGATGTCACAAAATTTGGGCCCCCTGCCTACCCTTGTCACACAATGTCACACTTATTCGACAGATCGTCGGGAGGATGGGCTCCCCCTTGACGTGTGACATTACGTTATGAAAGGCCCTATTGTGAATGTTTTAAGCAAGCTAGTTCGCGCTAATTTGATATCTTTTATACAAACTTTCATCCCTTATTTCAGGTCTTTAGCTGATTTATGGTGGAGTTCAACGATATGAATTAATCTAAACAACTCGTCAGAATACTTCATGATAGATGCGATAAAACACGCAGAGTGAACCTACATCTCTTCGTAATGCCAAAGAGTCAAGCTGTTTCGAAATAGCCAAATCATCAAAGATTCGAACCGCTCTACGCTGAATGCGATCAAGTGAAAGAAACTAGTATTGGGAAGCTCCGACCCAGAGATGAGATCAGTACTCCATATGAGGCCGAATTTGTGCCTGATAAATTTGGAGGCGATGGGCCGGCAACAAGTATCGTTTCGCTTTGTTTACCACACCGAGCTTTTTGGAGGCTAGTTTAGCCTTACTTTCCCAATGATCACAAAATTGAACGATATTCGATATGTCGACTCCCAGAGTTCTGACACTGGCTGAGGCTGTCAAGAAAATATCCTTAAATCTTAATTTTGTGCATTACAATAATAATTAAATAATATATGTTACTTGGTGAACAAGAAATGACAACAAATAAATTGGTTTTCTGTAAAGTCGGTTTACGTACGATAATTTTTCGTGATGACGTCATAAGAAAACAAGATCTTGTCAGTCTATCGCTTGTTTCGCGCTCTCACTTGCACGCTCGGCTCAATATTCCGACGACTCGTGAAGATGAAAAATTCATCGATTTATAAGACGTTATTATGGTAAAAAGAATAATTTACACAATATAGTACATTATTTTAAAACAAATTTCAAAAAATCAGATTGGCTATTAAATAACCTCTAAACCCTGACATCAATATCGTTTATCGTTTGATACGATCATCTAAATAACGGGGAACCTCAATAAATAACAAAACTATAACACTTCAATAGATTTGTATCTGTATTATCGGGTCACGCAATAAATTTGATAATACCACTTCTTATTATCTTCTTACATTACCTTTCTGATGTCACAAATGATTTATTAACAAAGCTCGCCTTTCACAACCTTTCTTGACCGAACCCATTATAAAAGTAACCTTTTGTTTTATTGATTTTACACTTTCAATCGTCATTGGTGATATTTCTTAATTATTAGTTAAAACTAGTAAATAATGCACATGTACTTTAATAGATTATGTCACTATATTATGTGTCTTGAATTAAATGGATAAGCCTTTTAAGCAATTTTGCCAAAGCAGCGTAGCTTGCAATTACATACAGAAATACAGAGTTATACTACTTACCAATGAAATAAAATCATTTCAAGAGTAATTTTTAAGCCTTGTCATTTCACTCGGTACGATAAAATAGTACAACATGGTTTGTTTCTATTTTTTCAAAATACTAAATAACCTGCAAATGTATGAAATTTTTGACAGTAATAGGAGCTTTGCTCATATTCAAGGCGACATGTTTCCTTCCCAATGGCGTGTCTATCATTATTCATGTGGTCTGTGATGTGTATACTCAAACTTATTTTTATATAGTATAAAGTATTTTTACACTTAATCATGGCTACGAAGCTTTTACTACTTACTCGCGGCCCTGAAGATGCCGTAAAACTAGAATAAAGTGTTTTTGTGATTCAATACAAGTGTATTTACAATCACAAATGGATTTTTTTTATTTTTAATTTTCAATTTTACGTTTAATTCAAATATTTCAAATTGAAATATTTTTATTTACAAACTTTTTAACAATTAACACAAGTCGATTGGCGTTACCTTGTAAGTGCATATGCACTTGTGTTAGGACACGCCGCTCTTCCGCTACAAAAAATACTTAGCATAGTATAATAGGCATTAATACGATTACGATATAATAGGAATTTCACAAAGTGCCGATGACAAAAAGTATAAAATATAATTCTAACTATCACACGCTGTCCACGATGTCAGTGTGTCATAGTATTAGTATTTATCGGAAAAGCTTACACAATATTTTAATGTACAGACAGATATTTATATAGCAAGATCAGCTAGAAATAATAGATAAACGTAAGAAACAGTAATTACCCTACACTAGGGGACTTTCTATGCACTTTTACTAAAAAAGTATCGCACTTTTAGGTTTGAGCTTTGACGTGGTGGTTTAAATTCATGTCTAGATATGTTATCGACCATTAAAATGCTATTTCATAAACATTAAAAAAATAGAAGGTACATATTGTATTAGAATTTTATTACTGCTAACACCAACTTTTATAAAACTAACGAGTTAAAATGCTACAAAACTACATTAGGCGACGATCTGTGCCCTTTAGTGGTACATTTTACTGAAAAAATATCGCACTTTTAGGTTTAAGCTTTGGCGTGGTAGTTTAATTCATTTAATTCATTTTCATTCGCTCCATTTTAATACGATATTAATCTATTAAAACACTTGTACTTTTTAACTTCCCACTACGTATGTAGATAGTGAGGTTAATGATTTTGCTCCGATTTTCAAAAATGGAGTTTTCACCGTATGCCCACGTTTTGTGGTCTTAGGAACCATTTTCGCGATGACGTCAGTATGTCTGTATGTGTGTGTGTGTGTGTGTGTGTGTGTGTCATACAACTCAAGTTTTGAACGCCTGGACCGATCGAAACGTGGTTGATGGCATTCGATTGGATTCCGCTCAACTTATACTTCCAAGACCAAGAGATTTTGAGAAATTTTGAAAAAACCAAAAAAAAAATTGTGGCGAAACAGATTTTTTTTAAATAACTTCCAGATTAATGTCCTGATGGAGTACAAAAACTAATCAGCTCTATTCCTCAAAAAATTACGTCTAATGTATAAATTGCCTCATAATCAGTTTATTCGTTTGGAAGTAATCGTTGACGAAAATTTAGAAAAAAGTGTTTTTTCGACATAACTTCGAAATATTTCAACCAATCATTTTTTGGTATTCTACGATATTTTAATACTAAAAAAATTACGTCGAATGCCCTTTTAAAAATCAAAACCGAATCTTATTTTCAAAAGTTATAGCTTTTCAAATATTAAAATTACGTTTTCTTTAGCAAAGTTACTTAATATTTTTGAAATAACTTTCAGGCTAATATACCGATTGACTTCAAAATCTTATTGTCTCTTCTCCTTTAAAAACTGCGTCACGTACCGTTAATTGGATAGATATCGGTTAATTTGTTTGGGATCTATCAATGACGAAAATTTTTGAAAAAAATGTTTTTTTGACATTGCTTCGAAATTTTTGAACCTACCGATTTTTTAGCTAAAGCAATATTTAAATTGAGTTAAATGCCATTTGAAAGATCAAAATAGATCATCGTTTCTAAAATATACAGCTTTTCAAATATCAATATCCTGCCATTTTTATCAAAATAGATGTTTATACTGAAAAAACCTATGCTTATAGTTTTTACTATTTAGAGCTTAAAATACGTTAATTTAGCGGGAAGTTTCAGGGATAGCTTACAAGGTCATCTGGTCAAGTGCAAGTCAACTGGGTACTTTTTCAATCCCGGGCAACGTTGTTTTTATCAGCAAACTGAAAAAGCACATTTTTGATTTGCCTAACTCGGGAATCGAACTCCGAGAGTTTCTCTGAGGGAGAAATTCGAAAAATTTATTCACTAAGTTTCTACCGCCAATTCTTCGTGCCTGCGGTAAAAGTCCAATATTAATTCTAAAAATTTTGAATGTTAATTAAATTAAATTTTCTTTATAAGATCAACTTTTATTTTTAAAACTCATTTTTCCTAGAAAACTCTTTAACAAGAAAGTTACCATAAATAAAAATTGATTTCTATCAATATTAGACTTACAGAGCGAAGTGGTGGCGCGAGATAGATCTTGAGTTGCTACATATTATAGGTAGGTACAATATCATAGGTAGACCAGAAAATATGGTGTAAAATATGTAAATAACCTTTATAATTGTTATGTGTAGATAACATTGATAATTACAGAAATCGTGTTTTTAATCAATCAAGAAAAATTTTTTAAAGAATTTTTCTTAGAAAAATTTTGTTTTTTATTTTGGTTTTATTTTTATGCACCTATCCAGATACAAAGCCTGACGACGCCTTTAATGCGAATATAATAAATAAAGTGCATGATACATTAAAAGATGTAATTCGCATAAAAATACTTTCGTAAGAATATTACTAGGTAATATAACTTAGCGAGCCCTTACAAAGCTCTGCTTTTTACTAGTTTTTAAAATATATATGTATGTTCGAATTAATAACGTGCAAATATTCATATGCATAATGCAAGTGCATCTTAATATTTGCACGAACTAAGTCGTACTTGCAAGTACTAAGTAGTAAGCAGCTGTTATTTTTAAATTATAAACAGATATTTTATTGATTCAGACGTTACTTTGCGGAAATCTATTATTAAAAAGGTGAAATTAATTAAATTTGCTGTTATCCGCGAACTGTTCTATGTATCCTCCGCGATGGTACCGAAAAGAAAGACGTCGGTTTAATAAATGGATAAAACTCACCATTGGTCCGGACAAAAAGACCCCAGCGGCACAATTATCCACCCACATCCACCACACTTTTACACCCACGTCCCACACCGGCACCAAGCACAAAAGCACTTTCACCTTTTTAAATTATGTATAAACAAACTAGCTACCCGTCCCAGTTTCGCACAGGTGCAATGTAAGCGCACAAAATTCGTTTTTACGAAAAATCTTTATAATTCTCGCCTTTTTTCTACTATAATATGCATGTATTATACATATGAACCTTTGTCTTTAACCACTCTGTCTATTGAAGAAAACCGCATTAAAATCCTTTGCGTAATTTAAAAGATATAAGCGAACATACAGCGGAAGGTACTTTATTTTATACCATGTAAAGAAGATACTTCAATTATATATTCATATGTCTAGATTCATAGATTAACTAAACAAACTCATAGTTTTCGTATGCATGCGGAAGTTAGGTACTTTGTTTTATACCATGTAAAGAAAATACATCAATTATATTTATATATCTAGATTCATAAATTAACTTTATTACCTGAGTCGTTTGCTATTTTTCTAAATTGTATCACCACAAAGTTAAAATAATTATACCGCTATATGAATACAAGAAGCAAACACTTAGTAATTACCCTTGCTTAAGACAATTACACGAACGGCGGAGTATGTTAGGCACTGTCAAAATTTACATTCCGGAGAACTGTAGAAACTTATTATTTTTAAATAATATGCATTAGAAATAGTTACACAAAGTTAATAAAAATAAACGTTATACACATTATAAACACGTGGCATACATGATAATATACAAACAAATATACCAGCGTTTTCCACTTGCCGGGTCGCGACCCGATACCGGGTCATCAAAAAAAAATGCCGGGTCGCAACATTCCCGCCTTGTTTTAAAAATATTACGTGCTATAGATCGACGCAACGCGACGCGACGCGACGAAAATTCGTAAGCGTTGAGTGATGACAAAATAGGCGACATACTTTGAGTATGTAGCATTAATTAAACCTTTTTACTATTATTAAATATGTATTATTTCACCTAATAGAAATAGCTTGGGTTTAAAAGTATTAAGTGGGTCACGAAGGGGCAGTGTGAAAATTACCGGGCCATATTAAAACAATGTTTGGGAAACACTGATGTTATACTATTTTTAGGGCGAAAGTCTGTACTCAAACTTAAGAAATTTTTACTATATACGTATATGTATTATAGTACTTATCCCGTGCTTGGGAAAATTTGAAAACTGAAAAACTTTTTAAGAGATTACATTGTTTTATCTATTGTCGAATATTAACCACAGGGCGATCGCTAGTATCCATAATTGGATGTAACCCTAAGTCACGATTCTGATTGTATATATAATATATATGGAGTAGTCTTTGTGTCCCGAACGAATATACGAAGGAATAAAGATGCTCCGGTTTCTGATTCAACGGTTTGTCGATTGCCAAGACGGGCAGTTTTCCGCATCGTTGCATTTTGTCAACTAACCTAGTTCTATAATTTGTTTCTTCCGATAACTGGGACCAACAGCTTACGTGATCATCCGAGGCTTCGGCTGTTAACATACTACCACTAATTATCATATTCATAGCATAATATACATATAAATATAAACATCATATTCATACTTAAACCGCTAACGAATCACATTTGACAAGTAATCTACACTTTTTTTATTTCAATGCTCATTATAAGACCTGGCCGCCCAGTTTCACTGGCAGTAGGCTCTCGTTTACTCTTATAGAAATAGAGTGCGCCTTTTTGGTGTTGACAGCGCCTTACAGACTAAAGATATCTAATAATCTGAGAAGCTGCAGTGCTTGTAAAGTTCAAATTCTATCCTTTACAGTCTATATGAACATGGGTGTGTGTTTTTCCAATTTTATTTCAAGTTGTCGAAGGCACAATGTTTGCTTTCAAATGACATCATTTGGGTCGCTTTATATTCACTTTATATAAATTTCGTGTCCTACACGAATAGCCACGCCAGTGGAAAACTGTGTATTACAATATCCCACCAGAAGTGGAAAAAATGGAACAACTAATATGGTTTAGTTCACGCTGATGAATCCACGGGCTGAAAGCTAGTAAAAAAAATTGTAAGCGTTTGACTCTGCAGGGCATCCATGGAACTTCCCACAAAGTTAAGGTATTTAAAACTCAAATTAATAAAAACTATAAGCATAGATTTTTACAGTTCAATTATCAATTTTGTTAAAAATTGCAGTAGGCATATTGATTTTTGAAAAGCTCTATATTTTGGAAACGACGATCGATTTTGGTCTTTCGAATGGTATTCAACTCAATTTTTAAGATCTAAAATATTGCTTTAGCTACGTAATAGATAAGGTAAAAAAATAGGAAGCTATGTTAAAAAACTTTTTTTCAAAAATTTTCGTCAAATCCCAAACAAATTGACGGATTTTGATCCAATTAAAGGTATTTGGTGTATTTTTTTAAAGAGAAAAACTAATAAAATGTGAAAGTCAATCAGTGTATTATTTTGAAAGTTTTTTCTAAAACTATTAAGTTTTTTTAAAAATAACATAATTTTAATATTTGAAAAGCTGTAACTTTTGAAAATTAGATTCGATTTTTATATTTGAATCGACATTCGACGCAGTTCTTTTAGTACTAAAATATCGTAGAATCACAAAAAATGATTGGTTGAACAATTTCGAAGTTATGTCGAAAAACTCTTTTTCAAAATTTTTCGTCTACGATTACTCCCGAACGGATAAACCGATTTTGATGCAACTTTTGCATTAAATGTCGTTTTATGAGAAATAGAATAGAATTTTGTACTCAATCGGTACATTAATCTGGAAGACATATTAAAAAAATGTTGCTTCACCAAAAGTATTAAGGTTTTTTCAAAATTTCTCAAAATCTGAGCCGACTTGGTTCAAATTTTTAGAAAGTCTAAGGTGAGCGGAATCCAATTGAGTGCCATCAACCACGTTTCGATTGGTCAAACCGTTCAAAAGTTATGAGATGTATACAGTAAAGTATACAGTAATGTTTATTAATATTATTGTATGTATGTTATTCTTATACACACATACACACACGCGCATGCATACAGACATACTGGCGATAAAATATCGGAAAAGGTTCCTAGGACCTCAAAACTTGGA
The DNA here is from genome assembly GCA_036924255.1 of Apodemia mormo. NCBI lineage: Eukaryota > Metazoa > Arthropoda > Insecta > Lepidoptera > Riodinidae > Apodemia > Apodemia mormo. The sequence continues at coordinate 40,486,449 of JAUPFN010000001.1, read as the reverse complement.
GATCTAGTGAAAACTCGATTTTCGAAAATCAGGGCAAAATCAGTAACTTCCTTATCTACATACGTAGTGGAAAATTAATAAATGGAAATAAAGGAAATAATAATACAATACACAAGTGAGAATACATGTCCTAATAGACCAATTTTAATTAATATAACTTGACTTTTTTATATTACAATGGAAACCTCATTGTCAGTTATTATCAGTTATGAAATAAATAACTCTTATTTAAAAATTCTTTTGTTTACTTGAAATTTAAGTCAATTCTCAAATTTTAAACTGATTAAGTTAATATAATGATATACGGGTTGACTGGTGATAGACTAAATAATGAAGAAGAGTAAGAAAAATATTGATATATTTTTCTTTTTCGAAATGAACTTAAGCAGTTGGTGTAAATGACCGTTACTGCTAAGCCGGGCGTTTCGGGCGAGCAAAGCAAAGTGCTAGAGTTAAATCAAGTGGGCTAAGAGCCCGCCCTAAGGGTGTCTCTTGTGAGACCGAACCTCAGCTTAGGGTAGTATTTTAACGATAGTCTAGTCTAGTAGTTCGATGTCAGAGTTAATCACATTAGGTCCCGGTTCGATTCCCGAATGGGGCAATTCAAAAATGTGTTTTTTCAGTTTTCTGACAAAAACAACTTTGCCCGGGATTGGAAAAAGTACCCGGTTGGCGATAGGCTGGCCACCTATCACATTGTGAAACTTAATGTCTTCGTCTAATCGTAAGTACACTCGTTTTCTTCTGCATATCTATTCGGGGATACGGGCGTGAAGATACTTTTTTGACCTAATTATCCAATAAAATTTTGATATATATGTAGACACCCGCGCATAGATATTGAAATTCAATATTTACAAATACAGATATGCTCAACGCGTGACTAGACACTACACCACACGGTGACCATACTTTTTGGAGTTTAGTATAGACGTACTCGCCATCGTTAAGCAAAATATTGCTTAAAATGACAATTACGTACATAGAAAACCTGTTTTTTGCATACATATGACCATTGACTAGCGTGTCATGTGTACGTACAGGATTTTAATTTTAACAATACAATAATTACTTTATTTTCAGATAAAACATCCATAGCTTTGTCAGTCAACCTGTATATGGTCGAAAATGTAAAATTATTTTTTATATTTATGACTGACTGACTGACTTGATATAATTATATCAAGTCAGTAAATACGACTAGCCTAATCGTCTTATATGGCTATTTAAATAATAAAAAAAGTATATATAATTAGTTATATATATATATATATATATATATATATATATATATATATATATATATATATATATATATATATATATATATATATATATTAATAATTCACTAATTATATATATATAATTATATATAATTAATGAATTGTGAAACTAAAGGAAAGTATAAATTATATTTTTTATATAATTAGATAACAAACAAGTGGATAACTCTCCAGATGGAAAGACAAAACAGAAAGATGCCAATGGTGCATTGATATCGACATGCAATATCACATGCATAAGTATATCGAGTACCTTAACGACGGAACCTGAACACAAAAATGACAAGCATTGACGCTAATGTGGCAAAGATATTTAAGTCGGTGGTATCATGTACCCAGGCGAGACGTTGCGGAAATCTACCATCTAGTAGTCAGATGGTAGTTACACGTAACCAATCATTCGCATTCAGGCTGATAGTATATTCTTCAAAAGGGACTCGAACCAACGTGAGGGAAATGAGCCGCAACTGAACCTGACACAATTAATTTTTATCAAATTCTTTTCACGTTCAATCTGTCAGGTTATGGAACTCACTACCATCCAAGGTTTGTATGAGTCAATCTCTTCCAATTTTCAAAAAGAGCCAAAGAGAATTTTTTCTTGTTGGGTCTAGGCACATAGTATTTTTCATTTCTAACGATCGTTGTTCATTTTCAAATATTTTGTGGTTAAATTTAATGTAACAAGACTGTTATATTTATATGAATCTAGTTTTATGATTATTGTACACTATTTTAATATTTCGATAATTGTGTTAAATAAGGTTGGGGTCAGCTGGAAAAAATCTCTTTTTTTTTTATATATTCTATAGGTAAGCGCTTGACCTCGATCTCGCCTGATGGTAAGCTAAGATGAGGCCTAAGATGGAACGCGCTTCCCTAAAAGGTACCTGTTCACTCTTCTCTTGAAGATCTCCAGATTGTACTTGTCCGAGAACACAGACTCAGGAAGCATGTTCCAGTGTTCCAGTCCTTTGCGGTTCGAATGAAGAATGTTGAGTCGAACCGCTTTGTCCGGGTACGTGGAACGTCCATATGTCTTTATTTTTTCATACTCGTTTAAATTTAAATTAAATTAATTTAAATTATTTCATACTCGTACAATGTATGACAAAGACTTTGCACTTAATATATTCAAAGAAGGAATGCTTTATGCGAACGACTTCTTAACAAAAAACGCATTAGCGAAGCTAGTAATAGGGTTTTGTCGCTTTAAAACATCTAATGACCTCTTAGTGAATCAAGGGAGCATGTCAATGGTTCAAGAGTCAGTCTCATTAAGCCGTGGCGAAGTCATCTTCACCAAGTATATATATATATATATATATATATATATATATATATATATATATATATATATATATTAAGATTATATATATATATATATTGTTAGGAATAATACAGAAGTTTCATGTATAATATTTAATTCACTTTACACTTATTGAATCTTAGCGTTTATGTGTGTTCTTGTCGGCCGTTCGTTTCACACTGATCCCCTCTACACGTTTTTATGCCTTTTATATTGTTAGGACTGCGGCCTAAATCAATTATTGCAACACAGATGTTCAAAACAACAACACAGCTGACAACTCAAAATATTCTGAATTACAAGAACGTACATTAATTTCACATTTCTAATAAATATTAATATAGTAACAAATAGAGTGGTTTTACAGTCGGCCTTTCCTGATTTTTCTTTCGCGTCCCGGGAAATAATGCAATATTGAGAGGTCTCACTATTATAATAATTATCACATAGGCACCTTATTAACATTAAAATCAAAATTAAATTATTGCCAAAATCATCCAATTTGAAGTCTATGATTATATGCACTTTCACTACTTGAAACCCCTTCCATGTTTTCAAGTAGTGAACTAAATAAAATTAAGTATTATGTGTGACCTCCGTCATATCCACAACAAAGTAAGTAATACTGAAGCCCCACATGTCTTCAATATTTACCTGTGCAAGACCCCCTTTATGTTCTTGCACAGTCAATACATAATTTCACAATATTACTAGATTTATTTATTAGTATACATAATTTATAGCTTAAATACTCTCAAACTATAACTCTGTGTGGCCTCCGACATATCCACAACAAAGTAAATAATATTGAAGCCCCATACATGTCTTCAATATTTACCTGTGCAAGACCCCCTTCATGTTCTTGCACAGTCATAAAATAATTTATCTATACTATAATTATATTTACAGACTATAACTACTAAAACTAAGTATTATATGTGGCCTCCGTCATATCCACATTAAATACTCTTAGACTATAACTCTGTGTGGCCTCAGACATATCCACAACAAAGTAAATAATATTGAAGCCCCATACATGTCTTCAATATTTACCTGTGCAAGACCCCCTTCATGTTCTTGCACAGTCATAAAATAATTTATCTATACTATAATTATATTTACAGACTATAACTACTAAAACTAAGTATTATATGTGGCCTCCGTCATATCCACATTAAATACTTTTAGACTATAACTCTGTGTGGCCTCCGACATATCCACAACAAAGTAAATAATATTGAAGCCCCATACATGTCTTCAATATTTACCTGTGCAAGACCCCCTTCATGTTCTTGCACAGTCATAAAATAATTTATCTATACTATAATTATATTTACAGACTATAACTACTAAAACTAAGTATTATATGTGGCCTCCGTCATATCCACATTAAATACTCTTAGACTATAACTCTGTGTGGCCTCAGACATATCCACAACAAAGTAAATAATATTGAAGCCCCATACATGTCTTCAATATTTACCTGCGCAAGACCCCCTTCATGTTCTTGCACAGTCATAAAATAATTTTAATACATATATCCAATTACATCATTTCATAATATTACTAGATTTATTTTACGAGTATACATAATTTATTGCTAATTATATTATATGGATATTTTAGTTTCATATTCTTATTAATGAAATATTAAATAAAATAATGAAACGCTCCAATCTCTACCTTCATCAGAACTTTCTACGATAAACCAGCCAAAGACAAATTTTGAGAAAACACCAGTAAAGGGCTTTCCTCTAAGGCCCGCTTGCACGCAAATCTTGAGTTAAATAAATAACTCCGAGTTAACCAACTCGAAGTTAATTTGTTGCTTTTTTAACTCGGGGTGTATCTTGCACGAACAGAAATTAACCCAAGGTATACTAACCCAACGTTTTAACTCTGCATTGTGGTGTTTCTTTCTGTCAAATCCAAAATTCATCCGCTGTTGCTACCTGCGGCTAAATACAAAAGTTTTTTTTTCTCTTTCGCATATTTTGCTTATTATATCCTTTTCTTACGTCATATGGCCTAATATGGCGTTTTGGCTAGAAGTAAGTCAATGCTTTGTTTCTCTGCAAATTAAAATGACCAATTCGTTCCGCAACTCTTCTATTGAAAAAAATCCAAATCAATATATTCGACAATTTTTTCGTCATCGTCAGAATACAAAAAGTCATTCACAATTGAATAAAAGATAATTAAATTGTTATTTCTTATCAAATACACAACTCAATGCGGTATAATCTCACAATTTTGTCGTTTTTAACCCAGAGTTAGAAATTTAACCGCCCAACTTTGGCGGGTTAAATATTTATCTCTTTAACGTATGGTTTGGTGTTAACTCTTGTCAGTGCAAGAAAAAATAAAAATATAACCCTGCGTTAGCAGCCAACTCAAAGTTAAATAATTCAACTCTGGAACGCGCAAGCGGCCCTAAGAGATATTGGCCATCATAGCTAACTTTCAGTATTAACCATCGCACTCCCTTTTGTATAACCCAGCGATCTCCAATACTTGTTTTCGTATAAAGCAAACCTGTTTTTAACCCCCGATGCAAACGAGTAGTTCTATAAGTTTCAGATGTGTATATATATATATATATATATATATATATATATATATATATATATATATATCTCTCTCTCTCTCTCTCTCTGTGTGTGTGTGTGTGTGTGTGCGTGTGCGTGTATGTGTGTGTGCGTGTGTATGTGTGTATCTGTGTATCTGGCCGTGGCATTGTAACGCCTTGGCAGATGTTCCGATTTGCTTGCTTTTTTTTTAAATTGAAAGCCTTGTTTTGCGAGATGTTTCTTAACTATGATTCAATAGAGTATTCAGCCGTTTCCACACCACCAGTTCTTTTCGAATTGATGAAAGGAACTAGGCAACTTGTAAGGGCTTTATTAATACTAAATTTTGTATTCTGTTACCTTTTGATATTGCAATTACATGGTAACCTCGACCTTATACTTTAAAGTCATCATGTTGAAGATTATCAGCATCGATTTAACTGGCAATTTTCGTATATAAATAACAGATTTTCTTAATATTGCAAGCCACTTTTTAACGTCCTTCTGATATCCGTTTGTACAAAAACTTGGTAGACTTATAAATGTTTAGTAACAATGCAATACTATTTTACCATCTAACCGAGTTCATGACCTAGCCTGAACGTAGGGACTGGAATTCTCTGATGCAGAGTTTTAACAAGACAATGTTGTTTGAACTCATTAGTCTTGTTACAATATGTACTAAATCTGATTAATACCCATGATGCAAGGGCCTGCAGATGGTGCTGGTAAGTGCTACTGAAATTCACGCGCAAAATTTAGAAGAGTTTGACCTCGTTGGATTTTTGGTGACGTGTAACATATTATAATGTCGAAGATCTTAAAATTGAGCTGTAAGGGTGCCATTGTAACTCAGATAGAAATTGCTAATATAGAGTAGAAGTTGTGAAGTCATTCCATTTGTTACCTAAGTTCTTTCTCGTGATAAGGTTCTGAAGAATAAGGTTCTGAAGATTGAGCCGGAAAAGTGTCATTGGAACTTCAAGAATCGAGATTCAAAATGCAATTACAATTAACTGCTAAACAATACGAAGTAATGTTTTTGAATTAGAGTTTAATTATATTGTATTAACAAATACCTTAGTGCTGGATGATTTTCAGGATCTGATGGTGGAACTTGAAGGTAACTATGAGGTCTTCTAAACTAAATATGACAAACTAGCCTAAATTGGACTCTTTTTTCTGTTTGGATAAATACTCTAGTGCTAGACGATTTCTAGAGTCTCATGATAGGACTGGAAGTAAGTTATGGGAACTTTGGAATAAAATAGAGCAACACCATTGAATTTGGTATCGCTTTAATTTGATTCGTTATTATAAGGACTTTGGAGAGGGATGGCTTCCAGTGCCTGATGGTAGAACTGGAAGATATATCTGAAAACTCCTAAGCTAAACCAGGTTTACCCCATTAAGTGGGGACTAATTCGTATCTGAATAATAGGAATTGAAAGTTAGTAATAGGGACTTCTAAGCTATACGCGATAAACTCACTGAGTTTGGACTCATTTGTTGTTTTGAGAATTACCCTAGTTCCAGATAATTTCTGTAGTCCTATGACGAAGCAGGAAGGAGGTTATGGAAACTTTGAGCAACGTCATCAATTTTTGGCTTATTTGGTTCGTTCTAATAAGAACTTTAGAACAGGATGTTTTCCAGTGTTATGATAGGGCTGAAAAAAGGCTATGAGAACTTCTAAGCTAATTTAGATAAACCTATCGCGTGTGGGGTAGTTCGGTTTATTTTGGCCAACAATTAGGCGCCGGATGTTTTACTGAGCTATAATAATGAAGGAACTGGAAGCTGGCCATCCAAGATTGGGCTGATATAGTAAGCCTTTATTACCAGGAGATTTGCAGGGTTTGATAATGGAACTAAAAGTGGCCATGGAACTCCTGGACTAAACAAAAAAAGCCTATTGAGTGTTGTCTTATTTGTTATACTTTTACATACACTCTGAATCAAAATGATTTCCAGAGTGGAGCTGCAGACCATCGGAACTTTGCAATAAAACAACTAAAGCTTATTGAGTAAGGAAACGTAGTAACCTTAACCTGATGCTGCAAGATCCCCTTTCGAAGATCATCACGTCCTTTCACGTTTTACTCTTAAAATGATGCATATGTAGCAGAATGGCAGCCTGAGGATGTGTCTGAGATTATTGATTTTATCTTGCTACTATACAATCATTACTTTTTCAATTATATTGTTTCTATCTGGGTATTGTATTACGTTTACAATATTTTGTAACATTGAATCGCCGCGATGTACTGTCGAGATATCAATTCGAGAGACATAAGACGTACATTCAAGATATTTGGTGTAAGATCTAATGGATTACGACTTAAAGCATGGACATGGAAGACCAGGTCTATAAATTATATTAAAAGATATTCCTGCATCATGTTGATATATATACTGGTATATACAAAACTGTTTTTTTTGTTTGTTTTTTCAAAATATTATTTTCTAAATCAATATTTCGCTAAATGTCCTATTCTACGACACAGTTCACATTCTTTTTTTTAGTTTGATTGAATTCAAAGGAAGGGTGTATATCCTCACTACAATTATAACAATTAGTTACCCCTTCTGTACTAAAATTAAGTGATATTTGTCTATTGGGTCTTAATCGTATATTTATATATTAGGTACTAGCTTGCATAGGCATAATGGTATTTTCTGTTCTTTTAATACATTTTACGTTTCTTACAAAAACAAGAGTTTCTGGCTCTGTGAACTGTGCTGCTTCTGCACACTGGTTTTAACAGAAAGATCTTCTGTTTCCTCACAAGATACAACCAATAGCATTTGTACTAGCAGGTACAGTTGGCGGTAGATGAAAGGGCTCCTCAGTTCTCACACCCTGACTGCGTTGTTGCGTCGGCATATACAGGCTGCGGCCACGTCCCCGTGTAGGGGTATGGCAGCTACGTCTATCTCGCCGTCTTGGCGAGGAGTGCGCGTGAGTGCGCCTTACTCGCTTGTGCCGAGACGTACGGCTTTGGTGGTGTCGCGGCCGAGGCCTCCGCTTCCCACTGCTAGTCGAGGATATCGAAGAATCTGAGCGTTGAATCACGCTAGTTTGTTTTCGTGTAACTTGACCTTTGCCCATATTGACTTACTGAAATGAAATTAATACTCCAAACAGTAAAATGTAAAAATAAATATCTCCTCTGTAAATAAGTCAATGTAGATTTAAGTAAATATACATTTTTTTTTCATCAGTTGGAAGTGTAAAAATAAGCTAAGATTTTAACACAGATTCAGTTTAAGACTGAATCCGTTATTATTAAAAGTATTTATATTTGACTACTTTTTATATATTTGTTTAACCCTTTTGGTATATTGCCCAGAACATAATATAATATTGGATGTTATTAATATTTGAACTCTCTAGCATGCTAAAAGTCTTTTTTAATAAATAATAAAATAACTAGGTGTTGTATAACATAAATAATTAATTAAAATGCTAATATTTCAATAAATTATCCTTACTTGATTTGTGTTCTGTAAGGAATATGTACATATTCAATACTTCATTATATTAACCGACGTAATATTTAATTCAATTAAGTAAAATATAAAAAAAAACAATAATAATAAAAACGCTTATATATTATTTAAGCCAATACTAATTAGTCAATTCTTAAATTTCATGCAATAATACATTCTTATTAATTTAATTTAGTATACATTCTTTTATTAATAGTAAATTAGAGTAAAATATTTAACAATCTTTTTTGATTGATTAATTTAATATTTTAATTTAAAATTGTAATTTCAGAAATTATATATTGGATAAGCAAGTATTTAATAAAAAAAAACACTTTTTTTAAATTTTAAATAAGACTATAAAAATAAACGTAATTAAAACTTGAGTCAATAGATTGAATTGATAATATATGTTATTTTCTTAATTTAAAAAAAAAAATAAGCATTACGATGTACCTTAGATGGGCGTTGTGTCCATATATCGAGAATATTGTCTCGATATTATCCAACTTCTGATTTGTTAGGAATAATACAGAAGTTTCATGTATAATATTTAATTCACTTTACACTTATTGAATCTTAGCGTTTATGTGTGTTCTTGTCGGCCGTTCGTTTCACACTGATCCCCTCTACACGTTTTTATGCCTTTTATATTGTTAGGACTGCGGCCTAAATCAATTATTGCAACACAGATGTTCAAAACAACAACACAGCTGACAACTAAAAATATTCTGAATTACAAGAACGTACATTAATTTCACATTTCTAATAAATATTAATATAGTAACAAATAGAGTGGTTTTACAATATATATATATATATATATATATATATATATATATATATATATATATATATATATATATATATATATATATATATATATATATATATATATATATATATATACTTGGTGAAGATGACTTCGCCACGGCTTAATGAGACTGACTCTTGAACCATTGACATGCTCCCTTGATTCACTAAGAGGTCATTAGATGTTTTATATATATATATATATATATATATATATATATATATATATATACTTTGTATGGTGGCTTATTAGCGAGCTACACTAGAAAATCTGACGATTTGAGTGTAGGGTAAGGGAGTGGGAGGGTAACACTTAACACTTAACAAAGGGTTGCGGTGGCGGCAGCAAGAGGTGTTGTAGAGTAAATAATAAAAAATATATAATCTTTAATACTAAATTAAAGCGGAAGTTATTGGAATTTTTTATACTGCCCTAGATGCTTCTCCAAATGTAAACTACGTTATGACCAAGTTACATAGGCTACGTTTTTACCCCACCGAGAAAAAAGTAATAATGTGTTTTGGGTTATGCGAACGAAGTCGCGGGAAATAGCATGTTTCTTATACTTAACTAATAAGAACATAATTTATTAACTAATTAAATACAATCATCATTTAGTTATTCATCCTCTTATGAATCCTCTTGGGGGTTCATTTTTAATAAGAAAATAGCCTTTGTTTGACTTCGAGTCTTCAACTATTTTTTTTTAATTTAATCAAAACTCGTTCAACGTTCAGGTTTAAAGCCTAACAGACTGTAGACAGACTTTTATATCCATATTAATATTATAAATTTGGAAGTATCTCTGTCAGTCTGTCTGTGTCTTCTTCACGCCTAAACCACTTAACCGATTTGAATGATATTTAGTACAAAGATAGGCTGAGTAACTTTGTACTTGTTTGTTTACAAACGTGTTTATCTTATGAGTTAAAATAAAATAATTAAATTAAATTAAAAATTAAAGATGTGTTTATTTTCTCTTACAATAGATGTCTTAATAATATAAACATACAAAAGTTTTAGTAATAATGTGGTGTACCTGTTTCATGAGAGACTGGTGCCAGTAATCCGTCCAGTTGGACGGAAATGAGATCAAATGAAGAAGTGCTAGAGCTGGGAAATGAAAATATGAGCTTGTTAAGAACTATAGAGAATAGAAGAGGGAAAATGTTTGGGCATCTGAAACGACACGACAGTTTTATAAGAAACATCATAGAAGATAAGGTTCAAGAAAAGAGAGGGAGAGGAAGGCCTAGACGCTTCTACCTAGATCAAATCAAAGACAAAGTAAATGTCGTGTCGCATCAGAAGGTCAAAACTATGGCTATGGATAACAAAGAATGGCGATTACTCCACCGACAAGAGCAAGACTCTTAAATTAAAGAAGAAGGTGCCAGTTATAGGTTCAAGACCTGTGTAACAAGTCACCTGTGCCCCACTTTACGGTTAGTTCACAAATTATTAAAAGTAACAAGTTGGTCGTGTATAGTAATATTATTACAAAAAAAAACATTAAACAAATTAGCAGCAAACAACAACATTTTACTGGCAATTCGAACTAAGAAAACAAGAATAAAATTTATCTTAATGATGAGAGATGCAAAAACGTATTAAATCTATGTTAATGATGTTATTGCGACGTAAATGGCTTAATGTAATAAATTGTGAATTCAAATAATATTTTTCTTTAATATATATTTTTTTTTAATTTAAGCATTACAAAAAGTATCCGTGATATAATTTACATTTTTCATTGTCATAATTTAACATTTCATAATTTATGTTTTTAACCTAAAATTAATTTACATTCAATCACATTTCCAATCAAGTTTCAACAATCAAGTTTTCTGCCTGCGTAGTGTCAAAGTAATATTTCAACTTGGCAGAGCGCTGCGACAAAATATTAAATCTGAAACAGTTTGGGAACCTCTAACTTATATATATACTATTTTTATGTAATCACTACATATTATAAAACAAAGTCGCATTCTTTTTCTGTCCCTATGTCCCTATATCCCTATGTATGCTTAAATCTTTAAAACCACGCAACGGATTATGATGCGGTTTTTTTTGATAGATAGAGTGGTTAAAGAGGAAGGTTTATGTGTATAACAACATTCAATATAGAGTCGAGAAATACTGCAATTTTTGAGTTTTCTGATGTCATGTCGTAAATAATTACATTTTTTTCCGCTTACATTACAAACGCTGGCTAAACCCTACGAGATTTATCAAAATAATGTACTAAGTATTTGTACACCTTGAAAAGGTCTACAGAAAACTCCGCGATGGTATATGTCTATCTTTTATGGATAACCCACAATAGCATTTTTTTGTCATTTACTTTTTAAGAGAAATAATGGCTTTTTTTTTCGAAGCAATTTTAAGCAATACAGCACTAATCCTTATCCAATTAAATACCTTAAATATATTGCGGATTTAATATAGAGCAATATGGCCGTTTACAGCATGTAATTGAAATGAATATTTACGAAGATATTACAGATTTAATTTAAAATGCAGGGGCATAGCGATAGCGGGGTTACCGGCCGGTCGGGCGGCGCGCGCGCGGCGTGTTCTGAAACCGCTGGGAAACGTATTAATTTTCGGATAAATAAATCGACGGGCCCCAAGAACAAAATCGTATCTACAAAATTACCAAATTACAATATGTTTGTTTGTGGGAATACATTGTAGATGATGTTCACTTGAGTATTTCCACAAAAAAGACCAATAAATATAAAAAGTATATTTGTAGCGTGTTTAATGCGAATTTTATTATAAAACCAATTTAGTCTGATCTCTCCATAAGATTTTATTCTTGGGACCCGTCGTTAATATAGGACTTCAGCTGAAAATCAAAATTTAGTACATTCTTTTTTTTTTACTAAATATCACCATATAAAAATCATGTGGATGATTAGAAATAGTACTAACAAATTATTTGTTTTAGAGATTTTTAGCCTGTTTTCGGAATTTTATATGATCAAGTAAAGTACATTCTATATATCTTCAGGTATATCGTATAATTTTTGTAAAATTGTTATTTAATAATCAATGTAAAAAAAACGTGATTTAGTAAACCAGTTTTTAATTTCCCACTACATATGTAGATAAGGAAGATATTGATTTTACCTCGATTTTCAAAAATCGAGTTTTCACCAGATGTCCACGTTTTGAGGTCCCAGGAATCTTTTCCGACTATTTTCACGCTGACGTTAGTATGTCTGTATGTGTGTGTGTGTGTGTGTGTGTGTGTGTGTGTGTGTGTATGTGTGTGTGTGTGTAAACATGTCATAACTTTTGAACGGCTAGACCGATCGAAACGCGGTTGATGGCATTCGATTGGATTCCGCTTAATTTAGATTTCCTGAAAATTTGAACCGATTCGGTCTAGAAGATTTAGAGAAATTTTGAAAAAAACACCAAAAGAAACAATATTTTTTAATATAACTACCAGATTTACGTAACGAGTACAAAAAATAATCAGCTCTATTCCTCAAAAAACTACGTCTAATACATAAATTGCATCAAAATCGGTTTATCCGTTTGGGAGTAATCGTTTACGAAAAATTTTTAAAAAAGTGTTTTTCCGACATAGCTTCAAACTTTTTCAACCAATAATTTTTTGGTGTTCTACTATATTTTAGTTCTAAAAAAACTTCGTCAAATGCCGTTTCAAAAATCAAAATCAAATCTAATTCTCAAAACTTATAGCTTTTTAAAAATAAAATTATGTTGTTCTTAGCAAAATTACTTAATTTTTTTTAAATAACTTTCAAGTTTCAAGTTAATTTACCGATTGACTTAAAAATATTATCAGCTTTTGTTCTTTAAAAACTGCGTCAAATACCGTTAATTTAATCAAAATCGGTCTATTTGTTTGGGATTTATCAATGAAGAAAATTAAAAATAAAATGTTTTTAGACATAACACCGAAATGTGTTTCAACCTATCGGTTATTTAGCTAAAACAATATTTTAGATCTCAAAAATTGAGTTGAATACCATCATCGTTTTCAAATATACAGCTTTTCAAAAATTAATAATACTGCTCTTTCAGTTCAATCATCTATTTAACAAAATAGATGATTGAACTGAAAAATCTATGCTTATATTTTTTACTCTTTTGAGCTTAAAATACCTTAATTTAGTGAGAAGTTTCAGGGATGGCCCGTAGGGTCAACCATTTGCACATTTTTTCCCGTTTGCTCCGATGCCTCGCCTTAATAAATCGCAGGGTCAAACCTTCAACGTTGCAGGCTTAGATTTGAGCGTTGACTGTTTTTCACATGGTCAACTTATATGTCACTCTTTCAAGAGTAACCTCTAAAGAAAACATGTTTATATTGTCTAATGACCAGAAAGCTGTGAACGTTGTATATAAAGACATTTTGTAATATATTAATGGAAAAAGTAAAAGAAATAGGTAAAAATGTAAAAACTAAAAATGTAGTACCTATATGAATTTAGATGTTCCAAAAATAGCAGGAAATTTAGATGTTCCAAAGATAGCAGGAAATCTTCATGGTATAGGAAAAGGGGAATTGTTTGCGGGCCACGGGCAGTAATGAATAAATCAAAACTACTGCATTGATTTTAATAATTTTTTTTTACTGAGTGACATAGGCTGTATATTTTATAGCCGTGCGAAGCCGGGGCGGGCCGCTAGTGTATAATATTGCGTATAAGAGACAACCTATTTAAGGGATATCCAATCTTTCTACTTATTCTTCTTGCCTTGCATACTATGAATTTCTAAATTAAAGTATGTCTTTTAGTTCTTTGCACTTGATCGATTTAAATTACGGATTACGTGACATTCAGTACAATAGTTGTCTGCTTCACGATTTTACATTTAATGTTGTTGTTAAGCTATTGTTAACCTCGAAAATGTATTTTTGCCATATGATTCAGAAAAGGACATTATTTAAGTATATAAAATAATATCACTACATAGTATAAAATAAAGTCGCTTTCTCTGTCTGTCCCTATGTCCCTATGTCCCTAGATTCATTCTTGAGAAAAATTTTAATATATAAACCTTTCCGATATTCCTACGGGAACAAAAGCTACGCGGGTGAAATCGCGGGCAAGTCGCTATTTTATAAGATAAAACTGAAGTAGAAATAATTTATACAAAGTTCTTTAAATAAAAAAGACAACTTTTGCCATCACATCGCCATCACGCCACACAGATAGCAACGCACCATTAACATCTTTGGTGTCTATAAGCGATGGCTTATCTTTCCATCAGGAAAGCCATTTGGTTGTTTGCTATCTAGGTAAAGATGTATAAAGAAACGTCATTCGACACATATTCTTCAAATATTCTTATTGACATAAAAACAAATATATTATTAAACATACTTTAAAATAGTCAGAAGGCGATAGTTGGCGTTGTATGCAGAGCAAGAATCTGTTTTACAGAAACAGTAAAATCAAATAACACTGAGTTACAAACTCCACTTATTCCTAAATTTAACAAGTTCTTAGTATAAAGTATTACTCGTTTTAGATAAAAAAATAATATTTAAAAATTCATCTTAAATAATAGCATAATGTAAGAATAAAAGAATATACTCACTCATTTTCACAATGTCTTGCTCTATTCAAAAAAAAATATTTTAATCATAACACAAAACCATTTCAAATACTTTAGCCATGACTTATTTAAACTGATTTAAATGAATATTGTTATTTTTTATAAACTACGCTTGATATTGATAGATCCAAAACCACTAGTTTTTATTATACTTAACAAGTCCACTCTCACTGAATAGAATTTTGAAATATTTATATTTAAATTGTCATAAATATAGATGTTTTGTTAACTTTCAAAACAACAACGAGTTCGGAAATTGGCGCGGAAAGCTCAGACGTTATCTGCGGCGACCACAGCATTCGCAATCTGAGGGAAAACTGGCGGGAAATCTCGGAAAACGTTTACGGGAATCCGTATTCTGGAATGCAACCTTTGAATTTTCGATAAGCTTTATTTTTATCCAATAAACCTTATTCGGAAAATTTTCTTTGAGAGTTTCCTTAATTTTAGAGAAGGGAAAATAAAAGACGTTATATACATTTACTGAAGAAGAAAAGTCGTATTATTTCTTTAATTGCGCTTACTGTTAAATGTATGTGAATATAAACCATGGATTATACTGTAATTTGTTAGATTGTTAGTGTAGCTTGTATTTACACCCAGAAATATAGAGTTATAATATTAACCGACGAAACAAAATCACTACAGGGGTATTCTTTTATCCTTGGCGTCTTATATGGCGTGATACATAGCACAATATGACTTATATCTATTTTTTACGAGTATGACATAATAATATATTTACTAGCGTTTGACATTTTTCATATATTTGCTCATATGAACGACAACACGTTTTCATTCAACATCGTGTCTATTAGCATTTATGTGGTCTGTGATATAACCTGTTTAATTAAAAAAAATGAACGATGTTATTTTTAATTATGTATTGTCTCGGCGTTTTAAATTTTAACATTTGTATATTTCTTTATGACAAATGACAAATGTTCATGTTTCGTTGGGGCCCTTTTAAATACTAGACATATTTCTTCCCGCTGGGAACTTCGCATAAGGCGGCAGATTGATAGGACATGTCACTATCAATATGACTACTAGTGGAGCTCTTCAAAGTCTCAACTATCTTTGATAACACCCATTTTCTATTCCTGGAGTAATAGCATCAGTGCCTGACACTGACGTTCTGTGTTGTGAAGGCTGAGTGGTGGCGTCAACTTGTTGGTTGCAAACAAATTAAAATAGTAAAAAAATATTACACACACTACCATGCGTTTTTTTTTGAGGAGAAGTGTATAAGCTATAGAACAAAGGGCGCAAATGGAATACACCGCATCGATCTAGATCTGTTATTATTTTTTTTATTATATTTTTAATTTGAATGATTTTCTGAATTTATTGCGTAGTATACGCAAGTTTTTATTTATTTACATCGTGTTTTTTAGTGTTGTATATAATATGTGTATGCATAGATGTACATAAATCATGTATGTGCATATTCATCTATGCCTACCCATTCATATTATTATATTGTAATTATACTAGTAATATACAATAATTAAATAAATAATAATAATAAATAAATAATAATATATTATAATTATACTACCATGCGTTTGACACACGCATGTATATGATTTTCTTCTTGGTCAAAGTATGTTGTCTTAGAAGTTAGAAGAAAGTTAGAAATTTTAATTTAGATTCTATTCTCTGAAAAGAGAGTGTGTTCAAACTAAGTCATAGTTATTTAACCTATAGTT
Organism: Apodemia mormo; assembly: GCA_036924255.1. Lineage (NCBI taxonomy): Eukaryota > Metazoa > Arthropoda > Insecta > Lepidoptera > Riodinidae > Apodemia > Apodemia mormo. Next base: position 40,469,665 of record JAUPFN010000001.1, on the reverse strand, counting down.
TGACTAATAGATACATTGTGATATTCTTTCACTTATTATACTGAATCACTGAAACGATTTGAATAAAATTTAGTACAAGGATACTTTGAGACCCAAAAAAGGACATAGGATAGTTTTTATCCCTGAAATACCAAAGGAACAGGAAAGAAAAAAATATCGGGATAATATATCTCTTAATTCGCGGTCATAAGGAGTAACTTAGGTTATTTTTATTTTAGAAAATTTTCCACGCAGACGAAATCGCGGGCACAGCTAGTTGTTCATATAAATAATGGTTGGGATATTTCAGCTTTTGTATGAAGTAAGAACCACATAAATTCATTAACATACACGAGTACCTAGGTATGTATAAAGGAAGTTACATTCTACCCGGAATGTTCACACGCGCTTCAAAATCGTTCCGAAGAGTACACGACATGGGTGGAGTGTGTCTCTTTCTACTAAATAAAGCACCAATTGCCATATATAAGTGCGGCCATGCGTAGTTTGCAAATTACTGCTAAATAATTCTACTAATTTTAGAAACAGTTTTTGCATTGCATAAGTAATTACGTAATAATTAAAATAAGCACGTTTTAGGCCTCACTGTGTTAATTACAATACATTTCATGCTAAATATTCATCGACGTGTATGAATAAAAGGGATTTAACGATTACCGAATATATAAAAATCTACCATCAGATAGTTTTATTCACACTGGCAATTGCAAGAAAGGGACAACATCCACTCTTGTCGTTGTCTTGCTCAGAACGTTTTTCCCCTCTGTTAAGTAAGAAACAAATGTCATCTTTATGTGTTACAAAATAAAGTACATTTTTATTTTTCAAATATTGCTCCGTAGTAATTCCAGTTATCGTATATATAAGTTCCTTGGTAAGAAACAAATGTCAATTTTACGAGTAATGAAATAAAGTACATTTTTATTTTTCAAATATTGCTTCGTAATAATTCCAGTTATCGTATATAATTGCCTTGGTATGTATGAATACAAACAAAAGAAAATTTAATAAATACATTTATAAACTTAACGCTTATATTATGAGCGTCCTTTGCGAAGCAGAGCGCCAGTTATTTCGTAAACACGTAGGCCTATTACGGTAGAGAAAACCAAAATATTTTTCATTTGCGGATATTAAGTCCAAGCACGTTTGACGAGGATTAGCTGAAACTTAGATCCGACCGTTGATTAAACAGTGCAGATATTTATAGTTAATATGAGTGTTATTGAAATGCGCCAAAAATAAATAATATAGTTAGCGATTAAGTTGTTAGGTTTTGTGATTTCGAATTTCATTAAGTTGTTGGGTTTTTGTGATTTAGAATTTCGTTTTATTATTGAAATTCACCAAAAATAATAATATTATAGATAGTGAATAAATTATTGGGTTTTTGTGATTTGGAATTTCGTGTCGTTATTAATATGTGTCTAAATAAATAAATAAAAACTAGATAATATAGTGTTTATAATATAGTGATTAAGTTGTTGGGTTTCGGTGATTTAATATTTTGTTCTAATATTGCAATCCCCCAAAAATAAATAGTACAGATAGCGATTAAGTAGTTGAATTTGGAGTTTTGGAATTTCGTTCTATCATTGAAATGCACCAAAAATAGATAATATAGATAGCGATTAGGTTGTGGGGTTTTTGTAATTTGGAATTATGTTACTAATATGTGCCTAAATAAATAAATTAAAAATAGATAATACAGATAGCGATTACGTTGTTGGGTTTTGTGATTTGGAATTTTGTTTTGTTATTAAATGCGCCAAAAGTATATAATAATTAATTTATTGGAATTTTGTAATTTGGAATTTCATATTTTTACTAGAATGTACCAAAAAGCGATTACATAATAGTGATTTAGTTAACAATTATTACCTTTAGTGTTTTGAATTTTTTGTTAGCTAGATGGGCTATATATACCTGCCTATATTTCAGATTGATTAAAAAATACATAGAATGAATTGCCGACTCAGATTTATTTACTTATTTATTTAACACTTTATTATACACAAAAAATATACATAACAGAAAATAATAAACAAAAATAGTACAAAAGGCGAGCTTATCCCTAATAAGAGATATCTTACAGCTAAAGATTTATTCCCAATATACATATTATATATTCTACATCGACACGATAGTGATAAGTTGTTGCTGTAATAGACTGTTTTATTGAGGTATAGGTTCGGATCATATTGTGAGGTTTCCGGTACAATTTTGGAGTCAGCCAAAGGGTATTAGAGTTCTATATAATATATAGTGGCCTTAAGGCGAAGTATTTTGACGCGCGTCAATTCTATAGGAAATGGGCGGCGCGATATATTCTGAAATCGCTGAAAAACGTGTTAATTTTCGGATAAATAAATATAGGACTTCAGCTGAAAACCAAAATTTAGTACAATCTTTTTTGTATTTAAAACTAAATATCACCATATAAAAATCATGTGGAAAATTAGAAATATTATTAACAAATTACTTGTTTTAGAGATTTTTTTAGCCTATTTTCAGAATTTTATATGATCGAGTAAAGTACATTCTATCATGTAATAGGTTAGCACATTCCTTAGATAATAATATCTTCAGATATATCGTGTAATTTTTGTAAAAATTTTATTTAACAGTCAATACAAAAAAACGGGATTCAGCAAATCAGTTTTTTCCCGTTTGTCTCGATGCCTCGCCTTAAGGCAAAACCTGATGGTTATGTGTTAGGCCACTATGTTTTAGATCATAGAAAGAGATATATACTTATATATTATTTGACAATCATTATTATCAACAACCTTTCGCAAAAATCAGTAAATTGGAGTCAACCAGAGAATCTCGAGAAGTTCTGGTTTTTCAGTTCATTATATAAGTAACAGAAATAGTAGATGACTATCTTTATAGAGTCATCTGTTTATTTGCAATCTTATTCAAATATCAATTTTAATGATTGAGATGCAGTTGAATAAATCTACAAAGAATAAACGTTTGATCGAAATATTTACAGAATACGAATCCTAAGCATGACGTCAATGTAATACTTTTAAAACTTCAGGAACTTTCTAAAATATACTATTACTGTTACTGGAAGTTAGATTTAGAATCAATAAAAAAGTCAAACAGTAAAATGCTTCAAAACTTTAATTACTTGTAGAATAGGGTTGAGCCATATTTAACGAATACACGTGTTCTACGTAATTTTTAATCCAAATAAATTGGTAAAGTGCATGTCCGGCCACGAGCAATGTAAGGTTCCAAAGTTGCCCATCACAAAAATGCGGAATAAGAAGATGTTTTTTTACTGTTTCATACTATGAACATTTAACCTATTTAATGTCAATGACATATATATCTGCACCACAGGTCCTCCGCATACAAAAACTTTTCCAAGCACATTTTATAAATTGATCGACTATGACTCTAAGACCTTTAAATCCTTCTAAATTGTGATAATTGTTATAACTATCCTTTTAACTTCATTATATTTACTAGTACCGTAAATTTTATCTAACCACCAAAACCAACTGTTTAGTTGCCAGAGGGGGTGGCGGACACTTGCTTCTAACAAAAATTAGTACTTTAAAGCTTAACATTTCACAAACGACTTCCCTTAATCAAAAAATTGTTTTCACTAAACTATTTTTTTAAAATCTGTCCATCGATATCCCATACTATGGGGTACACGAGAAAAAATTAACATCCCCACTTTACATGTATTTAGAGAAGAAAAAAAAAGTATCTTCACGCCCATATCCCCGAAGGGGTAGGCAGAGGTACAACATGTGCACCCACGATTAGCCGAAGATACTTGGTCCCACAAATGTGATAGGTGGCAAGCCTATCGCCAACCGGGCACTTTCCAATCCCGGGCAACTTTGTGTTTCTCAGAAAACTGAAAAAAACACTTTTTTTATGTGCCCGACCCGGGAATCGAACCCGGGACCTCATGTGGTCAACGCCAACGCTGGACCACTAGACCACAGAGGCGAGCTACCCAAAAAAAATATTTTTCAAGACTTTATGTTACCGTGACTAATATCTATATTCAAATTACAGCTTTCTAGTACTAAGGATCTACATACCAGACTGACGGACAGACATGGCGAAACTATAAGAGTTTCTAGTTTACGTTGGAACCCTAAAAATATGTAGTATTTGCCGGGTCTTTTCCCCCAACTTAAAATTTGGTTTGACATTTTCCGGCTTCACATAATTTATGTACGCCTATATTAATGAAACCAGTGCGGTAATGATACCATAACGATCATAATCTGTTCATAATTTGATAAAAGCATTTCCATCTAATATTATAATATGTGTAAGATACATTATCTCCTTGGCTCACACTCAGTGATTTACTTAATTGAATGTTTGCGGTAATGGATCTGTACGGAGAGATGTTTGGATCGAATTACTTTTTATGCATGATCTAATTTGAAAGCGTTTTAATTTCACAGTCATCAAGAATTAGAATTGACATTCTCACCAGACTTTGCAACTCCTGTGTTATTTACATTAATGGTATATATGTATATAACTATATACATATATATGTATATATATATATATATATATATATATATATATATATATATATATATATATATATATATATATATATATATATATATATATATATATATTCCCCTCGTTCCCATTTATTATTCGTCTATCTCTGCTTGGTTAAACAAAACTAATCACTTTCATAAGTCTGTTAAGTCTATTTATACTTCTTACTGCTTAAATGCGCAAATGGAATATTTATTAGAAATGATGGCTTAATACCCATTCCTGCTACAATAACGTCAATAGTTGTCGCTATCGTGGAGTACTTTGAAGAGTACTTTGCATTCACCGCAAAAAAACACCCTTTGTCGTATCACCTCGGTTCGAGAACACTCTTCTGACAGCCTCAGCCAGTATTGGAATTTTGGGAGTCGACATATCGAACAACGTTCAGTTCCGCGGTCATTTGGAGGGAAAGGCTAAACTAGCCTCCAAAAAGCTTTTACTCAGTAGAGCAAAGCAATACTTCATGCCAGCCCATCTCCTCCAACTGTACAAGGCCTAAATTCGACCTCACATGGAGTGGATGGAGATACTGTTCTCACCTCTAGGCCGGAGCTCTTTAGTAATAGCTTCTTCCTCTTGATCGCATTCAACGCAGAGCGGTTCGAATCGTCGACGGCCAGGTTATATCTAATCGGCTCGAGATCTTCATCTCTGCGTAACGCCAGAGTCGAGCCGTTCGCTGTGCATCTTTTGCCATATGTATCATGGAGAGTGTTCCTACGAATTGTTCGGACTAATTCCTGCCGCTAAGTTCCATTATCGGACATCGCGTCAAAATTTAAAATTCCATCCTCACCACCTTGATGTCTGGAAATCAACAACCGTGCGCTATTGTCGGCACTTTTTGCCTCGCACTACTCCTTTGTGGAATAAATTACCCTCGGGGGTGTTTCCGAACGGATCCGACTTAGGGACCTTCAAGAAACGATCTTACACATTCCTAAAAGGCCGACAACGCAACTGCAAGACTCCTGGTATTGCAGATGTCCATGGGCGGCGGTGATCACTTACCATCAAGTGCACCACCTGCTCGTTTGCCCCCTCTACTATTAAAAAAGAGTAGGGACTTGATGTCCCTACTCTTACACAATTTCGATGTTTGTAGACACAATGTAGTCTCATTTCGTAGCATTTTTATGCTTTTAACATTTTGCTGTCTCCTGTTAAAAAGGGAAGGAAACAGGATGTATTTTCCTACTCCTCCTATATACTTCTGATTAATTTCATTGCGGGATCCAAGACAGCTTAGCTTTTCCTCAGGGCACCCTAAGCTCGCAACTCAGAGGTTATCAGGAAGGTTGCCGCTGTTGATTCTGGTTTACAGAAGTTACAGTGGTGGGAACGAGAGGTGGGCCCATTGCCCTTTAAAAAAAAGACACAATGTAGAATAGTTGAGAAAATTCACGCTTGTGCACGCACGCTTCAAAAATTTCATTTTGTAATCATCTATATATGTATAAAACATTTAAATTCAATTTTGATGAAGTATCCATACTATCCATACTAATATTATAAATGCGAAAGTAACTCTGTCTGTCTGTCTGTCTGTTACGCTTTCACGGCCAAACCACTGAACCGATTTAGATAAAATTTGGTACAAATATAGTTTGATACCCAAGAAAGGACATAGGTTAGTTCTTATCCCGGAAATCCCACGGGAACGGGAACTATGCGGGTTTTTATTTTAGAATTTTTCTTCGTGAATGAAGTCGCGGGCACAGCTAGTATTTAATAAGTATTAAATTACTAAATTATTTGGTTGCTATAAACAAAACCTTAAAGACAAATATAGTAATAAAAAAATTCAAGACAGCGTGGCCTTCGATTATAGACTGTACGGAAACAAAAATTTTTTTATATCATAAGACAGCAAAGAAGCAGATGGGTCTCCTGATGGAGTCAACCATCGCCTATAGACACCAAAGGTGTTGATGGTGCGTTGCTGTCTTGTGGCGAGGTCTAATGCCACATGCATAGGTTTACCGGCTACTTCACCCTCCATACCGGAACACGACAGTGACAAGCACTGACGCTATTGCGGCAGGAATAAATAAAGTGGTGATACCAGACCAGGGCAAGACAATGCAGAAATCTACCACCTAGTATCCACGATAGAAGTGACTCGTATAGCCAATCGGTCGCCTTTTACGACCTGCCTGACAGAACGGTTGTTTGCCTATTCTTCAAAGGAGCCCGGGACCAACACCATTTATTGTCATTGAAGTTTATTTTGACATGATATATGAAGAATTTATAAACATTGTTCAAGAATATAAAAGGATGCAGCAATTTGCAATAGGAAACTGTGTACTGTAATTATTTTAAAGCTGATAAAAGGAAAAATACATTTTACACTAAATACAATAAATGTCTTAAAAATATCAAATATGTTAAAATTGGTATTTTTCTTCACATACGTGTATTATTCCAAAAGTGCAACATAAATATAATAGATACATTTTTTACTTCAGAAAGATACTTGATTTCGATTAAGCGAGAATAGAACACTACCTGAACACTTCGCTTTGAGGCGTGCAATAAAAACTCGAGCTGAGTAATGTACTTGCCAGAAGCCCATTGAATCTATAAATAAACCAGCAAAGCTAACAAAATACATTCAGAAAATAAAGTGATTCCTCCGATTTTTATTCACAAATGAAAAATCTAACGGCGAATTTGTATCTAGACTTTTATGTGGCTGTTTTAATCCAATTTAATCCTTTCACCTGTCTTTACTCAAGTTATAAAAATGCAACGTTTGTAAGTTAGTGGTTTTGTTTGTAGGATGTAGCTTTTGAAACTACTGATAAGATTTTGAAAATAATTTTACAAGTAGAAAGCTATATTATTTATGAGTAACAAAGGTTACATTTTATCTCAATCCCGCGAGATCGGGAGCTACGTAGGTAATGCCGCAAGAAATGACTACTACTTAATGTAATAAAACAACAAAAATTTTTGTTTGCTTTAACGAGTTAATCTATGGATTAACTGACTATATTTTATGGTTAGTGCACATTTATAAGGAAGGCTATAGGCTAAGACTTCTATGTACTAACGTACTTGATAAGGTATGGGCTACGTCAATTGTGGGCCATTTGAATCCATGGACTGCACCTACTTAATTCTGTTGTGGGTCGTGATGAGACGAGTTGCATGTTCCAAACACTTAAAACGTTAAAGAGACTTGAATTATTGTTTAACATCTAGTTTTATATTTATAACTAAATTTTCTTCCAATATACCTATTAAAAATTAAATTCTCGCAAATTTCCCCGTGTTGCTACTGGGCTCCTTTGAAGAATAGGCCAACTGCCGTTCTGCCAGTGCTATTTGCACATTGTAATAATACAAAACTTCGCTCAAATATTTGTGAACACATTTTGTAACATAAGCGTCAAATGCCGCACTCATTGTTCGGTGCCATTCACAACCTATATTAAATGTTAGATTTTTTGCACCAAAATAATTGTTTTTTTTTAAATTAATTCTGTCAATAATCTGAGGCACGGGGAGAAGGAACACGGTGTTCCAATTGACTAATTCATAATCGGTATAATATTGTCACGTGTGCTTACAACTCACTGGATTGGTCGTGAACAATTCTTTTAGATTATAAGATTTATTAGTCAGATGTGTTGACAGACTAATTGGTCGATTATTAGGTATCTAGTTTGTATACTTAATTTTCGGTTGTCATCTATGCTCCTATCTATATTCGCCTTTATAATAAAAATCCAAGCTTTAAGTTCCAAATTTGATCACGTTTCATTAACAAGTCACGCTTCAACAAGTTTAACACTATCTCCTCTACCGATCCTTTAAGGAATTTGGTGTGAAACTATGTACATTTAAAGACAAGGCGGGTCATTGACACATGAAACGGTAATGGAATAATTAAAATAGACGGGTTTTCTTCAATTACTCTGGAAACTACAGTGCTCAAGTAAGTATTCCGTAAATGAAGTTTAAAATTAAATTGGAGAATGAAACTCATTTTAAAAATTACTGACGAAACGCTTATTCATGGATATTCAGCGAGTCAGCGTTGGCGAGTCAATTTATTCTACGTCTAAATTAAAAATATTTCTCACTTAAATTCTCGTGACTAGTTATACTATATCTTATTTATATCCTGGAAAAAATGTGGATGTTTTGAATGTTTAAAACTTTGACGCTTGGACGTTTAAACGTTTGAGTATTTGGGAGTTGGGACTTTTCTGGGTTTTGGCATAATTTATACTTTCCATCGTCGGCACTTGGTGAAGCTGCATCATATTGATTATATAATATAAGCACTTGTACTGTTTCACAAATGTAATTTAAATTTTATTTATTACACAATCACTTTTAAACTTACAGCCAACCGGTTTCGCCTATTAAAGCATCATCAGGGCTTTCACATTAACATTTTTACATTATACTATTGTAAAACTTAACTAATAAACATACACAAAGACTTTAATAGGCCTTTTCATCATCAGATGAGCGCATGCGTAGCCGCCATGTTGAAACGGCGGTAATTCAAAAAAATCGTACTGTTTTAATCAACAATGGCTGGACAAGGACTATTATCTCCACAAAGAAATAAATTATTGAAAAAAACCATCGATGGTGCTTCACTTATTTATGATTCAGTTGAAGCTCATAATTGTGAACAATTGAAAAGGTGGCTAAAATTGATTTTAGCCACCTTTTCAATTAATTGATTATTATTTGATTTGTTTGAAAAACAAAAAACCTTATTAATTGATTTATCAATATGTTGAAACTCTTGATAGCTTAAAGGATCAGGGTTTTGTTCAGTTGGACCACTTTCTCCAAGAAAATGTAGTGAGCAAATATAAGTATCCTTAGTAACATTATCAATAGATCTAAAACCTCGGTCACTTCTGCCACATTTTTTCACCCATAACTCACATTTCGCACATTTTACACATGCTTTAATGTGTAATTTGCTTGATGATTTGATTATTTTTTTTTCGATATTCAAGACAAGGCTTTGGAAAATTTATAAAATAGAATCTATTGGTTTTAAATGATTTGTATCGTGTATCACTTTTACATACTCCATAACAACACCGTTTTGTTGTTCCTTTTCGTACAGACAACATAATTATAATGGAGTACAAAAATTTTTTTCCGATTATTTTGACTTACTACTTATTTTTTTTTCACTTTTTTTACATTTAATCAACTTTGATTTATATTTTAATTTTTGATACACGGATAGCGGACAATTTAGCATGGTTGTTTACAAAAAACAGTACGAAAAAGATGGCTGATTCTGACGCATGCGCACAAAAAATTTTTGTGATGAAAAGGCCTATAACTAAAATGCGAGTACAGGGTTTTGGCGATTGACGTCTGGACGTTTAGACGTTTGGACGCTTGGACGCTTGGGCGACTGGACGTTTGGACGCTCGGACTCTCGGACGCTGGGACGCTCGGACGATTGGATGTTTTATTCAAAACATGGAGAATATTTAAAAAAATGTAAAATAAATAATGGATAATATAATATAATGGATTATCTTAAATAGTTTTGCATTATCTCAAAACTCATCCACATATAAGTGGATGGATACAATGACCTATCTGATCTCTGATGATATCTAATACCTTGTTTGCTGGAATGGTTTGAGGAGTTTGTGAGCTAGTGGTGGACTAAGACACTTTCAGACAAATCATACATTGCATATCTATCGATTTCATGTCAAAAAGTTATTTTTTTTATATATATCATAAGATAGCAAACAGGCAAATGGGTCTCCTGATGGAAAGAGTCAACCAACGTCTATAGACACCAAAGATGTTAATGGTGCGTTGCTATCTTGTGGCGAGGTCTAATGTCACATGCATAAGTTTACTTGCTACCTTACCCTCCAAACCGGAACATGACAGTGACCAGCACTGGCGCTATTGCGGCAGGAATAGATAAGGCGTTGGTACCAGACCCGGTCGAGCCGATGCAGAACTCTACAACCTAGTAGTCACGATGGTAGTGACGCGAATAGCCACTCAGTCGCCTTTTACGAGCTGCCTGGCAGAACGGCAGTTTACCTATTCTTCAAAGGAGCTCGGGATCAACACGGGGAATTGTACAAAATTCGATGATTTTATTTTTGGTCTTCGCCTGATTTGATAATTAAGACTTAAGATTAAGAGTAGTATGCTCACTTAATAAAAATAGCAATAACGATGTTAGTTGAAATTAAGTGGTTTTATTAAAGGCGCTATTTTACTATTTTATGTTTTGTTGTTTTTTTTCATATTGCAAGGAAACAAAAATCAGATAACCAAAATAAATAACCAAAATCAAATAACAAAAATCAAATAATTATGGTTATCTTAGTGAAATCAGATAACCATCGCCTACAGATTACACAGTTATTTATGTCGCGTAGCCATCTGTGAAGCAGGGTGTAATACTAGAAAGTAAGGTAAATAATTGGAGACGGTGGACCCAATACCAGACGGTATAGAATTCTGCTATTAAGTGGTCACCATGGTAGGTTCTTTTACAAGTTAGAGAATAGATCACAGAGCATACATTCACTAAAAAACACGGCGCGCATTGAGCGCCCGTATCATTGACAAAAGTGTCAACTGAGTGCTAAGTGTGAGTTTTTCTTTTCGAATTCGATCGTGAGCGCGTTTGGAGTTTACTAGGAATTTGTATGTGATTTGTACAGCGCCACCTAGTGGAAAACGTGAGAAACCAGTTTACCACTAGGTGGCGCTGTACAAATCACATACAAATTCCTAGTAAACTCGAAACGCGCTCACGGTCGAATGCGAAAAGAAAAACTCACACTTAGCACTCTGATTGTAGATATATTAATTTAGAATATAGTATCTAGTGATTTTATTTATCGGTAAGTACTATAAGTCTGTATTTTTAGATGTAAAAGCAAGCTACACTGTAAATTAAAGAAATTGCCTTAAATCGTGTCGTATATCGTCGTCGTATAGTATCGTAACGTATCCAGTATTCCTCGGCCTGGACTCACACAGAGAATGCCTATTAGATGACTATTGCAGTTAAAACTACAACTGCTGGTAACTTTAAAATATAATGATAGCACTTATGATACCGCATAAATTATTATCATTAGGTTATCATCGTTGTTATCTAAATAAAATCAGACTGCGATGGATTTGCGAACGGCGACCTCGGTGGTTAGCGACCTTCATGTTGTATTGAGTGCGAAGTTGCTGTAGGTGTATCTTACAACAGCTTTTCAAGTTGGATAAATATCGATCCCAAATCGATATTTTAAACTATTGTCATATTATAAATAATATAATGATAACAATTGTAAAATTAGCAATATTTGTGTATGAGTTGACTTTTAATTAAAAATAACAACAATTTAAGTTTCAAGTTATCAATTTACATTTTATTTAATTCTAACAGAATTTGGCAGGATTTGAAATTTCTAGACGGCCTTACTGTTAGTAACGCGTAGAACGCTGACCGGTAAACACACGATGTCGTTATGAAACAAAAATGCATGATGAAATTGTTAGTACTGAAAGGAATGGTGTGATTTCGGTCCAAAACCCTGAGGTTACAGCTTTTCAAGGACCTAGTATCGGGAATCTCAACATAACAGACTCTTCGCAAGTACACGTTGGAGACAAGTTTGTCTCTGTCACACAGAATGTCAACAATGTAGAGCTGATCAAAGGTGAGTTAATCATAGTTTTTTCCTTGTGGGCATTTAAGTTGTGGTTTTCCTTTATAGTACTTAAAATCTTAGGTTTTTAGGGTTACTCGAAACAAATAAAGTAATAGTTTTCTTTCTTATTTATAACCCATCCGCATTTAAGTTTGGAGACTATTCAGTACTAGGTAATAAGGATGCAATTTGTCATGGGTGTATGTTAGAGTTACCAAACTTCTAATTTCCTTAGGACATATCTTGGTTTTCGTAGGGTCCTGAGATGTCCTAGATAGTTTTTAAGGCGTCCTAGATTTTTAAGCACACTGATAAGGAAATATATTCTAACATCAGCTGCCACTTTTGCAATCCTTACGGCCATACAGTTCACAAGTTTTGAGCTTCTTTGTTTTTAAACAAAGAAGCTCAAAACTTCTTAAACGCGTCGGAAATCCTGAGACAGCGAGTGTGTCTGTAACTTTAGTACATAAATAAAATTTATTAAATAAATGTTGGACAAATTGCTGTATTTGAAAAAGAGGACTTATTCTATCGACAAGCTGTCATTTGTAAACAAAAAACATAAAAGTCATACCTACATAATGAAATCTATACTAATATTATACAGAGAAAACATTTGTATTTTTGAATTTTTGTATTTTTGCATGTTTGTAGCGAATAAACTCAAAAACTACTGGACCGATCTTAAAAAATATTTTACCGTTAGAAAACTGCAATATCCTTAAGTGACAGGCTACTTCTTACCTGACAGACCAAAAGGAAGTACCTAATGAATTTGGCTCACGCGAACGAAGTCGCGAGCAACAGCTAGTTTTTTATATTCATAATTCATCAATAAACATTCATCATTAGTTACTAACGCGCTAATTTTAATAATTTGCTACTTGGAGAACTTTTTCGAATAAGTTAAAATTTTATTAATTTAATCCTCAATTGGTATTTTTCGATAGTTTTGTACTTAATTTAACGCATAGTCACGTGACGTGTGGTAGAAAATGTTCATTTTATTTCATGCTGCTAAAATATTTTTTGAGATTGATCAAAAATAATAATAATAATATAGCTGGACAAATTACACAAATCGATGTAACCCCGAAGTAAGCAAATAATGTGCTTGTGTTAGGGGTAGGTATTAGTTAACGACACAAGTACATAGAAATACATATTTAAATACTGTAACATACATAATAAACACCCAAACCCAGAAATACAAACATCTACGCTTATCACACAAATGTTTGTCCCTGTCGGGAATCGAACCCGAACCCTATTGATTAGGTTTGCTAAGCACTTGACAACGGGGCGGTAAAGATTGATCAAAAAAAGAAAATATGTTACATATAGTACCTACTCTAGGTCGCATATTTTACACTCATCTATTACAGATAGCTATATCATACCGGGTACCATACGGGCCATACCATACCATACCATACCATTGAATGGTCATGAACTTCAGTCTGAATTACATTTACATTGTATTTAGATACACCTATAATAAATCCAGAAACTTATATCGTTAATAAAATTAAAAGATTTTTTCTTTATATTTCATAAGACGCAGTAGGTACCAGGCCATGTTAACTCTAGCTGAGCACTCTGCTCCCCCTAAAAGCCGGTTTCGCAAAAACAGTTATTTGAATCGACTACTTAGTCATTTCGAAAAAAACGTGGCACTGACTTTTAACAGCATGCACTTGTCAGCGTTAGAACTACTCAACTTACAGAATTTTATTTCCAATCAGTAATTAACACTCTTATTTAGTGTATCTATATTAATTTAATATTATAAATGCGAAAGTTTGGATGTTTGGATAGATGTTTGGATGGATGTTTGTTACTCAATCACGCAAAAACTACTAAACGGATTTGAATGAAATTTGGCATACGGGTAGACGATAACCTGGAATAGCACAAAGGCTACTTTTTATCCCGGAAAAATTAGGTGATCCCGCGGGAAACGCCAAAAACTGTTATAATGCAGCAGGCTGCACGCTGCAGCTAGTAGTGTATATGGCCAATTGTACTCATTAATTACTTCATAGACGATATTATCATAATATTATATAACATAAGATAGCATATATATATATATATATATATATATATATATATATATATATATATATATATATATATATATATATATATATATATATATATATATATATATATATATATATATATATACCAAAAACCATCTTCTTCGTGTATTTATCACAAGTTTAAATATAATTTTTAACTTCGCGCTACGTAGGTAGATAAGGAAATTACTGATTTTGCCCCGATTTTCGAAATTAAGTTTTCACCAAATCTCCACATTTTGAGGTCCTAGGAACCTTTTCCGACTATTTTCGTGATGACGTCAGTGTGTCTGTATGTGTGTGTTAACATCTCATAACTTTTGAACGGCTGGGCCAATTGAAACGCGGTTGATGGCATCGATTAGAATCCGCTCAACTTAGACGTCCTGAAAATTTGAACAAAGTCGGCTAAGTTTCAGGGATGACCCGTAGGGTCAACTGTTTAAATATTTTTTTCTCTTTAAACATGGAATGGGAATGTAATCCATATAATAATAATAATAATAATAATAATGCTGGACAAATTTCACGAATTGATTTAACCCCAAAGCACAATCTGTTGTTCGCAAAGTAAGGAAATTATTTGCTTGTGTTATGGGTATTAGTCAACGATAATAATAGGTACATAGAAATACATGTATATTTTTATATACATAATCAACACCCAAACCCAGAAATACAAACATTCAATCTCATCACACAAATGTATGTCCCTGTCAGGAATCGAACCTGAACCTCATCGATTTATAGTTAGGTTCGCTAACGACCAACGGGGCGGTATAGGAAATATTAGCGTTTCAGTACTAATTTTTTAGACTATGTTACAAGTTTAAAAGTAAATTTAAGGTTGCTGACCGTACTATATAATAAAGTATTTTTATTAGCTGTTGCATGAAGTATGGTGATAAGTTTATTTTAAATTTTTACTTAAAAATTGTTTTGTTTAATAAAATAAATTATTTTTATATTGTTTAATAAGGCTCTCCTAATGGAAAGGAATAACCATCTTTTGATGGAAAAAGCCCAAAGATGTTGATGATGCATTGTTATCATATATTCTATACTTTCCATCGTCGGCACTTGGTGAAATTCCATTGTTATTAGACACTTTTACTTTTCCACTTGTACATAAATTTCACTTTTACACTGTTACGTTCTGAGCAAGACTACAAGAGAGGATATTGTGCAATTGCCTGTGTAAATAAAACTATCTGATGGTAGATTTTTATATATTCGGTAATCGTTAAATCCCTTTTATTCATACACGTCAATAAATACATTAGCATAAAATGTATTGTAATTAACATATTAAGTTCTAAAATGTTCTTATTTTAATTATTACGTAACGTACGTAAAACTGTTTCTCAAATTAGTAGAATTACTTAATAGTAATTTGCAAACTACGCGTGGCCGCACTTATATATGGCGATTGGCGCTTTATTTAGTAGAAAGAGACACGTGGAGTGTGTCTCTTTCTACCAAATAAAGCGCAATGTCGTGGTACTCTTCGGAACGATTTTGAAGCGCGTGTGAACATTCCGTGTAGAATGTAACTGCCTTGGGCCAAAATTGGACCATAGACTAAACAATAAGGCTCAACTCACATTGGCGCAAAGGCAAAGCGACACGACGCGTCATATTTTTCCTCCTAAAGCATATTCATCTCTATTGTTCCATTATTTAGGTACAAATTTGTGCTATGTAAATAGGGAAGCGCGCATCATCGGTTAGATAATTTATGTTCTGATCGCGTGTCAGACGCCAACCAAAGGGACGGACGACAATGCTGAACTACGACGACAATGGACGAAGATGAAAAATTAATTAATTTAGTACAGATATTCGATGTTTATTTAACGTCAAGGCGAAAACCGAATGTTCGAAAGTCTCTGAACTCCGACACTTACGCGCTGTCACGCACCGACGTGCGTCGCCGCACGAATGCGCGCGTCACTGAGCGAAGGTGCGCGTCGCTTGCAAAACACGACGCGTCGCGTCGCTTCAACTCTGCACCAATGTGAGTTGAGCCCAAAATCTCTTTTAAGTTTGACAAATGACATTAGCCGTAAAGAATATAGTATACGTGTGTGTATATTACCAAGTATGTCACATGAATATAGTGTGTGTATTGCTTATTTTTATTAATTGAATGTATTTCTAATGCATTTTATTTAAAAATATTAATTTTCTGCAGTACTCCGAAATGTAAACTTTAACTGTACCCATGCTCCACTGTTAACGCCATTGTCTTAAAAAAAGCTAAAAAGCGTTTTCTTTAAGTTCGATATATAGATTGTTCTACTTATTTTGTGTGGGCGTGCAAATATTAAAGAAATTAATTTTTAAATTAATTTAAAATTAGTTTTTGTTCTGTCATGTCATTATAAACACTAATCTTATTATATTTTACACTTTTTATCGTCACCACTTGGTGAAACTCCATTTGTAATTTTTTTAATACACTTGTACTGTTACAAAAATCACTTTAAATTTAATTAATATTGCCAACCGGTTTCGCGTTTTACGGCAACTTCAGGGTTATAGTTGAGGAAACAGTGCGAGATCGTCCTTCACCGATCTGATAAGTAGATGAAACATATATTTTATCAAATATTATTTATAAACAAATATGCCTATAATTACTTGCCTATCCAAAAGTGCTCATGGCTATTTTTAATTAAATTATTTTTTTCGATTTTTTTTTTCATCACTTTCATACTTTTGATAACCCAATGAAATTTATTTCACTGATAATTTTTAACACACAAAATATGTCTAGGTAGGCTTGCCTACTCATTTCTGTGTATGGCTACCTGGCAAGCAGGTGTGAACAGGTAAGTCAATATAGGTGACTCCATCGATCTGGTAACTTATCGAAAGTTATATCAAATTTTAGATTATTTTATTACAAAATCAGTCACATATGCCTGCAAAAAATCGTACTCAAAGTACTGTTGCCAAGCTAAAAACTTGCCATGAGCACTTTTGGATAGGCAAGTAATTATAGGCATATTTGTTTACAAATAATATTTGATAAAATATACGTCTCATCTGGTTATCAGATCGGTGAAGGACGATCTCCCACCGGCTCTTAGACCATTATGAGACTTTTCAGGGTTATGAATTTGTGATAAAAACAACGTTGCTCGAGATTGGAAAGGGCCCGTTAAGCTATAGGCTTGCCACCTATGACATTGTAGGACCAAGTACCTTCGGCTAATCGTGGGTGAACTTCAATGGGCGTGAAGATATTTTCTTTCTTTACTTTTTTCCTTTTTAGGGTTCTGTACCTAAAAGGTAAAACGGGACCCTATTACTAAGCCTCCGTTGTCTGTCTGTCCGTCTGCATGTCTGTCACCATGCTGTACCTCATAAACTGTGATAGCTAGAAAGCTGATTTTTTTACAAATTATGTATTTCCGTTGCTGCTTTAACAACAAACACTAAAAATAAAAAATGAAAATATTAAGGGGGTCCCCATACAATAAACGTGTTATTTTTGTATTTTTTGCTCAGAAGTAATAACGGTAACAGGCAGACGCTTAAAATTTTTCACAGAATATTTACTTGTCTTGTCTATTAACTTTCAAAGTAAATAATTTAATAAAAATAAAATAAATATTAAACGGGGTCTCCCACACAACAAATAAAATTTTTAAACAATTTTTACTCGATCTGAATAAACAGGTAGAAACTGGAATAGAGATGGTACGAAACCCTTTATGAATAGATTTAGAAAATTATTTTTTTTAACTTCCTGCTACGTGTGTGTGTGTGTGTGCGTGCGTGCGTGCGTGCGTGTGTGTGTGTTTGTGTTAATGGTAATCGATTGGATTCCGCTTAACTTAGACTTCCTGAAAATTTGACCAAGTCGGCCCAGAAGATTTTGAGAAATTTTGGAAAAACCCCAAAAAAAATTTTGGTGAAACAGTATTTTTTAACATAACTTCCAGATTAATGTACCGATTGATCAAACTAATCAACACCAAAAACTACCTCTAATGCATAAATTGCATCAAAATCGGTTTTTTCGTTTGGGAGAAATTGTTGACGAAAAATTTTGAAAAAAGTTTTAAAAAAATCGGACATACTTAATTTCAAAATTTTTCAACCGAGCACTTTTTGGTATTCTAGAATATTTTTGTACTAAAAAAATTACGTCGAATGCCGTTTCAAAAATAAAAATCTAGTCTTATTTTCAAAAGTTACAGCTTTTCAAATATTAAAATTAGGTTGTTTTTAGCAAACTTAGGTACTAAATATTTTTGAAATAACTTTTAGGTTAATACACCGATTGACTTAAAATTCTTATCAGCTTTTCTCATTTAAAAACTGTATCAAATACTATTAATAGGATCAAAATCGGTCATTGTGTTTGTGATTTATCAATGACGAAAATTTTTGGAAAAGAATATTTTTTAACATTGCTTTGAAAATTTGCAACCTGTCGGTTATTTAGCTAAAGCATTATTTTAAATCTCAAAAATTGAGTTGAATGCCATTCGAAAGATCAAAATCGATCATGGTTTCCAAAATATACAGCTTTTCTAAACTCAATACACTGACATTTTTAACAAAGTAAATGTTTGAACTGAAAAAATCTATGCTTATAGTTTTACTCTTTTGCGTCTAAAATACTTTAATTTAGCGGGAAGTTACAGGGATAGCCCGCTGTGTCAACCGTTTAAACACTTTTTAAGAGGATATACTTCCCGCGCACTCCCATTCCTAGAGAGAGAGAGGATAGCGAGTCCTAGAGATACAGGAAATGTAAAGTCGATTGCTGCAGTTTTACAACATTTAAAAATATTGTATGAGCATGGTATTGTAAAATGAAATATGTCGTTGACCTGTCGAAAAATTATTATCAAAGATAAGTCAAAGTTGATAAGCTAAAAGTGTATAATTGCATTTCTGTAAATATTAGGGTTTAGCTGAAAAACATGTAATGCAGATATGCTTATTTGATATATGAAATTAATATTATTGTTTTTTCCAATTTTATGCGCATTCTACTCAACCGATTGCGATAAAACTATCTCTTATTACTTGCATTTCGTGCGAATGTTATAGGCATAGTACAATTAATTTTGATGTCCTCAAGGGCTCGTAGTTAACTCGTTCGAATCTGATAATGAAATCCCGGTTTCTTTCTCCGGTTCAGATAAAAGTGTTATTTTTTTTATATAATAAGATAGCAAACAAGCAAATGGATCTCCTGATGGAAAGAGTCATCCATCGCCTATAGACACCAAATGTATTAATGGTGCTATCTTGTGGCGAGGTCTAATGCCACATGTATAAGTTTACTGGTTACCTTACCCTCCAAACTGGAACACGACAGTGACAAGCACTGACATTATTGCGGCAGGAATAGGTATGGCGGTGGTACCAGACCCTGCCGAGACAATGCACAACTCTACCACCTAGTAGCCACGATGGTAGTGACTCGAATAGCCAATCGGTCGCCTTTTACGACCTGCCTGGCAAAACGGCAGTTGTCTTATTTTTCAAAGGAGCCCGGGGCTAACACGGGGAAAATTTATTTTGGGGTAATGTAAATTCATAGCGTGATATGGCTCGTAATATAGGCTGTTAAGCTTAGAACAGGAAGTTCCGGGTCTAAGTTCCTAATCCTAGGATGCTGTATGACCTAAACAAATTTCTTTTAATATCTTCACGCCTGTATTAACGAAGTGGTAGGCAGAGGTACAATCAGTACACCCACGATTACTCGAAGAATCTCTATCCCACAATGTGATAAGTGGCAAGCCTATCGCCAACAGGGCACTTATCCAATCCCGGGAAACGTTGTTTTTATCATAAAACTAAAAAACACATTTGAATTGCCTGACTCGGGAATCGAACCCGGGACTTCTTGTGGTCAACAACGACACCGGACCACAAGACCACAGAGGCGATTGAAAAAATATTCATGATGTTAATTAATTAAAAATAGCTACACTATTGTGAATGGATTGCTAGTCCAAACCTAGACCGTTTAAACGTAAGTAAGTGTTATAAGGACGCTTACCTACGTTTAAACGGTGTCTTTTTTTTTATAAGATAGCAAACAAGCAGATGGGTCTCCTGATGGAAAGAGTCAACCATCGCCTATAGACACCAAAGGTGTTAATGGAGCGTTGCTATCTTGCGGCGAGGTCTAATGCCACATGCATAAGTTTACCGGCTACCTTACCCTCCAAACCGGAACACGACAGCGACAAGCACTGACGCTATTGCGGCAGGAATAGGGAAGGCGATGGTACCAGACCCGGGCGAGACAATGCAGAACTCTACCACCTAGTAGCCACGATGGTAGTGACTCGATAGCCAATCGGTCGCCTTTTACGACCTGCCTGGCAGAACGGCAGTTGGCCTATTCTTCAAAGGAGGCCGGGACCAATACGGCGAAACTACTATGTCTTTACTTTCGCTATGTCTGTCCGTCGGTCGGTCCATCCACAGTCTTGCTTAGAGATTCTTAATAGGTAATAGAACTAGAAAGCTGCAAATTTGAAATAAACATGCGTAGTAATCACGGCAACAAAATGGTAACATAAAAACTTGAAAAAACTTTCTAGGTAGCTCCTCTACAATATGCAAAGTAGGGATGCTAATTTTTCTTCTTGTTTACCCCTAGTGTGGGATATTGTTAGCTAGGATGTTATAAATTTTGTAGGTTTGTGAAAGCAGTTTTTCGATTAAGTAAATAGGTTGCGAAATATTAGGATATTTTACACTTTTCCTCGTCGCTACTTGCTGAAACTCCTTTTTTAATATTGTTATTTTAATTTTGGTACTGAATATGTTTTATATTTTAATAATATCGCCAACCGGTTTCTCCTTTACGGAATCTTCAAATTCTTACGGTAAAAGTCTCGTAGCCCTGAAGATGCCGTAAAGATGAAACCGGTTGGTGATATTAATAAAATTTAAAAAATATAGAATGATTTGTGAAACAGTACAAGTTTATTAACAAAATTCGAAATATTAAGCTACCAAATTCTAATTTTTGTAAGAGTCAAATGTCCTCGTCGCCCCTCTGCCAGCTGTGAATATTATGAGTTTTTTTCTCATCCACAAAACCAAAACCAACCGTTTTGGTTTTGTGAGTGAGAAAAATTTCAAAATAGTGTTAACTGTTCGTTAGTTTCGCTAAAACTCGAGAACGTCTGAACCGATTTGGCTAATTTTGGTTTTGAATTAATTGCTGAAGTCCAGGGAAGGTTTAAAAGGTGAGAAAATATAGGAAAAAAAAATAGTTAAAAAGGCAGAACAACGTTTGCTGTGTCAGCTAGTCTTATATTTATAAAAATCAATTGCTGTTCGTTAGTCTCGCAAAAACTCGAGAACGGCTGAACCGATTTGGCAAATTTTGGCTTTGAATTAATTGTTGACATCCAGGGAAGGTTTAAAAGGTGAGAAAATATAGAAAAAATAAGAGTAGTTAAAAATGCAGAACAACGTTTGCCGAGTCAGCTAGTATATTATGTAATAATTATCATAACATATGACAAAAATTGAATGTACAGAGAGACTACTGATTTTATAGTAGTATAGATATTCCAGTATTTTGTATACTATGTACATATCATGCGTACATTTGTATATATTTTGCATGTTTTGTATATATTATATCATGCATACTCGTGGCTGGAATTACATCGAGTAGTATAATTTGTGCAATAATGATAGGAGTTTATGTCTTAGATGGATATGTAGATATTGGAATTTGATTGTCCCTTTCCGATTCAACGCCGAATACAATATCTACGTGGCCTTGGAAAGGCTTACTAGTAAAATAGATTTGTGTGTCGTGACGCAATATGTATTCAAATTGATTGTAGGATTCCCCTACCTTTAACATAACCAACACTAAAATGGAGATTCGTATGAATTTAAAAAGTGGCCAGTGAAATAGTACAAAATTTCGTCAATTAATACAAAATTTCGTCAAAATCGTTAGAACCGTTTGGGAGAAACCAATTGCATACAAATAAATATATACAAGAGTTGCTCATAAGTCATAAGATATAACTTTTCAACCAACGTGAAGCTTCTCACCGATCCCGACGACCCAATTACTCTGGCCAACAACGGTACGAGTACACACCTAAATACTACACACCTACATGCGTGACATCGCCGCCCCCAACGGCGACCAGGACCCCTGTTTCGCCCATTGGCGACCCGAGCCCAAGGGCAAGGATCAGCCGACTGACAAAACAATGCCAGTAACCCTCTTATCGCAAATCACGACCCCACCCTAACCCGAGGATCGGTCTCGCATGAGACCATTAGGTCGGAGGGAGTAGTCCTACACCTTTAAACTCTGACTGAGCACTCTGCTCGCCCCCGCGACTAGTGAAGCTATGAAGGGCCTTAAGGCCGGCAGTAATTCAGACATTCAGAAATTCAAAAAGCCGACGAAAAACGGGGAGGCATTTTTTAAATGTAAACCACGCCTTACTTTGTACAGAGTAGTCCGATTTTGATTATTCCTTTTTTATTAGACTCCAAGAGTAGTCCACTTGATTTATTTTTAATTCAAACTACAAGGGTACGTAAACAAGGGATGATAGATTGTTCACTCACTGATTTTAATGTACGACCACAACTTTTCGTCGGTTATTTTTTTATTAAAAAAAATATTACCCCGTTGGTCGAGTGATTAGCGACACTGACTACGCAATCGACGGGGTTCGGGTTCGATCCCCGACGGGGACAAGCATTTATGTGATGAGCATAAATGTTTGTATTTCCGGGTTTGGGTGTTTATTATGTATATAAAAGTAGTTCTATATGTATTTCTATGTATAGCTATCGTTGACTAACACCCATAACACAAGCAAATAATTTGCTACATACCTATCACAACCTTCACAATTTAACGCACACGCCAAACTTACCGCCGGCGGCGACTCGGCCCGCTGTTTCGGACCGTCAACATTCGAGGCGCCGGTCAAGAGTTATTAACGTGTAGAAATCCTGATGACACGCTGCCACTTATCGTCGAGATACTGCAATGAGTTGAGGTTCGGTCTCACAAGAGACACCCTTAGGGCGAGCTCTTAGCCCACTTAATTTAAACTGAGAGAGTTTAAATTACTTGAGCACTCTGCTCGCCCAAAACCTGCGAACATCGTGTTCCGGTTTGGAGGGTAAGATAGGTGGTTGACTTATTCGTGTCATCCCCATTCAATCAAACGGACATCAATGCACTATTAACATCTTTGGTGTCTAAAGGGCGATGATTTTTCTTTCCATCAGGAGAGCCCGCTGCTTATTTGCTATCTAATTATATAAAAGACGCCTCTGTGGTCTAGTGGTCCAGCGTTGGCGTTGACCACATGAGGTCCCGGGTTCGATTCTCGGATCGGGCACATAAAAAAAGTGTTTTTTTTTTTCAGTTTTCTGAAAAACACAAAGTTACCCGGGATTGGAAAGTGCCCGGTTGGCGATAGGCTTGCCACCTATCACATTTGTGGGACCAAGTATCTTCGGCTAATCGTGGGTGCACTTGTTGTACCTCTGCCTACAGGCGTGAAGATACTACTTTTTAATTATATAAAAAAGTAGGTATACTAGGGAACCGGAGGACACTATTTGTGAAATTTAGATAATGGTTTCCTAAAAATCATACAATTTGTAATCGCTAGGTACAGTTTCACTGCGTTTAAATACTTTTTTGATTATTGTAGTCTATAACTTTTTAACAATATTACAAACAAAGAAAGGAGTTGAGACACTGATATATTTGGAGATGTAAGCAAGGCACACCTTAAAGTAAAATCAGCTTTTGCTTTGAAGATTATGCCATTGTCCATGGCCAGACATGGACCCATTCAACTGCGTAATATTTTCAATCCATTATCACTTATCGGACAGCATTACGTGACCCCAACTTTTGTCTATATATCTCATTGACTCAATATTGTGACTCAGGTGAATCCTTATATATACATTTCATTTTTATCTGACTGCCTCATGATTAGAGATTAGCCTCCTTGACTGAAACCATGAGGTCTCAGGTATGTTCGGATTTTATTAAAAATCTCGCAGGAAAATAGGGGCCCGTAATCTGATGGCGATGATTTAGCATCTTTGTGCCTCGGACAAGAGTGTAAAGATTTTAATCTCAGCTATCGTAGGAAACAAGTAATCGTCATTAAAGTTATCAAATGCGGCGACAGGGATTACAATCCCTCGTCACCATCTGCATCAATCTGTTAAATGGTAATAAATCAAGAGCGTATTTAGCTAAAGATCCGGGCCCTTTTCGAAAAACAGATCAATTGTCTTACTTCTGGGTATCTCGTAAAAGCTGATAAACTTATGCATTAGGCATGTCATCCCATCCCATGGATAGTAACATACCATTAACATATTTCAATCATATCAACAAGTATTGTACGATGTTAGGATATTTTATTGATTTAGTTGTTACTTTGCGGAAATCCATTATTAAAATTTAATTAATTTCATCTTTTTTTGTATGACGTTTCATTTTTAATTGACTTAAAAAAAGAAGAGGTTCTCAATTAGTCGTTTTTTTTTGTTTATTTGTATGTTTATCTTCCTAGATTACAAAGACGGCTAAACTGATTTGGTAAATTCCTCTTTTGTTTGGGACGGCATACTATTCATTTAGTCTCATATAAATTTGATGAAGATCTGAAACAAGTTGCCAGAGATATAGATGATCGGAAATCAGTTATTGCATTTTACTGCGTCTAAATTATTATTTAAATTAATTTACAATGGGTTTTGTAAAATCCTTAATTTTTACCTTCTAGTACTTACACTTTTCAATAACGATTTTGGAAGGCCACCAGTTGTATTAAAATATAAAATTATGTGCTTAAAACGCGTATTACACATAATATATACTTTCACCTGAATAAAGGTTTAATTTAAAAGAGCAATCTATTGAAAAACTCAGCTTACAAAACGACGAAGTGCAATTCCAACGGAAAGTAGCCGAGAGAAGTATTCTTTGTAGTAGTTCGTTATCTTTTGTGAAAGCGATGCTGTAAAATTGTTCATAATTTTCAGAACTTTTTAAAGAGAATTTCTATTAAAAAAATCTGTAAATGGTTGACCCTGCAGGCCATCCCTGACACTTCCCGCTAAATTAAGATATAATAAGCTCAAAGGAGTGAAAACTATAAACATAGATTTTTTCAGTTTAAATATCTATTTTGTTAAAAATGACAGTATACTTTGGAAAAGCTGTGTGTTTTGAAATCTATGATTGATTTTGATCTTTCGAATGGCATTTCACTTAATTTTTAACCCCCGACGCAAAACGAGGGGTGTTATAAGTTTCAGGTGTGTATCTGTGGATCTGTGTATCCGTGTATCTGTGTATCTGTGTATGTGTGTATCTGTGTGTCTGTCCGTGGCATCGTGGAGCCCTGGCGGATGGTCCAATTTGGTTGCGGTTTTTTTAATTGAAAGCCCTGTTTTGCGAGATGGTTCTTAGCTAAGATTCAATAGAATCTGTTCAGCCGTTTCAAAATAACCAGCTCTTTTCAAATTGATGAAAGGAATTAAATAACTTGTAAATGCTTTATCAATACTAAATTTTGTATGCTGTTACTTTGTTGATATTGCAATTACATGGTAACGTTGAGCTAATACTTTGAGATTCTCAATCGAAGATCATCAGCGTCTATTTAACTGGCAATTTTCATATTTAAAAACAGAATTTCTATACATTGCAAGTCACGTTTTAACGACTTTCTGATATCCGTTAGTACAAAAACTTGACAGACTTGTGAAGAAAATGCAAATATTATGATGGTACCATCCAACTGAGCTCGTGATGTAGCCTGGATGTAGGGACTGGAACTGTCTGATGCAGAGATTTAACAAGACAATCTTGCTTAGACTAAGTCTGGTTGCTATAAATACTAAGTTTGGTTAGTGCTCATGGTGACGAGGATTTGAAGATGGAGCTGATAAAGTGCTACCGAAACTCACGCGTAGAATATAGAAAGAGATAAGATAGTCAAGTTTGAACTCAATGGATTTTTGATGATGTTTACTTTCCATTACATATAATGTCGAAGAACTGAACATGGGGCCGTAAGAGTGTAATTGTAACGCACAGATAGAAATTGCTAATATAGTGGAGTTTGGAGTAATTTCATTTGTTACAGTAAGATATTTCTCGTGATCACATGGCTCTGAAGATTGAGCCAAAAAAGTGACATTGGAACTTCAAGAATCCAGATTCAAAGTTCAACTACAATGAACTCCTAAACTAAACGAGGTTTTTGTTAACTCCTGATGAATGAACTCCTAAACTAAACTAAAGTTTTTGAATTAGCACTTATTGTTTTGTATTGGCAAATATCTTAGTGCTGGATGATTTTCAGGATCTGATGATGGAACTGAAAGATAACCATGAGAGCTCCTAAACTAAATAAGATAAACTAATCGAATTTGGACTCATTTCTTCTGTTTGGACAAATACTCTAGTGCCAGACGATTTCCAGAGTCTCATGATAGAATTGGAAATACTTTATGGGAACCTTGGAATAAAATTAGTAATACCATCGAATTTGGGGTAGTTTGTATCGTTATTTCAAGGAATTTGGAGTGGAATGGCTTCTAGTGCCTGATGATAGAGCTGAAGGGTGTAACCAAGAACTCCCGAAGAAGAAGAAGAAACCAGGTTAACCCATCAAGTAGGGAAAAATTCAGTTTGTTTTTGCAAACAATTTGATGCTAGACGATTTTTAGTATCTGATGATGGAACTGGAACGTAGTCATGGGAACTTCTAACCCAAACAAGATAAATCTATCGAATTTTGGATCTTTTGCTGTGTTTTAACAAATATCCTGGTACTAGACGATTTCTGGGGTCTTATAATAGAGCCGATAATGGAGGTCATGGGAATTTTGAAATAAAATGGAGTAAATTTTTGCAAGGACTGCTTGTGGACTGCTTGGGTTTGTTTTGACATATACTTTGGTACTGGATAAATTTTAGGATCTGATGGTGAAACTAGAAGGTGACCATGATAATTTTTAAACTAAACAAGATAAAACCATTGAGCCCCGTGTTGGTCCCAGCTCCTTTGAAGAATAGGCCAACTGTCGTTCTGCCATGCAGGTCGTAAAAGGCGACCGATTAGTTATGCGAGTGACTACCATCCTTGCTACTAGGTGGTAGAGTTCTGCATTGTCCCGCTCGGGTCTGGTACCACCACCTTACCTATTCCTGCCACGATAGCGTCAGTGTTTGTCGCTGTCGTGTTCCGGTTTGGAGGGTAACATAGCCGGTAAACTTATGCATGTGGCATTAGACCTCGCCACAAGAGAGCAACGCACTATTTACATCTTTGGTGTCTACAGACGATGGTTGACTCTTTCCATCAGGAGACCTATCAGCTTGTTTGCTATTTTACGATATAAAAACAAGAGCTTAGATTCATTTGTTTTGTTTTGACAAATATTGCTTTCCAGAGTGTTATAATGAAGCAGGAAGGAGAAAGTCTTTGGATCAGAATGGCTTCCGGTATCAGATAATAGTGGGAAGAACTCCATAAGATATCCTATCGAGTTTGGACTCATTTCTTCTATTTTGAGAGTTACCCTGGTGTTAGATAATTTTTGTGGCCCTATGATAAAGCAGGTGATTTGGGATTCATTTGGTTCGTTCTAATAAGGAATTTGCAACAGAATGACTTCCAGTTTCTCAAGATAAAACTGAAAGAAGTCCATGAATTCTCGCTAAACCAGACAGGCCCATCGAGTATGGGTTAATTGGGTTTGTTTTGGTATACTGTTTGGTGCTGATTTTAAGAATCTATTGATGTCACTTGAAGGTGGCTGTAGGATCTTTTAAGCTAAACAAGACAAACTCAACGTGTTTGAAATTATTTGTTCTGTTTTGACAAAAATCTGGTGTTAGATGATTTCCAAGCTCTTACTATAAAGTGATAGAAGGTCATGGAAACGAAACGAACGAACGAATGAAAATTGAGAAGCACCATCGATTTTGATCCCGTTTGAATCGTTCTTTTTTTTGTTTTCCAGTGTCTGATAATAAAGCTGGAAGAGGTCCATTATAACTTTTAAGCTAATCTAGATAAACCCATCGAATATTAGCTAATTTGGTTTATTTTGGCAAATATTTAGGTGCCGGGTGTTTTTTAAGATAAAATAATGATGGAACTGAAAGGTAGCCATCGGAGATTGGGCTGATATCGTTGGCTTTTATTACTAGGAGATTCGCAGGGCTTTATAATATAAATAAAAAGTGGACGTGGAACTCCTGATATAAACAAAATAAGTCCATTGAGTGTGGTCTCATTTGTTATATTTTACATACACTCTGGATCAAAATAATTTCCAGGACTACATAGTGGAGCTGGAGCCCATGGGAGCTTTGCAATAAAATAACTCAAACTCATTGAGTAAGAAACCATGCTAACATTAACCTGATGCTGCAAGATCCCCTTTCGTAGATCATCAGGTATTTTCACGTTTTACTCTTAAAATAATGCGTATGTAGCAGAATGGCGGTCTGACGATGTGTCGGGGGTTTTTGAAATTTTTAATTTTATCTTGTTAACATATAAAATATTGCTTTAGCTAAATATTTGATAGTTTGAAAAATTTTGAAGCAATGTCAAAATATATTTTTTTTAATTTTCGTCATTGGTAAATGCCAAATAAATTTACCGATTTTGACCCAATTATCGATATTTGATGTAGCTTTTAAAGAAAAAAGCTGTTAAGGTTTTTAAGTCAATCGGTGTATAATCTTAAAGTTATTTCAAAAATGTTAAGTAAGTTTGCTAAAAACAACGTAATTTTAATATTTGAAAAGCTGTAACTTTTGAAAACTCGATTTTTATTTTTGAAACGGCATTTGGCGTAATTTTCTTAGTATAAAAATATTGTAGAATACCAAAAACTGCTTGGTTGAAAAATTTCGAAATTAAGTATGTCGAAAAAACACTTTTTTCAAAATTTTTCGTCAACGATTTCTCCCAAACGGTAAAACCGATTTTGATGCAATTTATACATCAAAATCTCTTGGGCCGGTTTAATTCAAATTTTCGGAGAGGCTAAGTTAAGCGGAATTCCATCGAATGCCATCAACCGCGTTTCGATCAGTCAAGCCGTTCAAAAGTTATAAAATGTTTACATCACACATACATACACACACACATACGTACATACATACATACATACATATATTTATATATACATACCTACTGACGTCATGGTGAAAATAGAAAAGGTTCCTAGGGCCTCAAAACGTGGAGATCAGAGTGCTAAGTGTGAGTTTTTCTTTTCGCATTCGATCGTGAACGCGTTTGGAGTTTACTAGGAATTTGTATGTGATTTGTACAGCGCCACCTAGTGGTAAACGTGAGAAACCAGTTTACCACTAGGTGGCGCTGTACAAATCAAATACAAATTCCTAGTAAACTCGAAACGCGCTCACGATCGAATGCGAAAAGAAAAACTCACACTTAGCACTCTGATGAAAACTCGATTTTCGAAATCGGAGCAAAATCAATAACTTCCTTATCTACATACGTAGCGGAAAGTTAAAAAAAACAAAATATTCATGTCGTAAAATTATTAGCGTTGATCTATGCATTCATTATAATATATTATTTATATAGATATTGGTTGACCCCACAGCTGACAGTGAGACTATAGATTTTTTTTAAATTCTATGCTGGGAAAAACTTTTTAATTTGCTTTAATTCCTAAGGTTTTTTGATCCAGTTTCCGATTTATCTAACATTTACAAAAAGTCAAAGAACTGAAATATTATAATAATATCATGAAATAACTGAAACATCTATGTAATAACTTAATTGTCCACAGTCCAATGCTCTAAATGAACCATCTCAGATTATTATTGGTGATTAATAATCTCCATTTTTCATCTGTAATTATCCAGTTGTCCAGTTTTACATTGTTAAAAGATTTTGCATTGTTTTAAAATGAGCAGTGATGTTATTTGATTGATATCACTAATACAAAGCTATTTTATGAAAAAAGTAGACAGTAAACTATCTAAAGCGTTTATATTTTTTATATCCATTCCCGAAATATCTGCGTATTATCCAATACCTGGATTGTTCAATTTAAAATCTACGAAAAAGTAAATAGAAATCATAACATGGCAAAGTAATTGTTAATTTTAACATCAAATAATTTAGAATAAAAACATTTTTCTATTTTAAAAATATTTTAAAAAAATATTTTAAAAAATATTTAAAAAAAAATGTTTAAATATTTTTATAACTATAGAATTCTGCAACAACTTACCCGTACGTTGGTACACTCAATCACAAGATGTATGGCATTTATTATCATTGACTCATGTCAAAGCACGTATCATGCTTTAATGTAATTCATTCGTTATACACTATATTTTGGACAGATTTGTCCGTAATTTGGACGTAAGGTCCTTCGAGCTGAACCTAAACTAGTAAACACGTATTATTATATTAATTTTTTTAACTTGTCTTGTTTCAGGAAAATTTCTGGGCTTAGAATTAGTATCATTGAAGCGTCCAAATCGATTACGCTGCAGCGTTGCCGTGTTTCTATGCTGGTCGGTGCTAGTCACTACTGCTCTGATCGTGTACATCGTGCTTATCACCCTTCCGACGCAGACTAAGCTGGATATAGGTAAATACATCTCAACTTGCAATTCACTACTGCAAAAACCACATAAGCCTCTTTGGGGCTATATAAATTATGATTTTAGCCATTTTCATTTGATGAAATGAAACAAAAAGGCATAATGATTTCACATGTCTAATTTCACTCGCATTGATTTTCATTCATCTGTAAAAGTAGTCACTAATTTAACTTCGATTTTCAAGAATCGATTCTTTATTAGATCCATACGTTTTACGTTTGTGTTTTGAGTTTGAGATCTCAGGAATTTTTCATGAGTATTTTATAAATGATCGATAAAATTGCAAAATCTATTTTTTTTTTTCTCTTCGAGATACCTCAACCCAAAAAAGAATGTCAGGGATGAACTGCAGAGTATTGCAAACTTGAATATCCTAAAAAAAAGTATAGATGATGATGCAATAGCAAGATGCTCAACAGAACGGCACTTTCTTAAAGTTCTTAAAAAATTCTAGCTCTATGGGAAACAGCTTAGTAGAAAATTTCACTATATTTAAAATACTTTTTGATTCACTAGTTCTCTAACTAATTAAACATTAGTAATTATTATAAAGTTTATCTTTCAAGTCATTGTCAAAAATTTGTTCAAAACAATTTTTGCTACCAGTACACAATTACTGCTGAAGTGCTAATTTTTACGATTTTCTTTTTCAAGAGGCTTTTATTTTTCAAGATTTAAGGATTACTAAATACAAATTTAATATAGCTATACTAAAATACCCACATGCGGTTTTATCCCATAAGGCAGTTTCTCACATACTACTTTTTCGTGGATATTGTTGGTAGTGCTAGCGAAAATATTTTTTTTTAAATATTTTTATATCATAAAACAGCAAACAAACAGATGGGTCACTTAATGGGAAGAGATAACCATCGCCTATAGATACCAAAGATATTAATGGTGCGATGCTATCTTGTAGTGGGGTCTTAATGCCACATGTATACGTTTACTGTGACAAGCACTGACGCTATTTCGGCAGGAATAGGTAAGGCGGTGGTACCAGACCCAGGCGAAACAATGAAGAATTCCAACACCTAGTAGACACGATGGTCGTGACTCATATAGATAATCAGTCGCCACTTACGACCTGCCTGGCAGAACGGCAGTTGGTCTATTCTTCAAAAGTTATATCTGAGATATTTGAAAAGGCAATGTATAAACGCATAATAGAATTTGATACTAAATTTAATATAATTAAATCAGCACAGTTTGGGTTTCAAAAGAACAAAAATACAACACTAGCTGCTACAGCATTGATTGATAGTATAATAAAAAAATTAAATGATAAAAAACCAACAGTAAGAATATTCTTTGATATAACGAAAGCTTTTGATTTTGTTTCTCATAAAATTCTCCTAACCAAACTAGAGCAATTGGGAATAAGAGGTCCGACACATGCGTGGTCAAAGTCCTACTTATCAAACAGAATACAATATGTAGAAATTATGTCAATTAATAAATACGGTTGTTTTACATAACCATATTTATTAATTGACATAATCAATAAATCAAAACGTAAAATTAATAATTCGGGTGTCCCACAAGGCAGTATACTTGGACCTCTTCTATTTCTCTTGTACATTAATGATTTTCCAGACATCACTAATAAAAAATGCATATTGTTTGCCGATGACATTTCAATAATAATCACAAATGATAATAATAATTTTAATGACGAAATAAATAACACAGTCCAAAAGGCGATAAATTGGCTTATAAACAATAATTTAAAAGTAAATCTGACTAAAACTAATTATATATATTATGGCAACGATCTGTTACACTTGGCCCCGAGATTTATGTTTTAAAAAAGAGTTTTAATTGTTTAATCGTTTATTCAAATTCACTTAAAATAATATAGTTTACTAGCGTACCCAGCCCGCTTCTCTGGGCTAGATTTTGCTTTATTTTATTTAAACAATAAACTTACATAATTAAATTTTTAATTTAAGTCTCATAATATATTAAATCTTTTATTTCTCTCCGTATTCATTCTCTTCTATCCTCTTCTCGAGCGGGTGAAGATCATTATCTACATCCATGTACATATAGTAATACTGTGTATTGGCATAAAGTATATTGGCATAAAGCATATACTTTATTGGCATATACTATATTGGCATGAAGTCTTTGGGTGCGTTTTTGAGTTGTCTCGGTAGCTCGCGATGAAGATTCTTTGTCACGCTTTCTTGAAGCCGTGATTCACGCTCTTCTTCAGTTTCTATATTTCTTCTTTTAGATATTCTGTTACGATTTTTCTCAAGGCGTAACTCACGTTCTTCAGCTGTTTCATTTACTCTTTTTTCCTTTACTTTATTCGATTTGGATGTTTGTTTACCAATGCTTGCTTTTTTGGGTGGCATTTTTATTAATTACTATGATTCTGTGAAGAAACATGATTGGTGAAGGAAAATACAATTTTCCGTAGTAATAATCAATTAAAAAAGCATCAGTAAACGGATACATTCGCGGCACTATAACTTACCTTGAATACTTCAAAATCCTTAATAATCATCTTTAATGTATTTCAGTATACTTTATTATACTTCATTATACTTCAATATACTCCATTGTAATTTCACATGGTTCATAATGACATAGATTTACACAACGCATGTGTCAATACAAATTTGGGTTACAAAACAATAGAATACCATCACAGTAAATAAAAGCTGTATTTGACACTTCAAAAATAGGAGTGCTCCGAAACTAAACTTTACAGGATTACTCGCCAGGTCAATCCGGAGATTCCCTGAAAGTTTCATTGAAATCGGTCCAGCCGTTTCGGAGCCTATACGGAACATACCCACACACTTTCTCTTTATATATATATATATATATATATATATATATATATATATATATATATATATATATATATATATATATATATATATATATATATATATATAGATATATAGATTAATTAACACAAATTATAACAGAACTAGTAAAGAAATAGTAGGGGATGAATTGGAAATACAAGTGATCTGGTAGGAATCTAGATGGAGACTAACCTATGCGGACTAGGGAATGGAACAAGGGTCAAAAGTGCTGATGAAGCACTTTTGAGGGATTTGTTGACGGGGGGTCTGATGCAAGCCCTTTAGCCTACAGTCAGGGGATATAACAGATCGCAACCAAAATAAACTAAACATTCAACTTGGAAATCAGGTAATACAAAGAGTGTATCAATCGAAATTTCTAGGCATCCTCATTGACGATAAATTAAACTAGAAAGCACAAGTGGAAAATGTATGTACCAAAATAAATAGATTTGTTTATGTGTTAAGGCGGTTAAGGCAAACAACAGGTCTTTCTACTGTGCTGAAAGCGTATCATGGATACGTGGCTTCAGTGCTTAGGTATGGTTTGCTATTGTGGGGAAATTCTACAGATATAAACAAGGCGTTTATTGCACAAAAAAATGTATCAGAGCTATATGTGCAAAACCACCATTCGTTTCATGAAAACCACTCTTTAAGAACTTGAATATTTTACCACTTCCATGCATGTACATATACGAATTGGCATGTTTTGTTAAGACAAATTATAAACTGTTTTCTGAAGCATGGGACATATATCCTAGAAATACACGCAATTCCAATAGGCTGGTTTATAAACTCGTGCCAAGGACAGCGTTGTATCACAAGCAGTATTATTCTATGTGTATACAAGTATATAATGCTGTGCCAGACAATTTTAAATCACTACCCCTAAAGAAATTCAAAAAAGTTTTTTGGGAGTGGCAAAAGGGCAAAAATTTTTACAGTGTACGAGAATTATTATTAATTCCGAAATTTCGTCAACGGGGATAATTCATTTTAGGTTTTATTAATTGTATATAGTATTTTTAATCATAATTATTTTTTTCATTGACATTTCACAATATTGAGACATATTATATACAATTGTCATTGTAAACTTTATATTTACTGTATTATTATGACGTTTTTAAACGACGTACCTACATCTAAAATATACATTTCATAAGAAATAATCCAAAATATTATATAATATATTGTAATAATTTTAAAAAATAGTAGATAGTTTGAAAGTAACTGAAACGGCTGATAGGTAGAATCAGTTATCACTGAATCGTATATTATTATATTACGTAGTTAAATTTTGCTGTATTTCAGTCTAGATTTTGTCAACCAGACTTGCAACAACGCATACCTATCGCGATACTGCTCTCACAAAATATCGTGTACCTGCTTACACGCACGGTTTGACAACATTGCAAAAGCACACTGTCAAAATTATTTAAACCAATACAGACGTAAAATTAGTCAAAATTATTAGACTAAAAAAATGTACTTCCAGGCTATTAAATTGTAACATATTTCTTTTGCGTAAATAGGAGAATAAATAAGGACTATGTTAAGTTATAATGAGAAATTATAATTTATGACAAAATTTTGTCGCAATCATCTTGAAAATTATATAAATTAAAATATAATAATAGCAAGTTTTCATGGTTTTCACGTTTCATGGGCAATTTTTATTCTACAGTTACAATTATATATGAAAAATTAGTCCGATTAATCAGTACTGCAGGTTTATTGCCGGGGCAATTCCCCAAAAAACTGATAAACATAAATCATTTTTATAAATGACTAGCTGTGCCCGCGACTTCGTTCGCGTGGAAAAAAATCTAAAATAAAAACCCGCATAGTTCCCGTTGCCGTGGAATTTCCGGGATAAGAACTATCCTATGTCCTTTCTTGGGTCTCAAACTATATTTGTACCAAATTTTATCCAAATCGAGACAAAGTTACTTTCGCATTTATAATATTACTATGGATAATAAAATTGTTCAATTCCTTCTCAAATAATTCGTACCTAAACACCCAAAATAAAAAAAGCATCAAAATTTAAATTACTATTAAATAAACAAGCAAATAGCACTCCCAAAAGGAAGAGACAACCATCGTCTATAAACACCCAATATGTTTCTTGTCCGACGTTATCCACGTGGTGGGGTGAAATAGTATTGCCGGATACCTTTCCTTCCAAACTATAATACGAAAGTAAAAAGTATTGACGCTTTTAAGACAGGAATAAGTTAGGTGGTAACGCAAAGCTCGGGTGAGACGTTGCAGATTTCTCTCAACTAGTAATCTCGATATTAGTGAAATGTTAAGCCCATCGTTCTTGCTTAAAAACTGCCTGGCAGAATGGGAGATGGACGATACTTCTTAAGACGAGAATGACGCTGTAACACACTCGTGCCTCAAAGTAGCCTAACCTCCTTTGCTGTCCTCGCTTCTTGTATTCACATACAAGAAGCGAGGACAGCAAAGGAGGTTTGGGACAACCTGACAAGTACTTTCGATGACTCGGGGCTAACACGCCGAGTAGGTTTACTTCGTGAATTATTTACTACAACCCTCACAGAGTGTCAAAATGTAGAAGAATATGTTAGTAAAGCAGTCACAACAGCACATAAGCTGCGCAACATCGGATTTAAAGTGGATGATGAGTGGCAGGAAACCCTGCTTCTCTCTGGTCTACCTGATATATACAAACCTATGATCATGGCGATCGAAAGTTCCGGTATGAAAATAAGTGCCGATTCAGTTAAAGCTAAAATTCTACAGGATGTTAAAAATGAGCAAAAGTGATACAAATGCCTTTGCAATAAATTCAAAGATAAGAGTAATTAAAAATTCATTTAAACAAGGTCCAAGTTGTTTCAAATGCAACAGATATGGCCATATAAACACAGGGTGCAAGTCTAAGCAAAAACAGAAACACGAAAGCCCTAACTATGCCGCTGCATTCATAGCTTCTGTCAGTAACAGCGATGCCTGGTATATAGACTTCGGTGCCTCAATGCATATGACTAGTCACCAACACTTATTGCATAATGAAACACTGCCAGTAGTGAAGACAATTAAATTTGCATTTGCAAATAACAAATCCTTAGTAGTAGAAAGCTCTGGGCAGCTGAGCTTGGATACCTGTGACGACAGAGGTCGGAAAACAAAGTTTTATTCCAAAATACTTTAAATGACCAATTCTTATATTTAATTGTTTCTCTAAAACAGCTCTAACGATTTTGATGATAGATAGTCTTTTTCTATTGAAATTGCTCGAGCTATGAAAAATTCAAAAATAAGACAAGTTCGCTAATTTAAGCTAAGGCCGCATTTCGATTCGGTAGTAATTCTAAAAATGTTGACTCGTCAAAAGTGCGTATAAAGGTTTATTTGGATAAATTAAAGATCGGTTAAAATCCTGATTACCCAAAATATCTACTCTCGTATGAAAATGAGCTTGATGTATTGATTTATTTACACCTATCTATCAATTTTTTGCATTTGAAGTTTATGTCACATTTCCCGTAAAAACTTCAAGTTCAAATTGATATAATTATTTATACGCGTACTTTTTAATTGTATCTATTTAAATAAAATATTGAAATATAATATTTAGTTTAACCTTCACTTTTTATGTAGAAAGCAGAGATACCAAAAATTTAGAGCGGGCACACCAACCACGCTGGTGCGCGTGGTTCAATTACTATAAGTACACAGGTAATACTCGTTGAAGTTTCACACAAGCGGATTTATCTGAGCACATTTTTAATTATCAGTCGCTTAGGAATACTACCTCTAGAGGTTTATATACTCAAAGGTTGTGGGACCCATCATTTCAGTCTCGACATCTTCTACTTATAAATATTCTTTATTGTTACAGGTTTAAATGCGACATGGTACTTACGTCGAGAAGAATGGCAAGCGATGGCAGCTTATTGGACTGACTATCTAGAATTACCTCTTTCATACGTCATCATAGGACATACAGCTGCTAATTACTGCGAAGGACGGTTTCCTTGCATAGAGCAAATGCTCATCATACAGCAAGACCACCTGAGACGTAATTTAGGTGATATCGGACCTAATTTCCTTGTTGGCGGAGAAGGGTTTGTTTTTGAAGGAAGAGGAGCCAATGTTTTAGGTGCCGTAGTACCTAGGTGGAATGTAAAGAGTATAACAATCATGTTTATGGGGAACTATGCCAAAAATTTTCCCAATCAACTTCAATTCGACCATCTTAATGTTTTACTTGACGTGCTTGTTAAAGAAGGTGTTCTGAGGCAAGATTATACCCTGTATGGGCATTGTCAAATCACACCATTCACTGTGCCTCCTGGTCGCCATGTGATGGCGCAAATGGACAATTTTTCGCATTGGAATTCTTCGGGCATATATGGATGTTTATAGAAAAATAAGTGGCCAAAGCAGCGAGTAATTTTACATGTCGCCAATGTAGAAAATTTTACACAATGTTTCACCGCCTATTTCAGTAACATTGGTGTAATTTACTAATATAATTATTGTATTATCTTAGGAGATAAATTTTATTCCTCGTGTATATCGTAAGAACATCTGTGAAAATTTTCAGCCTTTTAAGTCCAAAGGTTTGGGCTGGGCGTTGATATGTTAGTCAGTGAGTCTAAGGAACTTTTCTTTTTATACAAATTGATTAGTGAATTATTGTAAATATTGCTAATTGCAGGGTATGATAGCTGTTAATAGTCATAAGTAAACATTAATAAATAATAGTTAAAATAAACTAGAAAAACACAAAACCAAACTAAGAAATGAAGAATAAATTTTAATTAAGTATAGTGTAAATAAGAAAAAAATGTATTACATTGTAAAAAACGCGCAGGATGGATGGTATTAACAGAAATCTTAAAAAGCACCCTACGCTTTTTTTACAATGCAATACATCTATATTAAACCGTGTTTTTATCTATTATTTATTTTTCATTTTTTATTAGAGAAATAGCTGATCGGATTAAAAAAAAATAGCTAATCCTGAAGATCCTGGTAAGGATAACCCGACTAACTTTTTATTATATTATTGTATTGTCATCGGTCATTGATACGACTGCAAAATTTCAAATTAATCTGACGATTTAAAGTACAGTCATATCCATGTTCAAAGTTTTTATTACATACGACCCAAGCTAATAAAACCTGTTTGTTATAAATGTAATAAAAAGAAAATTTTGCTTAACTAGTGTAGTAATATTCAAAAGGTATTACGAGTCTAGTCGCGAGTTCGGTAAATCGCTGTTTGTGGACAATGTACTTCTATGTGACATGCGCGGGTGTCCGTACTATTTTTTTATTGGAAAACTAGGCCAAAATTTAAGTACCTGATTTTTTTTTACAGAATTCGTACCAGAATCGAGTACTAAATACCCTCTTTCAGCATGTGCAATCTTTTATCACTCAGTCCGTATAATTAAACAGATACAGATATATAAAAATCAATTACTGTTCGTTAGTCTCGATAAAACTCGAGAACGTCTGGACCGATTTGGCTAATTTTGGTTTTAAAATATTCATGGAGGTTCAAGTTAGGTTTAAAAGGTGAAAAAATGTAGAAAAAAACGGAAAAATAGACACAAAGTTGGCAGAACAACGTTTGCCGGGTCAGCTAGTATTAGATAAAGTTATCTCATTACTACGGCCGAAAAAATTGTGAACCGTGATAAACTGGTATATGTAAGACTAAGGACGTTAGGTTCACTTTAAATGCTCCGCAAGGTGGCGTGATTATACACTTTTATTTTATAAGGTATATTATATTATTCTGTCAAGAAAGTACCGGAAAACGGTTAATAATACACAAAATGTTAGTAATTTGGGTTTTTTATATCAATTGTTATTCATCCAAAGACGAATGATGAGGGTCCACACAAAGTTGGCCTTAAAAGCTACACATATTGTTAGATGCTTACCGTATTGTAATATATTATTAATTTCTTCAGAAATATAAATTATATCACTTTTTTTCAGTCACTATTTCCTTCACTTTAGCGACTTTGATTTTTTTTTTTTGAAAACGTTGATGACCAGAGTAAAGTAAATCTTCTGTCACATCTCGACGGCTTTTGAACGCTTTGTACCACTCATAAGCACATGTTTTTGATAAAGTCAATTTACCGTAAGTCTTCTGTAATATTGTTAGGGATTCCGAACACGACATTTCGTTGACGATGCAAAATTTAAGACAAACTCTTTGTTCGATGCTTTTATCTACTATATGATTCCCAATACAAACTACTATGATCTAAATTAAATCAGCACTGTAATTAATCTCAATAACAGTATACTACAAGTAGTATAAAACAGATTCACGCGCATATCCGTAAAATAAGATCTTTCGTAATTAAGATCTTCACAAAGACCTAGAATTACCAACACTACAAAAACACTTCAAAGAGACGTCAGGACACCACTTTGAAAAAGCTATGAGAAACCCAAATCTTCTAGTGAGAACCAAGGCCAATTACGTCGCGGACGCGATCGCTAATAAAAAACGAAGAAGGCCACGTCACGTCCTATCCGATCCCGATGGCCCCATCAAAACTTTCACAATTTACACGGATACGCCAAAGTCGCCGCCGACGGTGACTCGACCCACTGTTTCGGCCCGCCAAGACGCCGGTCAAGAGTCATTAACGAATCGAAACCTGATACCACTTAGTTCCTACTCATCGTCAAGATACTTACTGCCCTAAGCCACAGTTTAGTCTCACAGGAGAGGTCCGTAGGGCGAGCTCTTAACCCACTTAATTTAACCTCCAGCTGAGCACTTTGCTCACACTAGACGCCCGGTTTTGCAGTAACGGTCATTTGGACCAACTGCTTAAGTTCATTTCGAACAAAACTTCAATAACAGATGCAACTCAAACTCTGTACCAAAATGATAAACCAATTCTTGTCCCAATGTACCGAAAAAATGAAAAACTGATTTTTTAACCGTAAACAAATCATTCATTTCCGATACTTTTTTGACTGGATGTATAAACAATTTATTTAAAAGAAGCAAACTTACTCATAAAAGTGTCTTTATATTGTCTTTTTCAGTAACATTGATCTATTTTTCTATTTCTGCGTGAGGGCGCAATGCTTGTTACTGCTGTGTTCAGCAGGTAGGGGAACGTACCCATACTACGTGACCCGTTTAGGGGGGGGGGGAGTCTTTAAAATACTACGGTCAGTCACAGGAGCGGGGGGGGTGGCTCGGGTCTTTATCACGTAGTCGATTTTAATGAGAGAAATTTAATGAATGAAAATAATTGTTGTATTCGTAAATTAAGTTACTGTAAGTTACATACTGTATAGCAATATGTTTTCACGAATGTTGTTCTTTTTCATAATACATAATTCACTAGTTAATTTAAGTATGCATGTGTTGAGCATGTAACTAATAATTATGTATTTTTGTGGACTATAAATAAAAGTCTTTAATAGAGTATAACTGTTATTTTATGGCTGCGCGTGATCGAGGTGCCGGCGAGTTAAATACTGACTTTATTAAGATTTAATATTACAAGCGCGGAGGAATGATGTAAACATGACACCGCAACATCACTCCCCCCAAAAATTGAAAATTTTTCCTAAATTAAACGGTTTAAAACACATGATTATAATAATTGAACAAATGTTTAGATAATACAATGATACGTACACATAATGCACATTTGTGAGAAAGTGATTAACACCTGCATGGTGTCTGATTACATTCACTGTGAAACGAGACAGTAGTTATGCTACATTAGATTACAATGTAATTTATTAAGTACATTTTGTATAAGCTACAAAATATTATGAACAATATTTTAACCCTCTCCATACATTTACGTAGTAAAATACATAACAATACATTTACATTTATATAGTACTTACATATTACAAAATTAGATTAAAATTTACATACAAAAATAAGTAGGTAAACTGACATCGCCGAGCACTCATGACGATAACTGCAAATGTACTATTTATTACTACTTATATTACTATTTATTACATATTAATGTTTAACAAACCTCTATGTTTGTCTTGGGTGATAAACCATCGCGTGTCCTGCGAATACTAGAAGTAGTTCTGGTGAAATGCATCAAGGCGGTATCTTGTACCTTATGTACTTGAGTTACGAGCCACTTTTTTACTTTATTGACGCCATAACGGCATGTTATGTATGTTCCAAGTAAACAAAATAGGATAATCACTAAAGCCCATCCTATGTAAGATATAATCATAGCGTTCTGAACTTCTTTTATCTGCGCCTCCGATTGGGCGATAACAACTGCATCTTTGTTTACTGTGTTTCCCATTATAATCAATTATATATAGTAACAATTACTAAGTATGAATAAAAGATACTTAAGAATTTTTGATGTGCAGTGTACACAAAGCAATTACAGAATAAAATGTGTTATTAAAGTAGACTTATTTAAATAAGGATTTACCTATCTTACATTAGGAATTATGTATCGATGAACCGTACGGGTTTATTCGAGATTCGTCCGCTACGCGTGGTATAACTGAGCGGGCGATTATCGCTACTCGCCGACTTTTTCACCTTATCGCTATCAAACTTATCACTATTTAATGCATTATTACGACTAAAATTTTTATTACTATGACTATGATTTGTATTAACATTACCTTCTAGACTTAAATAGGCTGGTTTTAACCTATCTATAGATATATATGTATGTCGACCGGGCATTTCTATTAAATACGCTTTATCTTTTCTATTTAATACTTTATACGGCCCGTCGTAAGGAGGTTGAAGTGATTTTTTAACAGAATCGTTGCGAACGAACACATGTGTACAGCGATATAAATCCGCGTGTACGAATACTGTGGTAGCGTCCTTATGTGACATTGGCTTAGGTTTTAGGTTACTTATTATGTTACGTAGACGCTCGACATATTCACTTTCATTTAATATTTTTGTACTATTATCTACGAAAAAATCTCCAGGCAATCGTAAGGTTTGCCCGTAAGTGAGCTCGGCTGCGCTAACACCAGTATCCGATCGTGGCGCTGCTCGAAGTCCTAACATGACTATAGGTAACTCCTCGACCCACGTTTTGGAATTCAACCTGGCCATAAGCGCAGCTTTAAGAGATCTATGCCATCTCTCAACCATCCCGTTGCATTGTGGGTGGTAAGGCGTAGTGCGCGTTTTATTAATACCTAAGTATGTCATAAGCTGTCGGAACACGTTACTTTCAAATTGTCTGCCTTGGTCACTAGTCAGTTGAACAGGGCAGCCAAAACGTACGATCCAACCTTCAAAAATAGCTTTAGAAATAGTGTTAGCAGATATATCCTTAACCGGAAATGCTTCAGGCCAGCCAGTTTGCCTGTCAATAATAGTGACGAGGTACCTATAGTCCTGTAAGGATATTGGCAAGGGGCCTACAATGTCTACGTGTATATGCATAAATCTATCTGCTGGAGGGAAATTACCTAGTTCAGACTTCGTATGCCTGTGCACTTTCGCTTTTTGGCAGGGAATGCATGACCTTGTCCATTTACCTACGTCATGATTCATGTTCTCCCAGAAAAATCTTTCCCTCATGAGCTTACGCGAGGTACGAATTCCAGGATGACTCATATTATGAACATTGTCGAACGCTATCTTTCTAAACTGTAACGGCAAATAAGGTCTTGCCCGATTGGTGGACGTTTCACACCAAA
Organism: Apodemia mormo; assembly: GCA_036924255.1. Taxonomy (NCBI): domain Eukaryota; kingdom Metazoa; phylum Arthropoda; class Insecta; order Lepidoptera; family Riodinidae; genus Apodemia; species Apodemia mormo. The sequence goes on along the minus strand of JAUPFN010000001.1, from coordinate 40,426,116 downwards.
CAGCCAAATCGCTTTGCGGTAAAAATATTTGTTTAAAATTCAATTTATTTGTGCTATTGCGCAATTTTAATAATTGTTCATCATCAGCTTGCGCGCGACTGATCTCGGAGTAATCTAATGTTCCTAAGCAGGAAATCGACTCTATACGAGAAAGAGCATCAGCTACTATATTTTTATCACCATCAATATGCTTTATGGTGGTGGTGAACTCGCTGATGAAAAGTAACTGTCTCACACGCCTAGGTAGTTCGCTATCACTGCCAATCTTTGAAAAAGCGAAAGTGAGAGGCTTATGGTCTGTATAAATAATTAAGTTTTGACCTTCGATCATATTTCTAAAGTACTTAACGGCTAAGTATACGGCTAGCAACTCGCGGTCGTATGTGCTGTATTTTTGCTGTGTGGGCGACATTTTCTTAGAATAATAACCTAGCGGAATCCAAGTGTCACCTGCACGCTGTTGCAATACCGCTCCCACGCTCGTATTAGATGCGTCAGTCATTAGTGCAAGCGGTGTATCATGTTTCGGGTAAGATAAATTTGCAGCTTGCTGTAAGCTAAGTTTACACTGAGTAAATGCCGCGTTTGATTTATCATCCCAAATGATTTTGGTTTTATCCTTTTTCTTAGATGACCGTAAGTATCGATTTAATTCGGTTTGATACTCTACTGCGTTTGGTAAATGCAATCTATAAAAATTGACCATGCCCAAAAATCGCCGAAGCTGCTCGACTGTTTCGGGCTTCGGAAAAGCACAAATTGCGTCAATTTTTTCTTTTAGCGGACGAATGCCCGTGGAGGATACTTCAAATCCTAAAAAGTTGACTTTAGGTTGACCAAACGAGCATTTACTCAAGTTAATGGTAAGTCCAAACTTATCTAACCGCTCGAAAACTAAACGTAAATGTTCTCTATGAGTTGCTAAATCATCACTTGCAATTATGACGTCATCAATATAGGAATATAAAAAATCTAGGCCTTCTAAAACGGTGTGATTCATAAACCGTTGAAAAGTTTGTGCGGCATTGCGCAAACCAAAAGTCATGCGTGGGAATTCAAATAGTCCGAATGGCGTAATGATGGCGGTTTTCTCTACGTCCTCCGGGGCTACCATGATAAAATGATATGCACGATTAATGTCAATTCGCGAAAATATTTTTTTACCTTCTAAAATATATGTAAAGTCATGAACGCGGGGAATGGGGTACCTATCCGGCTTAGTGATAGCATTAAGGGCTCTATAATCCCCACAGGGTCGTAGTTGCCCGTCCTTTTTTGGCACAACGTGCAAAGGGCTAGCCCACGCGCTTTTCGACGGTCTACAAATCCCGAGTTCTTGCATCAACCTGAACTCTTCCTTGACTTTACTGTACCTATGTGGTGGCAACGGCCTTGCTTTGGCGTGAACAGGTGGACCATTGGTCTCAATATAATGGTAAGTTGAGTGCTTAGGCGGTTCCTTAAATGAAATAGGCTTGGTGATGTCAGGATACATATTAAGTATATCATAGAAAGGATGACAAATGTCAATTGTTTTAACCGATTGCTCGTCACAGTGAACAATCGCGGCTAAAACGTTCAATTGCGTCACCTGGTCAACTAGCTGACGTGAGGCGATATTGACTAGCAACTTATAATAAGCTAAAAAATCTGCACCTAAAATAGGTTGACGCACATCTGCTATTATGAAAGTCCACTTAAATTCACGCCTTAAGCCTAAGTTTAAAAATAAAGTTTTTGTACCATATGTACGAATAGGAGTACCGTTTGCGGCGAAAAGACTATAGTTTTGACACTTATTATTATTAAGGCACTGCACTCTGTGTCGAGGCAACACTGATACGTTAGCACCTGTGTCTACAAGAAAACTTAAACCACTACACTTATCTTTGACACATAGGCGGTGATTAGGCGATCCTATGCAGCTGGCCACCGCTGCTCGCTGCACGGGGATGCGTTTCCCGCCTCAGCTTTCCAGGTGCAGGGCTGCACACACCTGTGTGCCTTGTCCCCGAACCTTTTATGGTAGAAACATAATCCTTCCGCAGTTCTCGTGGTGCGCTTGGGTGTCTGCGAACGGTGCGGACGCCCAGCAGATCGGAAGCGCCAGCGGCTAGTACTGCGTTCTCGGTACTTAGGTCGCGCTACAACCATCTTATCTAGTCTTCTATTTATTTGGGCAATCTCTGCTAAAAGCGAGGCAGAGGTGTCTACCTCTGCTATTGCTACTGGCTTAATAGTCTCCATCACTTTATCAGCAACAGAAGCTAAAGTGTTCAGATCCTTGCTATCCGTGACGACCAACACTGCTCGTATGGAGGATGGCAGATGGTTTTGCCAGAGGATGTTAAGAGTTTCGTTATTAATCTTATCTCGTGCCAACTCGCGCATACGGCGTAGCAGCTGGGACGGCTTTTGGTTTCCTAGATCCATTTCGCCGATGAGTTTTTGAATTTGACGAGATTCAGATTCCTCATAGATCGCAAGTAAGGTTTTTTTAAGATGTTCATACTTGCCTTCCGTGGGCGGATTAATTAGGATGTCACTTACTTGTTGAACGACGCTTTTGCCAAACTTGGCGATCACCAGATGATACTTAGCTGCGTCTGAAAGTTTCTGATTGTACAACACGGACTCAGCCTGAATGAACCATGTGCGCGGCTGGTCTTCCCAAAAGTCTGGTATGCGGGAAGAAACAGTAATTTGCACTACCTCTGACGCACCGGTCTCCGTCATGTTGTCGAAAATAATATTGAACTGGCACTTGAAAAGTTTATTTAAAAATTTGTAAGTTTATCACTGAATTTAAAGTCCACACACATAAGTCGTTTTCCGGAATTACTAATATTGCGATTTTATTTAAATTTTGGCACGGCACCTCTAGATCACGTCGGGGTCACCAGTGTTGAGCATGTAACTAATAATTATGTATTTTTGTGGACTATAAATAAAAGTCTTTAATAGAGTATAACTGTTATTTTATTGCTGCGCGTGATCGAGGTGCCGGCGAGTTAAATACTGACTTTATTAAGATTTAATATTACAAGCGCGGAGGAATGATGTAAACATGACACCGCAACACATGCATGCATATCTTATGCAATAAAGACGAGTATGAGCCAAATTATTATTTTTTTCAATTTTTGCCTGTGAAATGATTAAAAATCATAATTATGAATTACTACGTGAAAACTAAAGGGGGAGGGGGGGGTGTCTTGGCATATACTACGAGTGGTCACCGAGGGGAGGGAGGGGTCGAAAAATCTTAAAAAATAGGTCACGTAGTATGGGTATGTTCCCTAGCCAGTAAACTTACCTATGTGGCATTACCATCCCGCCACACGGATAGCAGCCTTTACAATATTTGGTATACTTAGGCGATGGTAACCTATTTGCGTCACGAAATACATCTAATTTTTTGAGATCCTGACTTAAAAAAAAATAAAAGTGGCTTTCCTGTAACAAAATTAACAAAACATCAAATTGATATTTTATCTGTGATGCTGGGTTCATTATCGAGATATACAGGCTTACTGGTAAAAAACTATATATACATACTGACGGAGGGTGATCAAAACTCGATTCTGACATCGAATATGTAAAAATAATATGTAATTGAATTTTGACCTAATCCATACTAATATTATAAATGCGAAAGTAACTCTGTCTGTCTGTCTGTCTGTCTGTCGGTCTGTCTGTCTGTCTGTCTGTCTGTCTGTTACGCTTTCACGGCCAAACCACTGAACCGATTTGGATAAAAATTAGTACAAATATAGTTTGAGACCCAAGAAAGGACATAGGATAGTTCTTATCCCGGAAATCTCACGGGAACGGGAACTATGCGGGTTTTTATTTTTTCCACGCGAACGAAGTCGCGGGCACAGCTAGTTATCCAATAAAAATGTTTATTGTAGACACCCACGCATGGCGCATTAAATGTTCATTGTTTACAATAGCGATTTATCGAACTACGCGACTAAACCACTACTATACTCTGTAGTATAACGTACGGTGACCAGACATCATTATCTATACAAATAAATAAAATTGGAGTGTCTGTTTGTAATATGAAAATAACCGGTTTTAACTAAATGCATATGGATGTATAAACGGTGCACATACCAAAATAAAACTTTTTACGATTTTTGTCTGTCTGTCTGTCCGTCTGTCTGTCTGTCTGTTTGTTCCAGCTAATCTCTGAAATGACTGGACCATTTTTGACGGGACTTTCACTGGTAAATAATAAGGAGTAACTTAGGCTACTTTTTAAAAAAATCCCACGCGGACGAAGTCGCAAGCACAGCTAGTATATAATAAAACTAAGTTAATAAAATGTGCGTGCCGATAAAACTTAAAAAGGAGTCCCGGCACAATAAAGGAACTTATATAGTGTGATACCCTTTATCCCCCCTCAAAAAGAAAGTTACCGTTTTAACCTAAAGGGTGTGTTTTTAAAAATATAAGGGCTTTTCCAACTCTTTAACTTGGAAATTAAGTGTAGTGGCGCCATCTGTTGTCGAGTATTTGAACTTATTCAGAACAACGATTATTTGGGCAGCATGTGTAGTAATGGCGCGAAATTTAAAATTCCAATTTCAATAGTCATAAATTACATTTGTTATATTTCAACTACCACGTAATCTCATATCAACTCTCGAGCGAAGCCGGGCATCATAGCTAGTTTTAAATATTACTACACTAATTTTGTTAAAGTATACTATGTAGTTAAGCAACATCCTCATTTTATTATATTTTTATTGTTAACTTATGATTATTAATTATCGTGTCCTTTAATATTATCTACAACCAACCTGTATAATTTTTTCTTTACTCAAATTCTTTGTTTTGTGATACTATTTTTTTATTTATTTATTTAAACTCATGCACTGCTGTTGTTCCTTACGCAACATCTTTGAATACCTATAATAATTAAAAGATATATGTCATGCCTTAAATTACTACATACACACATACACTCGTACAAATGCACATACATACATACATACTTGGAATGCATATACATACATGTGATACTAATATTAGGGGTAGCATTTCTTTATTTTTAATGGATAATCTCAAAAACTATTGAATTTTTTAAAATTCTTCCATGAATATAAAGCTACATTATTACTACATAACATTAGCTACTTCTTCACCCGACTGAGTATTAAAGTAAGTTATGTGTGTATCACAGGGAACATACTTATAGTTTCCAAAAAATTTAATATTTTATATACTGGTTTACATGGCAATTGCAAGTGAACACATAAAATAGATAAAAAGATAACATAAAATTAAATAATACAGTAGCAAAAATGTATAATAAATGTATATGAAATAAAATTACGTATTTTAATTGAGTATATAAGAGAATTCAGTAGGTATAACAATTAATATTGATATTTATATAAGAATTTAAAATGATACTAAAACATTATATGAAATATTTTTTGGTATTTTTCTATATTTCTAACAACCGGTTTTTTTTATTAAATTTTTATACGTTTTAGGTTAACAGTCTAGTTCACGTGTTCAAAATGTGTTTAGTTCTTTATACTGTTAAAAATATAAACGAAAACTTATTGGATACGGAATGACGCCTGGAAAAATGTAAAAAAAATCCAGCATATGCGCTATAACAGCTATAATTTACACAAAATCAAAATAAATGCATTTAACTTTTTTCACTGGAAATTGCTCAAAAATACACTTGTTGTGTTGTACTATGTACTATCAAAAATCGCACAAAAGACTCTAGATATGAACGATACGTAATTTAGAAACTTTATCAAGAACTAGCTAGACCTTGCAGATGTTGTCTTACCTGTCTTGCTACCAAGAAAGTTACATTCTACCCGGAATATTCACACGCGCTTCAAAATCGTTCCGAAGAGTACCACGACATGGGTGGAGTGTGTCTCTTTCTATTAAATAAAGTGCCAATCGCCATAAATAAGTGTGGCCATGCGTAGTTTGCAAATTACTACTAAATAATTCTACTAATTTGAGTGAGTAAAAGACTGTTAGTCTTTTCATTGCATAAGTAATTACATAATAATTAAAATAAGCACATTTTAGAACTCACAATGTTAATTACAATACATTTTATACTAATGTATTTATTAACGTGTATAAATAAAAGGGATTTAAAAATTACCTAATATATAAAAATCTACCATCAGATAGTTTTATTTACACTGGCAATTGCAAGAAAGGGACAACATCCACTCTTGTCGTCTTGCTCAAAACGTTTTTCCCCTCTGTTAAGTAAAAAACAAATGTCAACTTTATTAGTAACGAAATAAAGTACATTTTTATTTTTCAAATATTGCTTCGGTTATCTTATACTAGCTGTTGCCCGCAACTTCGTCCGCGCGGACTTCGTTTACTCCGCACAGCTCCTCCCTCGTAGGTGACAGCGTGATAATATGTAGCCTATATATGTTGACTCGACCTGTTAATAATATTCATACAAAATTGAAGTAAATCCATGCAGAACTTTTTGAGTTTACCCCGGAAATACATTGATTTTCCTACGATTTTATTATATGTATAGATACGTCCCTTGCTTGCTACATACTGCAGCGCCATCTAATAGCAAGTTTAACAGCAATGGGTATAAAACAAAAACGATCACTACAAAAATACATACATATGTTAAACATGATATCTAATTGGCAAAATGGTGTTTTAAGTTAGCTATTTTATATCTTAAAACGATTTTTTTATATTTAGATTGACATCACTGAACTTGGAACCTTACTATCACGCTACTGCATGACGCCATAACCTTAAAAGTTTAAATTATAGACCACAGTGATAATTTAGGGTTTAAGAATCATAAATAAATCTGTTTTGTATTAAGTGAAACTATTTAAACAGATTAAAAGAGTATCAGAAAATTATTTTACATGCTGAATTTACGCAATCGATAAGATTTATATTCAGTAATATTATTGTAATCAGTAGGTAACATGTTGATGTATTCAAGCGCGCACATATAGTGAATCCATATCGATTGATAGGTTTGTTCAACTGTCTGTTAGTATACACTGTCTGATTAGTAAATACAGATAAAAGTAAATGTTGCTATTAATAAACCTATTTGCTGATTCACGCACATAATCTTAATGGTATCTAATAACACCGAAAATAATAACAAGCAAAACATCATTTATTTACATATAATAAAATCGTAGAAAGTCAAAACTGTACATTGAATATTTTTTTAAAAGAATACTTGGGGCCTGATCTACAATCGATATCGAAGCCAAAAATATAGTTTTTAGAATTTTTGTCTGTTTGTCTGTCTGTATGTATGTCCGGGATAAACTCAAAAAGTACTGCTTGGATTTATTTCAAATTTTGCATGAATATTACTAACAGGTCGGGTCAACATATAGGCTACATATTATCACGCTATCACCTACGGGGGAGGAGCAGTGCGGAGTAAACGAAGTCCGCGCGGACGAAGTCGCTGGCAACAGCTAGTTATTTAATATAATTAACTTCTTTTATACTTTTAACTTTATATATGTCATAATAACCCCTTGTTTACACGAAAAAATGTGCTTAATACTTGTTTAATACAAAACTTGTAGAATATTTGTCAAAATATAATTATTTGTTTTAAACATGTATTGCAAATGACGTCTCAAACATTCTTTCGTTTACATTGTGTAGCACAGGACAGGGGCGCAGCTACCACCGTATCTGCCATATATTTTCAAAAAAAGACAAGGAGAGTGTATATTTAATTTGAATTGTTTGTAAAAAATTTGGAAATGGTGACAGATAATATTAATGAATAAATATTTCTTTTAAAGTCATACAAACTTTATTCTTCGTGTTCCGGTTGGAGGGTAAGGTAGCCGGTAAACTTATGCATGTTGCATTAGACCTCGCCACAAGATAGCAACATACCTTTGGTGACTATAGGCGATGGTTGACTCTTTCCATCAGGAGGCCCATCAGCTTGTTTGCTATCTTATGATAAAATACAACCTAGTTATAGGTATATATAATTTATATCAAAGTATTCCGGGTTCGGTTCCCGGGTCAAATTGATCATCTTTTCTATTCAAAAATATCGGAGTAGCAGCCCCGAGCCTCTGGATGGTACGTTGACACCCGTACCCCGAAAAATCACGTAAAGTAATCCATCCTGGTTATCGCAAATAGAAGGCAATAATTGTGAATGCGACGATGAGGATCACCACTGCACGACAAAATAGTGAAATAGAACATCCTGAAATATTTTTTTAACTTCTCGCTACGTACCTATGTAATTAAGAAAGTTACCGATTTTGTCCCGATTTTTGAAAATAGAGCTCAAACATTGCGTTGAATGCCATTCGAAAGATCAAAATCAAATCATCGTATCCAAAATTTACATACGAAATTTCAGTCATTTATAAAAAAATTAGGATTTCCAACACAATGGTTAGTTGCCAATATGATGCCGGCTTCTAAAAGTTTTATTGACCCTTCGCTTAAAAATTTCAATATCAAAGTTACTCTGAAAAACCGTGTGAGATAAGCTATAGATACCAGAGTTTGACTGTTAGTATAAAGAATAACAAATCGAACAGTCGTAGATGACCAATCGTCGATATGGTGTGGATGAAATCACTCACTACGGCGTATGGTGCGATGGCGAAACGTGGATGTCGGCACTATATTAAATAACTCATCAGAATACTCCCTGTTATAAAGTCGGTAGAACGCACATAGAGATCCAACGTCTCTCCGGGGGCAAAGCGGTTCAAGACCGCTGGTAAGAGTGGGATTATAGACAAGCCGCGCAGCTCTATGTTGAATTTTATCAAATTAAAAATCCTGAAATACCTATTTCATTATTTATAACAACGAGCCCCTATATCAATTTTCAGACCCCTAGCATCAAAATTTGCGGAAGTCTCTTACAAAATTCCACCCTCAGTTTAAAGGGTCACGAGGTAAAAGTTTCAAGTTTTATAATTTTTTTATTGTTTATGTACTAATACTAGCTTACATACCATATACCAAATTTCAGTTTTCTAGAAATTCAGGAAGTACCTAAAATATTTGATGATCATCAAAGAATGAGTCAGTGATGAAATCGGGGGTTTATAGATATCAATAAAAACTAAAATGTAAGAGCTAAACACAGACCACATGAATACTGAGCTTAACAATTGAAACTTTATGTTTAACTATCTGCAGCGTGCAGCCCGCTGCATTATAAGTTTTCGGCGAATCCCGCGGGATCACCTAATTATATATAATAATAGCCTATGTGCTATCCCAGGTCATAGTCTATCTGTGTGCTAAATTTCATTCAAATCTGTTCAGTAGTTTTTGCGTGATTGAGTAACAAATATCCATCAAAACATCCAAACTTTCGCATTTATAAGAGGAACTAGCTGCAGCGTACAGCCCGCTGCATTATAATTTTTTTGGTGAATCCCGCGGGATCACCTAATTTTTCCGGGATAAAAATTGCCTATGTGCTATTCCAGGTCATCAGCTACCTGCATGCCAAATTTCATTCGGATCCGTTTAATAGTTTTTGCGTGATTGAGTAACAAACATCTATCCAAACATCCAAACTTTCGCATTTATAATATTAATATACTAGATTATGATTAATATAGATTATAAAAATAAATATAGATAAGTCCACTCTTAACATTATATCTCAAGAATTTTGTTTATCTAAGATAATCCAAACACCAGTAATAAAGGTTCAAGAAAGCGACGAAGCGTTTCGCGAACAGGTAGGTCCTTGCGCTTCGCTTGGCTTGTCGTAGCGAGGGCACTTCTATGCCCCCAGAAATACATTCGATAATTAGATAATCGTAATGAGTCATAAAATTTGAGCAATGTTGAATTCGCGACCAAAATTATTAATTGTAAATAAACATGAATAACGAAATTATTGTTACTGAAGGAAGGGAAGTGATTTCGACTCGTAACGATATTCTTGCGTCAGTTCAGGGTCCTACTATCCCTAGTATTGAAAATCTCAATATTAGCCATTCATCGGAAGTGAACGTTGGACCGGAATTCGTCTCTATCACACAGAACGTTAACAAAGTTGAGCTTATTAAAGGTATGTGTTCTTTTTATATCGTATGATAGTCCACATCTGTTTTGGAAACTGAAAGTCATATCGCTCACTCATAAATGATTCCTCGATTTAAATTAAGTATATTCCAACTCACGGAACAGTCCAAGTTCCATCGAAATCGGTTTAGTAGTTTTTAAGACATAATATATACACATTATTAGGAGTCGGTTTAATTATTAATTTTAGTTTATAATTTTAGTTTATTACTTTTATGTAAATATTTTGTCTGTTTTGTTTAAATAATTTTGAGCGCAATCTATATATATATATATATATATATATATATATATATATATATATATATATATATATATATATATATATATATATATATATATATATATATATATATATATATATATATATATATATATATATATATATATATATATATATATATATATATATATATATATATATATATATATATATATATATATATCTATATATATATATATATATATATATATATATAATCAATTGCTGTTCGTTAGTCTAGCCAAAACTCGAGAACGGCTGAACAGATTTAGCTAATTTTGGTTTTGAATTAATTGTTGAAATCCAGAGAAGGTTTAAAAGGTGAGGAAATATAAAAAAATAAGAGTAGTTAAAAAGGCAGATCATCGTTTACCGAGTCAGCTAGTAATCAATAAAATCTTTAAATTTCACCATCAGAAATTATTTGTTCGAGAAGTTGTCCGAATTCTGGAAAAAGTTATAATCTATTTGAACAAGGACCCAAAATACTTTTGGGAGGTTTCGAAAAAATGAGAGATATTGAAAATATGTTTAGTGTCGTTCCTCTACTTAAATGACCGCTTGTAGAGCAATTAGTGCCCTAGTTTTGTTTTTAATTAGCAGTTGGCTAGAGTATCACTCAACGGCTTCTTTCCTGTTTCCGCGTCTTGGTCAGGGCTGTTTTAAAGAATGAACCAACTGCTGATCTTCAAGGCAGGTCGTAAGAGGCGATCGATTGGCTATACATGTCACCACCATCGTGATAACTTGGTGGTAGAGTCCCGCAACATCTCGCCCGGATATTTGGTACCAGCGCTTTACCTATTCCTGCCGCAATAGCGTCAATGCTTGTCACTGTCGTGTTCCTGTTTGAAAAGTCAGATAGCCGATAGACTTATGCATGTGACATTGCCATCTCGCCACACTGATAGCAATGAATCATTAACATCTTTGGAGTGTATAAGCGGTTTGTCTTTCCATCAGGAGAACCAACTTGTTAGCTATCTTACGATATAAAAAATAGCTTGCAATCGTTAACCATTTTTTATAACATTGAATAGCAACCAAAAAGATGATTCCAGAAGGAAATAGACTTTGAACCTTACCCTCCGAACTGGATATCTAAAACGACGCGCACTAACTTTGTGACGGCAGGAATAGATAGTGTTGGTAATATCAAGCCCTGATGAGTTGTTGCAAACTCTACCACCTAGTCGTTACGATGGTAAATACATGTTTATCTCATCCTTCACTCTTTACAAGCTGCCTTGCGGAAAGAAAGATAATTATTTAAAATATTACAAGAAACTAATAACACCGTCCCTGATAAAATAATCGATACTGAGATGCCTAATGATCTAAACCGACCCCAAGCTAACGAAAATAAACAATAAGCCAACAAGACTTAGCTCTAAGCAAACGAGAATAACACGGCTAACAAGGCCAACAAGACAGCTTTAGGGCAACGAATTCTCGTTTCCTTACCACCATTATACCCACAAAGCTAAACACTAGGCTAAAGAGAATAACACTAGACTACTGAAACTAAATATACTCTGCCAATGAAACTAAACACTAGGCAAACGAGACTAACCATTAGGCCTACGGAACTAAACACTAGATCAACGACACTAACACCAGGCCATGGAGACTAAGCACTAGGCAAACGAGAATAAACACGCAAACGAGACTAACTCTAGACAATCGAGAATAAGACTAGACCAACAAGACTAACTACTAGGGCAATGAAACTTAACACTAGACCAACTAGAATTGGTCTAGGAAAGAAAACATAGCTAACGAGACAAAACACTTTGCCAACAAGACCACAAACGAGACTAAACGCAAAACCAACAAGGACAAACACTGAATACTATGCAAATGAGCCAAACCACAAGAACAGTGAGACAAAATACTATGCCAAAAAGACCACGAACGAGACTAAACGCTAGGCCAACAAGACTAAACACTAGGCCAACGAGATTACGCATTGGTCCAACGAGACCTTACAATAAAGAAATAAAAGACAAGAAAGGAGATTGATGAGGGTCCATAGAAAGTTCGCCTCATAAGCAACGAATGTTGACAAATGCTTATATTATTGTAATGCATTATTGATTTCTTCTGAAATGTAAATTGTGTCACAGACACTCTTACTACTAAAATGCATAAAACTTTTTAAAGATTAATATAACTTTAATTCACAATTATTACGTACTATTTAAAGCCATTCACATCATAACATATTACGTTTACGTTTTTGTATCTCTCATCATGAAGATTATTAGATTTTAATCACTTTAAAGTTATGAAATGAAAATGTTTGTTTACAACAATAACATAAAACAAAAATATTTATTTTCACTCGTTCACAGATTAAATAGATGACACTTGTATTTTTTTGTTACTTAAGGATGATACTAAAGTAGCATGTTATATAGCCTTCTGTGTTGTAAATTTCGGCTATAGTAATAAATACTTTCCAATTTGCTGCATTTTTACAATAGTTAACATTTTGCGTACCTACTTACCTATCCAAAATATTTCTAACTTGTTTAATTGGTCATAAATAAAAGAAAATGCAAAGACCTACAAAAAATATTTTTTGTAGGTCTTTAAGAAAATGTTAACTTTAGGGCAGAAAAGAAAAATCTTCGCTTGATTTAGAAATAAGAAAATGCTTTCAAGTTTGATTAGTTTCATGCCTACCGAGTACATCAATGAGTTGGTAGCTAGCTACAATTATCTGATCTGTGGGGTACATTACTTTTTAAAATATACTTACTATTAAAAACTGTCCGTTGAATTCTAAAAAAGGCTTATTGTGCATTAAATTGACTTGATAATTTCAGCTGATGTTATATTCTTATAGTACTTGACGCCTATCTCATCAATGTACTTTAACAGTGGTAATTTAATTCAGGTAAGTTCCTGGGAGTTGAATTGGTATCATTAAAACGACCAAATCGACTGCGCTGTGGTGTGATTGTCTTCCTCTGCTGGTCGCTGCTGGCCGCCGCTGGATTGATTGTGTATCTTGTGTCCATCACCCGCTCGATACCTAGCAGACTGGATATAAGTAATTACAAATATCATACACATACAAATATACTTTTACGCCGAATCCCAAATGCCATTTCTTCATCACGGTCCAGGTACTGCCTTACTGCAAGGCATCCGGTAAAAGACGAGAACAGATTCACTTCAGACAAGACAGTGTCACTAACATGGTGATTACTAAGTAGGCGGTTACGCAACATCCCAGGATTACATATATTCTTCGCGCATTAGCGTCGATGCTTTTTATGGTTGTGTTTCGTGGAGGATAAGGCATGCGGTAAACTTATGCACGCGGCACGAACATCCCGCCACAAGGATAGCAATGCACCATAAACATATTTGGTATTATTATGCGTGGTTATCTTTTTCAATTAGAATAAAAAAAAATCGCGAGGGACAATTTGTTTAATATAAAGTGGTTGACATAACATCTGTTCATAATTACCTTTACTACAAAAAGAAGAAAATGCCGGCCAGGCATGTGCTCTATTTATATACTTCACTTCTGTATCACTATAATCCTGCATCAGCTCTTTACCAGATTAAAATAAGACCATCTGAGAACTATTTATATACCCTTTGAAATAAAAAAAGGATTTTCCAAAACGGTACAGGCGTCTTCGAGTAATCGGTAAAAATCTTTAAATATATACATCCAACTTGAGAACCTCAGTTGAAAAAGTGAATTATTATGTATCTCAGTAAAATGAAAGAGCATATTTGATCAAGCGAAACCTGTTGTAATGATTAATCTACTACGATATCGCTACGTTTCCATACGAGGCCGGGTAACCTGATATAGCAACATGCAGATGGCTCTCCTGATGGAAAGAGGAACCATCGCCTGCAGACACCAAAGGTGTTAATGGTGCGTTGCTATTCGTATGACGGTATGGCAATACGATAGTATAAGTTTGCCGGCTACCTTTCCCTCCAAACCGAAACACAATGACAAGCATTGACGCTATTACGACTGGAAATGTAAAATGATGGTACCACATACACGGGCGAGATGTTACGGAACTCTACCGCCTAGTAGTCTCGATGATAGTGAAACGTAGAACCAATTGTTCATCTTTTACTAACTGCTTAGCAGAATGGCAGATGGTATATTCTTCAAAAGAACCGGACCAAAACGGGGAGATTTTTTTTTATCTATTCCGGCCCAAGTGGTGTACATACTTCCTAATATCGTGTTTTAGTTCGAAAAGTACTCGATAGTTTATGCATTATCTTCCCATTTGAATAGCAACACACTACTAACATAATTGACGTTTATAGGTGACGATTATCTGTTTCCATCAGGATACCATCCATTAGTATTAGTATATATTATAATCTGATCGGTTATATAATCCTGGGAAAGCCGAACGGCTAATGCGCAGACCAGTAAGACAGTCAAATATGTTACAGGTTTAGACGCACCATGGTACCTACGCCGAGAAGATTGGCACGCGTTACCTGCATACGATTGGATATACACTTTTCTGGAATTACCCCTGCCATACGTCATCATAGGACATTCAGCTGCTAGTGGATGCGAGACGGAAATCACTTGCAAGCAAAGAATACGCGATATTCAACAAAATCATCAAATGCGAGGGTTAGGAGATATTGGTCCTAATTTTCTTGTTGGCGGAGAAGGCTATGTTTTTGAAGGTAGAGGCGTCAATCTTGTTGGAGCCATGGTGACAGGTTGGAATGTCAGGAGTATAACAATTATGTTTATGGGATATTACGCCGAAATGCATCCCAATCAATTTCAGTTCGATCATCTTAATATATTGCTTGAAAATTTAGTAGAGGAGAGAGTTTTGAGACAGGATTACACGGTGTATGGGCAATGCCAAGTCCGGACGTGGACCGCGTCACCTGGTCGTCACATTATGGCGCAAATGAATAACTTTGCTCATTGGAATTCTTCAGGAGCAAATCAATGCTTGTAAGATGTTCAGAAATCGTTAACTCTAGTGGGTCGTCAAATGAAGGTGGATAATACGAATAAAATTATCATGTCGTAATACAACGATTAACTTTTCCTATTGGCGTTCTTTCGCACAAAATTATCACATCATATTGTGATATTTTTTCATAGATAGAGAATATATTTAACTTCTGTAGCACCTATCATGAAGAGTGGTCCGAGATAGGTAAGTTTAATACTTGTTGTTTTATTTCAACAAAATTAAAAACTTTAATTACCATCACGATAACTAAAAATTCATAGTTGTTAGGTCTGTGTGTTTTTCGTCCGACACACACCGTTTTCGAACGGTTACGACGTTGGCATAGCAAGTTTAATCTCAGGTGAACATCGCGCTTTTTTATTTTTTTACTCTCATTAACGGGCCAGCTGGAAGAAATTTGTTTAAGTTAAGCTCATCCCCTATAGTAACTTATGTAACACTTATTTTTTCTTGTGTTATTTTCTGTACCTACATAAGGTCTTTCCAAATTAGGTGAACATATTTTAACACAGCATTCGGTACGTCTAACCAAAGATATCCAGCTAAAAGCAAACGTCATTCAAATACGTAAAACTTTTTGATTTGTACGAATAAAATTTCACACAAATCAAACAGCTTTAAACCCTTTTTAAGCACTTATTTTAGAATGACCTTATATATCAGTTTCGTCAAAACTTTATAATTCATTTTCGTATTGTTGTTATTTAATTATTGATCCAGCCCTCTTTGAAAAATAGTCCATCGTAAGTAAGCTAGTCAATTCGTAAAAATCTAATGTTAACTATACGTCTCACTACCATCGTGACCACTAGGTGGTAGAGTACCCAACGTCTCTTGTCAACAACTCAAAGTCGCCCATTAGTTAGAGGTGCTTTATAACATGAACTATATTCCTGCTCTAAGTCGTATTTTACAATACACACAACAAGAATTATAATCAGCCCACAAATACGAGATGGTGACATATTTACTGTAACTTAGGCAGGCATAAGTTAGAGGAGACTCATGTCATGGTCAATAGTCATTTTCCGAGTCGTCTTCTACAATACACAAAACCTGGGAGTTACTAGCCCAGAAACACTAAATGTTGACTGAATTATCTTGTTTTGTGGTAATTAAGGCCATGACATAAGTCACCTCTATCTCATGCTAGAGGTGATAAATATCAAGGCCTATAATCATGATCTTAAGACATCTTCTGCGACACACTAAACCTTTCGAGATAGATATTTCCTTACCACAACCAAGGATAGCTCATATGCAAGAGGTGTCATAGAGGTGTAATTAGGGACAAGGAAAAGTATCGATACTTTGTGGTATCGAGTACTTTTCGATACCGATACCTTCCATCCTTTTTGTCATGATCGTATCGAATAAATGTTAAAAATACATATTTAAAACTTGGCTGTTATGGGTACAATATATTTTAATTCAATCATGTCAAACGTTTTGAAACTTCAGATTACATTCGATATCGTAGATTACTCATTCATTGCGTTATTCAACTATTAATTTTTCCTATTAGGTTTGGAGCCGTCTGCCATGCATTGTTTTTCTACTGTTTTATTGCAGTTGGTTATTGTTATGCTAAGTATTTTAAAGAACTCTCTATTAGATACTCTTTGTAGTGTATCGATATCTGGGGACTAATTAAAAGAATGCCACCGACCACCAGTAAGAGAAAACTTTGGCAGTAATTTGTTAGGATTAAACGAACAAAATTCAAGACTTGTTTTAAAACTATCAAAACGTCAGAGACTAAGTCAGACATAATTAAACATCATGGAACTATTACCACAGGAAGTAAGAGTAAAATAAGAGCAGAATACGCCAATTTTATCTCTACAGTCATATGACCACGGTAATGAGCTAAAAAAAGACACATATATTGCCAGTGTCGAATTTACCTAGGTTGTCACAAGATTTCTCACGATATAATTTTTGCTATTGAAGGATAGCATCTTTCGATATTTTTACTATAAGTCTCGGGAATTTCAACGAGAACACTGTTAATACTCTTAGTTAAATGAATGTTTGAAACAGAGGGAAAGATAATTTATTTGCAAAAACACTTTATTAATTTTAATGTATATCTAACAAAATACTGTAGTAAATAAAATCTACAAATATTATAATAAGACATTCTTTTATTAAATCTTCATACTAATTTTGTCTACAAGAAATACTTGCAATTACTAGGTAACTCCCGAACGAATCAACCGAGTTTGATCCGATCTGCAGCAACCAATGCAGTCAGGCAGTTATTATATATTAAGAAAACTTACGGCATCACAGTTTTCGAGTAGAAATAGCATATTTTGTGTTATTCGCACTTACACGGTACGTACAGTCAAAATTGAATCAGATAGCGATATAGCGACTCAGTTCTTATTTCTTTTCTTTTCTTACATTATTTTATATTCCATCCATTTATATAATTCATCCGAGTTAAACATTATTTCTTATTCATTTGCTTATTTGAAGCTACAATAACGTCACGGACTGACATTTATGTCACGTCTCATGACGTATTTGTGCGCGCATTAAACCGTATAGAGCAAGATCCCAGAGCCGCCAGACGTCACGTATTTTCTGACGGATGAAATGTGGACGATAGAGTACTGTTAGTATGTACTATGATCGTATGCCTACCTACTAGCTTGGTCAAACGGCCAATTTTCAGGTATCAGGTAATCAAGGTACATAAAAACATTACTTACTTCACGTAAATTCTCCTGGCTGATTTTCATATATGTTTTCGAGTGTATAGTTAAAAATAAATTGTCAATACTCCCAGACACTTTCCGTCGGCCATATTGCTTGACAGACGCTTTAAGGGTCTCAAAATAATTAGTTAACTTCACGTAAATTCTGACGCTCCATTTTTATATATGTTCATCCGACAAGAATTTTAAAACATTTGACAAGAAGACAGACCGATCCAAGGGGCCAATCATCCCCTAAACTAAATTTTAATATCTGTGAGTGGGAGCGCGAGAGCATTATCTACGCGCATGAGACTGAGTGAGACCGACTGCGCTGTTAAGTAGAGATGAGATGTATTTACGGGAACAGGTTTCTATACTAGGTTTCAACTAAGAAGTCTCCAAACTAAGCATTCAGTCATAGAATATATGAGTATCGAATATTTAGAAGTACTGTAAGCGTACGCGTCCGCGATTACACATACGACTTAGTAATGTCAAAGAGGCAAAAGCGTATCGAGTATTTAAAAGTATCACGCGTACGCGTCCGTGAATACGTATACAATGTACTAATCCTTTGAGATTTGGGACAAGTACACTGCGAAGGGCGACTTCTAAATATGCCAGCATTAAGGTCATATTATAATACATATATTAAAAATTCCAAAACGCTGTCAGTCATAAGCCTGTGAACGTATTAAGGGAATATTTCAATTTTTTTTACATTTTCTTACACTAAGCTATTCAATATTCAATCAATTCTCCTAAAGTCGTATATTTGACCGTCTTGTTGGTCGGGTGGTTAGCGAACCAGACTACGCAATCAACGAGGCCCGGGTTCGAATCCCGTTGGTATTTTTGATGTGGTTGTTCATTAAATAAATTATTGTATTAATTACCTTTGTTGTCTATTGTATATCAGTCTATCTGTAGGCTCGGTGTTGCCATTGACTATATAAAGTCCCTGGTTGGTTTCCCGGATCAGGCAATCCAAAAATATTTTTTATCAATTTTCTGATAAAAACGAATTGCCTGGGATTGGATTAGTGCTCGTTTGGCAACAGGATTGCCACATATCACATAGACACAGCTGCACTCAACAGACACGGCAGCACAGAACAATATTACTCAAGGGAGCACGGCAGAATACTGAATACTTATTTGGCACTCCCAAATTTAAAAAAAATTAGTTGTTGGCCTCAAGAGGGCCTTTAAATTACAATAAAGTTAGCTGTCACCTGACCATTTTTTTATTTCATTTAAAAATCATATTAATTAAATATAATTAGTAAAAAAAATGAAAGTAAATTAGCCGACATCTAAAAATTTTTAGAATTTTTTTTAATTGAAAAAATTATTTAAAAAAATTCATTTGTAAAAAATTTGAAATACCTTAAGTGTTATTTTTAAAAAAATAATTTTTAGTTCTAATTAATAAATTGAAAAAAAAATTAAAAATGTCGGCTAACTTTAGTATTATTTATTATAGGTCAATTTTTTTCTTATTTTTGTTGCCATAATTTACTTGTCAACAAAAGTTCTAAAAATTATAAAATATCTGTTCAAGTAATTTTCATGGCCTTAACAGCACAGTCGGGCTAACTCAGTCTCATGCGCGTAGATAATGCTCTCGCGCTCCCACTCACAGAGATATTAAAATTTAGTTTAGGGGATGATTGGCCCCTTGGATCGGTCTGTCTTCTTGTCAAAGGTTTTAAAATTCTTGTCGGATGAATATATATAAAAATGGAGCGTCAGAATTTACGTGAAGTTAACTAATTATTTTGAGACCCTTAAAGCGTCTGTCAAGCAATATGGCCGACGGAAAGTGTCTGGGAGTATTGACAATTTATTTTTAACTATACACTCGAAAACATATATGAAAATCAGCCAGGAGAATTTACGTGAAGTAAGTAATGTTTTTATGTACCTTGATTACCTGATACCTGAAAATTGGCCGTTTGACCAAGCTAGCAGGTAGGCATACGATCATAGTACATACTAACACTACTCTATCGTCCACATTTCATCCGTCAGAAAATACGTGACGTCTGGCAGCTCTGGGATCTTGGACTAGTAGGAATGTTTGAGAATTTGAAATATCGATATTCTACTGAACGATAGTTTTTACTATATTACATTATCGATTCTTTCTGTTCAATACCGTCTCCCTACCTTTAATCATACTATAGGTTGTCTTTTATAACACATAAAATCTGGGAGTTATCGTCACACAACAATGCATGAAAAAGTACTTTTATTAGTTCTTTACTAGTATGTAGTGGTCGTCATAATATAGATAAAAAAAGTATATTCACGCCCGTATCCTCGAAGGGGTAGGCAGAGGTACAAGTGCACCCACGATTAGCCGAAGATACTTGGTCCCACAAAATGTGATAGGTGGCAAGCCTATCGCCAACCGGGCACTTTCCAATCCCGGGCAACTTTGTGTTTCTCAGAAAATTGAAAATACACTTTTTTATGTGCCCGACCCGGAATCGAACCCGGAACGTCATGTGGTCAACGCCACCGCTGGACCACTAGACCACAGAGGCTGATATAGTTGATACATGAAAAACACCAGTTACATAAATAATCATTGTAATTCTCCACAATTACTGATAACAACTTTGGCAGTCGTTGTTCCGCTTTTGCTGCCATATTTTTCCATTTTCTTGAGCACATCCAAGCCTGATATAACGTGACCGAAGACCACGTGCTTCCCGTCAAGCCAGTTGGTTCTGAAAATATATTTATTACTTAATTTTTTACAGTATATCAATCACAGGACAAATATATATGTACTAAGATGGCATCTGTATTCTTCTTTTATTTTTTAACTTCCCACTACGTATGTAAATAAGGAAGCTACTGATTTTACCCCGATTTTCGAAAATCGAGTTTTGTCACCAGATGTCTACGTTTTGAGGTCCTAGGAATCTTTTCCGACTAATTTCACGATGACGTCAGTATGTCTGTATGTATGAATGTGTATGTGTGTGTGTATGTGTGTATGTGTGTATGTGTGTATGTGTGTATGTATGTATGTATACATGTACCTCATAACTTTTGAACGGCTGGACCGATCGAAACGCGGTTGATGGCACTCGATTGGATGCCGCTCAACTTAGATTTCCTGAAAATTTGAACCGATTCGGTCCAGGAGATTTTGAGAAATTTTGAAAAAACATCAAAAAAAATTTAGACGAAACAGTATTTTTTTTAATATAACTTCCTGATTTATGAACCGATTAAGTACAAAAACTAATCAGCTCTATTCCTCAAAAAACTACATCTTATACATAAATTGCATCAAAATCGGTTTATCCGTTTGGGAATTGACGAAAAATTTTGAAAAAAGTGTTTTTACGACATAGCTTCGAAATTTTTCAATCATCATTTTTTGGTGTTCTACGATATTTTAGTACTTAAAAAAATTGCGTCAAATTCTGTTTCAAAAATCAAAATCGAATCTAATTCTCCAAACTAATAGCTTTTCAAATATTAAAATTACATTGTTTTAAGCAAACTTATTTAATTTTTTTTTAAATAACTTTCAAGTTAATTCACCGATTGACTTGAAAATCTTATCAGCTTTTTTCCTTTAAAAACTGCGTCAAATATCGTTAATTTAATCAAAATCGGTCCATTTGTTTGAGATTTATCAATGAAGAAAATTAAAAAGAAAATGTTTTTGACATAGTATCGAAATTTTTCAACCTATCGATTGAGCTAAAGCAATATTTTAGATCTTTACTTCTTATGTTATAAAGTTATAACTACGGCCTTGTATATAGCGTGGCGTTATGTTATAGCGCCGAATGCAAATCTAAATAGCGTACGCTTTACGTTGAATACATAGCGCGCTATAATATAACCCTATACGTTGTATTAACCACCATTACACGACAATAATAAGCGCTGACGCTATTGCAGCAAGAATAGGCGGTGGTATCAGAACCGGATGAGACAATGCAGAACTCTACCACTATAGATAAGAAACATAAAAAACTAATTGAGTATCTCCTCTTTTTGGGAAGTCGGTTAAAATACCCGTATGCTTTATTATACCATGTGCTAAAAACTCAAGAATATTTCAATTGACATAGTCTTGCGGCTTGGGAAACTTTAAGTGAGCTGTAATGTGATTTATTCAAACAATATAATAAGTCAATACAAATACAGCCAATGTCCCTGCAGCTGTTTCTTAATACAAAATATATTGCTTTTAAATTGGACGCCTGCCAGAGAATTTTGAACAGCATATTTATCTTGTTTAAGTTACAAAGATTTTGGCAAGTTTATTTTCTTTTTGTTATGTAATAGGTACGTTAAATAATAATATAGTATAAACAATATAAACTTTTTTTGTCATAACAACGGCACTCCTGATGGAAAGTGATCAACCATCGCCTATAGACACCAAAGGTGTTAATGGTGCGTTGCTATCTTGTGGCGAATTCTAAGGCCACATGCATAAGTTTACCGGCTGCCGTACCCTTCAAAACGGAACGACAGTGACAAGCATTGACGCTATTGCGGCAGGAATAGGTAAGGCGGTGGTACCAGACCCGGGCGAGACAATGCAGAACTCTACGACCTAGTAGCCACGATGATAGTGACTCGCATAGCCAATTGTTCGCCTTTTAAGACCTTCCTGGCAGAACGGCAGTTGGCCTATTCTTCAAAGGTGCCAGGGACTAACACGGAGAAATTGTAACAAGTGGTCAATTAATTTAATTTAATTAATTTAATATTTTTTAATAATAATAATTAATTTATTTGCAAGAAATTTTCATCGCAAACCTTTATGTTAACTTTGTGTAAGTAGTAGAACTTCCACAGAACACAGAAATACTAATACCCACGATGTTGGGCGAAAAATGCGTAGCCGCTAATATGAGCAAATGTATGCAAATGTCAAACGCTTTTATATATATTAGATCGTGAAAAAATAGAAATATGCCATACTGTGCTATTTGTATTTAGTTGTTGTCTTGCGTGTGTGTTTGTCATGTTCAAAGAATTTATAAACTAAAAGCCCTGATGATGCTGTAATAGGCGAAACCGGTTGGCTTCACAACAAATAAAGGTAAGTTGTGAAATATTTGTGAAACAGTACAAGTGTTTGACAAAATCAATATGATGCAGTTTCACCAAGTGCCGACGATGGAAAGTATAAACTATTTTATCGTGTTGAAAAAAAAAGCTAAGGCTTAAGGAATACTCCTGGAATGATTTTATTTCATCGATAATTAATATAACTCTGTATTTCTGTGTGTAAATGCAAACGACGTTAACAATCTAAGAAATTGCCTTGAAAGCCGTATCCAGTTTAATGCGTGAGAAATTCATTTTCAACCGACTTTCCAATAGGAGGGTATCATTTCGGCTGTTTTTTTTTAATGATCATTTTTAAATATGTGGCTAAATTTAATGCATCAAGACTGTTATATTCATATGTATCTAGTTTTATAATTATTGTGCACTATTTTAACTTTTCAATAATTATTGTGTTACTCTTATTCGGGTCAGCTGGAAGAAATCTCTTTTATTGGGGATGAGCTCGCCCATTGTACAGTCTGTTTTTAATAAATCTCTATGTACTACTTCTCTTTTAATTGTGTACAATAAAGCATTAAATAAATTAATAAATAAAAATTCGATCATTTATGTTTATTTATTTTTTAATTATTTTTTTTTTTGTTTGGGTGGATATACTTCCCGTGTGGTACTTTTTTTTAATTTGGTTAAGATCTGTGGCAGGGTTTCGGAGATATAGAACACTTTAAATGCGTTTTAAAAATTATGAGATCAACCTCTTTTATATTTTTTTATTTCAAATATATTTTTTTCACATCAACTTGTATTCTAAAATGTAACTTTATGTAATACTAACTGCAGCTTATAACTCATTGCATTATTTAAGTTTTTGGGGAATCCTGCGGAATCACCTAATTTTTCCGGGATAAAAAGCCAATGTGCTATTCCAGGTCATCATCTACCTGTGTGCCAAATTTCATTCAAATCCGTGAAGTAATTTTTGATTAAGTAACAAACATCCATCCATCCAAACATTTACATATTTTATAATTTAAATATAGAAATATAGATTTAATGTTACATAAACCGTTGTTGGGGAGCGTCCATAAACCACGTAACCTGATCGAGGGGGAGGGGGAGGATAAGTTTGAATGCTACGCTGAGCTACGTGACCGGGGGGAGGAGGTAAAAGCAAATCTACGTAGTACGTTTTTTGTGAAATAAATTTATAATTTTTGAATAATTTTATTCGAAACACGGATGGTAATGTTTGGAAGGAATTATGAATAAAATATTTTAAAAAATAATGAACTGTTAATAAATTAATTTATTTCAGGGAAGTACATTTATTAACAGCTAAATTATATATACTAATAGTTAACAACGTGTTACATATTTTGCGTCAAAAAAACAACAAAAAGCACACAGTTCATTTCATGAACGTCGTACTAAATCTAATCCTAAACAACGTGCTAAGAGAATAATAACACAGGTCAACAAAAAATTTTTTTTTTTCTGAGTCTGTTATTTAGTGACCATTTTCTGATTATATACATCGAATAGTAAACAGAAACGCTATTAACAATCAATAAACTTTGCTTTTGTACTTTGGGGCCTCATACAAGAAAGTTTTGATTTTCACAAAGGAAATACCAATACTATTCATTTTCTAAAGCTTTTGTGGCACCGCTGGTCCGTACCGTGGAAGGGTCATCGTGATTGAACCAGCGGGCCAGCTTCTTGTCAGCATGACGTCATTACTGTGGAGGTCGATGACGTCACACAAAGACAAGGAAGGGAAAAGGAAGATCTTCCCAGCCAGGCAAGGTGTACTGCCTGGGGACCGAAGTCCGTTTGAGAAACGTTGAAACTTGTATATAATGTTACAAGATAAATAATTGTAATATCGCAATTCAGGATTTTATTTTGAATTTCAGTTTTTTCATTTGTTATTGATTTTTGTCCATTTTTTATTATTTTTTCTTGTAGCGTTTGTGATTGTTTGAGCCGCTACACTTTTTTGTATTCTTTTTTGTATTCTTTTTTGTATTTTTGTGTTTAGTTATGCCGTATTTTATAATTAAATTAATAAAAATGTATAATTGATAACTTGTTTTCCTTTTAAATATAATTGAAATTTAAAAATAGAGCTTTTCCATAAAATTTGAATTTTCGTGCTGGTAGCTACAAAAGCAAACTTTATTAGATAAAAATATTTTTTCATTCTTTAGTTAGGCATAATTAATCAGAATCAGAGGTATAGAACTCAGACTCAAAATTCATGTTGACCTGTGTAATAAAACGAGAAAAGGAAGTATTGTGTGAGCTGGAAACACTTGAACCGACTATTGAGTGGCTTGATGAGGAAGAACTCGAAACAAGTCTTCATAACGAAAAAGATCCATTGGCTTTATATAAAGAAGATATCCCAATAATCGATAACTTACAAGAGTGGCTAAAATCACCATTTGAATCAGACTGTTTATAAATATAAAATACTAGCTTACCCGCGCAGCTTCGCCCGCGAGTATATTAATAAGTCGTCCAAATAGCTTTTAATAAAAAATTCATCCCCTACTTCAGCCCTCCAGGGACTGGTTTTTGAAAAAAAAATTTTGATGCCTAGCCTATGTTTGACCCCGGATCTTCAACTATATCCATGCCAAATTTCATGAAAATCGGTCCAGCGGTTTAGCCGTGAAAGCGTAACAGACAGACAGACAGACTTTCGCATTTATAATATTAGTATGGAAGTATGGATATATAAATATACTAGCTGTGCCCGCTACTTCGTTCGCGTGGAAATTCTAAAATTCTAAAATAAAAACCCGCATAGTTCCCGTTTCCGTGGTATTTCCGGAATAAGAACTATCCTATGTCCTTTCTTGGGTCTCAAACTATGTTTGTACCAAATTTTATCCAAATTGGTTCAGTGGTTTGGCCGTGAAAGCGTAACAGACAGGCAGACAGACAGAGTTACTTTCGCATTTATAATATTAGTATGGATTAAACAAAAATTATCATTATTCCTTTAAAATAAACTTTTTTTAATAAATTGAAGTAGAAACTAGATAATATCGCGAAAAAAAAACCACATTCCATCTGGGTGGGGGGAGAGGGATCACAGAAAAAGCTACGTTAGGCTACATGCGGGGAGAGAGGGGTCTAAGAAGGGCTAAAATATGACCACGTGGTTTATGGACGCTCCCTTGTGCATTGGTCGAGTGGTTAGCAACTCTGGCTACGCAATCGACGAGGCTCGGGTTCGATTCTCGACGGGGACAAGCATTCGTGTGATGAACATAAATGTTTGTATTTCTGGGCCTGGGTATTTAATAAATGTATTCTAGTATTTATATATGTATTTTTATGTATTAATATTGTTGACTAACACCAATAACACAAACAAATGACCGCCCCGTTGGTCGAGTGGTTAGTGACCCTGACGACGCAATCAACGGGGCTCGGGTTCGATCCCCGACGGGGACAAGCATTTGTGTGATGAGCATAAATGTTTGTATTTCCGGGTTTGGGTGTTTATTATGTATGTAAAAGTATTTATATATAAATATTTCTATGTATTAGTATCGTTGACTAACACCCACAACACAAGCAAATAATTTGCTTACTTTGGGGTTAGATCAATAAGTGTAATTTGTGCCGCAAAAAAATTGCTTACTGCGGGATTAGATTCGGGATTCAGAGAATATTTATTGTTATTATTATAAAGCTACAACTTAGTAGTAACATTTTTGTTATGAATTTACGAAAGGGTGAATTCTAACCCCGTCTTTTACCCCATATTGGTCTGGGCTCCCTTTGATGAATAGGCCATCTTCCGTTCTGCCAGGCAGTTCGCTAGCGATAACTACACGTGTTACTACTAGCGTGGTTACTAGGTGGTAGAATTCTGCAACGACTCACCCGTGTACCACCGCCTTACGTATTCCTGGCGTAATAGCGTCAATGCTTGTCATTGTCGTGTTCCGGTTTGAAGGGTAAGGTAACCGGTAGACTTATGCATGTGGCATTTCCATCCCGCCATACAGATAACAACGCATCATTAACATCTTTGATACACACCAATACACATAGGCAGCGGCTTCTCTTTTCATCAATAAGCCATCTGTTTTCTATCTAATTTAAAAACATCTACACTTACTAGCGATCGTTCTCTGGTCCAAATTTGACCATAATTCTATGACTGTTCGACCGTAGACTAAGTCTTATAATTTATTTTAAGTTTGACAAGAGTCTAACCATAACTAAAATAGCATATAATAGTGTGCATATTAAAATGTATGTCAAATGAATGATAGTGTTCATAATGTTTATTTTTATATAATATGTATTTCTTATCTGCTTATTTGCTATCTCATTTTTAAAAAAATCTACACTTACTAGCGATCGTCCTCTGATTGAAATTTGACCATAATTCTATGACTGTTTGACCGTAGACTAAATCTTATAATCTATTCTAAGTTTGACAAAAAACTAACCATAAACAAAACAGCAAATATTATTTGTGCCTAATAAAATGTATTGCAAATGAATCAGTGTTTATGTTTATTTTTATGTAATACTAGCTGTTGCCCACGACTTCTTCCGCGCGGACTTCATTTACTCGCACTGCTCCTCCCCCGTAGGTGATAGCGTGACAATATTTAGCCTATATGTTGACCCGACCTGTTAGTAACATTCATGCAAAAATTGAAGTAAATCCATGCTGTACTTTTTGAGTTTACCCCGGACATACATACAGACAAACAGACATACACACAAAAATTCTAAAAACTATATTTTTGGCTTCGATATCGATTGTAGATCAAGTCCCAAGTATTCTTTTAAAAAAATATTCAATGTACAGTTTTGACTTTCCTACGATTTTATTATATGTATAGAATAGATGTATTTCTTATAGATATTACATAACAATATTAGCTTGCATTTTTTTATCGTGATAACTTTAACTGTACTAATTTTTGCGTCATTGCCGTAAAAAGGGGTAAAAAGTTTTTGCTTGACGTATCAATATAAAATAGTTGAAGTTTAATTAAATTTGCTATTTTCCACGATCTGTTTTATGACACCACCGCGATGCCACCAAAAAAACGGCGATTAATTAAATGGATAAAACTCACCGATGTATGGTCCGGACAAAAAGACCCGGACCCGGACATTTAATATGGATATTATGTGTTTGATATCGAATTTGCTCATCGGATTGTTTAGGAGTATATATTTTAATTTAATCAAATGATTATAACTTTTTATCCTTAATAGCTATAAGGTTCAAAACGATACATATGAAGGTAAGCAGTTCGTAGCAACTATAGCTTAAAAATAACTTGATTTATTTTACGCAGTTTGTGATCACTGGATAGGTGACTGGTCATTCTGATATCAAAATACCGGACGTCTTAAATAGTAGTAGTTTATTTTTTTTATTCTTAGGTAGCAACTATTTAATAATTAGTAGCAACTAGGAAGCAACTTCCTATAATAATTTCGATGTAAAATATCAGTAGTGACTGTCCATTCTGATGCTTACAGGAGTGGCAGATGGTCTAGTTAACAGAAGTTGACTGAATAAGATCCTCTGGCATTGCTGTCACAATGGGTGTTCCACAAGGGTCCATCTTTGGTCCATTTCTGTTTCTTATCTTCATAAAAGATTTGCCTTACTATATAGGCAATAAGCATGGAATTGTATCGTTTGCGGATGACACTTTACTTTTCACACAGTGTTAATAATCTGCTTGTAAGTGGTAGCAAAACCAAGTTTGTTAAATTTCCAACATAGAGAAAAATTCAAAGAAATCAATATTTTAACTGTAATTTCTCAATATATATTCGAAACCTCGATGTATGTACGTAAAAATATTTGCTTATTTAAAAAGAATAGTGATATTCACTCCCTAAATACAAGGCACAAAAACAATCTTGCTGTGCATGTGTCTCGTCTCCACAGAAAAAGCAACTTTTTTATAGGGCAAAGTATACGCTTTTACAATAAGCTGCCTGATGCTATTAGAGATTTACCAGGTAACAAATTAAAAAAAAATCTTAAAACAAAACTGTGTAATAAAGATTACTATAAAATATCTGAATACCTAGATGACAGGAAAGCATTAGCAAGCAAGCAAGCCTGCTCATATCGACAATCTTTATTATTACTGTAACAATTAGATACTTACAAATTAAACGTTATGTTATATCTTATTTAAAAAATGATATGAAAGAAGACAAGTTTCTTGCGCGCTCTTCTCAGTGTGTGGCCGTGTTTCCGATCCAGTAGTAGTTTAAAAAAAATGTTGTTACGCGTCAAAATAGCTTGCAAAAAGTTTTCTATACATATAATAAAATCGTAGGAAAGTCAAAACTGCACATTGAATATTTTTTTAAAAGAATACTTGGGGCGTGATCTACAATCGATATCGAAGCCAAAAATATAGTTTTTAGAATTTTTGTCTGTTTGTCTGTTTATCTGTTTGTCTGTATGTATGTCCGGGGTAAAATCAAAAAGTACTGCATGGATTTACTTCAAATTTTGCATGAATATTACTAAGAGGTCGGGTCAACATATAGGCTACATATTATCACGCTATCAGCTAGCGGCCAGGTGCTGTGCGGGTTAAACGAAGTCCGCGCGGACGAAGTCGCTGGCAATAGCTATCCGTGCATTTTGTTTTTTATGTCGGATAAAAAAGAAATTTTGAATTTATAAATTGTTTTCTTTTTATTACATAAATCTAACATTTATTACATAAATACGAGTAGTATTATCGATTCTGAAGAGCATCTAAAAATTTGGCTGCATCTAATCGATCGGCCGGATCGATTGGATCGAATCTCTGAAAATAATCCTGTATAGATAGTAAATAAGCACATGGTTTTCCTAATGGCAGATACAATCATAAACACAAAAAATGTTATTGGCGGATTATTATCCGTGTGGCGGGGTGGGAATACAACTTGCATAAATCTACCGGCCACCTTACCCTCCAAACCGGTACACGAAAAACAGGAATAAGTAAGACGGTGGTACCATATACCACGGCGAGACGTTCGCTTATTACTGAACTGAACTGCCTGGCAGAATTGCAGAGGGTCTATAAAAGAGCCCTGACCAACACGGGGAATCCCCGATAAACGCCTACTCAATTTAAGACCTTTCTTAGAAAGTGTGTAACTTTCTGATCAGATTGCGTTTGAGTGAAATTCGTATCTCTAACCGTCTACATCATTTTATCTTTTCCCAGTGTTTATTAGTCATTATGCTTTATCTTGGAGGGAGGAACATACAACTCCATCTTAGATTCTTTCATTAAACAATTGAATAACAAAATCAAACTTACTTTGCTGTACATAAGAAAAATTGGGATCCATTTGTATTGGGTCCCGAATTTGCCATACTCAAAATGCCTGGTCCAGTATGCTTCAAAATAAAATTTTCGTCTTTAAATTTATTCCCATATATCGACTTCCCACCAGTGCCATTATTATTTGTGAAATCACCTCCTTGACACATCTGACATTAGTTAAGGATTTTAAAAAACCATGTGGTGTCGCAGGATCCCAGATAGGAACGAAGATTCTTATTATAAAAAATCTTATACTTTTTTGTAACATAAGGACGTTTTTTGCTGGCTAGGGTACCCCTCCACACCCCATAAAGAACTTCGTTCCAAAACTAAATTACATGTAGGTATAGATATATATGAATAACATAATACGTTAGTTTTACGTGCTTAAAAGAACGCCATTCCATTTTTACGTTTTTAAAAGAAATTGGCGTCATTAATGATAGCAATTTCTATTTTTAGCTTCCCGCTACGCTACATATGTAGCGGGAAGCTATGTACCTATGTAATTAAGGTAGGTAATGATTTTGCCTCGATTTTCGAAAATCGAGTTTTCACCAGTTCTTCACGTTTTGAGGTCCTAGAAACCTTTTCCGACTATTTTTACGATGACGTCAGTATATCCTTATGTATGTATATGTGTGTGTGTATATGTGTGTATGTAAACATCTCATAACTTTTGAACAGCTTGACTGATCGAAACGCGGTTGATGGCATTCGATTCGATTCCACTCAACTTAGACTTCCTGAAAATTTAAAACAAGGTTTTTTCAAAATTTCTTTTGAAATTTGAGAAATTTTGAAAAAACCTCAATAAATATTTTGGTAAAACAGTGTTTTTTTAATATAACTTTCAGATTAAAGTGCCGATTGAGTACAATAACTATCAGCTCTATTCCTCAAAAAAACTACGTCTAATGCATAAATTGCATCAAAATCGGTTCATCCGTTTTTTCGACATAATTTCGAAATTTTTAAGCAATCTTTTAACCTACTAAAATATTTTAGTACTTAAAAAACTTACGTCATAGGCAGTTTCAAAAATTTAAATCGAATTAAACTTTTTAAAAGTTACAGCTCTTTGAATAATAATATTTTGTTGTTTTTAGCAAACTTATTTATTTATTTATTTTATTTATTTAACACTTTATTGTACACAAAAACAGTTACAGTAAAAATTAAAATTAAATATTAAGACAAAAGGTGAGCTTATCTCATATTGAGATTTCTTCCAGCTAACCCGTATGAAGAAAACAATAAATAAACACAGACATTGTGCACAACATAAACAAAAAATGTGGCCTTAAAGCTATTTAAAAAAGAAATATAAAGTAAAAAGAAAAGAGATAAAACAGTTACATATTAAAAAACTATTAAAAAAAAAATAACACACAAACAACAAAAATTAATATATTAACTTATTTTACTTTTGCGTCAGATAATAATTATTTAATCGTGTCTTAAAGATTGATAACGATTCACTGGAACGAATGTTAAATGGCAGTGAATTCCACAGCCTAACTGCATGTACAGAAAAGGAATCAGAAAAAAAATTAGATTTGAAGGAAGGGAAACGCAAGAGGGAACTGACATTAGCGCGACAATCACTACTCGGGGCATGAAGAAAATGAAAACGCTGACGAAGATAAATTGGGGACCTAGGGTTATGAAGAATGTTATAAAGCAAAGAAAGAATATGAGTATTCCTGCGAAGACGTATTGGTAACCACTTAAGTTGAGCACGAAATTCTGAAACATGATCATATTTACGAAGGCCAAAAATGTAACGGATGCACAAATTTTGCATCCTCTCAAGTTTGTCCACTAAACCTTCAGTGGCATCAAGAAAACAAGAGTCTGCGTAGTCAATTATTGGGAGAATCAGTGTTTGCATTAACGTGATTTTTGTTTTCAGCGGTAACAATTGTTGCAATGGTTTCAAAGAATGGAAAGAAGAGTAAACTTTTTTGCAAATATTGTTGATGTGAGCCTCCCATGTCCAATCTTTAGAAAAAGTAACCCCTAAATTTTTAACAGTAGAAGAAACTTACTTGATATTTTAAAAATAACTTTCAGACTACTACACCGATTGACTTAAAAATCTTTTCAGATTTTCTTCTTAAAAAACTGCGTCAAATACCGTTAGTTGGATCAAAATCAATCAATTTGTTTGGGATTTAGCAATGACGAATATTTTTGAAAAAAAAAATGCTTTTTAACATTGCTTCGTAATTTCTCAACCTTTCGATTATGTAGCTAAAGCAATATTTTAGATCTCAAAAACTGAGTTGAATCCCATTCGAAAGATCAATATCGATCATAGTTTCCAAAATACAGTTTTTCAAAAATCAATATACTGCCATTTTTAACAAAATGGACGTTGGAACTGAAAAACCTATGCTTATAGTTTTTACTCCTTTGAGCTTAAAAACCTCAATTTAGTGGAAAGTTTCAGGTATGGCCAGGGATCTATGTGAATTATAATTTAATTAAAAATATCTAAAAAGGATACAAAGTCTGGTATAATCCTGTGAAAGCTGCTGCCCTGGTAGCCAAATCCTTTTTCATGTGTGCACAGTACTCTGAAGTTCTCCGCTGTTTTCGGCACCACATCTGAACGTAGCATCATTATAATCCTTCCAATTTCTTGTGCACCGACTTTTATATCAAAGTATACTTGAGGATTTCGTTTTTCTGTTGGATTTGAAGATATTGCCTGTAATAAAATTACAATCAATTTAATCATCACTCTGAAGATTGCCTGCCATGTTGGTCCAGGCTCCTTTCAAGAATAGACCAACTGATGTTCTGTCAGACAGGTCATAACAAATGACCGATTGTCTATACATGTCATTACCATCATGACTACCAGGTGGTAGAGTTCCGCAATGTCTAGCCCAGGTATTTGGTACCTATTCCTGCTTGAATAGCGTTAATGCCTTTCATTACTGTGTTCCAGTTTATAGGGTAAAGTAGCCAGTAGACTTATGCATGTGGAATTGCCATCCCGCCACCCGGATAGCAACACACCATTAGCATCTTTGGTGTCTGTAATTGTCTTTCAATAGCGTCAGTACTTGTCGCTGTCGTATTCCGGTTTGGAGGATGGGGTAGCCGGTAAACTTATGCATGTGGCATTAGACCTCGCCACAAGATCGCAACGCACCATTAACATCTTTGGTATCTATAGGCGATGGTTGATTCTTTCCATCAGGAGACCCATCTGCTTGTTTGCTATCTTATGATATAAAAAAAATGTCTATGGGACATAGTTTCTCTTTTCATCAAGAGAGCAAGTTGTTTGTTTGCTATCTTATGATATAAAAAAGGATTGAAGGAGACACGACTTTGTGGTACACATCAAGTCAATTTCCTTGGCAGAATTATACTTTTACTAATTAGTAGAAATTAATATATTTGCTGACAACATAGATTATTCCTTTTGATGCATTTTCCAAACTTAACAATTATTGCCTAGTTTTTGAACCACAAGGATAAACAGCTTCACATGCTCTCTAAAGCAAAGACCAACACGGGTGACAAACTCTACAATGTCAGAAACCCTGTCTGTTGTCATAGGCATTATTTGGCAGCTTAAATTGATCATAACATGTAATTTTATGGATATTTTATTAACTTAATTCTGGTACTAAACTGAAGCATTTTAAAATAACATTATATTTTATAAATAGAAGAAGTTTCACTATTTGTTTTAAAATGTCATAAAACCACCCATATGACTCTTTCGAAAGCAAACAATGGCCTATAGTGTGGCAAAGTGTGGTATAACCAGCTTTAATAGATGCTCATTTTAGTATAGGTAGGATCCCACTATAAAAATTATTTTCTATCCAATTACATCTATAATTATATTATAAATGCGAAAGTTTGGATGTTTGGATGGATGGATGGATGAATGAATGGATGTATGAATGGATGTTTCTTACTCAATCACGCAAAACTACTGAACGGATTTGGATGAAATTTGGCATAAGGGTAGATGATGACCTGGAATAGCACATAAGCTAATTTTTATTCCGGAAAAAATTAGTGTTTCCGCGAGATTCGCTAAAAACTGTTATAATGAAGCGGACTGCACGTCGTAGCTAGTATGTTAATAAATATATTGTAAATGAGTTGACTAAAAAATTTTAGTGCAGAATAGAATTCAAATATGGACAAATTCTTTTTTTTTTATATCATAAGATAGCAAACAAGCAGATGGGTCTCCTGATGGGAAGAGTCAACCATCGCCTATAGACACCAAAGATGTTAATGGCGCGTTGCTATCTTGTGGCGAGGTCTAATGCCACATGCATAAGTTTCAATACCAATCAAAAGTATAAAGCCTATTGAATATGCAAACATTAAATGGACTAGTTTTTCCATCACAATACTTGGGTAGGCAGGTTACTAAATTTGATCTGCCTGTTTGTAACCTCCTACCCAAGAGTTGTGATGAGAAAAAAATAGGCAACCTAAAGTTTGCATTTTCTATAGGCTTCATACTTTCAATTGGTATGGAATTTGTCTATTAACCAAACCAGTGAAATTTAAAAAAAAATATTCTGGACTGAAATTCTTTACTTAACCCATTTGCAATGTATGTATGTATTGATATATTTAATTGGTTTTAAAGAAATCATCCATTAACCAGCTCGGTAATAGGACCTTAGACTATTTCAGGTCAAACAAGGTTTTTGTTACTCACTTTAATTTTAATAGTCAGCTCTTACCATATTGCTTAGAGGGGAGTAGTTTTGTACTTCAACACTTACTATTTGTAAGAGAATGTAGTATGATTTAAATTAGAATTGGTGTAGGTATAGTTTAAACGTTGAATTTCACAAGAAATTTTGAGAAATACATACTATAACAAGACAAATTTTTGGAATGAGTGTCAAAACTCGAAACCTTTGATTTATAGTGTTACTGCTTGATAGTCCATTATCGATAGGGTTTCATTACCTCAGTAATGATTATTGCATTAATCACAATTACTATCGATAGTATCCATACTATCAAAACTATCAATAGTCAACTTTATTCTAATACTGAATGATGCTATTGATTGTACAAACTATCGATAGTATCGAATATATTGATAGTCAATGCAAAATTGAATCCAATAATTAATACTATCGACACAATTGATAATTTATTTACTTGCAGCGTTCAATACTATCGATACTATTGACGTATGGCATTTCTAGATTAAAACTATCGATTTTGTGGTGACACTACTTATATTCTTATGAATATTTAACTTTGTGGGAAGAAAGAAAAATTGTATATCTGGACCTTGGTTATACTTATGATGTAGTGACCAGACTTACAAATTACTGGCCTAGTAAGTATTTGAAAATTAAAGTTAAAATGTTCATAGTGTATTTCGCGGCAACTACAACTAAACCATCCTGGTTCCTAGACTATTCGCCGAGGCCACCACCTGCGCTGTACTGATTCATACATTAGTTTCACACGCTCGCCGCGTCCCCCGCCATGCGCGCGATTCGCTCGGCAATATTCGTCGGTCGATTCGCCGCGCCGCGTGGCTTGTTTAGTACTTTCCCATACATTTGTTTCAGACGCCAGACGCTTCGCCGTTCGCGCCGCGCGAAAAATCGCGAGCGCGAGTTTTCCATGGCCAGGCTGTTAGACTATTTCAGGTCGAACAAGATTTTATTACTCACTATATAAATGGTCAGCTCTTACCATCAGAAGAGCTGCTTGCTTGTTTACTCCCTAAGCTATAATACAAAAAACAGAAAAATCCTATTTGTGCACTACAGCCGGGGGAGCCAGCGGACTGTAGATCTGGTTCTTCTCTCTTCGATGCCCCACCAGCCGTAGTGCTTTTCTGTGGAGCCGGATGTGTCGGAGAAATAAACGAGACCACAACTGTTCGTTGCAAAGGTGCTTTATTGTAACGAAATAGCAATAAAGCTAGCACCGTTGCAAATATTTAACCTATTGTATGGAGAGCCAGTACTTGCCCTAGCACTGCCCTACTCTAAAGCCGGTACCTTATGGATATATACTAAAACCCAGGAACTTGTCTGGGAAACTTATTGAGTCGTAACGAAACTATTACTTTACTGGAACGGAACTAACTGTATGGCCGCGCTCTCCGATATTTATAGTGCGCGGCCAGACGGTCGGCGGAAATCTACAAAGACAATCGGCGCCGGGTGTGGCGCCACAATGTCTGGATTTGTTAAAATCCTACTTTTTTCAATCTAATCTTAATAATTTTACCTTAGGTAGCTTTTCCTACCTCTAATCAACTAGTGTGACCCTCTAGCGAGTGCAACGGTACTACCTTTTTACAAATATATACAAAACAAAGTACGTAATGCCCTAAGACCTACCGAAAACGAATTACAATGTGTTATTTCTTATTTACATACAAGGATCTAACACAAATACACTTATACAATAACAAACAATAGTGTTATATACATTGTACGCTCTTACAGGACCTCGGAAACTCTTACAATCACAGAGTTGTACGCCTTTTCAGGTCGTACTATCCTGTAAACTATCTTTATGGTACCGAAAAGTGTCTAAACATGTGCCTAAGGCTTATACTTACATTATTCATACTATTTACAATCATAAAACATTTGTTTACATACAGAATTTTGCACTTTTCGGATTTTCGTAATTGCGAGTTCCCGCATATAAATACTATCTCGCAAGAGTCGACTCGTAATGTCGTCGACTGCGTGGAACTCGCTTTATTCGTAATATGCCTAATAGGCAAAGATCATACTACATAAAGCCTTATTATTTCTATACAACAAAGCTGTATGTAGGTCTTAGGGCGAATAAAAGGCGAAAATGAACATTATTTATTACAAAAAACTTACGAACTAAACGAAATATACATTCTATCCTGCCTTACTATCTATTTACATTAATATTTACAACAAAACGTGTCTGTGCTGCACATTCTCCCGCCTATAACACGCAGTGTTATACTAAATATGGTGCAGCCAGACTAATTTCTTAACCGGTCTTCGCATGACTCCCGCAGCCGTACGTACGTCAGCCACTCGTACAACGCCGTCTGCTCCAGGGTGTACTGCCTCGATGATCCCCGTTGGCCACGTATTTCTTGGCAGCGCGCCGTCAGCGATGAGGACGATGTCGCCGACGCGCAACTCTGCTCCTCTTCCATGAGGCTCCCGCCGCTTTTGGAGTAGCGGAAGCGCTTCTCGTACCCAGCGTGACCAGAAGTGGTTGGCCAGCTGTTGTGAGTGCCGCCAGTGGCGGCGGCCGATGGTATCGCCTTCGGAGAACGCGCCCGGGACAGGCACGCGTGATGGTCCGCCCAGCAGGAAGTGATTGGGCGTCAGTGGTGCCGGGTCTTCTGGTGAAACCGACACGTGAGTGAGAGGTCGGCTGTTAAGCGTGTGTTCGACCTCTACCAGCAGTGTGTGCAGTACCTCTTCTGGTGGGTGCCGCTGTTGCAGCACGGCGAACAGTGCAGCCTTGACAGAGCGCACCATGCGCTCCCATGCGCCTCCCATGAATGGCGCGCTCGGCGGGATGAACTTCCATTTGATTGCGTAGTTGGCTGCTGCTTCTTTAGTGGCGTCTAGTGCGGCGCGCCTCAGTTCTGCATCAGCGCCGCGCAGGTTGGTGCCGTTGTCGCTCCAAACCTCGGTGGGGCACCCGCGGCGCGACATCATGCGCCGCAGTGCCATTACTGCGGAGTCCGTAGTCAGGTTGGCGGCTATCTCCAGATGAACCGCTCTTGAAGTAAGGCAGGTGAAAAGCGCCACGTATCTCTTCTCGTGGCGCCGCCCGATGGTCACGCTGTATGGCCCAAGAAAGTCCAGTCCTACGTAGGTGAAGGCTCGCTGATGGTGCGCGACCCGGGACTTCGGCAGGTCGCCTGTAGGCGGCTGTGGCGGGATAGCGCTTCTCCTTCTGCAAAGCGCGCAGCTCCTTATTATGCCGCGCACGGTGGGGCGAAGCCGTAAAACCCAAAATTTCTGTAATG
The DNA here is from genome assembly GCA_036924255.1 of Apodemia mormo. Taxonomy (NCBI): domain Eukaryota; kingdom Metazoa; phylum Arthropoda; class Insecta; order Lepidoptera; family Riodinidae; genus Apodemia; species Apodemia mormo. The sequence continues at coordinate 40,387,618 of JAUPFN010000001.1, read as the reverse complement.
TTTCACTCGTAGTTGCTTCCACCCCGCTGTGGTGAAGACGCCGGTGTTCATGTTCTATGTAGAGGCGGGTGTATGGGTGACGGCCATCTAGTACGGCCGGTTCTCGTAAATCTTCACTAATATCTTCTGCCGCCGCTATTCGTGACTTTATTTTCAAAATGCCTTCTTGATCGATGAACAACGATAACTGCTTCAACCGGCTGTCTCTTGCTATCGCGCTCCCGCCCGTGATAGCTTCTATTTCACTAGCAAAGCTTTCTTGCTGTGACGACTTTATTAACAATTTCTCGGCGCTAATGATATCAGCGCCATCTAGCGGCAAGTATTGTCGTTTTTCTTCCAAACTTCGTGGCTTCTTAATTTTCTCTATTTTCTTCGAGCTTTTCGTATACTTTTTTCCCCAATCTTCATCATTGGAGGCTTTCGTAGCTGTGCGCTTACGCACACCGGCGACACATTTCTTATTTGGTCTGCAGAGCTCGATGAACTGCAGCACGCGCGCTGTTGCACGCACCAATCGAAGCCACGACGAAAATCTTGTCACATCCGGAAGTGCTTCTGTAATACGTATAATTTTTCTAATGTTATTTACAATATTTACATTATTTACAGCTGCCGACGGTTTTTCTTCGCCTGTTATTTCGCTACTGGTAGCGACATCTTGCGGCCACTTGTCCTCTTCTAAGTATAGGAAGGCCGGACCAACGAACCATCTATGTTGGTCTCCAAATTCTTCCGGGATATGGCGAGTAGCATCATCAGCTACATTGTCGCGAGACGGCACCCATCGCCACTCTGCGACCTTCGTAATATCTTCAATCTCTGCTACTCGATGGGCAACAAACGGCTTGAATGCTCGCGAGCCTGTGCGTAGCCACGATAGAACTGTGCGGCTATCTGTCCAGTACACCCTGCGGCTTGGCTGATACTCGTACTCCTCCATGACGTGCTGAGCTAGGCGGGCACCTAGTAAAGCTGCTTGAATTTCTAACCTTGGTATGGAGGTAAACTTGAGCGGGCTGACTCTTCCTTTGGCTGCTGCTAGGCTGACGCTGACTTCGCCGTCCTCGTTGACTATGCGCCAGTAGACCGCCGCTGCATAGGCAGACTCACTGGCATCCGTAAAGATGTGCAGCTGCCGATCTCGCGCTCGCGCCAGGTTAGAGTGTGCGCGAGGTATTTCCAGATGTTCCATTCTTCTCACATCTTGAAGCCAGCTTCTCCATGTCTTCTCCAAGTTCGCAGGTAAAGGCTCGTCCCATGGTAGTCCGATTCGCCACGTTTCTTGAAGTAAATGTTTCGCGTGAATAGTTACAGGCGTAATTAAACCTAAAGGATCGAAAATAGACATAGCTACCCGTAACGCGTGTCTCTTCGTAGGTGTTTTATTTTCATCGTACACCGCTTTAACATTGAAACCTAGCTTATCGTTGTGAGGTTTCCATTTTAATCCCAAAACCTTCTCGCTTTCTGTGCTTAGTTCCCAATCGCCGCCCAGAGATGGCGCTACTTGTAGCGTTTTAGTTACGGCCGAGTTGTTCGTTTTCCATCCGCGCAGCTGGAAATGCGCCTGTTGATGAATGAGGCTAACCTGCGAGGCTATTCTGATGGCATCTTCCTCGTTATCGAAGCTCTGCAGGTAATCGTCCATGTAATGGTTTCTTACCACGGCTGTAGCGGCGTCGGGATAGATTTGGGCGTATTCTTGTGCGTTCTTATTTTTTACGAAAATAGCGGTGCTTGGTGATGACGCAGCTCCAAATACGACGCTGGTCATCCTATACTCACGTGGCGAATCTTTTCTATCGCTTCCTCGCCATAGGAAACGTAATGCGTCCCGGTCTTCTTGTCGTACACGTATTTGCAGAAACATTTCTTTTATGTCTGCTGTCACGGCGATAGGCAGCTGTCGAAATCTCATTAGCACTCCGGGTAGGTTCTGCAGAAGGTCTGGACCAGCTAATAACATGTCGTTGAGACTTACTCCATTCACCCGCGCAGCTGCGTCGTAAACTATTCGCGGCTTAGGTTTTGCAGGATTCACTACTGCAAAGTGAGGCAGGTACCAGCTGCTTTGGCTAGGTGACTCGTAGGCAGGTTCGGCATAACCACTATCAAATAAATGTTGTACCTGTTTTTCATATGCCTCCTTTAGCGCGGGGTCCTTGTCCAGACGTCTCTCTGTATTGTATAATCTTTTCATAGCCAGGCCGCGGCTATCAGGAAACTCGCGGCTATCTTCTTTCCATAATAGACCTGCCTCGTAGCGCCCGTCAGGTAAGCGCTTACACGTATTTTCTAAAATCTGCAGGGCTCGCTGCTCGTTCTGGTTGATGGGCTGGCGCGGAGTGATGCCGACACTGTCCAAATCGAAATAATTTCTTATTACCTTTTCTATATCTTCATCCTGTTCGGCATAGGCAGCTCTCTGCACTAGGTGGACTCGCTGCTTGTGGCGGTAGTCCACACCATGTAGCACCCAGCCAAGGTGCGTGAGCGATGCTACTGGTTGTCCACGTCTTCCGCTCTTCACAGCCCTCGTCACGATCAGGTGCCAGTTGTCCTGGCCGATGAGCACGGTTGGCACGGCGCGCTCCATGATGACATCTTCTTCTATATCTTCCAGATGTCGGCAGTTGTTGACGATGGATCTATTAACAGACTGTGGCGATAGGTTAAGGTTACCTATAGTTCTTCCTATAACCCGATGTCGCTGATGGTGATGAAGGCCCTTGATGGTGACTGCGATGCGGCGCGACCTCTCTGCGTTGAGTCGCGTGCCGCCAACTGTTTCTATGCGGAACGGCTCTACCGGCCCGCGAGCTCCTATTTGTGCAGCCACCTTCTCTTCTACCAGCGTGACTGTGGACCCTTCATCTAATAGCGCGTATGTGTTCACGCTGCCCCTGGAACCTGTCAGGACAATCGGTACAACTTTAAGGTAGGCGCGTGGCGCGCTTGACTGCGTTGACGTCACCACGGCGTCGCTGTCTTCTACTTCATCTTCAGGTGTCTTCTTCGTATAACTGTTGCGGCTATTGTGTAGCCGCCGATGGTGCGAACTCTTACACCCGTCGATGCCGCACTGCCGAAACTTGCACTCGTGTTTTGGCTTTCTTTTTTGTAGACACCTGAAACATAAATTATTACGTTTTGCCATAGCCCACCTATCGTCAACACTAGCTTTCGTAAACTGTTCACATATAGAGCTAGTATGTGCATCTTGACATATCGCACATTTGTCTCTCTTCACTTGCGGTTCATATTTCTGTGTGTGTGTTCGCTGTGTTTTCTTAAAAACTTGCTGATTTTCTTTTGTAGGTTCATGTGGCACCAACGCAGCACACATCTCGGCTTCTTTCATTAAAAATTCACTAATCATTTGTAGATCGGGTTTTCTATCTTCCCGTCTTGCGTACTGGAACCAACTGTGCTGCAACGTATAATTAAACTTCGCTAATAAACTATTCACTGCCACCGTATCGTGTAGATAGCTCTCTCTGTTGAGAGCTCGAATCGTAGCGACGATATTGTTCACTTTACTGGCGAACACACACGTTTCCCGCGCACTTTCTTTCACTCGCGGCAATGACTTAATTTTTTCTAATTCTGCGTTCACTAGTGCGTCGGGCCGACCAAACTGTATTTCCAAATGGTCGACGATCTCACTTGGGTCGGTTTCCCCGTAAAACATGCAGGCGACGGCTTCTTTGGCGTTTCCACGTAAACATCTTCGAATTCTTGCCCGATTTTCCGCCTTGCTAAAATATTTCTCCGTATCTCGATATGCCGCTTTAAACTGCAACCATTCTTCACCAGCGCCATCGAAACTTGGTAACTCCATACTGTAGCGCGGCGCCCCTCGTGATGCTTCTGCCAGGGCGGACGCGAGCGCGGTGATATCTGCGGCCTTCAATGCACCAGACTCTTGTTTTGGTGCCGTATTTTCAATAGGCGTCGAAATCTTCGCCTTCTCTACGACGGACACATCATCTTCCGCCGGACGTACAGCGCGCGCTGAAATGCCCGCCGACTGCGCGGGCGACGTAGCTTGTGGCGCCTGGGCCACCTCTCGTGGTGCGGGCGACTCATGGCCCGCCGAATCTTCTTGGTGCGGCGCGTGCGCCGCCTCTTCGTATTGCGGCCTAGGTGCCGCCTCTCGTATTGGGTGTGGCATAAGTGCCACCGAACTGGTGATTGCCAGCGGCTCTGGTACCGGCTGGCGATCCGTATGGGTTGGCCGAGCGGAGTCCATCCAATCTTCGACCCTCGTAATGGCAGTTGCTTGCCCTTCTTCATAAACAGCGCGCGCGAGTTCCGTCCGTAGACGCGCCTCTTCTGCTCGTAAGCGCGCTTCTTCTAACTTGGCGCGTAGATAAATTATACGCGGCGACTCGACTGCGGATGGTACCGGCTTTTCGCTATTTGCAACGGTGCTTGTTGTGGTCTCGGTCGCCTCGGTGTTCTCTGTTGTTACGCTAGTCTCCGTAGCGGACGTGGTGGTACCGCTCGTCTCCTCCTCGTGACTAGCGGCCTCTTCCTCTCGGCGACTCGACGTACTCCTTGTCTCGATCGGCATGGCTCAGTGATCAGGCTCGAATGCGACCAGAAAATGTGCACTACAGCCGGGGGAGCCAGCGGACTGTAAATCTGGTTCTTCTTTCTTCGACGCCCCACCAGCCGTAGTGCTTTTCTGTTGAGCCGGATGTGTCGGAGAAATAAACGAGACCACAACTGTTCGTTGCAAAGGTGCTTTATTGTAACGAAATAGCAATAAAGCTAGCACCGTTGCAAATATTTAACCTATTGTATGGAGAGCCAGTACTTGCCCTAGCACTGCCCTACTCTAAAGCCGGTACCTTATGGATATATACTAAAGCCCAGGAACTTGTCTGGGAAACTTATTGAGTCGTAACGAAACTATTACTTTACTGGAACGGAACTAACTGTATGGCCGCGCTCTCCGATATTTATAGTGCGCGGCCAGACGGTCGGCGGAAATCTACAAAGACAATCGGCGCCGGGTGTGGCGCCACAATGTCTGGATTTGTTAAAATCCTACTTTTTTCAATCTAATCTTAATAATTTTACCTTAGGTAGCTTTTCCTACCTCTAATCAACTAGTGTGGCCCTCTAGCGAGTGCAACGGTACTACCTTTTTACAAATATATACAAAACAAAGTACGTAATGCCCTAAGACCTACCGAAAACGAATTACAATGTGTTATTTCTTATTTACATACAAGGATCTAACACAAATACACTTATACAATAACAAACAATAGTGTTATATACATTGTACGCTCTTACAGGACCTCGGAAACTCTTACAATCACAGAGTTGTACGCCTTTTCAGGTCGTACTATCCTGTAAACTATCTTTATGGTACCGAAAAGTGTCTAAACATGTGCCTAAGGCTTATACTTACATTATTCATACTATTTACAATCATAAAACATTTGTTTACATACAGAATTTTGCACTTTTCGGATTTTCGTAATTGCGAGTTCCCGCATATAAATACTATCTCGCAAGAGTCGACTCGTAATGTCGTCGACTGCGTGGAACTCGCTTTATTCGTAATATGCCTAATAGGCAAAGATCATACTACATAAAGCCTTATTATTTCTATACAACAAAGCTGTATGTAGGTCTTAGGGCGAATAAAAGGCGAAAATGAACATTATTTATTACAAAAAACTTACGAACTAAACGAAATATACATTCTATCCTGCCTTACTATCTATTTACATTAATATTTACAACAAAACGTGTCTGTGCTGCACACTATTTCACCATACTACTTTCTTTTTCCTATTGACTGTTTTTAATAAAATGGATTTTCCAAAATATCTTTGATCTGGGCCACTTTCCAACCGACGAGAAAACGGAGGATGTTCTCAATTTGATGCATATATTTTTTTAACATTAGATCACACGAAATGTTTTACAAACTAACTAGTCCAATTTTGACAATTATTTTCTAAATGAAAAGGATATAACTTGGGTGTGGCCCCATTTAATTTTTTTAACCAACCATAAGGCAGTTTCTGTTTAGACGATAAGGTGTTCTGGAAACCTATGCATGAAATAAAAATTAAAACATGAAAAATATTTACTTATTTGCAAGAATTAAGCAAAAAACATAGAAAAGAAATTTATTTGTTAGGCCAGGTGTCTGTAGATTAGTTATTTTATTCCATCAGGAGCACTATCTACTTGTTTGCTATCCTCCTATGAAATATAAAATGATAAATAAACTATAAAAAATTACGTACACTAGTTGTATCAGTCTTTTCAGTGTTCTTCTCTTCATTTTTGTTAACTGGCAATGTTTCACCAGCGTGCTTCTGAAGCCAACTGTCTTCTGACCATACGGGGCGAGTGGAGCCCTCTTTAATTCTTTGAGGAGCTGCTATATTTACCCTTATTGTTCTACCAAATAGTTCAGAATCATTCTGAAAATTAGACATAACAAATGACAAGCAATTGTAAATGCAAAAGCAATACACATAATTTGTCATATACATTGGACTAGCACTATGTATTTTAGTTTTATCTTGCACTTGCTTCACTTATAACAGTTCTGAGATAAAAATATATAAAAACGGTATGTAACATAAAATCTTCCTTACTAAATAGCAAGAATTTTCACAATTGGACTGGTACCTCTAGCACATTCGAGTTTTATCATATAAACTGTATAGATATTACAAAAGTTTACAAACTTATAACAATAAGGCATGACTAAACTAATTAAATTATACAAAGAATATTAAATTTATCCAATCAGGGAACAAAACCCACAACCAATGATTGTAACATTTTTCACATAACAACAATCCCAATCCTAATTAATTATAATTTAGCTGTCATTTGCAAATTTATTCAGGTGACCCAAAATAATTTTCTTTTTTCGGCCTGTTGGGTAAAAAAATTACTTGTTACTCTTGGATAATATCGCTTATTTATGGTAAAAGATTTTTTACAATCCTTGTTTTTTCAATTGTCTGATAGAAACATTGTTGCCTGGGACTGGGGAGTGCCCGGTTGGCGATAGGCTTGTCACCTATAGGGACCAAGTATCTTCGCCTAATTGTGGATGCACTTGTTATACCTCTGCCTACGTCTTCAGGGATACAGACGTGAAGATACCTTACTATATTATTCGTATAGAAGTGTAGATGTTTGTCACTTCTTTAGGGTGAAATAACTGTATAAATTTGGATTAAATAAGGTATTTAAGTAGTCTGCTAAGACCCTAGGGATTAACAAAAATAGGCTGCATTAAAAATATGGTAAGATACCCACAAAATAACCTGCATATTAAATCAAACTGTAATGTCATCATAAATATTTTGTGTTCTGCACGCTAATAAATAATGTTTAAAGCCAACAATATAAATAACATTGAGAATCCAATTTTTTTAAAATTAATTCAAGCCAATTACACTTCCTGATAATGTAATATTTTTATCTGATAGTGTAATATTGTTACAAATACAACAAATCCAATTTTCTCCTTATTAAAAATTCTTTATATTATTGGTCAAGTATATTGAAAACCATGTATTTTATTCATGTTTTTTTATATATCATAGGATCGCAAACAAGCAGATGGTTCCCCTGATAGAAAGAGACAACCATTGCCTATAAACATCAAAGACGCTAATTGTACATCCTTGTTAGTGGTGACATTATTCTAGCAAGAATATGTAAGCCAGTGGTATCAGATCTGGACAAGACAAAGCAAAACTTAAACCCTTTGTAGCCATGATAGTAGTGACCTGCATAGCCAATTGTTCGTCTCTTACAAATTGCCTGGCAGAATGGTAGATAATCTATTCTTCATTGACTCTATTGTGGCAGGAATAGGTAAGTCGGTGGTATCAAAACTCGGGCGAGAGGTTGTTGCTATCCTGTATTATACAATAGACCCAAACACTAGAACTAGCAATAAATAATATGATTGTCACAAGATGTAACTGATGATATTCTGACATTTCACTTTAGTTTTTATGCAGGCGAAGTCACGGGTATCTCCTTGTGAATAATAAATATCTCAGTGTTTTATAGCATGACAGATATAGGTAAATTAACCAATTGCAATGCAAACTATCTTATCTCAAGAATGTGCTATCCCTTAAACTCGATGGGCCACTGCAATACTTATTTATGCCACTTATAAGTTGCCACATTAAGAAGTCATGGAAGTCATTGAAATCGATAGCAAATTATGTCTTGCATAGTTTTTTATATTTTACAATTTTGTAGATGTTTAAGTTTTTGCAAATGTAATTTTATAACATAAAAAATCTTTACTCTGTGTTCTGTCCAGGCTCCTTTGAAGAATAGGCCAACTGCTGTTCTGCCAGGTAGGTTTGGCTATGTCAGTCACTACCATCATGGCTACTAAGTGGTAGATTCTGCATTGTCTTGCCCAGGTCTGGTACCACCGTCTACAAGGGGCCTGGACCAACGCAGGGGTAAATATATGGCAAACTTTATTCAATACTAAAATATCAAAGTTTATTCAATACTAAAATATCATTTGAAAGCAAATTCTATTTAAATATTAGAATCTTTAACTCGCCTGCGTGGTTTAGTACATGTGTCTATGGTCTAGTGGACCTGTATCGGTGTTGACCACATGAAGTTATGGGTTAGATTTCTGGATCGGGCAATTCTAAAACCTGATTTTTCAGATAAATGTCCGGTTTGCGATAGGCTTGCCACTTATCACATTATGTGGGGTTGTGTATCTTCGGCTAGTGGTGAGTGCACTTGCTACACACTGACCGTACTTTTTCCAACCTCTTTTTTTAAGCGTTTTTATGACATGTACCAAACAGATAATTAAGCAAAAGTTAACACCACTTTTTGAAGGTTATGTAGGTATAAAATAAAGTTACCATATTATCAATTGCAGCTGCTGCATCTTCGGCATTTTCAAATTCAATAAAAGCAAAACCTCTGTGTTTCTCAGTTTCGTAATCTAAAGGTATTTGCACATCAATAAGATCGCCAAAAGGAATAAATGCAGCATTAAGTACTTTTTCGTCTACTTCCTCGGCCAGTCCACCTACGTATATCGTTCGTTTAGAATTTGGTTTACTGCTCATTTTGTTATCCTTAACCCAAGAAAAATACAAATACGTGCAATTAACACTATTCAAATAACGCTATAAAAATTCTTTACAAAAGGTAAACAAACAATGCGGCGTACGCCGTTCAAGTTTTAAATGTCATTTGTCAATCAGCAAATGTCAAGAGCAAGGAACTTATATACTATAACTGGAATTGTTACGAAGCAATATGTGAGTGGTTACGCAAAAAGGGACCTGAAGGGATTGGAAACGGTTTTTTTTTTTTGATAAATTCTGATTCTATGGTCCTTTATCTTTGTTTTGTTCTAATCAAAATAATTTTAGGTGCCGTAGTTTTTTTTTAATGATTTTTTATGTAAGCCGAGGCAGTTTTGAAAATATTACACCTTATACACAGCGCACACTAGTTTCTTTTTCTAGCGCGCACATAAAGACAAGTAAAAGACGAATAAATAAGTCACCAATAATACAGCTATCGCAAACACGTGCTATTTCTCACTGACGAAGTCGCTCACTAACAACACTAACATAAAACACCCCGCGCCTCTCTCATTTCGACTCAACATTTTAAACGTGATTTACTCGAAATCAATTATTTTCCCTTGAGGTCCCTTTTTGCGTAACCACTCACATATTTGAAAAATAAAAATGTACTTTATTTCGTAACAAATAAAGTTGACATTTGTTCCTTACTTAACAGAGGGGAAAAACGTTCTGAGCAAGACAACGACAAGAGTGGATGTTGTCCCTTTCTTGCAATTGCCAGTGTAAATAAAACTATCTAAATGGTAGATTTTTACACATTCGGTAATCGTTAAATCCTTTTTATTCATACATGTCGATAAATAAATTAGAATAAAATGTATTGTAATTAACATAGTGAGTTCTGAAATTTGCTTATTTTAATTATTACGTAATTACTTATGCAATTCAAAAACTGTTTCTAAATTTAGTAGGACTACTTAGTAGTAATTTGCAAACTACGCAAGGCCGCACTTATAAACGGCGATTGGCGCTTTATTTAGTAGAAAGAGACACACTCCACCCATGTCGTGGTACTCTTCGGAACGATTTTGAAGCGCGTGTAGACATTCCAGGTAGAATGTAACTTCCTTGGTCAAGAGTCATCTGTCTAAAAACCAGTTGCCACAGATTAACAACAAGAACAAGTACTATAGACCTATAGTACTTGTTTATAATGAATATCGATTAGGTATTTCTAAAAATATATAAAATCTTACGTAATGAATAATAACTTTTAGGTAGTTATTTTTTTTTTATTTCATTTTATTAATTTCACGAAGAATATTACTAATTACTGATTTAGTATAAGTTGAGTAACTAAAAATAAACTTTTTTTACCTATTTATTATTATTTACAGGAATGGATTACATTTCCAGGATAAATCAATAATATTATAAATGTTTTTTTTTATAAACTTATTAAAAAGCTAGCTAGGTACCACACTAATATAATAACATAAATAGGCCCGTTGTACTCTTTACGAATGCAGTCTTACAGCTGATGCCATTGTCAAATGTCAGTTAACTAAAAGATATAACTTAAAGATTATATATAAATTAAAATATATAACTAATTATTATTATTTGTGCTAATATCACAAAAACTATTTTTTTCGGAATATTCAAAACTTTTGTCCAGCCATAGCAAGTTATGTATTTATATTCGCTAGTGGTTAGAGATTATTAGATCACGAAATTAGGCTTATTTATAACATTAATTTCGAGTATCGTTTACATATTGAATGATTGCTCTCATTGCATCTCCAACCTCCATACTGCCTTGCCATGCCTTTGGTTCTACAGCAGGCATGATAAGTTGCCAGGCTTTCTTACAAACTGTGTCCTCAGTCGAACTTTTAGTTACATTATCGTACTTCGACCATAGACATTTATATATCCAAGCACACATAACCCGACTTTGCAGCGCGGGACTCGGAAGCCCGCCATCCTACGACCCGAAGGTCTTCTGAGTAAATGCTCCACTTGTTCTTCTTCCTTGGACATCCATAAGTCGAGTGGGCCTGAGAGCATCTCTCCTATCGTGCTCAGAATGTGTGCTCCAGAGTGGGTACCAGTCTTAACGCATTTATTCTGGCTCTCCTACTCACATGGCGTCATACACAAAACTTTAGTGGAACCGCTTTAGTGGACCCAGACTCTAAAAAGACGATCGCTCGGTCCCGTCCAACTATCAGCCTACAGCTATAACCTCTTTATTCTCCAAAATATTGGAGTCTATTATTAACTGCCAGCTTCTGAGGTATCTAGAAGAGCACCAGCTGATAATAGTGACCGTCAGTACGGTTTTCGTCGCGAACGCTCAGCTGGTGATCTTCTGGGTTACTTAACACATCGGTGGGCGGAGACAGTAGACAGTAAGAGAGAGGCATTGGCAGTTAGTTTGGATATAGCGAAGGCCTTCAATCGGGTATAAGCACTTCTCTTCAAACTCCCATCCTATGGGCTTCCTGAGAATTTTCTGACGGATTGGAGTATCATGGTCTTTGTTGATGACGCATGCTCTGACCTTAAACTCGTCAATGCTGGTTTTCCTCAAGGCAGTGTGCTTATATATTATTATATTATTACTAAAATATCGTAGAATACCAAAAAATGATTGGTTGGAAAATTTCGAAGCTATGTCGAAAAAACACTTTTTTCAAAATTTTTCGTCAACGATTACTTCCAAACGGATAAGCCGATTTTGATGCAATTTATATATTAGACGTAGGTTTTTTTAGGAATAGAGCTGATTAGTTTTTGTACTCAATTGGTACATAAATCTGGAAGTTATATTAAAAAAATACTGTTTCGCCAAAATTTTTTTGGTGTTTTTTCAAAATTTCTCAAAATCTCTTGAAGCAAATCGGTTCAAATTTTCAGGAAGTCTAGGTTGAGCAGAATACAATTGAATGCCATCAACCGCGTTTCGATCGGTCCATCCACTCAAAGGTTATGAGATGTTTACATACACACATACACACACACACACACACACACATACATACTTACAGGCATACTGACGTCATCGTGAAAATAGTCGGAAAAGGTACCTAGGATTTCAAAACATGGACATCTGGTGAAAACTCGATTTTCGAAAATCGGGGTAAAATCAGTAACTTCCTTATCTACATACGTAGTGGGAAGTTAAAAAAAACATCTTTTATGACAAGAAGAGTTTAACTGCAGCTTCCTTTGTCCAATTAGCTTCCACAAGGTGCTGGATTGCACCCCTGCAGCGCATTTTCTAGCCTAAGCCATTACCGGGTTATGTTAGGAATAACACCCAAACAGCATTTGGTGTTAGGTTAGGAACAGAGTTAGGTTAGGTATGAAAATCAATTATTTTTTGCTTTTCCTAATCTAACCCGCTACCGGGCTAGGTTTTCTTGGTAGGTTAGGAATAATTCCTGGATTTCATTCCGATTACGTTACGTGGATTAGGTGGATTCGATAGATTGGGTATTTGGATTAGGTATCTAAGGTGATTGGATCAGGTGGAAGTTGTGTAACGAATCCTTAATTTAGCTAATATAATCTATCTCTACCACCTATAATTATTTCTCCTAGTAAATTCGTCAAGGGTGTACTTTTACCTTAGAAACTTTTAATAAAAAATTCTACACACATTACCAAATGAAATACGACATCAAGTGTGATCTAATTGTTGTGCAGCGCTATCTATGAACAGCATAACGAACTGTTCTCCATTCCATTTAAAGTAATTTGTAAGAGAACATTTTATAATTTGGTCGACTATCACGCGTAAATTTGTAAAACGTACTTAACCTTGAATTTTCAACATTTTATGTTACCACTTTGTTTAGCGTGACTAATATTTTCATTAATTTTAGATTCACGTCTAGTATTAAGTATCTCTTGGAAATCGTGCGGTCGGGGGGACGGACCGACGGATATAGTGAAACTATAAGGGTTTTATAAACTATAAGGTAACCCTAAAAAACCTGGCAATGTTGAATGGTGGTTCAACATGAACTTAAATTGGTGCTGGAAAGTATACCTATAGCTTAATGAAAGATCGCTTTTTCAAACTGTAGTCGAAGGTTGCTTCAAAACAGATGTCACTATATATTTCAAGGATATTGATATGAAATCTCATATTTATAACACTATTATAATTTTATAGTTGAAAAGGGAAAGCAAACTTCCGGAACAATTAAAAGCAACATTTAAGACTAGTCAGCTAGATGTTAACATGCCATTAACGTTCCCAAACTTGTTTTATTAGAACATAAAAATTCTGTCAACAGATACCTATTTAATTAATATAAGTGGTGTAGCGTATAAAATCCAGTTATAAATCATACATAATGCAGATGCCCATGTTAATCCGGACCTGTTTTGATTATCTTCTAAACAGCGGTCTTTTACCGTTCTACCAGGCTGTTTGTAAAAGGCGAACAATTTGCCAAATATGTCACTTCTGAAGTTTTTTAAATTTTGATGGTCCCAGTCAAGAAAAAAATATATATTATTACTTTATTCATTGTGACTACCATAGTCATACAAACGTAGTGATTATATACTCTTTGAGTCATACCATGGGATAACTGGGGCTGGGCTTCACGTGTTTTTTCCAAGATGCAAGAGTTTAAATCACGAAATAAAGAAAACAAGTCTAAATAAAAGAATTGTTTTCTTTATTTCGTGGTTTAAATAGACTAGGTACCACTTGAATCCGCGCAGTTTACGAGATTTTTATTGATACAGAAATAAATCAATATCAATACAAAAGAATCTGTCTCGGGAAAATAAATGTTTAGTTTTTATTATCTGTCATTAACAATGAACCATGAAGCTATAACGATTTTTTTTTATAAGATAGCAAACAAGCAAATGGGTCTCCTAATGGAAAGAGGCAACCATCGCCTATAGACACCAAAGATGTTAATGGTGCGTTGCTACTTACTATCTTGTGGTGAGGTCTAATGCCACATTCATAAGTTTACCGACTACCTTACCCTCTAAACCGGAACACGACAGTGAAAAGCACTGACGCTATTGCGGCAGGACTAGGCAAGACGGTGGTACCAGACCCGGGCGAGACAATGCAAAACTCTACCACCTATAAAGGTGTATAAAGGTTAGATATCTGTATAAATAAAAATGAAAATTAAATTATTCTCTTCGTGTTTTATTCGTTATTGTCAATATAAGTTTAGTACCAATAAAAGAAAATTTGAAACATAGCTTGAAAAAGTTTTAAAATCTAATCCATGCGAAGCCAGGCCGGGCAGCTAGTTTTAAATTTAAAAAAAGTTGAGAGTTGTCAAGGGACACCCGGATGGAACGAAGTTCCTTTCGATTAATTAGTGAAGGAATTGTAATAAAATTTTAAATTGTAATAAAATGTAAATCTGGCTTGCTTTCTATAAAAGAGAGAGAGAGACAGACAGAAAAACATGCGCCCGCCGCACAGCTTACAATAGCTTACTATAGCAAAAAGTGTCGTTACAACTTTTCGTGAGAATTTTTTCCGTCTAGCCCCTTTTCACAACGCGCGATAAGGAACTTCGTTACAAAAAACGAGTTGTTTAGATTCATGAAAAAATTGTCGATAAAGTCGACAAATACAGTAATGCGGATCACTTTTCATTTGACTTCGAAAAAGGATTAGGATAACGATTCGATTATATTTGTTTATGCTTGTTATGTTAGAACTCAAGTCATTTATGAATCGATTTTAAAAATTATTTCTTGGTTTGGGAGGGAATACTTCCCCCATTTGATTTAGTGACGATCTGATGCATGTGTAAATATTTATCGATGTATAGGTTTATGATGTTTATGATGGTTGCAATTTAAAACCCAGTGTTTTAAATTATTTAGCCAGCCAACATAAATCGTTATGAATCTGTGCGTCTAATGATATTTGATTCATTTTGCCTAATCCGCAAGAAAACCGGTATATTTATTTATAAAGAAACGAAGAAAATATACTTATGGAAATTATGTGCGGCACTAGTTTATCGATAGCAGTAAAAGTAATCGTTAAGTTTAATTAATTGGAAACCAAACTGCGAATACTCTAAGTTAACCTAAATATTCTATTAAACGGCTTGTAATTGAATACTGTGTGATTTAGCTTTATTGGTTTGCAGTTAATTTAGCGATTAAAATATTACTTCCCTATTTGAGATTATCGTCGCATCATTCAATTCATTTTCCCCAACTATATATAACTTCCAGATTTATGTACTAATTGAGTACGAAAACTAATCAGCTCTATTCCTCAAAAAAGCACATCTAATACATAAATTGCATCAAAATCGGTTTATCCGTTTGGGAGTAATCGTTGACGAAAAATTTTGAAAAAAGTGTTTTTTCGACATAGCTTCGAAATTTTTCAACCAACTATTTTTTTTTATTCTACGATATTTTAGTACTAAAAAACTACGTCAAATGCCGTTTCGCAAATCAAAATCGAATCTAATTTTCAAAACTTACAGCTTTTCAAATATTAAAATTACGTTGTTTTTAGCAAACTTACTTAATTTTTTTTAATAACTTTCTAGTCAATTCACCGATATCAAATATCGTCAAATTTCGTCAAATATCGTTAATTTAATAAAAATCGGTCAATTTGTTTGAGATTTATCAATGAAAAATTGCATCGAAATTTTTCAACCTATCGATTATTTAGCTAAAGCAATATTTTAGATCTCAAAAATTGAATTGAATGCCATCATCGTCTTCAAAATATACAGCTTTTCAAAATTTAATATACTGCCATTTTTAACAAAATAGATGTTTGAACTGAAAAATCTATGCTTATAATTTTAATTATAAAAAACTTGTACTGGTTTCACTACATATATATTCTTCCAAATTATTTAAAGTCTATCGGTTTCGCGTATTAACGCATCTTCAGGACTTATAGCTAAACAAGAATTTATTGTTTGGAATTATATTTTGCAACAGTCAATAATTAATCAATTAAATATACTATATCCTGAAAATTATTAAAAAGTGAAACCGGTTGAGTGATATACTAAAAATTTGTAGTGAAGTGAAATTAAAAGTGCTTAGTCAATTGAGTAACAATAATGGAATTGTACCAAGTGCTCACGATGGAAAGTATAGAATATATACCTATATAAAATAGTACATCGAATTCGTTAAATGTCAGCAGCAGCAGTCAAAGCTCACTTCTTAACATTTTCTTCGATATGATATTTTAGTTACTTAGATATTATGTTATCCTTGGCCTAAAAATTACCAAGAAAAGATTGCTTTTATAATGGGAAAACCATTTTCATGTATCTTACACATGTTACGATTATTATCTTTTGTAAAATTATATATTAAATGTCTTTTGTAAAATATATGTAATGATAAACAATAAATTGTGATGCACTAAGCTGCTTTGTCAGCTAGGAAGCACCTATTGATTCGCTTCTGTAATCACAGAACACCGCAAAATGTACGACATAGATGGTGATACTCGTATCTTTTGGTCGTGTTGACTTACAAGCTTGTTTTTTTTTGTTGAGAATGAGTAATGACTATAGACCTAAATATTTGATATAAATTTCAACTTAATATATCTACGCGTTACTGGGAAAAAGGGTCTTGACAGACGGACAGACGGACGGACGACAACAAAGTGATCCTATAAGGGTTCCGTTTTTTTACTTATGACGGAACCCTAAAAAAGAGTGTTAATGCAGAACTATGTCCTGAAGAAAAATTCAAAGGTGTAACTTGTACCTACAGTCTACATCACAGTTAACCAAGGGTATTAAGTTCCACGATGTGACAGGTGGTAAACGTAATAACAAATCGGGCACATATCTAGTCTCGGCCAAGTTATGGTTTCCGGTTTTTTAGATATTAACTACAAATACGCGTTGATCAGTCGTTAACGTTAAGTATTGGAGTCGTAAGTTTGTGTTATTGGGCATTAACTTGGAGGATGTCGCTATCTTTGTAAGCATGGAATGATTTGTAGACTCATTAATGCAGACTGATGCAGGTCTAGTGTAACTGGTTTGGTTAACTATCTCGTGGAACACACTGCCTACTACGATGTGAAGCATAAGTAATAATATGATTCTTAATGCCAAATATGTTTGAACAATTTGTAACTATGATGTAAGTAAAACGTATATACTTACTATTATATAAATACATACTTGTTTTTATTATTTGAGATCTTGATTTTCCTCCGGAAAAACCCTGTAATAATTTTGTTGAATCCTGGGATCTAACTGTGGCGCCGCAGGTCCGTAGTCGTACCGCTGAAGCTCTGTATAATGACGTCACGCAAGGACAAGGAAGAGGAAAAGGAAGATCTATTTTAGATTATTATATAAATAGACGAATCATTATGAACGCGGAAAAATTGTGTTCAAGTTGAAGATGAAAATAGAGGGAAGAATAAATGAGAATAATAATATTATTACTCATTTATGCCCGCAGATTACCCAGCTGCAGTTCTCGACAACTCATTGGATAGATTTGATACGTATGACACAAAAAGATGTCCAATAATTGAATAATAAAGATCTTCTAAGTTTTTCATTAAATAGTCAATTTCTGTATTTCATATTGAAAGACTTCAAGTGTATCTTATTTTTTTTATATCATAAGATAGCAAACCAGCAAATGGCTCTGCTGATGGAAAGAATCAACCACCGCATATGATGACAATGGTGCGTTTCTATCCATGTGACGGGATGGTAATGCCACTTGCATAAGTTTACCAGCTTCCTTACCGTTCATACCAGAACAAACAGGGTCAAACACTGACTATTGCGTCGAGAATAAGTACGGCACTGGTATTAAAAACCTGAGCAAGACGTTGTAGAACACTACCACCTAATAGTCGTTTTTTATGTTATAAGATAGCAAACAAGCAGATAGGTCTCCTGATAGAAAGAGTCAACCATCACCTATAGACACCAAAGGTTTTAATGATGCGTTGCTATCTAGTAGCGAGATCTAATGTCACATGCATAAGTTTACCTGCTGCCGTACCCTCCAAACCTGTTCCGGTGGAACCAGACCCGGGCGAAATAATGCAGAACTCCTAGTAGCCACGATAGTAGTGACTCGTATAGCCAATCGATCGCCTTTTACGACCTGCCTGGCAGAACGGCAGTTGGCCTATTCTTCAAAGGATCCCGGCACCATCACGGTCCCTATACTAGTGACAGGTACAACCAATTGTTTGCCTATGAATGACAGATAGTCTATTCTTAAAAGGGGGCCCGGACCAACACGGGGAAATCTATTCTTCAGTGGGACTATGACAAATGCTGCCGCTATTGCAGTTGGAAAAAAATAAGCAGGGGGATTTGATACCAGGTGAGAGGTGGGGGGGCAGGGAGGGCAGCTGCCCCCCTTGGAATTTGTTTACCTCTCTATTATCTATCTACTGTTGTAGATATTGAGATAAAAATAGTCTTAAAATGTTACGGTTGCCCCCCCCCCCCGGCCCAAAACCTGGGTACGCCCATGCTATCACCTATTTCGTTTCGATAGTATTGACATGTTTGGCCAATCGTTTATCTTTTGGTATTTCGCTTTATTTTTCGGTATTTAAATTCCGGGACCACATTTGTAAAATCCCTAATTCTCGAGATTTAACATAAAACAATTTCTTAAGCCAACGACATTTTACTAATAGACAGGTCATTCGTCAACATTACTGCGATTTATAACAGGGCGAGCGTAAATGTTACTAAAGCTACTTATATTATGACGTGTGACGTAAGAGACTAAATAAAAGTCAGGCAATACCTTGCTTTCATAATGCCATGCCGTTTTGGATTGCGAACAACGCATCTATACTTTTTTAAATCATTGTCTTATGTATACTTTTTTAACGCATCAGAATTATAATAAAAAAAGTTAAAATACCTTTTCTGCAGGAATGATATATGCAACTAGCTGTGCCCGCGACTTCGTCCGCGTGGAAAATATTTTTATTTATTTATTTATTTAAAATTTATGCACAAACATATACAGAGGTAATGATGAAAAAAATACCCGCATAGTTCCGGTTCCCGTTGGATTTACGGGATAAAAACTATTATATGTACTTTCTCGGGTCCCAAACTATCTTTGTACCAAATCGGTTCAGTGGTTTAGGCGTGAAGAACACACAGACAGATAGACAGATAGACAGACAGACAAAGTTACTTTCGCATTTATAATATTAGTATGGATAAATAAGGAAGCAGTTTAGGTGATAAGAACGATTCTTTGTTATTTTTAACCGATGAAAAAAATAGGTTATCAGTTTGACATACATATAATAATATGTAAGTAATATTGTTGAAATTGGATAATATTTGAGTATGGTGATCTATTTCGGCGTCCAAACACGTATACCAAATTTCGTAAGTGTATGTATGTTTGTATGTTTGTCCACGACGTGACAAGCATTTGTCGGGGATCGAAGCCGAGCCCCGTCGATTGCGTAGTCAGGGTCGCTAACCACCAACGGGGTGATCATATATATTCTAAGCTTTTCATCATCGTACTTGCTGAAACCACAGAATACATAATAGTACAATAGGTGAAACTCCATTTTAATGTTTTATCACTTATACACTTGTACTGTTTCACGATCAGGTAATTATGATTCCAATCAATTTCGCTTGCACAAGCTTTATCAGGGAATAAGAGTTTGTAAATGTAAATTACCTGATGATGCTTTTGTAAGTAAAACCAATTGGAAATAAATCGTAATTGCCTTGTTGTAAAATAATACAAGCACGTACCTACAAGTGTATAAGTGATAAAATATTGCATTACTACGTAGCACCATCACACTTAGGTATACATATTTATTATTCGATGTAATGTTTTATTCTTTTTTTTATAGTATAAGGTAGCAAACAAGCAGTTGGGTCTCCTGATGGAAAGAGTCAACCATCGCCTATAGACACCAAAGGTGTTAATGGTGCGTTGCTATCTTGTGGCGAGGTCTTATGCCACATGCATAAGTTTTAGGTCTCCGTACTTGATAAGGGAAAAACCTAACCCTTATAGGATCACTTAGTTGTCCGTCTGTCCATCTTTTCTCAGGAACGCGTAGAGGTATCAAGTTGAAATATACCTATCAAATACTCGGGTCTATGGTCCCTCTCAGCTGTGAAAAAATGAAAGTTGTAAGTCAACGCAATCAAAAGTTTTGATCATTTATGTCCCAATTTTTACTACTTTTTGCAATTCATCTTGTAAATTATTTCTAAAAGGTGTTTTTTCCTAGAGTGGCTCGATCTCTTTAACTACTTCACAAAAAAAATTAAAAAAAATACCCAGTTAAAGCTTATGTTTTCTACTTTGGGTGAAAAATATGCAAAAAAATCTTTTTGTTAATAAAAAAATTAATTAATATAAGTTTAATAACAATCGACCGAAGCACCATCTGTGGGTGATACATCAAACATCTTAATAGAGTTTTATACTCGAATAACGCTAGATAGCGCCTACCGAAATCTTCGCACGAGTTAGCTTGTTTAAAATCAAATGCTATAAAATACTTCCTATTGACATAGAATTATGAAATTTGGCAAGAAGCAATGTCTTACAGCATGTAAGACATGTTAAGGGAAAAATCCAAGAACTGTAAAATTTTTGTTACATCACAAAAAAATGCGATCAAAAGATATGACTGTTTATGTCGCATGTTTTAGGATTTCATAAGGAATTCAAAACTTATAGGGTACTACCAGTTGACCTAGAATTAAAGAAATTTATGTGTAGCTAAGGTTATCTACAAGTTTGTACGGAACCCTCGATATGCGTGTCTAACTCGCACATGACTGGTTGATTATTTTTTTCATACAAATTTAATAATTTGTATGAAATTACAAGTTGTTATCAACGTTCTCTAATTTTTTTCATTATTTATAATTTTTGTTCTTATTTATATATGAATGTATTTTTGTTTTTTTTACAATTGTATTTAAATACAGTGTGTGGTAAATACGACAATTCTTGTTCTTCAATAATTATTATTTAATTTAATTAAGGGCGCCATTTCATTAAGTTCAAAAATGTGATTACAATTGCAAAGGACTGAATAAATACTGTAATTTATACGTGCTCATTTTTTGTAAACTTCTAAAATCCCGGAACTATCCCGGTATGCCGAGATCGCTTTTATGTCAATCCCTGAATTGGAAAAAATACCGGGATCGAATTTCCTATGCCTAGAATAACAAACGATCTAATCTTAAAATGGTGCTCCAATCCAACAAACGCAGACCAACACAGGAAAATGGGTAATTAATTAAAGCCAAACGGCCTTCACGTTATAACTTATATAAGCTTTGGTGATGCGTTATGACTCATAACGCATCACCAAAGCTTATGTATCCTTATTTAACAGCCCTTTGTTGAAAAGCCGAACCTTGCTATAATATTATATCCCATACAGACATATCATAAATGTGAAAGTTTAAATGTTTGGATATTTAGATGTTTGTTACCTAATCACCTAAAAAAGTCTGAATCGATTTGGATGAAATTTGTCACACCGGTAGATAATGACCTGGAATAGTAAATAGGACGCTTTTATCCCGGAAATATAATTTGTTCTTGTGGGATTCATCAAAAACTTTTACAATGCAGCGGACTGCAAGAGGCAGCTAGAAATAAGTTTAAAGCGTTATTTTAAGCACGATAAAGTTGCGTAATTAGTAAATAACAAATTTTTTGTATTAATTTTCGTGTTGGTCCGAGCTGCTTTGAAGAATAGACTAACTGCCGTTCTGCCAGGCAGGTCGTAAGAGGCGATCGATTGTTTATACGTGTCACTCTCACTACATTGTGACTACTAGATGGTAGAGTTCCGTGATGTCGCGGCCGGGTATTTGGTACCTCCACCTTACCTGTTCCAGCCACAATAGCGTCAATGCTTGTCATTGTCGTGTTCCGTTTTGGAGGGTTATGTCGCCGGTAGACTTATGCATGTGGCATTGCCATCCCACCACACGGATAGCAACGCGTCATTAACATCTTTGGTATCTATATGCGATGGTTTCTCTTTTCATCAAAACAGACATCTATCTGCTTGTTTGCTATTATATGATATAAAAAAGTTAGGATTATGTGGTTGTAGATAATTAGTAGAAAAGTTAATAAATTAAAATAAAAGAATGAAGATATACCTACAGTAAATAGCTGACCAAGTCCGTGTCAGGTCACATGCACTGTACGTTTCCGTAGATGCCTATCACAATATTGCGGACTAAGAAGGGGCTTTTTTTATTGTTTCATACTATGAAAATCTTACCTACTTAACGCCCATGATGGATATATTCATATCACAGATTCACCGCCTATAAAAACTTCACCAAGTACATTTTATTAAGTTTGAGGACTCTCCTCGTAAGATTTTAAAGCCTTCTTAGCTGTAATAGTTTTCCTTATAATTTCATTCTATATATAACTACGTGATGCTTTTCACATGTCCAAAACCAACCTTTGACTTAAAGAAGGGGTAGTAAAAGGAGGTGGGGGTATACTTTACGTATGTATAGAGTAGGTACTTCAAAAAAATGTTCTAAGGATTTATTTTAAACATTTTATCAACGTGACTGATGTATATTCATTAAAGATGGGCCGAATGTGGTATGAATCGAATTCGAACTTCGGCTGAACATTCTGTAAACACAAGAAATTCGGCCAAATTCCGGCCGTACTTCGGTTCAATTCTCTATCTCGAGAGTGACAAGTCGTAACTTGTTTACGAATTTACTTAAATTATTTTTAATTATATATATCGTTAATAGTTTTCGCAGCGTAGGTATACGAAATAATGACTTATTGGCAAAATTATGATACCTTGGGTTACATAGTTTCAATTTAGGTAATCTCCAATTTTTTTGAATGAAAATATAATACAGCCTGTGTTACTCGAGAATGATTTAAAATCCTGCTAATGGTGCAGCATTTTTTTAAATCGGGCCAGTAGTTACTGAGTTTATTCGATACATATAAAAATACAAAAATAGTAAAAGTAGGTACTTTTTTCTATTGCCGAATGTTCGGCATTTAAACCGAATTTCGGCCGAACGTCGACGTTCGGTTCAAGCTGCCGAAATTCGGTTAAACCGAATGTAAAACGAATTTCGGCCCATCCCTAATATTCATGCCAAATTGCAATTTTCTAGTACAAAGGATCTCTGAGCTAAGCAGCGGGCGGTCAGACATGGTAAACTACCTACATAGAAGTTCCTAGTTGCTTTGGAACCCTAAAAATATGGGACAATCAAAAGTGCTTAAAGTTTTAAGGGTTAAATTTTGAATGCATATTATAATGACAGGGTTTTAAAAATTAGGTGACCAAACACATTCATGTAGGTACATTTTCTACACTACATATTATAAAACAAAGACGCTTTCTCTGTCTGTCCCTATGTCCCTATCTATGCTTAAATCTTTAAAAACTACGCAACGGATTTTGATGTGTTTTTTTAATAGATAGATTGATTCTTGAAAAAGGTTTTAGGTGTAAACCTTTCCGATATTCCCTCGGAAACAAAATATACGCGGGTGAAACCGCGGGTAGGTCGCTAGTATTGTATATACTAACTGACTCGGCAAACGTTGTTTTGCCATATAGATTGTTGAATTACTGATTTCGCTATTAAAAATAGGGGTTGGCGTTAGAAGGGTGAAAATTTAGGGTTGTATGTATTTTAATAATACATTATAAAAAAATAAAAATTTTGCCCAAAAATAAAAAATATGTTAGTGGTAGACAACTCTTATCACTTAGGGGTATGAAAAATAGATAGTCGGCGATTTTCAGACCGTGGTACTGAATATGCATATTTCATAAAAATCGGTTCAACCGTTTCAGAGGAGTAGATATGGTAACTAATATTGTGAGACGAGAATTTTATATATAAGATGGAGCCTGGTTCTTTAAAAAAAATTCTATATAAAACAGTTAATAATTGGTTATTTCAGCTCAAGTCTTCAAGTTTGCTGAGCATGAATGTAAAATTTTCTACGAAGCTTTTCTAATGACATCTGGCGTAAAGCTCCCGAAAGCTTCTTGGTCGTGGTGCCCGTATGGCAGAGGAGGCAGGTGGGTATAAAACGAGTAAGTCAGTCGATTCGCGTGTACTCTCCGCGCGCAAGGTCAAGTGCGAGCTTCCAAGTCATTGCTCCTCTTGCGCATAGCTGCGCCCGCGTACTTTCTTAGTGACTATTCATTTTTGACCGTAAGTATTAGATTTTATTAAATTTATTAATTGATTAATTATCCTTGGTTTAAATACTACAAACGAAAAAGTTGGTTTAAATAATACAAACAAAAACATCATGAAAAATCAAGCCATTTTCAATTAATTTATTTTTTTAAATTGGAAAAAAGTTTAGCTTTGATTGTATTGGCGTTATAAAGGTTTTATACTTAGAAAATAAATAAATAAAGTTAAGTTGATGAAGCTCCATTTTAAAAACAATTAAAAATAACCCGTATCAAAAATAAACTCCTTTTTGCATTATTATTGGAAATACATATAAATAATAGTTTTATATGTATTTCCAATTAATTATTATATCCTAAACCAAGTTACTACTATACGAAAAGTTTTTTTATTTTTAGTCTTTTTCGTTGTAATTGTGCAAAAATAATTTTTCTTTAATTTTAAATTTGTTATATTTTGTAAAAGTTTATCCATGATAAGTTTGACATGACAAGTCATTACATAGTATAAAACAAAGTCGCTTTCTCTGTCTGTCCCTATGTCCCTATGTATGCTTAAATCTTTAAAAATACGCAACGGATTTTGATGCGGTTTTTTAATAGATAGATTGATTCTTTAGGAAGGTTTTAATATATAAACCTTTCCGATATTCCCACGGGAACGAAAGTTATGCGGGTGAAACCGCGGGCAGGTCGCTAGTTTAAAATATAACAAACTGTATTGTTAACGAAATAATTTAAAATTACAGTGCTTAAAAGTTTTTAATAATTCATCCTCATTATTTTAAACATGGCTTAAATATGTTAAATAAACTTTCCTTTTTGAAACAGGAAATATATGAGTATATTTTTTTAAATATTTTACGTAGATTATAAAAAAGAGATTTGATTTCCGAAAACATAAAACAGAATATACCTTCTGTTAACGAATAATAAAAACTATTTACCGTGTAAGTACGAGTATGTAAACATAAACTTTTAAAAATTTTCATTACTCTGTTAACAGAAGATTTTTATTAACAAACACACTCTTAATTTTATGGTATTTGTGAAGTTTTATTTAAGCCATGTCAAAATTGATATTAAAATTATAAATATACTTGTATAAATATACCTACATCATTCTTGCTGTATGGTCTTTACAAACAGTACTTAGAAACCTTTTTATTCTGAGTTAAGAAATACAAAAACTTGGAAAATTATGGTAAATGCAATTAAGTCTTTATGCGTGAATTTATACTAAATAAAAATAAACTTTAGTATGCATTTAAATACTATAATTTCACTATTTAGAAATTTGTAACGAAACTTCTGTTTGTAAGTAAATATTGGAAGTAATAAGCAACTAATTCTGTTTTAGGATTCTCAGGAATCCTCCATCAGATCTTTGCAGAAAAATTAAAATAAGACCACATGGGAATTAGGTATATTATTATTCCCAAACAAAAAAGATTTTAAAATCGGTTCGTAAATAATCGAGTTTTGAAGTTACAAACATAATAAAAAACATACAGTCGAATTGATAACCTCCTCCTTTTGGGAAATCAGTTGAATTGAAAAATATGTAATAATTAATGAAAAATAACATATCGACCTTTATGTGATTATGATATTATTTTGACATATTTCATCCATACGAATATAATATAGCTGAAGAGCTTTTTGCTCTGAATCAACCGGGTGGATTTGAAATCTATTTTTGTATATCAAAGCCATATGCATGATGCTTTAGGATATTTTACACGGCTGAGCATAAGGAAGCAATGTTTTTGGGTCATGTGAATGTGGATATTAGTATTAGAAAGATATAAACTTGTAGAATATTTAACCACTAATTATTATCATAACCTATACCTACTAATAAGTGATCTCTATTCACGTTTTATATGCCTTTGTCGATACTAGGAGCCCGACAACGACGTGACGTACAGATGTAACTAATATTTATATTTTTAAAGTCGTTTTTAGCCGGGACCAACAGGACCGAGAATTCAACCGTCTAAGCTGAAAAGGTTAACCTCTACACTAGATAAGACAGTCTAAAATACTAGCATTAGTATGTAAGTACCATGCAGGTAACCCACTGTTAACAAAGATCTATGCAAATAAACACTACTTAGAACTATTGCTTTAAGTGTCTAACTGTTGTACTCATTAAATATTGTTAATGTATCCGTCTGTTTTAAATTTTGCAACTGTTACAAACGGTACAATAAAAAGCCGTACTTTTAACCGTTTTTAAAACAAAAGAAGGTTATTAATATCTAATAATGTAATATTTTTGAAATTGAAAAAATATTGTTTACTAGCTGACCCGGTAAACGTTGTTTTGCCTTTTTAACTACTCTTATTTTTTTTCTATATTTCTCACCTTTTAAACCTTCCCGACTTCAACCTTTAATTCAAAACCAAAATTAGCCAAATCGGTTCAGCCGTTCTCGAGTTTTAACGAAACTAACGAACAGCAATCGATTTTTATACATATAGATAGTACATCACAAAAAATATATGTTCATATATATATGTATATATATATATATATATATATATATATATATATATATATATATATATATATATATATATATATATATATACTTTTTTAGTTTTACTTCGTTTAAAAGCTATGTAGGTACTAAGTATTAGAATAAATAAAATATTTATACTTAGTACCTACATAGCTTTTAAACGAAGTAAAACTGCAGCAACCGACTTCGCATTTCGGGATTTTCCCTTTAACAGATCTTCATCAAATTTAAATGGGGGTAGGTACATGAGAAGTATCCGTTCCCAAAGTTAAAAATAATAAGTAAATATAAATAAAGTCGTGTTTAATTGAACCTTTTAATCATCTAACTACACACTATTAGATTAGGGGTTCTTGGATATGCTTTAGGACTAATCCTTAAATAAGCCTAGTTCCATAGTAGACATAGGTAAGGAATACTTCATATTTTTTTTAAATAATGTTAACCTTGAAGTGCTTTTTCTTAGTTTATTTTTTATAAATCAATATATTCAGTTATCATTACTTTAAAGAACATTAATAATTTAATTTTAAACATATTTTAATACATTTTTGAAATTTTTAATACTAATTTTATTTTGGTTTAGTTTCAAACAAGATATTATTTAATCAAAGCATAAATTAGCTTAAATTTCAGACCTGACTCTTAGCATTTTTACATAGAAACTCTCGTATATCTGTTAAATCTCGTTAGAAAGAATTTCTTGTATCTATATTATTTTATATTTTAGTTTTTTTTTACATCTAAGTAGCAAACAAGTAGATGGCTCTCTGATGGCTCTCTGGTCTATGTTCTTATATGACGCATATTTTCTGAGGCACCGTTTACATACTTTCTGTTTGCCCAAAGGTTGACTGGAGGAGAGTGCCAATAGGCATTACGTCTGCCTTTTGTACAAATTTATTTAAGGTGTACAATAAAGTTAAATAAATAAATAAAGATAGAACCATCACCTATAGACACCAAAGATATTAATGGTGTATTGCGGAGCCTTAATAATAATAACTCTTATCCCAGGAAAAAATTACATGAATTGATCTAACCCCAAAATAAGAAAATTATTTGCTTGTATTATGGGTGTTAGTCAACATATAAATACCTACATAATAAGCACCCAAGCCTTGAAATACAAACATATTATGCTCATCACACAGATATTTGTTCCCGTCCGAAGTAAGACTGCCGCTTGCATAAGTTTACCGGCTAAGGCATAAGTAACATGCACTGACGCTATTGCGGCAGAAAAAGGTAAGGCGGTGGTACCAGACCCGAGCGAGACAATGCAGAACTCTGCTACCTATTAACCACGATTATAGTAACTCGCATATTATGAACTGCCTGGCATAACGGTGGATAATCTATTCTGCAAAGGAAACCCGGACCATCACGGGGGAAAACTTCCAAATAACGAAAAGTCATTTTTTATATTTCATCAAAGCTGAGTTAGTAATTTGCATGAAATCAATTATTGAAACTTCATTCAGTACATGCAAATCATTAAACCTCAAACATAAGTATGTTTTTAAATACAACATTAATATTAAGACAAAAACTAAAGGATTAATCATCAGATAGCACAAAAAAACGTATACTTATAGTTAAGTACCGAGTAAATTCTTATTACGATGGGTATAGCAGATAGCTGTTATAAAATCTAATTACGATATCCTCCATGTTTGTCCGGGTCCATTATAAATACTAGACTTATTGCCAGCCTGCCAAACAACTTGTAAAAAGCAATTAAAAGCTAAACATTACATACCATTATGAATTCTAGTGGGTTTATTTACTAAGAATTTACAAAAAATAGTCTTAATTATTTCTTTAATCCGCAGTATATGCCTAAGAAATAATCCTTAGGAATATACGGGGGGTTAAAGAATTTGCGTGCCATAGCTTAGGAGTAGGTTAAGTATCGATAAAAAAACAGTAAAAATAACAGTATTTTAATGTTCGAAAAGATGTATATTTTCAAAATGATGATCGGTTTTAATCTTTTAAATGGCATTCAAAGCAAGTTTTGAGCTTCAAATTGTTTTATTTAGCTACAAAATCGAAGAAATGTAAAAAAAAACTTTTCAAAAAGCGTCATTGATAAATCCCGAACGAATCAGCCGATTTTAATCCGATTTTCGGTATAGTGCGTCAAGCACTTTTTTTATCTATAGTATATAGTTGTTAAATAAATTTGCATATTAGTCTGAATTTTTAAAAAAAAAAATATAAAGTAAGTGTGCTGTAAGCAACGTAATATTAATATTTGAAAAGCTGTAACATTTGAAAATTTAATTCAATTTTAATTTTTGAAATGGCATTCGACGTAGTTTTTAGTGCTAAAATATTATAAAAGATCAAAAAATAATTGGTAGAAAAGCTTCGAAGTTATATATATATATATATATGCGACAAATGGTGCAAGATGTGCGCCATTAACGTTACGACGACAACGCGCAGCCTCGCGGTGCGGTGACATGTAAGTTACAATTCGTTTTTTAAGGTATTTTTACGGGACCTATATTGATTCTGAACACACCCTGAAGCTATGGCACGCCATTTCTGTAACAGAAATCAGAAATCAGAAGCACTTTATTCAATAAAACTTATTACAAGTTATTTTGACGCGTCAACACTTTTTTAAACTACTACCGGATCGGAAACGCGGACACACACTGAGAAAATCCGGCGGAAGAAACTCAGCGGGCTTGTCTTTTTTCATAACATTTTTAAAATAAATATTACAAAATATTTAATTAGTATCTAATACACACTATATACAACTTTGAAGAAAATACCATCTGCCATTGTGCCAAGCAGTTCGTAAAAGACAAACGATTGGCTATACGTGTCAATACTATCACAGATTATATAATACTTATTTATATACTATCGTGACTACTAGGTGGTCGAGTTTTGCAAGGTTTCACCCAGGTATTGGTATTACCGCCTTACCTTTTTCTTCTACAATAGCGACATTATAAACTTACACACTTCGCATTACTATTCCGCCACACGGATAGTAACATACCATTAACATCTTTGGTGTCTATAGGCGATGATTGTCTCTTTTCATCAGGAACGCCTTCTGCTTGTGTGCTCTTATGATATAAAAAAAAATGAAATCACACAGATTTCAAAATTTGAGGTAGTTTTGAAAAGTATGATCAAACGTCACTTTCTATGTACCTAGTAGTTTTGTATAATTTTTCAAGTTATTTGTACGTAGCAACACTGTTTTATTTGCTGATTTTTGTTTTTGTTTTTGTGCGTAATGTTGTTATGGATGTTACTTTTATTTTAAATTTTTTGACTTTTATTTAAGAGTATACTATCAATTTTCTTGTGGCAATTTTCTCTTTCAAGCACCACTTTTTCGAGTATATGGTTATCCTTGTTACAAAAGTTGTCTGGAAGAGATTACTTTATTAGTGATAAGACCGCCTTTGTGTATTTTACTTGTGAAATATTTTTTGTAATTTATAAATGTATTCACAGCGAAGAAACCTATTTTAATCCACACTGACTGCAGTTGTCATCCATTAAAATAAAATAAATATCTAGGTATATATTGTCATTTATTTTGGTGCACAATAAAGTCGAGTTATTGTATTGTTAATCTAGGTCAAATTAAAAAATAGTAAAAATAAAGGCAAAAGCATCATTAAAAGACATTTCCCCTTCGGGTTTCATATAAAAAAACAATAATATAAAGATGTTTGAATTCCATTGCTCTTCCAACACGACGGTAACGAGTAAGATTGCTTTTTTATGCCCTCGAGAAAAACGGTACGTGTTTACACAACCATTCTGCGTCTCCAATGGCATTGATTAATTTTTTTACTAACAAACTATTTGGATAGAGTTTTTATCAAGAGATGTTTTTGTTGACTTATTGGATATCTAGCCGGCAGGCCTAACACAAGAGTTGTCAGCCACGGTTTCAAATGCGAATAGAAATTGCAATTAACGAAAAATAAGTAATTATATAAATGTGTTTCCTTGAATGAGAATAAAATTGATTTGTTCTGAAATTAACATTTATTTTAATAAAATTGATAATTTGTTACATATATATTTGACAAAATGAGTATTGATCCCCATTGTATTTTACCAACCTGATAACGATAGTCGCTTATTTCTAGCGATGACTGGGACGGGTACAACTTTACGTGCTCCTCCTAGGCGGGGAAGGTAACTCGCCGCTAGCCAGATTTCGATCAATTACTGGGATTTTGGATTTGTGCAAAGAAACCTCAATAACACTTTTGCCCGACCCGTGGATCGAACCCGGGACCTCATGATCTAAACCCTATTGATAGCAGTAATTGACATATCAAATAGGTATGGAGGAATTCTCTCCAACATGCGAATTAATTTCTTATTAATAAAACTCAAATGTGATATGTAAATTTCGTTACTGTTGCACGAATTGGTACAAATTCTAAATTATACCACGTAACTCACGCGTCATCGAATGTTATTGAAATCAAGTACAATAGGAAATTTTAAGGTACTTATGTTACAGGTCACCAAAACATAATATATTTTGGTGACCTGTATATTATATAAAAATGTAAAATTTTTATTTATACAAAATTAACAGAGTCTTATGTATCTATCGGATTGGACATATTCCGACTTGACGCTTGCGAGTACATTTTCAGTGCATTTTCTTCCATCACTATTTTGTTATCGTTTCACATAATTAATTGAAATTTGATATGTAATTTCACGTAGGTATTTTTATTACTTGTATAACTCATAGTTCTTTCTTATTTGTGAGCTCGTGACAAACCTTAGGATTTTTATTTCTCACCGATTGAAGAAGGTGAAACCTCCTTGCAAGTGTTTACCTATTTTTGTTAAAAATATCGATGTCTTTTGTTTAAAATTATAACATTGAATATTTTGATAGATGATGGATGACTTTGGTTAAAAATTTCAAATATCGAAAAGATAAAAAATTGTTTTTTTTTTCTGACCAAGAAACATTACAAATTTTATATTTTTTGCTTACAGTTTTTTAAAAAATATCATTGTGTGTCGGTGTCTCCTTACAGTCGACTTTATTTATTTTACCTTTTACATACCATAAAATAAATAATTGAGATATATCTAATACCTTTAAACGAGCAATTCTTGTATATATATAATTGGAATCTCGGAATCGGCTCCAACGATTTTCATGAAAGTCACAAATTAGGGGTTTTTCGGGTCAAGGAATCGATTTATCAAGGTTCCAGGTCCAAGAAAAGCTCGGTTCCCAAGATATGGGTATTTGAAAAATCGAGCAAAACTCGGTCAACCAGGTACAGAAAAAAAATTATATATTCTATAGGAATTGATTTATCAAGGTTAAAGGTCCAAGAAAAGATCGGTTCTAAAAATATGTGAAAAACCGAGCAAAGCTCGGTCAACCAGATATTAAGGCTTATAAAATACGAACGTGAGGCCTGGGAAAATAACCCAAGACCTAATAATATAGTTCGCCTAATGGGCTAAGCACTGAATTCTGTCTGATCTGAATAGACCGTATATTTCCATATAATATATAACAAATGTCACTGATATCTAATATTTTTAACAAACTTTAGGGCCCAAATTTAACACGAAGAAATTAAAACGCATCCTGCTATATAGGTCGTTATTTAATCCTCAGCTCTTTACCTATACATCTCTCTTAACGATAAAAATAAAGTAGATTATCCACAGAATCATTTTTTGCTAACTGTAGCACATTCGGATATATATTTTTTATCCCTTAGTGATAGTTTAAATCAAATGTTCGTGACATTTGATTTAAATATCACTAACGATTTGAAATATCGTTAAAAGATGATTTAAACTATCGTGAAACGATTTTAAATATTGTTAAATATATTAAACACAATATATTCTACACTTTCTAGCATTGGCACTTGGTGAAATTTCATTATTGTTAGACACAAAGTATTTATTTTTAGCATTATTATTACTCAACCGGTTTCACTTTTTAAAGGCCAAATTTGTCACTGTCATCTGACTACTAAGTGAAAGGATTTTGTATCCTCTCAATCGGCTTTGCTACTACCACTTTATGTTATGCTTATCGCTTTCGTGTTCTATTTTCTATCGTAAGGTAGCTGTGATATCACATCTCTATCACACGGCCATACTCTGTTAACAAAACGTTTAAGTAAAACGTTTGGTTCAGACACATGAAATGTGCTAAATACGTTGGAATATGAAATACACCGTGAGAGTTTTTATTTTTTAATCCTAATTTTTCTGTGTACAATAAAGTATTTAATAAATAAATAAATGTAATGACGTATACCTAGATGAAATGTGCCTCAATACTTAATGTGAAACTAAAAGCAAACGTGAAGATATTGTGTGTGATCTAGGGAACTTTTGAAAAAAATATCAATTGCCTTTATGCCATGCACCATGTAAAATGTAAGAAAAGCCTAATACATCTTAATATCGTGACTATTGACTTGACGGTAGAGTTCTGAAACGTCTTTTGTTCTTTTTGTTCTGCAAACAAGCATATGGATCTCCGGATGGAAAGAAATAGTCATCGGCGATAGCCATCAAAGATGTTACTAATTCGTTTCATGTAGAAGGATGAAAATATCACATGTGTAAATTTACCGGCTACTTTATCCTCAAACCGGAACACGACAATGAAAACATTAATGCTATTGCAGCAGAAATGGGTACAGCGGTGTTATTTTTTATATAATATAAAAATATAATCTCAGGACTAGAATTCCAAATTGAAATAGAATCTTAAACTCAGAGCAAATGCGCGAGGAGAGCTAGAGTAATCTATAATTACATTTTTATCGCAGAAATACAAGAAAATGAAGTAATTTCTGCCTCGTTATCCTTATTACAGTTACGAGGCTACATCGCAAAATGGCAAACTGGAATCTGGCTAATGACACTGACGACGTTGTAATTAAAGAGAATAACCGTCTTAACTTTCAGTGAAGTAAACAAGTAGATATCTGTGGTGGAAACGGCTCTTTTTGACAAACAAATGTGAATTTCGACATTGTTCAAATGATTTCCTTATAGTTTTTTGTCCCTCCGAATAAAGGCAGTTAATAAAACACAAGAAAATGAAGTAATTCCTCCCTTTTTACGTTTGTATAGTTAGAAGGCTGCATCGTAAAATGAAGGCTAAATCGTAAAAAGGGCCATTAGCCAGATTTCCAACCGAAATCTGGCTAATGATACAACGTCGATATTTAACACAATAACCGTTTTAACTCATTTAACAAAAGGTAGATTCCTTGAATCAGAATTTAACTCTCAGTGATGTAAATAAGTAGTTATCTGTGATATTAATGGTTCTTTCTGACAAGCAAAGGTAAATATGGATCATATATAAATAATTCAGCTATCGTTTTTTCGCTAAATAATGGCAGGCAATAAGACACACGATTATGAAGTAATTCCTCCCTCGTTACCTTTGTACAGTTACAAGGCTTCATCGTAAAATGACCAACCGGAATCTGGCTAATAACACGGACAACGTTGTAATTTAAGACAATAACCGTCTCAACTCTCAATGTAGTAAATAAGTAGATATCTATGGTGTAAATGGCTTTTTCTGACAAACATGTAAATGTCGTACACATGTGAATAATTTATCCACTTATAGTTTTTTCTCAACTGAATATAATAAACAATACAAGAAAATGAAGTATTTTTTTATGTTATAACTAAGATAGCAAACAAGCAGACGGGTCTCCTGATGGAAAGAGTCAACCATCGCCTATGGACACCAAAGATGTTAATGGTGCGTTGCTATCTTGTGGCGAGGTCTAATGCCACATGCATAAGTTTACCGGTTACCTTACCCTCCAAACCGGAACACAACAGTGACAAACATTGACGCTATTGCGGCAGGAATAGGTAAGGCGGTGGTACCAGATCCGGGCGAGACGATGCAGAACTCTACCACCTAGTAGTCACGATGGTAGTGACTCACATAGCCAATCGGTCGCCTTTTACGACCTGCTTGGCAGAACAGCAATGATGGTGTCAATATTCACAATATACTGTCACCAAACGGGCGCGTGCCTTACACATGTATCGGCGTTTAATCACTACTTTTAAATTTTGATTTGAATTTTGAATTCAAATCATTTTTTTGAATTTTGATATCCATGCGCGGTTGGCCGTAATTATTATTATTATTGGAAAATTTGGTCATAATTAAAGCACCTAAATTTTGTCCATACTGAATTTTACATTCAGTACTCGATTCTGATCTTGAACACCCTCTTTCAGTATGTACAATCTTTTACCAGTCAACCTGTATATGCCCGCTTAATTAGAAAGAACATTGCCAACATTTATATAGAGGTGTGCCCTACTTCACTTAATTGGTGGCCAACTGTTTCAGAGTACCCATTACAAAAATTTTTAAGTCTAGGATCTGTTGCAATATCATTTATTCTATAAAAGTCCCGTTGAGAACGAAAAACTCAATAAAACAAAAAAATTGTTCATCGAGTTGACACTTTAAAAACATGCTGCAGATAAATACATAAGTATAAGCGTTTGTAACACTAATTATAACTGATGTTTTAGTTTCTATTTCAATTTAAATCATCTACGCTAACAACATACTCCGAATATTATAGGAAATTGTGAATTTTTATCAATATTAAATAACTAATATAATATTTAACGATTAACATAATATATTTAACGATCCAATCGATAAATTAATTCGCTCGATTCTAATATAGGATACCAGTAAGGCGATACAATATGCACTATGACCACAGATTAATACTTTCCTCTCAATCACAATCCTTATTTATTGTTAAAACTAAACCCCGGACTTTTAATGAAAAATAATTTAATGTCGTTGTTAAATAAAACAATTCTTCTTGGTCCTTTGAAACCGTGTCTATTTTTCTTCTTTGTCTTTTTTTCTTCATATTTTGTTACAGTTAATAAAATCAATTTAAAATAAAATTTAATACCGCTACAATTTTATTACCCGTGCAGATTTCCAAATATTTACTTGGACGTAGAGCCGTGTGAATTTTTAATATACTCAAAGAGTACCGCAATTTTCCGCCAACCAGTAACGTTATACCAATAATTAAAATCTTTACACGCCGTTACTTCATTAATTTAACAAAAGAAATATTTTGAGATATGCTGTTATAGCTACAGTTATGATAATTGCAATCCACACTAGCTAAATATGATATAACCAGAGTTTTCAACGTGAAACTTCTTTAAAATCGTTGTCCCTTTAAGTTCAAGAAACGAAAATTTATCACGATAATGAAACAAACTCGTAAATGTACGGAATTAAGCCAGCGAAGGAATGAGATAGAAAACATTACACCGTATTTTATATTTAAAATATTATATGTTTAATAATTTCAAAATGAGACAATTACAAACAGTATAATCAAAGAGATTTTACTGCAAATTCTCACTTCCAAAATACGAAAAATCTTTTTTCATGACTCTTCAATTTATTTGTTCATGTCACCTTAACATAGATATACCCATGAAGCTGTATTATATCTGGAGGTAACGCTTCTATACCTACTAGAAACACGACTTTTAAATACTGCTGTCATCTTCTGAGGTCTTACCCTCTCTTTTTAACACAGCTGAATAAAAAGAGATAACAAGACCTCATAGAAAGAGATATAATGTAAATATTTGTTTCAATTGATTAATACGAGTGCTAGCTCCACCTGTACCTAATACTTCATGGATAGACTAAACATTTACTAAATTTGGTAGAGTTCGATGACAATTGAGATAATGTCATTTGAACAATTTCGATGACAATTGAGATAATGTCAACGAGCTGAAAGAAAATTATTGAATATGCCGGTTTGTTAGGACAAAATATTGCCACAACTTTTTGGCAAAATCTTATAATAATATCAAGATCAAATTTAATCAGCAAGTTTTGTTACTTTATTGTAATCACAATTCAATCAATCACTGATCAATCATCAATTTCACTGATCTCTTTTGTGGTAATATTAGGCGTCAGTGAATATTCTAGTCCGATTATTCGGTACTGCCAGTTTATTACTGGGGCAATTTTCCAAAAAAATGGGAAACGCATTTTATATACTATTAAGTACATCTTCGTAAATCATAATAAAATAGTTTAATAATACGTAGATAGAATGTATACCTATTCTATGTACAATGTATACTTTTGAAATGTATTACATGTAAGATAACTGGCCCGTTCCCCAGTCACAGATTTCGCAACTATATTTAGCTTTTATTATTTTATTTCTATATAAAAATTGCATGTAATATTTTGGTATACCTTGTAATCTATACAAATAAATAAAATTGGAGTGTCTGTTTGTAATATTAAAATAACCGCTTTTTATTTAATTCATATGGATGTATACATGATACATATACCAAAATAACATTTTTTACAATTTTTGTCTGTCTGTCTGTATGTCTATCTGTCTGTCTGTTTGTTCCGGCTAATCTCTGGAACGGTTGGACTGATTTTGACGGGAATTTCACTGGCAGATAGCTGAAGTAATAGGGAGTAACTTAGGCTACTTTTTTTCGACATTTTTCCACACGTACGAAGTCGCGGGCTCAGCTAGTTTTTAATATGAGAATACCTTATCGGGGATTTTGGCATCTTACATTTTTATTTCTAATTTAAATAACATAAGATCTTTAAAGTTCTAAGATCTAATAGGACTTGTTTTAAAAGATTTCACGTTAATAATATTGATAAAAGTAAAAAAATGAATTTGATCCGGCATTCCTAAAAACGCAAACTATAACTTGCTCATTTTGGACCCCAATAACCTTATATACATAATACATTTGAAAACATATGTTTGCAAAAAAAATGTGTTCATTAAAGTAATGGTGATGTACACCCACTAAATACAATTAAAGAAGTAAAACAATCTATTTATGTGCACGCATCTCGTCTCCATTGTATAAGTCCCATTTCTAAGTAGCGGTCATACTCCTTTAAGGGTCAATCTCTAAACTTTAACAATATTTATTTTCAATACAGTAATAGATCCACAAGTGAGCAAATTATAAACGTGTTAAAATAAAACTATTTCAGAACAGATATAGTACAAATTTAGATTATTCAGAAGACAAAAAAGCCGCGAAAAAGTAATCTCTAAACTTTAACAATATTTATTTTCAATACAGTAATAGATCCACAAGTGAGCAAATTATAAACGTGTTAAAATAAAACTATTTCAGAACAGATATAGTACAAATTTAGATTATTCAGAAGACAAAAAAGCCGCGAAAAAGTAATTGTTGTTACACAAACAACCTATTTTGTAATCTGCAGTGGTTCGTGTAATACAATGACGTGTATAATATTACCACTACACGTCATTGGTGTAATATTATAATAGATTAATAATGTAAAAATAGAAAAAATGACAAACCCGCTAAGATTCTTTCATCAGATCTTTTCAGTGTATGGCCGCGTATAGATTCGGTAGTAAGAAACATAAGTCTTTGAAACGTCGGTAAAATGAGGCAATGGGCAGTCCCCATTGGATAACATCGTTAGATAACCCTGGCACTGGCGTTCGGTTCACTTTGCCTATATGGGTAAAGGAACGTAAGGAGGAAATATTAGTTTATTTGTTTACAAGAACAGCTGTACCTGCACTTACCTATAAAAGTTTCAAGTTTCAAATCGTACCTATAGTTTTTTTTTTATATTATAAGATAGCAAACAAGCAGATGGGTCTCCTGATGGAAAGAGTCAACCATCGCCTATAGACACCAAAGATGTAAATGATGCGTTACTATCTTGTGGCGAGGTCTAATGCCACATGCATAAGTTTACCGGCTACCTTACCCTCCAAACCGGAACACGACAGCAACAAGCACTGACGCTATTGCGGCAGGAATAGATAAGGCGGTGGTACCAGACCCGGGCGAGACAATGCAGAACTCTACCACCTAGTAGCCACGATGTTAGTGACTCGTTAGCCAATCGGTCGCCTTTTACGACCTGCCTGGCAGAACGGCAGTTGGCCTATTCTTCAAAGGAGGCCGGGACCAACACGGCGAAAAATGTTATTAGTTATTATACGCATCCACTGTTGTAGTAGGGGAGCCAAAGATGCTAAATGGGGATTTATTGGAGCGTCGTGGGGAATTATTGGATTGTGTGATAGAAAAAATAAAAGGTTATATTGTATCGCCTATGGTTATGCTAAATGCTTTGTTTTCGTTTACTGTATTTTAAACTTGCTAGATGTTTGGGATCGCCTCTGTGGTCTAGTGGTCCGGTGTCAGTGTTAACCACATGAGGTCTCGGATTCGATTCCCGGATCGCGCAATTTGAAATGTTTTTTCTGATAAAGACAACTTTTTTTCGAGTGTTGCGTAAGGGTGTAGGAGGGTCACAAAATTGCAAAGAAAACGTTGTCTTGACACTATCGAGCGCGTCTGAATTTTCATTTATTTTGAAATGGTATAAGAATAACGAAAAAAATATAACCTGTCAATTTTTACAACGGTTTTTAAAGAATTTTGTTTTTTACTGGATGACCGGCACTAAATAAAGGGCATATATTTGATGGAAAGTCGCAACTGTATACGATGGATGTGGAGTGGATGGAGTGAATTCCAAAATCACCATGTCCCCCATGTCAATCATTATATATATTTAAAGAAAATACTTATTTATAACACTTAAATTAACATTCACTGACACCAGGAACACCAAAAAATTTAGAAGCGGGCACACCAATCACGCACACAATGATAGTGTGTCTACAGTAAATATACAAGTGATACTCATTGATATTCGCACAAGCAATTTTTCCTGAGGACAAATTTTTTTTTACATTTCAGTTATAAAGAAACACTATGTCTTATAAGCGTTTATACAGTCAAGACGTTAAAATAATATACCTTTAAATGAGCAATTCTTGTGTATGTATTTATATATTATATCGGAAACCGCTCCAATGATTTTCATGAAGTTTGATATGCAGGAGGTTTTGGAACTTCGGAAGGGACAAATCGATCTAGTTAGGTGTCGTTTTTAGAAAACGTTGTTCTTACAAAAAACAATCCGGATACTTTTTCAAAAACTGGGATTGGAATTTAGCATAACCTGAGCAAACCAATAAACAGAACGCAGTAATACTTATAGTAGTAGTAGTAGTTAAATTAAGTACAAATGACTAATATGTTTTCCATCGAATTAAAATAAATTGTTGATAGCTTTGTAAAGAACAAAAAACATAATAAAATACGTGTAGGTTTAACTAAGTTTGCTGTTTTCTTATAAATATACAATATACAATAAAAAAATACAGTAACATGATATTGCAATTTTATTCGTTGGGGACGTCTATATCTTATACATATAATAAAATCGTAGGAAAGTCAAACTGTACAATTGAATATTTTTCTAAAAGAATACTTGGGGCGTGATCTACAATCGATATCGAAGCCAAAAATATAGTTTTTAGAATTTTTGTCTGTTTGTCTGTTTGTCTGGATGTATGTCTGGGGTAAACTCAAAGTACTGCATGGATTTACTTCAAATTTTGCATGAATATTACTAAGAGGTTGGATCAACATATAGGCTACATATTATCACGCTATCACCTACGGGGGAGAAGCTGTGCAGAGTAAACGAAGTCCGCGCGGATGAAGTCGCGGGCAACAGCTAGTGTACAATAAATAGGTAGTCTACAAACTTTATTATAAACAGGAAACCATGACTTTATCTGAGCTTTCCACTGTATCATTCTCACTGATAACTCGTTAGTTTTTTATTTCCGTCACAGTATCATCTTTGAACGCGTCTCTGTGGTCGGAACTTGAATAACACCGTTAGTCGTGGATGTGAACGAGTTGGTTTTTAATCGACCTGTCAGTTACTCATTACGAGTAATCCAAGGCTTCCGCTTATGTTAACGTACTGCGATGTATCTCGAGAGTTTTAACCCTCCTATTTTTGTTATTCATTTGACCCTATCATATTGTGCGACTTAGTATCTACAGCTAATTGTAGATGCACTGGTTGTATCTCTGCCAACCTCTTCAAGGATGCGGGCGTAAATATACTTTTTTTTATTTGGCCCTGATCGGCGGGCGATTAAACCGCAGCTTTGTGGCTCGTAGGTAACGCTCGTGCGTGTATCATTGTAAAATTACGATTTTATATAACGACGAACCTAGCTCGCGGCTCATCGTGTTTCCTAATTTTTTCTAAAATTCCATCAACACTGTTCAAATTAAAAAGCTGTAGGTATAAGAATATGCTACTGGTCTCTAAAAAAAATATAATATGACTAATTTTACATTATGACTTACGTATCAGTAATTGTCTTGACATGGACCTGAAGTTTTTGTCCCTTAAAATTATTACTTACAAGTAATTGATTGTATAAGACACAATATCCCATTATCTACATTTGATGCCAAAACTAAGATTACTGAGCTTAGTTTGATTTAAGACTATCTTAGATTGAAGATGAACATACACTAACCCTTCCTTTTGGCTTTATCGCAATCGGTCATAAGTCCATTGGTAATTTAGAAGGCACGATACGAACCCAGATGAAACCGAACGAAAAGAAAATTAATAAATATCACTAGACAAATTACACGAATTGTTGTAACCCCAAAGTAAGCAAGTAATTTGTATGCGGTATGGGTGTTAGTCAACGATATTAACACATATAAATACTTCAACATGCATAATAAGCCCAGAAACCAAACATGTATTATGGTCATACAATCGTTTGTCACACACAAATCGAACCTGAGCCCCATTGATTCGTAGTAAGGTTCGTTAACCGCTCGACCGATCGGCGTCTGAAAGAATCGAAATAATAAAATTACATATTGCTAGCAAAAGTTATTGTACCATAAACTATTATTTAGTATCCAAAGTTATCTCTGTCAAAAAAGTTCAATCTTTCCGCTTGTGCCCTGCAAGTTACTAAAGACCGTATCTTGCAGGGCACAAGCGGAAACTTTTTTGTGGTAATGAACTTACATTGAAAGGAAAATTATTGTATGTATCATCATACAATGCAATTATTTACCGTGGTAATCTCACAGTCATTATTTATTACGAAAACAATATTGATCTATGATTTATGAACTAATTTTGAAAAATCCTTTTATTTCAAATATTTTTATTTTGGTTCTATTTAAATTTGACAGAGATCTGATGCAGGGTTCCAGAATTACAGGAAATCAGAAATCAGTCGTTGCAGTTTTGGAACGTTTCAATTATATATAG
Source organism: Apodemia mormo (assembly GCA_036924255.1). Lineage (NCBI taxonomy): Eukaryota > Metazoa > Arthropoda > Insecta > Lepidoptera > Riodinidae > Apodemia > Apodemia mormo. The sequence goes on along the minus strand of JAUPFN010000001.1, from coordinate 40,345,483 downwards.
AAAACATGCATGAAATAAATCTTTAAATTATTAATATGTAAAAAAATTTTACATTACGAATCCATACATTTATATCGAAGTTTTCAATACTAAACTACTAAATAGGACAACTTTGTTTAGTGGATGAATTTCTAAAAAACATTTCTTAGTACTTCATTCCATTATGTTTCTTGTACAAAGTTTCATTATAATTGGCTTTTTTCATTGTTTTTAAGTCCACTATTACGCTAATTATATCAAGTAGACGTCAAACTATCAAATCAATCCAAACTTAGTTTTAAAAGCCTTAAGATCCTGATCAATGTTATAAATGCTAATGACCAATGTTGATGGTTTTGGGCTAAATTTTTTGTCATGTCTCGAAATTGACATATCCGATCCTGATTATCTTATCGCAGCCTACACTTCACCATTTACTCACACACACAAACGCCGGCCCACAAAGACTCAACAATGAAAGTTAATCATGAAACAAACCAAATCAAAGGTCAAAGGTTATTAACGTGTCCAAATCCTGATGCCACTTACTCATCAACTTCTTGACAAAATATTGCACTAAGCCGCGGTTCGGTCTCACTGGAGATGCCCTTATGGCGGACTTTTTTTTTAATCCATTTATCTCTGGTTGAAATTCTGCTCATCAAAATCCTCAGTTTCACAGTAAGGGTCATTCAAACCAAATACCTGAGTTAAATTCGTAAAAAACTCGACATCGTTCGTTATAATCGTCGGTTTTTGTAAATTATTTTATCATATCACATACCTACCAAGCCTGTTACTTAATTTAACGTGGTTTGCAATTGATCTGCTTTCACAATTACTTTTATTTCTTCGTGGTCAATATTCCAAACTGCAAGGATTTTATGTTTTTAAGGATAACAAAAAGAAACTCTAATTAAACTTTTGTCGGACACAAATATCGAACCCTAGATCTCACAATCTGAGTCAAATAGATCTAACAACTTCTTCTCTAGCCTACAATGTAGTACAGCATATACTTAAGTATGAAAGAATTAAAAGTATTCTCGTAACGTCCGTTATAATTACTGCTCGACTACAATGTTGATAAAAACTGTAGAGCGACGCATCTACAGTTGATTGATTAATACCGTATCTCGCAGAACATGGCTTCGTACGTAATGTGACCATATTGTTTTTAACTTAAAACGAGACATTAAGTTGATGTGAACTACGCTAGGAATAAATAAAAGCAATGATGTTTATAGGATTTAACTATTTACATAAAGAAAACCAAAATTAAATATCAGTGTTAAGTGAAATCTACCAAAAGTATTGAACATTTTGAAATGATTTGACTCCTATTGATAATTAAACAATTTGTATGATTTTTGTGAATCGCTCATACCTAAATGAAAATTCGTAAAATTAAACGAGATTGCCGACAAATTGGTATACAATTTGTATTTTTTTGTACCATGACTATGTACATTTATCAAAAAACGAGACCTATTCACGTCCCTGAAATATACATGGGGATATAGGCACAGAATAGTTGAAACCGGAAAATTCCTTTTCAAAACGGAACGTATGGTCACATTATTCATGCGCTGGGAATAGTTTAACTCCATTCGCTCTGCCAATATTGAAAACTAGGTGACCCGCGCACCTCTGCCTGCGAATAGAGAAATATGTCATAAATTTGATTTTTCATACAATCTTCTTATGGGTTGATTTAAAAAAAACGTAGCCTATGCTTGACACTGATTCTTCAGCTGTCTCTGGGCCAAATTTCATCTTTGTTTACTGGCTGAGCCGTGAATGTGTAACGGACAGACAGACAGACTTTCGCATTTAAAATATTAGTATAGATACGGGAGCAACCTTTGTTTCGACTTTTTAATAGCTATGTGGTTTAGTTATTAACTTATTCAGCTCATGATCGTGAGGGCCAAGGTTTAATGCTCGAGTTAGATTAAAGTTGATGCTTGTAGAGTTATCCTAAAAAATTGAACTCTTAGATTTAATTAGGTACTGCGACTAGACAGATGTTGTTGTTGTTGTTGATGTGTTAACATCGTCTAGCCTCGGATGGGCACGTAAACCAGTCGGTTTTGCTTATCAGGTCGATAAAATGTGTCAATAGGAATTACCTGCCTAGCAAATAGTTCCCACCAGTTCCCTTCCTGGTTGGCAGAGAAAACCAATTTCCAAAATAGACGTCACAGTTAATAATAAATTTCGCTGGACAAATTGCACGAATTGATCTAAATAAGTACACCTAACCAACAAATTAAGCAATTATACTCATATTATATAGTCTAGCTGTATCTAGCTGTTCTGATCTGACAGCTGATCCAATAATATTATTTCCTTTTGCTTAATCGGGTAAAAGGTAGCCTGTGATATAAATCAAACTGATTTGGGGCATATCGGTTGAATGGTCTCAAGCTATATAACGGACGTAAAATACCTAGTAGATGGAAAAATTTTTGTGTTTTATAAAATACTAGCGATGCCTATGGTCGAAAAATAAAATTACTTTTAGGTTTGACAATTAACTTTAGCCGTAAAGAAAATATTTATATATTTGTATAAAATATCATGTATGTCAAATAAATATATTTCTAATGCATTTTATTTAAAAATAATAGGTTTCTGCATTTCTCCAAACATCTATGCTCATCCCACAACTATCTGTCCGTGAATCAAACCCGAGCCCCATACATTACATAGTTGGTGTCGCTAACCACTCACCAATACTTATTACTTGTTGTTTGGAAGATAAGGTGGGCGTCTTTATGGATGTGGTATTACAATCCCGACACACAGCAACGCATCATTCACACCAAAAGAGCCAGAATTGCAGAACTCTACCAACTAGTGATATGTTTTAACTTTTATATCCATTTATAATGTTTTATCAATTTAGGAGCTAAAATACGTGTACGTAAATAAAAGTTATCAAAATAATTTTTTAGCTCTTTTTTTGACAATTTTTTTTGATATTATTTTATCGAGTATCAAAATCATATTCTATGAAGATTAGTAGAGACGCAGAGACCTACGATTAGTCAACAATATTAAGTTCCACGATATAATACATGGGCAATCTACCACAAATCGAGCACATAGTTTGAAGCCTCCTTTGGAGAAATATTGGCCTCCTTTGAAGAATAGGCTAACTGCCATTCTGCCAGGCAGGTCGTAAAAAGCGACCGATTAGCTATCGAGTTACTACCATCGTGGCTACTAGATGGTAGAGTTCTGCATTGTCTCGCCCGGGTCTGGTACCACCGCCTTACCTATTCCTGCCACAATAGCGTCAGTGCTTGTCGCTGTCGTGTTCCGATTTGGAAGGTAAGGTATCCGGTAAACTTATGCATGTGGCATTAGACCCCGCCACAAGATAGCAACGCACCATTAACATCTTTGGTGTCTATAGGTGATGGTTGACTCTTTCCATCAGGAGACCCATCTGCTTGTTTGCTATCTTTTTATATATTTAAAAAAAACATAGAGTGGTCTCGATCATGTTATTTTGCAGAAAAACTGTAAAGTTTATTTAGCACGATATACTTGATCCAGGATTCAAGCCAAGGTATGTATTGTATACCAAAGACAGTACCACTAGACCATAGAGGCGACGTACTTACTAGCTGTAAAGAGATATCTAAGGTGGGCTACTCGATCGCCATTATATCTCGAAGTGGGCTGTGGACATCCATGCTTAGCTGTTATTATGGTGCGTCTTGGTTATTGTTAGTGTGCGTAGTGTGGAGTACTTAGAATAAACGTTGTAGAGTGTGCGCATCTAGGGCAATGTCACATCTATGACAATTTGTCAATTAAATCTATATAACTTATGTGTTTACCGCTGCTATGGTTAACTTAAAAATAAAATTAAACAGAGGAAATTTTTGTATCATTTTTGTATCTTAAGTAGGATTGAACTAATGGGTATCTTGCTTATCGCCACATTGAACCCGGCAAAATGATTGCTGGTTTAATGCCAGTTGTGAAAAATTTTTGTTTAAGAAAAAAATTTATTATCTCTAAAAATTAAAATAGACACTACTATACAAAGAAGAATAAAATTTAAAAAATGTGTTTCAGCATGTTATCATTCGAACTTATTTCATGAGGTATTTATTTTATAATCTCTATATACCAAAAAAGTTAAATATTTATTACCATCACAATTTTTTATTATTTTGTGGTATGATAAGAATGAAAAAATGCTCAAGTTCATGATATGCCAGTTTGTCAGCAACAAAAAAGTTTCTTTCAAACCCGACCAGTACATCCAGATATTATCGCTATCAAACAAACAAACCCTTCATCTTTATAATATTAGTATAAACACAATGTTTAACTTAAAGCCACACCCACAAATCACAATACAGCTGTTTACATTTGTTGTGACCCAATAATAACGACTGTTGATAAGCGTGTGCTCTATAGTAACATATACTCCAAAACCAGGCTCATTACACGGTAATGGTATATGTGCGGTGGCTGTGCTCGCGAAGGTTGCGCGGGACCAATGACCTCCGGAGCACTCACTTCTTATATTAAAAGGTATTTCGAAATTAGATCCACTTTTTAACGTATACACAAAATGACACCTTATAATTTTTAATTCACTATGAAGGTTATATGAAATCTGGCTTCCTATTACCTGCTATTACACACTTGTCGTATTTCACGAAATCACTCCCATAGATTTCAGAAAATCAAACGGAAGGATGTTATAGATCAGAAATATTTTTTAAAATCTAAAAATGCGTGCCACAGAATTGGTTTTTATAATAATAATCTTTATCCGTGGGATTTTTAAAGTGATAACTTCTTTAGACACGGTAGACGATTTCTGGCAGGGGAAAATCGCATTAGTTCGCGTCAGCAACATGCATCGATGTTGGCGGAGCGATTATGAAAAATAAGTACAAAATCAATGAGGCTAGGCTTCGATTCCTAATGGGGGCAAGAATTTGTATGATGAATAATTTTAGTATTTATTTTTTCGTTAAAGTGAGAAACGCTCGTACAATCTTGATTTAAACCAATACGCCCAAAAATACAAATTATTTTTTTTACAATGCACAGATGTACCGAAGATTTGTAGTGTTTTAATAATCACTAGCCATTACTTACGACGATCCGCCACTGATCTCCTGTGATGGTCCGGGCTCCTTTGAAAAATAGGCCAACTGCAGCCGTTCTGCCAGGCAGGTCGTAAAAGGCGACCGATGCGAGTCACTACCGTGGCTACTAGGTGGTAGAGTTCTGCATTGTCTCGCCCGGGTCTGGTACCACTGCCTTATATATGCCTGCCGAAATATCGTCAGTGTTTGTCACTGTCGTGTTCCGGTTTGGAGGGTAAGGTAGCCGGTAAACTTATGCATGTAACATAAGATACGTTAAGTACTGCAAGTGTAATCGTGCCATATTTGAACATACAGATATCTGGACTGACTCGGATTTTTTTCAATCATTGACCGCCCCGTTGGTCGAGTGGTTAGCGATCCTGACTACGCAATCGACGGGGCTCGAGTTCGATCCGCGACAGGGACAAGCATTTGTGTGATGAGCATAAATGTTTGTATTTCCGGGTTTGGGTGTTTATTAAATACTGGCTGTTGCCAGCGACTTCGTCCGCGCGGACTTTTTACTCCGCACAGCTCCTCCCCCGTAGGTGATAGCGTGGTAATATGTAGCCTATATGTTGACCCGGCCTGTTAGTAATATTCATGCAAAATTTAAAGTAAATGCAGTACTTTTTGAGTTTACCCCGGACATACATACAGACAAACAGACAACCAGACAAAATTTCTAAAAACTATATTTTTGGCTTCGGTATTGATTGTAGATCACGCCCGAAGTATTCTTTTAAAAAAATATTCAATGTACAGTTTTGACTTTCCTACGATTTTATTATATGTATAGATAGATATTTCAGTATTTATTAACCTATGTATTTCTATGTATTAGTATCGTTGACTAACATCCATAACACAAGCAAATAATTTGTTTATTTGGGATTAGATCAGTAAATGTAATTTATTCCGTGAATATTTAAAAAAAATCATTATTATACACTAAAAAAAATAATTGTCTCTTAAAAATATAGAATACGTTAAAACAAGTGTTTTTCTTAAAATACGTGCATTTATATTATTCTCTAAATGCAATATGAATGTTACAGAGACAGTGTTTTACTAGATATATTTAGTAAAAGTTGCTTGACTTTGGTAAGGCGAGAGTAGAGCACTACCTCAACCACTCGTATTGAGACATGCATTATGAAATAATTGTAACTGAGATCAACATCTGCATCGGTAAATAAATACCGACACGCATGTAAAAACCTTAATATAATTTTATGCAACCCGAGAATCGAACCTAGAATAGCATGAACGAAACCAAATAGGCTAACATCTAGACTACGAAGTGGTCAACTCTTTTTTTTTCAGAAATTGCAGAAATCAGCTATTCTGCATCTAAACCAGTAGCAAAAGAGGAAAGATTTTATTGTTCGTAATTTTGTAATGGATAAGCTCAAAAACAACTGAACCGAATTTAAAAATTATTTCAGCTCTGGATTAACGGGACAATAACAACTACTTTTCACCTGACTAAACAAAAGGAAATTATGATTATTGGTTGTACAAACGAAGATGCGGGCACTAGCTATGGGCTAATACAACCGAATTTATCACGTTTTTTTTTTGAGAGCCGTAAACAAACGGGGACCTCCTATAATAATAATAAATTTTATCTATACTTTTCTAACTTATTAATAACTAGCGACCTGCCCGCGGTTTCACCCGCGTGGCTATTGTTCAAATCCGCATCAAAATCCGTTGCGTAGTTTTAAAGATTTAAGCATACATAGGGACAGACAGAAAAAGTGACTTTATTTTATACTAGCGACCTGCCCGCGGTTTCATCCGCGTAGCTTTTGTTCCCGTGGGAATATCGGAAAAGTTTATAAACTAAAACCTTCCTCAAGAATCAATCTATCTTTTAAAAAAAACCGCAACAAAATCCGTTGCGTAGTTTTAAAGATTTAAGCATACATAGGGACATAGGGACAGACAGAGAAAGCGACTTTGTTTTATACTAAATATGTAATGACTATGTAGTGATGATAACGTTATCTCTACTGTGCGTACTGTAAATATTTAAAAAATCGACTAAGCCCTACAGTAGCCGCATAATGATGTGAGCCATCTGACATCTAAGTGAATAAAATGGTACAATCTGATGGCCAACTCTACCACCGCGCGTTCTCATTGGTCAATTCAAATGGAGCGCGCTGCTAGGTTAATTCAAACAACGCGCGCTCATTGGTTAATTTAAATAGCATGCGCTGCTTGGTCAAATTAAATATCGCGCGCTCATTATTCAATTTATATAGCGCACGCTTCGCCGGCTTCCTTCCCTCGTGTCACTTTTCACGTTATCACATCAAGAAATAAATTTGTAACCAACATAGGTAAATAAATACCGACACGTCTGTGAAAACCCCCCGGGAACCCGAGAATTGAAGCTAGGACTCCATTGACTTAGATAAATAGGGTAACCTCTAGACCACGAAGCAGTCAATTCTTATTATTATTTTTAAGGCAAGCTCGCAGGCATCAGCTAATATCTCTTATAATTATTTTGATTAAGAGCAATGGGCCCACCTCTCATTCCGACCATTGTAACTTCTGTAATACAAAATAAAATAAGGCAACCTTCTAATAACTATTGTTGTTGCATGCTCCGAATGCCCTGTAGCCTAAGGAATAAGGATAAATAACGCGAGATACATCTAGATCGAGAAAGTGACGTTTGCTTGACCTTGTCTAATATCTCGATATTATTCTAATGTGCATGCCACGATCAATGTTTAAAACATCAAGGATTACTCAAAATTAACTCGAATACAGAAATCAATATTTAATAGCGCATAATTATAATATGGCACTGCCATCATTATTAAATTATGTATACCTATAGACTAGACCGAAATCTCCAAAATAACCTTACTAAGTTCTCAATAAACTTATAATAAAACACGTGTATTTATTAATAAAGAAGTTTCTTACAATGAAACCTCAGAGAAATAAGTTATTCCTCTGAGTATGAAACAGTTACCAATATCTTAACAAAGTGTCAAATCGATAAAATGACAGCAAGATTCGATCGATAGAGAAAACTATTACTGTCGAGTGAAGATAATTCCCTTCCCTTCCTTTGATGTATCATATGTCAATTGTCAAATGCGTTAGCAAATAGAGAAATTGACATAAAGATTGTCGAGAAAGCAAGTCGATAAAAGTTTTTTCGGGCTTATCCCAAGTCTGCTGGGAAAAAGCTAAGCGGTCTTGCAGTCCGCAATGAAATTAATCAGAAGTATATAGAAGAAGTAGGAAAATGCGTTCAGTTTATTATTCAATTAATTGCAGAATCCTGGTAAAACCTAATATTTTATGGTTAAAACCAAATTTATCACGTCAAATGTTAATTGTACTCAATACCGTCTTTACCATAAGGGCATTCGAGGCCAGTGCCCAGGGCCCCCATCCTCAGCGGGCCCCAGAGGACCGACAATTTCTCTCACATTTAATATCAAAATATGGTCGGGCGCATTACACTTTTCTCGTTGCACGAACGTCAATCATTTTCAGATTTATTGAAATCAATGCATTTATGTGAATAATTTGATCCGAACACCATTATACTTTACCATTTTAGTTTATAGTCTGTATATTTTCAAGTTACTTATTTGATTTTTATTCAGTTATTCCAAAAGGGCCCCGAACTCTTGTGTGCCCAAGGGCCCCAGCATAGTCTAAGACGGCCGTGATTGTACTCGAAGCCTTAAGCTAATGGGAGCGCCACATCCAATACCATTTATTTTGTCTATACTTTTGTAAGCACTTTGTAACTTATTAATGCTATCTTTGCTGTACGTTTGGAATTCGTGATGCGTCATATTTAGTTTCGTGGCCATTGACTTAACATTTTAACTTGTTTCTGACAAGATAATCTGGCAGTTAAACAACGGTACATGTAAATGTGTGCAATTAAAATTAGTAATAGTTACGGCATTTCGTCGAATTATCGTTTCATTTAATTTGTTTGGTTAATTTATTATATTTAATGCAGTTTTATTCCACTGACCGCTATATGGCTTTAGGATTTCGTAACGAAGGGCGAAATTTTTACTTTAATATACCGGTTAATTTCCTCTACGAAACTTGTATATATTGTGAATATATCTATATACATATAATAAAATCGTAGGAAAGTCAAAACTGTACATTGAATTTTTTTTTTTAATATTAATATATCTATACATATTATAATAAAATCGTAGGAAAGTCAAAACTGTACATTGAATATTTTTTAAAAGTATACTTGGGGCGTAATCTACAATCGATATCGAAGCCAAAAATATAGTTTTTAGAATTTTTGTCTGTTTATCGGTTTGTCTGTATGTCTGTTTGTCTGTTTGTCTGTTTGTCTGTATGTATGTCCGGTGTAAACTCAAAAAGTACTTCAAGGATTTACTTCAAATTTTGCATGAATATTACTAATAGGTTGGGTCAGATGATGGAATTTTTGGCAGAACATACTATTCGTGTGGTTCCGTTTTAATTCGATGAAGATCTGATGCGGGGTTGCGGAATAACAGGAAAATGAAAGTCAACTGCTGCAGATTTACTGCGTTAAAAAATTATTAAAGCATATTTTACGTAATTATGCAATGTGTCTCTGTGGTCTAGTGGTTCAGCGTTGGCATTGACCACATAAGGTCCCGGGTTCGGTTTCCGGGTCAGGCACTTAAAAAAAGTGTTTTTTCAGTTTTCTGATAAACACAAAGTAGCCCGGGATTAGAAAGTGCCCGGTTTTGGCGCATGAAGTATTAGGTATAGGTGGAGCTAGCACTCGTAATAATCAATTGAAACAAATATTTACGTTACATCTCTGTCTATGAGGTCTCCCCATCTCTATTTATACAGCCGTGTTAGAAAGAGAGGGTAAGACCTCAGAAGATGACAGCAATATTTGAAATTTGGTTTCAAGTAGGTATTAGAAGTATTGCCTCCAGATATAACACAGCTTCATGGTTTGGCGATAGGCTTGCCACCTATCACATATTTTGTGGGACCAAGTATCTTCGGCTAATCGTGGGTGCACTTGTACCTCTGCCTATCCCTTCGGGAATAAGGACGTGAAGATACTTTTTTATGCAATGTTAGCGGTACCTATATACCTAAAAATTTGCTAAGTGACAGTGACAGCTTCATGGTTTGGCGATAGGCTTGCCACCTATCTCATATTTTGTGGGACCAAGTATCTTCGGCTAATCTTGGGTGCACTTGTACCTCTGCCTACCCTTTCGGGAATAAGGGCGTGAAGATACTTTTTTATGCAGTGTTAGCGGTACCTATGTACCTGAAAATACGCTATCTATTCGTAATCGCTTGAACTATACTAAAGACTGATACGACTGACACAAATTCGAACAAAATAAAACCATTTGTTTCTCGATTTGTTTAGAGCCTTAATTTTAGAAGTTTTATTTTGTTAGGTTAGATTTGGTTAGTTTTTTTAGGTTACGCCAATATTTGTTTGTTTTATTCAAAAGGCTTGAACAAAACTCTTGAAACGACTTTTGCAGATGGACAGCAATAGTCGATGTAAAATTATCGTTACATTATCAAAACTAATTCCATACACAATTCATAGAGGGCGCTGATATCGACTATTGATACTCAAGAAAAATTTATTTTTAATTTGTTTCATTTTTCGATATATATACATACCTATAAATCAATTGCTGTTCGTTAGTCTCTCTTAAACTCGAGAACGGCTGAACCGATTTGACTAATTTTGGTTTTGAATTAATTGTTTAAGTCCAGGGAAGGCTTAAAAGGCGAGAAAATATAGAAAATAATAAGAGTAGGTAGTTAAAAAGACAGAAAGTTTGCCGGGTCAGCTAGTAATATATAATATCTTCTTGCAATGACCTACTTCATGTTGAATTATAATTTCAAAATGTTGTTTCAGATTCACAAGATGCTGATACACATACTGTCAGTATGTATTCTGTGTATGGCGGCACACGCTTCAGGCAGTAGTGACGACAGATTTATCAAAAAATATGCTATGATGAAGGTAATTTAAAACTATAAAAAATTCAGAAAATTAAAAGTTACGGACAAGGAATTCCAAAAACTTCGCAGTCGGTAGGATTCGAACCTACGCTCCCAGAGGGAATCTGATTTCTAGTCAGACGCCTTAACCGCTCGGCCACGACTGCCGCTAGTTGGTCTATTGAAATAAATATAGAGTATGTACAAATATTTACTACAACAAAATATTTTACTCAAAATAATTTTAGTGTATCATATACCTAGACGACGACCATTTGCTATACCGTCAAATCCGTCATGACCGTCAAGGCATACGTGCACTATTGAATGAATTTTATTTTACATTTTAAAAAATTAAAAATCTAATACGAAACAATTAGTGTTTGGCTTCCATAATATTATTATAGATAAAAGCCCAAACCACTATAGACTTCAGTCAAGAAGGAGTAAAAAAGAGATCCTGGCTGTTTTAATTTTTTAAATACGTTCAACTATTTAAAAAAAATGAATTACTGAAAAGGAAAATCCCGTTCGGGAACCATTATAGGTAGTTATTTGTTGGCTTCTGATAAAGGCTTCGTTTTGACGAGAAAATAAAGTTAGGGGGCTTCAGACAAAAAGTTAATTTGGTAAAGGATAATGTTGTTAATAACAATAATTAGTTTTTTTTACTTTAATCGCTCGATAATTTCATGAAAAACAAGAAAAAACTTTCGTCCTACATATTCGATGATTTTTCTGACGAGTCCTCCTCCTCCTCGTTGTAAAGATATCAGAATTATAACATTTTTAACTTGAAATTAATCAATTTAAAATAACCTAATTTTCTCGCAACAACAAAAGTTTGTTAATTGTAATTATTGTTTGTTAACTATATTAATAATTATTAATAAAATTCAATGTTAACTTTGTCCTTCACGTAAAGTAAAAAATTTTCTCAGTCCGACACTCTAAAGTTTTTTTTTTTTTACCTAACTTCATAAATTACCTGATTCAAGATTTTTCGAAGATATAAAAGATGGACGTATCATCAAAACTAAGCCGTTCACAAAAATTCAGCTTGTTATTAGTGAAAAATAAAAATGTTCCGGGGTCCATCAATATAATGGTCTAATCCGTCCTTGGTCTTATAATATATTAGTCTATTAGTATTTTTTAAGAGCAATGGGCTTACCTCTCGTTCCCACCACTGTAACTTCTGTAAACCAGAATCAACAGCGGCAACCTAAGCTGTCTTGGATCCCGCAACGAAATTAATCAGAAGTATATAGGAGGAGTAGGAAAATACTAGTCTATTAGTCTATGATAAGACCAAGGACGGATAAGACCAGAGGCAACATATAAGTAGGTTGCCTCTGGTCTTGTCCTATGAAGGGAATCTTTTTTACCACAGCGCCATCTAATTCAGCGTTTAATACTATATCGCCAATATCAAGACACATTTTTGATTTATACTTATTTCGTAGTGTATTTATTTTGAGTTAACTATACCTATCTTACTACTATACATTTTTTTAGATATATGAGAGCTGTTTTGGTCCTGAGGTGGTCAAAGAGATAAGAAAAGAAATGAAAGATGCATATACAAAATGTTCGTCACCGCCATCTAACGAAGAGTCTACGAACCATCAAATACCGCCAATCTTGTTAGCGAAGTTACCGCCCGGTTTCACTATGGACCCGACATCGCAAACCATCATAAAGCCGCAAGATAGCGCTGTTCCCAATCAAGAAAATGAATTGCCAAATCATGAACCAAAACCTGCAGCACAACCATTACCGAACATTTTACCATTCCGAGCCCATATGGTAATTTTTTTTAAATTTCTTATCTAAAATTTATTGTAAAAAGTCAACCTGCCTCCTGTGAGGATTGAACTCACGACCCCTGGTTTACGAGACCAGTGCTCTACCACTGAGCTAAAGAGGCGACATGTGATATTGCGAAATAGTACGTCGAATTCTTCAGAAGTCCATTTAAACATTTTTTTTATTTTTTTTTGATTAATTTAGAAACTTCTGTTTTAACTTACTTTTAAAATAAGAAGTACCAAATTCAGCATTTTTTATTAAGTTACTTTTTATTTGTTATGTTAATATAATGGGTTTGGATTAATAATTCGAAAAAACTTTAAAAGTATTAACCCTTTATTTTGCAGATAGTAGAATAGTAGTACTATTAGAATTAAAAGTACGTCGTTTATTTTAAGACTAGTTGTTGACTGCTCCTCCCCCGTAGGTGATAGCGTGATAATATGTAGGTATTATGTTGACCCGACCTGTTAGTAATATTCATGCAAAATTTGAAGTAAATCCATGCAGTACTTTTTGAGTTTACTTTCATAAATCATAATACATGCACATTAGGTAAATAATAGCATCTGGTTGGCTTCTTCTGTAATTTATGCGCGTGTCGCGAAGTTGTTATGCGTTTTTTATGTTTGCTTTGCGTGTTTATAAAGAGAAATTAATGCTAAATTTTACTTGGCTCGCCTACTCTGTGTGAGTATAATACTTCTATGGTATTAGTAATTATGTATTATTTTTCAGCCCCAATTCCCGCAGCCAGTGGTACCGCCATTCGTGCCAGGGGCCCAATTTCGTCCATTCAGCCCAAACCCCTACTACCAGTACCCCTACAACCCGATGTTCTACTCACCGAGCATGCAGTACAATCCCTATGGCTATCAACAGCAATTCCAGCAAGGATTCTACCAACAACCGTACTTTGGGTCCAATAGGATGTCTGTAAGTATATCAACGACAATTTTTTTGGTTTTTTTTTTCATAAATAGTGCGTTTTTTAATAGACCGTAATATAACCAAAATATGCCGAATACTAAGTTTTTTTCTTTGGCAGACACCTATTATACTTACCTAGTTTTATAGCATTTACTAGATACCTAAGTAATTCTAATAAATGAATTTAAAAAATTAAACTGGGGTATTCATTACCCCAAAAACTACTGAACCGACTTTGATGAAATTTGAACTGTTCCCTAAGTTGGAATATATCTAAATATTTTACTTCTTTAAACCGACGAATATCTCAAAAACTACTGAACCAATTCCGGTGAAACTTGAAGTGTTTGCTAAGTTGGAATAAACCTAATACACAAAAAATGATCTCGATATTGTTTTTTGTTCCCTAGAAAGTTGTGGACAAACACAAACAACCATACCTACACTTACTAAATTTCGGATCCGTGCTTGGACGCCGGAATAGATCATCAAATATTATCCAACTCCAACTGATAACCTCATTTTTTTCATCGGTTGGAAATGTTTCTGACGAAAATACTGCACCGAATAGGACCGTAAACATGCTGTACCTATTTAAGAATTTTCGTTTTAAACAGGAATCAAAACACACATCAATTGACACACAAAATGATTGACACACAAAATAGTAAGTACGCAATATTATCATCTATATATTTATACGTGAAGTGAAAAATCTGTACCCTTTTTTAAGACAATTGCGCGAACGGTGGAGTATGAATTGGGTATATTAAAGTTTATACATTGCGGAGGACTGCAGAAACCTAATATTTTATAATAATATATCTTAGAAATATATTAAATTAATAAAAATAAACGTTACACACACTTCATTCATGTACATACATGACATTATACACACATGGATACTAAACTATTTTCTTTACGGCTGAAGTCGGTTGTCAAACTTAAGAGATTTTATTGTTTAGTCTGTGGTCGAATTTCGGCCACAGGCGATCGCTGGTAATAATAATATTGTTTACTTACCAACTATTACATTGACTGTTCCTTTTCCTTCTAAGGGGAGGAATATTAATTTTCCGTTCATCTCGTATTGACCATCTATTTTAACGTTAAGAATAAGTTTTACTTGCATTGTCGATTTCTCTTTACTAATTCTGGGAAAAAAGGGTAATATTGCGTGTTTACTAACTATTACATGGACTGGTTCTTTTCCTTCTAAGGGGAGGAATATTAATTTTCCGTTCATTTCAATTGACAATCTATTTTAATATATATTACGAATAAGTTTTACTTGCATTGTCGATTTCTCTTTACTGATTTTGTAAAAAAAGGATAATGTTGCGTACTTACTAACTAATAACATGGACTGGTCATTTTCTTTCTAAGGGGAGGAATATTAATTTTCCGTTCATCTCGTATTGACCACCTATTTTAACATTAAGAATAAGTTTTATTTGTATTGTCAATTTGTCTTTACTAATTGCGTAAAGAAGGATGTCACTTAAAACTCTTGACGTAACATGTAATAAGTAATAATTTTAAATTCATTTATCTTCCATAAATGTTTATTCATTCCATTGTGTTTAGCATATAGGTATGTTAATGATAAGTTTTTTACCATAGCAAAGTGCAAGCCAAATCGTGAAAGTTACCTCGCTATTTTAGACAGAGTGCAATACAGACAGACAAGTACAGACGTTATCTATATTAATATTATAAATGCGAAATTTTGGATGTTTGGATGCATGTTTTAATGGATATTTGTTACTTAGTCACGCAAAAAATGCTGAACAGATTTGAATGAAATTTGGCACACAGGTAGATAATGACCTGGAATAGCACATAGGCTACTTTTTATCCCGGAAAAATTAGATTCTCCCGGGATTCACCAAAAACTTTTATAATGCAGCGGGCTGCACACTTCAGCTGGTGGTAATATAAATATTTAAAGTAGAAAGTTTTATTTTGTGGTCAATTCTGACAGAAAAAATATTGTCATCATTTTGTCTTTTTAAATAGAAATGGGGTAATTTTTTTTATAATTATTAATGTTATCAAGTGGCTATAATGTCCGACAAATTCCCTGCTGTGTTGTTCAAATCTGAGTAAATTAAATATTACGTTATCAATCGTTATCATATTTATTACTAGCTGTTGCCTGCGACTTCATCCGCGCGGACTTCGTTTACTCCGCACAGCTCCTCCTCCGTATGTGATAGCGTGATAATATGTAGCCTATATGTTGATCCGACTTGTTAGTAATATTCATGCAAAATTTGAAGTAAATCCATGCAGTACTTTTTGAGTTTACCCCGGACATACATACAGACAAACAGACAAAAATTCTACAAACTATATTTTTGGCTTCGATATCGATTGTAGATCACGCCCCAAGTATTATTTAAAAAAATATGCAATGTACAGTTTTGACTTTCCTACGATTTTATTATATGTATAGATAGATTTTTTGCTACCTAATATTTTTTTTATTATTAGGTAGCAATGATACTTTTCATCGTTGGCACTTGGTGAAACTCCATTTCAATACAACATTTATCCATTACATATGCATCGTTTCAAAATAAGACAATTATTACTTACTAGATGAAAACCCGGCTTTGCTCGGGTGAAATGTAGATCAGAAAGACTCATAATACACAATCTTTTTTAATTTCTACTTTTTAGAAAATAAGTTTCACGATAATCTGCGCTCCGTTCTACGATACTCTAATACAGTGTTTCTCAACCTGTGGTCCGCGGACCCCTGGGGGTCCGCGAGTATGTCTATGGGGTCCACCGCCTTATCTATGGACATTTGAATTAATAAATAAATACCAATGTTTTCTATTAAAGGGGTCCCTGAAATTGTGCTTGATTTTCCTAGGGGTCCGCGGGCTGAAAAGGTTAAGAAACGCTGCTCTAATAAATGCTCACACCATCTAGACCACATATATGTAACCTTTAAAGAAATATGGCCAATTTGTCTGTCAGCACCGTTAGAATTTTTAATCACTATTTTAACAAAATACTCGACAATCCGATTTTTGCGAATATATGTTGTCGACTCAAAATTATTATTTTTTTACGCTTTATAATTTAGGTAAGGTTGCGATTGAGTCTACCGTAACCCTTGATGAAATTATTAATATAGACTAGCAGTGCCCGTGACGTAACGTCGTACGCGTGGAAAGGTTCTAAATAAAAGAAGCCTAAGTTACTCCTTATTACCGTGGTTTAAACTTTAAAAAATAGACAGTCTCGTGGTTTTACCCGCATAGTTCCCATTCCCGTGAGATTTTCGGGATAAAAAGTATCCTATGTCCTTTCTTGACTTTCAAACTATCTATATACCATATTTCATCCAAATCGGTTCAGTGGTTTAAGCGTTAAGAAGAGAAAGACCCAGTTACTTTCGCTTTTAAAATATTAGTATAGATTTCCTCCCGATTTCGTTTACAGAAGCATCATCAGGGTATCCAAATAATACCAATGTTGTATATAATATAAATACCTGTAAATATAATATTTTAATCATATGAATACCAACAGTAAAAGAAACAGTACAATTAGTGTGTTACATAATTTATAAATATTGTATTGAATCTGATTTACGTCTACGGAGGTAATAACTAACAATTATATATTACTTGTTTTCAGAGGGATTTGAACATGCGTGACCGCTTAGAAGTGATCTCCCAAGGTCCCAACGCAGGCCGCGCCCGGAATATCACTTGCGTCATGCAGGAGCTGGGCTACATCGACAACAACATGGAGCCCAATTACGAGCAGATCACCCAGAGGATCAGCAACTTACCCGTATCCAGCGAACTCAAGGGCGACATCCAAGACGGTCTGCAGTTCTGTCAGAAATTTGCGGTATGTATTACTGTAGGTACAATAAAAATATACAATTTGTCCTGTCTATATATTAATCCGTGAAGCAAAAATTTTCTGCTCATTTTTAAGATAATTACGCGAAGAGAGGATTATTTGTTAGTTTCTATTAAAGTATTTTATTGCTGGGTTTTGTCACTGTGATTCTATGCTACGTTATTAGAAATCTTAAATAATAGCCTTCTAAAAAAACTAAGATCTGAAACAAATTTATTTAAATTAAATTGTTTGTCTAATTATAAATTTAATTTAAATTAATTTACTAGCTGACCCGGCAAACGTTGTTCTGCCTTTTTAACTACTCTTATTTTTTTTCAATATATTCTCATCTTTTAGACCTTCCCTGGACTTCAACAATTAATTCAAAACCAAAATTAGCCAAATCGGTTCAGCCATTCTCGCGTTTTTGCGAGCAACGAACAGCAATTGATTTTTATATATATATATATATATATATATATATATATATATATATATATATAGATAAGATTTACATTTAAGTCATACAACTATGCATTGACAAAAATATTAGATGAGATTTAGGTTGGGGGATATCGAGCAATATCTCACGACATCTCACCAAGCGGGAGGGGGAGGGGGTCGAGCAAAATCTCACGAAATCTCACCATGGAGGGCTGGGGAGAGGGTCGAGCAAAATCTCACGACATCTCACCAAGGGGGGAGGGGGAGTCGAAAAATCGTCTAAATTGTCACAAGTAATTAATGGATGCCCCCTTATTGTACACATGTGTGTATATTTTTATAAGACTCTGAATTTAGTGTGTGCTATGTTTATTTAATGTATTATTAATGTATCTATATTAAAATTATAAAGACGAAAATTTAGATGAAAGGATGGATGGATGTTTGTTACTCAATCACGCAAAAACTACTGGACGGATTTGAATTAAATTGGGCACACAGGTAAATGACCTGGAATAGCACATAGGCTATTTTTATCCCGGAAAAATTAGGTGATCCCGTGGGATTCGCCAAAAACTATTATTATATAAAAATATTAGGTTACTGTAGGTACTTCTTTACTGTGTGAACTTTGACTGTGACCCATTTCATACTTCCTGTTTGCATAATTGTCTAAAAAGAGGTACATAATTACACAGCTCTTGTTTCACTTATTAATATAATAGAAATAAACAAATTCGCACTGTATAAAAGCTAATAAGGGAGCAGACAGTTATAAAAAATATTTGCTTCTATATAAAATTGCATTTTACAAGAAATACAGCTATAGATAGGTAATAGTATGTTTAAAATGCAATAAATCTAGGTATCATCTTTATGATGATCCGTTTTTATATTCAAAAACATCATCCGAGCAAAGCTTGGTTACCCAGCCAGTAATCTACTTATACTATTTATTATAATTTGTACTTAGGTATGTATGCTTTTGAATATCTATGTAGTTTTTAAAGTTAAACTTTTATTACATCGTCTCAAATTTTTCGGTCTGTGTGTCGCATGTCGCGTGACGGTCGGCCGCGTAATGTGAAAAAAGTTTCACTTTTACCGTGGTTTCATAAAACCACACAATCTGTTTTTATGTATATGTAATGTTATTTATATATAATTATGTTGAAATATTGTATCACGTATAATGTTTTATTTAAGTCCAATTAGTCTGAATTATGATTTATGAAGTTATGTTTATAGAAAAGTTTCTGACTGTTCTCACTGTTCTCATTGCTTAAGGTTGACTGGTAAATATGTCATGTAGCATTAAGTCCACCTATGTATATGTTTGTGCATAAATTTTAAATAAATAATAAATAAAAATAAAATACTACTTATACGTAATATTTAGTTACGGAAATTTTCATTTACATCTTACAAACATTTCGACCACCCAATCAGGCGGACCAACTGGTCGAGTGGTAATGGTAGCGAACCTTATTACTAATGGATGAGGCTCTTTTTACGTTATAAGATAGCAAACAAGCAGATGGGTCTCCTGATGGAAAGAGTCAACCATCGCCTATAGACACCAAAGGTGTTAATGGTACGTTGCTATCTTGTGACGAGGTCTAATGCCACTTGCATAAGTTAACCAGCTACCTTACCCTCCAAACCGGAACACGACAGCGACAAGCACTAACGCTATTGCGGCAGGAATAGGTAAGGCGGTGATACCAGACCCGGGCGAGACAATGCAGAACTCTACCATCTAGTGGCCACGATGATAATGACTCGCATAGCCAATAGCAATACGGTCGTCTTTTACGACCTGTCTATCAGAACGGCAGTTGGTCTATTCTTCAAAGGAGTCCGGAACCAACACTGGGAGTAAAATGTTTGTTTTTCTGTGTTTGAGCGTTTTTCAAGTATGCAACAGTATTTATATATGTATTTCCACGTATTAGTATCGTATGGGTGTTAGTACTATATTATATATAGTACTAACACCCATACAAAAAATATATCTCGTCTCTACTTTGGGGTTACATAAATAATTCATGTAATTTGTCCAGTGTTAATTAAATAAAAAAATATGCATAAAAAACATCGTTCTTTTGCAATCAACTATCAAAACTTACGTGAATATAAATAAAGAAAAAACTTAGTATTTTTCATGTTGCAGCAATGTGTTCCTGACCTGAAGAGAAATGTAGCGCCTCTGTCTCAAGAACTTATTAAGCCGATGTTCTTCTTCCGTTGTTACAAGGTATGGAGGTTACATTTACGGCCGGTTTCTGAAAGGCTAATTAATTTTAACAAGCAATTAATCTGTGTTAATAACAAGACACTAAGCGTTAATAACATTATTTTTACAAGCAAATGATGTGTCAAAAACAGATTAATTGCTTTTTAAAATTAGTTTGCGTTGCACTGCACATTTTGAGGTACACCAACCAAGCAATAAAAATACAATATAAAGAAAATATACCTTAATCTTACAAAATATATATATATATATATATATATATATATATATATATATATATATATATATATTACATTACCGCAATTTCGCTTCGTTAGTGCTTTAACGCCGTTAAGTGGCTGACAAAACCAAATTTGTTAAAATTGATTTTATTTAAGCAGTTTTTTTTAAGAAAAACTATTTGTTACTAGCTGACCCGGCAAAGGTTGTTCTGCATATTTAACAACTCTTATTTTTTTTCTATATTTTCTCACCTTTAAAACCTTCCCTGGACTTCAACAATTAATTCAAAACCAGAATTACCCAAATCGGTTCAGCCGTTCTCGAGTTTTAGCGAGACTAACGAACAGCAATTGATTTTTATATATATAGATAGCACATCACAAAAAATATATGTTAATATTCATCATATGTCAAAGACCGTGCGCAGTCTCGACACGTAATAAAACAAAATTGAGTCGATAGAAAGTAATTGCGAAGATTGGTCTAAATCATCATTAAATATCTTAATTTTTGCCGTATAGGTCTGCAAGTAAAAATATGAAGTCATCATATTCATACCTAAACCGCTAGCGAATCATATTTGACAAATAATCTACACTTTTTTTATTTCAATATTTATTTATTAAATACTAGCGACCTGCCCGCGGTTTCACCCGCTTAACTTTTGTTTCCGTACGAATATCGGAAAGGTTTATATACTTAAACCTTTCTCAAGAATTAATCTATCTATTGAAAAAAACCGCATCAAAATCCGTTGCGTAGTTTTAAAGATTTAAGCATACATAAGGACATAGGGACATAGGGACATAGGGACATAGGGACATAGGGACATAGGGACATAGGGACATAGGGACAGACAGAGAAAGCGACTTTGTTTTATACTATGTAGTGATAAGACCTGGCCGCCCAGTTACACTAATAGTGGGCTCTCGTTTACTCCGACAGAAATATAGTGCGCGTTATTGGTGTTGACAGCGGCGTGAATCGTAACAACAATTTTGAAACAATTTTTATTTCGATTTCAGCACAAGAAATTAGAAGCATGTATCATGAAAGACATTCGAGAACGTTTCACGAGCGAAGATGAGTTGGAAACTGATGCCGATGGAGATTTCAGGTAAGCGATCTCCTAGATGTCCTAGATGATCTAGGTTTTAATGAATTCACACATCCACTCATTTTATTCATTACATAACATTGAAAAGAAGCACTCAGTCTCTCTAATGTCATTTTTATATTTTTTATTACTAGCTAACCAGGAACATTTGGCCATACAAATTGAGAGGAAGGGGGAGGGAGTTTACTAAAAACTATCCTATCTTATATGTTAGACAAAAATATCCACTATATTTACAAAATTTCGTTAAAATCGATTCAGTAGTTTCAGAGTCCATCGCAGACAAACAACGTGACACGTAATTGTAATTTAGTGTGAGTAATAATTTATCTATAGGTACATATAATAAAATCGTAGGAAAGTCAAACTGTACATTGAATATTTTTTTAAAAGAATACCTGGGGCGTGATCTACAATTGACATCGAGGCCAAAAATATAGTTTTTAGAACTCAAAAAGTACTGCAAGGATTTACTTCAAATTTTGCATGCACATTACTAAGAGGTTGGGTCACCATATAGGCTACATATTATCACGCTATCACCTACGGGGGAGGAGCTGTGCGGAGTAAACGAAGTCCGCGCGGACGAAGTCGCGGGCAACAGCTAGTATTTTTATATAATTCAATCGGCGAGGGAAAATGATTTTTCGAGTTCGTTGAATTTAATATATTTCTTACGCATTTTATTTCAAAATATAAATTTTCTGCAGTCCTCCGAAATGTAAACTCTAACCGTGCCAAATTTCATACTTCACCTATCTAAAGTTTTTCCTTCACGTATTATAATATATAGATATGGATGGAAAGGGACAACCATCGCCTGCAAATATCAAAGATGTTAATGGTGCGTTGATATATATATATATATATATATATATATATATATATATATATATATATATATATATATATATATATATATATATATATATATACACTATCGTCCATAGACGCTAAAGATGTTAATGGTGCGCGGCATCACAATCCATGTAGCGGGATGGCAATGCCACATGTATCACTTTACCGCCTACCTTACCCTCCAAACTATAACACGATGTAACTAACATTGACGCTATTGCGGCAGGAATAGCTTAGGCAGTGGTACCTGCAAGGATCGTAATGTATGGCACTCGGTTCTCTCAGCCTAACCCGTAACTGATCTGGCGTGAAAATATGTATGTATGTATGTAAAATATAACGTTAAACTTTGATGTATTGTGATTGATGTCTCAAAAGTTTTGACGCACCTTTCTAACACAATTCATTTCAAAATCGTAATACAGTTTGGGATTTTGCCTGCTATATGTATAAATTTACGTATCGTAGCTTGCATACTGAAGTACCCCAGTGACAAACACCGATGTAATTGCAGCAGAAAGAGATAAGGCAGTGGCACATAATACAGAGTACAAACGAGACTTTGCAGACTGTGCCTTGTAATTAATAGTCACAATAGAAGTGACAAGTTTAACATTCTCTAGCCTTTAACGAGATGCCTGGCAGAATGAGTTACTCTTTTTTTTAATTGGGAATATTTTTAATATAAATGTATATATTTTATGTCTATGATATTATATATCATAGACATAAAATAGTAGATAGAGTGAGCGAGCCATAAGCGCGTATGTAAATCACAATGTCTCTTTGATAGAAAGAAAAAGCACATTAATTTGATATATGTGTTTACATTAGATAGATGTAGAGAGATTAGATACATTTGCATTTTCACTATATCTCTCTCTCTCTCTATCTCTTCCTCTCACACACAATAGTCCCGTCGATAGAGAGACAAAGACAATCGTCGATCGTTGTTTTTTTTCGCTATTTCAAATTCCCGCTCTCCAAAACAACCAACGTCGAGTTTTTTTAAATATTTTTTTTGTTTTTAATTTCAGGTCTCTTTCGAGAACAGCGAGGGCTGCGCGAGATTCAGAGCCAATAAGTGACCCTCGATTTGATGCTCTTGATGAGATGGCGGTCTACCTCTATGACTACCTAAGCGGTGGAAATGGACTTGATTTTGACTTGTATCTGTAAAATAATTGTAAATTTTCTGTCGTACTAGGGCACATATTAAAATCGAAGTTATTTACTGATTATTGCTGACATGAGACTCTCCGAGCTTAAACCTTTATAAGAAAAGCAGAGATTTACATTTTTGTCATAATCATTTTTACCGTTTGGTAAAATAATTTTTACAATATTTAACCCACTGTTTCTTCAAATTATAATTCAGAAACCGAAAAATCGGAAAGAAATCGGAAGCCAAAACATGATTCGGGAGGAAAAAGGGGGAATTCTGTACACTTACTGAAATATTCTTGGGTGTGAAATAGTCACTGGATCTTATAATTTATATGAATCAGATTAAATCCAGAATTTAAAAAAAATGTTGATGCTCTTGAATACAACTTGTGCCCTGTGTGTGTGTGAAGCAAATTTAAAACAATATTACTTGTACAGTCTTAAGACTTCTAATGATAGGTCCGTAGGCGTAGCTTTTCAGTCGAACTAAGATATATGTACAAGATATTTTGTAGGTATTGCACGAAATATCTCCTGCACAAGAGGAAAACATCATAGCCAAATTTGCCATAAACATTATTGATCAAACATCTAAACGTTATAAAAATAACATATTTTACTTCATTTAATTTAGTTTAATATTAATATTGTCATTTTAGAAGTTTTATATAATATTTTATATAGAATAATCGCAAATTTGAACGTATATTAACAGTCATTGAAATTAAGTGTTATTTAAATACTATTGTCTGCATTGGTCCAAGTAATGCATTTAAATCTTTGAAAGGATTCGATTTATTTTCAAGTGTGCAATTAATTTTTCAAATCAAGGGTCTCTTTTAAGGATCTTAAGAATTTTTCTAGCGGCTACGCCTATGGAACCAAGCAAAGTTCTTGTCGACAAAAGCTTTCTGCTTTCTTGACAACAACTTATATTTAAAATTTATATTTTAGGTGTTTAGGTGTAACATTTTTAGATGGAACATTCTGAGATTAAATTGCATTTATTAATATGTAATGTAACATTATATCATAATTAGCGAATAGGTATAGTTGTAAAATAAATTTAGGTTTTAATAACAAATATAAAAAAAAATAATTAGAAAATTGTTTTTTTTTTATTCTAATTTTTCAAGATTCCATCCGCAAAGTCAAGATAAACATACCATTGTTACATAAGTACTTGTTTTTGCCAATGGATTAATAATATAAGCACAATCGAACGCTCATGTCAAATCTACACATTAATCATATTAATCGCGGTGAATCGGGAAGTCCATAGACATTCAGTTCACTCATTCTACTAAGCAAGGAAACCGGTGTGATGATATTTTTTGTCCTTTTTTTTTATATCATAAATTAGCAAACAAGCAGATGGGTCTCCTGATGGAAAGAGTCAACCATCGCCAATCGCGTAAGTTAACCGGCTACATTACCCTCCAAACCGGAACACGACAGTGACAAACACTAACGCTATTGCAGCAGGAATAGATAAGGTGCAAGTTAGTACGAGACAATGCAGAACTCTACATTTTTCAAAGGAGCCCGGAACCAACACGGGAAAAAAGGAGTACTTATTTAAGCTGTAGTATGTTTCGTCACGCCCGGTTCACCTGCGGGTTAGGCAGAGTAAGCTAAAGGTCTACAGACATTCTAGTTTACCATGATTCACCGGATTGTCGGTTGGCGAGATAAGTGGTGATTCTCATTGCCGCATTTAATGACATGTAAACGATTATCGACTATTTCTAGCGATAACCGGGGTCGACAACTTTACGTACTCATCCGAGTCACGGGAGTAGTAATACACCACTCCCGACTCCACCAGACTCCGAGAAGCTACAGAGATTTTAGATTTATCGAGAAAACCTCGAAATAACCTCAATAACACTTTTACCCAACCTGGGGATCGATCTCATCTGAGCCTAATAGGCTACCTCTACACCACGAAGCAGTCGGCTGCGGTATGTTTGATTTGTAATAATTTGATGTGAGGTTACACAAAGCATTTTGCGAGTGTTCTGCTACCCTAGTAGCTGCATAGGGCACTATAAGTGGAATAGCACAGTAGATGAAGTTTATTTTTTTAAATATATTATTGGTAACATATAAGCAGCTGACTCTCTTGATTTTTTTATATCATAAGATAGCAAACAAGCAGATGGGTCTCCTGATGGAAAGAGACAACCATCGCCTATAGACACCATAGATATTAATGGTGCGTTGCTATCTTGTGACGAGGTCTAATGCCACATGCATAAGTTTATCGGCTACATTACCCTCCAAACCGGAACAAGACAGCGACAAGCACTGACGCTATTGCGGCAGGAATAGGTAAGGCGGTGGTACCAGACCCGAGCGAGACAATGCAGAAATCTACCACCTAGTAGTCACGATGGTAGTGACTCGATAGCCAATCGGTCGCCTTTTACGACCTGCCTAGCAGGACGGCAGTTGGCCTATTCTTCAAAGGAGGCCGGGACAAACACGGCAAAAAGAGAGACCATTGCCTATAGACATCAAAGATTTTAATGGTGCTTAACTATCCGTGTAACACTCACGTGCATCAGTCTACCGGCTACCTTACCCTCCAAACCGGAACACCACAATGATAAGCATTAATGCTATAGCGACAGGAATAGGTAAGGTGCTAGTACCAAATACCCGGGCGAGACGTTGCGAAAAGCTGCCATCATGGGCATACTGAGAGGGGGCGGGGCAATTGCCCCCCCTGGAATTTGTTTCCCTCTCAACTATCTACTATTGTAGATGTGCACTACAGCCGGGGGAGCCAGCGGACTGTATATCTGGTTCTTCTTCGACGCCCCACCAGCCGCAGTGCCTTTGGTCGTGAGCCGGGTGTCGCCGGGAGAATAAATAGAGACCACAACTGTTCGTTGCAAAGGTGCTTTATTGTAACGAAATAAAGCAATAAAGCTAGCACCGTTGCAAAATATTTAACCTATTCTATGGAGAGCCACTACTTGCCCTAACACTGCCCTACTCTAAAGCCGGTACCCTATAGATATATACTAAAGCCCAGGAACTTGTCTGGGAAACTTATTGAGTCGTAACGAAACTATAACTTGATCGGAACGGAACTGGAACGGAACTGATTGTATGGCCGCGCTCTGATATTTATAGCGCGCGGCCAGACGGTCGGCGGAAATCTACAAAGACAAACGGCACCGGGTGTGGCGCCACAATGTCTGGGATTTATTAAAATCCTACTTTTCGTAATCTAATCTTAATAATTTTATCTTAGGTAGCTTCTCCTACCTTTAATTAACTAGTGTGGCCCTCTAGCGAGTGCAACGGTACTACCTTTTTACAAATATATGCAAAACAAAGTACGTAATGCCCTAAGACCTACCGAAAACGAATTACAATGTGTTATTTCTTATTTATATACAAGGATCTAACACAAATAAACTTATACAATAACAAACAAGAGTGTTATATACATTGTACGTTCTTACAGGACCTCGGAAACTCTTACAATTACAGAGTTGCACACCTTTTCAGGTCGTACTATCCTGTAAACTATCTTTATATTACCGAAAAGTGTCTAAACATATGCCTAAGGCTTATACTTACATTATACATACTATTTACAATCGTAAAACATTTGTTTTAACAAGGAATTTTGCACTTTTCGGATTTTCGTAATTGCGAGTTCCCGCATATAAATACTATCTCGCAAGAGTCGACTCGTAATGTCGTCGACTGCGTGGAACTCGCTTTATTCGTAATATGCCTAATAGGCAAAGATCATAGCTACATAAAGCCTTATTATTTCTATACAACAAAGCTGTATGTAGGTCTTAGGGCGAATAAAAGACGAAAACGAACATTCTTTATTATAGAAAACTTACGAAGCGGAGTGTCACCTTGCAACTTAAGTCCCAATAGCTTTTTACATTTTTTTTATATATTATATGTTAGCAAACAAGCAGATGGGTCTCCTAATGGAAAGAGTCAACCACCGTCTATAGACACCAATGGTGTTAATGGTGCGTTGCTACCTTGTGGCGAGATCTAAAGCCACATGCACAAGTTTACAGACTACCTTACTCTCCAAATCAGAACACGACTGTGACAGGCACTGACGCTATTGCGGCAGGAATAGCTAAAGCGGTGGTACCAAACCCGGGCGAAACATTGCAGAACTCTACCACCTAGCAGCCAAAAGACAACGTAACGCCAACTGAGTGGCTAGAAGTAGAACATGACACAGTAGATGAAACATAGATTTTTTATATCTCTAAATAACAAACTAACAGCTGACTCTCCTGACGGAAAGAGATACGATCACCTATAGACGCCGAAGATGTTAATGGTGCGTCGCTATCCGTATGGCGAGATGGCAATGCCACCTCTTTTATTTATCTTCCGAACCAGAACACGACAATGATAAACATTAGCGATACTGCGTCCCGAATAAGTAAAGCGGTGGTACTATTTACGGAACGGAGACGTTTCAGAACTCTACCACTTCTCTAGATAGTCTATTCTTGAAAGGAAACGCGCGCCAACTTTTTAATTTTAAAGTATATGAACTGAAATAAGAAATTCAATAAAAATGACAGTTACAACTAAACGTTGAACAAATACCATAGAAAACATTGCGTGCCAAGTTACAGCAAAACGCAAAGGTCAAATAAAGTTCAAATGTCTGTCAAACTATTGAAGTATCATTTCTACCAATTTTGTTGTCAGTGTTATGTTGAAAAGTTAAGTATTTTTTACGATGTATCATTCCAACCAGTGGTGTTTTTTAGAATAAAACAGTAATAGTTAATTCAAGACGTACAACCACCTTCGACTAAAGTAAAATAAATGGACGGGCCCAAGCGAGCCGATTTTGAAGACTTAAGTGTGCTAATTCGCTCACTTTGTTGGCGACGTCTGACCTTGAAAGTGATAATACACGGTACGAGAACAACAAATAAACATAGGCGATCCTATTCTCTCACGAACGTATTATATTAGCTATCCCTCGTTATTTTTGACGCGTTTGTAAGGGCAAGGCCCGTCCATTTATTTTATTTTGGTAAAAGACAACCACAACAGAAATCAAATATGCATCGAACCCAACGCACCATTAACATCTTTGATGTCAATATGCAATGGTTGTCTCTTTCCATTAAGATAGCCATCCGCTTGATTGCTGTCTTATGATATATAAAAATTCAACAAAATTTGAAATGAGAAGTTATAAGAAATGGATCAGAATCAACCAGGCAGAAAATTGTTGATTCTGGTTTGAAAAAGTTACAGTAGTGAAGTGAAGAAAAAGTAAAAAAATCGATGTCAAAGTTATAGTACCTACCTAGCTAAAAATAAAAAATATACTGTATTTTAAAATAACATATGCAGCAGGCAAATTCTATAATTCGTCTGTATACAAATGGCGACGTCAGATTACCAAGATAAATAATTTTAGAAAATGACTTACGCCGTATGTAATATGTCGTCATTATATAAATGCATAACATTTACCGAGGCCGTAAACAAATTTTATATTGTTTGTATTACTTTTTATGTAAATGGGTCATTTGTTTAGATCCAGAACCCTATACGGTTCTTACGGAAACAGTACTGACGGTCGCTAATTAGCTGGTGCTCTTCTAAATACTTGCGAAGCTGAGAGTTGATGATCGTCTCCATAACTTTGGAGAACAAGGAGGTTATGGCTATGGGCCGATAGTAAGCAGGATCCATAAATTCGGTACCACACCGAAGTAGTGGAGAGCCGAAATGAAATTACTTTAAAATTCGTATTCATTTAAGCCGTGGTCTAACTCTTCGGAGATATGGACGTAATGGTGTTCACTTTTATGATATAGTACATATATTTATATTTTTAGCAGAATAAACAGCTGAACTACAATCGTTTTCACTCTATGCTCATAACCAAACGCTTGTCCCTGTCGGCAATCGAACCCTGGCCTCATGCAGTGAGGATGACTAACCACTTAACCAACATCTATAATAAAAGATAATCCTTTTTTATACTAATGTGAACTTATGTGAATTCCAATTTTTTTTATTTTAACAAAAATAATGCCGCATCATTGCAAATGCATCGGAGAAAAGAGAAAAGTTTTTTGTGCACGCAAAAAGTTTTACTCTATTTAATGTGAAATTCAAAACCCTTTTGTCGTCTAGAGAGATTCGGGGAAAGAGTAGGGTTGCCACTTGTCAACACTGACACAAAGTGGACGCGTCACGCATCTGCGGATTAGCTTAAGGTGCGCAGACTCTTTGTGATAATTTATATGAGGCAATTTTTAATGCAAGTTTTCTACTTGAAAAATTAAATAAAACTATTTAAGTTTTTCATACTTTGATAGAAACTAGCGATAGCTTGTGACCGAAATTTGACCATGTTTAATAACAATAAAATCGTTTTTAAGTTTAACAAAAGATTTTAGCCGTACAGAAAACATAATGAAAACAGTTTACATATGGATATATTTTCATGTATGTCACATGAATGTAGGGTGTGTAAAATTTATTTTTATTATTTAAAGGTATTTCTAATGCATTTTATTTAAAATATTAGGTTTCTGCAGTCCTCCACACTGTAAACTTCAACTGTGACCAATTTCATAGTCCACCACTCACGCAATTATTTTAAAAAGGTGTTCAAAAAATTTTCCTATGCGTATTAATATATAGATTCAAAAACTGCATAATTTCCGGAGTGCCATGTTATAAATTTAACAATATTTATATTCCAGTCGAAATACACAATGCTATTAAAGTTTAGTTTAATTTAGCTATAGCAAAAATATTGCAATTACCATGAAAAAAATATACGACAAAATATTCTCATTTTTTGCCAAACAAAAGAAATCTTATACAACATAAACTACACTCTATTTAACATTAAAAAGATGAATGCTAAGCCAGAGTTAAAATAAAGGAGGCTAAGATCATGCCCCTACGACCTGACTACAGCTACCTGCGGCACGAACTGCGAGTGAATGGTCACATATTTTCTGGGTATGCCACAGCTCGGCTAGTTGCGACCAAGGCGGTGTCGGCGGTGGATGTATTTAGAATTTGAAAATTGTTCAATATGTATGACTAATTTCAAACTCCACACGGAAATAAAACAAAATATTATGTTTTGGTCGCGCGATGTCATATGCGTCCCCTGATTTCACCGGTTGCGCCCCTCTTAGCTGTATTCGCTCATCACACCGCACGTCACAGTCGCGCTCGGTTCTTCCCGCACCGCAATACAGTTTCCTATATTTGTTTTCGTCGCTAATCACTTGCCACAACACAATTCACGTCGCAGGTCGCACCGCAGGTAGCTGTGGTCAGATCGTTAGGGTGTCCCCTGCGATATCGAATTTTGGCTTAGGGCAGTATCTTGACGATAAGCAGAAGAGTAATTGGCATCAGGATTTCCACCTGTTAATAAAAATTGACTTGCGTCTCGAGTGTTGACGAGCCGAATCACCGCCGCTAATGAATTTGACGTGTGTGTGTACACGTATACAAAGTGTAGGTTAGGATGTTTTCGTCGCTAATCAATTGCCGCAACATAATTCACATCGCAGGTCGCACCGCAGGTAGCTGTAGTTAGGGTGTCCCCTGCGATATCGAGTTTTGGCTTAGGGCAGTATCTTGACGATAAGCAGAAGAGTAAGTGGCATCAGGATTTCCACCTGTTAATAACAATTGATTTGCGTCTCGAAAGTTGACGAGCCGAATCACCGCCGCTAACGAATTTGGCGTGTGTGTGTACACGTATACAAAGTGTAGGCCAGGATGAGATATTTAAGATCGAATAAGACATTCCTATTGCCGTTGACGATCAAAAATGAGAAGTATGTAACAATCACATTCAAATGACACAGTTGACAGTGACACAATGACACAGATATGTTAAAATTATCGGCGCAGTTAATACAAATAAAAATGTACGTGTACTTAAAAATAAAATTATTTATTGTTCAATAGAATATTATTGTTATTTATCTCTAAGAATGTAATTAAACGTAAAGTAGATACACCATTAATATGATACTGCTATAAGAACTTAATATGATAAGACATCTATGCCTTATCCATAAAAATAAGTTTAAAAGAACAGCTATTAAAATGTTAACAATATGTAATTTTGAGACTTTTTTCAGCTGTTATGATGAAAAATTAAAAACCGATACAATATTGCAACTTTTGTAATACCTCGCGAAATATTGCACCTTGATTATAAAGCGACAGCCCTATCAAACAATTCGAAGAAAGGTTGATTTTTTCGAATTAAAAAAATATAACAAATGTCAGTTGTCTGTATTGAATAAGACTTTCTCTGGGCATATATGGGACCATGGGAGGCTTTTAATTTTTGCAAAAAATTGTACCTGCGTAGTAATAACTGGCTGACAATCGTGGAATCTCTAGTGATATTGTTTTAAAATGCAAAATTATAACTTAACTTCAAGGCTTTTTCCATTTTTTGACACGATTATCAATTTCTTGGATTTGAGTATGCACTGAATGCACTGAATGGGTAACAGCAGAATAAGTTCTATTAAAACATTTGAAAATTACAGGGAGAAAAAAGGATAAATAAAAAAACAAAGTATTTATTTCAGTTTGATATAACCTCTGATTTGCCCATCACAATAATGCGCACCATAGCATAGCCCCTTAAAAACTTCTCCACGTATATTTTATAAGATGGTAGACTATTTCTCAAAGACTTGTAAACTAAGATGTGATAGTTTTCCTTTTAAATTCATTATTTTTACTACTACCATGAATTTTTCACACCAAATGTAAAGAGTCACTTGAAAGTTTACTCTAAAAGAATTAGCACTTTAAAGCTTATATTTCACAAACGAATCCCTTAATGGAAAATTTGTTTTCGCAATCAAGCCTATAATAAATTTAAAACCTATACATTGATATCCCATACTATTGGGCACGCGAGAAAGGGTTTGGGTGTTTATTATATATATTCTGGTATTTATATATGTATTTCTATGTATTAGTATCGTTGACTAACACCCATAACACAAGCAAATATTTGCTTACTTTGGGGTTAGATCAGTAAGTGTAATTTCTCCCGTGAATATTTATTATTATTATTATTATTATTATTATTATTATTATTATTCTCTCAACTCGACTTACAGGCGGTTGGTTTTAATATTCACGGGCCAAGACCAAGTGTATATTATTACTTTTTCTATTCTACATAGAGCATGTTATTTAATTCAGTGGAACTGTTTAAAAAGCGGCGTACTATTGAACATGTATCTAGTATAACTGATTTTTGGAGGTTGATGTGTAAGGAGTTTCGGAGACCAAGGGTTTTTAACGCTATATCTAATGTCTTAGGAATTATGCCTGTAGTGGAAATGATAATAGGGACTATTAAAACTGTACTCTGATGCCACATTTCTTTGATTTCATCGACCAATGGTATATATTTTTGAATTTTATCGTTATGTTTCTGTTTAAGGTTATACGAATTTGGTACTGAAATATTTATTAAGTACGTTGTTTTGGTCGCTTTGATAGTAAGTGTAATGTCGGGCCTATTGTGCGGTGTCGTTAGATCTGTAATAATATCTCTGTCCCAGTATAATTTCGCTTTTCTATTTTCTAAGACATTACATGGCTTGTATTTGTAATAAGGTTGTATTTGTAATAAGGTTTATTATTATTATTATTATTATTATTATTATTATTATTATTATTATTATTATTATTATTATTATTATTATTATTATTATTATTATTATTATTATTATTATTATTATTATTATTATTATTTAATTTTTTTGCTCGATCTAACGTCGGTTTTAATAAATACCCCGTCCCACTACCTGCAGGAAAAAAGGTATTTATGTCCCCGTTGTTGTATGTAATTTTGCCTCGATAGATTTTGTGAGTAAGCCGTTGCATTTGAATCAGTTAAGCCAATTGGATATTCAGAGTCGGGTGTTTGATTGATATGTAAGTTGTTGCGCGATTCGCGTATTGAGTCTAGCGATGTTATATCATTTTGTCTGTTCTGGCTATGTGGGCTCTCCGCAAACATGTTATCTCCTAGCACCTTACTTATTATAATTGACGAATGTATTGCAGCCTGTTTTTGTAAAATACTGATGTCAATATTGGCGTTTAATTGATCCGTATATTTTGTTATATTTTTTGCAACTACTCCAGTGGCGCCAATCACCACGGGTATGATAATTGCTTGCGTGTCCCACAGGCTACTCACTTCCGCTTTTAATGGGTGGTATTTACTAAGTTTTTCAATCTCTTTTGATCCTATGTTGTAGTCAGATGGTACTGTAATATCTATCAAATATGTTTTATTATTTATTTTATCTATGTATATTATATCAGGCCTATTGTGTTTAACAGTTTTATCCGTCTGAACGGGAATTTCCCAAAGAATTTTGGCTGTCTGATTTTCAATGATTTGGGGTTGTTTTAGATTTTCTGTCCACCAAAAATTGGAAACTTTAATGCAGTGTTTTTCAGCCAGACACCAAATAACATACTGAACGAGGTTATTATGTCTCTTGACATAACAACTCCCTGCAAGGTTATCACATCCAGTAATAATATGTTGTGTTGTCTCATCTTTGCGTGCACACAGCCGGCATTTTCCATCAATGGGTTCTTTCAAAATATCACGTCTGTGTTGTCTGGTCGTAACAGCTTGATCTTGAATTGCAAATACTGATGATTCTACTCTCGGAGATATATTTTGTTTCTTTATCCAGTTAAAAGATGATTCTATATCAATGTTGGCGGCATCTAATATTTTTTTAGGAAATTGTCCGTGCAAAGATTTATATCGCCACGTTTTATTATATTTGTCAAATATTGCTTCCTTTATATCAATGTTCGTGTGTATATTTCCCTGTACTAAATTAAGCTCTTTTTCAATATCTCGTGCTTCATTAATGACTGAATATTTTTCTTTATGTATGTCATGTTTAATAATTGCTTTGATTAAATTATCACTTTCATTTTTTAAATATTGATTATATTTAAGTATCTGTGTTTTGTACATGTATTCTATATTTAATAATCCTCTTCCTCCTTGTGTTATTGGTAGATACAATCTATTAACTTCTGCCTTATGTTGATGTGCCTGTTTTGTTGTTAGTAATTTTCTTGTTTTACTGTCTATTTTCTTTAAGTCATTATTTTTAAAATTTATAATACCAAATGTGTATAGCAAAACTGGAATAGCGTAAACGTTTATAGCTTTAATTAAGTTTCGTGAATTGAGATGTATGTTAAGCAGTTTTCTAACTCTCCTAAAATATTCTTTTATAGCCTGATCTCTGATTATATTGTGTTCAATTTTCCCTGATTCGTGTATTCCTAGATATTTGTATGTATCTCCTATATTAAGTTGTTTGATTAACTGTCCATCCAATAATATATGACCTTCTCCCACTACTCTATTTCTATGTCCTGAATTAATATGAATAACATTACACTTATCTAATCCAAATTTCATTCCTATATCTCCTGTGAAGATCTCTACACTATCTACTAATATTTTTAAGTTATGTCTATTGTTAGCATATATTTTTTGTGGTTAATGCAGAAACTATCTCTAAGTTTGTAACCTTTTATACTGTATTTATTTAATATAAAAGAAAGAGGATTAATAGCTAGACAAAATAATAACGGTGAAAGGGAGTCGCCTTGAAATATTCCACGCTTTACGGAAATGGGTTCTGTTGTTATAGAGGTTTCAGTACCGCGCGCTGTCATGATTACTCTCCACGATGGCATAACAAGCTGGAGAATTTTTTTTACTACTGTTGGGCATTTGTAGTCACATCACACACACACACACATCCAGTACTTTGACCAGCCATTCGTGTGATACACTATCAAATGCTTTTTGATAATCTATCCACGCCATGCTTAAGTTTTTTTGGAATCGATGTGCATCCTCTAATATGGCTTTGTTTACCATCAAATGATCCTTACACCCTCTAGCACCTCGGCGACATCCCCATTGTTCTATTGCTAATATATTATTTTCATTACAGTGGTTATATAAAATGTCTGCCAAAACCAATTTAAGTAATTTATAAATTGTAGGTAGGCATGCTATTGGCCTCCAGTTTTTTGGTTCTTCTGTATCCTCATTTTTAGGTATAAGGATAACAAGTCCAGTTGTAAACCACTCTTCTAGAGTTTCTTCGTACTTGATTATTTTGGTAAACAATAAAGCTAAATGTCTATGAATACTGGTTAGATATTTTATATAATAATTTTGAATTTTGTCTATACCTGGGGTCTTCCAGTTTATTAATTTTCTACTCGCAGATTTTAATTGATCTTCTGTTATTTCTGTTATATCAATGGTACTAACTTCTTTTGTTGTCATTTCAACTTCCTTAATCCATTTCGACTCACTACTATTAATATTATATATATATAATAAAATTATATAAAATTGATGTCCAAAATTTTTCAACTTTCTCTTTATTAGGTATTTTAATTACTCTGTAATCGCTGCATTCTAAACTTTTGTAAAATCTGTGTTCATTGTCTTTAAATAATTTGTTTTGCTCCTTTCTAGCATTAATATCATTGTATCTCTTTATTCTACCGGCAAATGCTTTAATTTTTTGTTTTAATATCTCCTCAGCATTTTTATGATCATTATTACTTTGAATTTTATATTTTCTATATAACCTATCCTTAATTTTTATCATCCTTCGCGTGTTGACACCTTTATCTATTTCTATTAATTGCCCCAACTCTCTTCTAAGTAATTCTATTTTTGACTGGATTCTTTTTTTCCACGGTGGGTCGGTTTTAATTTTAAATGTTTTTTTTGGTAAGTACGGTGTTTGATTGTTATTAATTATAAGTGTTTTTGCTGCCGCATATATAATATCGTTGATATCTCGTAAAGAATTATACATAACTAATATATTCGGTAAATATTGATTGAGTTTATGCAGATTTTCTAAAAACTTTCTATTTATTTTCGCTTTAGGTAAAAATAGACGGTTTTCAATTCTTGTTTCTTTTGTTTCAGCTAATGTTTGTAAAAAATTTAAAATAATTGGATCCTCATCTTCTTGTGCATGTACATGTTGTGTGTCCTCTATACTTTCAAATTCTCTATTTGTGTCGTCTGTGTGTTGAATTTTACGTGACTAATAATATTTTGTGTTACCGTATCAACCAAGTCTTCTTCTTCAATCCCGTTTCTTTGAGGGCTTTTTACTGTTTCTTTATTACCTTCTGTGTGATTTTGAATTCGGTTGAGTAACTCCTGTGATAAAATGTTCTGTTTTATAACTCTACGTGCTTGAGTAGCCAGAGTGTTACCATTAAATTTGTGTATCTTTGAGTTATTAGGATTTCTCTCTTTAAATAATTCCTGTAATCTAGCTATGTATCCAATACCACCCGACCTCGCTTTGAAATAACAAAACATTAGTTCATGGAGTTCGTCTGTTGACCACTTTCTTCTTTTATGGTCGTTAGCATCATTATTCGTGGTCATCATAGACGAGCCGGCAGAGCCTTAGGATGCTGCCCTACTCTGCAAAGCATCATCTATATCCCCCCTACCCCAACTTTCGGCTGTAATATGTTCGGGTCCCCCGACTCTCGCCCGCCTGCTCAGCTGAGAGCCGCTGACGGTTTGCATGCTGTCACGTCCAGCGCCAGCTCCAGACGTGCCCCGACGATCACCCTCGGGAAGCGGCCCAAGTCTACTATTACGAAATTGTCTCTTCATTTTTAAGAAGGTTACTAGTGCTCCGTTAGTCATTGGTTAAGTGTCCAACTCTATGAGTTTCCAATGTCCGCCCCTCACGTGGTAAAGATGGTCGTACCGGACGTGGAGTTAGTTTTGTTATTATTATTATTATTATCTTCTTCTTTTTTTCTCAGTTCAAAAACTGGCTTTAACTGTGTTTACGGGTCGAAACCAAGTAAACGCAGTGTGTTGTGTGTAAGAGTGTATGTATCATATGAAGGGTGCATTTTCTTTTTCATCTATTTGCATGAACTTTCTAACTATTCTGCATGTATTTAATATTGCGGCTTTCTGTAATGGTATGTAGGTATTATTATCAAGTTCTATTAATTTTAGACTATGACTTAAATGTTTGGGTATAACGCCGGTGGTAGAAATTACGATAGGGACAATATACACCTTTTCCTGTCTCCAAATACGTAACACTTCCTCTTTCAGGTCAGCGTATTTATTTATTTTCTCAGTTATAGTTTTTAGTAAATTATGAGTGTTGGGAACTGCTATATCTATAAGGTAAGTTGTTTTAGTTGTTTTATCCTGTAAAGTTATATCCGGTCTATTATAGTGAATGGTTTTGTCTGTCAGTATTGCGCGGTCATAGTAAAGCTTATAATTATCGTTTTCTAAAATTGTTTCAGGTGTATTTTTGTAATACGGTGTGTTTGTGTTCTGTATTAATTTATGTTTGAGTGCTAATTTCTGATGAATTATATTAGTAACCTGGTTGTGTCTATGCGTGTAATCTGTTTGGGTTAGTGTTGTGCATGCTCCTGTAATGTGTTGTATCGTTTCTGGTT
Organism: Apodemia mormo; assembly: GCA_036924255.1. Lineage (NCBI taxonomy): Eukaryota > Metazoa > Arthropoda > Insecta > Lepidoptera > Riodinidae > Apodemia > Apodemia mormo. The sequence continues at coordinate 40,307,097 of JAUPFN010000001.1, read as the reverse complement.
GCATGTGGCATTTTCGGCATTTATCATTTATTATTGCAGGGTCTTTAATTATATATTTTTGATAGTTTTTTGTACTAATCACCTGGTCCTGTATAGCTATCATAAATCCTTCCGTTTCTGGAAATAAGTTACCAATTTTAAGCCATTTGTTTGAAGCTAATCTATCTATGTGAGGTTGTTCCAGGTCATGAGGATGTCGGCCGTGTAAAACTTTTTTTTTCCATTCTTCTATTTTTTGTTTCTCAGGATCACTATCTACATTCGTTGTAATTATGTTTTGAAGTAAGTTAAGTGGAGTGTAATTTTGATCGTTTTGCGTTATGATTTCATGAATATTACTACTTTGAGATTTTGTGTAGAAGAATGTTTGAAGTTTTTTTATTTGCTTCTTCCACAGGTGATTTATGTCTATAAGACCTCTACCACCATCTTGCCTCTTAATAGTTAGCCTTTCTGTTGCAGATTTAGGGTGTAAGTTATTGTATTTTGTGAGTGTAGTGCGTGTGATACGTTCTATTTGTTCTATATCAGTTTTAGTCCATTTAATGATTCCAAAAGAATATGTAAGTATTGGTATGGCGAATGTATTAATTGATTTAATAAGGAATTTACTACAAAGTTTAGTTTTACACAGTACGTTTAGTCTCCTCTTATATTCGTTAGTTAGTGTGTGCTTGATTGACATGTGATCTAACCCTTTCAGTTGTTTATATCCTAAGTATTTGTACAGGTCAGTGGATTCCATAGCCGTTATGGTGTCTGCCTGATTAATTGTATAGTCGCCTGGTCGAACTTTGCCTCGCATAATATGTAATGTTTTACATTTCTCTATCCCCAATTCCATTTTAATATCTCTGCTAAATTGGGTAGTAGTATATATTAACGTTTTCATATCTTTTTCAGATGTGGAATATAACTTAATATCATCCATGTATATTAGATGTGAGATAACTGTATTTTTTGTGTTGCGTTTAAAGTAATAACCAACTTGTGTAGAATGTAGTAAGTGTGATAAAGGATTTAGGGCTAAGCAGAACCATAAGGGACTTAAAGAATCTCCTTGATAAATGCCTTTTTTGATAAATATTTGTCTAGTGGTAAGTGTTTTATTATGTGAATTTAGTTGAAGTGTCGTTTTCCACTGTGACATCATATTGCGCAAAAAATCTATAAGTTTAGGATTTATTTTGTATATTTGTAATATTTGAATTAACCATGAGTGAGGCATACTGTCAAACGCTTTTTTATAATCGATATATGTGCAGTGAAGGTTTTTATTCTTTGCTGTGGCATGTTTGTGGATAGTGGAGTCTATAACGAGTTGTTCCTTACATCCCATGTGGCCCCGCCTGCAACCTTTCTGTTCTTCCGCTAGGATATTATGGTGTTCGATATGTGTGCTAATTTTTGTTGCAATAGCTGACGTTAATATTTTATATATTGTCGGTAAGCAGGTTATTGGTCTGTATTGAGAAGGTTGTGATGAGTGGTGTGATTTTGGAAGCATATACGTTATTCCTGTAGCAAAAAAATCAGGTATATTTTGATGGCCTAATATTAAATCTGTCAAATTTTTAGCTAAAGTTTTATGTAAGAAAGTTAGTTTTTTATACCAGTAGTTATGTATTTTATCTATACCCGGTGATTTCCAGTTGTGTAATCTAGTTGTGATATTTCTAATGTCAGTTTCTGTAATTTCCGAAAATTCCATTTCTTGTGCTAAACTCCATTTATTTTTTTCTATAGTTATCCAGTCAGCGTTGTTATTGTGTTCTACTTGCTCTTCCCATATGCCAGCCCAAAACAGTTCTAATTGTTCTTCCGTAGGTATCTGTGGGTCATTTTCATTGTTTATTTTTGCCTTTTGTAAATTTCTATAAAACTGTTTTTCATTTGTTGCAAACATATTGTTGTCAATTTTATTCTGCTGCGCCTTTTTATACCTTTTTAACCTGCTTACTTTGAGGGCTAGTTTTTGCTTTAATGTATCCAAAAATTCTTGAGGATTTTTATTGTTATTTTCATGTCTTGTATGTGTCAATCTGTGTTTAAATATAGCCTCGACTTTTTTTTATCAATTTTCTTGATCTATTGTTATTTATATACTGGGTAAGTCTCCCACAATCTGCTCTTAGTTTCTCTATATCTTTTTCGAGTCGGATTTCCCAATGTGGTTTCTTATTGTTTTCTCGTTTGAAGTTTTGTGTATTATATCTAATTTTATAATGTAGTTCTTCCGAAATTACTAAGGCTGTAGAGTACATTATTGTATGTATATCAATGAGTTGTGTTTCTTCAGTAACAAAATGATTTAATATATTGTTATTAAATAAATGTACTAGTCTATCAAGTTGAGGACTGTATTTTAATTAAGGCAATTTAGGTCGTGCTTTTGGATCCGATCCAGAAAATTCCAATAGTGTTTTTCTAAATCTGTCATATATTTGTTGGGTTATATCATTTCTTGTTGTATCGACTATTAGGGTTTCTATATCATTTTCAATTGTGAGTGTCATGGATTCAGTCTGTGTAGAAACATGTGTCGATTGAGTGTTTTGACTTAGTAGCTGAGGCTGTGAAGTAATTTCTGTCTCATTATCTGGTGTGAGTTGTTCGACGTTTCTTGCATTTAGGATTTCTGTTTGCAACTGAATCTGTACTTCTTCTTTAAGTTGATTTAGAGTTTCTTCAGTAAGTAGTTTATTTTTAATTATTGTTCGTCTTTGATCAGAGATTCTTTGTTCGGAGACTTTAACTTCCGGATTTTGTTTTTCAAAAAGTTCATGCAGTTGTTTTCTGTATGTGGTGAAATCTGATTCTAGTTTAGTAATGTAGTAATACGTACGCATGATAAACATATTAACTTCGTTGCTCCATCTCATACGTATTCTTGGTTTACCAGCCTTGGTGGACGCAGGTAAAAAGGTATTAACCACCCGCACAACATCCAAAGTTGGTGTGGGTGAATCTAAATTTAAACTATGTATAAATGGTAATGTTTGCACTGAAGGTGTGTTGGATATAGTAGTTGAACTATAAGGTTCTTCTGGATTATTAGTGCTGTCCGTATGTCTGTCATCTCTATAGTAGGGTTCGACTGTAGTGTTTTTATCGGTGGAAGCCCGCCTGTTCGACTCCTCACCGCTGATGGTTCGCATGCTGAAACACCCAGCATCAGCTCCAGGTGTACCCCGACGATTGCCCCCGGGAAGCGGCCCTCTCAATTTCTATTTTTATTATTATTATTATTATTATTATTATTATTATTATTATTATTATTATTATTATTTTTCTTTTATTATCTCGATTTAACAATCGGTTTGATGACTGCCCCGTTCTGTGACTCACAGAAAAAGAGACAACCATTTCCCCATTACTTTCTTTTTTTTCTCTTGCGTGTGTTGTATGATGTATGTGTATCAGACGAATGAGTCGTGATTGATGATTGTTGTGTGATTTGCGTGTCAGCTGATGACTGATTGATTTGTGTCTTAATTTGTCTAGATCCTTTTATTTGTGGGTCAGGTAAGGAATGGGATGCGTTTGATGATTCTTGCTTATTTTGTGTGTATGGTGATTGTTGCGTGATTAATGTTCTGGCTCTTGTTGGTGTTATGTTGTATGTGTTTAGCGAATAGGGTGTGATTAATGATTGTTGTGTGCTTAGTGACTGTTGTGTGTCTGATGACTCTTGTGTTGTATATGTGACGGGAGATTCTTGTGTAGTATGAGTTCGTTGTGTGTCTTGTGTTTCTGTGTTGTGTGTTAATATAGTTGACGTATTAGGATTTTGTGTACTGTTTACAAATACGGTATCTCCAAGTACTTTACTGAGTATGATTGATGAGTGTATAGCCGCTTGTTTTTGTAGGATACTGATGTCAATAAAAGCACCTAATTGGTCCGTGTACTTTTTAATATTTTTAGCTACTATACCTGTGGCGCCTATAACGATAGGGATGATTGTCGCTTGCGTATTCCACAAGCGACTGACTTCTGTTTTGAGAAGATGATATTTACTTAATTTTTCTATTTCTTTCGGACCTACATTATAATCAGATGGGACTGTTACATCTATTAAATATGTTTTTTTATTTATTTTATCTAAGTATATTAAGTCGGGTCGATTGTGTAGAACAGTGACATCAGTTTGAACGGGCATTTCCCAGAGAATTTTAGTTGACTCATTCTCTTTGACCTGCGGCTGAATGAGAATTTCCTTCCACCAAAGGTCGGAGACTTCTATTTTATGTTTTTTTGCTAAGCACCAGTAGATGTACTGAACGAGATTATTATGTCGTTTGACATAATAGGTTCCCGCTAGTTTCTCGCACCCGGATATAATGTGCTGCGCCGTCTCATCTTTATTAATACACAGGCGGCACTTCCCATCTATTGGCTCTTTCAAGATGTCACGTCGATGTTGTCGTGTCATGACAGCTTGGTCTTGAATTGCAAATATTGAAGATTCAGTACTTGGAGATAATTTCTGTTTTTTTATCCATACAAATGATAGTTCTCTATCTATGCAGGCCTGATCTAGTATTTTTTTGGGAAACTGTCCATGTAGCGGCTTATTTCGCCATGTTTCATTACTTCGTTTTACTATTGCTTCCTTATTATTATTATTATTATTATTATTATTATTATTATTATTATTATTATTATTATTATTATTATTATTATTATTATTATTATTATTATTATTATTATTATTATTATTATTATTATTATTATTATTATTATTATTATTATTATTATTATTATTATTATTATTATTATTATTATTATTATTATTATTATTATTATTATTATTATTATTATTATTATTATTATTATTATTATTATTATTATTATTATTATTATTATTATTATCATTATTATTATTATAATATATAGAACTTCCTTGTAAAGTTACTAGTCCGCTCGTAACCACGATCAATGTAACTTGGCCGAAATGTCGAGCTTTACAAGAAAGTTCTATATGTACGCGTTTTTGACCCATTTATATATTTTTAAAAATAATAGTAGAACGCGTTAGTTTAAAAGTTCATATCTTTCGTTCTGCCAGGCAGTCCAGGTCGTAAGAGGCAAACTGGCTATGCGAGTCACTACCATCGCGACTACTAGGTGGTAGAGTTCTGCACTGTCTCACCCGGGTCAGGTATTATCGACTAATTCCTACCACAATAGCGTCAGTACTTGGCACTGTCGTGTGCCGATCTGTAGAGTAAAGTAGCCGTTAAAATTAAGACCTCGCCACAATAATAGCAACGCAGCAACACCTTTGGTGTCTGTAAGCGACGGTTGCCTCTATCCATCAAGAGAGCCATCTGCTTGTTTGCTATCTTATGATTAAATAAAACAAGTAGGTGATCCTATAAAGGATCCGTTTTTCATTTTCAGGTTCGGAACCCTAAAGGAAAATAATTTTATTTATTTTGGGCTAGATCCACTCGTGTAATTTGTCCAGTGATATTATTTATTTATTATTTATATATAAACTATGTATTGTACTATTAAATTCAGTGCTTAGTTTTTGCTACAGTTACAAGTACATCATTGACTGCACCCCTGTCCCTTGTCAACCACATGCATATGCAGCAGATGTACTCACAAATAAACACCTATTGACAAAAGTTATGAATATATGCTCAACCCGTCTGCTTTATACACCTTTCAAATAATATAGGGTAAGTAACCAGTTTGTGGACCAGGGCTAAATATTAATTTGAGAGACCGTTTGTCAAATAAAAATTACGTTGAAAGTCGTTTATATCGTAACTGGCGTAGAAGCCTTAAAATGATAAATATAATTTATTAATTAATTATAATTTAATTATGTTAATTATAATTTAAGTATAAAAAAAATCTATATTTAAATTTGAGTAGCTCAAAAACTATTGAACCCGTTTTGATAAATAAAAAGATCACTTTTAGATTTTTTAAATATTTAATCGTGACTGTATTTAGAAACTTTTTATATTATGCGCTATGCGGTCGAGGTACATACTTAGTATATATTAAAATATAAAATATACAATTATAAGTAGGTTATTTTCTTTGAATCGTTAAATTAAATTAAATTTTGGATCTGGAACGTCGTCCACTATTTGGTGAGCCCCACAGACTACATAAATACTAATAGATACGCCACTGGGAAGAAAACGTATCGCCGCGCATATGAGCAAACGCTCCTATTACTTTCAAAAATATCATACATTTGTAGGTTATGTTATATTGTGAAAAATATAAATAAACTAAGTTGTACTGTTTTTCGCACCGAATGAGATGACAACATTTAAAAATTACCCTTTAAATGATTTTATTTCATCATCCATTTTTCATAGTAACGGGGTCATATAGATAGTAGTCTAAACTTAAACTCCTGTTTGTCACGCTTCATTTGAATGTATGCAAGCCTTGAAAATTCTCATTTGATACTTTTAAAACAGGTCCGACAAATGTGCGTTCTCTTCGGGCGCAGCTACATATACGACGAAGATTCGTGCTTTTTAGTCAGAACGCTGCACTAAGCCGAGGTCCGGTCTCACAGGAGATAGCCCTTAGCGCGGGCGTTATAAGCCCAAATATAAATTTAAACTCTGGTTGAGCACTCTGCTCGCCCAAAAAGTCCGGTGACGCAGTAACGACCCTTATGGTCAACTGTAATAGTCATTTCGAAAAAAAAAGATTCGTGATAGTTCGCGAAGGGGCTAGACGCGTCACTGCAGTGGGCGTCAAACTACGGTCCGCACGTGATATTTGTGCGACTCACAACAAAGAAACTATAATATAATTACGATAAACAATAATAATAATAATAACAAATTAGAATTTATCCGCATACATATGTTTAGGTAATTTCATGTATAAACCGTATTTTGATATTGACCTAGTGTATCGACGAATGCTATTTTATTTTGTTCCATGGAAAAAAAATAACATACGACAATATGACCTTCATGTTTATGAAGCTGTATCATAAGTTCGTAATCTTTGGGCAAATGAAAAACAGTATACAGTAGCATATAATTAAAGAATTTAAGGAACGAATGATAATGAATTAAGAATTTGAGGAGAAAAGATTTTAAGGAATGATTCAATATTCTTGTTCGCTTTGTCGTGTGCCGTACAATTATCATCAGCAGGCCGCACAAATATAACCTGCCGGCCGCGGTTTGATAACCAGTGATAATACGACGTCATTATGACGTAAGCAGGTGTCGCGACATAGTTCGTGCTAGCGCGAACCTTCGCCGTAGCCCGATATATGTAGCTGCGCCCGAACGAGGTGGTTTGATACCCCGAACCCGTAATTTCCAAAATTCTTGGTAGACCAGAAACATTTTTAAATATTAAGTGTAGCATATATTCACGAGGTTGTCGAATAATGAAATAGGTGGCCATCGTCTTCATATATTTCAAACTCCAAGATTTTGGCTAGATATTTGTTTTACAAAGGACTGTAATTTTTATGTTTCATATTTTTGATTTTGATTTACGCTGGATGCTGCCCTAGTCCTGATTGTTATGCCGCTTTTTTTGGTTTGTGAGGAAGTGATTAATTACGTCGCCTTAGGCACGGGCGTCACGCGCCTATGGGTAAATACGCAGTGGTGGATTTACCTATCGGATTGATAATATATAAAAATAATAAAGTTTGTGGTATATGGCATAAGGGTGAAAATAGCGTGTACTATCATAAGTTGTTTACAATAATATAAATGATTAAAAAAATTATCGTCAATTGATCTAACTCCAAAGTAAGCAAATTTTTGCTTATAACATATGAGTAAGTCAATTACATACAAAAATTAGGCGGCAGTACATCTTTTTAATATATATAAGTTACGTGTCACGTTGTTTGTCCGCTATGGATCCCTAAGCTGCTGAACCGATATCAATGAAATTTTGTAGACATCTACTGTTTGGTACAACTTAAAAGATTTTTTATCTCAATTAACTCCGCCCTCTTACCCCACAAGTAATGTGTATGGCAAAATAGCGTTTGCCGGGTCAGCTAGTACATACATATTATAATATTCTTGATGGTGATCTAAGGATCGGCGATTTGTTTTGATCACCATCGTTAGGAGTAGTCCACCAGTCCACTAGATGCGTATTTACCCTATTGCAAAATATAAAACACCTTTCCAAACAAAGCAAATATTATTCTCGATCAATAATCGCGTACGCAAGTGCCTTTCATGGCGACTGTGTACAAAAATTATTAAAGGATTGTTACCAAATGGAACAGAAATTGTGCATCACAAAAAAATAAGTAGGATTCTAAAAATAAAAATAAATTTCAGAAAGCCGGTTTCTTTGTGTAGTCAGCAGAGTGTCTGAACAACAGCTTTGGTACACCACGATTGATCAATTTGTAAAAAAGGGTTGTGATTTTCATTGCTGCATTTTATCTGTATGTAACGACTATCGCTAGTTTCTTGCGATAACCACAAACGATGACTTTAGCTTCTCATCCTAGGTACGGGGGTGTTAACACGCCACTAATGAATTCCTTGCTTCTACGAATTTTTTTTTAGGAAAACCTTTTAGATAATTAACGAAAATTTAAAAGATTATTTTACTTGACTTGAATGCAGGATTTAATGACCTGATTCAAATGGGTCAACCACTAGACTATTAGGCAGTTTAATCAAGAAAATGTATGGAATTAGAGCGCATATAGAAATTTGTATGCGGATAAACTTCGCGCTAGACTTGATGAATCATTTTTAAAATTATATTTTAAGGTTTTTTCTGTCATTTAATGTTTTTGTCTTATTTGAAAGGTTGTTATTATTTATTGTATACGTTTAGTACTGTAAGGTACCTTACCTGATATTAACAAATGTATGTAAACAGTATAATTTCTGTCTTCTGATAGACTGAGTACCATATTTTAAAAGTATAAAAATAAGTTTAAACGCCCCGTTGGTCGAGTGGTTAGCGACCCTGACTACGCAATCAACGGGGCTCGGGTTCGATCCCCGACGGGGACGAGCATTTGTGTGATGAGCATAAATGTTTGTATTTCCGGGTTTGGGTGTTTATTATGTATGTAAAAGTATTTATATATGTATTTCTATGTATTAGTATCGTTGACTAACACCCATAACACAAGCAAGTAATTTGCTTACTTTGGGGTTAGATCAAGAAGTGTAATTTGTCCCGTGAATATTTATTTATTCATTATATCGTCGAAACCTCAATTCATATATACTCTAGAAAATTATAAAAAAAAATGGCTCGTCTAGTTGGATTGGTAAAAGACTGAACTTACTGAAGGAGATTGTTTAATATTTGAATCTGATACGGAATATGTAAAAAATAGGTACTTACTTAAATTTTGACCTAATTATCCAAAAATATTTAGTACGGATACATTTTTTTTCATTTATTCAAGGCATGGGAGTGGATACCACTCCCATAACACATCACGCGTCAAACTCCGTGCTGCTACTAAGATTTTGTATTTTCGAGAAAATTCTCGAAAAAACTTTGCCCGACCCGGAATTCAAACCCGGAACCTCATGATCTGAGTAGAATAAGCTAACCCCTAGACCACGAGGCAGTCAAATAAAAATAAATAAATCATTATTTCAATACTTTGCATTTAACTACATAAATTATACTCAATACCTTTTATTGACTACATATACTCAACTACAAAAAAATACAACACCTTTTCACACGGAGCCAATATTATTTACAGAGAAAGGTTCTCGATCAATAATCGCGTACGCAAGTGCCTTTCATGGCGACTGTGTACAAAAAATATGAAAGGATTGTAATACCAAATGGACCAAAAATTTTACGTTACAAAAAATAAGAAGAGTTTCAAACATGGAATGTTATGTCGTTACAATGACTGATTTTTAATAAGTGCATATTTTATTTTTTATGGTCTAGGTTGTAAAAGGCGACGGATTGGCTATTTGAGTCACTACCATCGTGGCTACTAGGTGGTAGAGTTCTGCATTGTCTCGCCCGGGTCTGGTACCACCTCCTTACCTATTCCTGCCGCAACAGCGTCAGTGCTTGTTACTGTCGTGTTCCTGTTTGGAGAGTAAGGTAGCCGGTTAACTTGTGCATGTGGCATTAGACCTCGCCACAAGATAGCAACGCACCATTAACACCTTTGGTGTCTATAGGCGATGGTTGACTCTTTTTTTTTTATGGAATAGGGGACAAACGGGCAAGAGGCTCACTTGACGGTAAGTGATCACCGCCGCCTATGAACAGCTGCAACACCGGAGGTACTGCAGGTGCGTTGTCGGCCTTTAAGGAATGAATACGCTCTTTTCTTGAAGGCCCCTAAGTCGTATCGGTTCGGAAACACATCCGCTGGTAATTGATTCCATAGAGCAGTCGTGCGGGGCAAAAAATGCCTTGAAAATCGCACTGTAGTGGACTTGCAGACATCCAAATGGTGTGGGTAGAATTTAGAATTTTGGCGTGATGTTTGATGGTGGAAATCAGCGGATGGTATTAAGCCAAACAACTCCTCGGAACACTCCCTGTGGTAATAGCGATAGAAGATGTAGAGAGAACCAACATCTCTTCGCAACGCCAAAGGATTAAGCCGATCGGAAAAAGCCCGATCATCGACAATACGAGATGCTCTACGCTGTATGCGGTCAAGAGGAAGGAGCTGGTACTGCGGAGCTCCTGCCCAAAGATGAGAACAACTAACAAGTCGCTTGTCAGGCCTCATATGAGCCTGACTTGCGACTTGTATAGTTGTAAACGGTCGGCTAGTGTGAAGTACTGTTTTGCCCTGTTCAGAACACCAATTTTTTTGGACGCCAGCTGTGCTTTACCTTCCAAATGACCACGAAACTGGATGTTACTCGATATGTCGATACCAAGAATTCCAATGCTGGCTGAGGCAATCAGAGAAGTATTCTCAAAACGAGGGGATAGGGCAAAAGGTGTTTACTTGGCGGTAAACGCACAAACTTGTGTCTTCCTTGGGTTGTATTGGACTAAATTTAGCCGACCCCATTCCGAGACTTCGTTCAACGAATCCTCGACTTCAGACACAAGTTTTTTCCGGCACTCGTCAACATGTTCTCGAGAAATGTTAGCGCGGCTGGAATATACAGCATCTCCTGTACTATCGTCTGCATAACAATGAATGTCGCTAATTTGCAGCATATCATTGATATGCAGAAGAAACAAGTAGGAGATAGCACGCAGCCATGGGGAACACCAGCATTGACGGATTTTGGGTTTGAGCATACACCGTCGACAACAACCTTAATGCTACGATCTGCCAAAAAACTGGTGATCCAGTTGCATAATTTATCGGGAAGTCCATAAGATGAAAGTTTAGCAAAAAGTGCTTTGTGCCACACACTATCAAAGGATTTCGCTATGTCCAAACTAACAGCTAGCGCTTCCCCTTGGTCTCAACTGTCTTCGCCCACCTATGAATAAGGTAGACCAAAAGGTCACCTGCCGAACGACCGCGACGGAAACCATACTGACGGTCACTTATCAGCAGATGCTCTTCTAGGTACCTTAAGAGCTGGCAGTTGACAATGGATTCCATTATCTTTGAGAACAGGGAGGTGATAGCTATGGGCCGATAATTGGACGGATCTGAACGATCGCCTTTCTTGAGTATTGGGTGCACTAAAGCTGTCTTCCAGGAATTTGGTACGACGCCTGAATTATACGAGAGCAGAAGTAAAAGTCGCGTCAACACCGGAGCCAAATCGAGAGCACACGTTCTTAACACGATTGGTGGAATAGCATCAGGCCCACTCGACTTATGGATATGCAGGGAAACTAAAAGCTACTAAAGTTTTTCGAATAGAGCTCTTTCCATTATTTACATTTAAAATACCTATTACTGGCTGCACCCGCAATTTCAGTCACATGACTCAAAGCCTTTACTTCATTTTGATCAATCGGGTTACAAAGTAGCCTATAGTCTTGTGCAACAATTTCAAACCCGATCGGTTTATGCCATAACCATGCCAAATATATATATATATATATATATATATATATATATATATATATATATATATATATATATATATATATATATATATACATATATATATATTTCGCAGAAGACAATAAATTATTATAATATACCACCATATAGTCGTCTTATCACTGAATCAGTGCGCATGTTAGGCACGGTCGGTTCTCTAGCTGTGAGTCCTCTTATAAACCGATCTACTGACTCGGATTTCGTTACGACAGGCGATAGTTGATAGATGCTGGCCGAGGGATGACTGTTAAGATATAAATGACGTAAGTGACGTATGCAACGATCAAGTCAACTACACTTTATTCTACTCTAGATAACGCTACGCTACCTTAGGTTGCAAATACTCTCATACTTCCTCACATATATATATATATATATATATATATATATATATATATATATATATATATATATATAACTTAGTTGTTCCCGCGGGATTCATCAAAAACTGTTATAATGCAGCGGGCGGGAGGGCGCTGCTAGTATTAAATATGGATTAGAATAGATAGGTTTCATATCGATGATGTTATTTTCGGTTAGTTATTTCCTTGATTATTTTTGGTTGGATGTTTCGTTCACGGTTTAGCTTGTTTACTTCTGAGTGTTTTTTTGCATCTCTTTAAAGATCTGCATGCGCGTGATTACACAGATTACCTTTTAACAGCCACTGTTGTAAGCTGATGGGAATAGAGCTTGGATGAATAATCCTACTTTCTACTAAACGTGAAACTTCTTCCTATAATAAATGTGAAAGTGTGTTTAGATGCATGGATGTTTATGGCTCTTTCACGCAAAAATGACCGAACCAATTTGGATTAAATTTGGCACACATATAGATGATGACCTGAAATAGCACATCCCAATTCTAATCCCGAATAAATAGATTGTTCCCGAGGGATTTACTAAAACTTTTATAAAGCAGCGGACTGCAGGGCGCACCTAGTAGATATATATAATAGTTATAATAATAGTCATAGTTATAATAGTTCCATGGCATAGAAACCAGATGTAAGGTCTTGCTGAACACTCTGCTCGCCTGAAACACAGAATAACAACGAAACGCCCGGATTAGTAGCGTAACGTAGCGGTAATTTGGACCGACATTTCGAAGAAAGAGGACAGACATATAGAAAGAGTCCAACTGTTGACTGAAAATATAGTTTACGAATGGTGCTGGGCGGCTGGCGTAGCATAAATTAGGATATGAAGTTAGCTGTTGTAAACGAGTGAAATGTGCTGAGCATAATATTGTGTATTTATTAGCGCTATTTAACAGAGTGTATTTAACATCGTACTGTAAATGTATCGAAAAGCGCTTTTACCGCTTTCTTTCTAAAAATTCTTACGCGACAGTGGTGGGACCATGATTAGATGCTTTTTGATGGACATTTTTAATCCACAGAGTCTGTACTCCTTACCTCTAGACTCCATGTTAGTGAGACTTTGAAACGTGTTCATTTTGTATTTTCGAGCGGGTCGTTGATCAGCCTCTAACGACGTTTGGATGAATGGATGTTTGGATGGATGGATGGATGTTTGTCACGCAAAAACTACAGAATGGATTTGAATGAAACTTGACAGACAGGTAGATGATGACCTGGAACAGTACACGGCTACTTTTTATCCTGGAAAAATTATGTGATCCCGCGGGATTCGCCGAAAACTTTAATGATGCAGCGGGCTGCACGCAGCAGCTAGTATATTATAAGCATAATACGAAATATTTAGTTTAGCCACAGATTACTTAGTTTAACTTCCTAAGAAATTTCTATCCATTTGTCATATTAATTTACACATTGCTGTAAATACATCTCTAAAACCCAAAACTTAGGGTTTATTTCACCACGAGTAATATAATGTTCCGCACTTCACTAAAGTGTGAACCAGATCGAAGATGTTGCTCTCCAAAGTGTGAAATCCTGTTCATTGGGACAAAAAGCTTAAGTGTATGTTGCTGTCAGTAACTCAACACGGTCTTTTGGATATTTTACTAGAAAATATTATATTTTTTATTTATTTAAGTATTTGTTTTATTTACATACTAGCCGATCTGACGTACTTCGTACCACCTTAGAACAGATTTAAAACGGCAAACATTTGGCAGTTTCTATAGTGAAATAAAAGTGATGTATTTATTATTATTTTTACAATTTTTCCATTTTTCTCTCCATAAAAACCTTCCTAGGACAAATTAGCCAAAATTTTTCAGCCACTCTCGAGTTTTGCGCTTAGCAACACATTTAGCGATTCATTTTTATTTATATAGATTGTGCGTACATATATAAAATATGTAACTATATATACACAAGTTTGTTTAAGGACAGCTTTTAAAAAATTATCCATATGCCTATCTACTAGGCAGTTCGTAAAAGGCAAATCTGTAGTATGACTTGTGAGTGTTAGATGGGAGAGGCTAAAAAATATCGCCCGACCATGCCCGACTTTGGCATTGGTGCCTTACCTATCCCTGCCGCAATCGTATACTTATGAGTGACAGTATCGTTTTGTAGTCTGAAGGATAAGGTATATTATGCATATGGCATTACATCTAACCACACGGATGGTAAGTTACTATTAACACCTTTGCGGTCTATAAACAATGGTTATCTGTTTTCATTATTAGAACCATCTTTTGTTTGATATTCTATGTCCTATGACATAAAAAAGCCTAAATAAGGTTCAAAGAAAGAGAAAAAAATTAAATGCTCCGAAATACATATAAAAAAAATTACATATACAGCATGATTAACTGTGTTATTATTAATTTAAGTATTAATTGCAGATTCGTTACAACTCTGCCTATCACCTCGGGAATAAAGGCGTGACGGTATTTTTTAATTATTATTTACTAATCATGACATGATTTATGTATGTTTTTAAATCGAAATCAGTGATATTAATGTAATTAAAAAAAGTAAAAAAATATTTTTTTGCTTATATTATTTAATCAGAAATAGCTTAAAATAACATAAGTTATTTAAGGAATAATAAAATAAAATAAAATTTTATTATAATAATAAACAACTTGGCCAGAAAAGTGACGTCCAAAAATTTTTTTAGGTGCCTCGTGTTGAGAGGTACCTGACTCACCTAGATGTATCATCTACGATTTTGCATAGTTTTTGAGTTACAATTTTTAGTGAATTTTTGCAAAATTGTGACCGGATCAGTTTCAAAAATTTCTAAAAAAAAGTAGAAGGTTTCTTCGATTTCTTTTATATAAATCTCTATAAATTGTGCATTTATGAATAAAATAAACAGCCTTATAGCTTTAATGGGATTTATTAATAAATTCACCTAAATTTGAGAATTTATGTTAAGTGAGTTATTTAAATTTTCAACTTAAAATTAAAAATCCAAACTGGCAATTAATCTAACGCTAAACTATCAAAATAAACTAACCCGATGAATTTGTAGCGCCACAGACCAGATTTGAAATCATCTGTTTCAACAGAAAAATAAGTATTATTTTCCTCTCTTTTTCTCTTCAAAAACTCCTTCTCGGACTTAATTTATATCGGACGACTACGATGACGATTTAATTTTCTCTGACAAATAATATAAAAAAAATAAGCGGAATTGGTCTAGCCTTTCTCGCGTTCAGCGCTTAGAAATATATTAAGTAATTAATTTTTATATAGAGACAAAATTAATTAAAATTGGCCAGTTGAGAGACTGCACTAAATTGCAACTGTCTTGCAACAACCACGTGCGCTTACAGGTGCTGCCACAGCTAATGAGCAGGGTCCCACGGGACGCGAACTCTGCACCGCGAGGCATTTCCTGAAGACCACTGCCATTGATCATTAGGAGTATCCGAAATACATTTACCATTGTCAAACTATCCACTTTGAACACATGTGGTAGTTTACGATTCGTTTTATCGCCTTACACTGTCCCGCAAACTTTTTGTGTTCCAAGTGTGCCTGAAAATCAAGTGTATTTATGTCAACAATTTCGAGGAGTTATAGAAGTATAACGTAAACGAAAAATCATTTTAGACTAGTTGATATCCCCATCTCTATACACGTTCTGGAATATCTCGACCGGGCTTAGGTACCGCCGCCGCCCGCGCCGCATTACCTATTCCTGCCGTAAAATCATCGGTGATATTCTGTGTCGTGTTCCGGTTTGAAAGGTGAGAATGTATTCTTAATTATCTTATATCTTATGTATTGTGCATTATCTTATCTTTATAATTATTTTATATCTATTTATCTTATTATCTTATTCTGAATTATCTTCAGCATGTGGCGGCATTCCAAACCCACTACACGGATAGCTATAATGTAAAGTATATAATAATAAATAATAATAAAAATATTTTTTACGGGACAAATTACACTTATTGATCTAACCCCAAAGTAAGCAAACTATTTGCTTGTGTTATGGGTGTTAGTCAACGACACTAATACATAGAAATACATATATAAATAATAGAATATATTTAATAAACACCCAAACCCGGAAATACAAACATTTATGCTCATCACACAAATGCTTGTCCCCATTGGAGATCGAACCCGAGCCCCGTCGATTGCGTAGTCAGGGCCGCTAACCACATGACCAACGGGGTACAATATAGTATCTTATTTGCGAAAGCACTTAAAGCAATAAAATAGCTTTTAATTCCCAATAATGATTTAAAATTTATTACTACACTATATGTTTAAACTTAAATAATAAATATAATAAATTGTAATTTTAATACAATTATTATTCAACTTGACAGTAAAATAATGTAATTATAGATAATAGCTATGCCACGAGCACCTAATCCTAGTGCGCTTGGTAGCTATGCCATCAAAATGTTATAAGTAGTCAAAATAATATCACAGTGTTTACAGGAGTTATGTTTACTATTTATTTAATGCTTTTACATATTATGTATTGATCTATTCTAATTGCTTGAAATTTTAGTATATTCCAATATTTGTTATATGTATATTTGGTTGGTTAGTGGTTAGTGGTTAACGAACCTAACTACGGCTTATAGGGCTTCTGATCGATTCCCGGCAGGGACAAACATTTGTGTGATGAGCATAGATGTTTATATTTCTGAGTTTGGGTGTTTATTATGTATGTAACAGTATTTATATATGTATTTTTACGTATTAGTATCGTAATTTTTCCAGCAAAATTTATTTATTTATATTAAATATATTTACAGTTAAAACAATATGTGATACTAGCTGCAACATTATAAAAGTTTTCCGTGAATCTCACGAGAACAACTTATTTTTTCGGGTTAAAAAGATTATATATGCTATTCCAGGTCATCATCTACCTGCGTGCCAAATTTTATCCAAATCAGTTAATCTGTTTTTGCGTGATCGAGTAACAAACGTGTAACATAACCTATTCTTTTTAGAAATTGATCAAAGCTACACAACATTTTTGTTTTTTCTTTTTGTAAATAACAGCCTCGTAGTCGTAAATCTTAGTCTGTGAAGTGCCAGAAATAACATCAAGTTCCGGATCACTGATCCCCCGGGTCAAATAAGTCACGAGAGAGAAAACCGTTTGGGGTATTCCCTATCCTATCATAAGGTAGTTCCGCAAATCTTTTACCTGTAAAAATGTTCCTGGGAACCAAAAAAAAACTACGCTACGACATCTATATTTATTTTCTATCGATCATCTAGGCGCACAGATATTAGGCATCGCCATATAGTGGACGTTCCACGTACCCGGACAAAGCGGTTCGACCCGACATTCTTGATCCGAACCGCAAGGGACTGGAATATGCTTCCTGAGTCTGTATTCCCAGAGTACAACCCGGGGATCTTCAAGAGAAGAGTGAACAGGTACCTTCTGGTAAAGCGCGTTCCATCTTAGGCCGCATCTTAGCTTACCATCAGGCGAGATCGTGGTCAAGCGCTTCCCTATCGATATTAAAAAAAAAGACAACTATCAATATAAAAAAAGTAAAAGTTTTATTTTTCCCCGTGTTAATTCGGGTTACTCTTGAAGAATAGATCAAACGAATTACTGCTAGGCATTTCGTAAAATATGAGAGAAGGCTAAACGTATCACTACTAATATGACTCGTTATTAAGTGGTAGAGTTCAGCGACTCGCCCAGGCCACCCTTCAACCTAAGAAAAATAAATTTATTTCACTTTGGTCGAAGGTACCACCGCCTTAACTACGATTTTCTCAGTGTGTGACCGCGTTTCTGATCCGGTAATAGTTAAAAAAAATGTTAACGCGTCAAATAACTTGTAAAAAGTGTTACTTTTGATTTCGAATTTCTATTTCTGCCGCAATAGCGTTGATGCTTGCTGTTGTCCTGTTCCAGTTAAGAGGGTAAGTAACTAGTTATACTTTTGTATGGGACATTGTATCTCTACTATATGGATAGCAACGCATACTGACATCTCTGGTGGTTATAGATAATGGCGATGACTTTCGCCAAGAGAATCAAATATTTGAATACTTTGTAAAAAAATATGTAGCAGTCAAAAGTACACTTAAATGCAGATTTTTATATGTATTTTTATATATTGGTTATGAAGATTTTGACCATCAACTGAGTTTTGATTGGTCAAGCAATTAAAGAGTTTTGCGAGATTTACATATTTATTATTCACAGATACATTCATAAATACCTGCCACATACTGACGTAATCTTAAAAATAGTCAAAAAAGCATTCTAGGACCTCAAAATCTAGTCTAGATCTGATTAAAACTCGATTTTCAAATATCTGGGGTAAAACAAACTTTTTTTGAAATTGGCATGCGAAGATGATTTTAGACTACCACAGGCTACTTTTTATGCGACTACAAAGAAGGAAGAAATTGTTATTGGGTCACGCGAACGAAGTCGCGGGAAATAGCTAGTAAAATTTACGTATTTCAATATTTGACATATAAAATTTATACAGGATCTACTATAATTATTAATTTAATTGCGAAAAAACTGACAAGATTCGACTTCTCCAGAATTTTGTATTTTTAAGTGAGAAATTAAAGAAGGCTTTATATACGTATTAACGGCCGCCCCGTTGTTCGAGTGGTTAGCGACCATGACTACGCAATCGACGGGGCTCGGGTTCGATCCCCGACGGGGACAAGCATTTGTGTTATGAGCACAAATGATTGTATTTCCGGGTTCGAGTGTTTATTAAATATATTATAATATTTATATATGTATTTCTATATATTATTATCGTTGCCTAACACCCATAACAGAAGCAAATAATTTGCTTACTTTGGGGTTAGATCAATGAGTGTAATTTGTCCCGTGAAAATTAATTATTATTATTATTTATTATTATATACTTTACATTATAGGTTTTTTGTATTTATGATAACATTTAAAAATGTAAACGATTACTTAATAAGTATTAAGTAATCGTTCTAAATAAAGGCTTTTAATCTACTCAATTCTAAAAAACTACATATAAGTAAGTGAATATGAATTAAAATACGTTAATAATTCGCTGCTGTCCACTTCTCTGTGTGTTAAATTCTAAGTTTATTCTAAATTTTAATGTAACACACGGAACTAATAATACAAACCCATACAAAAACCTTGCCGAAAACCCTTAAAGAACTTTGAAATCCGATATTCACCGAACTCGCTCAAAATGTAGCGACAAAAAGGTCCAATCGACGCCTCCTACACCGTAGAAATGCCAAAAACAACATTTTCGATGATTTATGAAGCAAATTAACGAGAATATATCCTCATTCCTCAGTATCATTTCCTGCTAGAGCGACTCACAACTTCACTAATGTACGAAAAAAGAGCAAAAATGCGAAAAATTTGGACTCGTCTTCTTCGTCAATGTGTGGAATTTGAAATAACTCGGTTTATTAACTTAAGGTTTTTATTCTCTGTTTAAGTCTTCAAGAAGTTGATGGCTCTTATAATGAAAAGTAATAACCATCAAATATAGACACCAACGATGTAAATAAGAGAAGGCTATGTGTAGTTACCTGGCGTACCTAATATGCATCTAACTCATGTATGTATGCCCCATGTTGATCCAGGGCTCCTCTTTAAAAATAGACCATCTGCCATTCTGCCAGGCAGTTCTTAAGAGGCAAACGATTGGCTATGCAAGTCACTAAAATCGTAGCTACTAGATGGTAGAGTTCTGCATTGTCTCGCCCAGTTCTTACCTTGCTGCAATAATGTTAGTGCTAGTCACTGTCGTGTTTCGGCTTGCAGGGTAGCCAAGCCAGAAAAAAATAGCCGGCTGCAAGAATAGCAATACACCATTAACATCTTTGGCGTTTTCTTCTTCCATCAGGAGAGTTATCTGCTTATTTGCTATCTAATGATATAAATAATGCACATTACATATCAAACCAGAATAAGACCGTGACAAGCACACTGCTTACGCTGGCTGTTACCTACTAGCGGTGATACCAAACGTAATGGGATGTTGCAAATCTCTGCCACCTGTTGTACTATAACTTTGATTTTTTGAACCATAGATTTTTTCAGATTGCAAAAATGTAAATTTGGTTATAAATTACAGTAATTTAATTTTTGAAAAGCTGTATATTTTGGAAACGATGATCGATTTTGATCTTTCGAAGCTGTTTATATTTTTAAATCAATCAGCCTAAAAGTTATTTTAAAAATATTTAGGAAGTTTGCTGTAAACAACCAAATATTAATATTTGACAAGCTGTAAGTTTTGAAAACTTGTTTCGATTTTGATTTTTAAAACTGGATTTGACATTGTCTTTTAAGTACTAAAATATTGTAGAAGGTCAAAAAATGATTGGTTGAAAAATCGCGAAGCTACGTCAACAAAAACGATTTTTTCAAAAATGTTAATGATTACTCCCAAAAGCATTAATCGATTTTGATGCAATTTATGCATTGGACGCAGTTTTCTGAGGAATAGAGCTGATTAGATTTTGTACTCAATCAGTACATTAATTTGGAATTTACATTAAAAAAAATACTATTTCGCCAAAATGTTTTTGAGATTTTTTCATTTTTCTCAAAATCTCCCGGACCGAATTGGTTAAAATTTACAGGAAGGCAACCGCGTTACAATCGATTAGGTCTTTCAAAAGTTATGAGATATTTACAATCCAAATCACTCTCTCCGTGCTCCCTAGTACGATACGATACGATACGGTACGTACGGTTTTGCGTAGACTGTCTACTTATTATACGCTTTTTACACTTGCATAAAAAATTAAGTACCAACGCAGACTTCACATCCGCATGCCGTTGGGCTCGTGTTGCGTTATTTTTTACGACAAACAAACACACAGAAAAAGTTTGCTACCATGCGGTGGAACAAGTGCGGGAACTAAACTGCTTTTTTTATATTTTGAGGCATGGAGTAAGGAGTCAATAGAAGATACACTCGAGTGTTTGTAGATCTACCTACGCTTAAGTTTAAATCACGGACAGTATGGATACGCTTTTCAAGACAATTTCTCAGTTTGTCAGTGTAGCTTGCATTTACATACAGAATTATAGTACTTGTCGATTAAATAAAATAATTTCAGAGCTAATTTTTAAACCTTATACGTAAACTGTACGATAAAACATTGCAACATGGTTTATTTCTATTTTTCCACGATATATCTAAAAATGTATGACATTTTTGACAGTGATAGGAGCGTTTGCTCATTGCACAGTGACACGTTTCTTTCCCAATGACGTGTATATTAGTATTTATGTGATCTGTGGGTTAAATCAAATTCAAATTATCTTGGTCACTCTAATCCCAAGTAGCACGTTAAGCTGTATATAAGCTGCATTTAGCCGTACAAAGGCCGTAGAAGCGCTTCTACAGCCGATATAACACCAAAAAGGGCCCCAAGTTATACAGCTTATTGCGTTACGTAGGCTGCACAATAGCTATACAAGCTGTTATAAACTGTACAATGGCTGTTATTTGGGGTATAAAGAAACTATAACACTAAGGATACTCTCTTGTAACTGTATTGTACAGCTAAGCGTTAAATAGGCTGCACAATAGCTGTACAAGCTGTTATAGGCTGTACAAAGGCTGTTATTCGGTGTATAAAGAAACTGTAACACTAAATATACTCTCTCGTACAGCTAAATGTTCTTAATAGGTGTTTGAAACTGATAAAAAGTAACAATCTGTTTTTGATATTGTATAACATTAATTATATCACGTATTTGCAGACGCCATAATTAAAAATATATTAATAAACGATAAATTCTTGGACTTGGAGCAGTATTGAACGGTGTATTCAAAGTGCAAATTCAAAATCATTGTAAAATCGTGTATGTTTTCTCTCAAAATATTCACGCGCCAACGAAATAATCAAGATAACACAAATAAATCATTGCAAAATACGGTAAGTGTTTGTGTTTATGGTTAGAATATACAAGTATTTATGGTACAATATTGTATATATAGGCATACTGATCATAATATAAGTTGCTTGTCTCGATATAGCTTTAGCTGTTGCTAAATATATCTTTTATTTAACAATATATTTCTTTAATGTTGTTTTTAATACACAATAATGGCGACGCTTTGTTATACAGCCTGAAGTATATTTGGAGGGTGATATACTGCAAATAGCTGTACTGAATCTCTTTTTTATTCTATTATACCGCTATTGGCTTTTAATTACCGTCCAAATACACTTTAGGCTGTACTAAGTCCCTATATAAATCTATTATACAGTAATTGGCTTTTAATCACTTAACTTATGTTTAGAGATGCGTACAAAAATTGAAGAACCCTAAATACAAAACATATGTTTGTCACTTGATTTCGCTATTGTGATGTATTGATGTCGGTCGTTTGACTTTACAACTAAACCAACTTATTGTTAACTATAACTTATGGGATATGTTTTTCAATCATGTTTTACTTTATTTTTCAGGGAAATATGCCTTATAAAATAATAAAAACAATTGAGAGAAGCCAAAACTGTATTTGCATCATATCCAGTTTGTGGGAGGATAAAGGTGAATTATAATGGCCAAGAAAACAAAATGATATAACTGAGTTGATCAAGAACGGAAAATCTAGCCCTTTAAAGATTGGTCTATCACAACAATATTTTCAAGAAGAATACGTTATTTCGTGCTTGTGATTTAATATTATTAGTTCTTCAAAGAGAAACACCTACTCTCTTGCCAGTAATTGTATCTAAGTATATAATATTTTTAAAATGATTATAAGTATACATATATACGAGGTGTTGCAAAAATGGTACAGTAAGCCGAAAGGGAGTGACTCGGGGGGTCATTTTTAACAACTTTTGTTTAACGACTTTTGGAAATTCGCGAAAAAAAATATTGATTCTCCATAGAAATTTTGTTGGTCACGTGACTTTTCACAATGGAAAAACAAAATTGTTTTTCGCGAATTTTCACAAATCGTTGAACAAAAGTTGTTCAGAATGACCCTCTGAGTCACCCCCTTTCGGCTTACTATACCGCTTTTGTAACACTCCGTATAGTAGCAAGTTAAAAATAAAATATATATATATTTTGTCAGTGTAATGATTTTTATTTCTCTTTTTAACTCTTTTTTATATATTCTTTGAAGAATAGACCAATTGCCTATCTGCCAGGCAGGTCGTAAAAGGCGACCGATGGGCAATGCGAGTCACTTCTATCGTGGTTACTTAGGGATAGAGTTCTGCATTGGCTCGACCGGGTCTGGTACCACCACCTTATCTATTCCTGCTGCAAAGTGTCAGTGCTAGGCACTGCCATGTTCCAGTTTGGAGGGCAAGGTAGCCGGTAAACTTATGCATGTGGCATTAGACCTCGCCACAAGATAGCAACGCACCATTAACATTTTTGCTGCCTATAGGCGATGGTTGACTCTTTCCATCAGGAGACCCATCTGCTTGTTTGCTGTCTTATGACATTAAAAAAAATTAAAATATTATAAATTACCAACTAAATAACCTTAATGAAGAAGATAAGCCTAAAAAGTAATAAATCAGATAACCTACAATCACTTTTTAATGTTTTTGTTACGGAACCCTTTTCCTTGAACATTAATAAAAATGACGATTGTAGGTTACCTGATTAAGTAATTTTGCAGCTTTATCTTCATCACGATTACTTGGTTGGTAATTTATAATATTTAAATATTCCTTTTCAATCTTCCTCTTGATTTTTTCCACATGATATCAACGATGCAGATATAAAAACAGTAATACAGCCTTGAGCTGCACTACAGCTGTATATGCATGATTTTTTAACACCATTGGCTG
The DNA here is from genome assembly GCA_036924255.1 of Apodemia mormo. Classification (NCBI taxonomy): domain Eukaryota; kingdom Metazoa; phylum Arthropoda; class Insecta; order Lepidoptera; family Riodinidae; genus Apodemia; species Apodemia mormo. The sequence continues at coordinate 40,282,884 of JAUPFN010000001.1, read as the reverse complement.
CATAGCAGTCTACAATTACGCCATAAATATTAACTGTAGAACGGTGATTGCATCTCCCATTTTACATAAATAAGCGTTGAGTGATACTATAATAACACTTAAAGCTGTAATAAATTCCCGTGCTAAACATAATACAGCTAATGTACAGCTTTAAGTGTTAAAATAAGCCTAATGAGTTACAAAATACTTAAAGTTGTACAGTAGTGTATTAATATTCAGATATAACGCCTAAAGCTTACGCGAAACTCTAAGAAAGGCCTTGTACAGCATTAGGCTGTATAAAAACTCATAAAGGTCTTTTATACCGATAAAAGCATCTTTTTACACCATTGTACGGCTGCAATAGAACTTTAAGTAACATATGAGCTGCTTTATGGGTATTAAACATGCTTGATTGCTGCTTGGGATAAGCTTAAGCACTTAAAACTTGGCCAAATTACCATTTTTTTATATCATAAGATAGCAAACAAGCAGATGGGTCTCCTGATGGAAAGAGTCAACCATCGCCTATAGACACCAAAGATGTTAATGGTGCGTTGCTATCTTGTGACGAGGTCTAATGCCACATGCATAAGTTTATCGGCTACCTTACCCTCCAAACCAGAACGCGATAGTGACTAGCATTGACGCTATTGCGGCAGGAATAGGTAAGGCGGTGGTATCAGACCCGGTCGAGCTGATGCAGAACTCTACCACCTAGTACTATATACCAATTTTACCTTCACCGTTTGTTATCAGCTAACCCAACTTAAGCCTAGTGTCTAATAGTACCCAGTATGTAGTCTCTATTAGTATGAATTATAGAAATATATGACTGAAACAAAAGCAATTGACCGATTACTAGTAGTATTGTAACAAAAGTATACAAAAAAGCGATAAAAGTCATTACTTGACTTGCGTTGCAAAAAAATTACTAATGGTACACTAGCCTGACCGAGGATATCAGCTGGTATTCTGTACTATCAGCTTTAACTGTCTCGTTGGATAAACGCAGATCAGCTAGTTTGAACTGGATCCGGAATTCTATTTCCAAGTGTTACTGAGTTTATTATATCTAGTAAAATATCAAGAGGAGTCTAGAGCTTAGTAGTGGGATGTTAACACCTTTGTCCATTAGAAAGAGTATATTACAAAGCTATCAATCCCGACTATCCCGTGAATGATAATCGTTAAAATTATTGTCAAATGCAACAATGAAGATTACCACTCTTTTCGCCAGCTGTTGTGGTAAACCTAAGCGTTTACTGACGGTTGCTTCACCTCTCTACTCACAAAAAAACGGCGGAAAACAAACCTAAGAACACACACACACACACACACATACACATACACACACACACACACACACACACATACGCACATTCATATTTATCAGCGTAGGCTATAAACCCGCGATGCACCATCTACGACTTTCAATCTTTGCCATTCTCAGCTCGCGTCATTCATTAGATGGGTCGTTCGTCTTCATTGCATGTGCCGGGGAATAGAGATAGTTTACTGTTTAAATTAATGTTCAGAAACAACTTTAAAAACAGGAGTTTATTTATGGTGTGTCATACTAATTTAATATATTTTGAATAGTTACTTATGAAACATATTTTATTTTATGAGAAATAAGCCAGGTTATGGTAGTAAGCACTATTAAATTCCTGTGACTAGGTTAATGCTCCAAGGTCTAGTAGGTAAACAGTTTAGAAATGCACGTAAAGCTGTTGATCACTATTATCGCAAATAAAAATGAATTTTTGTTGACAATTATCACAATGACAGTCACCAAACATTTTGCAAGACAAAAATCGGATGCTTCTGGTGAATTGGAGTATCTATTGGCAATTTGTGTGGTCTGTGATTAACATTCAGGTCCCGAAGGTTGTCTGGTATTTATAATTATTTTGTATTCATAAATATATGGTGTGTGTTTGAGTATAAATGTGTGAACAGATGTATGCGCCTTATCATGTTTCAATTTCAAAATAAGTGAACAGCGAGGAGTTGCTAACGACATGGAATACGTGGATGACGTGTAAATTTTATAAGTTTGACGCTGCTTTAGACCATCAAAAAGTATAGTTTTCTTTTTTCTTGATCTGAGGTGTTTTGTAACCAAATATTAGAAAACATAGTACGTTTTTACTTCCATTAAAATACTACCAAACATAGAGGATATTGGGCTGTTTGTGGTTCCTCCCGATTATTGCGCTACGAACCGGGTCTAATTGTAAATCTTAGCAAAAAATCCTTTAATCTCGGGCCAGCCTCTTAGACATTATAAGACTGACATACGCACAGAAGTTTATATCTATATTTCCCGACCCGGCAAACGTTATTTTGCCATACAAATTACTTTTACAAGATTTGGTCCAAATTTTCAGGGAATCTATCTTGAGAGGAATCCAATCGAATGTTATCAACTACATTTCGATAGGTCAAGCCGTTCAAAAGTTATGAGATGTTTCCATACACACACAGAGAGACATACACACACACATACACGCACACACACACACACACACACACACACACACACACACACACACACACAAACACACACATACAGATATAAGAAAAGGTTCTTAGGGCCTCAAAACGTGTAGATCTAGCGGAAAATTTTCGAAATCTATTTTCGAAAATCGGGGCAAAACCAGTAACTTCCTTATATATATATACGTAGCGGGAAGTTAAAAATCGTAGCAATCCAGAAATAATTAATTTAAATGTCCTCATTTCTCTGGAAGAATGTATATTTCTATTTTTATTTCTATATCTATTTATTTCTATATCTATTTCTATATCTAATTATTACCAGATTTAAAAATTATATTTAAAAAATTGAAATGAATACGTGATTGATGAACGCATAAACAAACATGCGTACAAAGATTTCAATTAAAAAAGAACCTTCTCCTTTGTATGATATCATTTGAAAAGGAACTACATATAGAAATAAAATAGAACTAAATCAGTAAACAAAACATTGATTAAACACCGTTCAACGTATCTCAGATCTAACAACAAAATTAGCGCAAACAATCCAACAAAAGAGACTTTTTATCACAACCATCTGCAACCGGACACCAAGATAAGACCACAATGACCCCTGAACATAAATCTGTTTCCAGAGAATTTACAATTATTTTAAAAATACACTTTTTATCCTCGATTATTGATCATCCACCCTCACATCACGGGTCCATTGTAACAGATAAAGTGAATTTTTTCTGGTCATTTCGAGGGCTATTGTTAAAAAGATGTCCAAAACGGGGGACATTTTTACTTAATAGCGTACAGCTGAAGCGGTTTTTTTGTCGTGAAAGTTAAGAACGTGGTATGGATGGCAAAGTAATGGGCCATTTAACCTTTTTTACGGTTTAACGTTGAAGAGTTTGAATGTACGGCGAGGAAGTATCAATCATTCAATTAAAGCTTTAGTTTTAGTTCATTAGAAAGTCAAACGAGTAAATTACTAGACCGTGAAAATTATTATTTATCTAGTGCAAGCACTTATCTTTCCCATAATTGATCAAATATTAATTTATTTAAATTCTTTATTGCATAAAAATGGTACAAAGACGTCAAGCATTTTGTCACAGTTTTCCTTCCTTGATGATAAGAGAGCTCGGTTGGTGCATAATAAATTAATTACGAGCTATCAGTAAAACTAAAGACTAGATACTAATTTATTTATTTAGATTATAGTGACGTATGTTAATATTTTATTTATATTATAGTTTTTTTATATAGTATAAAATAGCAAACAAGCAGATGGGCCCCCTGATGGAAAGAGTCAACCATCGCCTATAGACACCAAAGGTGTTAATGGTGCGTTGCTATCTTGTGGCGAGGTCTTATGCCACATGCATAAGTTTACCGGCTACCTTACCCTCCAAACCGGAACACGACAGTGACAAGCACTGACGCTATTGCGGCAGGAATAGGTAAAACGGTGGTACCAGACCCGGGCGAGACAATGCAGAACTCTACCACCTAGTAGTCATGATGTTAGTGAATCGTACAGCTAATCGGTCGCCTTTTACGACCTGCCTGGCAGAACAGCTGCAGTTGGCCTATTCTTCAAAGAAGCCCGGGACCAACACGAGGAAAGTATAGTGACGTATGTTAATAATTTAACCATTTATTTAGATTATAGAGACGTGTGTTTTCAGGATCTTAGTGAAGCTCAACTGGACAAGCTAGATCGTCTTCTGAATCATGCTGTGTGTTTTTTATTTTCTGTCTCCGAAAATTCGACCACAAGAAGATGGCTCTCCTGGTAGGAAGTGAAAGCATCGTCTACAAACATCAAACATGTTAATCGTTCAGGCCAGATGACATTTCTAAGGCATTAACATGAGACATCAAACACCACTTATATAATAATGTTTTTTAACACTACAAACAGCGTATAAAGAAAGATTAGCGAAAGATTTGATCACTCAATTGACATTTACTTCTCGTTTTAAAATATTTGTTATCTGTGGTTTAGAAAATATAGGGAACAAAAGCAAAAATCCAAAGCAGGTGCTGGGTTAATCCTTGACGCTTCACGGTTTACCAAATCCCTGATATACTGATAAGAGGTTTAGCGACGATGTGGTATATTCATTTTCTGATTTTTTTTACCGTTTCATAATTGAAATGATATTTTAATCTAGCCTTGAAAATTTAATTATTTAATGAGCAAGTAAAGTTCTCTAGGTCTACTAGAAAAATCCGGTTTTTGTATGTACCACAAGGAACCGCGAGGGACTGGAACATGCTTCCTGAGTCTGTATTTCCCGACGAGTACAATCTAGGGGTTTTCAAGAGAAGAGTGGACAGGTACCTTCTAGGGAAGCGCGTTTCATCTTAGGCCGCATCTTAGCCTACCATCAGGCGAGATCGTGGTCAAGCGCTTCCCTATCGATAATAAAAAAATGTATATATTTGAACATTAAAACGTAGTGGTTATATACTCTGATATTTGTGTAATCTTAATATATATAAATTACGTAGCATCAATTTCAATGAAATTTTGTAGATGATATGTATTGTTTGGGCCAACTTAAAAGATAGAATAGTTTTAATATTAATTAACTCTTCTCTTAAATAACCCACCACAATATTCAATACAAGTAATACAAAGTATGGCAAAACAACGTTTGCCGGGTCAGCTAGTGTGTATATATAAATATTTCTTTGACAATAACTCAAGGATTGTTGATCGAAAAGTTTGGTAGGCAAATTAACAAAATAATAGGATTATTTAATTCAAACTTGAGCCAAAATGAACAAAAGGTTGCCGAAATATAGGAAAATCATCAATATAGATGTTTTTCCTTTAATCTTACTTATATAAATAGTTTAATTTTAAACAAACAAGATTTCTAAGAATTGGAAAAATTTACATTTTAACTTTAAAATACATTAAAGACATTAAAAAATATTAGTCGTAGAAACCTGCAGAAAGAGATTAACAGATTTTATTCAATTCTTGGTTACAAAAGATAAAAAAGTTGAAAAAATGACCACATTACGGGTGGCCGATTTTAGCAATCACCTGTTGTTAAACGACATAATTCTTGCAGTGGCAAGATGTAAAGAGATAACGAAAGATTTGCCACCTTTAGGTCTCGCCAATTATGGATGTTTCGGCAAGAGGGCCACCTCATTAATTGTTATTTACAACCGACTTTAAAGAAGAAATCGGGTCTCAGTTCGGTGGTAGTTTTTAAATATTTGTCATCTAAAAACTCTGATATTTATAAATCAATTAGGACGAATTATGTTTATTTAATAATGATTGAATTATTTTTTGGAAAATTACATTATTTTAATATCGCACTTTAAAAAAATCTTATTATACTAGGTGGTAGAGTTCTGAATTGTATCACCCGGGTGTGGTACCACCATCTTACCTATTCTTGCCAAAATATCGTCATTGCTTGTCACTGTCATGTTCCGGTTTGGAGGATAAGGTAGCCGGTAAACTTAAGCCGGCATTAGACCTCGCCACAAGATAGCAACCCACCATTAACACCTATAGGCATAGGTAACTCTTTCCATCAAGAGACCTATCTTAGACTTGTGTGATTTTATGATATAAAAAAATTCAATTCTAATATCGCATCTGTAGTGTTGTGGTTCGGTGTCGGTGTTGACTACATGAGGTCTCGGGTTCGATTCCCGGTTTGGGCTAATCAAAAATGTGTTTTTCAGTTTTCCTGATAAAAACAACGTTGCCTGTTATTGGATAAGTGCCCGGTTGGCGATAGGCTTGCCACCTTTAGCACCATTGCGGGACTAAGTATTTTCTGGCTAATCGTGGGTGCACTGCAGAGAGCACATAACCTTTGATTCTATAGTCAATGGTGCAATGGTTGTACTTCTACCTACCTCTTTGGGAATACGGGCATGAATATACTTTACTTTAGTTCTAACAAAAAAATCTATGGATAATTTAGGAAATCCCTCACATATTATAGTAATATTTAAGAGAATAAACAAATACGTTCCTGCCTATAGCGATTTCGATATTTTTATTTTAATAAATACTATTGTTAATAGCTAAATAACTATTGTTATCTTAATAACTATTGTTAAATATCTAAATAACTATTGCTACTAATAACGAATTGGTGATTTGATAATAATTAAATAGGTATGACTTCTAAAAATATTTATTAATATCAGTTTTTGCGCTTTCATTGTGTTTTGAATTATTGCATGTAGCAGTAGTAGCAGCAGTATCTAGTAGAGATAGCCATCAGATTGTACCAACGCTAGTAAAATAATAGTAGTCGAGTAGCTAATAATTTAGTAACTAAACATGTCTTAACAACAAAAAATTAGTCCAGTAGATTAGTGCATAACTAATTTAGTCTTTTTTTATATTACGAGTATTAGATAGCAAACAAGTAGATGGATCTCCTGACGGAAAGGATCAACCATCGCCTAAAGACACCAAAGGTGTTAATGGTGCGTTGCTATCTTGTGGCGAGGTCTAATGCTACATGCATAAGTTTACCGGCTACCTTACCCTCCAAATCGGAACACGACAGTGACAAGCACTGACGCTATTGCGGCAGGAATAGGTAAGGCGGTGGTACCTGACCCGGGCGAGACAAGGCAGAACTCTACCACCTAGTAGTCACGATGGTAGTGACTCGTATAGCCAATCGGTCTTCGGTCGGCAGAAATTCAGCGGGACTTGCCTTTTTCTTTTTTTTAAATACATTTTTATATACAATTAGGCTATGCAAAAAAATCGAAAAAAGCTATTTTTTTCTCTACCTAGGATTAAAATACCGGGACTTTGTTATCTATTGTAAAACATGGTTACCGATAAACTATCAAGAATGCCGCTTTCTATTTCCTAACAAAAAGGTTGAAACATGTAAAAAAATGGCGTCTCCGTATTATGGGTGGCCGTTCTTAGCAATCAATGTTTAAACACATAATTCTTACCGTGAGTGGCGAGATCAGGGAAGATAAAGTAAATTTTGCCACCTTCGATCTTCCAAATTATAGCTGTTTTGACAGACGGCTCCCCTTATTAGCTGCTACATTATTTGCTGTTTATAAGCCTGCTATTTGTGGTTTTTGTTGTATAATAATAGTTGGCAAAGATGGTTCCTCATAAACAGCTATCCTAGATAAGATATAAAACTAAAAATATTAATATTGCGCTGCCATATGTATGGCAGGGACTTAATTATTTGTTCGGAAGTCCCCTTGTAAGATAGATTAACAGCCATTTTGCCAGGCAATTCGTAAAAAGCGAATGATCGGCCAAATATGTCACTCAAACCAGAAGTCACGAAACAAGGACTCTACTAATTAGAAGTCTCAATAGTAGTTACTTTTCAACCAATCGTTCATCTTCTACGAATTGCCTGGTAGGATGGCCGATGTTCTGTTGTACAAAGGGACCCGAATGCTACTGAAGCAGCAATTAAATCCTTGACACAGGGATGGCATGTGACGCGCAATGCGTCAAACTTATAACAAATTTTGCGTCAGATGTTGATAAATTCATACAGATAAACAAAATCCTCCTTTTCAAATTCGGACAGACAAACCTAGACCCATTCTTTTTCTGAAGTTGGTTTAAAACTAATTTTGAATTAGCCTGCATACAAAGCAATGGTTGTAATTCTATATTTTAGTTCAAAACGAACCCAATGCGGGTATAACAGATTTAATTAAATTATCTTACTCGTCCCAGCAGTGATAAATGATAAAATATCGCGATAACATTAGGATAATTATTGGGGGATAAATTAAAGATATGAGATAAGAAATAATACTCATGTTAGTATATGATCGGTATGTTATTGAAATAATTGGTTTAGTTTTTAAATCTAAACTAATATAGTTTTTAAATCTAAAAATAATTCACCTGCTTAATCTTCTAGAAGAATGACAAAAAATATAAGACGATTCTAACAAATTTACAGGATTGGAAGTAAATCGGGGGGTAGGGGGGGCAATTACACCTAACAATACAGGACCTAAGGGGATCCTGGGCCTTGGATCCGCGCCTGTTTTACTATATTCATTATCTTTCCTATATTGCTTAAAATGCTCCTTCCAATCTGAGGACGATACTTTTGCTATAGCAATCGCCTGTGGCCATTGATATAAAAAACCCTAGATACACAATCAGTGTCTCAAAAACGTCCTCCAAAAATGAGTGCACAATTTCAAATTGTGCGCTCATTTCAAATAGAATCGCGTCGGTCGTGATATTGTCAATTTTATTTCTTTTCGTACATTGCTTCATAAAAACATCTATAAATCTTGCACTTAAGGTTGGATATGCAAAGACATATTTTATGCCAAATCTATAACTACTTAAATGAAATTAGGGACACTTTTAAGTGCCAGTTTTGTTCGAGACTGTGCATGTTGGAATTTTTATATCAATGCCTGTGGCTGAAATTCGACCATAGACTAATCAATAAAATCTCTTTTATGTTTGTATGTAACAGACTTTAGCCGTAAAGAAAACGGTACACGTGTAGCATGTATGTCGCTTAAATGTAGTGTGTGTAATATTTATTATCTATATCTACTTTATGAAGCTAAAGTTTGTTTGTTTGTTTGGTTGAACGCGCTAATCTCTGTATATACCAGTGAGATTTAAAAAAAATCATTTTGTGTATGATAGCTACATTCACAAGGAAAGCTATAGCCTAGCTTTTCACCCGATTGAGCAAAAGTAAGTAATATTTTTGGGTCACGCGAACGAAGTCGCGAGAAACAGCTAGTTATTAATATAATGTATTTGTAACGCATATTATTTATAAATATTAGGATCCTGCAGGCCGCCGCAATGTAATCTTTATTTGTGCCAAATTTTGTACACCACCGATCACATTTTGTTGAAAAAAGCGGTACAAAGTATGAGATTTCTGCCAATGACATGTTTAATTACTCGCAGGCGAAGCTGTGCGGATCAGCTAATAATAAACTAAAATTGCAATAAAGTTTCAAGTTGATTGAAAACATTGAAAACAAGTTGATGACATTGAAAACGTTACTTTTTGTACATAAGATAGCAAACAAACAGATAGCTCTCCTGATGTAAACAGACAACCATCGCCTATAGACAACATGTTAACGGTATGTTGCTATCCTTGTGATTTTTATGTGTATCCTTAATGCCGCATACATAAGTTTACCGGCTATATTACCCTAAAAATCGAAACGCGACGGTGACAAAAGCTATCACTATTGCAGTAGGAATAGATAAGGCTGTGGTACTAGACCCTGACGAAAAAATGCAGAACTCTACCACATAGCCACGATGGTATTGACTTGTATAAACAATCGTTCGCCTCTTACGAACTGCCTGACAAAACGGCAGATGATTCAACAGAAGGGCTGGACTAAGACGGGTAATAATGTACAAGTAATATTACGAGTACAAATAATATTTATGTATGAGTATAATTAACTTCAAAGAAGGTTAATGACATTTGCTATAAAAACCTTTTTATTACAAGGCTCTAACTTTTGTACTAGTATAAATAATTATTAGAGCGGTAAAAGTCTGTGTCGATTACTGGCAATACTTTAATGACATAATCAATGAATCATTTGTGTTTTTTAAACAGCCATATGTTACATTATATGCTATTAATGGGCGTTATGCGTTCGAAATTCAAACGACAGCTGAACGGACTCAGAAATAAATAAGGAACCACGACACGCGCCGCGCCTCCCCTTTTATAATTATTCCATTTTATTTTTAAATTGTTTTTTCTGCTCCACAAGGAACCCCTCTTTATGTTCTCTATTTCAAAACAATGTATTCCCCTAAAAGCGCATAGCTGCGTTCGGGCGTACGTTGTTTTAAATTGGATACGGGTTTATAATAATAAATTGCCGGTTTTAACCGGGCTTAGAAGACCGTGAGTAATTGTAATTAAATTGTTCTTTATTTTGCCTTATTATTAGTATTTTGTAGTTTCTGATTTTCTGCTTAGATAATATTAGTTACCGTCCTCAGATAATTTATTTAAGCCTCAAACCAACTGATTAGCAATTAATAAAAAATAGCCTTATCACGCCTACCTTAGAGGTACCTTGGAGAGTAGGCAGTTTTTTTCGAAAATCAACCCCTAAGAATTTGAAATAGGGGATTTAGTTTTTGTAGTTTAGTTGGTAAGAATGATTATATTGAAGATATAATACTCTCTTCGCGAGCGAAGTTGCGCGGGTCGGCTAGTTTTTAAACGTAATATAGATTACTTTGCACAGATAACGCTAAATAGAACATGATGTGCATCACATATATTTAACCCGGCAATAGACTTCTGTCCACTAAAAATAATCTGATAAGTTGTAGTTTTCAATGATTATTTACGACTTGGAGATAACAAAAAATCAAATTATTGCTATTAAAGATGTATATTTTATTTTAAGATATAAATTCGACAAAAATAAACATTAAGTCTCATGACAGTAAACACAAATCTGTAAGCGTTACGTCACGCCGCGCCGTGGTGAAATGTCATCTTGAGGTTGTCTATTTCATAGTAACCAAAGAGTACGTAAAGTAGATACCTATTACCATGGCGCGGTGTGATGTCATTAGGACGCCATGACAGTCGAGAGCGTTATTGCGATAAATTTGAATTTCAGTTTTAAAACACGAAATTTTTAATATAAATTTACGTTTTTCAACTAAAATAAATAGCTTTTTGGTTATATACTTACTTAATACGGTAAATTTTTAAACAGTTTCCGAAATTTAGTCAACTAGCCTATTATTTTTTTATTATTATTTTTTTTATTATTATTTATTATTATTTAGGATGTAAGTACATAAATTATTTCGTGTATTTTAGAAACGGCTCAAACGATTTGAACATTTTCAACAGACTCCCAAAAGAAGGAGGTTCTCAATTCGGCGGTAACATTTTTAGGCTTGTACCTCAGAACTCGGTCATTTTGTTAACGGATTTGGAAAATTCTTCTTGTTTTCCATTTCGTCTTATGTTATAAATTTGGTGAAGGTCTGATTTCTAAATCATTCAACCTGATGTCAGAGGTACGGGAGATTGGAATTCGTTTGCAATGTTACTATGCTCGAATTATGTACCTATTAACGCAAGAGATTGCGTTTGATCAGCCTATGTTTAGTAGTAAGTAGTTATATTTCTTATTAAGACGTAACTTTACGCAAAAAAGCTTGTCTATAAATATCAATTCGGCCATCGTGTCAGAATTCGGTCATTTATAAACCGATTTTGAAATCCTTTTTTCGTTTGAGAAGGTAAGTATACTTCTCTTGTGGTTTTGATTTAATTTGGTGAAGATCTGATGCAGGGTTTCGGAGATACAGGAAATAGGAAGTAGGTTCCTGCAGTTTTGCTGCGTTTAAAAAATTACGTCGACTATACGTTATCATATAGCGCTATCTCGTAAATGTTTATATTTTTATATATATTTTCCTAAACTCCTTTCTGAGCTCGGTCGCTCAGGGACTGTACTTACAGAGGATAAATGATTATCTTCCTCGTGTTGGTCACTACCATCGTACCTATAGTTGGTAGAGTTCCGTAACGTCTCGCCTTGGTATTATTGACACCACCGCCTTACCTATTCTGGCCGCAGTAGCGTCAATGCTCGTCATCGCCGTGTTCCGGTTTGGAGGGTAAGGTAGCCGGTAAATTTATGCAAGTGACATTAGCATCCCACCATATCGACAGCAACGCACCGTTAATATCTTTGGTGTAAAGAGGCGGTGGTGTTCTCTTTCCATCAAGAGACCCATCTACTTGTTTGCTGCCCTATACTATAAAATATGAGAATATTTATATACAAAGTGAATAATTTCTCTACAAATCACAAGTACCAAATATATAAACTTAAACAAACCTTTTTTAATCACAAACAATTCCACGCTTTCTCGTATCGAAAGAACCAAAATTATGATTTAAACAAACCTGTAACTTATTTCGTTAGTTCTGGGCTTTCGAATTTTACATAAAAGCAAAGGAATTCTCTTTATTATGCCTTTTGTTAACCACATGAAACTCGTAAAAACTAAATAAACAATACCTGGGTAATTTGATATAACGGCACGCGACATCCGAAATAGCTACCACATTGATAAATCTTACAGCCTCAGTGAACCAACACAGTGTGTATTATGAAAATCCGAAGTAACACCGTCAATATATCAAGCAAGTCCCCTAAAGGAAGGGGAGACATTCTATTTTTGAAATACTTCTCTATACGGTTCATTTTATATTTTTTCTAGCTAGTGTATTTTAGAACAGCATCCAATTTGAATAGAGCTGTGCTCTTCGATCTTACGTTGAGTTTTAATGTGAAAGAAATCGAAGGGGAGTTCATTTTTTAGTGGTTGTTATAATAATAACTGGCAGCATGTAACATATGAACGCGTGCGTTCGTTATTTGAATTTAAATGGCTGATGATGTGCTCATAGCACGCGTCTTTATATTTTTTATTGGGGGAACACAGCCAATGAGAGTCGTTTTATTTCTATCGTGTAGGCGCCAAAAAAATCGTGAGTTTTTGATTGGATTTTTACGGCTGTTTCGTTTTAGGGTTTGGCAGTAAAAAACAACGGGTGTTTTTGTAACGCTCTCATCGTTATTTTTTATACCGTGGGAATATAGCCAATGGGATTAGTTTATTTTTATTTCAATACATAAGGGATTTTTTAGCGAATCGTGTTATGTGAGCTCATTTCCCTACTATGATTTTAGAAAGGTTGTTTAAATTGCTGTAATATGGCAGACTCTAGATAATATTTACTAATCTTTGTTTATATTATAGGTATTTTTGGTACCCGAGGATCTCATGATTTACATCGAATAGGCGAAGCAGCGCGTCGTCTGGTAGTAATGTGTTAACCCCTCCATGTCTCGGATGAGTTACGTAAAGACTAAAACTTTTGGTCCTATTACGTACTATGCGGCAATATGTAAATAGTAGAGTTTTGCAAAGTCTCGATCAGTTCTGCTACCACCACCTTAGCGTCGATGCTTGTCACCGTCGTGTTCTGGTGTAGAAGTTAAAGTAGCCGATAAACCTATACATGTGGCATTCCCCATCCACACTGATAGCAATAAATAAATAAAATAAATAAATATCGCTGGACAAACTGCACGGATTGATCTAAACCTAAAGTAAGGAAATAATTTGCTTGTGTTATGGGTGCAAGTCTATGGTCCTAATACATATGGGTGTAAGTTAACGATACTAATACATAGAAATAACCAGTCGTAAAACGGAGTGTCAATGCACTATTAACATTTTTTATTTATTTATTTTTTAAATGGCGGTAGGCGACTGCTAGCTCACAGGAGAACCATCTACGTGTTTACTATATTTTTTTTGCTACCTTATCGAAAAAGTTAAAAAAAGACCAGGCCATCTTAGCCAACCGATAAACCGGAACGAACGTCTTTTGACATTGGGTTCATTGAGCCTACTGGACATGGAATCATGAAGATAATTACATTTTTTTAATACGTTAAATAATACGCAGACGATGTTGGAGTTACGGTTAGTATAAAGAATAGCAAGCTAACCGATACTTGTATATTTTATGGCACATACTTGGACTCTGTTTGACCGCGTTCAGATCCGGTAGCAATTAAAAAATCTCGCGCAGCGCATTAAAAGTGAATAGACGCCGATTAATAAACTCACGCACTAATCAACGGCTGTCTACGCGTGTTTTTTGTTTAATACTAAGCACCTACATTAAACCCTCCAACTCGTACTAATCAAAGTGTAACCGGGGCTAAGTTTTTATAATATAAGTCAAGTAAGATGGTAAGGATGCCTGTATTTAAGTCAAAAATGCCTCTGGTTCAAATCCAGTCGTGTTAATTTTTTTTCTTTTTTTAAAAAATGGTGTTATAATTTTTTCATCACTTACATATGTATTTTGTGTAATACTGATTGTTGTGCAAAGCGACAAATATTGTTTCTGAAAACTAAGTCAATATTTACTACAAACCAGGCACACGATACTCCGCTAAGTTGTTTAACAGACACAAATTTAGCTGTAACATAATATTAGAAGATCTGCTAGCCATGGAACGTATTTGCTAAAAATAATGGCCGAAAATAATATACATAATATGTGATTCTCATAGCGATTTGATAGCATGACGCTGGGACTGAATGCTATGGTATAAATAAAAGTTATATTTCTAACTAAAATAACTTTACATGAATCTCACGAATTTATTTATGAACTATTATTATTTTTTATTTATGAATGCACGGGAACTCGTATTCACCGGGACAAAAGTTCTTGTCCTATTTCACGTCATACGCATGTATCCCAAATTTTATATAAATCTGTCTTGTATAATTTGCGTGATTAAATAATTAACATACAAGCGTACAAGCGTACAAACTTTCACTCGGAAGGACTTATTTTTACAGGATAAAATGTGCCCTATGTATAATCCCAGGTTATCATTTACTTGTGCGCCGAATTTCATTCAAGTCGGTCGGTCGTAAAAACGATTTTACGTGATTGAGTAACAAACATCTAAACTTCCAACCATACAAACATTCACATTTATAAAGTGTATGGGACTAGCTGACTTTTCCTGCGAGTAGAGTAAATTTTCATCGATATAATGTTTTATACTAACTTTCTTTCCCTATTTCCACCCTTTAGACATAAGCTGCTTTTTTCAAAATTCTACCCCAATTTAAAAAAAAATTGGCCTTTGTTGGGTCTTCAACCATCTTCTTGCTATCTTCAACTATCTTCAAAATATTAGTAAAATTTACAAATATAACATTGAAAAACGATAGCAAATAAGCATATGGTTCTTCTTAAGCAGATCGTTTAGTCTTCATAAAGGAACCAGACCTACAAAGTGGCACTAAGAAGATTAGCTTTAGTCAGATGAATACAAATTTCTTCCGCCGGATCTTCTCAGTGTTTGGCCGCGTTTCCGATCCGGTAATAGTTTAAAAAAATGTTGACGCGTCAAAATAATTTTAAAAAGTTTTATTGAATAAAGTACTTCTGATTTCTGACATCTAAAGTGAGAGTGAGTGACAACCGAATGATACAAATAGCGTATGTGAATGTTTTTTTCTTTTAGACTTAAACAAGAGGAAAGAACTAAAAACAAAAGAGAATTGAGCAAAATACTAGAATTTAAATTTGAATTTAGGATTAAATAAATTCCAAATATAATAAATTTAGAATTAATTAATATTTAGAAGTTAAGTTCGCCTTTTGTACAAAAATGATATTTTTGGTGTGCAATATTGTTAAAATAAATAAATAAATACGATGACTACGTTCAAATTCAAATTAGGTACCCATTATTTTGCACAAACAGAAACGTAAAGATCTTTTTCATGATATTGTATTAGTATTTAATCTGTACCTATCTAACCCAATAAATAGCATACAAATATATTTTATTACTATTATCTTACACAGTTATCGGATAGAATAAAATAGAAATAGTTTATTCAAGATCACAACAATCTTATTAAGTTACCCATTTTAATATCGATTTTTACAACGTTTTTATAACAGTTTATAATATAAAAATATACTTAATAACGTTTGGGATTAGGCATGGAAATGATTGCTATTTTTAATTCATTTTCATTGAATGAAATGCAACAAAAAAATCACAATGATTTCACATGTGAAGTTTCACTGGCAATGATTTTCACTCATAAATTGACTCGAACGTCCAATGACTGTGAGCTATTAAAAATAAAGTATGAATTACAACCACTGCTACTTCTATATGAATGGAAGATTTCATTGACTATTGACATTTCACAGAGCAAATGAAGAAAGGTAGCATATGTAAATGCATTTCAAATGATATTTCACATGTTATTTGTGAAATGTTCCATGCTTACTTGGGATAAATACAAGTGGCAACATTTTTCTTCAGTGACATTGTAATCAATAAAAACACTAACATAGCCAGAGTACTGTTCAAGCCACTACTGCCTGATAGTGTTGTTACCAAAATGTATAACAATCTATTAGGCTTATTGTTGTATGCAGTGAGTCCTAGATTTTAACACTAAAAGAAAAATTTCGCTATTTGGTTTTAACATGCCTACAGACTCTTTTTTTTTTTATATCATAAGATAGCAAACAAGCAGATGGGTCTCCTGATGGAAAGAGTTAACCATCGCCTATAGACACCAAAGATGTTAATGGTGCGTTGCTATCTTGTGGCGAGGTCTAATGCCACATGCAAAAGTTTACCGGCTACCTTACCCTCCAAACCGGAACACGACAGCGACAAGCACTGACGCTATTGCGGCAGGAATAGGTAAGGCGGTGGTACCAGACCCGGGTGAGACAATGCAGAACTCTACCACCTAGTAGCCACGATGGTAGTGACTCGAAAGCCATTCGGTCGCCTTTTACGACCTGCCTGGCAGAACGGCAGTTGGCCTATTCTACAAAGGAGGCCGGGACCAACACGGCGAGTTGGTTACTAACTAAACTAATTAAATTAATATTTAGAAGTTAAGTTCGCCTTTTGTACAAAAATGATATTTTTGGTGTGCAATATTGTTAAAATAAATAAATAAATACGATGACTACGTTCAAATTCAAATTAGGTACCCATTATTTTGCACAAACAGAAACGTAAAGATCTTTTTCATGATATTGTATTAGTATTTAATCTGTACCTATCTAACCGTTACTAACTAAACCTAATACTTTTAAATGAAATGCATTAAAAATATATTAAATTAATAAAAATAAACGTTACACACACTACATTCATGTGATATACATGTCATTATACACACTCGGAGACTAAACTATTTTCTTTGCGGCTAAAGTCCGTTGCCAAACTTAAAAGAGATTTCATTGTTTAGTCTATGGTCGAATTATGGACACAGGCAATTACTAGAAGAAAGAATTATTTGATTTTATAATTAGTTAAAACTTTAAGGAAAATTGGGCTGACGTGTCTCGTTCGCTCACGCAATTTCCCTGCTAGAATAACTTTAATTCTACTGGTACTAAGAGTTATAAAGATATTTCTAGGTAAAACGAAATAATAATAGTACCCTTAGTAATTTTATTAGATACAAACAAGCAGATGGCTGATGGAAAGAGAAATCATCGAGCCAACCAACATAAACTATAGACACCAAGGGGATTAATGGTGCATTGCTATTAGTGTGTCGGGATGGCAATGCCACGTGCATAAGTCTACCTTACCCTCCAAACCGAAACACGACAATGACAAGTATTGAATATGTAAGGCGATGGTACGTACGGGCGTAGACGTCAAATGGAATCCGGGCCAACATATTTTATTCTATCTGCCAAAAAGTATCTATACTGCCAAAAAAGCTAATATAAATCAACGAGGCACTTAGATGGCATAAATATTGTAACAGAGACTCCTGAATCCTGATCTGTGCTGAATATGATGATGAAGGTGGCTCTCCTAGATGTATGAAGTAGTTGCTCATCTCAAAAAAAACGTTCGTTAATAGAATGTGACTCTCACGTTATTTAAATATTTTAGTCGGATAAAATGTAGCGTATGTCACTCCTGGATAATGCAGCTTTCTAAAGGTGAAAGAATTTTTAAGATCTATTGAGTGGTATTTGAGTTAAATCGTAACAAACAAACAAACTAAAAATCAAATCTTTCCTCTTTATAACTCTATAATTATATTAATTTTTTAAGTGTAGATTATTGAGAAGTAAGAAGTATTTAAATAAATTAATATTGCATAAAAATAAATACAGACAACGCCAAAGGCTTCAGCTACTGAAATGTTCTCAAAACAAGCCTTAGAAACGCTAAAACCTTTCCAATCTTGGACTTTAATTCAACTCTGAGTTTGTGTTTCAGATAAAATTGCTAAATGTCGAACATTTTATCACAACTTCCGATATAAAATCTCATAAGAGAAAGAACGCTTTCATTGGCCATAAAAATATAGCAAGCTTTTAGTCTGCGGGCGGGGGCGGGCTCGTTGCCAGGCAACGGGCGACCCTAGGAGGGGAAAAAACGGGTAAAAATTCCGGGAGCGAATGGACGGTGATTTTTTATGGCATCGTACATTTTTTCCTTAGCGCCGCGACGCTGAACGCCTGGGGTGAGCGTTTGTGTGAGTGAGTGGGAAATACAGAGTGTTTAGATTCACGCATGGTTACCTATTATTAAAACGTGAAGGTAAAAGTTTATACACCTTTTTAAAACAATTACGTGTACGGTGGAATATGAAATTTGGCACAGCTAAAGTTTACATTGCAAAAACCTAATACTTTTAAATGAAATGCATTAAAAATATATTAAATTAATAAAAATAAACGTTACACACACTACATTCATGTGATATACATGTCATTATACACACTCGGAGACTAAACTATTTTCTTAGCGGCTAAAGTCCGTTGTCAAACTTAAAAGAGATTTCATTGTTTAGTCTATGGTCGAATTATGGACACAGGCAATTACTAGAAGAAAGAATTATTTGATTTTATAATTAGGTAAAACTTTAAGGAAAATTGGGCTGACGTGTCTCGTTCGCTCACGCAATTTCCCTGCTAGAATAACTCTAACTTTTCTATATAATTTTGTGGTTTTAAATGACTAGTTTCACAACTTTGACACTACCCCGTATCAGTTCGAGCACCCTTTGAAGAATAGACCATTTGATGTTTTCCCGGCAATTCATAAGAGGCGAAAGTTTGGCTATGCGAGTCACGTCCATCGTGACTACTAGATGGTAGTGTTCTGCATTGTCTCGCCGGGTTCTGGTGCCATTGCCTTAGCTATTCCTGTCGCCGTAGCGTCATTGCTTGTCTCTGACGTGATCGGTTTGAAGGCTAAGTTAGCCGACAGACTTACGCATGTGATATTAATACCCCGCCACAAGGATACATCGTAAGAAAAATTAATGTGCAAAATGTTAGCATCCTTGGTCCAAGGGTTCTAGCGTTGATATTATGTTAGTCAGGATTTTTTATAACTGTAAGTATAAAGATTATTTTAAATTTGTTGTTCAATCGTACGATGAAAAGCATTAATTATTTATTTCTTGTATTGCTACTATATATGACTCCTGCAATGTCACTGAAGCAAGACCAATAGTTCCCATTGTCCCATCTTCCGTGTCGATCCGGGCTCCTTTTGAGGAATAGATCAAGTGCATTACTGTTAAGCATCTCGTAAAAGCCGAGAAAAGTCTAGTCACTGCCGTTGTGACTATAAGGCGGAAGAGTTTTGCAACGTTTCGCCCGGGTATTTGTTACCACCGTCATACATACGTCAATGCTTATCTTTGTCGCTTTGTCGTATTCCGGTTTGAAGGGTAAACTAGAGGTCATTTGTTTTTGCACATATATATATATATATATATTATATATATATATATATATATATATATATATATATATATATATATATATATATATATATATATATATATTATATATATATATATATATATATGTATATATATATATATATATATATATATATATATATATATGTGCATACAACCTACTGAAAAATTAATAACATTGTATTAATTACAAAATCCTAAACCTGCTCATTCATGTTAGGTGGAATACAGTTCGCCTTGTCAGCTATGAATATAAAATTCTTAAACAAATATAAATAAAATTCTTAAACTATTGTAACATTATGGATCCACCTGTATACTGTCCGAAAGTCTCAAAAGAGAGCTAAATCGCGTATTAGATGTGTGTGTAAAGCGTAGAGCCTGCAAATATTATAAGTATGGATTTTATTGGCATCTCCCTCTAACTTCATCGGCTATCGCTTTTCCCATTACAGCCTTCACCGGAAAAAATATTCGCCTTGAAAATCTAAACTTCTTTCTGACTTTTTAAATTCTTTTGTTTTTATCAATAATTGCCATACAAATAGATGATTCTCCTGAAAAGAGATAACTATTGCTTATAGAAAATACTATTATACGTTATTATATTTTTAAACATTATTATACATTAGGGACCATCCATAAATTATGTCACACGAATTTCGTAATTTTAGGACCCCTCCCCCGTCCTTGTCACATTTGGTGACATTTGTGAGACCCCCCTCTTACCTAGTGTGATGTCACATATTTTACAATTTTACATTGGAAAAATGATTTCCTTCGATTATTTTTTTTTCTACAGAGGTATTATATTATGAAAAAAATTGATGTCACAAAATTTGGAACCCCTCCCTACCCCTTGTCACATAATGTCACACTTTTTCGACCCCCTCCCTCCTCCTTAACGTGTGACGTAATTTATGGATGGCCCCTTATAATTTACATAAATGCATAAGTCTACTTTCTGCAATCCTCTCAAAACAGGAACATAAATATGACGAGCTCTGACGACATCACAGCAGAAAAGGTAAGGTGATGAAATCAAACATGGGTAAAATTTGCAGAATACTTCCATCCAGTACTTAAGAAGGTATTTTTTGGCTTTTAAGGACTTCTGACAGGAAAGTAAATGTTATATGAAATATATAGATACATAAGAGCAAACTCTTTTTAAGGGTCGGTACCCAAAGGGTAAATCGGTACCCTATCACCTACTAAGACTCCGCTGTCCATCCATCTGTCTGTCTGTCTGTCAGTCTGTCACCAGGCTGTATATCATAAACCGTGATAGTTAGACAGTTAACAATTTTCACAGATGATGTATTTCTGCTATAAATGATGTATTTCTGCCTTAAAATAAATATTTAAGGAGGGTCCAATACAACAAACGTGATTTTGTGCAGTTTTTTATAGATAATGGTAAGGAGCCCTTCGTGCGCGAGTTCTACTCACCCACGGTCGGTTTTTATTTACAGCTTCGATTAATATTTCAATATTTCAATAATCCTAATCAAGACGAGTTTTAGATTAGAATGTTCAAACAAACAAATAAAACATCTTCAGTTTATAATATATACTCATAACACGTTATTAGTATAGAAATGTGATATTGTTTGGATACTCGTCGGAAAGGCCTCCTCCCAAAAATATTAGACATTTTCCTCCGTGTTAGTTTGGGCTCCCTTTAAAGATTACACCATTTGCCGTTCTGCAAGGCACTTAGTAAGAGGCGAACAATTGGCTATGTAAATCACTTCCATGGTGGCTACTTGATGGTAGAGTTCTCTATTGTCTCGCTCGGGTCTGGTATCACCGCCTTACCTGTTCCTGCCGCAATAGCGTTAGTCACTGTCGTGTTCCGGGTTTGGACGGTAAGGTAGCCGGTAGACTTATGCATGTGGTATTAAGACTCCGTCACAAGAACAGCAACGCACTATTAACGTCTTTGGTGTCTTTAAGCGATGGTTGTTTTTTTTTTCATCTAGGCTACCTTACATCCAAATCGGAACATGACAGTGACAAGCACTGACACTATTGCGACAGGAATAGGTAAGGCGATGGTACCAGACCCGGGCGAGGCAATGCAGAACTCTACCACCTAGTAAATATACACCTCAACGAGCAGGTTATGTATTTTGCAAATAGGGAGTAGGGATGATAAGTAGAGGCCACTGCATATGGACATTTGTAACTTACAACATAAGCGTTTGCTGCCAATGCAATGCCGGTATTTACAATCTACAGTGTCTGTTTATTCGCCTGTTAAAAAAATCACCTTAGTCTTAGTTTCCTGGAAAAAACCGAGATATGAAGTTAATTCCAAAGTTCAACTGCGAGCATGAGAAATGTATTTGAAAATGTATTAATAGTCGTAGAACCGTTTTTAGCCGTGATAACATTTTCTATTTAAGGCATCGAAAAAAAATTATTTTCACAACTTTGAAATTATCCCAAGTTAACTTTTCCCCGTGTGAGTCCAGTCCTCCTTTTGCAGAATAGACCATTTGCTGTTCTGCCAGGCAGATCGTAAAAGACGACCGATTGGCTATACGTGTCACTACCATCGTGACTACTAGATAGTCTCGGTTCAGGATGAGTCTCACCCAGGTATATGATAACACCGCCTACACTATTTCTGTCGCCATAGCGTCAAAGCTTGTCATTGTTGTGTTCTAGTATGGAGGGTAAGGTAACCGGTAAACTTATGCATGTGGAATTACCATCTTGCTACACGTATAGCAACGCACTTTTAGCATATTTTGTGTCTATAGGTGATGGTTTCTCTTTCCATCAGAAGAGCCATTTTTTTGTTTGCTATCTAATGATATAAAATCCTACTAATATTATAAATGCGAAAGTTTGTGAGTGTGTATGTATGGATGTTTGTTACTCTTTCACGCAAATACTACTGAACCGATTACGATGAAATTTGGTATGCAGATAGCTAAAGACCCAGAATAACACAAAGGCTATCTTTTATCCCGGAAAAGTTAGGTGATCCCGCGGGATTCACTAAAAACTTTTATAATGCAGCGGGCTGCACGCCGCAGCTAGTAATCTATAGTTTTGGGACGCATAAATCATAACATCTTCATGAAAATGACAAAGTTTCCAAATATACATGATTTCGTAATTTAAAAAACATTTTAAGATATAAACATGTCAAGTGGCTCACTCATCTCCTCATAAAAAGGATTTGAAGTGCGGTGACGGCGCACGCGCACCGAACACAGCTCCCGACATGACACATGTGGAGTAGCAGCTGTTTCAACTGAATATTGTAGATTTTTCATACAATATGTATAAATTTTGAAAGTACCTAGGTGTCTCTAAAACATTTTTAAACAAAGAAGATGTTAATAAGACTATCTGAACTAGGGACCTTGTTATAAAGCCAGCCAAATTTTACTTTATTTAAAGTAGATTTTTAGGTTTTTTAGCTCGGAATCAGTGCTAAAATACATATATATATATATATATATATATATATATATATATATATATATATATATATATATATATATATATATACAGCTTGACCTGATTGTATAAGTCTCATTTCGTAGCATTTTTTTATGTTTTTACCATTTTGCTGTCTCCTGCTGAAAAGGGAGGGAAACAGGATTTATTTTCCTACTCCTCCTACATATTTTTGATTAATTTCGTTGCGGGCTCCAAGACAGCTTTGCTTTAAGTGAAGTGAAGTTTATTCTGGTTTACAGAAGTCACAGTAGTGGTATTACGTCGATTAAATGACAGTCACACATCGATTAATAACTGTGTTTATTAAACTGTAATTTACTGGGATTTTCCTTAACCTTATATACTAATAATTCACGTGCACGCTGCGTGATAGAATGTGGTGCAATAACATATCTGAGCACGAGCGTGTTCTATCATATCCCGTTACAGTTGGAACGAGA
This sequence comes from Apodemia mormo, assembly GCA_036924255.1. Lineage (NCBI taxonomy): Eukaryota > Metazoa > Arthropoda > Insecta > Lepidoptera > Riodinidae > Apodemia > Apodemia mormo. The sequence goes on along the minus strand of JAUPFN010000001.1, from coordinate 40,259,103 downwards.
GGTGGGCCCTTAAGTTAACCTATAACATAAAAAAATGTTATACTGTACTCGCAGGTTAAGCTGAACGGGTCTATAAATATAATATAAAACGAAACGTTAAATATGAGAATAATGATATAAATATTAAAAGATGACTTTAATTTTCATTGCCGTGGGCGTTGCCGTATGTCGTAGCCGGCCCGTTGCCCTTATATATATGAGTGCAAGTGAAGGTCTATCAAAACATTAAGAAAACATGTCATATTTTTTGTTTTTATCATAATGGCAATTTGTTATTTTATGGGAAATGCAATATTTGCGTTTTATTTTTTATTCTTATTTTCACGCCACGCAAATTAAAGCTCACATTCTTCCGACACGTTGCCTCCACGGAACTCTTGAACCAGTCTTTAGTTTTGTGTAGTAGGTGATGCATAATACATTTCTTTTACATTGCATTTTGTGTATTTCCTTCAATTTTACTTTTTTTAGAATAACTCTTTAAAGTATTATGCTAGAGCCGTAGGTACTTGCGTCTATCGTCACAAAGCTACGCGCAATGACACGATAAATGCAGATGTGACCGGCGATTATCGGCGATTGTCGCATACATTCCGGACTGCGTGTGCCTTAGCGCGCATATAATTAGAAACTCCAGCATTAGAAAGAATCAATTAAATGAAATAATCAATTAAATCAATTAAACTAAAATTAAACACAAAGTTAAGGTAAAAAATTTGACAAAAAAACAAAACCTTCGCATACAAATTTCGAACGGATTTCGTTTCAGAATCATGGTCCGAATCCACGGTTTTGACCACGGATTAAACCGGGCACCATTTTCAACGCTATTTCTTAGATTGTCAACGTAGCTGGCATTTACACAGAGAAAAACAGAGTTATAATACTTGCCGAGAAATAAAATCATTTCAGAAGTACTTCTTAAGCCTTGCTTTTTATTCGATACAATAAAATAGCACAAAGCGGCTCATATGAACAAATGTATGTAATTTTCAAACGCTTTTAGATTTATTATATCGTAAAAAATAGAAATATGCCATATATTTCTATTTTTTACGATATAATAAATCTAAAAGCGTTTGAAATTTACATACATTTGTTCATATGAGGCGCTGCCCATTTTGCGCCCCACACCGTGTCTATTAGTATTTGTGTGGTCTGTGGTTACGACTTTCGGTAGACAATCCCTCATACGCTGTATATTAAGGTGCCTTTAAATCCTATTGCTTTATGTGAGCTTCACTTTGCAAGCTTTTAAGCGTTAGACTTTAAACCACGCAGGTGTCGTAAATATTTTATGCCAATTTTGGTGTAGTCTGTGATGAACCTAATATTTTATATATATATATATATATATATATATATATATATATATATATATATATATATATATATATATATATATATATATATATATATATATATATATATATACATATATATATATATATATATATATATATATATATATATATATATATATATATATATATATATATATATATATATATATATATATATATATATATATAAACGACTCCACAAACTTGTCTAGAGCTCACAAGGATACTAGTGATTGCCGTTACTCATTGACATTAAAACCAGAGAGTTTTCAATTGTATTGCATATATGGGGACAGACAGGTTCACACTATAAATCAAAAATTTTCTTAAAATCCTGAATAATAATTCGGCTTTGAAAAAATATTTTACCAGTAGAAAACTACGTATTTCCTTAGTGATGTGGGATATATTTTCACGTGTGATTCGCACATTAGACAGCGATAGACGGTTAGCTTCCTCTGACACAATTCCAAAAGAATACGATTCACTATATATGTGTTTTAGCACTTATCCCGTACTTGGAAAAAACTTCACAAAAAAAAGTGTTGACACGACAGAATTTGAACCTAAGACTTTGCCTCTGGCCGGTGTGCTCTAACCAACTGCGCTACTGTCAATGTGGCGAAATTCTTCTTTGCTTTGTGATCGATTCCTTCGACTTCCGTAGGTATACACAAGTATTTAAACGAGTTCATCGTTGACAGATGATTATCACATTTATCATAATTATTATCAATACTTTCGTGTTTCTAAATACATATTTTTATCGATCACAAAGACAATAAGGATTTCGTCAGTAGCTCAGGAGGTAGAGCGTGCTGGCCAGAGGCAAGGTCACAGGTTTAAATCCTATCATAGTGAATTTTTTTAAAATTAAATTTTCAGTTTTATCAAGCACGAGATAAGTGCTAAAACACACATGTAGATAATTAAAAACACATAAGTATTGACCAATATTATAAATGTGAATTTCATTTGTCACGAACGGAATCAATCACAAAACAAAGAAGAATTTCGCCACGTTAAATCGGGCGATAGTAGCTCAATTGTTTAGAGCGAGCAGAGGCAAAGTAGCGCAGTTCATGTCTGTCGTATAAAAATTTATCTTTATTAATTTTTTGAAAGTCTACCACCTAATTTCTGAACCCAACACCTTATAACCCCAACTAAGTATTGAGAAATCTTAAAAAGAGAGCCAAAGTTTACGATTAACGTATATTGATACGTTAAGCGTAAACTTTGTAATATATACATAAAGTATATAACACAAATACATTTCGTATGTTATTGGAGGGTGAGTCTTTTGTTTGCCACCCCTTTCACTTTCACACGGGTGTATTAATACGGGAGATCTCGAAATATTGATTTTAAATCAAATTCTATATATATTTTTTTAGGTGCGATTCAGACCAACCGCCTTGCATCGGGTCTGGCCGGACGTCATTTTAAAATGCGGTAAAGGAAATTGGAATGTGTAAACAAGAATTAGAGTTGATATTTCCGTCACATTTACGTTGTGAGGAAGCTGAACGGCTCCAGAAGGCTCTAAACGGACTTCGTGATAGATAGCAAGTTCCGTCGCCATGAAACAAAACAAATTATTATAGAAATTAATCTAGGTACAAAGGACACTCAAGCAACGCACACATAGACACTCTCAAGGACGCAATATCTCGGAATGGTTGGGAATAATGGACACGCGTCTTTAAACTTTTTATGCGGAAAATTTGTAATAGATATAACAATAACATTAAAATATTTTAATTATTGGTTTACCTTACCCATTGATATAAAAAACCCTAGATGCACAGTCCCGAACAAAACTGACAATCAAGTGTCCCTAAATTCATTTAAGTAGTTATAGATATGGCAAAAACATATGTCTTTGCATATCCAACCTTAAGTGCAAGACTTATAGTTGTTTTTACAAAGCAATGTACAAAAATAAATAAAATTGACAGTGACGCGGCCGACGCGATTCTATTTGAAATGAGTGCACAATTTAAAATTGTGCACTCATTTTTGGAGGACGTTTTTGACACACTGATTGTGTATCTTGGGTTTTTTAAATCAATGACCTTACCGTTCTTTCTGTTTCATTCTCAACAATAAATCAAACACCTAGATACGAGCGCCACTGCAAGTTTTTTGTGCATAAGATTGTATTAGGCTACCAAACGATGCCTTAGCAGATCCGACAGTTTTTTCAAATATTGCATGTAAATATGGCATAATAAAAAATAAAAAAAAAAGTATCTTCACGCCCATATCCCCGAGGTGGTAGGCAGAGGTACAACAAGTGCACCCACGATTAGCCAAAGATACTTGGTCCCACAATGTGACAGGTGACAAGCCTATCGCCAACCGGGCACTTTCCAATCCCGGGCAACTTTGTGTTTTTTTAGAAAACTGAAAAAACACTTTTTTATGTGCCCGACGTGAGAATTGAACCCGGGACCTCATGTGGTCAATGCCAACTCTGGACCACTAGACCACAGAAGCGACAGAAAAAAAATATTCATTAAAAATCAAAATATTCATTACATATATTTAAAATTACTAGCGATCGCCTGTGGCCGAAATTCAACCATAGATTAAACAATAAAACCCCTTTTTAAAGTTTGACAACTGACTTTAGCCGTAAAGAAAATAGTATTCACTCTTGTGTGTATATTATCATGTGTTACATGAATGTAGTGTGTGTAATGTTTATTTTTATTAATTTATTGTATTTCTAATGTATTTTATTTTAAAATATTAGATTTCTGCAGTCCTTCGCAATGTAAACTTTACCCAATTTCATACCCCACGGTTCACGTCACGTCTTAAAAAGGGGTCCAAATTTTTTCCTTCACGTATTAATAAATCGGTTTTTTATTTAAAAAATAAACAAAATTTGTATGCTAGCTGTGAAAGCGTGACGGCATAAAACAGTGTCAGGCCTTTATCATCACGGCATACAAGTCGATTTTACTAACAAAACGCACCAATAAATATTTCAAATCACTTCATTTACGTTTAACGCAAACAAAGCTACGTACAAATACTAGTTCTAAAGTAGCGAATAATCCCCAATCTAAAAGTAAATAAATCAATATCTACCCTATATTATCCAACCCTTTCGCGAATGTCACAAAAAAAGTGTGGGAGAGTGTTTATTAAATTGAGAAAAGAAAGGGTTGGGGTCCCCTACTCCCCACCATGTTTTATTCATGGTACGTTTGAGCGTAACACGGGCGTATCGCAGATTCCCAATCTTCTTTAACTGATTGTTAGCAGTTTCTCCACTCTACTTAACAGTTATTGTCAATTGAACTGTGGAATACGAAAACAAACTTTGTTATTTAATATGAGACTTATTACAAGTAATATTACTAATTCGTGTACTAGTTGATACTCACGACTTTACCCGCGTGAAATATGTGACTTTATTTTTATTACCCAACTGCACCAAAAGTTTTTCGACTGTACGTATCGAACTGTATGTATCTTTTGGCCGGAGTTTCGCTCACGTTAAATTCATTTTAGGGAAGTGGGGGGTCAGAAAGAGACAAAAAGTAGCCTATATCAATCTCCATTCCTTCAACTATAAAAAAATCACGTCAATTCGTTGCTCCGCTTTGCCGCGAAAGACGGACAAACACACTTTTAAATGCGAAAGTTATGTTAAAAAGTTAAGTATGGATTTTGTGTACATTTTATTAGCAAGTTCTGTAGCCGAAACTGTTAGAGAGATTTAACTGCAGAAAATGAAGTAGATGAAGCTTGAAAGGTATCTAAATTGTGAGAGCAACATCTCATATATTATAAATATATAAATATTTGTATGTTTGGATGTTTATTACTCAATCACGCAAAAACAGCTAGACTGATTTCGTTTAAATTTGACACACAAATTGATGATGACCTGGGATAGCACATATATAATACTTTTATCTTGGAAAAAACATTTATTCTCATGGGATTCATCAAAAACTTGTATAACTATCTTATACCCATATGCCTGAAGGGGTAAGCAGAGGTATAACAAGTGCACCCAATGTTAGCGAAAGATACTTGGTCCCACAATGTGATAAGTGGCAAGCCTACCACCAACCAGGCACTTTCCAATCCCGGGCAACATTGTTTTTAATAAAAAACTGAAAAAACACTTTTTTAATCGCCCAACGAAGTTATCGAACCCGGTACCTCGTGTGGTTGACGCCAACGCCGGCCCACTAGACCACAGAGGCGATAAAACTTTTATACTTTGATTTATAGTACTACCATATGTAGCGGACTGTAGGGTGTTAATATTATAAATATCATTTATATACATAAATTATACGCATCGTGAAACGGGAACAACTTTCTTCGTATCTCTATAACCCGAATTATATCATTACTAAACTTATATGAGGCCAAAATAAATCCAATAAAAAAATACAACCGAATTAAAAACCTCCTCCTCATAGAAAGTATACAACTCTCACTTTACTTGATAGAGTTCTGCATTGTCTCGCGCCGGTCCCGTACCATCGCCTTACTTATTCCTGTGCATAAGTCACTGTCGAGTTCCGGTTTCTTTTTTTTGTCGTAATGTCTCAATTACTGCTGGCCTTATGGGCCGTCACAGCTTCACCGGTCACGGAGGCGAGCAGAGTGCTCAGCCAGAATTAAGTTTGGAGGGTAAAGTAGCCGATAAACTTATGCATGTGGCATTAAGATGTTGCCACAAGGACGGCAACGCACCATTAACATCTTTGGTATCTGTAGTTAATGGTTGTTTCTTTTTCATTAGAACCATCTTCTTTTTTGCTATCTTATGATATAAAAAACCCTAAAAATATTTTCCAACTCCTTTTATAATTATTACTCAGTATTGATAATACTTTAAATTATATAATTGATAAAATGGTCGGGTAGTTTTAAGAGTGTATTACATTCGCGTAGAGTGAGATAGTGTTCGTTTCTCCTGAAGATGCTTCGGTTTCGAAGTGAAACGTGCGTTGAGTACATAAATTGTGTGCTTTTGTGCTTAGTGCCGCCATGGAACATGGGTGTAAAAGTGTGGTATAAGTGGGTGGATAATTATGCCGCTGGGGTCTTCTTTTTTGCCCGGATCATCAGTGAGTTTTATCCATTTATTAAACCGACGTCTTTCTTTTTGGTTCCATCGCGGAAGACATATAGAACAGTTCGCGGATAATAGCAAATTTAATTAATTTTACTATTTTAATGTATTTCCGCAAAGTTACGCCTGAATCAATAAAATAGTTTTTAAGCACTTACAGTAACAAACTGTACTTGTGCTGTACCTTTGATGGCCCGTGAATCTTCCAAAGAATAATATTCCGCCTATTCAACTCGGTAAACGTGTTTAATTTATATTTTTTTATCGTCGGCACTTGGTGATATCTGCATCGTATTAATTTGCTAACAGTAAACTCTTGTACTACTGTTTTACGACTGCAATTTATTTGTTTTAAATCCAACTGGTTACGCTTATTAAAGTATCGCCAGGGCTTTTAGTTAAAATAACATAACGTAACTGTACTGTTTTTTTATATGATAAGATAGCAAACAAGCAGATGGGTCTCCTGATGGAAAGAGTCAACCATCGCCTATAGACACCAAAGATGTTAATGGTGCGTTGCTATCTTGTGGCGAGGTCTAATGCCACATGCATAAGTTTACCGGCTACCTGACCCTCCAAACCGGAACACGACGGTGACAAGCACTGACGCTATTGCAGCAGCAATAGGTAAGGCGGTGGTATCAGACCCGGGCGAGACAATGCAGAACTCTACCACCTAGTAGCCACGATGGTAGTGATTCGATAGCCAATCGGTCGCCTTTTACGACCTGCCTGGCAGAACGGCAGTTGGCCTATTCTTCAAAGGAGGCCGGGACCAACATGGCGAAAAACGGTACCAGGTATATCTACAAATAAACAGTAATTGTGAAACAATACAAAAGTTTTCTATAAGAAAATCGTGAAATGTCTAAAATTGTGATTCCATTGGTAAAGTAACGCAACGCCACGTCCGGGTTTGTTACCAACAATGGTGTTGGACAGATCCTATTTCTATAGAGATGGGGAGGACTACACATACCATACTACACCACTACACCGTACCGCTTGACCGCTCCATTAGTCGAGTGGTTAGCGAACCTGACTACGCATCAATGGGGACTGGGTTCGATTTCCAAAAGGGACGAACATTTATGTGATCAGCATAGATGTTTGTATTTCTGGGGTTATATACCGTATTTTGTTATCCAATCAAATTCCTATTTCAAATACTAATACCGCATTTAGCACCAAGAGGAATTCCTTAACACAACGACCTGCCCGTATTCACGGTCAGCGCAGACACCATGGTCAGGGGGCAAACAGAACCGAAGTTATTTCTTCTTCTCCCAGAGAGAAAATTACGAACCTATTTCTACCACATTAAGGTCAGTTCTTGTCACTATTATGTTTCAATGTCTTATGCCGACCTCGGTAAATAATCATAAGATCTGGGGTATAAATTCCATGTCATCCAAGTGTTTTGTATACCTGATTTCTTTCAGTTTTTTATGAAAAATAAAGAATGCACTTGAATATAAAATACCTAAGATGGGATGTGTGCTCGATTTGTTGGTAGGTCACCAGTCAATCCACGGGACTTAATATCGTAGGTGTAATAGTTGCAACTCTGCCATGTAGGCGAAGATAAGCGCGACGGAGGGAGGGATGCGCTGTACCGCGCTTCAGGCTGCATGGGTACCACCATCTTGCTTATTTCTCCCGTCAAACAGCTTTGCTGTGTACTGGCACATGTCTCAGGGTAGGCAACACATAGATGGGATTCCTGGGCTAGTTCCAGCTTAGGTATCCCATTTACGTTCGTTGGCGACGTCGACCACTTTCCATTAGGTGGCACGTCTGCCAGTTTGCCTATCCCACTAACAAAAAAGGAAGATATGGGTGTTACGTTATTTATTTGATAAAAAATATTCTTTTGTCAACTTTTTTACTAAGAGTAGTATTTTAAACTAGCCGTTTTCCGTGGTATATCCCATACAGATCCCGATCGTGGGAGAAATTAAGATTAATTAATTTAAGCTATACTACTGAAGAAAAATGTTGTTTTCCTTTGGCAATTTTTTTTAATTCGGGTCTGTAGGTCCAGAGATTAATTCCTACCTAAAAAAAACAAAAAAAATGAATACCTACGAAACAAACTCATAAGCTTACAAACATTGCCTCTTTATTATATTAGTACTTACAGATTAAAAATTAAAAAAATCTCGTGTCTCTGGTGAAGTAAGGTAAGGTAAGGCAGAGGTGCAACTAGTGTCACGATTAGCCAACGGTCTCAAGTTCCATTATTTAACCTGGTCAAAGGCTTTAACAAATCAGAAATACACACAATAATATACATTTCTGAGCTAAGTAATATTTTTCAAAAAGCTTGAAAAACTTACTTTAGAAATTAGGATCTCATTCATCATATTTATTTTATGGAATCAAGAATCGAATATTGGCAATTTTTGAAATAATATTTTCAATCGACTTCCAAGAAAAGAGGAGATTCGTATTTCGGGCAATTTAATGTTTTTTTTAATGTAAGTATCTTCCATCGAATCTCCGTCATATATGGACGGAATTGCAAAATTCTCTTTTGTTTCGGTTTGGTCTAATATAAATTTGGTAAAGACCTGACTGAGGATTCCAGAGATTCAGGCAGTTGTAAGTAGATTGTTGCAGTTTTACTATGTTTTAATTTTTATTTTTATATTATAAGATAGCAAGCAAACAGATGGGTCTCCTGATGGAAAGAGTCAACCATCGCCTATAGACACCAAACGTGTTAATGGTGCGTTGCTATCTTGTAGCGAGGTCTTATGCCACGTGCATAAGTTTACCAGCTACCTTACCCTCCAAACCGGAACATGACAGTGACAAGCACTGTCGCTATTGCGGCAAGAATATGTAAGGTGGTGGTACCAGACCCGAGCGAGATAATGCAGAACTCTACCACCTAGTAGCCACGATGTTAGTGATTCGTATAGCCAATCGGTCGCCTTTTACGACCTGCCTGGTAGAACGGCAGTTGGCCTATTCTTTAAAGAAGCCCGGGACCAACACGGGTGATATATTCAATCGACTTAATAAATAACTAAAGTAAGAACTTTAGTTATTTATTAAGTCGATTCCTTGTCAAAAACAGCTTACTACATTTTATTTGTTCAAAAATCACATTTTTTAAAAGTAATAAAACAGTTCTTAGAACGGTCTGGTAGATACCAAAAGAATTTGCCGAACATTAGAGTCACGTAATCGATCACTACTTATATTTGTACCTGGTAATGTACAATGCAGGTGGGAATCATCCATCAAGTGTGGCATTTATTACAGTACACGATAAAACGCGACAGAACGACATTCTAAATCTTGCTTTAAAAAACTAACCAACAAAAAATCACATGTGCCTTCAAAATATACTGTGTGTATCTGAGGTAATTTCGCCTTTGTTAGGGTACATATAACGTTCAAATTATCAATTACTATGCCAGTCACATTTCAAATATAAAAAGCAAAAATGTTTTATTTATTCGTTTTTTAATAAAAGGTTTTTATGCTTAAAATTTTAGTTGTACGCCAAAAATTGGCGAAGTAAACAAATTGTTACCGTACATCTGAATTTCTACAGTAAAAACTTATCGATCTCATTTATTTATTTTTAAAAAAGCTTGTGACATGAAACCATAAATCATACTTACGTGCACAAACAGATAAAATGGATCCAGGAATTTAATATTTTTAGTTATTCTTTATTGACTGTAAAGTAAAATCTGATAATTATAAAGTCAAAGAAAATTGCTAGATGTTCTGAGTTCGGATGAAAAATTTATTATAATGTCAAAGCCTAGATGCTTTTAAATATATTGAATAGTATTTTTGTGTTAACTTTGTAATAATCGGAACAGCCAACACCAAACCAAAACCGCACTAACTACTAACAAACCAGTGATTGATGTTAACCAGGATCAATTTTTAAAGATTAGCTCATTCTGCTTATCCCACAAGGATATTACATTTGTTAAATTTTTTATTTACTTTAAAGCATTTGTTTCTCAATTATGCTTAACTGCCTCATTATTGAAGCGGTTAACGTATATATGCGCTTGACGACGTCGATCGAGAGATTCTCGGGTTCGATTTGATTGCAATTAAATATTTTATAATATATATTATGTTTATGAGAATCCTTGATGTTTAAATTTCGGTATTTTATAATATGTTTTCATGAGAATCCTTCATGTTTATATTTCAATATTTTATAATACGTATTCAAGAGTATTCTTGGCTAACATCTATAGGTATATCACCAGCAAATAATATACTTATTATATAGCCTTAGTGTTATTTTCCTTTTGTTTTTCTTTGTTATCCTAAACAAATAGATTATTAATAAACCTGTTTAAGTATGCTTATAGATTAGCGCTTATTTTATCGCATCGGCTACGACGTAGCAACACGTGATAAATGAATGGGACACAGTGATCGCTGACTGACGCATACAATCAAACTTGTTATTAGTAAGCTTTTATTATGATAGTGCATTAATAAATTGTCACCATACATCTTGCCAGCTAGAGTAAGCTGCAGAGTAAACCGGACCGCCAACAGACTTTCCAGTTAATAGTTCGCTGTTGGTTGTTGAGATAGGTGTTGATCCCCGTCGCCTCATTGTATCGACCTTATAACTTTAACCGCTTATTTCTAGCAATAATCAGAACTAACAACTTTCAGTGCTTATGTTGTTGCGTCGCCTGATGCTGTTACATATCATTAGCCAAGTTGCAACTGGGATTCAGTTTTTACTCGATAGTTGACCTCCTAAATACCTCAATGACACTTTTGCCCAACCTAAACCAGGTGCCAGAGTTCTACAACGTCTTGTCTGTATATATGGTACCACCACCACATCTAATCTTGCCGCAATAGGGCAAGCAATACTTATCACTGTCGTGTTCCAGTTTGAAGGGTAAGGTAGACTTATGTATGTAGCATTGCCATCCCACTACATGGATTGTAACGCACCAATAATGGCTTTGGTGTCTATAGGCGATGGTTTTTCTTTCCATCAGAAGAGCCATCAGCTTGCTTAGACCAACAAAATATATTTTATTATTGGTCTGAGTCTGCATTTTTGCTATCTAATTATATAAAAAAAACGGGGATCCAACTCAGGGCGTCATGTTCCGAGCTGAATTGGTTAACCTCTAGAGCAATTGACAGTGATCGCTATATACAGAAATATACAAGTCTCCCTAATACACATAAAGTATATTTACTGGAAATAAAAGCGTGCATCGTTTCAAAATTTAGATCGTCTATAAAACGCACTCAGTGGATAGCCATTAAACTGGCCAACATAATGGAAACTTGACCCCTCGGTTAAAATAATGTCTGGGGCAGATAAATTAAAAATGGCTCAAAAATGCCCCTGGATGTCAATCGCTTGGATCTTTGAAAATTAATTGTTATTTGTACTTCAGAGGCAGAGTATGGCTTTACTAGATTTTTTTTTTTAATTTATTGATTCTCGTTATATATTATAGGATAGTATACATATAAACTGATGGAAAGAGACAACCACAGAGAGACAACAATGAGAAATTGCTTTTGTGGAGTTGTGAAATCATAAATCAAATATTTTCAATTCAATTAAACTTTTCACAACTTTTTGACGCGTCAACAAATTTTTAATCAACTATTAGACTGGAAAGGCGTTTTCACGCTGAAATCATTCCGGTGGAATAAACTCAACGGGCATGTTTTTTTTTTCATCATCATTGGCCTATTTTCATCTATAATAGATGATTTATATAGGTTCGGTGGACTCGGCACCTACGTAGATGACTAGTAAGGCCGATCCTAGAGCGGCAACATCGCAATCGGCCACATTAATCTGACAGACAACTTGTGTGACTGTTGTAGTCGAAGGTAGCGGAGCACGTTGTCGACGAAGATCGTGCCTATGGGTTAATTCGGAGAACCAAGCTTTGTCATGTGCGGCAATCCTCTCAGAAACAATTTTGTGCCAACCATTACGATCATATTCTGAAGCTTTTTCTACGCTTTTATTTAATCGCTAATCACCGAGCGATATGAAGTAAATTTTAAGTCTATTCTCATACCTAATATATAAAAAATCATAGAAAAATCGGTCGAGCCGTTTCGGAATAGTGCGACAACCAACTTTGTGATACAAGATTTTTTTTTAAAGGGCAATGGGCCCACCTCTCTTTCCCACCACTGTAACTTCTGTAAACCAGAATCAACAGCGGCAACCGTCCTGATAACCTCTGAGTTGCGAGCTCAGGGTGCCCTGGGGAAAAGCTAAGCTGTCTTGGATCCCGCAACGAAATTAATCAGAAGTATATAGGAGGAGTAGGAAAATACATCCTGTTTCCCTCCCTTTTTAACAAGAGACAGCAAAATGTTAAAAGCATAAAAATGCTACGAAATGAGACTTTTACAATCAGGTTAAGCCTGATTGCTATTGTACCACGGAAGTTTGGAAATTAGAGACCTACCAGACATAATTGAGATTGATACAAGATTTGTATATCAGCAAAAATTTTATTTATGTATATGGTATTGAATATCTAATATATAGTAGAATTTTTTTAATAGTAACTTTTTAGATTACCAAGAATACATGGGGCACACTAAAAGTTTTGCACTTCTAGCTAATCGGAACTATTTGAATTTCGAATGTTATATTTTTAAAACGTTGCAAACTTCTTAATAATAAAAAAAAAACAATTGGCGGGAAATGATTTGTCAATTATTTTTTTACCACACATCAAAGTTCTACGTACGCAACGAAAATGGAATTAAGTCGAAAAGATTTTAGAGCGATGATTTTTTTATGATTTTAAAAGTTCTCTTTCTCTGCAAGACTGTGCCGCTCGTCTTCAAAATGCTTTTGGGAGAGAAGCACCTTTTTTTGAGTACCGTGAGGCGATAGTTTGCTGAATTGAGAGAGGTCGAGTTTCTTTACATGACGAATTTGGTGAAGGGCGGCCTTCAATTGCCGTCAACAAAATAATGTGGCTACTATTAAGCGGTTAATTGAATAAAACCCCCGGATTACCTATGAGACAATTTGAGGACTATTAGGGATTGCTATGAGCCAAATTCAGAAAATTTTACACGAAGAATTGAAAGTTCGGAAACTTTGTTGTCGTTAGATCCCTCATGAACTGACAGCGCAGCAGAAGCGGGCTCGCGTGGAATGGTGCTCACAGATGCTACTGAAGTACGACCACGGACATTCTAATGCTGTTTATGACATTGTCACAGGATTCGAAACGTGGATTTATTGTTTTGAACCCGAAAAAAACAGCAACCTTGTGAATGGGTGTTTGAAAATGAGAACAGGCCAACAAAAGTGAGACTGGGAAAAACGTTGGTAAAAAAATGATCGCGTTTTTTTTCTCAACTACGGATCCCATCTGTACAATTTCACTTAAACATCAAAAGAGTGTTAATGCCGAGTGGTATTCTACCATTTGTTTACTCAGGGTGTCAGAAAAAGTTCGCGAAAGACGACCTAAAAGCCGCATTTTCCTACACCATGATAACGCTTCTTCACACACGGCCAACAAAACAAAGTCATTTTTAGCTTCCGAAAAAGTACATCTCATCACTCATCCTGCGCATAGCCCCGACCTAGTACCCTGTGATTTCTGTATTTTTCCCAAAATCAAAGATTTGATGAGAGGTTTTAGTTTTACAAACTCCGAAGGGGCAGTGATATCGTTCAATCAGCACGTAGAAAACATGCTTTCAGATCTGTGGTCCTCCTGTTTTAAAAAATGGTTTGATCGATGAAAAGATGTTTAAAATGCTAAGGAGATTATTTTAAAAAGCAATAAACATAATATTTTGGTTATAACATGTTGTTTTTTTAAGTTACTCAAATTTATAGTGTGACCTACGTATAACATACATAACTGAGATATTTTTGGTGTAAAATGTTATTTTTATAGTTTGTCGCCTTTGTGGTCTACAGGTCCGATGTCTACATTAACCACATGAGGCTCAGGGTTACATTCCGGGTCGGGCAATTTAAAATGTGTTTTTTTAGTTTTCTGATAGATAAAATCAATGTTGCCCAGGATCGGATAGGGCCCGGCTGGTGATAAGCTTGCCACCTATCACATCATGAAACTAAGTATCTTTGGCTAATCGTGGGTGCATTTATTGTACATCCGCCTACTTCTTAGAGGATACGGGCATAAAGATATTTTTTTTTCATTTAGTTTAAAAATAAATATTTATTTTCCAAACTGTAGATATCTGACATTTGGTTACATATATAAAATTTATTCAATTTAAATCTCTGCAGTGGGCAGGCGGTCACGGCTGTGAAACGAAGCGATCGCAAATTGGCGCTAAGCCTTGGGGTCAAACACAAAAGCACGGTCACACATATTGACACCGCGACAATACCGGGGGTCACTTTTATTTGTTGCTAAAACTTAATTTATAATCTTTTCACGAACGCCATTAAGAAGATTACTAAAATCTACCCTTTTTTCTTCGATAACAATTGTACATTGTTACATTTTTGGTGTAAAATGAAATAAATGTAACTGTATCTGCCTTTGTCAAATGACCGTTGATTTTGATTTTGACACATATTCGAATATCGATCTGTTGTTCGATGGCTGATTTATGTTGGAAACTGAGGATGGGAAGATGTTTAGGTTTCGGGTCAATAGGTTCGATTGTGTTCGGATTTAAATTGCCTAACGGTCACTTCGCACACGTCTTAGGGCAGAAAGGTTAACGGTCAAAGATACCTTAAAATAACGTTTGGTGTAACCTTCGAGATGTCTTTTCTTTGGCCATTTTATTATTACCAATTCAAAACACATATGTGTGTGTGTGCGTGTGTGTGTGTGAGAAGAGACAGAGAGGGAAAGGGTGTGCGTATGTTTAACTGTTTAAATTGGTGAAATTATAGGTACTTCCCATCGTCGCCACTTGATGAAACCGCATTTTAGAATATCTATACATCTATACAAATAAATAACATTCGAGCGTCTGTAATAACCGCTGTTTACTAAATAGATGTGGATTTATACACGATAAATATACCAAAATAAACAATTTTTGCAATTGTTGACTGTCTGTTTATTCCGGCTAATCTTAGAAATGGCTGGACCGATTTTGACGGGACTTTCACTGGCAGATATCTGAAGTAATAAGGAGTAACTTAGGCTACTGGAATTTTAGAATTTTTCACGCAGACGAAGTCTACTTCTAGTTCGCTTTTTACATTATTTTAAAATAATACATTCAACAGAGGTCGCTAATTATAGCATCATTAGAGATTTTTCCCACAGTTACAATGTTTTTCACAATTTTTACTAGTTACACAATTTAATTTACACAATTTTTAGTAGTTTATAATAATAAAATTTATTTAATTTGACGTTCCAAAATGTATAATTATAAATACTTATTTTGGACAAAAGCTTACTCTATTCTTTTCTATATATTGGCTTTAAAAATTAATGACTATGTCACGGGTGTAATTTTTCAGAAAATGTAATAAATCGTTGACCCCCGACCATTTTGACCCCACTGCGAAACGAACAATGGCTGAAGCGTCTTAGGGCGGCTGACCCGTAATAATGGACACAATTACAATGCTTATTGAGATAACATAAATTATAAATTGTAGTTTACACAACAGTAGCGAGAAATCAACTTTACTATGGAAGTTTTGTATGGGTAACTCTAAATAAAAAACATGTGTGTCTACTCATGTACGCACGTAAGAAGTTATCTATCTATATATATATATAAATCAATTGCTGTTCGTTAGTTTCATAAAACTCGAGAACGGCTAACCTATTTGGCTAATTTTGGTTTTGAATTAATTGTTGAAGTCCAGGGAAGGTTTAAAAGGTGAGAAAATATAGAAAAAATAAGAGTAGTTAAAAAGGCAGAACAACGTTTGCCGGGTCAGCTAGTACTTTATATATTTATAATAAAAATAACCATGAAAATCTTTTTAAACATTTTATCCTTCGTGTTATCCTATGTTTGTAAAGAAAATTATACTAATAATAGAAAATTAAATTAATACATGGAATTAAAGTTTTATTATAACGCAATAATAAAATACTTATAATTAAATAATAAATTTTATTTTTAAATATCATAAAAGAATTTATCGCCTCTGTGATCTATTGGTCCGATGTCAGAGTTGACCACATGAAGTCCCGGATTCCATTCCTGTGTCGGACAATTCAAAAATGTGCTTTTTTAGTTTTCTGATAAAGGCCAAATTGGAAATTATTTGGCCCGGCCCAGGATTGGAAAGTGCCGGTTGGCGATAGGCTTGCCACCTATCACATTGTGGGACCAAGTATCTTCGGCTAATCGTGGGTGCACTTGTTGTACCTCTGCCTACCTCTTCAGGGATATGGGCGTGAAGATAATTCTACTTCTTCTATAAAAGAATTTAAAAATTATTATTTTTATATCATTAAAAAAATGGACAAACTTATTTCGAAAAACTAAAATGTTGACTAGCTAATTTCAAAAAATTCAAAAAAATTTACTCTCATCAATTTTCCCTAACGTGCCAAAAGAAGTATAAGTTCAAAAATTTTTAAAATCGGACAAAAAAGTACTTGTCGGTTTCGCCCACCGAGGATTTCGTTCAAATTTGTAGGTAGGTAGGTAATAAATAGTTCAGGAATTGAGTCTAGTATTTTTCCAAGCTTTTCCCGAAATTTAGTTTCCAAAAGTATATTTTTTTAAATTTAATTACAAATGTATAGTTTTCAGATTTTCCCTATATATTTGTACATGGGCGTACTGAGGGGGGGCAGGAAGGGACAGCTGCCCCTCCCCCCTGGAATTTGTTAACCTCTCTACTGTTGTAGATAAAAATTGCGTTGCTATCTTGTAGTGAGGTCTAATGCCACATGCATAAGTTTACCGACTTACTTACCCTCCAAACCGGAACACGACAGTGACAAGTACTGACGCTATTGCGGCAGGAATAGGTAAGGCGGTGGTACCAGACCTGAGCGTCACAATGCAGAACTCTACCACATCGGTCGCCTTTTACGATCTGCCTGGCATAACGTTAGTTGGGCTATTCTTCAAAGGAGTCCGAGACTAACACAAAAAAAATCTGTAATCCGATTGACCCTGCAGGCTTCCCGCTATTTTTGAACTAAAAGTTCAAAAATCTAAAGCTTGTAAAATTAATAGTAGTTTGAATTTCAAAAATATGAACGTTTTCAAAATGGCAATAAGCTTTGATCTTTTGAATAGCGTTTAAAGCAATTTGGGGCTCAAAGTTGTTTTATGAATAGCGTTTAAAGCAATTTGGGGCTCTAAGTTGTTTTATTAACTACAAAATCAATAGGTTAAAAAATGTCGAAGACATGTCAAAAAAACTTTTTAAAAAAATTGCATCATAGATAAACGAACGGATTAACCGATTTTAATCCGATTTACGGTATTTGACGGAGTTTTTTAAGTAAAAACGCTGACTTTATTTTTAAATAAATCGACATATTATCCTGAAAGTTATTTTAAGAATATGAAGTAAGTTTGTTGTAAGCAACGTAATTTTAATATCTGAAAAGCTGTAACTTTTGAAAATTTAATTCGATTTTGGTTTTTGAAACGGCATTTGATGTAATTTTTTAAGTATTAAAATATTATAGAAGATCAAAACAGGATTGGTTGATATATTTCGAAGTTAAGTCGAAAAAACACTTTTTTTTAATTTTTCGTCAACGATCTGTGTTGATTTTTAAACAATTCATGCAATGGACGCATTTTCTTGAGGAAAAGTGCTAATCAGGTTTTAAAGTTAATCGATACATTAATTTAGAAGTTATATTTAAAAAAAAACAGTTTTGCTACAAATTTTTTGAGTTTTTTCAAAAATTTTCGAAATCTCCTGGACCGAATTAGTTCAAATTTTTTGGGAAGTCTAAGTTGAGTGGAATCCAATCAAATGCTCTTAACCGCGTTTCGATTGATCAAGCCTTTCAAAATTTATGAGATGTTTACATATACACATACACACACACCCATATACACATACATACAGACATACTAACGTCATGGTGAAAATAATCGGAAAAGGTTTCTAGCACTTCAAAACGTAGAAATTTGGAGAAAACACGATTTTCTTAAATCGGAGCAAAATCAGCAACTTTCTTATCTACATACATAAAGTTTAAAAAAATGTTTACAACAAAAGCTTACCGTCCATATGTTGACAGCTACGTATCATTACTTTTCTTTTTATCAGAAGAGTAATGTACTTGTTCACTAACACACAATTAAAAAATACATTAACTTTCAGAAGATTATACTCCTCAAAAAACATAAAACCCTCAAAAAAACTCCCCTACCGATTAACACGTGTAAACATCACTATTAAAACAGGATAACAGTGATACAAATTAAAAACCTTTCAAAAAACGTGAGATAGATAGTTATCTTATAAAAAGCTCCCCAAAACGACATAAAAAGACCCCACCTCGCGGATCGTCGAGCTAATCGCTGACATCGCAACCTGAGGAACGTATTTTTTATTAACCTGTCCCAAAAAACGCTCCCTCGGTGACCTTTTTATAAAGAAATTGATACAGTTTTTTAGTGAAAAAATTCATTGTTCACACTTTTTAAAAATATTGAATGCTAACTGATGCAAACTGATGACTTCGCTCACGTGGTCACC
Source organism: Apodemia mormo (assembly GCA_036924255.1). NCBI lineage: Eukaryota > Metazoa > Arthropoda > Insecta > Lepidoptera > Riodinidae > Apodemia > Apodemia mormo. The sequence goes on along the minus strand of JAUPFN010000001.1, from coordinate 40,239,983 downwards.
TTTTTGTGAAATTGATGAGTAAAAAAGAACATTGTACATACTCATTTTGCAGTAATACTATTGCCCGCGTCTTCACACGCGTGGTTTCTATGCGGTCAACTCTTTTATAAAATAAATACATACGACGTTTAATTAGGAAAAAATCATTGTACCTACTTTGCAGAAATATTTAGCAAAGTGCAAAGTGCTAACAGTCCGACAGCTATTTGTTTTAAATATAGTATTAAAACAACACTCGGCTCTTTCTTATTCTCCTGATCATGAAAACACAAGGTGAAAAGATAGAGCTTGTCCGTACAACGAAATGACTAAATTTGCTTTTTCATCAAAATTTTACGTATTTTTAGGTTCACTTTTGTATAATAGAATCAATGCAATAACAAATATTTATTCACAACATTTTAGGAATTGCAAAAAGATTGTAATTGACATTTTACAAAGCATGTCTTATGATGACACTGAGAAGTTATTATTAGTTTGTAAATAAACGAGAGTTGTGTATTTTAATTAAGTTTATTTTTTCTCTTCTTGTTCTATTTGTGATAGTTTTAAAGAATAACTCTGTTTTCCTAAGTTATATTATTTCTTAAGTTTAAGAATTTAATTTAATAACATTGTAAACTATGCTCACTTAATTTTTTTATCAGTGATTATTAAAATGATTGTATTCCTAGCCCCTATCGCCTGAAATACAGGTCAACCTAGTTCAGGCAGCTACATGTTAAGTTAGATCATAAGATGGTTTTTTTATTATTCAGTGTAATGCACAATTTATTTATCTGAATAAATATATTTTGATTTTGATTTTTGATTGTTTACTGACTGGTGCCGCGACTTCGCTCGTGTGGTATCTACTCGGTCATCTTTTTATAACCCTTCAGCCGAGCCTGCGTGTATCTTCCCGAAGATATTAGTGCGCTAAAACCCTTTGACCGTCAAAGTTTGACGTACCTACAGCCAACCGCGCGATAATTCAAACGCAGTCCGAATATTTGCAACGGTAGCCGACAATAGCCGGTCACATCTGCGTCATTGCACGAAGCTTTGTGACGATAGACGCAAGTGCGGCCACAGCATAAAAGAAATAGATATGGCGTTTTAGTTGAAAAAAAAAATGTACCCACTTTGCAGAAATATTAATTACCTACTTACTGATGACTTTGGCTTCGCTGGTGTAGTGTCTACACGGTCATCTTTTTATAAAACACATAGATATGTCGTTTTAGTAGGAACAAAATAACTAAAACACTTAAACCCAGAAATACAAACCTCTATGCTCATCACACAAATCCCTGTACCTATCGAAAGTCGAACTTAAACCCCATTGAATACATAGTCAGGGTCGCTAACCACTCGACCAACTGGGCGGTCAAAATTTATTTATCTATTTCCATCTCGTGTTGGTCCCGGGCTCCTTTGAAGAATAGGCCAACTGCCGTTCAGCCAGGCAGGTCGTAAAAGGCGATCGATTGGTTATACGAGTCACTACCATCGTAGCTACTAGGTGGTAGAATTCTGCATTGTCTCGCCCGGGTCTGGTACCACCGCCTTACCTATTCCTGCCGCAATAGCGTCAGTACGCACGCAGCAACGCACCATTAACACCCATTGTTGTCTATAGGCGATGGTTGACTCCTTCCATCAGGAGACCCATCTGCCTGTTTACTATCTTTTAATATATAAAAAAAAAACATATTAAAAAAGACTGGCATGGCAAAATGTGTCGGATGCTTAAAATTAGCTAAACGGTTTTCACTTTCTAATTCTACAATATCATAACGTACATCCCTAAATCAAATTAAAAATAAAGGAAATATATAAGTGATAATAAAAATGAAGTATTTGTTTGATGTGTCACGATATCTATGAAAATATTTGAACAAAATATATTTTGTAGGTAAGTACTTATAATTTTCGGACACTAAACTCCTTTGCATTATGACGTTTATTCGTTACAGTTATTTCCTACGAAATCTGCAATCAACTATAAAAAAGCAACGGGAGACAGTTTTATAGTTTAAATAGTCATGCTTTCCTTTTCACTACAGTAAAGCTAAAATAATTGCAAAAAGCATTCACTTTCTGCGTTATTTACGCAAAGACCTTCCCAGAATTTATCTGCGGGACGAGGCTACTGCTCTAGCGACGATATGCAACAAAAGATGTCATAAATATGTTGTCATACTTTACAGATATACAAAAGCTGCTCTGGGTCGCTATGGTGCTTATGAATTTAGACTAGAAAATAAAAACAATAATTTTGTCAACTCTTTTATTGTTTAAAAAAATTAATGTGTTTGTTAGTCTCTTCAATGACGAGTAAATGAAAAAAGCGATACATATCATCATCGAAATATATATATACAATTATGTATATGTATAATAATAATAATAAATGTTTTAAATAAACATCCATAATTTTATTGGCACATTGTTAAATATTTAATAAATATGAAAAGTATAATGGTCGTGTTAGTATAATTTACTTTAGCTTATTTTTTTTAAATAAAAATAACCCATAATCTTATAAAAAATTCAAAATGTCCCTTCCTTTTATCTTTTGACGGGTTAGCAACAGCAGGACTTGTACAATATTTACTTTTATTCTAAAATCGTACTGCACCTAATATATGTGATTGGTGTGAGGAGTATTATATCCCAAGATTATTATATTCTGAATACTCAAAAAAGTTCATTGACTATAGTACTCTCTGAAAAAGTTACAATATAATAATCATTCTTACTCAGTTTTTTTGTAACATAAGATATCAAACAAGCCTTCTTTCCTGATGGAAAGCTTTCCTGGTGGAAAGAGACTGCCATAGCTCTTACATCACTGCTCTTACATCTTTACATCAAATGTGCCAATGGTGCGCAGCTATCTTCGTGGCGGGGTCTTAATGCTACATGCATAAGTTTACCGGCTACCTCACTCTCCAGACCGAAACACGACGATGGGAAGCACTGACGCTTTTGAAAAAGGAACAAGTAAGGCGGTGGTACCAAACCCCGGCGAGACAAAAGGAAGGGACTCTACCACGCTCTATGACTCTGGTAGCCACAAGAACCATTTATTTAAACACATTTTTAAAATTGTCTATCTAGTAAATATCTTGTAATTGAAAGTAGCTTATTATAAAAAAGCATATTCAGATTTATTTGGATATAATTTTAATAGGCAAGAATTATATTTTGCTATGCGAAGACAAAGTGCATGCATAACAATATTATTTTTGTTTGTCGTTTTTAACTGGCTATTAGATTATTTTTCTTAAATGTATGTATGTTTGTCTACGAATTTCTTGGGAACTAAAAGCTATATCAAGATATTTCTCTTAGATTTTAATCAGATATATTCCAACTGAGGTAACAGTTCAAGTTTCATCGATACAGTTTCAGTAATTTTTGAGATATGGATATAGTTGACAGATATTTGAAGTCGGTTTAATTTTTAAATTACTTTAATAGAGATTGTACTACTATTTTACCATTTTTTCTTCAAAGACTGATACAAAGTTTTTTGAGATTCATACAACTGCCACGACCCGTTGGTCGAGTTGTTAACGAACCTAACTACGAAATGATGGGGCTCGGGTTCAATTCCCGACTAGGACAAACATTTGTATGATGAGCATATATGTTTGTGTTCCTTGGTTTGGGTGTTTATTGTGTATGTAACCGCATTTATATATGTATTTCTATGTATTAGTATCGTTTACTAACATCTATTACACAAGCATGTAATTTGCTTACTTTGGGGTTAGGTGGATTTGTGTAATTTGTGCAGCAATATTATATTATTATACAAAAAATATGTATTCAGACTTCGACCGAAGTTTTATTGTAGTTTGGTCGAAGCATTTAGAGATAATAAGTAGGTATCTTCACGGCCATATCCCCTAAGGGGTAGGCAGAGGTATAACAAGTGCACCCACGATTAGCCGAAGATACTTGTCCCGCAAATGTGATAGGTGGCAAGCCTATCGGCAACCGGGCACTTTCCAATCCCGGGCAACTTTGTGTTTCTCAGAAAACTTAAAAAACCCTTTTTTTCAGTTTCTTCACGAGAGTTTCTTCACGGATCTTCTTAGTGTGTGACCGCGTTTCCGATCCGGTAGTAGTTTTTAAAAAAAATATACTGACGTGTCAAAATAACTTGTAAAAAGTTTTATTGAATAAAGTATTTCTGATTTATGATTTTTATGTGCCCAACACGGGAATCAAACCCGGGACCTCATGTGGTCAACGCCAACGCTGGACCACTAGACCACAGAGGCGACTTAGTAGTAGTAGAAGTAGGCTAAATAAATTTAGACAAAACTACTATACCAAAGATGAAAACCATTTCACCTATATTAGGTTCTCAATAATCTACCAAAGATTTTTTATAAATATTGGATTTTTGGGCGACATGAAAGAAATGTATTCATTTTAATTACTTTTCTCTAAAATAACTTACTAAACGAACTTACAAAAAAAACGTAACATTTATAAAAACCTAAAAAATCTCTTAAAACTATAAACCGAAATCATTCCAAGAAGACATAAAAGTATTCCTATCCAAATACGCATTTGGCTCTCAACTGCAAAATACACAAATTTCTTTGGTGACAGCTCCTGATATCCAATACTTTTGCTCGGTTTTTACTTTTTTACTTTTTTTCTAGGAAGAGGAAGCGCGCAACAGCTGCGTCTCGTGCCGCCGCTTGTGCCTGCAACACTTTTTGCACGCTCAACTAGAAGCCATTTTTTTCTTATTCATACGTTACATTTTTTGAGTATCAGCCCAAGCCAGGTTGCTTGCTAAACATATTTGTTGATTAAAAATTAAATCTTTTAAAAATATAAATATTACAACCCAGATTTGACTCAAATCAGCATCAGGCTCCATTCCTTAATGAGTCAAAATATTATTGGGTTTAATTTTTTATACAATGAAAAACTAAAATATCAACCAAATAAAAATTAAAAAAATAATAAAGCTACTAAATCAATGGGCTATATTTATTATAACACGAAAATCCGAATTTAATAACCATTACTAAAAGTAACATTTATATTAAGTAACATTTATAAATAAAACATAAACTCACGTGATGCCGACAAACTGGCTTACAGTTTGGCACATATAAATTATAAGAAACTCTGTACATTATTGTTATAAAATAAAATAAAAATAAAAAAAAAAACAAAAAAGTCGATCTACTCAGACATTAAGTCTAATATAATTTTAAAAATCAAAAACTATGTTAAAGGAAATCGACCACTTCTGTCCTAATTCCTATCTTTAGCGATCGCCTATGACCGAAATTCGACCATAAACAATAAAATCTCTTTTAAATTTGACAATGACTTTAGCCGTACAAAAAATAGCACCTATTCATATGTGAAAATGAATATAGTGTCGATTATCATTTTATTAAAAATTTATGCAGTCCGCCGCAACTTAAACTTTAATTATGCCAAATTGCATACTCCACTGTTCGCGCAATTGGCTTAAAAGGGGTCCAAAATTTTTCCTTCACGTATATATAGATTATATTATCTGCGGAGACTTGCAATTCAAGTAATTTAATTCTTATTTAACGTCATATCGTCGGTCCAGTGGTCAAGTAGCCAATCTGCCATTTTGGTGCTTTTGAGATAAAAATGTCAATATTAATCTATTTTTTTATTACATATTGTGGCAAAATATGGTAGACGTAACATTAAAATTGTACAAGATTTGGACCATCTTCCTGGTGCCAAAGTGCGAATCATACAATGTGTGCAATAGTAAAGTGTCTTATGTGACGATAAGTTAGTTGACCAAATCAGACAATTTTCATTTTTCAAGAATATCACAATGCTCGTTTAGCTTAAGTGGCAAATTGAACACTTTACCTTTGTATAGTTTTATTGTAATCTTAAAATTCACAGTGATCAACTAGTCTAAGTGCCTAATAACTAATAACATAATATTATTATGTGTATAGTAGTTATTGTAGAGACGCGACTGTTAACGTCACTTGTTTAAACGTACTCAGATATTATGTAAAATATTACAAATTGTTCAATTATATCAAATAAAAGTCATGCCGCGTCGTCACGTCGAATTTGTAACATCGAAGGTATAGTCTCCTAATATGTAGTTTCGAACTACTAATGGTTCGCAGCAAACTTTGTACTCGCGACGGCATAGTTTTATCATTACATTTTTAAAATTCACTTAACAACCCCATGACATTTAGGGGTATTTCATGTTTGTACCTAACGTTCTGAACAGCGACAGTCAAATGTTATCGTCGTACACACATTTACACATACATAAATATAATATATATATATATATATATATATATATATATATATATATATATATATATATATATATATATATATATATATATATATATATATATATATATATATATACGTGTTTTAGCACTTATCCTGTTCTTGAGTAACTTTAAAAAGTTAACCAAGAAAAATTCTGACACAACAGGATTTAAACCTGCGACCTTTTTAAAGTTTTCCCAGTTAAAAAAAATCATAAAACGCAAATTTTGCATTTCCTACAAGAAAAGGTTTACAAATAATAATAACTATATGTCACTGATGCTGGGACCGCACTTGCGTCTATCGTCACAAAGCTTCGTGCAATGACACGATAAATGTAGAGGTCATATCTATATTGTAGAGGTCATATCTATAATGCTCATCACACAAACGCCTGTTTGTCTCTCATCGATTGCGTAGTCAGGGTTGCTATCTATCGTGGTAACATGACATTTATAAACGGTTTTGTACATTTTTAAAAACACTAGGTGGTAGAGTTGTGCATCGGCTCGACCGGGTCAGGTACCACCGCCTTACCTATTCCTGCTACAATAGCGATAGTGCTAGTCACTGTCGTATTCCGGTTTGGAGGGTCAGGTAGTCGGTAAACTTATACATGTGGCATTAGACCTCGCTACAAGATAGCATCGCACCATTAACATCTTTGGTGTCTATAGGCGATGGTTGGGTCTTTCCATCAGGAGACCCATATTATTATATATATAAAGAAAAAAATGTTCCAGGTGATCCTGCCTTCCAAAACATAACTCAATAATATTGAATCATACCATATTATGCAATGGCTATTACAGAACTGACCTATGAAAGCAAGTCTTGATTTTTTTTGTCCAAGTAGCGCGCCTGCCGAGTTCAGCTGCCGGCCATAAATCAAGTGTTCGGTCATTCAGTAGCCAAAATTGTAACGCTTACAATTTTTAGCGTTGTATTATATTGTTCAGATAAATTGCGTTACCTGCAGTGCTTTACACCAAGTTTTAAATATTTTAACGTCAAGAATTTCGCTTTTAACAAAACTGCATTAAAATGCCATAAAAAACTGGAGGTAGCTACGGAAAAGCGTAATTCGTGTACACATATAGAATTTACAATTTTGTCTAAGCATGTCGATTAGGAACACATTATTTTACAGATTCGGGCGTTCTGTGCCAAAATAAGTGACTTCTATAGTCTATACTGATACTATAACATTTACTGAAACAAGCAAAAATGACGGAGCATCCTAAAATAACCAAAGAAGACTCAACTTTAATTTAAGGTAGTAGCTATATTGCTTGTTTGTTGTTGAGTTTACTTCTTTTTTATCCTCCCGCTACGTATGTAGATTTTCGAAAATCGAGTTTTCACCAGCCTCCACGTTATTAGGTCCTAGGAACCTTTTCCGACTATTTTCACGATGATGCCAGTATGTTTGTATGTATGTATATGTCTGCGCTTGTGTGTGTATGTAAACATCTCATAACTTTTGAAGGGCTTGACCGTTAGGAACGCGGTGGTGTTCGATTGGATTCCGCTCAACTTAGATTTCCTGAAAATCTAAATCAATTCTGTCCAGGAAATTTTGAGAAATTGTTAAAAATATACAAAGAAAATTTGGATATTTTTAAAAATTTTCAAAAGTCACAGCTTTTTAAATATTAATATTTTGTTATATATAGCAAGCTTACTTAATTTTCTTAAAATAGCTTTCAGGCTAACATACCGATTGATTTAAAGATCTAATTAGCTTTTTTCTCAAAGAAACTACGTCAAATACCGTAAATCGGTTGATTTATTTGGGATTTATCGATAACGAACATTTTTGAAAAAAAAATTTGCTGCCTATAGATTATGTAGCTAACAAAACATTTAGATCTCAAAAATTTCGTTGAATGCCATGCTTAAGATCAAACTCGATCATCGTTTCCAAAATATATAGCTTTTCAAAAATGATATTACTTTCATTTATTACAAATGTTAGATTTTTGAGCTCTGAAAAAATCTACGCTTGGGCAAAGTTTTTGCTCCTTTGAGCTTTAAATACCTTAATTTTCAGGGATGACCTGCAGGGTCAAACGGTTTACAGATTTTTTTTATTCAAATTTGAATGCTTGAGAACAAAGTATTTTTTTTGTTGATATATTTTTAAGGAGCGATGCCTTTTTTCTACAATAATATTGTAAGAAAGAAAGATTTGATTATTTGTTTGTTTGTAATGGATAAACTCAAAAATCAATAGGCTGATCTTAAAAATTATCTTACCAATAGATCGTGACGCTATTCAGAAGTAATATAGGCTACTTTTTCTCCATTTGAGCAAAAGAAAGTAATGATTTTTGTTTTGTTTTAGGGAACGAATTTCGTGTGACCCAAAATCGTTATTTGTTTTGATTCTGCTTTAAGCTACATACTTAGCAAATACTTGTTTCATATTCTTTATATATTTTAATAATATTTTACTCGGTTTCATGTATACGTAAGTACCTACCACCTCAATAACCTCTATACTCAATCTATGACACTAAAATTATCTTTGACATATTTTCTGTCTGTAAGAAAAGCCAGATATTTGTAAAAACCCTTAATGTATTGACTCAATCGATCGACATGCTTGCCCCTTTTAACGACCTGGGAGGAGTTATCGTACCCATTCAAACAATGCCGCTATGAAAAGTCTACTGGACTTAATGTACCGATAACCTATACGACCTATACTACTATTAATCTGTTTTTACAATTTTCGGCATTAATTATTATTGCCAAATTTGATCAGGTTTTCAGGAAGTCTAAGTTTGGCGGAACTTGATCGTATGCTACCACGTTCCAATCGGTCAAGCCGTTCAAAAGTTATGAGACATTTATAACATAAACACCCTCACACATACACACACACATTAAAACACACATACACACACACTCGTCATATTCATACATACAGATACACTGATGGAAAAGATTCGGAAAGTCCCTAGCACCTTAAAACGTGGAGATCTGGTGAAAACTCGATTTTCAAAAATGGGACAAAATCAGTAACTTTCGTAAACTACTAACATAGCGGAAATTTTAACACAGTAATCAATGGTCTACATTTATTTTTAAAATATTTAAGATGAGTTCACGAGTACGAAGCAATGCGTTATTATGGATGTGCCAAAATTTGCAAACCATACAAAACCGCCAAAAAAACAGGACAAGACTAAAGCCCTTTGTCAAATACTGAGAAACCCAAAGAAATATTTAAAAGTAAAAGTGAACAAAAGATTGACCATTGTTTTTACATTATGGCGACCAGTGGCTTCTTTACATAATTTGTTATATCATCCGCATAATAGCAAATGAACTAGCTACCATGGCCCCAGATTCCAGACAAAAAGATTTATCTGTTAACTGTGTATTATTCGATTCGTAACGAAAACTTCATGTTTTCTAGTTTTTTTCAGAGCAATATCGTAATCGTAGCAGATAATTCGCAGGATATTACAGTTTTTGCAAGATTATGTCTTGATTATTCGATTTACCGCAGGATCAAAATTTGATGGGATAATTATTACGCGTGAGAATTTATAGTGTTTTTAAAATAATACTTCTAAATAATTGAATTCATATAACGGACTGAAAAAAAACAGTAGGTATATATTAAACATTATCTTAATTCACATAAAATAAATATAAAATATTTATTTTATGTTATATAGTTTCTATTGAAATGCTTACTGGTCAAAAAAATGTTAAAGTGAACTGATTTTGTAATTTTTTAATATCTAACAACTATATTTTTGTCATTTTGGCTGTCTGTTTTGAACTTAAGGGCCGTATATTCTGTTGGGAAAATGCATAAAATAAAATACTATGGTACATTACAATAGTTGTATTCGTCCTGAAAAATAGCTCTGTGCCTATTTTCGTAAAATACTATGCAGCGATTGTCTTCGTTTAAAAAAAACCGTTACCTATCAAAAATTATAGTCTTGCCCTGTAGTGCACTAAATCAAGACTTAATTTTGGAAAAACTGTAATATCCTTCAAATAATCTGCTCATATTATTTATGATATTACTCTTGAAAAAACTTGAAAACGTGAAGTTTTCGTTACAAATCGAATACAAGCTCTTAATCAGAAAATACATAAGGTACTAACCACTCTTTTACTAGTACAAATACGTATTTTTCAATTATAACAAACTAATAGAAGATTGGAGATAAAATGTAACTTGACAAATCTTTGCTAATATTCTAAATGCGAAAGTATGTTATTCCAGATTGTTGTTTATCTATTTGTGTCTATTGTTGTCTATCTGTTTGTGTATCTATCTGTCTGTCACTCTTTTACGGCTAAACCACAGAACCGATTTTCATGAAATCAAGCATGGACGTAGTTGAAAATTCAAAGTCCAAATTATACTATCTTTTGTAACAAAAAAATAATCCCTAAGGGGCTGAAATATTATATGAAAAATAATATCGACGACATGTTTATTTACTCACGGTCGAAGCTGCACGGATTAGCTAGTTACTTATACAAAACGTCCACTAGTCGACATTCGACCGCTAATGCATGTTTTATTTTATTTTTAAATAGCTGCCTCGTGGTATAGGGGTAGCCTATTCGGTTCAGATTATGAGGTCCCAGGTTCGATTCCCGGGTCGGGCAAAAGTGTTATTGAGGTTTTTTAAGGTTTTCTCTAAAATCTAATCCTCAGTAGCAGCTCGGAGTCTGGCGGAGTGGTGTCTTACCACTCCCGTGCCTCGGATGAGCACGTAAAGCTGTCGGTCTTAGTTATTGCTAAAAATAATCGATAAAATCGTTGACATGTCTCATGTTGAGTGGATTTTGAGAGTTGAGTGAATCTCCATCGCAACATTTTACCGACCTAATAAAGATTATCGACTATTTCTATAACCGGGTATAGAGTCTATATTTAGAGTCTATATTTTAAAGTCTAGAAGAGTGTATCAAGACTAAATGCCATGCACAACGACTTCTATGTACTATTAATCTCTTTGGCCATGCATAGCGTTCCAGTTTCCTTGTCCACTTAAAGCACAGGATAATCAAGTATCAAACTTGGGGCAAAAATAAGTAAAGTTTACCGCCTTGGTCCGGGTCTCCTTAGAAAAATATATCAACTGCTGTTCTGTCAGGCAGTTCCGTTCACATATCCTTCCAAAAAAAAAATTACCCCGTGCCGTTTCGGGCTCCGTTTGAAGAATAGAACATCTGCGGTTGTGCCAGGCAGTTCGTAAGAGGCCAACGATTGGATATGCGTGTCACAATTGTGTATTCCCCGTGTTGGTTCCGGGCTCCTTTGAAGAATAGATCAACTGCCGTTCTGCCAGGCATGTCGTAAAAGGCGACCGATTGGCTATACGAGCACTACCATCGTGGCTACTAGGTGGTAGAGTTCTGCATTGTCTCACCCGGGTCTGGTGCCACCGCCTTACCTATTCCTGCCGCAATAGTATCAGTGCTCGTCACTGCATGCTTTGGTTTGGAGGGTAAGGTAGCCGGTAAACTTATGCATGTGGCATTAGATCTCGCCACATGATAGCAATGCACCATTAACACCTTTGGTGTCTATAGGCAATGGTTGACTCTTTCCATCGGCTTGTTTGTCATCTAATGATATAAAAAAACCTCAAAGTCGCGATGGAGTAACACGCACAGCCAATCTTTCACCTCTTCTGCCTGTCAGAATATCACATGGTCTATTCTTCAAAGGATCTCGAACCAAGACGAGCAGAGAACCTAGGATTTTATTACATCTATATTCTATACACATGTAAAGATGAGAAAGGGCATGCTTCCTTGGTTCGGACATGTAGAAAGAATGGTAGATGAAAGGTTAACAAAACAGATATACAATGCGAATGTGGAAGGATGTAGGTACCGTAGAAGCCCAAGGCTAACGTACCATGATCAGTTTGTTCGAGTACTGTCCGAAGGTGGTATCAAGTCTTCGAAACCGGCGAGTGTGTATAAAGAGAGTAATGACTGTAAAAGAAGCGAGACAAACCTGCAAGGATCGTGATGTATGGCACTCGATTCTCCCAGCCTATCCCGTAAGGTATCTGGCGTGAAGATATGTGTATATGCGTGTCTATACACAGAAACCATTAGCGTAATAAAGCGACAAGTGAACACTTTAAAATGTGTATATAATTTAACAACAAAGCAGAATATATTTTCTACCGAAACATTTATACAGGTGTCGTTTTATGCGTCCAAGGTACTTTTTATAGAACAATTTTAAGTTTAAATATTTTTTGCTCAAGAAACTACGTAATACAAATTTTTATTGAAACAACTGATATAATATTTTACCTTATTTATACAAAGCACGTGAAATAAGAGTGAATGTAGTTAATATCAACTATTTGTATTTGACGTTAGCTCATGTAAATTCAATGTTAACTATATACTTGACCCTAACTTGACCCTCTGCCAGGCTAGACACGCGCGACTAGCTAGCTCAGAAATAAGAAATCTGAAGAACTTTATTCAATAAAACTTTTTACAAGTTATTTTGACACGTCAACATTGTTAAAAAATACTACCGGATCGGAAACGCGGCCACAACCTATTCCGACTATTTTAACGATGACGTCAGTATGTCTGTATGTATGTATTTGTGTGTGTGTGTGTGTGTGTGTGTGTGTGTGTGTGTGTGCGTGTGAGTGTGCGTATGTGAGTGTATAAACATCTCATAACTTTCGAACGACTTGACCAATCGAAATGTGGTTGATGACAATCGATTGGGTTCCGCTAAATTTCTGAAACCTGACTTCCTAAAAATATGAGCCGACTTGGCTCAGGAGATTTTGAAAAATTTAGATAAAACCTCAAAAAATTTCGGTTAAACATTTTTTTTATAATACCTCCCAAGTTAATGAACCGATTGATTACAAAACCTAGTCAGCTCCATTCCTTAAAAGATGCATCTAATGCCGCAAATTGAATTAAAATCAGTTTATCCTTTCGGGAGTAACAATTGACGAACATTTTTGAAAAATATGTTTTTTTTTGACATAACTTCGAGAGTGTTGAGCCATTTAATTTTTTAATGGTGACGATTTTCTCTTACCAACAGGAGAACCATCTGCTTGCTTGCGATTTTATAATATAAAAAATATATCAGTATTTTATATTTAAATGGTAACCATAAGACCAAGAGGGCAATCATTAAACAATTCGTTTTTAAAATTCAATTTGAATACACAAAATATGCTGATTAATTAATTGCAAATTGAATTAAAATACAATCAAAGGACAAAGTGCAAACAATAAGAAACAAAAAAATAATTAAAAATTTAACGACAAATTACAATTTTAACAGACGTTTTAATTAACCTTAAACAAATTTAGGTTGACATTTGTAATACATCCTGGGTTCGGGGCCTCTTTGGTTATCGATCCGTGATTGTGAGATGTTTCAACAATCGAGACAATTGCGAATATCCGAAATGTAGAATCGAGATGACTAATAACTCGTTTACCAAATAAACAATCGAGATTTTTTTCGATTGTCTTGATTGTACCTTGAATAAAAAACATTTAGTCATCTCGCATCGCTCCGATCGACAGAAACATCTCGGTCATCTCGCATCGATATCGAGAACATCTCGAGATCACTCGAGATGTTTGAACTATCAAGACAACCGAAAAAACATCTTCTTATCGCGCTTTGCTGCCTTTGAAGAATTGACCATGTGCTGTACTGCAGGCAATTCCATAAACAATACCATCGTATCCAGAAATTAGAAGAACTTTATTCAATAAAACTTTTAACAAATTATTTTGACGCGTCAAGAAAATTTTTCACTACTCATACCGCAGAATACTGGAAACTAACAAAAGTCAATCTACATACAAGCAATATTCGAGCAATGCACACATAGACACCTCTCATGGACGCGATATGACTGATATGATTGACTCCTGTTAGTCTCCAGTATTCTATGCACATACTGAGCAGATCTGTACCTGATTAGGTATTAGGATTCCTTAATGTCTAGCTAGGGTTTAGTGCTACTGCCGTAGCCGTACATGCCGTAATAGCGTCAGTGCTGCTCAACGTTGAGTTCCGATTGGAAGGGTAAGATACATTAAGTTAGTTCTGTGTCATTACCATCCCACCACATGGATATCAACGCACCATTAACATAATTTGTGTCCAAGCGATAGTTGTCTCTTTCCATTTGAAGAGCTACCTGCATAGCAAACATGATATAATAAGCTGAACGAGTTGCACTCGCTCACCAAGGGTTCCATACTTTGTAGGCACATATTGTAACTAGTTCAGAAATCCAGTCTCGCAGTTCTTTCCGAGCTTTTCCCGAATTTCAGTGTCGAAAGCCTATGTACTTTAATTAAAGATTGTATTTTTATGATTTAATTACAAATGGTTTTTGTTTCAGGTTTTTCCCTGTGCTCGTAATATAAAAATCACTTGCCGAATTTCATAGTTCTAGGTCAACGAAAGTATCTTATAAATTTTGATTCCCTTCAGAGTGTTGTCATACACGTTTTTCTCGGCAAAAATGGCCGTACCTTTATTTACTTAAACGTTTGATTTTTTCACAGCTTCAATCGACTGTATTTTGATTGAATTAAGACTCCATACCTCCATACGTTGCCGAGGTAAAGGACTTTGAAAGACAGACGGACTACAAATATAATGATCCTATAAGGGTTCCGTTTCTTCCTCTTGAGGTGTGGAATCTTTAAAAAACAGTGAAATTAACGGGCAAGCTTCAGGGTCTAGCGGCTTCAGTGTAGACGCTAAAGGTCCTATTTCTAGGTTAACTAATTTGTGTAACACAAATTTTTATTTTTCTGCAAACACCCAAATCGCACTCTTGATGGTTGGAGTCAACCTTCTACTCAAAAAAAGAGGATTCATGAGAATAATACACTATGACCTTTTAAGAGTTGAAGGTTAGGGTCCACTGGCAAGATACCTACGTAAAGTATTTTGAAAATTTTGCAATTCGTAGTAAATCCCGCCACTGTTTGTACTTTTCACGCTTTTTTGCCTGAGTTTTAAAAAAATTGCAAATTTGTGAAGTCTGGCGACCACACTGTACAATTTTTTATAGCTGGTGAAATGAGTGGTGATCCCACTCGATTATTCCAGAAAAGTCATTGAGCAACTCAGATTTCGATATTCGAAGATTACTCAATAACATTTTTGTCTGACCTTGAGATCAAACTTGTGAACTATAATTGTAAATAATCTACTATCAGATTTCTCAGAACCACTAAACATTGAGACATGATAATATACAACATAGCTGAAAAGTATATCTTTACAAAGAAATAGCACTCCAAGTCATTTTATCCTCATATAAGATCAACTCATTCATATACGTAGGGGGTAACTATTAGGGGGTAGGGAGGGGGTAGCGAGGGAGCTGCCCTCGCTCGGGATAGATTTGAAGGTACAATCATTTTTTATGCGAGGGGAAATAAAGTCGCCCCTTAAGTGATACACTGAGCTTTTGATTTTTTTTTTTCTTTGACCATTACGAGACCTTATCACAACACGTCCTCGTGTTAGCCAAATCCCAATTGAGTAATGGAAGTTTGTAGATACACAAGACTGACCTACCATGATCAGATTGATCGGGTATTATCCGAAAGTGGTATCAATTACAATCGACGTGCTTGTATGAAGCAAGTAATAAATGTGGAGGAAGCAAAACAAATCTGCACTTAGCACTCTTTGCCTACCCCGTAACGAATCTGGCGTGAAGATTTATATCTATGTATATAAGTGTATTTTGTACTCGTAACGGTGTGGATAGTCTATAATATGTCTGACTACGGCGAAGATTCGCGTTGTCGAGGAGTGATCGGACTATCGCGGAACTGCATCGCGAAGGGGTTTAAACGCGTCGCTACAGTAGTCATCAAACTGTAGCCCGCAGGTTATACTCGTATTCATGCGGCCCATGACAAAAAAAATGATACAATTATGATAAACAATAATAGTAATAGCAAACTATAGTTTATCCGAGTACAATGTATAATAACTTCATTTTATACGTCATATTTTTATAATGACCAAGTGTATCGACGTATGTTACAAAATTTCGACTCTGACAGAATGAAAATAGCATACGACGATATGACCCTTCACGGTTATGAAGGAGTATCGTAGCTTTGTAACCTTTGAGGCAAACGAAATTAAAAGAAACAGCACAGCATAAAATCAAAGAATTTAAAGAACGAATTTAAATAAATTCGGTATTTAAAAAGAAGAGAATTTAAGGAATGTTACAATATTATTGTTTGTTTTATCGCGGGCTGCACAAATATCACCTGCGGGCTGCAGTTTGATGACCACTAGGCAGTAAATTATGACGCAAGCAGTTGTCGCGATTAATTCACGACACATCGTAATAACGCGAATCTTCGTGGGTAGCCGATAAATGTTAACTGCTAGGTTAGTATGATATGTGAGCAGATGTGTAAGTGTGCATGTATGTGTTTGGATATAGTTTCGTGTCTGTGCGTATTTGCATATTTGGATGGTAAGGGTGGATTTATATGAATAGTTTATAGTAAATAGTGTATGTACAATACATAGTTGATAATGTAGAAAATAAATAAATACCTGGGGACAATTTTACATTTTGAATTGATCTAAACTCAAAGTAAGCAAATTATTTGCTTGTGATATGAGTGTTAGTCAACGATACCAATGCATGTAAATACATATATAAATACACAAATATATTTAATAAACACTTAAACCCAGAAATACAAACATCTATGCTGATCACGTAAATGACTGCCTCTGTCGAGAATCAAATCAAAATATCAAAATATATTTATTCAGATAAATAAATTGTGCATTACACTGTATAATAAAATACCTAAAAACTATCTTATGATCTAACGTTGACATGTGTTTCAGGCGATAGGAGCTAGGAATACAATAATTTTATTAATCACCGATAAAAAATTAAGTGAGCATAGTTTACAGTGTTATTAAACTCTTAAACTTAAGAAATAATATAACTTAGGAAAACAGAGTAATTCGTTAAAACTATCACAGATAACAACAAGAAGAGAAATATTAAATGTACCTAGTTAAAATACATAAGTCTAAGTTTCGTTTATTTACAAACTAATAATAACTTCTTAGTGCAAATCCGTTGTGTTCACCTTGTCTGTACTGAGAGTAATTTGGAAATTTAACTGAATCTGCAGAGCCTAGAAAGGTCTCGCAGACCAGCGCCACGTCAATGTCAAATTCCCGAAAGAGGTATCGGAGAGGCGGATTTTCTTTTAAGTCCGCGAGCATTCTAATAAAGGATCCTCAAAGGTTTATCCATTTTTGATGTGTACCGGGACAGGATCTTTTTCCTGATGGTTTTTAGAATATCTAACAGGAGTTCGATAGTGGTATCAACCATTAGTGTGTTGCCAGCTGAACCGCTGGCCACCACGGTCCCGCTTCCGGCGGCAGCGGCGACGGGCGGCCCCAGTTGTCTATGGGAACTAGTGGTAGCTTCTATGGTTGGGTGTGTGTCTACTTTTTGGGCTGGACGGGTTCTCTTTGCGCGTTTCCTCCTTCGTTTGTTTGTTTTTAAGGAGCCGCGAGGCTCGCTGGAGCCATCAACGACTGACTCCGCTCGAGCGGCGCCTGTGGTTGCGTAGATGTCGCCGAAACAGCCGGCTTCTGTTGCTGCGACGCTGTGAGCGCCACTGTACCGGCCTTCTTGTTTTGGGCCTCCTTTCGGAAGACCGGGCATTAGTTATTGGCGGGGTGCGGGCCCCCGCAGTTGGCGCCTCCTCCCTTGGCCTGTCGCAGTCCCGGGCGTAGTGCTCGCCACCACAACGCACACGGCGTAAAGGGCGATGACAGTTGTGCCTCGAGTGCCGGAACTGCTGACAGCGATGGCATTGTGCGGGGCCCTTTTTGCCCCGCCAGGCTTCGATTTTTATACCTGGCATACAGAACAGCTCGGTGACTGCATATATGCCGGGGATTGTGTTGGCGGTCTTCTTCGGGGTGGCCAGGAATTAACATCCCGGTCGACCCGCTCGGGCAGGGATTGGGTGTGTGTATTCGGGCTCGAAGCCCAGAAGTCGCAGCTCTTTCATTATATCTTTTGCTGGAGTATCGGCTGGCATGCCGCGGATTGCCACCTTTAGGCTACGGTCCGTGGGCAGCAAGTAACAAAACCATGATATTCCCTCGATTTCTCAATGTCGGTGAGGTAGCCCTGGACGTGTGGCCCAGCTTCTCCTTTAGGGTCCATATGTGGAACGCCCAGTGGATGTTTCTTTAGATGGAAAGAGAAACCCTCACCTACAGAAACTAAAGATGTTTAAGATGCGTTGCTATCCGTGTGCCAGGATGGCAATGCCACATGCATAAGTCTACCGGCTATCTTACCCTCCAAATCTGAACACTATTACGGCAGGAATAGGTAACGCGATACTACCAATACCTGCGGAAAACGTTGCAGAACTCTACCACCCAGTAGTCACTATGGTATTGGCACGTAAAGCAAATTGTTCCGTTTTACGAAATACCTGGTAAAATAGCAAATGGTCTATTTTTCTAGGGGGGGTCAGTAACTATCTGTAATGAAATAGCGCTTATTTAGATATTTGATAGTTCAAATCTTTAAGAAAGTATATTCACGCCCGTATCTCCAAAGACCTAAGCAAGAGTACAACCGATGCACCCACAATTAATCGAAGATACTTAGTTCCACAATGCGATAGTTGGCAAACCTATCGCCAACCAAGCACTTATTTAATCCTGGGCAACATTGTTTTTATCAGAAAACTGAAAAGACACATTTTTATTGCCTGACCTGGGAATCGAATCCGGGGGCATCATATGGTTTACACCGACACCGGACCACTAAACTACAAAAGCGACTAAATATAAAGAAGAAATTATGCTGTTTAAATATCCTCTGAACCTCACATGGAACTGCTGTGATGCAACTGAAATGAAAGGTAGTGTAAGGAATGGGGCAAATTTAACACCATAAATTCTTCTTCAAATTATGGATTTCCGCAAAGTAACACATTTATTAAACGCCTAAATATAGTTCGAACCTTACTATAAAATAAAATCTTAGTGTGCCCCTTTCCTCACTCCCGGCCCTCTGTAATAAAGAGCGTGTCTCGCAACTGCCATAAAGGCTGTGCGCATTACTTTTTACTCGCTACGATAAGGGCACTTTTCTATAGGGGCCTACGAAATATTTCTACGCAGTGGTGCGCTGACCGGAAAATGGAAAGTTTCGACTTACATCGATTGGGCTGGGCCGGACATTAGGGGAAATGGCCCACTGATACGATCTAACGGTCCGATCTTGCTAACTCATGAAACTGTATAAAAAATACAGCTATATAATAAATAGACCGCTTCTATGCAATCAATGAAGCTTATAATGAAGCAAATGTAACAAAAATATTATAATATATTTGTATTTATGAAGTTAGATATTTTTAATGCATATTTCAGTTATTGCAAAGGCCACATATTTTTATGTATTATTATTGTTGCCTAACACCCACCATGTTGGTAAATTGCCTTATTTAAATTTAGTGAAATTTGCGTAATTTGTCTATCGAAAAAAATAAATACCATCATGCCCATAGCCGGGAAAAGAAGAAGAACAGTTAAAGCACTAAAGATTAGTATATATATATATATATATATATATATATATATATATATATAAGGGAAAAGAAGAAGAACAGTTAAAGCACTAAAGATTAGTGTATATATATATATATATACATATATATATATATATATATATATATATATATATATATATATATATATATATATATATATATATATATATATGTATATATAAATTGGTAAATAATGTCAAGTAAGCCAAAAATTCTAGAAACTTATTTCACACGAATTGCCAAACCCGGAATTCGAATAAAGGACCTAAGACCTGAAATCTAGATACGAGAAAGTAAACTGCTAGTCGATTGTTCATTAATTTTATATTTTTTCTAACTATTACTAGGTCCTTTACGTATATAATACACGTAAAGGACCTAATGTATATGTAATTACTGTCCCATGTTGGTTCGGTTCCCCTTTGAAAATTAATCCATCTGCCTTTCTGCCCGGAAATTCCTAAAAGGCGATTGTTGTTTATAATACCAATAGCCACTATCATCGTAGCTCTACAGTGGTAGAGTTCTGTAACGTCTCGCCCAGGTCTGGTAACACCGCCTTACCTATTTCTACCGTGATAAAGTCGGTGTGTGTCACTGTCGTGTTGCGGTTTAGAAAGTAAGGTAGTTCGTAAATTTATGCATGTGGCATTCACGTCACACTTCACGGTACGTTGCTAACGTACTATTAACATTTTTCGTGTATAGATTATACGATGGTTAATATAAATTATCGTCAGCTATGGTCATATTTATCTATCAGGAAAACCAATTGTTTGTTTGGTATATTATGTTATGATATAAATAAATGGAGCATGAAGTTGGTCTGATGATGGATTAATATATTAAGGCTTCAAAAATGTAAATTAACAATTTTTCAATAACTTAAAAGTCGATTAAAAGTATCGACGATGATAATCAGAACAATTTTGATACCTAATGTGCTGAGTACTTAAAGTAATAATTTGTAAATGAATAAATACTTGTCTAACGACGCCGCCAAAAGAAGTAATTAGTTATTTAATTAATTGATTATTGCAATTATTTTTCTGGCGTAACAAGAATATAAAGTACACGATTAATTGAATTACTTATAGATTTTTAAACAAACATGATACGTATGTTTATTTTTTTATTTAATCATGGTTTAGTTCACCGGTTTCCAACCGGTGTGCTGCATATGATTTCAAGTGTTCCGAGAATTATAAGCCGCATTGAAACAATGAGTAAAAAAATCAGCCGAACTGATAACCTTCTCCTTTTGGGAAGTCGGTTTAAAAATGTATATATATTACACGCAAATATTTTTCTTACTTTGGGGTTAGATCAGTCAGTGTAATTTGTCCCATGAATATTTAAAAAAAAATGTGAACTGTCACAGGTCGCCTACGGTACAAGTTTGGTACATGCACGCTTCTTTACCTACTATTTTACCAGTATACCGATAAACCGAAGAATGTAGCGATACTACCCAAAGGTTAAATGTTTTTTTATATATGGCGTGTAAGCAACGGTGTACTGAAAAATTAAAAAAATATGATATTTTTACGTCATAATCATGACGGATTCCTTTTCTTGCGGGAATTGCAAATTTTCATTTTATGACTTTTCTTATTTCACGCCACGCAATATAAAGCGTAGATACATTGCCCGGACTTGTCGCGAATGCGGAACTCTCTGACCTGCCGTTTGCATGCATGCATAGTATGTGGCGCATACCACATTGCTTATCCATACTTAATATTATAAATGCGAAAGTAACTCTGTCTGCCTGTCTGTTACGCTTTTACGGCTAAACCGCTAAACCGATTTAGATAAAATTTAGTACAAATATTGTTTGAGACCCAAGAAAGGACATAGGGTAATTCTTATCCCGGAAGTCCCACGGGAACGGGAACTATGCATGTTCTTATTTTAGAAATTTTTCCACGCGATCGCGAAATTTTTCCAGCTAGTGTTGTATATTTCCTTGATATTGAAGAAAATGAATACGAAATTAAGTAAAAAAAATTATCAAAATAATCAAAACTTTCCCACACAAATTTCTAACGGTTTTCATCTCAGAATCATGGTCCAAAGCTATGATTTTAATGTTCGATAGACCATCCCTTACACCCTGTATATCATTAGAAAGCAAACAAGCTGATGGATCTCCTGCCCCCCAATTCACGTAATTGAGTCAAAGCGCTTAGGGCTTTCACACACATAAACACGATAGAACGTCGAGACGTGCTACGACGAGGCATAATATGTAAGAAAATGTGTAAGTGTCTTAAATGCTTCGACTCGCTTGCCGCTTGATTACGTGAATTAGGCCCCTGATGGGAAGGGAAACAATCAACAATAGAAACCTAAAATGTTAATGGTGCGTTGCTACTCCTGTGGCTGGATGGCAATGCCAAAAGCATAAATCTACCGACTACCGCACCCACAATAATGGCAAGAATTGATGTTACTGCGACAGGAATAGGTAAGGCGGTTGTACCAAATATCCAGGCGAGACGATGCGGAACTCTACCACCTAGTAGTCACCATGGCACTGACTTATATTACCATTCGATCGCCTTTTATTTAGGGATCGAGTTATTCTTGGAAATCTATGCCTCTGAAGCAATTCTGAATCTTGTTGTGTAATGTTAAGAAACCACTGCCTCTGATGAGCACGTAAGCTTTTTCCTCTTACTTTTCCCCAGGGCACTCAGGGTGCCGCTCGCAACTCAGTGGTTATCCTCGGCACCTTAAGAAACCGTCCTGTTCCGCTGTTATTCTGGTTTACAGAAGTTACGGAGGTGCAAACGAGATGTTAAAAAATCTTTTTTCCGTTATCGCAATAAACGAGTATTAGTCGTAATTAAATTTATAAAACCAGCGGGAAGATAATAATATAATTTTTTTAAGTTTTTTAGCCAACCAAATAATAAACGGGTCGTTCACTCTGTCCTCACCGCGTTGTAATAATTATACCCGCGTACTTTTTACTATTTATTATATAACTAGCTGACTCGCGCAGCTTCGCCCGCGAGTAGATTAGCATGTCGTCAAGATAGTTTTTCATACAAATTTCATCCCTTTTTCAACCCTGTTGATTTTTGGTAAGAAAAATTAGCCTGTGTTTGACCCCGGCTCTTCAACTACTATCATGGCAAATTTCATGAAAATTGGTTCAGCGGTTTAGCCGTGAAAGCGTAACAGACAGATAGACAGACTTTCGCATTTATAATATTAGTATAGATAACTATTAATTTGATAATAATATTCTTTCAGTGATTCGCTGAAAAATAATATCTTCACGCTCGCAAATCTGAAGATGAAGGCAGAGGTACAACATGTGCACCCACGATTAGCGGAAGATACTTAGTCCCATTATGTGATAGGTGGCAAGCTTATCGCCAACCGGATACTTATCCAATCCCGAGCAACGTCGTTTTTACCACAAAAGTGGGAAAACATGTTTTTGATTGCCCGACTCGGAAAAAGCACTAGACCACATAGGCTGAAAAATAATTAATTGGAAATAAAAACAACTCTGCATACTTTTATTTGCAGGTTCCATATACTATATACTAGGTACTCGTAGCTTATGTCACACCTGCGATTGAGAGGAATCCAACGACACCACATAATATTATGTTAAAATCTCTTAAATCTTTCGGGATGTAGAGTGTGTCAAAGAAATCGATAGGTACCTCGGTAGGTATAAATACACACACTTGAAAACGTTACCTTCCTTTCAGTGCAATCAGGTGCAAACATTGATTGTTTACGGAGTATGTAAGTTGTTTATAAAAATATTAATAACTTAATTAATTAATTATACATATTGTAAAACAAAGTCCCACGCCGCGTCTGTCTGTCTGTTTTCACCAAGGGCTAGAAGAATTCATGAGAAAGGTTCAGGTGTATAAGTTGTCAACGTTTTTTGTATTTATTACAATACCGAAGCCGTAGGGGGTCCGTAGTGTTATCTATATTAATATCATAAAGACGAAAGTTTGGATGTTTGGATGGATGTATCTTTGTTACTCAATCACGCATAAACCACAGAACAGATTTGAATAAAATTTAGCACACATATAGATGATCACTTGGATAAATAACACATGGGCTATTTTTATCCTGGAAAAATTAGTTGACCCTGCGAGATTCGCCAAAAACGTAAGGGTAAAGTTGTTCAAAAAAAAATGGAATGGACCACACTTATTAGGTACTTAGGGAATAAAAATTAGATAACAACATCTTACATGTAGGTAGATATATTCAGACCTACAGAATATACCTACATATAAAATTTCATCAAAATCGATCAAGCCGTTTCAGAGGATTATGATAACTAAAACTGTGACGAGAGAATTTTATATATTAGACTAGCGACCCGACCCAGCTTCGCAGGGGTATTCATATTTCTATGGGTAATATAGAGCTAGGCGTAAAAGGGGTAATCCTTAATTTTCAATTTCCGCTACCCGATTTTGCTCTGATTTTCGAAAATTGAGTTTTCACCAAATCACCACGATTTTCGTCCATGTGAATAGCATTAAATCCTTCTCCATAAAAAAAACGTATAGGCACACACACACACACACACATATATATATATATATATATATATATATATATATATATATATATATATATCCGCTGAATATTTTGACACGAAATTAGTACCATTATATTATTCTGTTTCAGGGTCGTAAAAAAAATTATTTCTCAATTCTGTTATTGTAACTTTTTTGATATTAGAGTTCTTTGGTTTTTTTTTTCAAATGTTATAACAAAAGTTCTCGGGCAAAGCTTCACACATCATTATAGTTAATAAATATAATCTGGCTTAAAATTTAACAAAACATATGAAGATATGTATATAAAAATAATACACAAAATTTAATTATTCTAAAGTACTTTCAAAAGGCGGGAATCTGTATCACAGATTATATAATCGTTACTGGCTGTATATAAAACGGCTTTTTAAGTGTGACTCCGCCATTGGTTAGTCCAAACGTAAAAAGCTCAACGCCCCTAAACCGCGCCTGCCTTTTTTATCGCAGTTTTTTATCCGCCGTAAACACTTTTGCTTCTATATTCTTACATGAGGGGACTGGGAATTTAAAAATAAAAAGCAGACGTATTGCTCTTATAACTATATAACCTGTATATGTAATTTAATAAAACAATATGAGCATGAATATTGCTCATATTGTATGTCTTGTAACTGCTACTATTAAACGTAGATAAAAATAAACCCAGTTTGATATATATAAATAAAGTAAAAATAAAGGTACCTAATACAGGTCTGTCGTTGTATGCACATTGTTAATATTAAGCAATCTGTGATGCAAAAAACTACTGGAGAAATTTCATTACCTTTTTATTTTAATAATAGTTCTTTAAAATTTTTATTATAAAAATTAATAAAGTTTTTAGAAACTACATTTTATAAGTTCTACGATTCGATATGTGGTGTTAAACTATTATAAAAAATATGTAGATAAGCGGCAGACCTGAAGGAAGCAAAAATTATAGGTAGGTAACTAAAGCTCGTCAAAATGACATAATTTAATTTTTGGAAAAAATGTATATTTTAAAAATGATCATCGATTTTGATCTTTTGAATGACATTTAACGCAATTTTGAGCTATAAAATGTTTCATTAGCTGCAAACCCGATAGGTTAAAATGTCAAAGACATGTCGACAAAACTTTTTTCAAAAATTTTCTTCATTGATCAAGTCCCAACGAATCATCTGATTTTGATCCGATTTAAGATAGTTGACGTAAATTTTTAAGTAAAATAGCTGACCAAATTTTTATTTATTAGTCTGAAGGTTTATTAGTCTGAAGGTTATTTTAAATATGTCAAGAAAAAATTTGATCCAATTTTAATTTTTGAGACAGCATTTGACGTAGCTTTTTAAGTTTTAAAATATTGTAGAAAGTCAAAAAATGATTGGTGGAAAATCTTGAATTTATGTCAATAAACCACCGTTTTTCAAAATGTTTCGTTAACGATAACTCCCGAACTGATAAACCATTTAAAATACTATTTGCTGCATTAGATGTAGTTATTTAAGAAAAGTTAATTTGAAAGTTATTTTGAAAAAAAAAACGCTGTCTAAAGTGTTTTTATTTGAAGTTGTTTCAAAATTTCTCAAAATCTCCCCGACCGAATCGGTTCAGATTTTCAGGAAGTCTAAGTTTGGCAGAATTTGATCGAATGCTATGAAGAAATGAACCACGTTTCAATCGGTCAAGCCATTCAAAAGTAAATATATGCTTAAATGCTCTTTCAAAACTCAAAATTAAATAAGTTTTTCAAAAGTTACAGCTAGGTATTCAATTTATCTGTAGCCAAATAGATAACACAAAATTACCAAAAAGTCAAAAAAATATGTTGAGCCGATGTCCGGACGCTTCCGAAAGTTTCACTCGCCCTGCTAATCTGTAGTTTGCCTGAAAATTTCTTCGAAATGGCTCGAGCCTTTTGGAATCCACAGCAATTATACATTTACACATCGATTGATATAATAGGTATAGGTACCTGAGTAGAAGAATAAATCATCTGCTATTCTGCCAGGCAGTTCGTAAAAGGCGACCGATTGACCAAACTTTTAACTACCATCGTAACTACTAGGTAGCTGGCAGAGTTCTGCAACGTCTCGCCCGGATCTGGTACCATCGCCTTAACTATTCCTGCCGCAATAGCGTCAGTGCTTTTCACTCTCGTGTTCTGGTTAGGTGGGTTTAAGCCGATAAAATTATGCTTATGGTTTTACTTTTTGGCGTCGACACTTGGGGAAACTCCATTTGTAATTATGTCCACTTGAATACTCTTGTACTTTTTACGAAACACTTTTCAGTATAGGTATAATATACTTTGTTTAGATACGTTAATTTTATTTAAGTCTCATTCCCCGTGTTGGTCCTGAGCTCCTTTGAAGAATAGGCCAACTGCCGTTCTGCCAGGCAGGTCGTAAAAGGTGACCGATTGGCTATACGAGTCACTACCATCATGGCTACTAGGTGGTAGAGCTCTGCATTGTCTCGCCCGGGTCTGGTACCACCGCCTTACCTATTCCTGCCGCAATATCGTCAGTGCTTGTCACTGTCGTGTTTCGGTTTGGAAAGTAAGGTAGCCGGTAAACTTATGCAGGTGGCATTAGACCTCACCACAAGATAGCAACGCACCATTAACATCTTTGGTGTCTATAGGCGATAGTTGACTCTTTTATCTGCTTGTTTGTTATCTTATTATATAAAAAAAGTCTCGTAGCCCTGAAGAAAAAACCAGTTAAACCAGTAAAAAAAGAAACCAGTTTGTGATATAGGTATGTAAATTGTTTGAAAATTGTTTTGTGAAACAGTATAAGAGTATTCAAGTGTACAAAAATTATGCATGTAACATTACCAACCCGCCACATGGATAGAACGCACCTTTAACCGTTTTTAGTGTCTATAGGCGATGGTTTCTCTTTCCATCAGATCATCTTCTTGTTTGTTATCCTATGTTATAAAAAATTGTACTTATGTGTACTTTAGTTACATAAGTTTAGTTACAAAAAGAATCGTATTGATTTTGAAGTCAGCTTAATTACGAAAATTAACGTTTCCACTCATAATAAATAAAGTTTATGACAAACAAATATAAAAGTCTCATTATCGGATGTGGGGATAGAATAGAAAAACAATCATATTTGCCTGTGCTCCCGTTTTATTACCATATAATAACCGTCCCAACAACGCCTATACTTTATTACAGTAACGGCGCACCCGAACTTATTTTTTTATTATTAATAAGGCATAAACAATAACTTAATAACCAGATCCCCTCCCACACTAGCTCGCAGCGCATTGGCTCAGATGGAAATAGGCTGTGGGGGTGCAAAAGGGATGCAGATATTTTATCTCGTTCACGCAAGAAACTCGTCACGCTCAAAAGTTTATTGATGTTTGGGGCATAAAAATTGACGGATTTTTTCAGTTCATTCTGAAGTACGAGAGAAGATAGACGTGATTTGGACACGGATGCAAGCGGTTGACTTAAAAAGTCGAAAGAGCTTTTTAATGTGTTTTATAATGCATTGTTTTGATTAGACGAAGTGTGAAAAGGACTATTGTTTTGAGAATTATAGTACTACCGTGATAGTGTTTACATTACGCAGATTGCTACAAAGGAGGTAAGCAAATACTTAATTAGTTTCGCATATAATATGGAATAATTTATTACATTAATTTATAACTAATAAATTGTTTTGTTGTAACTTTATACAATCTCACATGCTACGAAATAATATTTTATAAACACCATTATATTAAAAATAATGTTAGTTTGCGTAACTCATAGAAAATTATATTTATTCAGTGGCCTATATTTTTAATTGCAAAGATATTATATTGTAACCAGGGCCGGATTTAGGGAATATGGGGCCACTGCACCGGGGGCCTATACAAGGGCTTGATAGAGAGTTGTATGTAATATAAATTTCAATGGGTCAGCTTTTCCGTTTGCAAAACAATATCCAAACAATAGAAAATCTACATATCATTAAACCATGACATAGCATATAGGCATGGAATACATTAAGTTACGTTCTCCATTATTTTCTGAAATAACATTTTAAAAAAGCTTTTTCGTTACCCCAGGGCCACCTGACTTGTAAATTCGGCTCTGATTATTACAGTTGTTATAAAAAAGGTATTTACATAATGTGTTTAAGCACTTATCCCATGCTATCAATAACTTTAAAAAAATTGATATGTCTGGACCAGCGACCTTTCCTAACACACCTAACTTATGAAGTCGTTTCAAAAAATATTTCTTTTTTAAGTTTTTAGTTTTTACATATATTTTATATTGATATTATAATATTTTTGTATTTACCTATTTCGTTACAGGTAATTTTATAGCGTTGTACGAATTGTTTAAATTATAATATATCATTACATTATATACTCTATACCTGTAATTATTTATTAGCTAAGTAAATTCTATATTTATAAAAATATTATGTATGTGTATACCTACCTACCTACATGCAGTCACACACGGTCACAAAATATTACCGTCGGAAGATTGGCTGATAAGATTTGGTCATTGTTCATTACCTACTCATTACTAGATAATATTAAGGTTCATTACCTAAATATGGTATTGACAGATATAATGGAGCGATATTTTTTGTTACTTTTTGTCAAATATTTTTTTACTACTGTTTTAGGTATTTTCCTTTGCGTTAAAATTTCAATTATAAATATAACAAGTATATAAAATAATCACAATATATAAAATTGTAGGTATAAGCTAGGAATTCAATTTGAACTTAGTTGATTTTAACTAAGAGACCGGCCTCTAATATACATTGCTATATATTTGATATAATATTTAATTTAAATTTCACAATAAAACAATAATAGCATGAATATTATGTCATATAAATGATTTTGTATTTAAGTATACAGCTAAAATATTAAGTTTAAGTTTACTTTATACTGGTCTCATATTTTCATTGCTAAAATGGGGTAGATACTTTAAATAACATCTACGCGACGAAAACAACATTAGATTATGAACTCGTTTGTTATGATATGTAAGCAACCAAATAGGTACAATACTGGCAAATAAATTAAATGTATTAAGTAGGTTCATTAGTACGAAATCTTATAATCGTTAAAACATTAATTGATAAAGTTAATTATGCACCTAATTAGTTAAATAATTAATATACGAAGATACGTGAATGTTTTGAAATCCTGCCTAAATCTAAAAGTGTAGTGATCCACATTCTTATTTGCCAACCTTAACAAGAATTGCTTTCTTATTATAAGAGGAATAAAAAGTTATATTTTTTTATCTGTGGATAAGTCTGAATTAAGTATTTAACCTTATTACTAACTAGCTGTTGTCCACGACTTCGTCCGCGTGGACTTCGTTTACTCCACACAGCTCCTACCCCGTAGGTGATAGCGTGATAATATGTAGCCTATATGTTGACCCGACCTATTAATAATATTCATGCAAAATTTGAAATAAATTCATGCAGTACTTTTTGAGTTTACCCCGGACATACATACAGAGAAACAGACAAAAATTCTAAAAACTATATTTTTGGCTTTGATATCGATTGTAGATCACGCCCCGAGTATTCTTTTAAAAAAATATTTAATGTACAGTTTTGACTTTCCTACGATTTTATTATATGTATATAGATAAGTATATGTCTGTGTACTAACTGTATGTATACCAATTTTTATTAGGATCAATCAATCCATTCTAGAGTTATAACAGGACATTCAAACAGACTGACTAAATATGGCCTATCAGTTGTACCGTCACGTATTTTCACTGTACCCATACCAAGTTTGGTCAAGCTTTGGAAACCAATAGACAAAAATCGCGGCCTCGATATTTTAACTGTATACTAATTTTCATCAAGATCGGTTAAGCAGTTGTTGTATAATGGGACATACAGATAGACAAAAATAATACAATCTCTCATTTGCACAATTACGTGTTCTCAATGTATACGAATTTTTACTAAAAGTGAGTCAAGCCGTGCTGAAGTTATGACGGGACAAATAGGCATACAGTCAAAAAAATTCAAAATTATCATCGGAATCATCGGTTATATTGTAGTTTTTAACGATTAATTATGATATGGAGATGATTTTGAAAATTCAATTTTTTGAGGGTACCTATAGGTGGGTACTTCCCGTGTTGTTCCATTTTAATTTGGTGAAGATCTGATGCAGGGTTCCGGAGATACAGGAAATGGGAAGTCGGTTGCTGCAGTTGTAAGGTCTACTGCGTTTAAAAAATTATCAATAGTAATATTTCCAAAGATAACGAACGAACGACTTGCCCAAATAGGAGGAGATTTTCAATTTTCAGTGTTTATATAGTTTTTATCTAATTTTATTGTTCAAGCGTCGTATATAAACTGACTTGTATTTTTTACATACTTGGAAGAGTAAATAAATAATAAATATTCACGGGACAAGTTACACTTAACTAATCTAACCACAAAGTAAGCAATAATTTGCTTGTGTAATGGGTGCTAGTCAACGATACTAATACATAGAAATACATAACTGGCACAACCAGATCGATTTTTTCTTGTAGCGTTTGTAGATTGCTTGGACCCCTACACATATATAAATACTAGAATCTATTTAATAAACACCGAAACCCGAAAATACAAACATTTATGCTCATCACACAAATGCCTGTCCCCGTCGAGGATCGAACCCGAGCCCCGTCCATTACGTAGTCAGGGTCGCTAACCACTCAACCAACGGACTAGAGTATAGGTACTTTCCGCATAGTTACATAAAAATTTAGCCAAGACCTGCAGGCCTACTCTTGAAAACAATATAAATCTTTAACCAATATTTATAAAAACAATAACTTTCGAATATCGTCAAAAACGGTACTCTTGAAACCAATATTGCCCACATTGATTCGGTATAGTAACGACTTAATTATTGGAAATAGATGTCATCGTTACATGTCAAGCTAGTGTTGTAAGTGGAAATTTTAAGTATTTTAATTTTAACGAATAAAAGCAATAATGAGTAGTCCAAAAAACTTTCAAAATCCGTGTGGCGCTGTCGCCATTTCGCCATCGCTAATTGAATATAGTTGTTCAGAGTACGAAATACTTCTTATTAAATATTCATTTAAAATTGAAATCGGTTTTCAAGAGTAGGGCTACTCTGATTCAGGATTTCGGAAGTAAATGATAAGAGGGGAGTTTAAAAGTTATTTGTTGCAGTTTTACGGCGTTTAAATTATAAATCAGAACATCTCGAAAACATACCTTAGGCCCCGATTACACTTTGATTAGTGCGAGTGCGAGTGTTCGATGCAGGTGCTTAGTATTAAGCAAAACATACGTGAAGACTACCGTTGATCAGTGCGAGTGATTAGTAATCAGCCTAATAAAAGTGAATAGACGCTGATTACTAATCACTCGTACTGATCAACGGCTGTTTTCACGTATTTTTTACTTAATACTAAGCACCTGCATTAAACATTCGCACAGGCACTAATCAAAGTGTAATCGGGGCCTTAATTTACGGGCTGAGCACTCTACTCGCCCACGCGTCCAGTGTAGCTGTGAAGGCCCTTAAGGCCAGCAGCGATTCAGTCAGTCTGAAAAAAAACCTTTATCCAAAAAATTAAACTAAAAGCCTAGCTTATTTGTTTTAATTTATCATTTAGGAATAAAAACAAGGATTTTATTTTAAATACAAGTTTTTTTTGTTTACCAGGGATGATAAGTTGTGCGCCCCCCGCAAGTATGCCGCCTGCGTCGCATGCTCACGTGACATCCTGGAGCTCCGTACTACATCCACCACCGAATATTGTAAGTGTTAAATTTTGTTTAAGCCCTTTCGATTTAAAAATGATTGTTTGCTATTGCCGCTAATACTTTTAATAAATACGAAAGTTTGTATAATTGATATTTGAAAAAAAAATACCATGCTGGTTTCTTTCCGGGTGTGCACCGAATGACATTCATTTATTCAACTTTGCGGTTTACAGTAATCCCCATTTTTTTACAAGATAGCAAACAAGCATATGGGTCTCCTGATGGAAAGAGTCAACCTTCGCCTATAGACCTCAAAGATGTTAATGATGCGTTGCTATCTTGTGACGAGGTCAATACCACATGCATATGTTTACCAGCTACCTTACCCTCCAAACCGGGGCACGACAGTGACAAGCACTGACGCTATTGCGGCAGAAATAGGTAAAGCGGTGGTACCAGACCCGGGCGATATTGCAGAACTCTACCACCTATTAGCCGCGATGATTGTGACACGCATATTCAATCGTTAGCTTCTTACGAACTGCCTGGTAGAACGGCAGTTGGCCTATTGTTCAAAGGAGCCCGGGACCAACACGGAGAGAAACTATATTTTTATCGTATTATATTTTTATCTACAACAACAGATAGTTAGTAGAGAAGTAAACAAATTCCATCAGTTGCTTTTCTCTGCCCCCCCTCCCCTTCGGTACCCCCATGGATGTATCTACTACCCATGTGGCAGAAAACAATTACACATAAAGGCTACCCAATCCTCCAATCCAAAACTTCGCAATGTTAAAGTTATTAGGCATCAAGCCATTGTTTACGGCCAATTTGTTAAATAAATCTACCTCTTAGTGGTCACCGTTAAAGTTTAGCCTATTTTAAAGTATCATAGAACTACTTGTTATTAACAAATGAGCTTCGAATAAAAATTTTAGTGTCTATAAACCTCAGAAATAAAATGATCCTAAGCCCTGAGAAATATATCAATATGCTTTTGGTAAACAAATAAACGATTAGATCGGTATCCCAGGAACAAAATTTTTTTGATTAATAACAAGCTGAATTTTTGTGAACAGCTTCGTTTTGATGAGGTAACCGTCTTTTCTATCTTCGAAAAATCTCGAATCGGGTAACTAATAAAGATAGATAAGAAAGAAAACTTTAGAGTGTTGGACTAAGAAAAGTTTCTACTTTACGTGTAGGACAATATTACCCTTGAATAACAATAATAATTAACAAGCTGTTGTGAGAAAATTAGGTTGTTATTAAATTGATTAATATGAATTTAAACATCTCATAATTCCGAAACTTTAGAGTGAAGAACTCGCCAGAAAAACCATCGAATGTGTAGGACAAAAGTTTCATCGTGTTTTTTATAATATAATCCAGCCATTAAAGTCGAAAAAATTTATTGTTATTAATAAATATTTTTCCTTCGCCAAATCGAAATTTTCAAAGCCATAACTTTATTATTTACCCAATTTGAAATTTTTCGAAGATAGAAAAAATGGTTGTCTCGTCAATACGAAGCTGTACACAAAAATTCAGCTTGTTATTAATCAAAAAAAAGTTTGTTCCTGGGATCCCCGTCTAATTATTTATCTAAAGTTATATTATAATTCATAATGAGAAAATAAATTGTATTTTTGTAACGAATAATAATAACGTTTAAACTCAACAACTTCTGGACCAATGTAAAAATCTAATGTTTATATATTTTTTTATTTATATTGTTATACTTATCTATACTAATATTACTTATAAAGAGGAAACATATATGTGTCATCAATCATGTCAGGCTCAGGCAATCAGATAATAAACTATTAAATTGCAAACTAGTCCTTAAATCTATGAGAACATACTCTTTCGAATGTTGCACCAAAATTTCAGGGAAATTATGTTAAAACTAACGTAATAAAAATCCTTCTTAACTCCTCGTTCAGAAAACAATGAAAACTTATAGACTAAGATCCCTTTTTAGAACTTATAGTCTAAGATTCCACTATAGAACGACCTTCACCGAGCTGGTTATATGAATGAAAAGTATTTATATCCAACTAAATATGTCAAAATATTGTTTTTTAAGATATTTCACTGGTTAAGTCAATAGACTTTTCGCCGTGTTGGTCCCGGCCTCCTTTGAAGAATAGGCCAACTGCCGTTCTGCCAGGCAGGTCGTAAAAGGCGACCGATTGGCTATCGAGTCACTAACATCGTGGCTACTAGGTGGTAGAGTTCTGCATTGTCTCGCCCGGGTCTGGTACCACCGCCTTACCTATTCCTGCCGCAATAGCGTCAGTGCTTGTCGCTGTCGTGTTCCGGTTTGGAGGGTAAGGTAGTCGGTAAACTTATGCACGTGGCATTAGACCTCGCCACAAGATAGCAACGCACCATTAACATCTTTGGTGCCTATAGGCGATGGTTGACTCTTTCCATCAGGAGACCCATCTGCTTGTTTGCTATCTTATGATATAAAAAAGACAAATTCCATACCAATCGAAAGTATAAAGCCTATAGAATATGCAAACGTTCGGTTGACACTTGACTATTTTTGTCCCATCACAACTCTTGGGTAGACACATATGTTTATACGTGTTTAGATAAATCGATACTAATAATAACTACCCAATAGTTGTCACGGGAAACAAATAGTCAGCGTAACGTTTGCATATTCTAATAGGCTTTATACTTTCGATTGGTATGTCTACTAACCAAACCAGTGAAATGTTTAAAAAAAATTATTTGGAAATTAATCATATTCTGGACTGAAATGTTTTATTCAAACCATTCGCAATATATTAATTGAAATGTTTTATTGGATATAAAATATTTTTCATCCATTAACCAGCTCGGTTGAAGGTTTTATTATAGTGGGATGCTATACTATTAAATGTGTAAAAACTATAGTAGCTTACATTAAATAGATTTCTTAATTACGGTATTCAAAAAAGACTATACAATACAAATAATCGTATTTATGTATCTTTTGTAATTTTGTTAACGTACCAAAACATTAAATGTAATTAATTTTACATAAAAAAAATTCAAATGAAGCCGACAGGTAAAACAATAACTATTATCTTAATATCAATGTTATGATCATTAACAATCAATTAACCTAAACTACTTAATAATACGCATTTTTAAGTTATTTTAAACAAATTAGTTAAAAATTAGAAAATAAACATGTTTCTTTTGTTTTAGAAACCAGAACCAATGGACGAGGGAAATTTTTCGAAGGAGCAAAACAGTGGCTTCTATTCGGAAGGTTTCCATAGCGCGTCACCTTCATCCTCAAGCAAAGACTCCAATGGACATTCGCCAAACAGTGTTGGTAGCTCAGAAGCTCTACCTTTCTATGATAATATTGCTCTAAACGCCAAAGCCAATCTAGGTATACAGCTAGAATCTTATCGTAATACACCTTATAATTTAATATCGCCACCTGGCTTCGAAAATCGAGTCAATGAAAGTGAGACAACAAATTACAATTCACGATCTCCTGGGCATCTCACCTTGCCTCACGTATCAACGCCGTTGGTACAAGGCTCCGCCACACCAAAATCACCTATGCTGTCTCCATGTTCACCAGATGTTAACAGTCAAGCATTAGACCACTTTCAGGATTCGGGTTTCGAAGGCATTGCACAAAACAAACATGACGATGAGGATGGCCGTGATGGATCTGGCCTTGAAGACGATTTTGATGATGAACCAGGGCTTCGAGTACCAGCTGTTAATTCACACGGCAAAGTTAAAACTTTCAAATGTAAGCAATGCGAATTTGTTGCAGTTACCAAACTTAGTTTTTGGGAACACAGCAAAGAACATATTAAGCCAGAGAAGATGCTTTGCTGTCGCAAGTGTCCATTTGTCACTGAATATAAACATCACCTTGAATATCACATGAGAAATCACATGGGGTCGAAACCCTTTCAATGTCCACAATGTTCTTACTCTTGTGTGAACAAATCAATGTTAAACTCGCACTTGAAATCGCATTCAAATATCTATCAGTACAGATGCGCTGATTGCAATTACGCAACCAAATACTGTCACTCATTGAAACTCCATTTGCGAAAATATAAACATCAACCAGCGATGGTCCTTAACATGGATGGGACACCAAACCCCCTACCAATTATCGACGTATATGGTACCCGCCGTGGTCCGAAACAGAAACCTATCCTTAAAATGTTTGACCAACATTCAAATAACAATAACAAGCCCCTGACGTCTGCACCGTCACATTCTTTATTTGGAAATCATTTTCCAGTAAATCTTTCCTATTTGCCACCTCTACTTCAACATCCATTTTTATTTCCACCTAATAACAATTTTGAGCCCAAAATACCTGAATTACAAACAGAAGTCCAAAGGGAACCTTCTCCTCGTTCAATCTTGCAACAAAGATTGTCTTACAGTGAAAGACCTGTAGACACTGGTATGACTACACCACCCCCTAAATCACCAGCCAGCTTATCACATACACCCACATCTACAGCTCAGCGTTGTAATACTCCCGTTACAGCGAATGATGCTTTAGATTTGACCAATTCTAAAACAAGCGAAGCTGGAACACCACCACCTACAGAGCGACCCTTGCCACAAACACCAACGACAGCGCAAAAGAATAGACGAAAAGGCAGAGCTTTCAAACTTCAACCAGCAGCTTTAATACGACAACATGAAGACAGCAAAATGGACAATGATGTTTCTGGATCAGAATCGGATACATCAAACGATGTTTCTACTTCTTCAGCTCCAAATTATGCATGTCAGTATTGTGATATAACATTTGGGGATCTCACAATGCACACGATTCACATGGGTTTCCATGGATACAATGACCCATTTATGTGCAACAAGTGCGGGGAACGAAGTCCTGATCGAGTTGCATTTTTCATACATTTAGGACGCGCACAACATGCGTAGATTAATAACATACTTTTCCAATAATTTCATATAGTACTGAGTCAAATTAAGAACTGGTATTTTCACTTTCAGACTAATGAACCTTTAACAATTTGCAAAATTAAGTACAAACTTTAATTATCTATAAGTTATTGTTGTTTGTGTAATTAGGAAGAACCTAATCGTTTACCAGTTACGGATGCTAAAAATCATATTTTATAGCAAACTCTCGTACCTACGTTAGATAGGTATAATTTAGCTATTTCTAAATTTTTGTCACTCAAATGCAAAACAAATTAAAATTGCGTGTTTTTCAACTATCATGATAGATAATGCAGTATTTAATTGATCACATCCTATAAACAAAAATTAGAAATATCTAAATTTAATGGATTTCCTTTAAAATGACAACGGCTTTGTATGAAATTAAGTATTACAATGAAAAATATTAATATGCTTTGACTCAACCATATCAAATTATTGAAAATTATTACAAATAAATTCGTTTCTTTTTAAAAGACAGTCCGTTTAACCTAGTCAATACTCGACGCTCTGTAAATTAGTACCTAAGTGTACAGTAGGTAATCTGTAATATAAGATGTATTTTATACTTTGTAATTGTGTTATTAGCCAAAGACAAGTTTTGTACAGCGTAGTATCTCATTGAATTTTTATGGGTTTGCTTATTTTTTTCAAGACTTATAATTTTTTTAAGTGCAAAATATAAGCTTGCCTCTATAAATTATTTTTTTATGCTATTTATTTTTAATTCATTGTATTAATTGGTTTAGTTTCTCATTTTATTTTATTGAATATTAAGGTAATAAAAATTGAAATCCTTCTTGAATTATCTGTAAATTATTGTAGTTTATAATATTTGCCACATTTTTGCATTTCAGTCATTTGCTTTGTCATTGTGGCACTATTTGTTCTTACAATGCATTAATTGTAATGTTGTATTCTCAATCGTACGCATTAGCTATTACACTGACCGATTTATTTAAAAAAACAAACAACAGCATACGCAATATTTTTTTAACTTTTCTTAGAAGTTGTTTACATTGATAACTCAGCTGGCATGTTTTACACGTGCCAGATAAGTTATTAATTTAGATTATATAATAAAGTCACAATTTTACGAGGGAAGTAAATAATTTAACGAATAATATTGTAAACTTTGATTGATTTATTATTATTATTATTTGATGAGAAATAGTCTGCTAGTAAAATTTTTAATAAAGATCATTCAGTAAACCATTTTCTTAATTAATCAAATTAATATTATAATTACTATTTCGTTTCAATTGTATTCACGGTAAATATTAATATTTTTGCCATTTGATTTCGAATGGATCTATCATCATTCAAATATAGCTACTTTGACAATAAGACTACTTTAATTTTTTAAAGCACTTATTACCAAAGTTGAGCTTCTAATTATTATTTTCTAATGCTCAATTATTATTTTTCTGAAACACCAGAATTTTTCAGATTCAATTCAGATTTTTGCTTTGTTCTTTCTATGTTTCGATACAACATAATATTTTTCGAAACAACAATTAAAACTTTATTAATAAACACGTAAAATATTTTGCTGTTCTTTCTGTCATTTTCATTCCTATGGCAAGTGACGCAGATTGCACAGTTTATATTAAATATCCCGATAACTATTATGTACTCGTATTAAAATTTCACTCCATTAGAGTGTCTAGAAATCTAGAAAATTTAAAGTCCGCTTGCATCAAATTATTTCAACACTTTATAAATTTAAATATAGTAAAGTTAATTTAAAAATATTTAAATAGTTCAGTGCAAGCCGACTTTAATATGTTTGACAAAGAAAAACACACACAATAATTCTAACAAAATATTTCATGTTGTGTACCATGTGTCGGCCAATATACACTTGTCAGTAAATATATAATTACCAAACTATCACTGTATATTATGATTCTAGTATAGGTATATTTGACATTATAGCCAAATAATTTAGGTCGCTAATTTTTTTTTTTTTAATGTAAATACATTTATTTATATAAGTTATAGGCCTGTGTTATAGAAATAAGCGAGTGACCAAAAATTATTATGTACGTATGACCTCTTAGTACAAAACTATTATGTGCGATCATATTAAACCGTCTTATTAATAACACATTTGGAGTATATTGTAATTAATATTATCACGCCACTTTCCTTGGATTGTCGGAAGAGCGTGTTAATCGTCCTTAGGATTTACCTGTTTTCGGCTACCAGTGGTGATACCTATCACTGTACAGGTAACGTTACTGAACGTTAATGAATATCGTTAATTAAATGTGATTTTGACATGAGACCTAAAATTAGTGACATAAATGTTGTGAAGTGCGAATAGTGTACACATACTAGCAGAGGTACAGAAAAGACAGACTAGGTACCTACTTTTCACTTTAACGAGATCGAAGTCGCGAGCATGATTCCATAAATATATGTATTGATTTCTGACATACATATTGCTAAACTGATGTCTGTATTAAAAGTAACTTGCTTGTGATATCAATAAATAGATAGTATCTAAGAGAAGTCACTCACTTTAATGGTCTCATGTCTTCATGTATCTGAATATTTCCTTGATACCAAATTAATTATTTAATTAGGTATTATTAATAAACACACATGAAAATAAAACTCATATAAATCAGATATAAGATATTTAAGTGGAAGTATATTAAAGCCCGTATCCCCGAAGAGGTAGGCAGAGGTACAACCTGTGCACCCACAATGTGCCGAAAATACTTAGTTCCACAATGACAGGTGGCAAGCCTATCACCAACTGGGCACTTATCCAACCTCGGCAGCGTTATTTTATCAGAAAACTGAAAAAATATATTTTTTAATTGGCCGACCAGAGAATTGAACTCGGGACCTCATGTGGTGGGGACCTCGAGACCACACCAACATCGGGCCACCAGATCACAGAGGTGATTATGATATTTATCACTATGTTATCCCAATACATATGGATTTTATTTGGCAGATACCTAGTATGAAACTTTGACAAGAGAAAGATAAGGACTTGGCATTAATTTCCATAAACAATCAAAATTATAAAATTGCATCCATCAACAAATAAAAAATATGGCTTTATCTCTGTCTAACAAGTTAGAATTTTAATAATAGACACAGCTCCAAAAATTTTGTCAGTGTTCTAATTTCAAATCATTTAAGAAAATAAACGTCACCTTAAAGAGCTTGCAGCCAAAACGCCATTACTAAAATACGCTGTCAATGTAGGTAAGTTAAAATTTAATGTCAAGTAACCCTTTGATTACAAAATATTAAAATGATTTCGGCGGTTATTTATATTTTTCTATAATTTTAGTGTGTACCTTAAATCTAAAATAAAAACTAATTGTTAAAATAACATGCTTAATTGCAATATAATTTGTCAATTATTATGTAGACAGTAAACAGCTGTTCTTAAGTCCGCCATTTTTATGGACGAAATGACACGGTTTTCCCTTGGATGTTTTATATCTAGTAGTAGTTTCCTTCATCTAAGGTACGAAACAAGTTTTATTCTAACCTGTTATTAAAACGAAAACTAATTGTAAATTTATGTATTCTTCATTTTCGATCGATTAGGATTTAGTATTGGATTAAGTTACACTTATGTACTCCGCGTTTTTTAATAAGTCGGTAATTTAGATTTATTAACATGTACATTTATTCTACGGTAAAGTTACCTATAGTTGTAGGCAAGGTTAAAC
Organism: Apodemia mormo; assembly: GCA_036924255.1. Lineage (NCBI taxonomy): Eukaryota > Metazoa > Arthropoda > Insecta > Lepidoptera > Riodinidae > Apodemia > Apodemia mormo. The sequence goes on along the minus strand of JAUPFN010000001.1, from coordinate 40,199,024 downwards.
ATAATTTAAGAAAAGTGTATTTATATGACATATTGAAAATATTTATTTATTTGGTTTAGGTTATAAAATTGTATTGGTTTTGTAGTATTTATGCATTATTTATAATAATGAAATAGGTAATGGTTAGATCATTATATTAATCTACAATAATGAAGAATTGATTGAGGTAAAGTTTGTAAACTTTTTATTTATCATTGTGTGCCGACGAATAAAAGTTTAATTAAATAATACGTTGTATAATTTAATACCTTGACTTTGTTATAATCATAAGTTTTTGTAAAAAACTGATGCTTTTTCTTTGCTACTTTCTTTGCCTATATCACGGTAAAATTTAGGTTTTTGAGGTTCAGTATAAAAGCACAAATTATGTAATACATGGATTAAATGGATACGCCTTTCAAGATATTTCTTAGTATGTCGGCGTAGCTTGCATTTACATACAGAAATACAGAGTTATATTAATTAACAATGGCATAAAATTTTAAGGGTAATTTTTAAACCTCGTCATCTCATTTGGTACGATAAAACAGAACAACATGGTCTATTTCTATTTTTTCACAATATAATATAACCTACAAGTGTATGAAATTTTTGACAGTAATAAGAGCATTTGCTCATATGCGCGGCGATACGTTTCCTACCCAATGGCGTGTCAATTAGTATCCATGTGATCTGTGATATAATAATTACTATCGTATCCCAAAGTGTGTCAAATGGAACCAAACTAATATGCTAAAGTGTGACTAATGGAACCAAATTAATATGCTTCCGTTGTTTGTCTGTATAGGTATACACAGAATGCGTGTTTCTATCGCTACTATCACAAGTATTCAAAAACTATAAATAAGATCCGAAAGGAAGTCCCTGTCCAAGTTAACATAAAAAATTGGGTTTTCTTCTCTATATAATTACAGTTAATATCGCTAGGTGGAACAGAGTGCTAAGTGTGAGTTTTTCTTTTCGCATTCGATCGTGAGTATGGAGTTTACTAGGAATTTTTATGTGATTTGTACAGCGCCACCTAGTGGTAAACTGGTTTCTCACGTTTACCACTAGGTGGCGCTGTACAAATCACATAAAAATTTCTAGTAAACTCGAAACGCGCTCACGATCGAATGCGAAAAGAAAAACTCACACTTAGCACTCAGAACCCTGTGCGAGCCCAACTCGAACTTGAACAGTTTTAAAGGTTAATGACCATGTCTAACTAAAAAACTGTAAACATATTGATCCTACCGGCCATCCTTAAAACTTCCCGCTAAATTTGAGTTATTTAAGCTCTAAGGATTACGAAATATTAACTTAAAAAGTTCAAAAATCTAAAGTTTGTTAAAAATGTGAGTCGGTATTTTTTTGAAAAGCTGTATATTTTGAACACGATGATCGATTTAGATCTCACTTAACGCAATTTTCAACCGACTTCCCAAAAAGGAGTAGGTTATCAATTCGGCTGTACCTATTTTTGTTAAGTTTGTTGTTGAGAACAACTAATTATAATTGTAAATCGGTATATTAGTCTGAAAGTTAGTTTAAAAATATAATAAATAAATATAAACAAATATTCACGGGACAAAATACACTTACTGATCTAACCCCAAAGTAAGCAAATATTTATTTGCTTGTGTTATGTGTGTTAGTCAATGATACTAATACATAGAAGTACATATATAAAAATTTGGAATATATTTAATATAATATTTATTCTTGTCCCTGTCGAAGATCGAACCCGAGCCCTATCGATTGCGTAGTCGGGGTCGCTAACCACTCGACCAACGGGCGGTTTGTGATGTATGTGATAATATGAACGGGGCGTTATGTAATAATATGAAGTAAGTTTATGGGAAACAACATAATTTTAATAATTTGGAAAGCTGTAACATTAAAAAACTTGATTCTATTTTGATTTTTGAAACGGTGGTTTTTTAGGTTTTAAAATATTGGGAAAATCCAAAAATTGATTGACTGAAAAATTTCGAAGTTATGTCATAAACATACGTTTTTAAAAAAAAATATTTTGTCAACGATAGCCACCGCGAACGAATAAACCGATTTTGATGCGGCATTGGACGCAGTTTTTTAGGGAATTTGCAGTGCTATTTAGATTTAGTAATCATACATTAATTTGAAAGATATTATAAAAAGATAATGTTTTACCGATTTTTTAGAGCTTTTTTCCGAACGACGAAAAACCTCCTAAATTTAAACGCCTTTTTCAGGATTTATTTACGATTCGAATGAGCCAAAGCTCGTATTTTTAGGGCAGTTGGAACGAACTTCGCAGGAGACTTACTTATCGACCAGAATACTATAGACAGACGACTTGACCTTAAACAAGACTGCAAACACAAACTTTAGATCATGTTTAATGGTTATCTCTGTCCATTGGAGTCACTTGTTTTTCATATGCTTGACAAAAACCTAATGACTAGAAAAATATAATTGATTAATAAGAAAAAGGACAATATCCAATCCATAAATTAAAAAAAAACGCTGATTAAAACTCCTTTTGTCTTTAATGTAATCATTATAGAAGTTGACAAAAAGAGTCACTTCATCTTGATAAGTTGTAAGAATGTTTTTCCTTATTTAAACTTTGTTTACCTACTACAAAATAATATTCTACGTTACGTATTTACGCCATTTTTTGTTATTTATATGTGACGCATCAATCTTATCTTCAAATTAAGCAATAACAAAATATTTTTACTCATCGTGAAGCGCACATGTTTATCATCCATACTAATATTATAAATGCGAAAGTAACTCTGTCTGTCTGTCTGTCTGTCTGTCTGTCTGTCTGTCTGTCTGTTACGTTTTCACGGCCAAACCACTGAACCGATTTGGATAAAATTTGGTACATATATAGTTTGAGACCCAAGAAAGGACATAGGATAGTTCTTATCCCGGAAATCCCACGGGAACGGGAACTATGCGGGTTTTTATTTTAGAATTTTTTCCACGCGAACGAAGTCGCGGGCACAGCTAGTATATATATATATATATATATATATATATATATATATATATATATATATATATATATATATATATATATATATATATATATATATATACTAGCTGTGCCACTTCATTACTTGGGGCTGGTTGTCAGCCTCCACGACCTTAACGAAGCCAATGACTCTGCCGTCGCTGTGGCGCGGTTTTGGCGTGATAAAATATAAAGGCTGAACTTCCTGACACGAGAAGAAGAAGAAGTCAGCCTCCAGTAATGAAGTGGCTGTATTAAGGCTTTTGCCCGCGGCTTTACCAAAAAAGACGTTTGCATCCTTCATCTATAAAAAACAAGCGTGCCAACTTTTAACTTACTTCAAAACTGACAGCGTCAATTCTTTTCACTTGTTTCAGACACACGAAATGTATGCCACATGAAGCTCTTATACCTAATACTTCATGGTTTGCCATCGCACAGTTTTAATCATAGATATAAATATATCTAAACATACATACTCAAAGGTTCTAGGTTCTGACTCACATTAACTCACAAAGGTTTTACATTAAATTATTAGACCCCCCTCTCACAAGTACACAGTTCACTACTTGTATTGACCTCTTAATTTGCAATACCCGGCAATGGCTTTATGCATGGGCGTACCGAGGGGGGCAGGGAGGGGCAGCTGCCCCCTCCTGGAATTTGTTAACCTCTACTAACTATATACTGTTGTGGGATAATAAGATAAAAATATAGTCTTAAGATGTTACCGTTGCGGGTTGCCCCCCCACCCTGGCACAGAACCTGGGTACGCCCATGGCTTTATGTGCTTTCTTGAGGAAAACTATTTTTATCTAATTAATTCGTCTATCAAATTTCACGACTTTCCGATGAATGATATTGGAAATATTGTCTAACAAAAAGTTATACATACATTCATATAAGCGCCGTAATTTTTCAGTTGACTGATAGAACTTTTTTTATAATATAAGATAGCAAACAAGCAGATGAGTTTTTGATGAATCTTTTCATCAGGAGACTCATCTGCTTACATATTATATTAAGTTAGGGTGTAACTAATTGTGACTAAGTTACATATTTAGACATTTTATATGTTATATAGTAAAGAGTTAACCATCGTCTATGAACACCAAAGTTGTTTATGGTGCGATGCTATCTTGTGACGAGGTCTAATGTCACATACTTAACTTTATCGGCTACCTTACCCTGCAAACCGGAACATGACAGTGCGAGCACTGACGCTATTGCGGCAGAAATAGGTTAAGCGGAGGTACCAGACCCAGGCGAGGCAATGCAGAACTCTACCGCCTATCAACTTCACTTGCTTGTTCTAATACAACAGTATAATTCGATTTCTGCCACGTGATCTATGGTTCAGATTATGAGGTCCTGAATTCGATCCCCAAGTAGGGCAAAAGTGTCATTGAATTTTTTTGAAAACCTCAATCTTTTTAGCTGCTTTCCTGTGTTGGTTCCGGGCTCCTTTAAAGAATAGAGTAACTGCTGTTCTGCCAGGTAGGTTGTAAAAGGCGACCGATTGGCTATGCGAGTCACTACCATCGTGACTACTAGGTGATAGAGTTCTGCATTGTCTCGCCCGGGTCTTGTACCACCGCCTTACCCATTCCTGTCGCAATGGCGTCAGTGCTTGTCACTGTCGTGTTCCGATTGAGAGGGTAAGGTAGCCGGTAAACTTATGCATGTGGCATTAGACCTCGCCACAAGATAGCAACGCACCATTAACATCTTTGGTGTCTATGAGCGATGGTTGACTCTTTCCATTAGAAGACTCGTCTGCTTGTTTGCTATCTTATGATATAAAAAAAAGCTTGCAGACATAGTCAAAGGAGTTTACGAGTTGCCTGGTTGTACCAAACCTGGTAAAAACTTTACAAAACTCTACCACCTAGTTAATAGTCACGATATTAGTGATATTTTTTACGAGATTCCTAACAGTAAGGTCATGGGTGTACCGAGGGGGGGCAGCTGGAATTTGTTTACCTCTATACTAGCTATCTACCATTATAGATATGAAGATAAAAATAGTGTTAAAATTTTACGGACATTCTAACGCTGTTTATGACGTTGTCACAGGAGACGAAACATGGATTTATTGTTTTGAACCCGAAAAAAAACAGTAATCTTGTGAATGTGTGTTTGAAAATGAGAACAGGCCAACAAAAGTGAGACAGGCGAGAAACGTTAGTAAAAAAATTATCGCGTTTTTTTTTCTCAGCTACGGGTCCCATCTGTACAATTCCACTTGAAGATCAAAAGAGTGTTAATGCCGAGTGGTATTCTACCATTTGTTTACCCAGGGTGTTAGAAAAAGTTCGCGAAAGACGACCCAAAAGCCGCATTCTCCTACACCAGTATTTTTTAACACAATTTCCAGATTAATGTACCGATTGTTTGTTGATTTTTTAAGTTATAACGAACGGTATAAGTTATGACGGAAAGAATAACGGTCAATTTGAAGTGTTTTGTTACATATAGGTTAGTTATGCAATTGTTTCAGTTTTTTGTTTAAAATTACTACCGATTTTGTTTATTTTTTTAATAACTACTTGCAACAATGTCGCCAAAGCGTAAGTTTAATATATAGCTAGATAGTGGCCCAAGATCGTCGGCAACAACACACTAAGTATCTGGCATCTCGACGAAGTCCACCAGACTAGAAGAGATACAAGATCTGCGTTAACAGCACGCTGAGTATATGGCGTCTCTAAGTGCTTCTGAGACTTCAGAATAGTTTCAAACTCGACGTTGAAAACATGCGGAGTATCTGGAATCTCACCAGAATAATCCTTATCTTACCAGATCGACGTCGGCAACATGACGAAAGAGTCATAACTTTCTAAAGAGCTACAGAAACATTTAAAACGGCTGAATCTCGCAGATACGCTGCAGATTTTTAAAATAACTTTCAGAATAATATACCTAATATTAAGATTAAGGCCTAATATTTCTTACGGATAGTCTAAAGTCTGGAGAAGGACATAGGCTACTTATTACCAACACCACGCGGGCGAAGCCGCGGGCGAAAGCTAGTATTATACTAAAAGTAGTGTAACGTGATTCACGTTCGTAATTGTGCAATCAAACACCACTTATTATATAACCGTGTATTTACAACACAAATATACAAAACATCACAATGCCTTACGTAAACACACTGATAAACACCAATAGCACTCACTATATCAACACTAAACTTAACCGACTACGCTGAATCACTAAAACACTTCCCGCTACACACTGGTCATTTCAAGTATTGCTTACGATTGCTTTATAAAAACTGCACTCTATTTTCCACCACATCCCTATTTATAACCAGGGTAAAGTTCGACATTATTCCCGAACGTTCGGAAATTATTGCGTAAACAATGTTAATAACAAGATACTGTACACGCTATTTCCACTCTTATACCCCAAGCAATAAGGTCAATTATGCATAACTATTCGGGTAACGATCGGCTATTTATCAATAGAAGTAGCTATCTCTTTTTTATTTTTAGATCGCTCCAGCGCTCCAACTCTTTACGTTTCTAGATTATTTGCAACAGTAGGTACCTAAGTCCCGGTGTTATCGGACATCTTCAGTCTAGAAAAAATTCAGAAGTAGCCTGCAACCTCATCGTGATATGTAATATGTATGCACCCTCGTTCTTCAAAAAGCACGTAGAGGATTTGGCCCCGGTTACGACAAATAAGAAATTTACCCCATGGGTCTGGTACCACCGCCTTACCTATTCATGCCGCAATGGCATTACTTCTTGTCACTGTCATGTACCGATTTGAAGGGTAGGATAACCGATAAACGTATGCATGTAGCATGAAAACATCGCCAATAGGATAATTTCTTTGGTGTTTATAGGCGATGGCTGTCACTTTCCGCCAGGAGAGCTACCTATCTGCTTGTTTGCTCTTTTTATGATATAAAAATAATGACGCTATAATAATTTGAAGGTAGTCTAATATAGGTAAAGGAATAACTATCACTTTCATTATCCAAGTGACAAGTTAATTGTGTTGTATCTGCGTTTCTATTCACGTTCTATTTATCTATACCACAGACCACATGAATACTAATAGAACCGTTGGGAAAGAAACGTGACGCCGTGCATATGAGCAAACGCTCCTATTGCTGTCACAAATTTCATACATTTGTAGGTTATATTATTATATTGTGAAAAAATAGGAAGAAACCTAGTTGTACCGTTTTATCGTACTGAATGAGATGACAAGCTTTAAAAATTACCCTTGAAATGATTTTATTTCATTGGTAAGTAGTAAAACTCTGTGTATCTGTATGTAATTGCAAACTACACTGACAAACTAAGAAATTGTCTTGAAAGACGTATCTATTTAATCCGTGATCTATACATATGGTTCAGCACCAGTCAAGTACGTGAAAAAGCTTTTTAAGCTATGTTGTCTATTGCCTATGTGTAATGCAATGGTAGAGTGGTTATTTAATTTTGATGCTGTTTTTTTGTAGAAAAAGATCGCAATTACTTAAAATTAATTAAACACATGGATATATATAGAAAAATTGCAGCTAATATATTACTTTATAACTAAATAACTTGAAAGAAAAATCCTTCAAAACAAGGAAACTTGTAACAAAAAATATTAAAATCTTTTGTCTCCAACATAATTGTAATGGAACGTCAATTTTTTACGGGACAATGGTGTTTTATGTCACCGTTACAAGTAAAAACTACGTATGAATATTCATTAACCCTTGTTTCATCTATTACAATACTTATTATGCATATCGAGAAAAAACTACCTATCTTAAAACAAAAACATTTTACGCGCAAACAGAAAATTTACATAAAGTAATTTTTGGGCAGTAATACCCACATAGTTTACACAGACTAGTTTTTACTAGATATCCCTTAAGATACGGCGGCCATCGTAAAGAACTTTTTCTGAATTTTTATTACACTCTTACCCCTTTTTCTATCATTTGCTTTTGGATTATAACCATTTCTCTATTATCCAGTTTTTATAATGTGTTAGTTAAACAACTTGTTTTTGTGCTTTACCGTTACTTAAATCTTATAATATTTTCAACCAACATTAACAATAGGCAGAAATTTCAATTCGTCAAAACTTTTTATGTATGTCACCTGAAGTCAAATATTAAACTATACTTTGTCCGTTTTATTAATGGTTTTTTGACAGCTCAACTTGAGGCATATATCTATACATGAGAAGCAAATGTATTTTTCAGTAAAAGTAATTTATTAAAAAAATACGTAAGTTTAAAGTTTGAGGTCTGTTTTGTGTAAATAAAATACAGGTTTTTGTAAAATTCAACGCTTTTATTGAAAGTTTAGTTACTTATTTATCTCTTCAATAATAAATCAGATACTTTTTACTAAATCACTTGTACTGAAAAACTGGATTTTGGCACTTACAGTGTTATGCTTCTCAAATACAGATATAAAATCATCGAGCTATCAAAAACATAGTATAGCAATCAGTACAATCGACGTAATCGGTCATATAACAAAGAAGAATTTCGCCACGTCATACCTGTCGACACTAGGTCAGTGAAAGAGCGTCCCGGCTTTAGGGAGACGGTCGCAGGTTCAATCCCTGCGTGTCGATATTTCTTTGTTGTTTTTAAAGTTTTTTTAGTTATCCCAAGCACGAGGTAGGTGCTATAACACAAAAATAATAAGAAATACGAAAGTATTGATCAAAATTATAAATGTGAATTTCATCTGTAACGATGAACTCATTTAACTAGTTATACGTATGTATACCTAGCGATCAGTACAATCGACGTAATCGATCATATAACAAAAAATAATTTCGCCGTCGACACTAGCTCAGTGGAAAAGCGTCCCGGCTTTAGGGAGACGGCCGCAGGTTCAATCCCTGCATGTCGATATTTTTCTTTGTTGTTTTTAAAGTTTTTTCAACATAGTATAGGTAGTGGAAATGAAACCTATGATACTAAAAAGATTATGATTAGCAACATATGATGAATTATTATGAAAAAAGACAGCTATAATATTTGTGTGAATTTTCACGTTATAAAAGAGAAAATAATAGTGTTAAAAGCAGGGGCGCTTAACCTATAGTGCAGGGTGGGTCTGAAGGGGCGCCGCGACGCTCCCTAAGACAGCTAACAGCGTCGTCTTGGACACTTTAGGAGGCGCCAGGGTTTCATTGCACACGGGCGCTACACGAGCTAGAGCCGCCCCTGATCAAAAAATATATGATGCAATTATATATTTTTGTAAATTAAATTCTTGACAACTGTGGCGGATCCGAATTTTTGTTTAGGGGGGCTTGATTCAACTGAGGGTATACTTTACTAAGGTGATCATCAAATTTTTCAAGGGCCTCCCTAGACCCTCCTCTCTCCTGGATCCACTACCGGTTGACACGATTAGGTTAACCATCCTAAAAATTGAAATTCTGTATCATTAAGAGAACATCAATAATAATTACTGCCCTGAAATGGAAAAAATGGAAACATTCTTGCATAATACCTTTATGCAGTAATTACAGTATAGGCACAAAACTACCTATTTGATTTGTACTATAGCACAAAACAATTAGTTACAGAAGTCAATCTACATACAAAGGGCACTCGAACAACGAACACATAGACACACACATATCTCGGAATGGTTGGGAATAATGCAAGCGCAAGTGCCACCCGCCTGGACACTTATCGGTGAACTTTTTTGGGCAGAACATTTTTAATAGGCATAATTACATTATTTTAGTAATTAGTTTACATTTCCGTTCTTCCTGTTTCATTTTCAACTATAAATCAAACACCAAAATATGAGTGCCACTACCAATTTTTTGTGTATAAGCCAAAGCTGATAACCCTAGTGTGACAGCCGAGTGCAGACATGAAAAGTGACGTACATAAGTACATAATACATGCGATTTATATTATATATATATATATATATATATATATATATATATATATATATATATATATATATATATATATATATATATCTGTAATTTATTGAAGAACTTAATCAAATAATTGCAGTAAAACTCCAACCACCGACTTCCAATCTCCTGTATCTCTAGAACGCTGGATCAGATTTTCACCAAGCATCATATATATATATCATATATATCTGCTGTATGTTTTACAAAGCATCATTATCAATTTTGGTGGTGGAACTGGTACTTACTTGCTAACCATAAATATGAATAATACATGTTGATGAACATATAACCACTTCCTATTTAAAGTTGCTTAAAAACATACTTAATATGTAATGATAGAAAAGCATTTCTTCGAAACCACTTCTCATACTGTCTGGTGGGTATGAATTTAGCAATTGTCATCTGACCCAAATCCAACGGATGTTACCAGTTTCATGAAAGAGCCGTGAAAAAACGCGTAAAAAGAATTTGGCTTAACTCTGCATAAAGGTATAACTTAAAACACAAACCAAATAGAGTCGCTGTTAATCCTACTAATATTAAAATGTAAATATTTGTATGCTTATTTTTCAGTCACAGAAAAATAGTTAAACAGCATTGTATGAAATTTTGTATTTGTCGTGTAAAGGACGGTGTACCGAAATATTAAAAAAAACATCCTAATTTTGCGTTCTAGTCATGATGGTAATTTCTTTGCCTGTGTGAAATGCAAAATTTGATCTTTTCTCATCTTCACGTCACACAATGTTAAGCGCACATTGCTTCGACTCGTCGCGTCCGCGGATCTCTAGAACCAGCCGTTTTTGTGCGTTCCTAAAATTTAAGTTTTTTAGAATAAGCATTAAAATAAGTTAAAAATATCGATAAATTTTTCATCAAACATTTTCCATACAAATTTCCGACGATTTGCATCCCAGAATAATAGTCCAAATCCATGGTTTTGACTTTCGGTAGACCGTCGGTCCCTTACACGCTGCATAGTCTATGTTCAGATTTGACATATAAGGAGTTTTTATTCTGATAAATGTTTTGATTTCAATGGATTCAAAAACTTTATCTACGTAGCGGGTTGCGGGGAGCAACTTGTATTTTAAAATTTTCTTTTGTGAGATAGTTTTGACTAGACTCACTACTCGTGTCGCTAACGGCTCAATCAGTAAAATGAGGTAAACTAAAGTGTCTAAAGACATTTAGTAAACTTTGATTTTCTAAACTTAAGCTCTTGCAGGTACTGTTTCAGAATAAATATATTTTATTTATGTCACAATCTGTTGCCAACATTAAAGCCAATTAGAGCATCATCAATACTATTACAGCATTTTAGTGGTTGTCTTTGTGTGTGTACACACATAGAATAATTATGTTTTTAAAATAATACAATGTATACTTGAAGCCCTGATGATGCTCTGATAGACGTTAGCTTTAAAGTTGGAAAGTGATTGTGATTTAAATAAATTATATTAGTTAAATAGTACAAAAGTATATGTTTAGAAAATCAATATGATGCAGTTTCATAAAGTGCCGAAGTATAACAATTTTAGCCGCAGAAGTCTCTACGGTAACTTCTGTTTTACATATAACTATGACTCGGTACCTCAATAGAACAATATAATAGACGTGTGTTTTTTGCCTCGTCCGTGCTGACGCAGGTGTCTGCTACTCGACAAAAAATTGCTTAAACCTGCTTTAACACACATTTTTACCATACAATACGGCACGCACATGCAAAATACAATCATTTAAAATTAATCTATTTTTTAACGGCTTTAAAATAATTTTCTGCAATGGAGATAACTACCAATTTCACCAGCCAACAAACTAGTGTAATGTTGAATTTAAGCATCTACAGAGTGCTAAGTGTGAGTTTTTATTTTCGCATTCGATCGTGAGCGCGTTTCGAATTTACTAGGAATTTGTATGTGATTTGTACAGCGCCAACTAGTGGTAAACTGGCTTCTCACGTTTGCCACTAGGTGGCGCTGTACAAATCACATACAAATTCCTAGTAAACTCCAAACGCGCTCACGATCGAATGCGAAAAGAAAAACTCACACTTAGCACTCTGGTGTTCGCTTCACTTTTCATAGCATAACAAGGTGCTGGGAGCAAAGGAACCAGCAGCGCATTTTTTTTCAACCGACAAAAAAGACGTTATCTGTTTGACAAGTATGTATGTAAGTATATTGTTTGAACTGGGTAATATTTGAGTATGATGGTCTATTTCGGCATCCAAGCACGAATACAAGATTTCGTAAGTGTATGTATATTTGTATGCTTATCCACGAATTTCTTAGGAAACACAGGGGACATGAAAACGGAACTTCTTGATTGAAACACTCAAGATCCTGTTAAGTGTGAGTTTGTTTCCTTCTCTTTCATGAGCACTTTCCACTCTTTTATGTCGAGTGCCTGAGCAAATGGAAGGCCATTAAAATCGCCCTGATTTTAGATTCAGAAGTAATCTCAGAGAAGCAAGAAATAAATATCCCTTGCGTGAGACGTAGATTTTTTCTTTAGAATAAGATAAGCAAACAAGCAAATGGCTCTTCTGATGGAAAGAAAAAAACATCGCCTATAAACACCAAAGATGTCAATGGCCCGTTGCTATTCAGGTAGCAAAATGTTAATGCCACATGCATCTTTTACCAGCTGCCTTACCCTTCCAAACAGAACACACATTAACGCTATTGCGGCTAGAATATGTCAGGCAGTAGCATCAGCACCCGGGTGAGACTTTGCGGAACTCTTTCACCTTGTAATCACTATGATAGTGAAAAGTATTGCCAATCGTTTGTATTTTACGAACTATTTGGCAGAATGGCAGTCGGTCTAATTTTTAAGAGGGTCCGGACTAGCTCAGGTTTTAAAGATAGATTGAATCTTGAGAAAGGTTTTAGTATATAAACCTTTCCGATATTCCCACGGAAACAAAAGCTACGCGGATGAAACCGCGGGTAGGTTGCTAATATGGAATATAGAAAAGAACAAACATGGTGTTTTGACAGTCAGTAGTAATGTATAACGTCGAAGTATGAATGAAATTATTTTCTTTCGAATTAGTGAATGATCTTAATCGTATTACGATTACGCTTAAAATTAAATCTTAAGCATGTGTCAATCTGGATAATGGACCAAAATAGTACATTATTTGTTTCAAACAAAAAAAAAATTGCGTGATATTTGCCGAGACCCCCCCTCTTTCCAACGTAAGATCAGATTTGACTCGACCCCCTCCCCCTTTTAAACATCTCACATAATTTGTGGACGCCCTCTATATGGTGATGAAACCCGAGGCCCCATGATCCAAATAGAATAAGTTCTAGACTGTAAGGCAGGTCTGGTCAACAATCTACAATAATAATAATATCTCGATTTACCACACTATGGTGCTTTGATTTTCTGCTTGAAATATTACATTAATAACCCACTCGACAAATTTCTAAGCCACCATTTTAGCTATTGGGTATATTTTTAACAAGCGATAACTTAAAAAGTCATAAATTTTTATAAAAGATCATTTGGAACACACTCATCCATTCATCACAAGGTGGCGCCAACACTTTCAAAAATATATCACTGCCGCTATCACAAACGATCAGTAATTTGTGATTTTTCACACACGCCTCTTTGATTCACGAACATCTTGTAATCAATCATTTTTTCAAACAATTGATAGGCTTTTTATAGTTTTTTGGACAACAGAACAAAAACCTATTATAGAAAGAGATACATTTGTATTAACAAAGGTACAAGGGTGCGTTAATGCGCTATCGTAAATTTAAGAGCTTGACCTCAGTTTGGAAATACCTTACTTGCATTTTTATCAAACCTACCATATATACGTAAGCGTTGAACCACAGGTTGAACCACAATTTGGTGACAACCCGGATCCAAGAAGGTCAGTGACTGCAATTGCCCCAACTAATTACGTCCAATTCTTCAAATTATTGTAATCGTGAGAGATTTTATTTGTAATTTTTTGTCTAGAAGATGAAATGAGATGAAGATGAATGAGGTGAAATGAGCTAAGATTACCTACCCCTCTGAATCAAATCCTAGATCCGCCCTGCCCTGGCAGGAATATACGTAGGTCATAAGGTAACAGGTCCATGTAAGGCTACTACTCATAAATCTTCTGAATATTTTTTCATCTTACAATTTTATATATAGTTATGCAAGTGCTGTTATTTAGGGTTTCGAAGTAAACTAGGAATCCTTATAGTTTCACTGTATCCATCCGTCCGTCTGACCTTCCGCACTCAGATATCCTTAGTATTTGAAAGCTGTAATATACACGCCACGAATATAAATATTCTGTAAATAGAGATTCTTTCTTTTTTTAGAAATTTGTTAATACATATCTGCAAATACAAGCATTGTAAAATCTGCGGACAAAAAAAAAATTATACAATTGCAAATGTTGCCTTTATAAAGTTTGCACTCCTATAGGCATCTTTTAAACGATGTGTAAATTTTGTTCATATAACAACATTGTTTAAGACATGATTAAATAATTGTCCATATTTGTAGAAAAAAACAGCTTAAATTCAAGGGCGCTTTGGTAAAACAAGACACTGGATACCACATTTTATCATGCATTTGAATTCCCATACAACATTCACTATACACAACATCGACATGGAATACCTCCGTTCACCGATACACAAGCACATATTCATGTTTAAACAAATGAATAACTTACCGTTTACTTTTTATTAAAATGGTTGACATTTTGTTTTTCGTCAAGTACGGATACGGAAACATAAATAATTATTACTTTGTTTTGCCGTTATAGAGTTTAACTCCCTTGTTTTTGAGTACAATAAAACACATTTGAGAATATCGCTCTTATTAACGCTTTCAATATGTTTCTGATAATTATATATTGACTTTTTAAGAGGTTTTTCTTGCCACTATAACCTCAACTCCCGTTGTTACTTGCCATAATAAAGCCCGTATAAGAAAAAAAAGCGTACAATAAAGCAACTACAAGGAAGGTATAAAGTTATTGTCCTTATAATTTTTGCCCAAATGCACCCTTTTAAGCGATAATACGGTTCTTACAAGAACATTATTTTTGGCATTAAAACCGCTATAAGAAGAATTTTTGTTTGTTGGGTACCAGATTAACACACATAATTTCGTATTTATAGTAGAAGAATTTATACGTATTTGTTACTTTTATGCCTAAATAGTAAGCATTTCCTTGTATGTAAACTTTCCTTTGTTCTTTATCACAATGTTTTTACGGTGATAACGTTATTGTCAATATTAGTGATATCGACAAATAAAATTATGTTTCCTCTAATAAATAATTTAGTATATCCAATACAAACAATGCATGACAAATATTGATTTGACTCTTTGTGTTTCCTGTAGATACTCGTAGTCACGTAGCATAATTTATTGGTATTATATTTCATAGTCAAAATACAATATTCTAATTTTAATCTTAATAAATAAATTTTTTAAAAAATTCTTTGATCCAGGCTCAAAAGTTTCATTTAGATGCCAAAATATGCCATATAATACCAAAATTCAAAGCGGACAAACAACGTGACACGTAATTTATATGCATATTAAGACTAAGATTATAAATAATAACAATCACCATCGATCTGACAAACCGATAACCGGTGGCGCGTGGCAAACTAGAGCTTTAGTCAAACTCAGTTTAAACTTAAAAAAACGGCGTAATTATACTTCAGATACAAAATGTTCCACTCCAAATGAGTAATAATACAAGCTATAATTTAGTGAACAACCAACTGAGAGTCCACTACTTTAACCCCAAAGCTAAGACCACCAAAAAATATTTTGTTGCTCTGAGCCCCAAGATATCAGAAATTATTGGCTATACTACTGAAATTGCGATTTTCGAGGTTTACCTCATCTGAATTTAGTACGCTAACCACGAATCCAAAAGATGAAACAGAACATCTAATAGGTACAAAAAATCCTCTAAAACTGCTTGACCGATTTTTATGATTTTTTTTCTATACAAATACAGAAAAAAATCATATAAATAGGTATGAGAATAGGTCACAACTCACAAAGTATATTTCATACTGCTACGTGATTGTCTATCAAAAATGTGTTTGGGGAATTTTTTTTTCTTGTACTTATTTGGCATCAAAAATACATTTTTAGGTACTCTAAACCCTAAATTATCACTTCCCTTTCCACACTCCACCAAAGTATTCAATAAAAATGATTAATTTGACAGAACAGCGTTTGCCGAGTCAGCAAGTTTTTTTTAAATAATATTCTGTTTTTAATTGTAACTTCAATGATCTTTTTTCTATTTCATAAGATAGCAAACAAGCATATGGATATCATAATGGACAGGAATCTATCGCCTGTAGACACCAAAGATATTATTGGTGCGTTGCTATCCGTGTGGCGGGATGGCAGTGTCATATGCATAAGTCTTACAATACCCTCCAAACGGAACACCACAATGACAAGTATTGACGTTATTGCGGCAGTAATAGATAAGGCAACGATACCTACAAAATACCCGGACAAGACGTTGTGGAATTCTACCACCTCGTAGTCACGACGATAGTGACACATATAGCCAATCGGTCGCCTTTTCCGACCTGCTTGGCAGAACGGCCGTTGCTCTGTGCTTCAAAGCATTCAAAGCAGCCCGTACAAACACGGGGGATATCTCAGTTCTCTAGATACCCGCTGTACTTCGAATGTAATTTCTTACCATTCTACCTTCGTGCTGCTATACATAAACTTTATTAAATTTTATGTTCTTTTTTTCATACATGTAAATATGCTGTATAAGTTGTAGCTATGTCTCTTAAAAATGTTATATATTTTATTTTATTTGTTTATTGTATTTGTTGGCTTTTTTGACTCTTATCTGTATGCAAGTTATTGTTGTTTACTGTATATGTATAGTACTGTGTGATAAATAAAACTATTCTTATTCTTAATTGAAAATATCCAACAATGGCCAAAGTAATATGCAGTAATAGTAGGAGAGCCGAAGAGGGGATTTTGGTATTTACTCGAGTGCGTCAGATGAACATAGGAGGGGGTACCTCGCATACTGTTAAGGCTTTCTACTAAATATAAGCGCTTTCTATAGTGGGGGGTAACTATGGCAGAAAAAAAAAACTAAGTGGGAGGTAACTATGGCAGAAAAAAAAACAAAATTAAGATAACTTTGGCTCGTGAAAATTGTCATATTATACTTTTTTCGTAATTCTTACATAATTTCCTCCATAATAAAAGAAAATTCAGTCGCGATCGAGAATGTCAAGACAACATTTTCTTTCACTTGAATCGTCAGATTTTCTAAATTTTAGCTGGCAATTAACCCACCATACCCTAATCTAACGCGCTTCAGTGTTTCCATGTCACTGATATTTTTAAACATTATTTTTATCTTTAGATTTTTTCCCCACCATTGAAATGAAAACATTATATAACCTTTTATTTTTCCTATAATTTAATCTACAAAATCCAATAGGTCCCATTGGATTTTGTAGATTACAACGCTCGAGTTGCTACCCATTTAGCATGTTGGGCTCCCCTACTATAAAAGAACTCTGATACATTTACCTTGCAGCTACATATTTGCCATATGCCATCTTTACCCAAAATCGCATTAGCGGTTCGCGGAACATACAAGTCTTATAAAAAAGGAAATTGTAAAATAAAACGCCGAAGAGGCGGTACAAGGGCGGCACGCTCCACGTCTGCGAGCCTCGCGTTTTTTCAAACTCTCTCAAATACATCTGTTGTTTGATGACCACTCATACTATTTTTTCTTAAAACCGTTCCAATGTTAAATGATAATGTGGTCAGAGATGTCTCGAGACACCTACTTATATTTTGGCATAGCAGATGTTTTGTCAAGATATTTTTTATGAATTTATTAAATTTCCGCCAGAAGTAAGAATCGCTTCTGTGGTCTAGTGGTCAGTATTGACCACAAGAGGTCCCAAGTTCGATTACCAGGTCGGACAATCCAACTGTTTTTCTTTTCCTGATAAAAACAACGATGCCAGGGATTGTATACGTGCCCGGTTGGTAATAAGCTTGCCACCTATCACATTGTGGGACTAAGTACTTATCCTCGGCTAAACGTGGGCTAAAAAAACTAGTAAGAACGGGGAAGTAGATCTCTATCTATATACTTAGATAGAAATTTACCTTAGCTCTTCATGAATAACAGATCAACAGCCTTACGTCTAGGTAATTTAAATATGTCCACATTGAATTGTAGAGTCCTGTAACGCCTCGACTAGTGGAGCACTGTCGTGTTCCAGTTTAGGGAGTAAGACAGTCGGTAAACTTATTCATATGGCAAGGTTAGCAATCGCACCGCAAGGATAGCAACGCACCATTAACAGTTTTGGTGTCTTTTGGCGGTGGTTGTCACTTTGCATCAGGAGAGTCATCTGCTTGTTTGCATGTTCAATCAATCAATCAATCAAATAATTTTTATTCAAAATAAGTATAAAAATACATTTTTTGAACGTCAACACCAGAAAATAAAATATCATTACAAAAGTAACAGTAAGTAGGTACATAGTTAAATATAACATTGAAAAATTAAATCATTTTATAATAATGTCCAAAAAAAAAATAAGAATATAGTAAATGTCTCATGTCTTACACGTGTCAAAAAATTATATTAAAAGTCAATAAATTAAAAAATTATATTAAAAGTCAATAAATTAAAATTAAAAAATAGTACATACGTTAAAAAATGTCAAATGAATGTTATGAAAAGTATAATAAGTAAGAAAATGTAAAAGCTCTAAACGCTTCGACTCAGTTGAAGTTTTTTTACGTGAATTGAATCCAAGGTAATAATCGACGCTGCACTTCTGTCGGCGCTCTTTTTTCTGTGTGTAAGAACCACAGAGATCGATGTTTGTGGGGCTTAAAGGCAACCTATCTAACCTGCATCATAGTTAATAGTTATGGAACAATTCAGGCCGCAAATAGCTTACCGCTAATAATTGCGCTTGTATTTCGAAACCTAAACTTATTTTCTTCCTCGGTTCAATCATTCTTCCTCATTAAAATATTTTATGTTTGTAGGTACTTTATGTTTATTCCTAATTTGATAAATTTTCTAACCTTAACGTTAGGTTTAAATAATGTAGTTCCATTTTCAAAATCGATACATTTTGTTTAGATACTAAAAATGAGCAAAAACTAATCCGTCTAAATCCTAAAAACATGTTGGAATTAAATAATAAAATCGATTTGCTGTTTTCTCGGAAGCACCGAGAATGCGACACTTGTTTAATCTGCCATCACATCACAGATGACGCTTGTATTTCAAGCCACGTGTTGCACGTTTTGTAGATTTTTACATATTCATAATCTGTTCACATTTGATTTTTGTAAAATGAGATTTATTTATCAGCTTTTTTATGTTATACTGGCAAAAGTTATCACTCAGTCCCAAATAAATCCTATCTTCATAAATAAATTAACGCAATAAATCAGAGAAGAGCTTACGCAACGTTTTTACTTAGAGAAAAATAAAATTCCCATTCCTGTGATAATAGATGGCCCAATTGGAAATTCAAATGAAGCTCGCCAAATTTATGTGGCCCTTTCCTCTCCCTAGTACAACAGCGAGTCCACATTGTGTATTTAATATATATGTAACTATATTTGGAGTTGAACGTAATGAAAATCTTATACTAAAACATTTATACCTAGGAATACGTTGCGTTGCAAGTACTGGTGTTTAGTGTTACTATAACATTTTTTATATCATAAGATAGCAAACTAGCAAATGACTTTTTAATAGAAAGAGACAACCATTGCCTATAGACACCAAAGACGTTAATGGCGCGCTGCAACCGTGAGGCGTGGTGGTAATACCATACGCTTAAGTCCGACTTTCTTACCCACCAAACCAGAACACGGCAGTAAAAAGCATTGATCCTATTACGGCTGGAATAGCAAAGGTGGTGAAAGCACGACTCGGGGGCAAGGGCTGAGGGCCATTTGCTATAAGATAGGGGCCAAGACTTAACACGAGACCAAACATTCAATGCAACTTTTCTCAGCAATTCACGGAAAATCCTCAAAATAATAATGTACGATTAATTGATAGAACGTGTGATTTGATGATGATGATGAACATGTGGGTCATGGTATAGATATGGATTTATTATTACAAACAAATAAGGATTAGAGCCCATCTTGACTGAATCTCAAATATGTGACCCCCTGACCCGAAGTCAGGATCCGTATTTGACCAAAGGAAAGGTTATAATATAAACATAATTATGTAGATACATATATAGCAAGCTATCTGCTTATTTGTTATCATCATATGATATACCTACCTATATAAATGTTTATTCCTTGGGCACCCCTACAGCCCATTCCCAGGGCACCCCTACAGTCATTTTACGATATGAGATGTCTTTGATTTGTGTCTATTATAGGATTGGTCATAGGCCATATATTTTAACCTGCTTAGCAATGAGAAAAAGGATGTTGAGTTTTCGTAGTCGGGTTATAGTGTTTAGTTTGTCCTTTCTGACTTTTTATTTTTGTATTGGAAAATCTGTTCTGATGGTCACATAGAAATTTGATGAAGATGCGATTAAAGGAAGGATAAAGAGGAAGGTGATTGAAAATTATGATATAAACGGTTATAACTGGTTTTTAATTATGTTAACTTTTTAATGAAATATAAATCATCATCTTCATTTCCTTGCGAAGTATATTTTTATTGCGACTTCGGAATCTTGAAGAAAAGTCTTACCCGTTCTTAAAAAGCCCTAAAGATTTTTTTTGAATGTCATCTTTAATAATATCACAGAGAGCCAAACATAAAAAAAGATTTTAGTGTAACTTTAAATTTGCTTTTAACTTATAAAATGCAAAATAACTATTTCTCCTTTTTCACATTGTATTATAGCAAACAGATATAAAGAGAGGAAAGGCAACTTTCACCTAAAGTTATCAAATGATAATGGTGCGTTGCTGTCTGTGTGGCAGGATGGTAGTGCCACATGCCTTTATTTAGCGGCTACCTTACCGTCCAAAACCGGGACAAGCGTTACTACAGAAATAAATAAAGCGGTGGTACCTACTGTTGTAAAACCTCTTTGGTGCTACAATTTCTTATAGACGCTGGCCACTTGTTTTATTTTTAACCCGGTAAATAGAAAAATCTAGTACCAGCACCTCAAGAAATCACAACAAACAGAGTAAACCCTCAAAGTGGAAGACGCCTCCACAGTATCAAACCCGGGGAGACGATGCAGAACTCCCCGCCTAGCAGTCACGATGGTAGTGACACGTATAGCCAATCGGTCGCCTTTAACGAACTGCCTGGTAGAATTGCATACGATCTATTCGAAACAGGGTCATTATAAAGAGAATCTGGAGCAACACGGAGTAAACTACCTTAAATGTATTTACTAACATATAATATTAGGCCAAAGAGCTCCTATATGCGATTATTTTTTTTAGAAATGAATGGATGAGATAAAAAACAAAAGTTGTAATATAGAAAAACCGTAAAAACCAAAATGGCAAATAATTCTCAGTAAGAGTAAGTACCTATAAAAATTCATTGCCAATTTGAAGTAGACATGTAGAAAAAAAAACAGATAAAGGCTTAACAGATGCGTAACGTTTCGGATATACCTACCAAAAAAGTAAGACAGAAACTTATGCATCTTTCTTTAAAATAAATAGATACAAGCCTGGAAAAAAATGCGCCAAAAATTTGGCCAGCCATTATTATTTTAAGATGAATCCTTGTCAAGCCATGTCAGGATATTTATTTAAAAGAAAGTTTTTAATGTAAAAAGGAAAGGAAATGCAAAAACCCGATCAGCCAAGCACCCTACCTGCCCGTTCTGTCCCTTTACGCCTGCAAAGGCACAAACGTCCACAATTTTCAAATGTTATTGAAGAAATGTAATAAAAAGTTACCATAGACGTCGCGCAAAAAGTTCTTTGTACTCTAATACATTTCTTTTCTTGGTTGAGATAAAAAGTATTTATCTTCTTATGCTGGTTTGATTTTCAGAAGCTTAAGATGCGATATTATTAAGATGTATTTTATGTAAGAAAAAATTACATGATTATATTTATTACTACTACTTACTTCGCGTGATCGAAAATCATTACTTCGTTTAGCGCACTTGAGTAAAAAGTAGCTTATGTGCTGCTCTAAAAACTCCTCCACCTTTCAGTGAAAGTTCCATCTAAAGCGAGCCAGCCGTTCCAGAGATTACTTTGTACATAATTTTCAAAATGGCTTACGAATAGTATCGTAAAAATAGCACACTGCACTTGAAAAAACTTATTTATTTTGAAATCCCAAGCAGATACTTCAGTTTTATTTATATTTATAGAGGATATCTAATGTACTATGTACACAAGTACATACATAATATATATATATATATATATATATATATATATATATATATATATATATATATATATATATATATATATATATATATATATATATATATATATATATATATATATATATATATATATTCACAATTAGGTTCTATCTATATAATAATGGACCAGTCGCATTTAAAAAATCTTTTACAAAAGTAAATAATTATTTTGGGTCACGCAAACGAAGGCCCGGTAACCGATAGTTTTGTTGTAATTTTTATGTATACTTACTGAAAAACAGGAACCAGTAGTGAGTAGTCATGTGGGTAACTGTACGCAGCGAGTAAGTGTACGCAACCCCTTTATTTATTAATTGGGATGAAGAGGTTTGTAAAATGTGTAGACAAATTAAAGACATGTTGCTGGAAAATTAATTTATGTAAAAAAAACTCAAATGAAATCATTCCGTTACTCAAAAAAATATTTAGAATCTGGTGCTGTGAAGGTAAAATTAGTTGTCATGACTAAATTTGTCGCAAGTAAATGATTTTTTTTGTGTCAATAATGTATTTAAGCCTTTTATTTAATACAACATTTGAAGCTATGCTATGTCCCAATAAAGTTCGCTAAATGTTGAAAAAATTAGTCTACTTAAATTAATAAAAAATCTACAAGCTTCATTTAACTGCGTACACTTACCCACAGTATGGGGTAAGTGTGCGCATTTTTAGCTGATAGAATTTAAGCGATATTTGTCCGAAGTGTTAAGATTTTATTGGTTACTTCTTGTTTTAATTATTACTTTAATAAATGCTTTACCTGATACATATATTCATTTCTCATTCATGCTTATCCTTTAATTTTGATTACTTTAATGAATGCTTGACCTGATACATATATTCTTTTCTCATTCATGCTTATCCTTTAATTTTGATTACTTTAATGAATGCTTGACCTGATACATATATTCATTTCTCATTCATGCTTATCCTTTAATTTTGATTACTTTAATGAATGCTTGACCTGATACATATATTCATTTCTCATTCATGCTTATCCTTTAATTTTGATACTAGTTTTTTAAAAAAACGCGTACAGTTACCCCACATGACTACATCTTGTACACCTACCAGTGGTCTGATGAGTTAAGCGTAATAATAGGATCGTTCAGTAGTTATTCTATTTCGAACAAATAAACAATGAGTAAATAAATAAACATAAATTAAACATAATTTATTTTAATATCACACGCTTTAGGTATATTATTCTAACTTAATCTAAACAAATCTTAAAAAAATTTTCTTTCATTATATTGATGTTTAGCTTACAATCTATTTAAGTATTGATTTATTCATTCAACTATAAAACTCAGCTCTACTCGGCTAAATTCTGATTTTCGAAAAAAAAGCCGTTATTTGATATAGGTACACTACTATTAAAGCTATAATAATATAGTCTGTACGTATATTTGTCAAATATAATATAGATTTTTAGTATAGGTAGTAGGTAGTTTTCCCTGTGTCGATTCGGGATCTTTGAAGAATAGACCAACTGCTGTTCTGTCTCTCTCGGCCAGGTATTTGGTACCACCACCTTACCTATTCCTACCGCAATAGCGTCAATGCTTGTCATAATCGTGTTCCGGTTTTCGAGGGTAAGGTAGCCGGTAGATTTATGCATGTGGCATCACCATCCCGCTACACGGGTAGCAACGTATCATTAACATATTTGGTAGCTATAGACGATTGCTTCTCTTTTCATTTCCAGGCTGATTTCCGAAAAAGTGTCTTATCAGTTATCACTAAGCTGACAGCCATGGATAGCGCAAGTTACAAATGATATTCGGTAAGGTTATTAAATGCGATAACAGTCACAACATCTAGCAATTTCCAAAATGATGCGATTGGTGACGGTAAAGATCTAGCTATTAACATTGACGAGAGGAGAAAATGCAGAACTCTAGGTATGTAGTAGCCACGATGGTAGTGATTAGCAAAGCCAGTCGTTCGCCTCTTACGAACTGTCTGGCAGAATGGCAGATGGTCTATTCTTCAAAGGGAGCCCGGAACAAAAGTCGTCAACGTCCCACCGATTTGCCTATTCCTGTCGCATAGCGTCAGTACTTGTCGTTATCGTGTTCGGGTTGGAGGGTAAAACGCAAAACTTATGAATGTGGCATTTCAACCTCGCCACACAAATAGCAATGAACTATGAACATCTTTGGTGTCCGTAGGGTATCTCTTTCCATCTGGAAATCCATCTGCTTGTTTCTTATTCAACTATATAAAGATATTTAATTTTATTTCTAGTGTTTGTAAGGTCCTATATCCTTCACTATGTCTACCTAGAATTTTATGATAAACTGTTAAATAATTAAAACACGAAATTTAAATAAAAAAAATAAAAAACTAAACTAAACTTGGACTGAGTAATGATACGTTAAATAATTTAGGCATGTGTGTGTGTCTATACCAACGAGCGGCTAATCTATCTAGTTGGCCCTTTGAATCAGGAGCTACCACTTTCGATTGTCGAATCCAAGCAAGTCTTATTGTGTTTTTTTATTCATAAAAATTTCAACAGCAACCCATACCTAATCGGAAATGCTCCCAAAACTGCTAGTCCTGGCATTCCCAAAAAGAAACAAGCAATAATCATTTAAAATCGTTTAAAACTTGGTAAATACGGTGATGTAGAACATCAACTATTTCGCCTGCCTACAAAATAAATTAATCTGCTGATATTACCTAGTTCTGCTAACTCCAAGAGAAGGGTTACCATATCTCAAGATTCATCCTAAGATCTCAAGGTTTTTAAAGTTTTCTCAGAATATAATCCTGATTTTAAAAATTCCTTTTCTAACTTTTTATGGAAAATTAATAAAAACAAACAAAAGTCTATTATATAGGAAACTAATTGAAAAATAAACTCGGGATGTGTTGATTGCACAGTTGAAATAGATTTCATTTAACTATATATTTTGAGAGAAAATTTTCAAATTCAGATTAATTCTCAAAATTTTTCAAAGGCTAGGCTTTTTCTCCGGACCTTGCTACTTTTCATCTTATCCGCGAGAAATCAAACATGATTATATCAAATAGTTTAAAATTTTAACGTTTCGTATGAGAATCAGGGCCATTGTCTATCATACAATAGACGATATGGGTGATCTGTGATGACTTTACCAGTCAATCGTAAAAAATATATTTCAAACACAAATAACATGATAGTGTTATGATTTTTTTATCTAACAATTACTAAGAGCAATGTACAATTATAAGTAAAAAATACTATCAAAGAACAAATACGCCAAACGCGTTGTTAGTATCGGTCATTACATAATAATATATTTGGGTTACAACTATAACAATTTAAATCTAACAAAATGTTATTGAACTACTAATACTAATAAATAATTAGACGACGCAACGTTTACAAACAACCTTTATAAATTACGAAATTTTTGGCATTACTTTGCGAAAATTCAAAAATAAAAATGAATATAAAATCAAAACAATCAGATTTTTTAATTATTATTTCGTTAGACAGCAGACAAGCAGATAGAAAGCGCCAAAAGCAAAGTGGTAAAGATAAAGTATCCTAAAAATCTTCAAATAATTAATTAAATGCAGTAAACTGCAACGACCTTTCTTCTCGCCCGGGTCTGATACCACCTGCACCGCCTTACCTATTCCTTCCGCAATAGCGTCGCTGCTAGTCACTGTCGTGTTCCGGTTTGGAGGGAAACTTATGCATGTGGTATTAGACCTCGCTACAAGATAGCAACGCACCATTAACAACTTTGTTGTCTTTAAGCGGCGGTTGACATTTTTTTAATCAGGAGACCCATCTGCTTGTTTGCTATCTTATGATATAAAAAAAAACCGACTCTCATACCTGTATTTTGGAACCCTGAATTCTCCACCATACTTGAATGGAATCAAAAGTATAGTATACATTTTCAAACAAAAGAATATCGCAATCAGTCTAGGCGTCTTTGAATCATATTTATCCATTATATAAAAAATATAAAAAGAATAGGTATATACTAACAAGTAGCCATATTTTTTTTCTAAGTATCATGTTACACCTAAATTATGTTGTAGTTTAAACCATTTAAGTTATATAATTCTCCCATCAGTGCATTGCAGTACTCAAGACCTCTTCAAAAATATACGCTTTACAGTATCGGATTCAATCCAAACAACTCATAAATCACTTTTTATGGTGGTCTACCGGAACGGATCCGTACACGTTACGGATCCGTTCCGGTAGACCGTAAAAACGTTTTCCTGGATTTTTTTCTTTTTAACTTCCCACTACGTATGTAGATAAGGAAGTTACTGATTTTGCCCCGATTTTCGAAAATCGAGTTTTCACCAGATGCCCACGTTTTGAGGTCTTAGAAACTTTTTCAGACTATTTTCACGATGACGCCAGTATGTCTGTTTGTATGTATATATGTATGTGTGTGTGTGTGCCCGTGTATGTAAACATCTCATAACTTTTGAACGGCTAGACCGGTCGAAACGCAGTTGGTGGCATTCGATTGGATTTCGCTCAACTTAAACTTCCTGAAAATTTTAACCGTTTCGGTCCAGGAGATTTTGAGAACTTTTGAAAAAACCCCAAAAAAATTTAGCGAAACAGTATTTTTTTAATTTAACTTCCAGATTTATATACTGATTTAGTACAAAAACTAATCAATTCTATTCCTCAAAAAACTACGGCTTATACATAAATTGCATCAAAATCGGTTTATCCGTTTGGGAGTAATCGTTGACGAAAAATCTGAAAAAAGGTTTATTTCGACATAAGACTATAAAAAGATTAAAGGTGAAAGTACGGCTTGTACCTAGAGTTTTTAATGGGCAACGATGACTCTTCAGGCTATTTTTATAATCCATGTTGTATTTTTGATAATTTAACAATATCTAACCTCTTTGGAGTAGTCTAAGTTTAAAAACAGGCCTTATAAGTCAGGGAGAAATAGTATTTGCTTCCAGTAAATGTTATAATTGCAATTTTATTGGCTTAAGAATTAATCAAATATATAGTGTACATCATAAGCCTACCTAATATCTTGACATTGTAGAAGGTCGGGAACATTTTATTTATAACAAATAAAAAATATAACGGGTTTTTTGCACTTTTTGCCAATATTTCGAAAAATTTGCGTGTAATCGTTATGAAGTATATTAATAAATTTCACCTAGTGAATATAATGATAGGCTAATGGGGAGATTTGCAATATTGTTTCTATATCACAAAATTGTTCTTCAACTTAAAAAAAGAAAAAAAAATCAAAATTATATAAATTTTCAAATTGTACTATAAGATATCGACATGAGACAAAAAGTAATCAAAAGGTAATTACGTTACCTTTATTTAAGAAGGAACAAACGTTTTTAAATTAACACATAGCTTTTTAGTTTGTTATTAATGAAAACCAGAATAGCCTTTGACTGAAGAAGTTTATCTTAATTGAAAAAGATTTTCAATAAAAAATATGTTGTTGCACTTTTTTAACTTATTACTATTTGTAATCTCTTAAAACCTTGTCACTTTCAATAAGCAAGATAAGCAAACAAGGACTTTTTGTTTTTTAAATTTATTGTCATAACAAACAAAAACGCCATGTGTGTAACATTATACTGAAAAGGAGTATATTTTAGAACTGACGTTCCCGGGATATATCTTTAGGTAAACACTATGAAGTACACAGCTAACTTATAAAGAGCCGTAAGCTCAAAGGTACCCTTACATTCCGGGTGTCACCTTTTACTGGTGTTGGCACCCGAAATCTCAGAAATTTGCGATGTCTATAATTTCTGAACTACAAAACTATTGACCTTGAAATTTTTAGGAGACAACCTTTATAAATCCCCTTTCTAACAAAAATAATAATAAAGGATTTTGGAGTTAATGAATTAAAGCAAAATGTATATTTTGACTTTCATCCCCTATCTCACGGGAATTTTGGGATGAAAAGTATCCTATAACCTTACTGCAGACAAACAGATAAACAAAAATGAAAAAAGTTAGTTTTTGCTTCTGTATCTATTAAAGAGTAAAAAATTTTGAATTACAGAACAGTTTTATTAGATATATTTTATAGGCATACATTTTTTCCAATCGGAGTCGCAGGCACAGCTAGTAAAATATATATCCTACACGTTCTCAAAGTTAAATGGGCTTAACACAGAAAGAATAATGCTGAATGCATTCTTTCCATTTTTTGTCCATCAATTCGTAGATCAGAAGGGGGAAATAAAGGTAAAAATAAATATAGGTGGGCGGGGGCGGCATTTTTCACCCTTTGCCCCGCCTGAATAAAATTGAAGATCCTGGTCTGGGATCATAACAGTAAATCCAGCTTTCATCAACCGTGTGTCGAACAAGCATTTCCCGGCACCAATCAATATGACGGTTTTTTGACTTGGGTCAAATTATGAGGTATTTATCGCCCACAAAGCTTCCTGCCCAATCGTTGCCCAAAAAATTTTTAGCGCTCTTGATGGCTGTATGCGAACTGTCTTATTATACTAATTAAAATAATAATGAATAATGTGTGTCATGTAAAATGATGACTTTGAAATTGACAATTTTAATAAACAGTATCGACTTATTGCCCTGATGATGCGTAGAACGCGAAACTGCGGCGTTTATTAATAAAATCTAAATAAAACAGTACAAGTGTTTGTAACATACACATGGAGTTTTACCAAGTGCTGACGATTTTCAGTGTTCAAAGTCTACCACCATAATATTGTGCGAACAAATATTTTATAAAACTTACACTTTTGTCAAGCCATTTAAAAATTAGACCTTTCCGACACAATTAACATCTGTCTTTTTTACCAACGCGATTTATTTACATAGGGTCTGGAATCTGTTAATATATTCAAAACTTATAATTACAAAAAGTAAATTCTCACTAACCCAGATACCCAACCTAGGCCATAAAGAGCACAAAGCCCATCTACAAAAAGGACGTCCAAAATAATAATAAAAATGTCGCATCCATTTGCATTTTATCGCCCTTTTTGTTGCGACAAAACTATTAAAATAAGCCTTTCAAAGAATGCAAATCAGTATGCAAATTTCTCACAATGACCAAGTTGTTTGCCTATTGTAAAATGTGAAGAAAATAAGATTGTTTTAATGTAGCCAAAGAAACGGTACCTCTATTGAGGTACGACTAATAAAAAAGAGTTAATTGTTCGAGCAAGTCCATTTTCTTAGGGTTGTTTCATACATTGACTCAACAAATTAAAACTGCAACAAGTAACAACTGACTTTGATTCCTTTATTTCTCTCCAACTCTGCACCTAGTTTGAACAATTTCATTCTCGCTACTTTTCCTGTTTTTCAGGAAACCTCAGGAAGTTATATTGAATTAATCTTGGTTAAGACTATTTCACAAATGAAGAATCTATAAGAAAACATATGGTAAAAGGAAACAAAGTACGAACTCATAAAATACTAAACGACTCTGACCGCGTGACCCAAAAATATTACTTCCGTTTGCTCAATCGGATAAAAAGTAGTCTATGGCATTTCTCTTTAATGTGACTATGGTACATGAAATCAATTTTTTAAATCGAATAATTCATCCAAATATTAGCGGGTTCAAACAAAATATTTCTTGAGTTTATTCTACACGGACAGATAATATAATGCGTCTTCAAACTTTTTGGCTAGAATACAAAGTTATTCTTATTAATATATTGGCGTTAATTACAAAAGTTGCTGTGTGAATACAGTGTATATAAAGTTATAATGATAGTTGAATTACCTTAGTATAAGAGCAAAAAATTAAAAAAATAGAGATACAAAAAATCTACATAGTTCTTAAGAATATTATGGTACAACGTTAAGAGTTTTTAAAAAGGTGACAGCCCTAAACGAGATTAAAATTTCACAAAAGGTTCGTCAATATTTATAGTTCAGTTACCTATTGATCAAAATAAAATATATTTCTCTAGAAATCAATCCTGTAGGGAATAGCGTTTTATTCCTTTCGAAAAGAAAAGTAGCTAAATACAACTACAAAGAAAACAAAAAGATTTTTAAACGTATGTATGTCATACAATTTGCAAACAAGCACAGGGCTCTCCTAACAGAAAGAGACAGCAACAATCGCCCACGCACATTGAAGTTGTTGATGATGCGTTACATGTAATGCTATATGTAAAAATTAACCGATTAGCTTACCCTCCAAACCGGAATATGACATTAATAATGGTAACACGCACTGACGCTATTGCGGTAGCAACCCTGGGCAAGACTGCGCAGTACTCTAGGTACCTACTAACTAGTAGTCGCAATGATCATGTAGTCGTGTTACACTTAGAAATAATTGCTTTATATGCTTAAAAATAATTTGATTTCATAAATCTACACATATAATAAATTCGTAAGAAAGTCAAAACTGTACATTGAATATTTTTTTAAAAGAATACTTGGGGCGTGATTTACAATCGATATCGAAGCCAAAAATATAGTTTTTTAGAATTTTTGTCTGTTTGTATGTATGTCCGGTGTAAACTCAAAAAGTACAGCATGGATTTACTTCAAATTTTGCATGAATATTACTAACAGGTCGGGTCAACATATAGGCTATATATTATCACGCTATCACCTACGGGGGAGGAGCTGTGCGGAGTAAACGAAGTCCGCGCGGACGAAGTCGCAGGCATCAGCTAGTATTAAAATATTTAAGAATATTTCAATATGAATTAAATTAAATCATTTTTAATTTGATAAATATTTTCGCCTGGGGTATAGTGGCCCGGTGTCGGGGTTGACCATATGAGGTTCCGGGTTCGATTCCTGAGTCGGGCAATTCAAGAATATGTTCTTTTTTCGTTTTCTGATGTTAACAACGTCGCCTAGGATTGGATAACTGTCCGGTTGGCGGTAGATAGGCTTGCCACATATCACGTTGTTGGACTTAGTATCTTCGACTAATCGTGAGTGCTCTGGCTGTTCCTGTGCCTACCTCTTCGGGGATAAGGCCGAGAAGATTTATTTAAGAATAACATGAAAGGGTGATCGTTACTCTTTTACACAGAAATTACTCAACATATTTTATGAAACTTTTCAGTAACAACTGTTAAGGAACAGAATAGCAAACGTTTATTTGACCGCCCTGTTGGTCAAGTGGTCAGGGACCTTGACCACGCAATCAATAAAAATCGGATAAGATTCTCAAAAGAGACAGGCATTTTTGTGGTGAGCATAGACGTTTTTTGAATTTTGTAAAACAAATGTATTTCTGAATCCCGGGGTAATTCCGGGGTATTCCGGGGTAATTTTTATCTAAATGTAAAATTTCATCAAAATCATTAGAGCCGTTTAGGGGCCATTCATTAATAACATCACACGTTAAGAGAAAAGGATCGGGTTGACAAAGTGTGACATTGTGTGACAAGGGGTTCCAAATTTTGTGACATCACATTTTTTCAAAATATAATAATTTTTAATTTGCACTGAGATAGAATTACAACACTAAATTTAACCTACTAAGTACTAAAGAATGATATAAAAATAGTTGCAGCTGTCTGCATGACTATAACGTTTATTTTGTTTTGTTGGCAAGATTTTTAAGAAGAGAACTAAACATTTACATAAACTTAAATTATAATTTTATATTATTACTCCCCAAGCTTAAAAAATATGTACTAAACGTCAAAAACTTCTATGTACTAACATATCTACGTAGTACTTAAGGAGTTGATATTGAATCTTTAGGAATCTATTTATTTACTAGCTGTTGCCTGCGACTTCGTCCGCGCGGACTTCGTTTACTCCGCACAGCTCCTCCCCCTTAGATGATGGCGTGATAATATGTAGCCTATATGTTGACCCGACCTGTTAGTAATATTCATGCAAAATTTGAAGTAAATCCATGCAGTACTTTTTAAGTTTACCCCGGACATACATACAAACAGACAAAAATTCTAAAAAACTATATTTTTGGCTTCGACATCGATTGTAAATCACGCCCCAAGTTTTCTTTTAAAAAAATAATCAATGTACAGTTTTGACTTTCCTACGAATTTATTATATGTATAGATTTATGAAATCAAATTATTTTTAAGCATATAAAGCAATTATTTCTAAGTGTAACACGACTACATGATCATTGTGACTACTAGTTAGTAGATACCTAGAGTACTGCGCAGTCTTGCCCAGGGTTGCTACCGCAACAGCGTCAGTGCGTGTTACCATTATTAATGTCATGTTCCGGTTTGGAGGGTAAGCTAAAAAATTCTAAAAACTATATTTTTGGCTTCGATATCGATTGTAGATCACGCCCCAAATATTCTTTAAAAAAAATATTCAATGTACAATTTTGACTTTTCTGCGATTTTATTATATGTACTTATAGATATAAATAAAACTTTAAGGTAAGAACAGCTAGGGAACGATGTGCCTACCTACTCGTATGAAGTCTCGCCCATATACTTTCTAATTTTTTAATCACCGCAATCGCCTCGATAGTCCAGTGGTCCGGTGTTGTTGACCACATGAGGTTACGGATTCGATTCCCGGATCGGGCATTCTAAAATAGGTTTTTTCAGTTTTCTGATAAAAATAACTATGCCCGGGGTTGCAAAAGTGTCAGATTGTCGTTAGGCTTACCACCTGTCACACATTGTAGGATTAAGTATTTTCGGCTAATCGTGGATTCAACAAGTACGTTGTACCTTAGCCTACCCGTACAAGGATACGGGCGTGACGATAATTTTTACTGCCACATATGTAGATAAAGAAGTTAGTAATTTTGCCCAGATTTTCGAAATTCGAGTTTTCACCAAATCTCCATACACATTTTGAGGTCTTAGGAAAATTTTCCGTCTATTTAAACGATGACACCCAGTATGTCTGTATGTTTGTGTCTATATGTATGTATGTGTGTGTGTATGTAAACATCACGGCATTCATTTTAGACGGCACATGGGACTCCGTATACTTATAACTTACCTACACCTTCGGGAGTTCTCGTTGACAAATAATTTTGAAAAAGAATTTTTTCGACATAACTTCGAGCCTTTTCAATCAATCTTTATTTATTTATTTATTTATTTAACACTTTATTGTACACATAAAATTAATAAAAAAGGAAATAACAGGTAAAAAAAGTACAAAAGGCGAGCTTATCACTAAAAAGAGATGTCTTACAGCTAACCCAAGACAGAGAAAATTCAATATAATGAAAAATAAGGTAGACAGTGTACAATAAAAATTAACTCTTAATTGAATATAAATATCAAGTGCAAGGTATAACAGATGCTAAAATCATTAGGTTTTAGGTATCAAAGAACTTTAATTATTTAGATCAAGGGATAAATAGTATAATTTTAATTGCTTTTTAAAAGTGCACAGAGAAGAACTATTGCGGATGTGATATGGGAGTGAGTTCCAAAGTCTTATTGCAGATACTGTGAAAGAGTGAGAAAAGAAACTAGAATTGTGTGAAGGCATACGTAATAGAGCAGAAACCGAGAGACGACACGAAGAGCCAGGTGGATGAAGAAATTGGAAATCTTCCTTTAAATAGTTCGGCGTTGAAGGATTGTAAATAATGTTATAAAGGAGACAGAGTATATGTGTGTCCCTTCGCAGCCGTATTGGGAGCCATTTTAATTGGGTTCTGTATTGAGAGACCCGGTCATATTTCCGCAGGCCAAAAATATATCGAATACATAGATTTTGTATTCGCTCCAACTTATTTAATAATTCCTCAGTGATATCAGGATAGCATGAGTCTGCATAGTCAATAAGTGGAAGTATAAGAGAAACCATAAGAGATATTTTAGTCTGTAAGGGTAGAAAATTTTGAAAAGATTTAAGAGAATGAAGTGCATGATTAACTTTCTTACTAATACTGCTAACGTGAGATTCCCAAGAAAAATCAGCACTAAAGACCAGACCCAAATTCTTTACTGTGTGTGAAAACGCAATTGGAGTATTATTATATGAAATAGTTGGTACATTGGTTAAACGACTACGCATATAACGACTTCCAATAATCATTGCCTGAGATTTGGAAGGGTTGACCATGAGACCAAAGGATTGTGCCCAGGTATTAATTTTTTGCAAATCTGAATTAATTTCATTTACGGTATTTGCTACATCAGCAACAGTACAGTGGCGATAAAGCTGAAGATCATCAGCATAAAGATGAAATTTAGATGAAATTACTGTAGTGACAGTGTTAATAAAGAAAGAAAACAGAAGGGGGGATAGAATCCCACCCTGAGGAACCCCTGCCAATAGATTATTCCAATCAGAACGTAAGTTATTATAGCAAGTCCTCTGTGAACGACCAGAAAGGTAAGATCTAAACCAATCTAGTGAACCAATGTTTAAAGATCTGAGTATTTCCAAAAGAATATCATAATCAGTTGAATTAAAGGCATTACTGAAGTCTAAAAAAACTATAATAGTCAGTTGCCCATTGTCCATGGCCAATCGTATATCCTCAGTAACGCGAATTAAAGAAGTAACAGTACTGTGGCCTGAACGATAGGCAGACTGATAAGGACACAAAAGTTTATTACTTGCAATGTGTTCTACTAATTGTCATCAATCTTTTTTATTTTTAAGTATATTTTAGTACTAATAAGACCACATCGAATACAAAAAATTAAAATCAAATCAAATTTCCAAAAGTTACAGTTTTTCAAATATTAAAGTTACGTTGTTCACAGCAAACTTACTACATATTTTTAATTAATTTCATACCAATTTATTTAAAAATCTAGTCAAATCTTCTAATTATAAAACTACTAGCTGACCCGGCAAACGTTGTTTTGCCTTACATATTAGGAATCCATAGCGGACAAACAACGTGACACGTAATTTATATAAGTCTAAGGGATTAAACTTTATATGGTGGTTAAGTATTCTTAAATTTTCTAATTTTCCGCGCAATTTTCTTAACATTTCCTTTTATAAGAACCTTCTCCTTACAATTACAAACACAACAAAAAAAATTGACCCCCCCGTTGGTCGAGTGGTTAGCGGCCCTGACTACGCAATCGACGGGACTCGGGTTCGATCCCCGACGGGGACAAGCATTTGCGTGATAAGCATAAATGTTTGTATTTCCGGGTTTGGGTCTTTATTAAATATATTCCAGTACTAGTTGTGCCCGCGACTTCGTTCGCGTGGAAAAATTTCTAAAATAAAAACCCGCATAGTTCATAAGAACTGTCCTATGTCCTTTCTTGGGTCTCAAACCATATGTGTACCAAATTTTATCCAAATCGGTTCAGTGGTTTGGCCGTGAAAGCGTAACAGACAGACAGACAGACAGACAGACAGAGTTACTTTCGCATTTATAATATTTGTATGGATTTATATATGTATTTCTATGTATTAGTATCGTTGACTAACACCCATTACACAAGCAAATAATTTGCTTACTTTGGGGTTAGATCAGTAAGTGTAATTTGTCCCGTGAATATTATATCATATTATATATATTAATTACCGAAATTGGTCCAGCCATTCAGGCGTGATGTCGTGACCAAGGAAAATAGGGATTGATTTTTATATATATATAATATATATATATATATATATATATATATATATATATATATATATATATATATATATATATATTTTTTTTTTTTTCAAATACCGTAAATCAGATTAAAATTAGTTAACTCGTTCGAAAAACGTCAATAACGAAAATATTTGAAAAAAGTTTATTTTTTACGTAAAGATAAAAATCGGTCATTATTTTGAAATTATCCATTTTTTCGAAAATTAAAATATTGTCATTTTTACAAACTTTAGGTTTTTGAATTCTTAGATCTATGCTTAAATATAGTTTATGCTTTTATGAGCTCAAAATACCTCAAATTAGCGGGAAGTTTCGGGGATGACCTGCAGGGTCAACCAGCTTACAGTTTTTTTTATTTCGTAATATAGTTAACAAGCAGATGGTTCTCTTGATTTAAAGGAAAACCATCGCCTATAGACATGAAAGATATTAATGGTGCTTTGCTATCTATATGGCGGGATGGTAATGCCACATGCATAAGTCTACCGGCTAACGTACCGGAACATGACATCGACAATCATTGACGATATTACGACAGGAATACGTAAGGCGGTAAATAAGGCGGCGGCGGCGTAAATACCCGGACGAGTCGTTGCGGGACTCTACCACCTAGTAGTCACAATTGTAGTGACACGCACATACGGCCAATCGGTCGCCTTTTACGACCTGCCTGGCAGAACAATAGTTGGTCTATTCTTCAAAAGAGCGCGGACCAACACGGGGAATGAGTCCGGACCAACAAAAGGAAAAATGTAAAATTGAAAAATATGTGATGACGTACAGGTAGGGGGGGTCTCACAAATGTGACCAGCTGTGACAAGAGGGGGAGGGGTCAAAAAAACGTGACATTCGTGTGACATAATTAATGGATGACACATTAGGAGAAACCTATTATGTAAATATACAAGAATTGCTTCTTTAAAGTGTAGGATAAATATATAGAGTTTAAATCATGAAACACTAGGTACTTACGTGTGTTTTCAATTGAAGTGTATTCAAATGTGCAAAAGCTATGAATTTGCAAATCAAATGTTAGGTACAAAAAGTAAGAACGTGCCAAAACAAGGGTGAAACACAAAAGAATAAGGGAAGGTTAACACAAATGCGATTTAGTACTAAAAAGCCCCTCGTTAAATCTTAACAGGGTGGATCATAATACCGGAAACTTGACATTACCCCGCGATAAAAACGCGCACGCGATCGTCAAAAAACGCATTGTTTGTCGACGCGTTTTAGAGCTCCCCTAATCATGCACTTTGCGTTTTTTTAATGGTTTTTGTTAAGTCACGGGTGCTCATGCGGTAATTCGATGTTGTGGTCTGACAGGTGATGTTTTGATTAGTTGTTGCGGTTTTCAAAGTTTTTAATAATTGCCCTTTATTGAATGAACACGATACATTTTGTAAATCAATTGTTCTGTTTTTGATAATTTTTAAATCTACATTAAAAACTCTAAACTCTTTTAGTTTTTTGCACTCTCCTGATTCCTCGTGTCGCTCTAACGTTAGAAACTTGTTGCGTTTTCCTCCTAGTAACTCTGCTGCCTTCTCGTACTCTTTTACGGTACATGCAGTAAATTTGTGGAACTCTCTGCCTAGTGAGATTCGCCTCTGCCAGACTTTTGATTCCTTTAAAAAACACGTTAAACAAAATTTACTAGCTGAATTGTAAGATTCCCTTATATGGTATGTGTTTTATTTTTTTTTATTTTTTTTTCATGATCACCAATATATATTTAGTTTATTTATGTAACCGCAATATTCTTTTGTACACCAAGTCTACTCATTTGCTCTTTTTTAATCTCCTTTTACGGGTTGGCTGGAAGAAATCTCTTTAAGTAGAGATAATCTCGCCCATTGTACTTATGTTACGTTTATTTTTTTCCCTAATTGCGCTGTTCTCTGTGTGCAATAAAGTATTAAATAAATAAATAAATAAATAAAAAGAGAAAAGATTTTTATGTGATGGATAAACTCAAAAGCAGACCAAACATAAATATAAAATTGTATAAAAAGTAGGTTTTTGTAAAAGAAATTATACCTACACTGAATTGTCTCTCGTGTTACCAACATTCAATGTAATAAAAATTCTTATATAAAAAGCTACATATCTCATTATCGTCCATACTTATGTGATAAATGCCAAAGTCTGATTGTCTGCTTGTCGGTTCATGGCTAAACCGAGGAACCAACCTCATAAAACTGGCAAGAAGACAGTTGAACACCCGGAGTCTAACAAAGATTTTTTTATGTCATAAGATAGCAAACAAGCAGATGGGTCTCCTGATGGAAAGAGTCAAACATCGCATATAGACGCCAAATATGTTAATGGTACGTTGCTATCTTGTGGCAAGGTCTAATGCCACATGCATAAGTTTATCGGCTACTTTACCCTCCAAACCGGAACACGACAGCGACAAGCACTGTCGCTATTGCGGCAGGAATAGGTAAGGCGGTGGTACCAGACCCAGGCGAAACAATGCAGAACTCTACCACCTAGTTACCACGATGGTGGTGACTCGCATAGCCAATCGATCGCGGATTAACACGGGGAAAATTTTCATTTTCAAAAATAAACTAAGGGGCTGAAATATGAGAGATAACATGGAATCTTTGCTATGTATTAATATGTGAAGGAAAAAACTGGACCCCTTTTTAAGACAATTGCCCGAACGGTGGAGTGTGAAATTAGGCACAGTTAAAGTGTATATTGCCGAGGACTGCAAAATTTTTAAGGCGAGGTGTTTTGACGCGCGTCAATTCTATAGGAAATGGGCGGCGCGGTATGTTCTAAAACCCCTGGGAAACGTGTTAATTTTCGAATAAATAAATATAGGACTTCAACTGAAAACTAAAATTATTTTTTTTATATATCATAAGATAGCAAACAAGCAGATGGTTCTCCTGATGGAAAGAGTCAACCATCGCCTATAGACACCAAAGATGTTAATGGTGCGTTGCTATCTTGTGGCGAGGTCTATTGCCACATGCATAAGTTTACCGGCTACCTTACCCTCCAAACCGGAACACGACAGCGACAAGCACTGACGCTATTGCGGCAGGAATAGGTAAGGCGGTGATACCAGACCCGGGCGAGACAATGCAGAATTCTACCACCTAGTAAAAATTTAGTACATTCTTTTTTGTATTTAAAACTAAATATCACCATATAAAAATCATGTGGAGGATTAGAAATATTATTAACAAGTTATTTGTTTTAGAGATTTTTTTAGCCTATTTTCGGAATATTATATGATCGAGTAAAGTACATCTTATCATGTAATAAGTTAGCATATTCCTTAGATAATATCTTCAGGTATATCGTGTATTTTTTGTAAAATTGATATTTAACAATCCATACAAAAAAAAACGTGATTTAGTAAACCAGTTTTTTCCCGTTTGTCCCGATGCCTCGCCTTAAGTAAAATGTATTGTAATACATTAAGTTATTAAAGATTACATTACACACACTACATTCATGTTACATACATGATAATACACACAGATTACTATTTTCTTTACATTTCGATCAAAAATTTTGATCACAGTATGCAGTTGAAGTCAGGTGTCAAACTTAAAAGTAATTTTATTGTTTAGCCCTATATATGATTTCTGTGGTTTAGCCTATGGTCGAATTTCGGAAACAGGGGCTCGCTAGTACTGATGACCACTCATCTCGCGGGCATAATTGCGCGTGTTGGCTAGTTTAATTAATAAGTAGATAATATGAATTAGAAAGATATGGCACCATTTCAAGCAGGCGAAACCGTGGAGATTATGTAGTACAAGGCAATATTCATTTACTTCTCATTTCTGAGGATAATATAAAAGTATATTCAGGCCCGTATCCCCGAAGAGCTAGGCAGAGGAACAACAAGTGCACCCATGATTAGTCGAAGATACTGTTACGAATAATCTAGAAACGTGAAGAGTTGGAACGCTGGAGAGATCTAAAAATAAAAGAAAAAGATAGCTATTCCTATTGACAAACAAATAGTTGACCGTTAACCGAATAGCCATGCTATAATGGACTTTGTGTTATATGGCATATGGTTGAAAATAACGTGTAGTAGGACTTGTTTGTTTATCATAAGTTGTTTACAATATTTATCTATTGTTTACGAGTTGATTGCCAAACATTCGCGAATGTCGTCGAACTTTACCTCGAGTATAAATAGGGAAGTGTTAACAAATAGAAGGCACTAGGCAGTCTTATGCAGTGGTCGAAAACGATAGTACAAGCGCCCAGTACGAAGCGAAGTGACCAGTTTAAGTAAATAAGAGTAGTGTTTTCTTTAAACGTAGTCGGTTAAGTTTAGTGCTAGTGCAGCGAGGTGACCGGTGTGTATAATGTATTTAGGGGAGACCAGCCTAAAACGGGTACTCCGCCTAAAGCGGGTAAGCGTTATAAATTTCGCGCCTTTCGAATTTATTTCAACCTGTGCCCGTCGAAAGATAGCTCTGGCGCCAACCAGTCACATGCAGTGCAGTGGTAAACACAAGTCACGTGGTTGCAAGGTAATTTTTAGTTGAAGATTTTTGCTGTGTTTTATAAAATTTTTGAAGAATTTTGATGCCTGATTAGTGGATTTTGCTTTGTTAGGTCCAATCACTAGTTTGGTAATATTTTTCTGATGTGTTTGAAGTTTGTTCTCAGTGAAGTGAATAGTGAGCTGTTATTGTGGTTTTGAAGTTATGAATGTTCAAATAAAAAGTATGCCTTTGGGCAAATCGGGTAGGGGTAAATCGGTTACCCGTTTTACCCATACCCGATTTGCCCTTTTACATTTTCTAAAGATTTAAAAACTTAAAGATTAAAAAAAAATCAAGCATCCATTTAAAGGTAAAACTGCTGGTGAAGACTGGTATATGGGTTTTAGAGTACGGCATCCTGATATTACACTGCGCAAGCCAGAACCAACATCTGTGACACGTGCGAGGGGATTCAACAGACCACAAGCCCAAAGATTTTTTGATCTTCTTGAACAAGAAATCCATAAACACAGCATCGACACCACTCGAATCTACAACATGGACAACACCGGTGTCCAGACTTTAAGCAGCAAACCGCTAAGATTTCTATCTAGGGCAGGAAAAAACAAGTCGGCATTATATCTAGTGTAGAACGGGGCAAACTAACAACGGTGATTTGCTGCTGTAATGCAGCTGGTTCTTTTATATCACCATTTATGATTTTTGGTCGCAAATGAACGGTAGGAAGACTTCTAGATGGAGCTCCACCAGGTACAAAAGCTACTTGCAGCGATAATGGCTGGATAAATGGACCAATCTTTTTAGAATGGCTGCGTCATTTTGTGGAGATGACTAGACCCACTGCAGAGAAAAAGTTTTATTGGTATTAGATAATCATGAGTCTCATAAGTACCTTGAAGCATCAGAATATGCCAAGCAGAAACATGTGATATTCACCTCTCTTGCTCTACACACAACACACAAAATGTAACCGCTTGATACGTGTGTTTACGGACCCTTCAAAAATTATTTCGAGCAAGGAGTTTCTTTGTTCCAAAGGACACATGTTTGTCGCATCATTTCTCAGTGTGATGTAGCGAAATTATTTAATGAAGCATACATGAAAGCAGCTAGCGCCCAAAATGCTGTAAAAGGATTTTTGACTACTGGAATATGACCCACAAATAGGAATGTCTTTGAGGATTCTAATTATATGCCACCAACTGTGACTGATCGGCCAGAAACCACTCACGATTCAGGTGTCAATGAACAACTGTTGATATAACTAATGCCTCAAATGCCAATTTTATGGAAGTTGAAGTCTATCAAGTGACTCAGATCGCTCTGTCACCATGTCTTCTGGAAAAATTGGGTGGAAGTTTTAATAGTAAGACTCCAGAACCCACGTTAGACAATCAAGAAATCCAAACACCGGAAACCTTGGCATATGATCAACAAGTTGTTCAATATTCAATGGGCAATGTGACTCCTGATAAACAGCATAATAAAAATGAATATAATTTACATTCGACGCCTCATGATATCCGACCAATACCAAAAATAGTTCCAAACAATAGTTAAGTCGTAAAAGAAAAGTAAAAAGAGCTGAAATACTTACTAGCACTCCCATAAAGGAAAAACAAAGACAGAAAGCAGAAAGAACACGTAACAAAAAAAATCTAAATAACGATAATCCTTCGACAAGTATGAAGAAACAGAAAAATAAGACAAAACTGGGGACCAAAAAAATAAATAAAAATGATTTGAATAAAAACAGATGCCTAGTATGTAGCGAAATTTATGAAAATTCACCTACAGAAAACTGGATATAATGTGGTGATTGCAAAATGTGAGCCCATAAAGCCTGCACCTCATACTCGGGTAGAGGTTCCTACTACTGCGACTTGTGTCAAGGGTAGGAAAATTTCAAGAATAATAATGTTAATAAAAGGCTCATTTAAGATTATGATAATAATTATAAGACAAAAGTTGTCGTTTTATGTTCTCATTAGTTGTATGTTGATTAATGTCGTTATTATTGCTATTACCCGTGTTGCCCAAAAGCCTTACCCGCTTTAGGCACCCCCCCAGGGCAAATCGGGTTTTTCGAACGTTTTTGTTTTTCAATAATTTTGTTATAATTACAAGATATTATTATAATTTGAGACTGAATTATGAAAGCTCTATAGGTAAAGAAGTATGATATTAGAAATAAAAGTTTAAAATATGTTCAAAACCTACTTTTTTTTTCATTCACCCTTAGCTTACCCGTTTTGGGCTTATCTCCCCTACGTATTACATTTTGTTGTTTGTACCTTAGTGTTGTAAATACACGGTTTTAATATAAGTGGCGTTTTCTTGCAATTACGAACCCGAAGCACGTAACAATACTAATGGCTAATTGCACTAACCTTATCTTAGCTTAGGACAGTCTTTAGTGACATGCTTAGTCTTAGTGCAGTTTGCTATTATTCCCACAATGTGATAGGTGGCAAGCCTATCGCCATCCAACCTTGCTCAACATTCTTTTTATCAGAAAACTGAAAAAATATATTTTTGGATTGCCCGACCCGGGAATCGAACCCGGGACCATAGTCTACCAGTTTAATTTATTGCATAATAATCAATTATACCAAGAAGGGGATGGACGGCTACATTAATGTTAAATAACATTTATTTGTTTGTAAACACTATACGATGCTAAATCTACATATTATTTGCTCTGATAAAAGGTGAACACAACAGCTTGAAATATTTTGTTTTGAAATAATACGGCACACTTGCTATGCGTTAATATTCTTAAGCTATTTTTACTATTTATACCTATTAATATCCTATATTACTTTAATATTATAAAGAGGGAAAGTTTTCAAGTCTGTAAAATTGTTTGTAGGAAGTAATCTTCGAGAATTATTGTTTTAAATTTTAAATAGTCAACCGGTTTCGCATTTTACTGCATCATCAGGACCAGGAGTCCTGATGATGCAGTAAAATGCGAAACCGGTTGACTATTTAAATAAAAAAGTATATATTATATATAATTAGTGAATTGTGAAACAGTACAAGTGTAAAATTTAAAACAATAATTATGACGGAGTTTCACCAAGTGCCGACGATGGAAAGTATAAATTAAATCTTCGAGAAGACGGAACAAGGACGGATCCAGGAGGGAGTCATGGGGGTCATGACCCCCCCCCCCCCCCCCCAGGGCAGGGGTCTAGGTATGGATTTATTATTGCAAACTAAGCATTAGAGCCTATATTGACTGAACTCCAAATGGGTGACCCCCCCCCCCCTTTGCACGAAAGCTGGATCCGCCATTGAGACGGAACTGATGTTGAAAAAAAGCTATTCAGGTCAAGGTGAGACAGTATTTCAGTCCGGAACATTTGCTCAATCTTTATCAAGCACAAGTCCGTTCGTGCATGCAATACTGCTCTCATCTCTGGGTTTTATCTGCCAAATACCAGCTGGAGACGCTTGAGGCGATAGAGAGGCGTACCAAGAGGCTCATAAACGACGATGATTTGGTAGGCCAAAAACTCCAGAGCCTCGCTCATCACCGCAGAGTGGCTAATTTATCGGACTTTTATCGGATACATTTTGAAGAGTGCGCTGCGGAATTGCACGACTTAATTCCGCCATCTCAGTTTTTCTATCGATCGTCGAGGCACACAGATATTAAGCATCGCCATATGGTGGACGGTCCACGTACCCAAACAAAGCGCTTCGACTCGACATTCTTACTGGAATTCTTATTGGACTGGAATATGCTTCCTGAGTCTGTGTTCCCCGACGGGTACCTTCAAGAGAAGAGTGAACAGGTACCTTCTAGGGAAGCGCGTTCCATCTTAAGTCGCATCTTAGCTTACCATCAGGCGAGATCGAGGTCAAGCGCTTCCCTATCGACAGTAAAAAAAATCACAAACAGAAAGCTACATTATTCTTGAGTGATATCGATACCTACGCGGGTTAAGTTGTAAGGCTAGTGTTACCTATTGATATATCTTCTCGTAACAAAATAACTTTTGACAATCTATAGTGCACAACAATAAAGTGCATTTTACGATATACAAGTTAAGTTAAAAGATTGTACCTATATACTGAAAGAGGCTGTTCAGTTCTCGATTCTGATACCGAATATGTAAAAAAATAGGTAATTAAATTTTGACCTGAATATCAAAAAAAAATTAAGTGCGGGCACCTACGGAAAGATATCGAAGTACATTGCCTATTGCGATTTACCACTCCTGCACGTCTAAGGAGCGCTGTTAGCCACACGGTGACCATATTTTTTTTAAATATTAATACAATAATTTAATTTAAGTTCGT
Organism: Apodemia mormo; assembly: GCA_036924255.1. Classification (NCBI taxonomy): domain Eukaryota; kingdom Metazoa; phylum Arthropoda; class Insecta; order Lepidoptera; family Riodinidae; genus Apodemia; species Apodemia mormo. The sequence goes on along the minus strand of JAUPFN010000001.1, from coordinate 40,154,350 downwards.
TAAATACATATAACCATTAACTATCATGTCTTTTTTGTTTAAAGGGCAATGGGCCCACCTCTCGTTCCCACCACTGTAACTTCTGTAAACCAGAATCAACAGCGGCAACCGTCCTGATAACCTCTGAGTTGCGAGCTCAGGGTGCCCTGGGGAAAAGCTAAGCTGTCTTGGATCCCGCAACGAAATTAATCAGAAGTATATAGGAGGAGTAGGAAAATACATCCTGTTTCCCTCCCTTTTTAGCAGGAGACAGCAAAATGTTAAAAGCATAAAAATGCTACGAAATGAGACTTTTACAATCAGGTTAAGCCTGATTGCTATTGCACCACGGAAGTTTGGAAATTAGGGACCTACCAGAATGGCCTACTTAGTTTTGCTTCCAGTAGTAAGTGTGACAAAATCGTTTGAAGGCACGGAAGTTCCCACGTGTACCCACAAGATCGGAGTAATAAATTACACCGGATATACATTGGATACTATCAAGCATTTGACGACGTTCGTTTTGCCAAAGATTACACTCCCAAAGAATGTGATGTGCAGTTTGTTCATATTTACAGTTTAATGTAGTAATCATGTCTTACAAAATGCACAGTCTTTTAACAGTCACCGATAAACATACCTATAACTTCAATTTTTTCACACAAACAAGTCGGTTTTGGATACTACCATCTCAGTCCTCACCCGATAAATTTGATTTTGTTAGGTCAAGATCTTATCCAATAGGATACCATATTACCCATATTTATTTGTTTATTCAATCTTTCATTTTTCACAATTAACAGATTTATCTGTTCCAAAAGCAAGAAATGCTTGCCTATTTTCGCTTTCAATTTCGACCCATTAGCCATAATTAAATAATTGTATCCTCGTAACAAAATAGACCTTCGGTCATCCACACCGCCAATTTTTATATCTCACCATAAAAATCATTAGAATTTGCACCTTATCCATTCTTTGGGTTGAGTAACAAAGAGACCGCCTTTTTAAGACCGAACTTAAAGATACAAAAGCTTGCGGATGTTTTTTAGTGGTTTAAATAAAAAACTATTAGTAGAATAGAAGAGCACAAACACAATAGATTTGTTAAAGGTTTTAGCTGAGGTTTGATAAAGTAGCGAATAGCTTGCTCAAACTGCAAATTTGGATTTATACAGAAATGTTTTCTATATTATTTTACAATTCCATACGATAAGTGAGATTATCATAGAATACAAATTGAATACCTATTAGTACTACCGTACAGAAGATTCACTCCCTAACAAAAGTTAGGTTTAGGTATAAAAATATACATGGACTCGCCAGAGCTACCTGTACTAGCAAAATTGAAACTTATAACCATGCGTGACCCGTGAATTTTGCAGCACTGTGAAACGCTGGTTTTCAATTGTCCCTAGCATTTTATAAGTTGGTCGACTACTCATATTAGCTTATCAAGTTTTACTAGCCGTGATAGTTTTCCTTTTGAATTCACTATATTTACTACTACTGTTATTTTTTCCCCATCCCCAAAACCAACCGTTTAACTGACAGAGGGTGGGTCACCCGGACACTTGGCTCTAACAAAAATTAGCATTTTAGAGCTTGATATTTTACAAACGAGTCCCTTAATCGAAAAATTATTTTTGCAATTATTTTTATGATATTTTTTGAAAACCTATTCAACGATACCCCACACTATGGGGTAAATGAGAAAAAAATTGGCATCCTCGTTTTACATGTAGAGGAGCTACCCTGAAAAAAATTTTTCAAGATTTTAAGTTACCGCTTTGTTACCATGACTATAATATGAATCTTCCTGCAGAATTATAGATTTCTAGTACTAAGGATCTCTGAGCTAGACTGCGGATGGACGGAGGGACTTAAGAGTTCCTAGTTTATTTCAGAACCTCAAAAAGGATAAGCGTATTAGGTATGTATATATTATCTCAATGGTGCGTCGTCTAGTAATTCTTAAATTTATATGTAAGCTTTAAACATTCTTGATAGTTCTATCTAATTTTAATGTATTTATAGAAAATATTATATAGGTATATGCACCTAATAATCTTCCTTTCACACAATGCCCTTAGAAATGAATTTAAGCCTCAATAATTTTGCGGCGATAAATATTTATCTTAAAAAAATATTCACGGGACAAATTACACTTACTGATCTAACCCCAAACAAATCATTTGCTTATGTTATGAGTGTTAGTCAACGATACTAATACATAGAAATACATATATAAATACTGGAATATATTTAATAAACACCCAAATCCGGAAATATAAACATTTATACTCATCAAACAAATGCTTGTCCCCGTCGGGGATCAAACCCGAGCCCCATCGATTGCGTAGTCAGGGTCGCTAACCACTCGACCAACGGGGCGGTCAAATTAAATGAGTGATACATAGGTAAGTAATATTTTTAGTACTGCAGTCTGCAGCTCGACCCGGTTAATATGTTCGGGTGTATAATAAATGGCATTGCAACCCTTTTATCCTTCGGGCTGTGCAACAAAAAGACCGCCTGCTATAAACGAAACTAATGGTTGTGGGCGTTTTTTAATGGTTTAAAAAAACTATCATTAGAATCAATGGCACAATGCATTTTTCACACTTTGAACCGAGGTTTAGTTCAGTAGTAAGTTACACCTGCTCTACTGAAATTTGGAAAAATAAAAAACTGCCTTCTTACTCTATGCATGGGCGTACCGAGGTGGGGGCAGGAAGGGGCAGCTGCCCCCCCCCCCCTCGATTTTTTTTACCTCTCTACTAGCTATCTACTGTTGTAGATAAAATATAATAACATACAAATATAGTCTTAAAATGTTATGGTTGCCCCCTCTGGACCAGAACCTAGATCTTAAAATGTTACGGTCCCCCCCCCCCGGCCCAGAACCTGGGTACGCCCATGCTCTTATGTATAAATTATTAAGTTCTTCTACCTCATGGTCTAGTAAAAAACCAATTTGGATAAGATCATTAAAGTTTGATTACAGGGCCAGCAGTGTTAGTGCGTTTTCTAGAATAAACTTAGTAACAGTAAAACTGTAGGATTTTTGAAAATAATAACCGATAATCTTTTTAAAAAAGTCATTTTTTTTAAAAAAGATTATCGGTTTATCGGATTCACGTCAAACCTGTCGACACAAGCTCAGTGGAAGAGCGTCCCGACTTTAGGGAGACCGTCGCAGGTTCAATCCCTTCGTGGCGATATTTTTCTTTGTTGTTTTTAAATGATTTTGAAAATATTCATAACTCAGAACTCCGTCATTTATGAACTGATTTTGAAAATAATTTTTGTTTGGGCGGGTATAGTTTCCTTGCAATTCTATTTTAATAAGGTGAAGATCTAATGCAAGGTTCCGGAGATACAGGAAATGGAAAGTCCGATGCTGTAGTTTTACTACGAAAAATACCAAGTATTCCGAATGCGACGGTCAATTTCTTGCTGAGTTACTATACAATAGAGAAATATTTTTAACCTAAACATATCTACTTTCAAATCTACATCTGCAATAAATATAGTGATCATTTAAAACCGATTTCACGTGCCATCAAAGTTCTTGATGTATTTATTGAGAAGATCGGTATCAGCTTGCTGCACACTCCAAGATGTAATCCAACCCCCATATGCAATCCCACCGTTATTTTGTCTAAAAATCGTCGGTCAGTCAACAGCGCTTAAGCCCTTTGTCCAACGTTTCGACTTCCCAACAATACAAAATAATCTCCAAAAAGTGACCCCAAGTGCTCGGAGTCGTGCTGAATGCCGACCATAGACTGTCGGCAGCGGTCGTAAAAAATCTTTGAAATCGGGTATTTATCGGAAATATTTTATCCAATGTGTCCCTCTTACATGATGTTCTAAATTTATAGTCAATAATGGTATGGCCAGTGGTAAATCTCGCTGTCGGACTAACTAAAACGCTTGATCAGACATACCTATAATAGTCACGGTTTTACATCCTAAAATATATTTTTACTGTCAGCATATTTTTAATTTTATTAAAAATAAATTTTTACCGTAAATTTTTAATGTATTTAACCCCTTGAACATTGTGTACGTGACATTTAACTACTACGTATGTTTTTGAACAATTAATATATACCTACCTAACTAATAATAATAAGGTCCTAAAGCTGCTTTATGAACAGTCAAATCAGATGAATAATGTGTGAAAAACATAGGTTTGTAAGTGTGTCAAATCTAAGGAAATGTTTACATCCAGCAACAAAGTAGCTTCTAAAAGTTTCATGTGACTTGTAGAGACAGACCTACAGTAATAATAGGAATAGTGATACAAGGACGATACATAGTAAATCTTCAAAGAAATCTGCCTGCATTTTCAATAATTCGAGTTACAACAAAACTATTAAAAATACTTTTCTCATCTAAACATACAGAAATTAGTGTAACGTATCATAATCCATATTGTCCTGCACTATTACACGTTGGTCGAGTGGTTAGAGACCCTGACTACGCAATCAACTAGGCTCGGGTTCGATCCCCGACGGGGACAAGCATTTGTGTGATGAGCATAAATGTTTGTATTTCCGGGTTTGGGTGTTTATTATATATATTCTAGTATTTATATATGTATTTCTATGTATTAGTATCGTTGACTAACCCCCATAACACAAGCAAATAATTTGCTTACTTTGGGGTTAGATCAGTAAGTGTAATTTGTCCCGTGAATTATTATTATTATTATTATTATCTCTTTATTTACATTAAATTCTTATTTGATTACATTTATTATTATAACATTATTAAAAAAATACAATATTATAAAAATAAATATAACAAAATAGGTTATCCGCCAGCGGGAACGTTATAGTTAAGCCACCGGTGGTCAAGGTGACAGAGAGAGGAACCTCCTCACAATACGTGCTGTTCCCAATACTGCTGCCTTTTGTATCCGGCCCTTGATCCAGAATTGTAGCGAAATTATTATTATTATTATTATTAATTACCCTTTATGTACAAGCACACTGATTTCAGAGCTTTTTAACACTGCCCTCTCACAGCCACAGATCAACTTGAGCAAATTGTTTGAACGCATCGCCATGGTACCAATGTCTTATTTATTCCTTCCGCTATGTTGTGAACGCTATGAAACATACATGTGGTGTCCCAGTTACTCAAATAACAATGCACTAATAACATATTTGGTATTTGGCTCTTTTCATCTACAAAGCCGTTTGTTTTTTGCTATTCTGTGCTCAATGTTTAAAACATCTTGGTTGTCAGCCTTGGTCAGGATCATATTCGTAGAAGATGCTTTTATATTCTTTTTATGTACCTAAGTTGTACATAAAAAGTACTAGTAGTTACTTTTTATGTAGTTAATATGGAATAGGATTTATAGCGTTTTGGTCCGGTTTTACTCCATGTTAGTCCGGGCTACCTTTGAAGATTAGAACACCTGCCGTTCTGCCAGACAATTCGTAAAAGGTTAACAATTAGCTATGCGAGTCACTATCGTCGTGGCTACTAGGTGGTAGAGTTCTGCATTGTCTCACTCGAGTCTCGTACTACTTGCCTTATCTATTCCTGCCGCAATAGCGCCAGTGTTTATCACCGTCGTACTCCGGGTTGGAGGATTAGGTAACCGGTGAACTTATGCATATGGCATTAAGTCCCCACCTTGAGGATTGCAACACAACATTAAAATTTTGGCGTTTATAAGCGATGATTGTCTTTTTGCACCAAGAGAGCCATCTACTTGTTTCTCTAATAATAAAAACAAAAAGTCGTGTAGAAAACAATTCGGAATAACCTTGTAAATAAATTCTTGCATCAGCCTGTGTATGCGTTAGGTTAAAACACACACAATGTGCGTGATAGGTGCCCACTCCATACAGTTACGGCGAGCAGCTTGGCCCGAACATAATAACATAAAGGGATGGACGTGCGGCCAGATCCCAGCGACACACCTGCCTACCGAAAAACCTACAAAAAATCCGCAACCACCTATAGCTTTACACTATTTACTTTCAAATGGGTATTATTTTGAATTAAAATTAAAAAGTAGCTATCATTTTTCTATGTTTATTTATCATAATATGTTTAATGATTATCTACATATTAATACGTGAAGAAAAATCTTTGGACTACTTTTTAAATCGATTGTGAGAACAGTGGAATAGGGATCGTGCACGAACTATAGGGGCAACACTGTTGCCGAAAGTAGTGCGCTCTGGTGTCAGATAAAGGAACTTTTATGATGTAAATATTGTAATATAATAACATTAATATTGGAAAAACGTGCAAAAAATAATAAAATTTGGTTTTTTACCTATAAAAAACGACCGGATTATGGGTCAGAATCATACTAAAGGCAAAAAGTTAATTGAATCAGGTCATGTCTTAAATGTAATTGAAACTGAAGAAGTAAAAAGAAATAAACAATCTACTATTACCCATCTATTTCCTGTTCAGTTGTTACGCAAACCAGTATTTCTAATACTTATAATATCATAATTATCATAAATGTTAAAATAACTTTAATTAAATTTAAAAAAATTAAATTAATTATATGATATTGAAAATAGCAAAATCTAGTAACATTTAAGCTTCTTGAAATATATATTTTAAGACTTTGTGCAATTTAACAAAAAAAAAATGATGTGGTGTCGCGGGACACCAGGTAGGAACGAACTTCCTTCGGCTAAACGGCACTACTCGCTTGTGTACGCGACTGTCGCGCCTGCGCACGTCTCATTTAACGCTTTTATTCCACGCATTTTTCTTACGGTTTTACTATCACATTTTTTTCAGTTCGGTCGCGCAGCAAAATCCCTATCCCCTCCAAGCCTGCCGTAAGGAACTTCGTTCCAAAAAATATAAAAAAATAGTACAAATATTTAAAAATATCGAAGTACATCTACGTTTGTTGTAATTTCTATTTTTTGAGAAAAAACATCTGATTCTTTGTTACTTACAATATCAAAGTTTTTGGAACGAAGTTCCTTACGGCAGGCTTGGAGGGGATAGGGATTTTGCTGCGCGATCGAACTGAAAAAAATGTGATAGTAAAACCGTAAGAAAAATGCGTGGAATAAAAGCGTTAAATGAGACGTGCGCAGGCGCGACAGTCGCGTACACAAGCGAGTAGTGCCGTTTAGCCGAAGGAAGTTCGTTCCTACCTGGTGTCCCGCGACACCACATCATTTTATTTATTGGAACGAAGTTCCTTACGGCAGGCTTGGAGGGGATAGGGATTTTGCTGCGCGACCGAACTAAAAAAAAATGTGATAGTAAAACCGTAAGAAAAATGCGTGGAATAAAAGCGTTAAATGAGACGTGCGCAGGCGCGACAGTCGCGTACACAAGCGAGTAGTGCCGTTTAGCCGAAGGAAGTTCGTTCCTACCTGGTGTCCCGCGACACCACATCATTTTTTTTATTTTTATTTCGTCCCAAAGGAACAGGCTAAGACCAGAGGTCATGCTGCCTTATCAGTTACCTATCGTATTTCGTGAGTAACAGAGATAATAATTATTAATTTCTTCCATGGATAAATGTTTTTAGATATTTTTTTTTGTAAATTTTTAAAACAAAATAGACACAGATATATTTACAATTCCCTTACCGTATTAATAATAAATTTATACAAATACACTTAGTACAATTATTAACAAGTAAATCAGTGGTCGAGCGCGGAACCAAATTAGGACTACCATAAAGGATCAGCTCATCCAATAACACAATATGGTAGTAACATCAGAATATGGTAGTAAGATATCACCGAAAGTTTTGAAAGAAAGGGATGAAGTGTTGACAATTTTGGCGAGGTAATCTGCTTTTTCATTTCCAAGAACACGTTTCCGGCGTAGGGATGTGACGACCCCATCGCCCACTGGTGGAATAATTTTTGTGACAAAAATTATTTAACACCGGTGCAGTCAGTCAACCAAATTAGTGGTAGTGCCATACTGCTTTTGCAACTGAATAGGCCGGCACGCCCGGGGAGATACCACTCTCTCACTTGACACCGACGTAAAGTAGCAGCCCTGCTGCTGCGTTTCGTTTGGTTTGTGAGAGTCCCGGAGGCCTAACCCCCCCCCCCCCCCCTATACACACTATGAATGCGCAAACAAAAGAGAATCTACCCCAGGGGGGTACCACTTGCACCAGCAGTGGAGAATCCCCCCCTGAGCGTCCGTGCTCTGGATTCCAGCCAGGTCATGGATGCTCAGGCTGCCCTGCGTATTCTGGGGGGGGGCAAAATTGCGCTCATAGACCATCCTGTCCGGGGCAAACAGGGCAAGACAGCCATGGCACCCCCTACCACGCTTACTGTGGATTTCTGCAATGTCAGGGGGCTTCATTCCAACTTGAACGCCGTCCACTACCATCTCGAGACGGCGAAGCCAGCTTTGCTCTTTTTGACCGAGACGCAGATATCTTCTCCGGCTGATACTTCTTACCTCTCCTACCCGGGGTACAAACTGGAACATTCCTTTGTACCGCGGGCTGGGGTGTGCGCATACGTCAGAGAAGATATCTGTTACCGGCGCCTCGGCAGACTTGAAGGTCAGGACCTATCCATCCTCTGGTTACGCGTAGCTTGCGACGACCATCCACGCAGCTACGCGTGCCTATACAGGTCCCATGGCGGGAATACTGAAGTTGACCGGCTCATTGAGCATTTACAAACGGCTGTAGATTCCGTGTTAGAGCAGACCCCCTCCACAGAGATCGTGATCTTGGGCGATTTTAATGCCCACCACGCCGAATGGCTTTGTTCGCGCACCACCGATCATGCGGGGAGGTCTGTTCACGATTTTGCCTTGGCGTATGGTCTTACACAACTGGTAACTTCGCCCACGCGAGTTCCAGATGTGGATGACCATATGCCTTCACTGTTGGACCTTCTGCTGACCTCTCATCCGGACCATTATCAGGTATCGGTGGACGTCCCACTTGGTTCGTCAGACCACTGCCTGATCCGGAGTAAAGTGCCGGTTTCGCGCCTATCACGGCCTCCTTTAGCAGGCTGTCGTCGCGTTTGGCACTTTAGGTCAGCAGATTGGGACGGGATGCGGTCTTTTTTTGCGTCCTACCCATGGGGGCGGTTGTGCTTCTCGCTGGATGATCCGAATGTCGTCGCTGACTCTATTGCCGATGTGGTGCTGCAGAGTATGGAACTTTTCATTCCATTTTCTGCGGTACCAATTGGTGGTAAGTCTCAGCCTTGGTTTGGTCGCTTCTGTAAAACGGCTTCGCGCCGCAAGCAAGAGTGCTACCGGGCTTGGGCTGCAGCGTCCGCATCTTGTGATGAAAAAACCAGCACATTACGTAAGGAGTACAATTTCGCCTCGAGGTACTTCAAAAGAGCTATCGCCAAGGCAAAATCGGAACATATTGGCAGAATTGGTGAGAAATTAGTTCGCCTTCCTTCGGGCACTCGTGCGTTCTGGTCTCTCGCCAAGGCTGTCTTAGGGAATTTCTCACAGCCCTCTCTTCCATCCTTGCACGGAGACGATGACTCTCTGGCCCATACCGCAAAGGAGAAGGCCAATCTCCTGGGCTCCTTCTTTGCGGCCAACTCTACTCTGGATGACCAAGGGAACACACCGCCTACCATCCCGCAGTGTGATAGTTGTATGCCAGAACTACAATTTCGGCAATCATCTGTGCGTAAAGCACTACTTTCCTTGGACATCCATAAGTCGAGTGGGCCGGATGGCATCCCTCCGATTGTGCTAAAAATGTGTGCTCCAGAGTTGGCACCAGTATTAACACGCCTATTCCGGCTCTCCTATTCACTCGGCGTGGTACCGAATTCGTGGAAGACAGCTTTGGTGCATCCCATCCCTAAAAAAGGAGATCGCTCTAACCCGTCTAACTATCGGCCCATAGCCATAACCTCCTTGTTCTCCAAAATTATGGAGACAATCATCAACTCTCAGCTCCTCAAGTATTTAGAAGAGCACCAGCTGATTAGCGACCGTCAGTACGGTTTCTGTCGCGGCCGCTCAGCTGGTGACCTTCTAGTATACCTAACTCATCGATGGGCGGAAGCAGTTGAGTCCAAGGGGGAGGCATTGGCAGTTAGTTTGGACATGGCGAAGGCCTTTGATCGGGTATAGCACAAAGCGCTTCTCGCGAAGCTGCCTTCCTATGGGCTTCCTGAGAAATTATGCGAGTGGATCACCAGTTTTTTGGCTGACCGGAGCATCAAGGTCGTTGTCGACGGTGCGTGCTCCGACCTTAAATCTGTCAATGCTGGTGTTCCCCAAGGCTGCGTGCTATCACCGACACTGTTCCTTCTGCATATCAATGATATGATGCGAATTAGCAACATACATTGCTATGCGGATGACAGTACTGGTGATGCTACATACTCCGGCCGTAGCAGTATTTCTCGGGAACACGTCGAAGAGTGCCGAAACAAGCTTGTGTCTGAAGTCGAGAATCGACTTACCGATGTCTCGGAATGGGGTCGCCAAAACCTGGTTACTTTTAACCCCAAGAAGACACAGCTTTGCGTGTTCACCGCAAAAAAGACACCCTTTGTCGTATCACCTCGATTTGAGGATACTCTCCTGACAGCCTCAGCTAGTGTCGGAATCCTGGGAGTTGACATATCGAATTACGTTCAGTTTCGCGGTCATTTGGAAGGCAAGGCTAAACTAGCCTCCAAAAAGCTCGGTGTGCTCAGCAGAGCGAAACAGTACTTTTTGCCGGTCCATCGCCTTCAACTTTATAAGGCACAGGTTCGGCCTCACATAGAGTACTGTTCGCATCTCTGGGCCGGAGCTCCTGAGTACCAGCTTCTTCCTCTTGATCGCATTCAGCGTAGAGCGGTTCGAATCGTTGACGACCAGGCCATTTCGAAACAGCTTGACTCTTTGGCATTGCGCAGAGATGTAGGTTCTCTCTGTGTCTTTTATCGTATATATCATGGAGAGTGTTCCGACGAGTTGTTTGGATTAATTCCTGCCGCCGAATTCCACCATCGGACATCGCGTCAAAACTTGAAAAGAAGCAGTAAAAACACGAAACTATCAAAAAAAGGTCCTCTAGAATAGTTTTGATAACTTTTAACAGTTACAGACAGTATTATCATAAATCAAGTAAGCGAGAAAAAAAACGCTCTCTTAAGCTCTCGCTCAAGTTATTGGTAATTTTAGTGATGCACAAAAATTACTTTTAACAGTATTTGCTAATATAAATAACAGTTGTTAATTGTTAAAAAAAATTAGTACAAAATTTAATATGTTAACTGTTAAATGATCCATGCCTAATTAATATAGATATAGATTTCTAAAAAATATTCTTATATAAATTTCAGTGTTGATTTGCAATCATTAATATTCAGTTCCATAAAATAAAAGGGATTTGGTTGGTATTGCGTTATCTTTAACGTTTAGGAAACCCTGTCATAGATGGTATATGGAGTTCTGCATCGTCTCGACCTGACTTGGCACAACCACTTTACTAATTCCTGTCACAACAGCGTCAATGCTTATCGCTGTAATATTCCGGTTTAGAGGCCAGTGAACCTAAGCATGTGGCATTTCAACTCTGCCACATGGATAGCAACGCACCATTTACGTCTTTGGTGTCTAAAAACGATTGTTATCCCTTTCCATCAGAATAACCTTCAGCTTGTAGCTTTCGTTTGAAAGTAATAAGAAAAACACATGCTACCACATAAATGCCTGTGCGTGTCGAGGACTGAACCCGAACTTTGTCTTAGTTGTCGTTGTATCGTTTATACGCTAACCGATCGACCTACGAGACGGCCTCATTATTATCACTCTATAGATTACAACATTAACTATTATACAATTTGGATATAGGCATGATAGTTCGTAATTGTTTATCTAACACTAGCTACATAATAAACGTTTTTGGTGAATCCCGCAAATCCCGCAGGAATGTCTCATTTTTTTCGGGTTAAAAAGTAACCTATGTACTATTCCAGGTCATAATCTACCTATGTGCCGAATTTCATCCAAATCTGTGAAGTATTTTTGGCGTGATGAGTAACAAACATCCATCCATCCAAACATCTTAACTTTCGCATTTATAATACAAGCTACAGCGTGCAGCCCGCTATATTATAACAGTTTTTGACGAATTCCGCGGGATCACCTAACTTTTCTGAGATAAAAAGTAGCCTCCATTCTATTCCAGCTCATCATCTACCTGCTTGCCTAATTACATTCAAACTCGTTCAGTAGTTTTGGCGTGATTGAGTTACAAACATCCATCCATCCAAACATCCAAACTTTCGCATTTATAATATTAATCCATACTAATATTATAAATGCGAAAGTAACTTTGTCTGTCTATCTGTCTGTCTGTCTGTCTGTCTGTCTGTTACGCTTTCACGGCCAAACCACTAAACCGATTTGGATAAAATTTAGTACAAACATAGTTTGAGACCCAAGAAAGGACATAGGACAGTCCTTATCCCGAAAATCCCACGGGAACGGGAGCTATGCGGGTTTTTATTTTAGAATTTTTTCCACGCGAACGAAGTCGCGGGCACAGCTAGTATAGAATATAGATAACATTTTTGTTATACATGTTATGACGTAAAAGTTACGCCTATTGTACTAATTTTGTGCAATAACTGAAAAAAGTAGGTATTGTCGTTTGCACTGAAGACAAAGTTCGCTGATTTAAATCCAACCAATATCGAATTTTTTTCTTTGCTTAAAAATATGTTATTGTATGTTTAATAATTAATGAACATATAAACAACATGTTTTCTTAAAACAAGTAGTTGTTTTTTGTCGTCTGACAACTTATTTACGTCATATAATAACTGATGACGTACTTATTAATATTTATATAAAACTTTATCACATTTTTTATCACACGGTTTTTTCGAGTAGCTTTAACCTTGGTAATTGTAGAGGAGATTCGGCAAAATATTTAGAACCCATATCGCATGCATTATCCATGGGCAGTGTTGACTGTTTTTCATCAGAAAATTTACAATCAACAAAAATCAGTCTTATTTACAGTTATATTTGTATTTCAACATGAATTATTGTACGCTTGGTTGGATACTTGTTAATATAGTGTCAAAAGTGTGCAAGTAAATGTACAAACGCACTGGTGACCAAAAAAGCTAGTAATGCCTTTTGTATAAAGGGGCGGATTCAAAATTTTGGTTCTTGCTTTCTTGCTTGCTTGTTGCAGCTGAAGGTAGACTTTATTAAGGTAATCATCAAAGTCAAAGCTAGGGAGGGGCTTGAGCCTCCTAGCTGTCAGTCGCTTTGTGTATGTCGACACTCGATCTAGCTGGAGAACATTCTACGCTACGCTTGCCATGGCGTGGTCCTCGCTCCAGATTTAGATTACTCCAAGCAACGCTTGTCGGTGTTGTGACACATATTATGTCGTCCTAGCCCAAAGGATTGGTATTAGGTGCAGTCTGCACCTAATACTAATCCTTTGGACTATGACGATAACTTTGGTACTCGGATCGCTATATTTAGGATTTTGAATAAGGCTTGTGTTTAAATGCCTACCAGAAATGCACTTATATTACTTCCAATAAGTATGAAATACCTGCCAAAACGAATAAATGCTCACCAAATTTTGTTTCATGAAGTATTGTAGAAATGATGTTAATTTCCTTTTTATTGCATGCCTACAAAAATATGTAAAAGTCGTTAAAGTTAATTTCAGACCAAATATTTTATATTGTCGCTAAATAGATGTTACAAATATTTTATTTTATGACTTTTATTTTATTTATTTAATACTTTATTGTACACTTATTAAAGAATATACACTTAAAAGGATAACAAAATTGCACAAAAGGTTTTAGTTATCTTTATTGAGGAAAAAAACTAAATTTCTATCGTATTTTTTTTAAATACCAAATATAATATTGCTTACCCCAAACACACGTTACTTGTTTATTGATTTATGAATTTAATTAAAATAGATTAGGTAGTTAAATAAATATTTAATTTTTAATTATTGCAACATATAATGACGAATGATTGGTGGGGAAATAACTAATCAAAAGCTAAATGAAGTTTTGTATTGATAGGTATGTACTTATAACATTAATTTGTATTTAAAAATAATCAATGTCACTTTAAGGAACATAATAGTTACAATCAGTCAATTACGAAAAAAACTAACAAAAAGAAATTACTGAACCAAAAACGCTTTTTTGGATTTTGCTGGCCGCCCTCTCTTTATCTTCTCAGCAATATGAATATTCCTGGCTTCAGGAGGTGGCTCCAGACTTGCAGACGTACTGTTTCAGGAAAGCAGGACAGTTACATCTACCGGTTAGCCAATGATCACTGTTTATTGGTATCATTACTTTCCATTCACTGAAAAACTGTTGCTTAAAATCGTCGAAACTTCCCAGTCCGAAAATAAAGGAAAATATTATACTTTTAGTTTGACCATAATATATTTTGGATTAGGTTGGATAATTTGATTACACTAAAGTATACTAGAACTGTTGTTTTTTGGTATCAATATTTACTGTTTCAGTAAAACCAATATTTGATGAGCATTTCTCCATTTTGACAAGCAAAAAGAATATATATACAAATCGTACAATTATTCTGATGTGTGTATATTTATTTTGGAACTTAAATCGTTTTACTTTAGGACCGCGGTACAGAGTGGGTTTAATTTACTTGGAGTTAATTTATTTTACTTGGTATTTAGTCTTAGAGTATAAAAAATATTATGGTGAGAACTTAAATTGTACCCATACATTTATACAATAAAGGCCGAACCCTTTAAGGGGCAGGCAGTAAGATTTGTATGCCATATATCACGATTTAGACAGATTTGACTTGCTTCCTCCACACTCATAACTCTCTTCGAACAAACTCGCTGGTTCCGGAAACTCTTGACACCACCTCGGATAGCATCCGACAATGATCATTGAACGTCTGTATATAGGGTGGAAGATAGTAGGTTGTGACCACTGTACCGTTTAATTTAAATATGACTTTTAACATTATAATTTTTTGTACATTTATTCAAATTTCAAGTGGCGAAAATGGTACTAAGATAGCCAAAACTTATATAAAACGTCATATAATAACAAATATGAATTAGATATGATTAATAAATAAAAAATAACACGTCCATTTAGAAAATGACGATGAGTAGCGTGCAATTCGAAACTGCCAAAGCGGCTGGATCAATATCGCTCGCCGTTTCATCACGTCGATGGGAAAAAAGAGGAGAAAAAATACATAACTTTTTAGGGGCCGGCCTCCCTTGCGGTGCGGGTCACCCCGCCCCTACCCCACAGCCTCCGAAGGGAGACTTGAAGCCATCTTATAAAAAAGAACAAAATATAACGCGGGCTCAGGCGCGTGCTTACAATGCTCCGACATTAAATATCGTATCAAATTTATATAATGGGAAGTACCTTTGTTGGCACGAGGAAGGAAGAAAAAATATTCTTGACGTGAATGAATTAGGATCTTTTTGTATTGTTTGATAAAGACTCTTTGACCCAACTAACATAATTTGTAAAACTAGCACTGTTTCCCGTAGTTTTTCTCGCGCTAAAAAGAATTCATACAAAATTATAAAACACTTGTGTTTTAAAATTCCTTACAGTAGTTTACACGCTGGTTTTATCTTTACGGCCCTACAGTGGTACCGACAAGCGGTGCCACATACCCGAATATCACTTGCTTAGTTTCCGCCTATAAACCAAGAGGTACCTAAGTGAAAATGCGGAAAAGTAGCAGTTCATTTTCATAATTTTACCACAATCGGCTTAGCGGTTTGGCTGTGAAATCGTAACAAACAGTTACTTTCCAAAACACGTAGGTCATGTTTCGTACCTACTGATTCCAACTACCCCAGTAACTGGCCAATGAAACATATACGAAATACCAACAAACAACAGATTATACGTAGATTTATGTGTGTGGCATTGCCATCCCGCTACACGGATAGCAACGCACCATTACCATCATTGGTGTATATAGGCGATGGTTTCTCTTCCCATGTAGAAAGCCATCTGCTTGTTTGCTATCCAATAGTACAAACAAAGTAAAAACATGTTTTCGTTTCTTAGAATATTAGCGTTTACACGTAGCTTCTGTATTGTGCAGGCCATTTTTGAAGAATAGGCTTTCTGATTTTCTGCCAGACAGTTCATAAAACACGAACAAATGACCAGTCGTTTACCCGCTAACTTGACTACCTAATGGGTGGTAGAATCGCATACGGTTACGTTCGTATCCAAAGAATTGAAGGCCACCGCCTTTTTCCGGAATGTCAAAAAGGTGAAAGCTTATGTATGAGCCTTCATATGAAGGCTAGGCGGCGCGGCGGTTGCCGTCATTATATCATCGTCGGAAATCGGAATCTAATAGTACATAGCGTGTCTCCTGAACACAGATATTATATATACGTGTCGACAACATAATCCGCTTCTGCTCCTACCACACCTCTGTGATTGATCCATCCAACAAAATATTATGTCTTTTCCCTGTAAAGGAGCGTACATACGATGCATTTTCAATATGTGTAAGAATTCGGCACGGTAAAGGCTATCAATTCAAAATTATCGTACAATTACAGCACAGTCATGAGCCCCCTCGTGAACACGCTATAATCGCATGCACATATATACAGCATTATTTCGGCGTGGACAAGGTGCAGGGACAGGATGGTTACAGCACAGATCGTTTCCAACGCGGATCCTTTGGTTATATCGCGGTTACGGCATGTATGCAGCAGGATTACGCCGTATTTATGTATGTCTATGTGTTAAGGTAAGACGTGTGCGTGTGCGTGTGCGTGTGCGTGTGCGTGTGCGTGTGTTTGTGTGTGTGTGTGTGTGTGTACGTGTGCGTGTGCGTACGTGTGTATGAATACGTGAAAATGAAAAGTACTTGCACTTTAAAGCCAGAATCCTATGAAGACTGAAGAACTTCAAGCCTTTAGAGAAAATGAAAAGCCTTAATGAAGAGCTAAGATACTAATAAAAAACTCAGCTATTTTAGAACAGGGTTTATTCTACAAGATTTTTATCTTGATGATATTTGCAAAGCGCCATAAACTTTCTTTAGTTACAACATTTTGATTCTGTTTTAACCTTATGTTTTAAGGGTTTTCGACTCCTCTGTTTCATACAAGCCATCTATTAACTGCTGCATTTAAGCCTGTAAAATAAAGCTTTCTGATACACTATAACGCAAAAAATAACATATTTTTCAACATTTGTTCATATAAAAATATTTAACAGGTCGGTAACACGCTATTTGCCATTTGCAAATCTAATGTAAGATGTGATTTCTTTTTATCAAGAAACCTCTTGCTTGTCTGCAATCCTTTTGCTTATTATATATACTTTCTATCTAGTCCCATACGATTTACTTATGCGACTTACTTGCAAAGACTTAATTAAAATTGTAATATTCAAAATGTCCTTATTTAAGGTAAAATTATTACTTTAATACAAGCGGGTCATTCGAATCCTCATTCATTTCTAATCAGTCAAAAAGGTGGCTACAGTGGCTGAATGAGCATGCATCCATGCTTAACGGAAACTGTCATTTCGATCACAAAGCGCCATCGAAACTTAAAATACATTGTAATATAGAAAAAAAACATCAGCATCTGGCTATTGTCTCGCGTTCGCGGGGGAGTCGCTATAAAATAAAATAAATAAATAACAAAATGTCGCCACCGCACGCGCGTCATTATTCAAGTGCGATTGACAGATACTTCCATAGGTCGGGGTTGATCGCGAGCTTAATAATACGCCTACTTATTGAAGCTGAACATCAAAGGTATACGCAATTTTGATACTTGAAAAATCTTTCATTGGTGCTTGTCAGCGCTGTAGCTTGCTTGATAAATGTTTGATAATAAGCGGTTGTAGGAACTATTGCACAAACTGATGGGCGTTGATATTACTTACTTTTAATTTTTGAAGCCAGTTAGATGAAAATATTATCTAGTTTTCCATTTTTTCTACTACGTGTAATTTATGGTCTCTCATTAATAACTGTATGAATAACTAGCTGTTACTGGTCGTAGCGTAATGGTACCCTATAACCTTCCTCAATAATTGGGCTTTCTAGCACATTTAGATTTTTTCAAATCCGACTTGTAGTTCCAGAGATTAACACTTTAAAACAAACAAACAAAAACGTTTTCAGCTTTATTATATTATTAGTATAGATAAATAAATATTACTGAACATCTTAAACGACTATGGCTAGACCATTGAACAGCTCTACATCCTATTAAAATCCTCTCTATGCTTCAGATGTTTTCTCCTTAGGAAAGTGGTTATTCCAGTTGTCCCTGTAAGCACTCAGAGTGGTCAAATGGTGGTTTTTCATTCATAACTATAGAACAACCCTTTTTGTTATTAAATATGCGAGATTATTACTTCAAACAGTAAGTGGTCTATGCTAAGATTAGATACGACGGCAGCAAGATTTTATAAAGTGATCCAGCATCCTTAAAAGGAAAAGAACTACTGCCTTAGGAAATAAAGTAAGGGTAAGTGCTGACTTCCATTTAAGACTGGTTAAATTTCTGGTCTGATCTTTGTGATATGTCGGTCAGTCACCTTCATTATAATATAATATAATGTATGCTACCACTACTACTAATACTGTGACGCTAGTACAATACCAGTTCGGTAGATGTAGTGTCACCCTCAGGAGGAAAACTATAACAATAGAATGGAAATTTTTATTTCTTTACAGAGACAAGAAAAATGCACTAGCTAAGACCAGTGCACTGCACGCCTCACCTTTAATTTTATCCTGCATATCAAGAGCTAGACCACGGGGTACAACAGTTTGGTTTGGAGGTTTTACTTTTAAGAGAATGGAAACAATTAGTAAAACAATGTGTCCGGCTGTTAAATTACTAACAATATAAGGGAAGTAATTAAAAAAAAATTAAAAAAAAAATCGCCTCTGTGGTCTAGTGGTGCAGCGTTGGCGTTGACCACATGAGGTCCCGGGTTCGATTCCCGGGTCGGGCACTTTAATAAAAAGTGTTTTTTCAGTTTTCTGAGAAACACAAAGTTGCCCGGGATTGGAAAGTGCCCGGTTGGCGATAGGCTTGCCACCTATCACATTGTGGGACCAAGTATCTTCGGCTAATCCCAATATAATAATTATGCTCTAACATTCTTGAGTGATAATGATACACATACCACCGACGGCAACAAGATTGGCGTCTATCATTACAAAAACAATGGTAATGCTGCGTTAACATTACAATGCGTCAATGAGAAAGCGTCCGCGTCAGCGAGCGTTAATTACATACATATAATATAGCATAGTAATACGAAAATTACTGTCACAGTAGTCCCACCGCTACGTCACTGCCGCTTACATATAGCCACTGTTTTTAGGTTCTTTGTACTACTCACGCGGTAAAGAAAATTCAACAAAAGACGCAAGTTATGAAAAAAGGAAAAAATACGGTCATACCATCTATTACCTAAATTGGAATGCTAAATGTGACTACAAATTTCTGTCACATTTTTTGGCATCCATACTAGGTCCATAGTAATGTCATAAATGTGAGAGAGTCTTTCTGTAGGGCTCTCTGTTCTTTCCATCTGTCTGTTTCTTACAATTTAACGGTTAAACCGCTGAACATAATTTAATGAAATTTGGCAATAAAATGATGACAGTTGGCAGTTGAAGATCTGTGGTCAAATAAAAGCTATTTTTTTTAAATCAACCTCTAAGGATCTAAAAGTGTGTATGAAAAAATAATCGATAACATGCTAATTATATTTTCTGTAGTTGTTTTACGAATACGAAATTATAACATCAAGCAACATTATGGTCAATATTGAACGACCAATGATAAGAAATATTTGATGTTATGTGTACTTACCTTCTGGCGCCAGCAGTGATAATAATGCATAAACAACATACAACGTAGCTCCTTACCTCCCTCTTTATTATGTGTGTCAGGATAATATAAACAAAACAGTAATTTTATTTGTGTATCTCGACTCCACTGATACATGGGATGTCCCTTGCATCATCTTAAAGATAAGAGTCCCTAGTAGGATTAGTTTAGAAGAACAGTTTTCAATAAACTATAGATGCTAATTCTAAAATTGTATGAAAGTTTGAAACTCTTGTAAGTAACTACACAAAAATCGATAAAAAAGTAACAGTTAAAAACTACATGTAAGTAATAGTTTTTCGGCTAATACTTCGTATATGCCACCTCCCTCGGAATAAATTGAAATCTGGCTATTTGACTACTTGATGCACCATTCGCAAATTATAAAAGGTTCTTCACGCCCGAATCTCCGAAGATGTAGGCAGAGGTACAACCTGTGAACCCACGATTAGTCGAAATTACTTAGTCCCACAATGTAATAGTTAGCAAGTAGTGATGGGACACGAGCCGTGTTTCACTCGAGTAGCTTTTATTCTACTCAATACATGAAAACTTGGATTACGAGTGACTCGATACAATTCGAATGACTCGGACCACTCGAGTGGCGTATATCGACTCGAGTAAGAAATTCAAGTTATGTCAGGTTTGGCCAGATTTAGCCGATGTATCTTCCATTTGAAATTTAGTGCATATCTGTGTAGGACGACGACTAATATAGTAAAATATTTCATTTAATTATTTTTTAATACCTGACTATGTCGTTAAAGGAATGCGAAAGCCTAAAAAGAATTTATGTTAAAATTAGGTTCCTACTATATACTATGTATTTTTCAATTTATATAATAAAATATTTTAATAGCGACTATAAGCCACAGAAGAAGACAGCAATAATTAAAGATTTTGTTTGGTTTTTTTATAATATTGCACTTAGTTTTTCGCCGTGTTGGTCCCGGTCTCCTTTGTAGAATAAGCTAACTGCCGTTCTGCCAGGCAGGTCGTAAAAGGCGACCGATTGGCTATCGAGTCACTACCATTGTGGCTACTAGGTGGTAGAATTCTGCATTGTCTCGCCCGGGTCTGGTACCACCGCCTTACCTATTCCTGCCGCAATAGCGTCAGTGCTTGTCGCTGTCGTGTTCCGGTTTGGAGGGAAAGGTAGCCGGTAACTTATGCATGTGGCTTTAGACCTCGCCACAAGATAGCAACGCACCATTAACAGCTTTGGTGTCTATAGGCGATGGTTGACTCTTTCCATCAGGAGACCCATCTGCTTGTTTGCTATCTTATGACATAAAAAAAAAGTTTTTTTTGTATTTTATTTGCTATAGAAAGGATCACATCTTTACTGCAAAATTATATCATTCAGTGGAGTAAAAAAAAACACTCGATTCTCACTTTCACTCGAGTGGCACTCGTGTGAATCGGTTTTCACTGGCGAGTGACTCGAGTGAAAAAAGTCACTCAAATCCCATCACTAGTAGCAAGCCTATCACCAAAGGGACACTTTTTAATCCCGGGCAACGTTGTTTTTATTAAAAAACTGAAAAAGTACTTTTTTAAATTACCCGACCCGGGAATCGAATCCATGACCTCGTGTGGTCAACACCGTCACCGGGCCACTTGACTACAGCGATCGCAAGTTATACTCCTATGAATTAAAGTATTAAGAATTTTAATCGCTCTACAACGTTTTCTTAAACGCGTGTATCCTATCTCTTTGGACGTCGCGGACGGTGGCAAATCGCAAACTTCATGAATAAATATAAATTCGATATTCCTTTTGAATAAAAATGACGAATAAAAAGGTCATTTATCAAAAACCTACGCTCTTTCAAAACGAAGCATTCGTTCAAAAAGCTTTTATAACTTTTAAATAAACATCGTTTTTGGCATGACGAACAAAATAGTGCGTGGCGAATTCGAGTTTTTTTTTGAACCTACATTTCTAGTGGGACAAAGATACTAATGAGTGGAGGACACCCACGCTATGATGATGGTGCGTTTTGATTTGTACTTGAACAAAGTTGCAGTTTAGCAAACCCGTAATTTATTGAATTTACTGTGGCCTATGATTATATCAAACGCATAGGTACATTATCATAAATTATTTTTGATTTTGGTTAGGATTTTTTTTTTGTATATTTTGAATACGAAAATATTTTTATGCAAATCGGTACATACAGACAGACAAAGAATCATTTTTATAATGGTAAAGTTGATGCGTAGTTGATGTCAGTGAGTTTTGTGGCCAATTGCACTAACATTAGGTATCTTAACTTGGGAAATCCTAAATAGTATGCTGTCACTTCTTGTCTCAAATGAAAAGAATGTAACAGCATGTCACTAAAGACTGTCCTAAGCTAAGGTTACTAACAAGATTAGTGCAATTAGCTATTAGTGTTTTTCGAGTGAGATATAGTAGTATAGACTTTTTCAGCATAACTGAATTGCTGTTAGCCTAATGGGCTTCCACAACACTGCTAACTTTGGGGACGAACAATGTGCTTTGCAAAAAATTACGCTTGAGCTTAAAGCGACAACTAAGAACTTTATCGTAAGGGTAATAACGAGAAGTAGTATTATTATTTCTAAATGCTTCTAGCCAACGACAAGGGGCTCGATCGCTTAAACGAAAATACGATCTTTTATCGATCAGAGGGCCTACCATGAACTCTTATAATACTTGTCAAGTTCCAGGCAGTTCAACTATGAGTATTAACCTGTCAGGTTTTACTATCGTACCATGAACTAATTTTTGTTGACCTGCAATGCGTCGTCTTCTGGCCGGTCACATTATCTCTGGCAGGACATATCAAATTAACGTTGAGAAACACATAACTTGCCGATTTTTAAATTTTAGTATAAAGTTATTATTATTAATGCATTTTAATAAGAAATCTTGAATTTAAGAATACAAATTGGCAAAAGAGATCAAGTTTTAAGTTATTTAAAGTCTACGTAAAATATATGGAACATAAAGTAAACCACGTAATATTTGTTAAGCGGCATCCATTAAAGAACGCAACTCTGGGAATATTACACATGACCTTGAACTGTTTAATAAAGACATTTATGTTATGAGCGCGGTTTTTAAATTTCTTGAGTACGTCTTGATTTTTTGAGATTAGAGTTTTGGAATAGTTTGTGACTATTTTAAAGCTGTGTAATTGTAATTTTAACACATTAATTTCATGAACGTGATTGATGTCGGAAGCAAAACGATCGTATGATATCAATATATTCAATGAACAATTGGAAGTTTTATGAGATATTTTAAATACTCATAAAGATATTGCAACGGGATTCAATAAAAGTGCACACTCAAAACGTTAATTCTCATCACACATCTAAATTTATGTGTATCTCCTCTGTGGTCTAGTGGTCCGGTGTCGGAGTTGATCACATGAGGTCTCGGGTCGGACAATTCAACAAAATGTGTATTTCAGTTTTCTGACAAAAGCAATATTGCCCGGGATTGGAAAAAGTGCCCGGGTGGCGATAGGCTTTGGCTAATCGTGAGTATACTTGTTGTACCTCTGCCTACCTCTTTGGGGATACGGGCGTGAAGATACTTTTTTTTATAAAATTAAAAATAAATAAAAAATGCTTTAAAAGTAAGTAAATAATAAATAAATAACTTTATTTAGAAGTAATGAATTAGGTACTGTATTTTATACCAATATCAATATTTTTCTGAAACACAGTTAATGTCAAAAAATATACAGTATAAATTCCTAATAGGACTAGGGCTAGGAATAGCAGTAATAATAAAAAATACCTACGTTTACAGTATATTTAAGACAAAGCAATCCAATAAAAGTTACTTTTTTCCACCTGCAAGTGACCGGCAATATTATGACACTTTAGCAGTTCAAATATCGATTTCGGTCTGACAAAAACACTTCATGGTACGCTAACGCAGGGCAGAAGTTGGTTTGAACAGTAAAACGATCGCTCGCCGGCATAGGTCACGTGGTCACTGACTGGCCTGTTAGATAACGCTTTCATGGTACGAAATAGCAGGGCAATTTTAGCCGATAATTAAACTGTTTAATTATCGGCTAAAATTGCCCTGCTATAAGAGTTCATGGTAGGGCCGCAGATCGATCTGTGACGATGCTGATGAGTAAATTTGATTTTTGAATGTTTATCTAGTACCATGGATCGTCCCGGAAATGTGTGTTTTAGCAGGATATCTATTTTTTAAGACTTCGATAGATGTCCCAATAATCAGATGCATTAGCAATGTCTCTGAATAAATATTTTCTCTGAATAATAATTGTTTCACAAAAGATATTAAACGCATTTTATTTTTTTGGTACTGTAGTGTCCTTGAAGTACCAGGACGAATGATCTTCTAATTCTAGGACGTAGCTTTGAATCAAAATCCTCTTGAATTAAGACTTTTATTTATTTCTATTACGACTGGCAACATCTCTTCGGTCTTGCCTGTATACAATTTTATTTTCAATTACGATTCTCGTTTTGACTTCTAAATTTTTAGCTTTCCAAATATTTCTACGGGCTTCGAAAACCTAAATCATCCAGCCAGTTACATCCTTTGTAACGCAATGGAGGTATGCTATAGAACAATCCCACTATTTACAATTTATGTGCTAAACAACCATAAATTCAAAAACACGACAGCGGCATGCACTGACGCTATAGCGGCAAGAATAGGTAAGGCGGTAGTAAGGGACACGGGCGAGACGCTTCAGAAATTTGTCACCTAACAGTCACGATGGTAGTGACTCGTATAACCAATCGTTCACTTTATACGAACTGCCTGGAAGAATCGCAAATACTCTACCCTTCAAAGGGTCCCGGAACAACACGAAGTGTGTTTGATGGAAAGAGATAAACTATAATTAACATCTACTATAGACAGCAAAGATGTTAATAGTACATTGCAGTCCGTGTTACGGTGTTGCAATGCCATCCTTGTTTGCCAGCTTTGTTTACTCTTCAAACCAGTAGAAGACAGCAACTATTGCGATAGGAAAAGGTAAGACAGTAATACCAAACCCTCCAGACATTGCAGAATTCTACCATCTAGCCATAATGTTAGTGACACGAATTAGCCTTCTCTCGCCTTTTACGAGATGCCTTGTAGTAAGGTACATATACTATTTCTATTTCTTTATTTTCTCGATGACAGTTCTAATTTGATAGTTGCCGTGTAGTGACCAAATAAGTAATGATATCGATCGCATATATTTATTATATTTTGAATAAAGACAAATATAACAAACACAGTCAAATATATTTTTTCGAGGTGGGAGCACTCAATGGCCCAGCGCCATTTTGTGTTTGTATTAATCTGTCACTCGCAACAACACGGTCGTACTAGTCAATACATTTCTGTTTACTGAGTTTTCTCACATTATCCATACATTACGTTGTGTATTTGGTATTTCTCCGTGTTGATTACTGCCCAGCTGTCAAATATCAAAATGCCGAAAAGATCAGAGTGCTAAGTGTGAGTTTTTCTTTTCGCATTCGATCGTGAGCGCGTTTGGAGTTTACTAGGAATTTGTGTGTGGTAATCTGGTTTCTCACGTTTACCACCTAGTGGTAAACGTGAGAAACCAGATTACCACTAGGTGGCGCTGTACAAATCACATACAAATTCCTAGTAAACTCGAAACGCGCTCTCGATCGAATGCGAAAAGAAAAACTCACACTTAGCCCTCTGTTCTAAAAAGGCAGGCGAGAGAACTGGTGATCAAGGTTCGTAATTATTTTGAAGTAGAGTATCCAAATGGTGGCCCGCTTTTACTACTGTCGCAAGTGCAAGAGCGTGTTGCAGCCGAATTAGGAATTAGTGGACCTACTGTTTCAAAAATTACTACCGAAGCTTACGGTACAAGCGGCACACAGGACAATAAATTTCGTACGCCGATGAAAAAACGCCAACCACGTTGTGTGACATTGATTGACAACTTCGACGCTGATGCTATTCGCCGTCATATACAGGGTGTAAAGAAACCCCTTTTCGATCCGAAAGACAATGACAAAGGTAGGTCAATGACATTATCAGGAAAAATAATAAAATAATTATTTTTATTAAAATAACAAAAATATCGTAGTTTAAAGTGCCTTATTTTAGTACTAAAACTGAGCAACTTCCCCTTAAATCATGCAAATATTTTTAAAAATTAAATATTATTAAAATTCCATAAAATAATGACTGAAATATGTTTGTATTAAGCTACCAAATAATGCCTTTGACGATCGGACAGGGTTTTCTTTACACACTGTATATGACTATTACTTGCGCAAAGAAATTCCAACCTAAGTCGATGATTCCAACATTTAAAAAACTCGTGTTTCTTTGTGTGAATGTGGTTTTTTTATGGCCAAAAATCGTCATTATGCTTGGTTTTGAAAAAAATTGGTGGAGCGTCACGATGTTGCTATGGCTCGCTGTGAATTTTTGAACGAAGCCAAAATGATATCAAATTGGTCAAATGTTATTTTTACTGACGATTTAATTTGACTCCATGCAGGTGACAGGGTGTATATGTGAATTCGTGTCAGGTGCTTTACTAGCCTTTAAATCCAAGAAAACAGTAACTATCACGTAGAAATGAATGCGGAGATTTACAAAAGATGGTTTAAAGAAATTGTGCAATATCTGGAAGAACCGTCCATAATTATTATGGACAACGCGACATTTTAACTTAAACAACACAAAATTACATGGGCGTAAAATGAAGAAATGGTAACAGTATACTTGATTTATATTTCGAAAAATGATCCAAATCAACAAGAAACTGTATCTACCACGAAATAAAGAAAACACTACTATTGCTGGTTGCTTAATCGATACAATTATGTTATCTATGGTATACTTAATTTCCGATGTTCCGAATAGCTCTGAATAATGGGAAATGCAATGCGATGTCTATCTTAACGTAAAGACATAAGATTTACTATTGTGTTTAGTGTAAATACTGCCATCTATTGTAGAATAGCAAAACTATTAATGTGATAGTTTCGCTATTCTACAATAGATGATTTTATTTTTAATAGACTACAAAACGACGTAAATATACTAAAACTTTTGTAGCAAAATAAAATTTATTCTAAAGCAATTTGGTATATTTTTAAATGTTCTGTTTGTGTATTTTAAATAATTATTGAGTAAAATAAAAACGACCAATGAAACATTGTTTGTATTAGTAGTTTATATATGACAATGCTCTTCTATGAGTGAGTTTGGCTATCGTGGTTCTGATACAAATGTTCGTACCTTGCACTTTCACTTGTTTTCTTTATTTCGTAGGATCTACTAATGTCAGCCAGTGTTGCCATGCACAGTTCTCCCTTTTCCTTGATATTTCAATTATGAATAAAATACAATTTTTTATTTAAACTGCAGCAACGGACTTCCCATTTCCTGTATCACCGGACCCTGTATCAAATCTAATCTAAATTAAAGTAGGACCACACGGGTAGTGTACCATAAATGAGTTCTAAGGTAACACACACGAAAAAACATACAGCCGAATTGATTATCTTCCCCGTTTGGAAAGTCAGTTGAAAATGCAGAAAAATGCTAAATTTATATTAATATAGCTCGTAAGCAGCTTTTTCATTTCAGATCACGTGGTTCCAGGTTTAGATCACCAGATAATTTCAGATCACCAGGATGGAGAAAAAATGTTATTGAGGTGTTTTAGGGGATAAACTTGAAAATCGGAATCAAAGTAGCAGCGTTTACTCTGATGATTGTGTATTAACTATCATGTCATGCAAAGAACACATCAATAGCGTCATTGCTTGTCACTGTCATGTCTCGGCTTAGTAGGTAATGTAGCCAGTAAACTTGTGCAAGTGGCATTGCCATCCCGCTACTCGGATAGCAACATAATATTAACATGTTTGGTGACTATGGGCATGGTTATCTCTTTTCATTAGGAGAACTATCTATTTGTTTGCTATCCTAATAAAATAAAATAAATCATAAAAATAATTTTAGTGCCTATTTGGCTCAGATCCAGAGATGGAACCCGGGGGTTCGATCTCTGGGTCAGGCAAAACTGATATTGAGGACTTTCTAGATTTTGCTAGAAAATCTTAAATCTCAGTAGCAGCTCGGTGTCTGGCGGAATAGTGAATTATTACTCCCGTGCCTCGGATGAGCATAAGCTGTCGATCCCGGTTATCGCGATAGAAATATGTTACGAATACATAAAAGATTGTTTTTTTTTTGTCTGCGAATTCAATTCATAGATTAAAGTGTTATATATATAATACATATATTATTAGGTTCAATTTGAAAACAAATTTTTGTGTGTGTGAGGTATTGCAAAGCTAGCCGATAAGACGCCATCTATACGCTATTGTTAAATAAATAGTGACATTAGACATAAACTATAAAAGTGCCATCTGCTGTGGAAACGTAAACTTTTTCATTACATACCTGCTCCTGGCATCTAAAATATTCCGTAAAAATTTCATAATCAAAAATAATTACTTATTGTGATTAAATGTTGTTGGAATCAATTTTTAGCTAAAAATTTTATTCTGCTATTTAAATATAAAACTAGATTTTTTAAGAAAATAGAATTTGAAAGATTCTGATTCTGAATGAATATGAGCTGACAGTGACACCATGACAAATGACAAATGAATTTGACGTTTTTTAAAGTTTGATGGCGAAATCTCCGGCTTGAATCGTGACACAGTATTTTTTAAACAATTATTTGAGTAAAGACCAGATAAAATACATAAAGCTATATAAGATCAAAATATAAGTGAGTAAAATTGCTTCATCGAATATATTGTTACCTTTAATATAATGTATCACATTGAAAACGAAATAGTTTGTCTATTTTTATGATTACAGTTAAAACTATGGCAGTATCTATTGTTGATTCTTATTCTGACCCAAGCATGGCATGGATGAATGCCCCTCATAGCACCGGTACATCTATTATGGCTTGTGAGTTTGATGGAGGGGTTATAATAGGAGCTGACTCTAGGACGACCACAGGAGCCTACATTGCAAACAGAGTTACTGACAAACTCACAAGAATCACTGACCACATCTACTGCTGCCGTTCGGGGTCGGCTGCAGACACACAGGCTATTGCAGACATTGTGACTTACCATTTAAGTAAGTGATTTGTACTATGTGTAAAAAATACTGATAATCTGTACATAAGATTATGTAGCTTTATAAGCATTTATCTCGTACATTATCATTTTGAACTAAATAAATAATATTCTAAAGCAGCCTGTTGAAAAGTTGAAATAAAAACAATTACCACAAAACAAATAGGCGCAGGAGTCAATCTCATATATGTACTTTTCATACCTATGCTCCACTGTTTTCAATTTTGGCTAATGCAAAAAAACTGGTGGCACTCATATCTAGGTGTTTCTTTACTGTGGAGAATGAAACGGGAAGAACAGAAATGTAAACCAATAATAACTAAAACTTAAAGTATTTTAATAATACTTCTAAATAAACAAATTTTTACTTATACTTCTAAACAATATTTCTAAACAAATTTTTTGTAAATCACCTCTGTGGTCTAGTGGTCCAGCGTTGGCGTTGAGTTCATGAGTTCAATTCCCAAGTCGGGCACTTAAAAAAAAAGTGTTTTTCAGTTTTCTGATAAACACAAAATTGCCCGGGATTGGAACGTGCCCGGTTGGCGATAGGCTTGCCACCTATCACATTTGTGGGACCAAGTATCTTCGGCTAAAGGTGTTGTACTTCTGCCTACTCCTTCGGGGATACAGGTGTGAAGATAC
Organism: Apodemia mormo; assembly: GCA_036924255.1. NCBI lineage: Eukaryota > Metazoa > Arthropoda > Insecta > Lepidoptera > Riodinidae > Apodemia > Apodemia mormo. The sequence goes on along the minus strand of JAUPFN010000001.1, from coordinate 40,124,727 downwards.
TTACTTTTTGTACAAAGGGAATCGACCACTTTGTATGGACTGTTCGGCTACATGTGACCATTAACTCAGCTATTTATTAACTAGTATTTTGTATGCTTGATATCTAAACAAAATTATTTATAATAAAGAAATAACAGGAAAATGTAAAAATATGTCATATTCAGCATGGTAAAAGTTGTAGTCTTGGTGCGGCAGAAGTGTATTTATTTATAATTATCAACATGCTAAAAACAAATTCTTCTATTATGATGTCAATTATTTACATTTATAATATGATACACATGTTGTATTATGTTTATATATTGAAGCATATCATAATATCATGAGATTTTAACACAAAATCAAACAAAGTTATTATGTTCTAAAATAAAACTCACATAAGGAATTGTAATGGTTTTATAAATCATCTTAGATTATTAATATACTTTATAAGAACTAGGCAGGGGGCTGTATATAATTATCATGCCTTGTCCAAACAAAATACCAGATAATGGTCATTACGTGAGCAACCTACGTTCTTCCTACACATGATGATTGCAACAATATTGTAATAAAACATTTCTGTCTAATATATCATTATTATATAAAATACAAATATATATTATAGCTTATGTGGTTGCTTTGTATTCTTCCCCTTGAGAATGTGCAATTTGCCTATATGCTTATTTCTTCAAGTAGGTTGCTGGCTCGATCTACATATCTCTCTAATACAGGAACCATAATTCCTGAACCTGTACTGGATTTACTGGGACTCCAGAAACGGGTATTCTATTTACAGGGAGCCAACATAGATAGCAAATGTGATCTGTTTCATGGATCTGTAACAATTTGAATTTTCATCAGATAAAATTCATTAAAAATATAATTATTAACTTTTAAAATGTGAGACATGTTTGTGTGTAATCAAACTAACTACCTAGATAGTTGGTAATTACTCGGAACTAGCAGTAAGTATTTACTCGGAATATCTTTATTAACAAACCTATACTTTTATAGTCCCCATGCTCTTTATAGTCATTACTAACTGCACATTTATTTCCATTTTATTGGTATTTTTGAAGATGTACAAACAAACAAACTCAAATTATTAATGCTATCTCAATAGTTGACTTCAGCTCCTTACTATGAAGCTAAGGGTCTTTGTTTAAAATAACAGTTGGATAAAATATATTTATGTGTGTGAAAGAGTTCTACTAAATATATAATTATCCTATATATTTAGTACACATAGTACAAGGTATGTTTAGATGAATGTGTCAAGATTATTATTAATTTACCTGACAAGGTGATATCCATTCATTAATCACAATTCTTATGTGTATTGTTCTTGGTGTAGTTGCATTGAGAACATGATTTCTACTGTGTAATATTGACATACAATTCCCACACAACTGTCGAGGATGTTCTTCACTTGTGCTGGATTTTAGAATTGTTGAGTTGTGAAGTACCAACATCCAGTAAAATTGACAGACTGCACTTTGATTTGTCACCTGCAAAGTGAACATATACTGCTTGTCACACTTATATTATATTTATTATATATAAGCACAATATTACAAAGATCTTGCCCTGTTATACTAAAATAATGTAATCTTAATAAAAATTGCCTTACCACATGGGGAGCAATCCATAGATAATTATCGAACTACGAGAAACTCCAGATTTCGTCTCCTGCGATGCAAAACATCAATGCCATCAATTGTTAGTCGAATTAACAGAAGGGGCAGACACAGTTGAATCCAAATCCAATAACATGCCCAGGTCCGATTGGTCGGTGGATTTAGTGTTTAAAATAACGCCGGGGTCAAAATTACAAACAGATTACAAGTCCAAAAGTAAAAACTGCTCATCATTTGCAGCGGTTGATAACTAACAATTCAAAACGACAAGTAAAAGAACCGGAAAATCATTTACATTAACCGAATACTAGATCGCAAATTGAAAATAAGCTATTGTTATTTGTTATTTCGTGTTTGTTTCGTGTTTACTGTTTATTTATTCCTTTAATGTCAATTTTTGACACATGCTTATTAGTGTAGCGGTGGGTGAATATGACATCTAACGAAATCATTCGATTAATTTTTATAATTTCTCGTCTCGGGATGATTCGATTGGACAAATACGTTCTTAGTTGTTAATTTAGTTAAGAATCGTAATTCGCGAATGAGATCGATATAAATTGAAACCGGCTAGCAAACTAATAGTGTGAATGATAAGATATTTAAAACAGACATATAAATTAAACAAATCACTAAATTCACAAGATAGTAAGGTTAATGGAGCTTGATTCTTTTTGTTGAAGAAGTAAAAATATAAGAAAAAATATATTTTCATATTGTAATCATTTGTTTTTATGTTTTTTATTTGTTTTTCTATGTATTTTTAAGAAACTAAAATATGTAAACTTAATATTACCACTATATCAATAATGCGTCAAAACTCATACCACTAGAACAAAAAAAGATCTGTTCCATGTAACATCCAAAAAATGACTTGGGCTCCCGATGACCGAATCTGTTAATAGACTATCAATGTTAATATTAGTGAAGTCATTCGATTATACCACCCATCTCAAATTGAATGTCCTAGATTGCAAAAACAATCGATTTGTACAAATAATCCGATACTACTTTATTTAACTAGGAAATAGTGCTTCAGTCATTTTGTCTAAAACAGATGATAATCAATTACATTAAAAAAGTACTTTTACTGCTTATAATGTGCAAAATGTATCTATTCGCTTATTAAATAAACTCGTTATTTTCACGATTGTATTTTATTAGTTTAGTATTTATTAGTTATTTATGTTTTATCTATAAACAAAAGTCTGTAAATAAAAGCAGAATATACAAGAAAACAAGAAAAGAAACAAATGTGCATGTTTAGGTATGTTATGTACGATATTATAATCGACACCAATGCGAATCGATTATATGTTAAAATCGATTAAATTCTACAATCAACGTGGTACAGACCTATGCCGCAATGGGACTTTAGAATTGAAAAATTAACGTTAATAACTTTTTATTTTATTTTCTAATTAAGTTTAAATTCCAGTTCTTAAAATAGTACCATCGTGTTTTAAAAATAAAATAATGATTTTTGGTAAAAATGGTTTTTAAAAAAACACATGGTCACCATATAGCCTGTAATGGACAATACCCTTTGTGTCCATAGAGTGATATACTCATGTAGTTTACAAGTGCCCTATTTCCCTTCTCGCTCAGCACACAACACTGTGAGGCAGATGAGTCTCACTGTCTTGTACAGGCATAGACACAAACATTTGTTTCATGTAACTAACATCCTATGAAAATGAGAACACATTATAAAGAAAAAATTGGTTTTAATCCTGTATAATAAACATTTTTTATTGAAGGGATTGTTTTGGTCAACCTTTCAGATTTTTGACAGACACCTGCGGGGCTATCACATATCTCGCAATGCACAATTATTTTAATTGTTTAGTTATTGTAAGACACATAAAAGCCTTGTGTATGTGTGGCAGTCATTGCCGCTTGATTATTTTTGGTACTGATGTCCCAAAAGTGGATCCAGCAATGTTTTTGATGATTTTTTGTTACGTTTAAGAGTAATTGCTGATTGCTGGCAGATTACAAATTTTATATAATACACCTACCAGTGTCCGTTGCCACCGGGTCAATAGTCCAGTTCGCCTTTGAAGAATAGACCATTTGCCATACTGCCATGCAGTTCGTAAGAGATGAACAGTTGGCTAAGTTTGTCACAACCATCCTGACTGCTAGGTGGTAGAGTTGGCAATGGCTCACTATTACCTGTTCTTGCAGCAGAAGATTGAGTGCTTGTCACAATCGTGTTCTGGTTTGGAGAATAAATTAGCACCAATAGCAAAGCTCAATCAACATCTTTGTTGCAATGGTTTCTTTTTCTATCAAGAGCACCATTTACTTGTATGTTGTCGTATAATTTAAAAAAAAACTTGATCTCATAGGCTAAAAATTAGAACACAAGGCAGTAGAAATAATTAAAATTTTCAGATTTCCATAAAATGGAGCTTGGAGAACAACCTCTTGTTCAAACTGCTGCAGCCATTTTTAAGGAGCTCTGCTACAATTACCGTGACTCTTTAGTGGCTGGCATTTTAGTCGCTGGCTGGGATAAGAAGAATGGAGGTAAATATTTACACATGAAACATCATCTCTAGAGCAGAACTATTTCAGCTTTCATGGTTTCCTATATATACTGTAATAGTACTTATGTTTTTAGTGTGGCTAAATTTTTTGGTGCTTAAATATCAAACAAAGATACTTAAAAACTAATTATGATCATAACCCATTCTAACACATAACTAACTAAGACTTGATACATATTGTATTTTAGAAAATAGCTGTAAAATGTCAGTAAAATTATATATTTTTAAATAGTAAGAAGCATCTCTGAGTGACTACCAGTGTGTTTTATGAAGAAAATTATAAATGTGGAGGTAACAAGGCAATTTATCCTGAGAGTGGAAAAAATACAAAATCAATGAATATCTGACTGAACTCCAGTATTGGCTTTCACACTACTTATGTTCAAAATCCATAAAAATATGAACTTAGAATAAATTAAGCAATTTATATCAATGTAATTTCTTGCAGATCAGTACATTTTTATACTTATACATTCCTTTAGTAAACATCAACTTTTAAACATAACAATATCCAGTTGAAAATTTCAAATGAGACAGTAGGTATGAGCTCCAATGACTCCTAGAGTGTAACCCTTCATACAAATAGTAGTAATACTAAGACTACTTTGGCATATAAGGTCGGGCAAAAGTATTTTCGTATTTTTAATACAAAGGAAAAACACCACGCCCTTCTTATGTACCTGCTCCGGCTGGTTTTTCTCAACAGCTTTTTTAATTTCATCAGTTGCTGACAGTAGAGGTCAGAATCGATAATTTTACCTGGACGATTCCTTTCCAATCCCACCATACACATAGCATCACTTTGTTCCGAGTCAGGTTGCGCTTTACCACGGCCTGTGGGGCTTATCCATGGTTCGACATTTTTCGCAAATTCTTATCGTAAGTCACCCATTTTTCATCACCTGTCATCAACTGTTTAAGAAATGGTTCGGAATTTTTACATTTCAACAAAGAATCGCAAATGGAAACACGTTGCATTCAATTTCTCAGTGAGATCATGTGGTACCCAAATGTCAGGTTTTTTCTTGTATCCAGACTTTCGTAAATGACGTAAAACTGTTTCATGATCAACATCCAGTTCTTCAGCAATGTCGCAGCTACTAATATGTCGATCTTGCTCCACTTTCTCAAAGATGGCACTGATTTTATCTGTGACAGGGGGTCCAGAGCAAAACTCATCTTTTACACTAAAATTTTCAGACTTGAAACTCTTGAACCACAATTGTGCTACTCTTATTGATACCGCATTAGGGCCGTAAACCACACAAATTTCATTCGCGGCGTTCGTCGCATTTTTTGTAATAAAACTTTAAAATGTACCAAATTTCTTTGTCCTTTTGCTTGCTTGACTTGAAAAATGGTGGGTTCTAGTTTTTTTTTATTTATTGCATCTTCAGAATGTCACATTTAATGGTATTAAAACCAGCCAGTTACATTCAGTACAGCCAAAGAGGTTTGATTACTAATAATATATTCAAAATATGAAAATACTTTTGCCCCGACCTATTACATTTTCCTGGGCCAGATGTAGGTGTGTAATTGCAACATCACAAGTTTTTCTCTGCCAGCTCTACCAGGGATTTAGCATGAAGTTATGAACGTACGCAATATGCATTTGTAATGTTGTCAATCAAACCTAGAAAAATCTATTTATTTATTTAAAACCTTTATTGTACTCAACAGAACTACTCCTTTAAGCATTATCAAGTGTTAGATACTTCAAAAACTAATTCTTAAGTTATGTAATAAGGTGAACGGCCCCATGTTCAATATATTGTAACTAAATAAAATAGCATCTTATTATTGGCTAACCATTTTTTTAGGAAAAAACTGGTTGGTAATTTGTGAAATTTAGCAAAATACCATCGATAATCCGTCATTGTCAAAAGTTAAAGTTTCATAGTATGAAACAATAAAAAAAATCGGTAAACGGTTAATCCTGCAGGCCAACCCTGACACTTCCCGCTAAATTTTTTTTTTTCAGTTCAAACATCTATTTTGTTAAAAATGGCAGTATATTGATTTTTGAAAAACTGTATATTTTGGAAGCGATAATCGATTTTGATCTTTCAAATAGCATTCTCTACTCAATTTCTGAGATCTAAAATATTGCTTTAGCTAAAGCTGTAATTTTATATACAATATAAATTTCGAAGCAGTGTCAAAAACCATTTTTTCCAAAATTTTTCATCAACGATTACTTTCAAATAGATTAATCGATTTTGATGCAATTTATGCATAGGACGGAGTTTTTGTACTCAATCCGCACATAATCTAAAAGTCATGTTAAAAAATACTGTTTCACCAAAAATTTTTTAGGGTTTTTTCATAATTGTTCAAAATCTCCGAGGCCAAATTGGTTCAAATTTTCAGGAAGTCTAAGTTGAGTGGAATCCAACCGAATGCCATCAACTGTGTTTCGATTGGTCCAGCCGTTCAAAAGTTATGAGATGTTTACATACACACACACATACATACAGACAGACATACTGACGTAATCTTGAAAATAGTCGTAAAAGGTTCCTAGGACCTCAAAATGTGGAGATCTGGTGAAAACTCAATTTTTGAAAATCGGAGCAAAATCAGTAACTTCCTTATCTACATAGGTAGTGAGAAGTTAAAAAATTACATTGTGCATGGCCCAACATGCGCTTAGCTGGTTATACATTGTTTTTTCTTTAAATGAAGATCATCATGCCCCATCCCCTTGCAGGCTGAGTGAAAAGCTTATTAAATTGACGGCTTGATTCAACAGTTTGACAATTTGTATAATGCATGGTAGTCCTGGATATACTGAATTTAATCTTTAAATTTCTACAACATTCAAGGGTTATTATACACTAATTAATTTTTTTATTTGAAACTTTACTGCTACTCATAATTTTTAGATAGACTAAATCTACATGTTTAATCTACTTTTTTTTTTATATACCATAACATAGCAATACAATCATATGACATCTGATGATTAGCGATAATAATCTACCATTAATATCTGAAATCATCGACAAGCTATATGTTTGTCTTTACATTTGATAATCCATTTATTTGTTTGCTATGGTGTCAATAACATCTTATGCATCTGGTCTACATGTTAACTTTAAATTGTAATCGGTGTAGCAGGGTGACTATCCATGAGACTGGAGGTAACTTTGCTGGTAAAGTAATCAATTAGAAATAAAGCAGTGAAAACATTGACAACCTGTTTACTCAATGAGTGAAACTAAACCCAGGCGTAATATTGCAGAACCCACTATCAGCGCAGTTACCTAATTACACTATGGTAAACACAATGGTAGTGAAACATTGTCTTACAAACATACAATGGTTTTTTGAGCCATATTGAATAATCTGGCAGAAAGGCAGGTGTCTATTCTTCAAGGCCAGGCAAACATGGAGGAAATGTCAACATAAAATTTATAACTTATAACCACAAAACCCAAAGGTGTTAATGTTATGTTGCAAGCCGTGTGTAGGGGGTTGCAACGCTTCCTTACCCTCTTAACGCTATTATAGCAGGAATAGGTAAAGCCGTACTAGACCTGGTTGAAATGTTGCCGAACTACTACCTAGTTAGAGGTCACGATGTTAATGACACGTATTAGCCTTCTCTCGACTTTTACAAGATGCCTAGCAATAAGTCAGTCGATCGATCGATCGAAAAAATTTTACTTTTCCATTCTCCATTTATTAACAGAACTTTGTTCATTGCAGGTCAGATTTACTCTGTACCAATTGGAGGAATGTTACAACGACAGGCTGTATCCATTGGCGGTTCCGGTTCATCTTACGTGTACGGTTATGTAGATGCTAATTTTAAACCAAAAATGTCTAAGGAAGAAGCAAAGAAGTTTGTCATAAACACATTGACATTGGCGATGTTAAGAGATGGCTCTTCAGGAGGAGTTGTCCGACTTGGTGTGATCTCTGAAGCTGGTGTTGAGAGATCTGTAATTCTCGGTGATCAGCTGCCGAAATTTTATGAAGGTTGAAATTGTATTGTTCATAATAGATAAATAAACTTTGTATTTAAAGCACTATTTTTTTTTTTAAATCTTAATTTTAACATAAGAAACCTTTGATGTTTTTAAGTCAAAACTAATATAGCCGTGTTAAGAGATTATTGGTAGGGACAAAAGTTATGAATTTGCGTGATCGTCATGCTTTTGAGCCAATTTCGTACTGCCGCAAGACATGTTGCTCCACAAACATCTCACGACAGTATTAATTTGGCTCTATTTCATTTCAATATTTTAATTGTGCAGATTTAGGGGTAACGCAACTTGGAATTATGATTACAAATTGTGAAATTTTAATAAGACTAAATTTAATGATTCAAAAAGTACAGAGTAATTCAAAGTTACAAATTTTTCCTTCTGCGAGCAGTCCATGGGCGTACCAAGGGGCAGCTGACGCCCCCCTCCCCCTTGAATTTATTTTTCTCTCTAATAGCCATCTACTGTTGTAGATATTAAGATAAAAACGGCCTTAAATTATTACGGTTGCACCCCCTCCTCCCCCTGGCCCAAAACCTAGGTACGCCCATGCAACAGTCCCTATAACTACCGTTTTTGTACACCAATATAAACAAGGCAAATAATATAAACATTGAAAATATTTTATTTTTTAGAATAACAAATAAGAACATTCTCCTGATGGAAAGAGATAACCATACGCGTGATAGTGATGTACTTTATATTACAATCGCTTTTATACACAGCTTTCCTGTGGTGAAAAAATTAGTCAAACAAACCCATGGGAGCCGAGGTTTTTCTGAGGCACCCTATCTCCTTATCCTATAGCTATTTTCTATTAAATCTCCCTTGAAGTCTTAGTAAATAGGTTTCTCAGTAAAGTAACTGGTAGACTTAAGGCCATATCTCATTAGGATGCCATGGCAACGACGCCAGCAGCGCTTCCGTGGCTACCCTTGGCGTCCATAAGATTCCAAAGCGGATGGCAGACGAGACTAGCCTCGCTTGTTCACGCAACCAAAATGGACGCCGATCAAATGAGACGTGGCATTTTATTACAAATTATACGACGTATCGAAAGCCATTTAAAGTTTGAATAACACCTATTTAATAATAATTCAACACAACGCGCATATGAGATAGCTCCAGTCATTCACTCGTATGTATTATGTCGGCGCCATGGCGTCGCCGCCAATGTAAACAGCGGGATGCGGAGGCTGGCCGCGCCGCCAGACTGCCGTCGCCAAGTGAGGTAGGGTAAAGTTCGAGATGGCCGTTTTTAATAAAACGTTGATCAACGATGTGAATCATTTTTGGCGGCATCAGATGCCGAAATGTTCAACAACGGATGGGAGTAACACCCAAATTCAACGAGATGAAAGATATAGAATAATGCCAACCATAACCGACAACCGATGACAAAAACAACATAGCGATGCCCAATGGCCGATACGAACTAGTGAAATATAAATCCAACTGTATACAAAAGATGCACGCGAGCAACTAAATATACCAAAATAAAAATATACCATAATAATACCAAATAAACTGCTAAACATGTTTCATGTTCCTCGGCCAGTATACAAGGTGGATGTCTATCCCCATTGTCGGAAACAACGATGTTGCCAACGGGTGACATTAGCGTAACAACGATGTGCATCGATTTTGAAAAATAACAAAAAACGCCCATCGCTAGGGTTAGGTACGTTGTAATACAATTTTATTCGTTTTGACTGGCGGCGCTGCCAGCCTCGCTGCCATGGCATTCTATGTGTATAGCCCTTATGTATGTGGCATTACCGCTCCACCACACAGATAGTAACGGACTATTAACATCTTTGATGTTCATATGCGATGGTTTTCTCTTTCTATTAGGATAGCCACGAGCTTGTTTGCTATCTCATGATATATAAATAAAATTACACTATCTAGAAGTGAAATAGGGCAATTTTTACCCGGACAAGGAAAAGGAAGTAATGGTGATGTCACGCGAACGAAGGTCTGAGTAACAGATAGTATGTAATTAAAATAGTTTTTTTTTCCAATACATTTATTACTCTTATATATTTATTTACATGAAAGAACTATTAAAGCTGCAGCAATAAACTAATTAATATATCTATAGGCGTACACTATTCAATCGTTAAATTTATGGCGATTCTCAGAACGAATTTCGTATTAAGTAATATTGTTTTAATAAAACACAGGAATTTCCTTAATGATATTCCGACATTTAAGCAAGTCAAATGTGACTGAACATTGATAGAAACGGAACAGAATTTGTGTCAAACACATATTATTGTCCTCTTAGTTCTACAAGCTGTGATTATAGTTTTTTTCTTGAACCTGCTATGTAATTGTTCCAAGCTCTTCCATGGTGTCCAAATCGCGCATAAGCATCTGTATAGTCTGTTTGGTACGAGGGAAGTAGTCTGCAGTTTCATCGTCTTCGAAAGATGGATCTTGAGATTCCAATTCTGAAAAAAAAATTACATATACTTGAAAAATCTTTGGGATCAAAATCGTCTATGCATATTTTATATTTATATATCACAAAAATATTTTCGTGTCCCGGACGAACAAGTAAATCTATTAAACACGATTATCGTTACAAATATGCGATAATCGATATCACGCGGTGGGGATTACCATTCATCTAACCAACCGGCAAATTGATAAATCGTCATGAACCTGAAATACTATATACGTTTAGTTCATAATCTCTACCCCTCGCAAAGGAACGGCGTGATTGCGCGTTTTTAGAAAAGCAATCGAGCAGAGAACTTACCACTATAGCAAAACGGACCAGACAAACCAGATGCATAAGATGTTATTGGTACAATAGCAAACAAGTTAATGGATTATTGAAGAGAAAGAGAAACACATCGCCTGTAGACAATTTTAGATGTAAACGGTAGATTATCCATGTGTCACTACGTCACTGAACTTGCGGTGCGAGCATAATGCTCAGTCAGAGTATGTAATAATATTTATTATATTTTAATGTGTGGTAAGAGTTTTTCGTTTTTTTTGGTTGTGTTTGTGCTACTGAAACCTGCACCGAAGGCAGGCTGTCTTCTGTAAAAAAACTTCCGCTTGGTGCAGCGTTTTGACTTATTTTAGAGGGTGAAGTCTCATCATTGACACGCGCCTGTGACCGCCTGGCAGCGGCGCACGTGCCGCAGCAGCCGCTCGCGACACTGTGTGTGTGTGTGTGTGTGAGTGTGTGTGTAGCGGCCAGTACTCACCAGCGACCTGCGCCTCGATGGAGTCGAGCCTGGCGTCGATGAGCGCCTGGCAGCGGCGCACGTGCCGCAGCAGCCGCTCGCGACACGCGCCACTCTCGATGGCCGCCTCCGGCTGCGGCGCCATCACACGCGTACACTCCGGCTCTGCAATAAAAAACGCCGACCATTGTACGTTTGTTGCAGCCCTAGTCGGTACCACTGAGAAGGAGATGTCTAATCAGCGGCGAGCAACCAAGGAACTTATATACGATAACTGGAATTGTTACGAAGTAATATTTGAAAAATAAAAATGTACTTTATTTCGTTACAAATAAAGTTGACATTTGTTTCTTACTTAACAGAGGGGAAAAACGTTCTGAGCAAGACAACGACAAGAGTGGATGTTGTCCCTTTCTTGCAATTGCCAGTGTAAATAAAACTAACTGATGGTAGATTTTTATACATATATATTCGGTAATCGTTAAATCCCTTTTATTCATACACGTCGATAAATACATTAGCATAAAATGTATTGTAATTAACATAGTGGTTCCAAAATGTGCTTATTTTAATTATTACGTAATTACTAAATTTATGCAATGCAAAAACTGTTTCTCAAATTAGCATTTGTATTTAGTAGTAGTAATTTGCAAACTAAGCATGGCCGCACTTATATATGGCGACTGGCGCCTTATTTAGTAGAAAGAGACACACTCCACTCATGTCGTGGTACTCTTCGGAACGATTTTGAAGCGCGTGTGAACATTCCGGGTAGAATATAACTTCCTTGCGAGCAACCTACTGGCAGGATGACAGTCATCGAAGTGACGTCACTAATGTGAAGTGTGTTGATGACGTCGCAATGAGGACGGCCAGGCAAGGTGTACTGCCCGGGAACCGAAGTCCACCTGAGACGCGTTGGAATATAGTGTTACAAGATAAATAATTATAACGATGGTGACAAGCGCCAAAGCTAATGCGGTATAAGCAGATAAGGCGGAGGTGTCAAATCCGGTTAAGACGTTGCAGAACTCTACCACCTAGTTAGTAATCACGATCTCAATGACACTTATTATACAGTCTGTTTTTTAGCCGTGGGAACTATTGAAGGAGTGTACTCAATATTCGATTCTGAGTCCAAATACCTATAAAATATATGACCTTAATTTTTGACTAATTATTCCATAAAATAATTAAATCATATTCCTATAGATACATAGGTACACGCGCTGTACGTCAATGAACTACGCTACACTAGCACAAAATAGTTACTGTGGCGATAGCGCCGGTCGCGGAGCCCCGTACGCTCCTCAGTTATGCCAGTGAATCGCGATGTCCGGATGTGTTTCCACGTAATGCAATAATATCTTTCTGCGTATTTTGATGATAGTGTTTGACTAATAATAAAAATGATTATGTATCCCAAATCGACAAAAACAGAAAAAATAATTCAACAACTGAGATTATTGTAAAATAATAATAATTAATTCAATAAAGTCAAGTTCGATCATTATGCTTCCAATTACGCCAGAAATAAAGTACAGTACCCGGCGATAAATATTGCACATCGACCTTTGGAAAGAGACAATCGGCTAATTTCGGCTTCGTAGAGCGTTATCTCTGTCGCACAAAATACAAACAGTCCGGTACCTATTAGGAGCTGTTAAAACAAGTGATTTGCTTCTTTTGATATTTTTATTCTTTGTATAAAATACACTAATTTTTCTATAAGTGATGGCTTTAGGTTGGGGTAAAATAAAATAAAAAAACATTTTTACATTATGTTTACGTATTTAATTATTTTGGAACATTACAGCTTTAGTGTACATAATAAACACCATTATACCTATTGCTAAAATGAGACATTGCAATAAAAATAATAATAATTCTAATTCTCAATTACTTCCATTTCACTATCTGTGCTCTCAAAGAGGTCAATATCACTGTCACTATCAGCCGTATTTATTACTAATCTATCAGTGTAATTGTCTAAACTGTGTTGAATGCTTCTATATTCATTCTCACATTTGATTGCATGATCGCAAACCTTTTTCCACTCTTCAGCGCCGATCATGTTTACTTTTTCAGTCAATAATGTTTTTACTGTAGTTAAGTTCATACCCACATTTCTAGAGGCTACATAGCCTTTCAGTTGAGACCATATATTTTCAATTGGATTAAAATCCGGATGATATGGTGGCAATCGCAACACAGTGTGCCCATGTTCGGCAAGTATTTTGTCCACAGAAAACTCTGTATACCTCTCCTTGTGCTGACATATAATAGCGTAAATCTGGGTTTTTGTTAATTTTGGATCAACTGGAATTTCATGTCTGTTTAACCAGTTGATCATTTCCCGTTTAATGGTGTTTGAGTTGGGGGGTCTCTCAACATACTTGTTGTGATAGGGTGCGTTGTCGATAACTAGAACAGAATCACTGGGTATATTTGGGATTAATTGGTTAACCAGCCATTTCTCATAGTTATCGTTATTCATTTCATTGTGATAGTCACCTGTAGTGTCCGTGGAAGCATTCAACACAGTTTAGACAATTACACTGATAGATTAGTAATAAATACGGCTGATAGTGACAGTGATATTGACCTCTTTGAGAGCACAGATAGTGAAATGGAAGTAATTGAGAATTAGAATTATTATTATTTTTATTGCAATGTCTCATTTTAGCAATAGGTATAATGGTGTTTATTATGTACACTAAAGCTGTAATGTTCCAAAATAATTAAATACGTAAACATAATGTTAAAATGTTTTTTTATTTTATTTTACCCCAACCTAAAGCCATCACTTATAGAAAAATTAGTGTATTTTATACAAAGAATAAAAATATCAAAAGAAGCAAATCACTTGTTTTAACAGCTCCTAATAGGTACCGGACTGTTTGTATTTTGTGCGACAGAGATAACGCTCTACGAAGCCGAAATTAGCCGATTGTCTCTTTCCAAAGGTCGATGTGCAATATTTATCGCCGGGTACTGTAAATATTAGCTGTGTCTTCCACTTTTATTTGTGCCTTGTTTATTTTTTAAATTATAACATGCTTAAAACATTTCTTATTATTTAGTGCCTAGATATTTTTGCCTATCCTTTCTAACTAAATAAGGAACAAAGTATGAAGGGAAAATAAATCACAATTCACACTAGTTTAAAACGGGGAGATAGATTATATTTACATTATCTACCTATCTACTATATATATAAATGCTTAAGCACAGATTGATACCAAACGCCTTTTGTTTATTCAAAATTTTAATTTTGTTCTAGGATACTACACTTCTGTTCTAAGATAGCCAAAATTTTTTACTCTTATTTAACAATCAAAATATAATGGGATATGTTAGTTCTAACCGTGCGTTAGCTCTCAGCATGTAAATTCGTTCAAAAATAGATGTCAGAATGTTGTGATCTAAAAACATTTTTATACAAAAAGAATCTTAATACAATTTGCGAAGCGCCACAAAATTCTTGATGCCAACAACCTTAATTCTGAAACTTGCATACTTGGATATTACGACTCCATGGTCAAAATAACATTAGCAAAATCACTAATAATATTAATTGTATTTTTAAACATTTACAGAATTTGAAGAACATAACCCAATGTGGTGATATTAAAATTGATATGGCGCCTGGCAATGGTTGATAACTATTCTATCTTTATATCTTACCAAGTCACAGCTAAGCTTCGTAAGCTATCTTCTGACAAAAAATCTTCGAATTTGAATTATGGTGTTTAATATCAATGACTTTCTTTCCAATAAATCTTCTTTCACCAACATTTAGTAAAACGGCTTCGTAATGATAATTTTAAATATAAATACTTGTACTGTTACACAAGCAGGGCTAAAGGGCCCTGAATTTGCAGTAAAAGGTGAAACTATTTGTTTATTTAATTAATAGTAATAACAAATATGGCAATAATATAATATTAAAGAATATATCTATCTGGGATAGATAATTTCCCCTCTAGACCAAATGATAAAAGAAATAAACAAGCAAGTAGCCCAAGGATGGCGGAAGTACTGGTGTCGGAAAAAAATAATGAAATATTAAGAACTAGGCAACCATTTAAAACGAAAATATTATTATATATATTATAACGAGGTTTGCATTTTTCCAATTTTTACTTACGGATGCAAAACATAGTCAACAGCAAAAAGAAAAACTAGCAAAATGCCAAAATGCTGTAGAAAGAAGCATGTTAGGGATAAAAATCAAATACAGGAACAAAAAACCATAGATATCAAAAACAAAACTCGGAAACATTTTAACCCAGATAAACAAAAATGGAGATTGGCTGGACACATGCTAAGTCATCCAATCAACAAGTGGAGCAAGCAAGTCGCCGTTTGATAATAAAGAGATGGCAAAAGAATTGATATCGTCAGGTTAGGAGATGGGAAGATGACAAAAACAGACTGCAGGACCTTTCTGGTTAAGAGTAGCATGGGTTAGGATCCATGGGTTAGGATCCATTGGAAGGACTTGGAGGAGGTCTATGCCAAAAGGATCTTTTATAACCCAGAATAAACAATATATAACAATATTGTAATAAAATGTCTAATAGGCAACCTATGTTTAGAGTAAAAGGCAATTATTATTATTATTAATAACAAACATTTTCTGTGTGAATTGTGAAACGGGTACAAGTGTTTAAATGTAATACCATAAACAAACCATCAAGCATTAATTGATTGTGGGTGTAAACTCTCTGCACACATTGGGTAGCAAGTCCTAGCCGAATTTTCATCTGAAACTCAATAATAACTGGGCCATTGAGCTTCTCTCATATGATATTTTTTCAGGTGAAAACCGTTTATATTTTATTTTATAACACAGCGATGACACTTAGATCAATATTAATAGTAAAAAGACTATATAAATACAACATTTTGTCAAAATCACTATTTAGCGCTTTTTTCAAGTTCGGGACTGTGCATCTAGGGTTTTTTATATCAATGGCGTAACAATGAAAAAACACTAAATAACGAACAACACTTAACAATGTAATAACAAATAAACTCTAACAACAATATTAACAACCAAAATAAATAAATAATAATAATTACCAAAAAACTCTCAGAACACGTCAAGCTCTCATATAGCGATATTAGACTGATGCACAATATGCGGATTTTTTGGTTGTCCATACCATAGATAGCGAGAGTGTGCGAGTGAGAGGTGAACAGAGGCGACGCCATTTTTAATCCCATTCTTTAAGCGCACGGGTAGTACAACAATTACTTGTTTAATCAGAGACAGCTACAAGTTTATTATGGTTCGGTGTTGATGTTAACCACAAGAGGCCCCGGATTCGATTTGGTCGGGCAATACAAAAATGCTTTCTTCAGTTTAATGTTGCCCGGAATTGGATAAGTACCCGGTTGGCCATAGACTTGCAACCTATCACATTGTGGGACTAAGAATCTTCAGCTAGTCGTGGGAACACTGGTTGTATTTCTGCCTACCTCTTCAGAAATACCGGCGTGAAGATACTTCTTGCTCGTTTAAAGTTTAGGATTACATATTATAACATGAACAAAATGAAATACAACATACCTTGAACAGATTTCGCCAATCGCTCCAACTCTGACGTACTTATTGGTAGATCCAAAGACGTCCCCCCCGGACTTGAAAGAGCCGCAGACAAACTCATCAATTGTGAGTCCCGATGATCATCTTCCCCAGATGCCCTCATATCTAAATGCAAATCCCTCAACTCGTCGGGTTTTAATGGCAGATTCTCTTTGCCGATGTTATTTATAATTATGTTCAAATCAGAGTAGTCAGAATTAAGCTTCTCTTGGGTCATATTAATTTCTGCGTTTTCCCAATCTTTCGCCCATAAATATAGCTTTGGATGATCCTTTTTCCTAAAATCAATACAAAATGCTAGTTAGCTACAGATGACTGCAAATATTCCAAGATAATTTTTTGTACCAAAATAATGTCGCACAGGTTTGGTACCACCGCCAAACCTGTTCCTGCTGTCATAACGTAGGTCCTCGTCTGTCATATTATGATTTGTAGCGTAAATTATTTGGTAAACGTGCCAAATTTCAACGTTCCACATAGTGTGTGGGTTTATTCTTTCCATCAGCAATCGCTTATTTGCTATACTTCGATAAAAACTGCAGCGTTTCGATAAGCGTGACTGAATTTAATTGAACGCTTCGATAAGCGTGACTGAATTTAATTGAACGCTTCGATAAGCGTGACTGAATTTAATTTACAGCTTCTAGAACATCTTACAAATTTTAAGTTATGCAAAAAAAACAACAGTTTATTGAGTTTCTGGAAAGCTCGAAAATAGCAACTAACATGTATAAGTAATCGTTCGCTATTTACGAATCCACTTTTTACTGGAGAAAAGTTAAATGACTAAGCATGGTTTCGATATATCAAAACGTAACTTATATTGGATATGTGTTTATTATCATACCATATCGATATCTAAATATACATAACCGATTTCACAAAAACTTCATCAAGTTAATAGTTATGGTTTATCCAAAACGCAATGCAACAACACAACGCGAGATCGATATACGAATATTGAATAACGAACAAAACGCAAACTTCACATCACGAGCGATATGACATATCGATAGCTTTTATTGCTTTGTATCTATCTTACCATTTAATTTTTTACTGGCGTAAAAGTGATGAAGCGAATATTACGTGACTTCAGCTTGTGACCTTATTGTTAGCTTAACGCGCTAACAATAAGGTCTAGTTTCTATTTATGTCGTTACAACAAAGAGTCCATAAGTTAGCAGCTTTCCGCCGCCTACTCGATATCAGGGAGAAATTCATTCTTTAAACTGGACTTACGTTGAATAGATTTAAGGTTGAATTTATGTTGTAGGTATAAAAATTGTATTGAATGAATTTTGATTTATATTTTTAGACAGTTTTGTTCTGAGTTGCACTTGACCTTGGTTTCACGTGCCCTACTTAACGATAATTCTTTGCCTTTTTTTAGTTCTAGTTTTTATTTAGGTACTTATTGTAAATAAATAAATAAATATAAAACTTTTAGTGAGTATTACATTAAATTTTAGAGTGTGTATAAAACTTTTAAATTAATATCAGTCTATAAGCAGTTTGCATTTGTGTTAGTGTAAATAAATAAAAGATATCAGATAGGGTAAGTTCGCCTGTTCTGTTAATTATTAGTATGCATATTATAATTACTAATTTGCGCAATGTTATTGTAGGTCTATGGGGCACCTTAGACAAGATTTATGTACAACCCGTACGCATGAAGAATGGGATTGAAAATGGCGACGCCTCTATACGCCTCTCACTCGCGCACTGTCGCTATCTATACTCGCACTCGCCGCTTCGGACAACCAAAAATCCGTATATTACGTATCACTCCAATTTCGCTATCTGCAGTTTGACACGTTCCGAGAGTTTCTTCGTGATTGTTGATGTTATTTGTTTATTTTGGTTGTTAATATTGTTTATTCGAGTTGTAATTGTTATTGTTGTTAGTTATTTAGTTATATCAGTGTTTTTTCATTGTTACGCCATTTGTTGACTATAGAACATAAATAGAACATAAATTATTAATATTAATGTTGGACTAAATAGCGATAGTGAAAGCTATTAGCTGCGATCCGGAAAACTATAATGAAGGTTATGATGCTATGTCCGAAATCGAGGAGTTGTCAGACGATCCCAGCCAAGGCCCAAGTAGCAGATTTTTTTTTTGCGTTTTTAAGTTATTTGCATTATTTTTAAGTTAATAAATATAAATAGTCATGAATTTCCGTCTAATACTTTTTTAATTTACTAACTTTAATACAAAAATCGCTATAGCATTTTACTCAAAGATATCGTTATAAGCGGATTGTCGCTTTTGATCTCGTATATGCTGAGGGTACTTTATCTGCTCGGATAGTACAGCAACAATCTCTGTCAAAAAAATGATAATGTATCTGAAAATGACAGTTTATCTAAAGTTGGGTAGGTATCCATTAGAGGCAGCCTCGGCGCGATCGGCTGTCTCGACCCGAGGCAGCTTTAGTGGAGGAGACGGTGCCGCGAGTCGAAGCTTGCCGCGACTTGAACCATACGAGGCGGCCGCGTAGCGAGCCGAATTATGTCGGTAAATGGTCATGCTCAAAGACGCCTCAGTGTGAGCCGTGCGATGAATGGAAACATTGGTGTGTGCCTCGGTATGCGGCAAAAATTGTTTTGTATATGGATATCCACTTGCGTAGCTTTCCGCAGCCTGTGGCATGCTCAGATGAGGCAACTCGTCACGGGGCTGGTCAAATGGATCCCCAGCTTAATGGTAAGAAATAATGGTATGGCACTAACGTGGCGACGTGATATTTGACGCGGAGCGCGTGCAGCGCGTCCTGTATGCGCAGCAGGTTGCCGGAGAGCTCGTGCGAGCGGCGCAGCGAGTCGCTGGCGCGCGCGCCCGGCAGCAGCCCCTCGTACAGGCGGTCCTGGTCGTGCAGGAACCGCAGCGAGCGCCGCCCGCGCCGCGGGTTCAGGCAGATGCTGCACGTGTATTTCTCGGGGACCTCAACACAACACCACCATATAAGAATAACAAATTATTTATTAATAGACATTTACCTTACAAAACAAATATATTCTGAATTAAAAAAGAAACAAATCTTATGCTAATAAACTTATATCCAAAAAAAAAGCAAAAAGTGATAGTGGTAATTTGAGTCCACTAACAGGGAATAACCTTTGACAAGAGAAAGATAAGTACTTGGCATTAATGTCCATAAACAATCAAAATTATAAAATTACATGCACTCCAACGCTGAACATATTAAAATGGCTTTATCTCTGTCTAATAAGTACGAATTTTCATGATAGACAAAGCTACAAACATTTTGTCAGTGCTTTAATATCAAACCATTTAAGAAAATTATGTCAAACTGCTTGTGGCCAATACGCATTTACTAAATACGCTGTCAATGTAAGTAAAATGTCAAATAACCCTTTGTTTACAAAATATTAAATTGATTTGAGCGTTTATTTGTATTTTTCTATAATTTTAGTGTGTACCTTAAATCTAAAATAAAAACTAATTGTTAAAGTAACATGCCCAATTGCAATATAATTTATCAATTGTTATGTAAACAGTAAACAGCTGTTCTTAAGTCCACCATTACTCTGGACAAAATTACACGGTTTTCGCTTAGTTATTTCATATCTAGTAGTAGTTTTCTTCATTGGCCAAGGGGGTCATTGGCCAGAAGCGTGCTCGTCGCGACCCCTGCCAGTCCACTGGACTGCAATTCTGGCCCGAATAAGTACCGCAGTGCGGATTAGGGCGTCCCCTGGAGGCGACGCGTACCGATCCGCCCCCGTCGGTACGAAAAGCGGCGGATGCGGCGATGGGGGCCGCCACCCATCACGCCAGGCCCGAATAGGCGAGTCGAGGGGAGCAGAGTGCCAAATAGGCACGTGGAATGTAAGAGGTGGGTTGGAAGATAAGATGCATGAATTGATAGATGTAATGAATGAGAGATGCCTAGATGTTTTGTGTGTAACAGAGACTAAGCGTAAAGGTAGTGAAACCACTGATCTCCCCGGTGGCATGATGGCTCTGTGGTCTGGTGTGCCCCAGAGCGATCATGCTGGCGCCGGAGTAGGTATTCTTCTATCGTCACGCTTAGTCTCTGGTCTGAAAGAATATGGGATGGCTGGCTCGAGACTTCTCTGGGTCCGGATCAAACTGGGAATCACGAGAGTCTTTTTGGTCGCATTATATGCACCGGTAAGCTCTTCGTCGCCCAGTGACCTGGAAAAGTTTTGGGATTCTGTAAGGGATGTTCTGGATATGGTTGATGACAATGAAAGAGTCATTTTGTGTGGTGATTTGAATGGATGGGTCGGGACTAAGCGGCCTGGTTTCGATGCCGTTCTTGGTCCGTATGGTGACAGTAGAGTGAACGACGCCGGTAAGCACATTGTGGATTTATGCATGGAAAGGAATCTTCTTGTGGCTAACACAATATTCCCTCATAAGGACATACATTTGTATACATGGAGAAGGAATGACCAAAAGAGTGTGATAGATCTGATTTTGATTGATAGTAGACTCCGCAGTTGTTTAATGGATACGCGCGCCTACAGAGGTCCCAATCTGGAAACGGACCACTATTTGGTAATAAGCCGATATAGGGGTCTGTTTAAGAAGTGGAGACATTGGCGACAACGTGTTCCATTCGGAGAGCTTGAAAGGATAAAGAGCGAAAAGTTGCAAGACCCGAGTATAAGGAGTATGTATGAGATTCAGGTTCGAGATAGGTTGGCGAAAGTGAACCTACCGGACTTGGATGTAGACGAATGTTGGAAAGTTTTGAAAGATAGTATGATAGTAGCCGCGAAAGAAGTATGTGGTAGTGCAAAACTGTGCAAGTCAATGGAAGGAGATGCATGGTGGGATGATGAAGTGAAAGCTGCGATTGAGAGAAAGAAGAAAGCATGGCTAGACTATGTATCATGTTTGCAAGCGAATGATGGTATGAAAGACAAGAAGAAAGAATTGTATCGTTGTTGTAAGAATGCCACCAAAACCTTAGTGAAAGAAAAGCGTGAAAGAGAATGTTTGAAAGCGGAAGAGAGACTGGCGAGCAACTTCGAGGCAAACACCAAACTTTTTTGGAGGGAGGTGAAGAAGTCTAGGAGTTGTTCGGCAGCCTCCAGAATGAATAGGATTAAATCTAAGGATGGTGACATTCTTACAAGCACAGAAAGCGTGTTAAAACGATGGAGTGAATATTTTGGAGATATGTATGATGCTGTTCAGGACGCTGCCTCCGTCTCTGACTCAGTAAGTGACTCAGAGACGGTGGAAGCGTGCCAGGACATTACTATGCAAGAGATCGTATGGGCGATAAGAAGTATGAAAAACGGAAAGGCTGCGGGAATAGATAAGGTGACTGCTGAGATGATCAAATACGGTGGTCCTGCCGTCTGGGACTCTTTTTGGGTCCTCTGCAATACATGCTGGAGGACCGGTAGAGTACCCGAAGACTGGCGGCGCGCGGTCATCGTGCCCTTGTATAAAGGCAAGGGCTCACGTATAGACTGCAATAGCTATAGGGCCATCAGTTTGATCAGTTTAGCATCGAAGGTGTATGGTAAGATCATTGAAAGGAGAATGCAAGGGAAGTCCGAGGGAATGTTGTGGGAGGCACAAGGGGGTTTCAGATCTGAAAGAGGATGTATGGATCAAGTTTTCTCACTCCGCAACATCGTAGAGAAGCATCTGGCTGTCGGCCAGAAGGTTTTCTGCGGTTTTGTGGATTTGGAGAAAGCGTTTGATAGAGTTGTGCGAAAGAAACTTTGGGACATTTTACCCAGTTATGGGATAGATGGGCATCTGCTGCGTACTTTGCAATCCATGTACTGGGATTGCAAAGCATGTGTGCGGGTGGACGGCAACATATCGCCCTGGTTCGATGTCAATATCGGCGTCAAGCAGGGTTGTGTGTTGTCAGCTCGTCTGTTTATTCTATATCTGGATAAGTGTCTCCAAAGATTGAGGTCATTGAATGTGGGAATGCGCATGAGTGATCTAGTGGTGAACTGCCTGCTTTATGCAGATGACGCTGTACTTTTAGGCTCAACTCCATCTGAGCTGCAAACACTGGTCACAGTTATGAATGAGGATTGTAAGAGTATGGGCTTACATTTGAATGCGAAGAAAACTAAAGTTTTGGTATTTGAAAGAGAAACAACCAGAATGGATGTAAGAGTTGTGGTCGATGATGTAGTGCTGGAGCAAGTGGATGAGGTTGTATATCTTGGATGTGCTTTTAGCAGGGATGGAAGGTACACCGCTGATGTTGAAAGAAGAGTGTGTGCAGGGAACAGAGTGAATGGAGCGTTAGGGAGATTACTTAATAGCACAATTTTAAGTCAGGGTGCCCGTCTAGCCCTGCATAATCATGTGCTTATCCCAACGCTATTGTATGGAAGTGAGAGTTGGGTATGTCAGAAAGGGCATGAAAGTAGAATCAACGCGGTCGAGATGAGGTCGCTAAGAAAAATATGTGGCGTGACACTCGCGGACCGGGTTCGTAATGCCGAAGTGAGAGAGAGGCTAGGTTTGAAAGAAAGTGTCGGTGTAAAGATGAGAAAGGGCATGCTCCGTTGGTTCGGACATATAGAAAGAATGGTAGATGAAAGGTTAACAAAACAGATATACAACGCGAATGTGGAAGGATGTAGGTACCGGGGAAGACCAAGACTGACATACCACGATCAGATTGATCGAGTACTGTCCGAAGGTGGTGTCAAGAGTCTTCGCAACCGGCGTGTGTGTATGAAGAGAGTGATGAATGTGGAAGAAGCGAGACAGGCCTGCAAGGATCGTGATCTATGGCACTCGGTTCTCTCTGCCTACCCCGTAAGGGATCTGGCGTGAAGTTTTCTTCATCTAAGGCAGTGTTACTTAACCTGTGGTCCGCGGACCCCTAGGGGTCCGTGAGTATGTGTATGGGGGTTCGTGAGTTTGTGTATGGGGGTCCGTCATCTTATCTATGGACATTGGAATTAATGAATAAATACCTATGTTTTTCATTAACCCATCAGCACCCAGTGCGACACTTAAGCGCCGCACCGATTCTCGGTGGAATCCAGTTGGCACCCACGTGACGCTTAAGTGTCGCATACCCATTTGGTTTTCAACTTTCCACTAATTAAAAATACAGACTAATTTAGTATAACGAAGCTTTTTTGTTATGAATATAAATACAGACCAGTATAACAAGTTTAACGAAATTTTATGAGGATTTTTCTTGGAGGCTGAGAGGTTAAGGGGGTCCTGGAAATCGTGCTTGATTATCCTAGGGGTCCGCGAACTAAAAAGGTTAAGAAACGCTGATCTAAGGGAATAACTCGGTATTTATTGAGGCTTGTTGAACCTCAACACTGGTTTTCAGTATCCTCTATTTAATTAAACAGCAAACTGACAGCACGTGCGAAACATTATGATATATATATATACTAGCTGACCCGCACAATTTCGTCTGCGTCACATAAGATGTAGTGGGTCATAGGGACCTATAATACCATTCTAAATATTATAATAAATATTCTATATAATAAATATTCTAAATATATATATATATATATATATATATATATATATATATATATATATATATATATATATATATATATATATATATAATGTCCAATATGTGCTACTATGTAATTTTAACTAGCCAATTTTTATTTTTTTAATATTACTACTGTCATACTTTTTTGTTAATTAACAACTTAATATTATAAATTTGTAGAGTTTGTTTGTTTGGTTGTACGCGCTAATCTCGAAAACTGCTAAACCGATTTTAATAATTATTTCTAAGTTGGAAAGACTGTATGTATATCGGAGGCGGTATTATGGAAGGTTACAGGCCATATAACATTACGCTTCGACCAACAAGATCGGAGTATCAACGAAAAATGTGGAGTAAACGGAGATATTCTTTTCTTTTTGAGAGATTTCTTGGCGTGCGCTTCGTTAACGGTTAAAGTTACGTAAAATTCACGTATGATCGAAATTCAGCTTAAAAAGTTGTAAAAAAGTCCATGATAGTGTACATCTATCTTAAGGTTCACATTTTATGACCCTTTTTATGTTAATCAAAAATGTTCTAAAATAATGCATTATTTGCGACGCTGTTTTAATAAACATGGTATTAATCTTTATCTAAATAAATTAGTTATTTATTACACGTATTTAATTTTGAAAGAAATTGTTTGTTTCAACCAATAACTTAAGAGATATCACAGTTTTAAGATATAATATTATTGTCAATATTATTATCAAGCACCGCGTTAGAGGTGCGTGCGTGGGGAGAATGCGTGGTAGCGAGGTCTGCTCTGCGAGATAGCATGCCGCATATAGTCAAGTAGAAAACAAAGACTACCAGTGGATGTGTCAAAGGGCAATATTGGCGGCTAGAAATAGTAATGTTAACGAAATTAATGACAGAATTCTGAGTAAACTTCCAGGAGATAGCGTAAACTATATACATCGACTGACACCCCAGTGGTGTTACCCAGCGTTTCTTTATTACTCATGTTCCCGTGCAATTTTTTTACTCTAGTTTTAGTCTTGCTGATCATAGTGGGATAACTATATAATAGGCTTTATTATACTCTTATCGTAGATATTAAAAAAACCAATCAAATTTCAAATGAATGTACCTACAAACATAGCAGATATAGGTATAAGTTCTCCTGGTTTTAATTAGCACTGTAGGTATAATTGTTTGTTTCAATAATGTTCAAGTGGTTCGTGGATTAATTAAAGAAAGTTACAGTTCCTCTAGAATGGTATTATAGGTCCCTATGACCCACTACATCTTATGTGACGCAGACGAAATTGTGCGGGTCAGCTAGTATATATATATATCATAATGTTTCGCACGTGCTGTCAGTTTGCTGTTTAATTAAATAGAGGATACTGAAAACCAGTGTTGAGGTTCAACAAGCCTCAATAAATACCGAGTTATTCCCTTAGATCAGCGTTTCTTAACCTTTTTAGTTCGCGGACCCCTAGGATAATCAAGCACGATTTCCAGGACCCCCTTAACCTCTCAGCCTCCAAGAAAAATCCTCATAAAACTTCGTTAAACTTGTTATACTGGTCTGTATTTATATTCATAACAAAAAAGCTTCGTTATACTAAATTAGTCTGTATTTTTAATTAGTGGAAAGTTGAAAACCAAATGGGTATGCGACACTTAAGCGTCACGTGGGTGCCAACTGGATTCCACCGAGAATCGGTGCGGCGCTTAAGTGTCGCACTGGGTGCTGATGGGTTAATGAAACACATAGGTATTTATTCATTAATTCCAATGTCCATAGATAAGATGACGGACCCCCATACACAAACTCACGAACCCCCATACACATACTCACGGACCCCTAGGGGTCCGCGGACCACAGGTTAAGTAACACTGCCTTAGATGAAGAAAACTACTACTAGATATGAAATAACTAAGCGAAAACCGTGTAATTTTGTCCAGAGTAATGGTGGACTTAAGAACAGCTGTTTACTGTTTACATAACAATTGATAAATTATATTGCAATTGGGCATGTTACTTTAACAATTAGTTTTTATTTTAGATTTAAGGTACACACTAAAATTATAGAAAAATACAAATAAACGCTCAAATCAATTTAATATTTTGTAAACAAAGGGTTATTTGACATTTTACTTACATTGACAGCGTATTTTAGTAAATGCGTATTGGCCACAAGCTGTTTGACATAATTTTCTTAAATGGTTTGATATTAAAGCACTGACAAAATATAATTACAATATATTACAATACTTGCTAGTACATAATATATTTTACCATTTTGAAGCAAACTCCATTTTATGAGGGTAGAGATCGCGCTGTGGTATTCAAGTACGCTACGGACGTAAACAAAGTATAAGACCTTAATACCAGGGCTAGACCCCGTTTTTTTAGATCTAAAGCTAAGCTAAAATGTGGCCTAAAATGAACACGCTTCCCTAGAAGGTACACTCTTCTCTTGAAAATCCCCAGATTGTACTCGTCGGGGAACACAGACTCAGGAAGCATATTAAGTCCCTTGCGGTTCGAATGAAGAATTTCGAGTCGAACCGCTTTGTCCGGTTACGTGGAATGTCCGCCATATGGCGATGCCTAGAATCTATGGGCCTCTACGATCGATAGAGAAACGACGGAAGAAGAATTAAGCCGCACAATTCCGCAGCGCACTCTCCAAAATATATCCTATAAAAGACCGATAAACTAGCCACTCTGCGGCGATGAGCGAGGCTCTGGAGTTTTTTGTACTGGAGATATCAGCAGAAAGATTTCACTCGGAAAATATCATCTGAAATGAAAGCGCTTCATAAACCTAAACAAACCGTTTGAAGCCAAAAGCGTAAAAAGAACATCACGCAGTGCGGGAATAAAATTAAAAGCGACGGACAGTAGACATTAAAGAATTAAAAAAAAACTATCTATTGATTCGAACCCCTTGCTTTTTACTCTATAAGGAAATCGGTATTTCTGAGGTTAAGGAAGACCCAAATCTTAACAAAACACTCCTTATACACAAGCGCTATGTTTGAACTTTAACCGGAAAATAAACCCTATAGATATGACATGTTGAGATAAGGTATTCTAATATACTCTATAGTGATGTTTCTAAAAACATAATAAAATTAAAGGATATACACAGCATATTATGCACATTATGCGTCAAATACCCCGCAACAAAAACGGCTGGTTCGAAAGTCTCGCGGGCAAAGAGCCATGAAAATTAGAAAACATCATACAATGCAACGTGGCATTTCCCACAAGAAAAGGAATTGATGACATGAATAGAACGCAGAAAGGGCATATTTTCGTAATTTTTCGGTAGACCCTCCCTTAAAAGCTGTGTACATGTACCTTTCGGAAATCAACTTACTGACTATCGACTTCCATCGATTCCGTACTCAGTTTCACTAAGCACTGGGTCAATAGGGTGGCCATATCCCACTTACAATAATGCACTCACCTCAGATTCTTTCTGTATGTTGTGACATAACGCATGTTGCCAACAAAGACACAGCTCGCACTGCACCATCAGCCCATCCTCCTCACGGAAACCACAATGGCAGTTGATGATCTCCTCTCGTTTCATATGCTCAATCTTTATACGTTCTCCAGCTGTAAAAAAAAGTTTATACACCGTCGAAAATTCAAGTTAACATTGACGAACAAAATTTCTTATTACTGGCCATAATCTAATTTTTTACCCGTCCAGGAAATTAAACATAAAACTAAAGACGCGAATTTATTCACATATCGTTATAGTGTATTCTGAAAAGTAGTTCCTACAGCTAATGAAAACTAATTTGAATGGGTTACTTTTACGTTAATACTTTTTTGAGCAAAAAAAAAACAGTTGAAGTATTGGTGTTTCCTATTCAAAAATAAATACTTACATTCTGTATACATATACATATTAAGTTCTTTCTGATCTTCATTGGACTCTGAGGAAACTGCGGGATTATTACATAAGGGTTTTTCATTGTCATGTCGTGACTTCGAATCTGGTGTGCCCGAACCAGGGAAACTGGATCTTGTCTCCATGTCAGAATTGGCACCATACCAATCTTCAGTCTCACTCATTGACTTTTTTGATATTGACTTTTTCTCAGAACATTTTTTGATTTCATCTGGTGGTGGTTTTGTTACGGTATGTGTAGATATGGCTGTTTCGAAATCCAACGGCATTGGTCTTTCTGGAGAATCCATGTCAACATCATCGAAGTCCATTAAAGGTGGTTCTTCTATATCAGACACTATCTCTGGTGGATCTGGTTTTCTGACAGGGAGAAGAACTTTAGGCCGCTTAACAGGTCTGTCATTGCTTATACCTAGCGCCTGTCTAAGTTTTGGTGAATCTAGAGATCTCTGGATAATCTTTCTTTCTATTTTTGGTGCTGTATGTGATATGGGTGCCTCTACTTGAGGAGTTGGAGTATCAACAACGTGCTTCGGTTCCTCAACTCGTTTATGAAGTCTGGGTATTTTTACTTTAATTATTTTAGAATTTGGATCACGACGAGCTTTAGGTGGCTTCTTATCCGTTGGCTTTGCTTTAGATCTAGCATACGCTAAATCTAACACTTTAGGAGTAACTCCCAGCAATTTCCTTAGTTCACGATGGTAGTGTTTTATGTGCATTTTTAGTAAGGTGTTATTCCTAAAGTTCTTAAAACAACCTTCAGCTGGACATCGCAATAGATTTTCAATTATTTGAACTTTTAATGAGCCGACGAACACTGTAATACATACAAGATATTTTTAATCAGTTTTAAAATTAATTGAGAGAAGAGTGGTTTGAAAAGAGTGTATTTGGGCCGACCAACAGGTCGACGTCCTGTTGGTCGCCCCAGATATAGCTGGATCGATGGGGTTGAGGCAGATCTTCGGGAACTTCGGGTCAGTAACTGACAAGAGGTATCCAGGGATCGCGTTGGATGGCAGACTCTCGCATCGGAGGCCAAGACCCTGTTTGGCGCGCTGAGCCAACGGAGTAAGTTTAAAAGTAATATTTAATGTTGTCTTCATACAAAACTTTCAGATAATTCGGAATACATTAATAAAAGATAGAGTAATTTAAATTGCAATTGACGTCTTGTGTCCTTTGGTATATATTTATTCATTTATTGTTATTAAACTAAAGGTCTTGATCGACAAACTTGCCAAACCTTAAATTTTTATATACCGACGAGCTTTTGGTTTTTTCCATGATTCTTCGCATACGACAGTTTTACTCGCTAGTCGATCACTAACGAGCCAGGAGTAAAACCGTCGTTATTAAACACCGCGGTACGGGTCGTGCGTCGATCAAGACCATTAGATATTTTGTTACTATTGTTTATTCCAACATAATTATGATTGCAAACTCTTATAAAAGAATAAAAATAAACACGGACTGACCGCACGTTGACTAGAAGACATTTGGTGTATTAAAAAAATCACAAGGTATGATGATAACACCTCTGTCGTCGCGAATAACTGGTAGTTCTGTGTCGACTCACGTCAGCCTATGGCCGCCATGCAAAAGCGTATTCCAGTTTGAAGAGTTGCTGGTAAAACTTTACAACTAACGCAACGCAACGGAAACGGAACGCAATATATTATTTTTGTGTTATAGCACTCACCCCGTGCTTGGGAAAACTTTAAAAACAACAAAGAAAAATATCGACACGCAGGGATTGAACCTGCGACAGTCTCGCGGGATGCATTACCACTGAGCTAGTGTCGACAAGCTCGACGTGGCGCAATTCTTCTTCAACGATTTATATTATATATTTGTTTTGTTGTTATCTTTGTTGTTTGTTACTAGATTCGTTGAGTTTTTGTTATAGTTTTGTTTTGCTTGTTGACTGTGTGGCATAATGCCGAAAAGGACACATATAAAACTGTTCCTAACAGTGCTAGTCGTGAGTTAGTGATTAATATACGAGAGTATTTTGGACGAGAACTACAAAATGGCGGATCGCTCCTGCCTTTGAACTAACGTTCGTGATTGCGTAGCAGCTCTCGGGATTGCTAAACCGACAGTATCTCTAAGCACGAAAGAAAAGTTTGGCGAATCTTCAATATAAGAAAATAAATTAGTGACGCAGTAATAAAAAAAGGAGGAAAAGCATCCGATCACGAAACCAGACTCTTTCAATGTCGATGATATAAGAAACGATGTAATAATCATCGTAAGTATGGTATATCGCGCGTAATGAGTTACCGACATTAAAAAAATTGTCTAACTCTCTCAGAGAAGCTGTATTTTTCCAAGATAGCTTGACCTCTTCATCAAAATTATTAAGAGACGAATAGGGCTTTCGATACCAAAAAGCAGATAAATGAAAAGTATTAATGGAACGGACAGATATTGCTCTCGCGCGGTGTGATTTTCTTCGAAATGATTTTCTTCAAAACTAATAGAAGATTGGGATAGTTTTTTTAGATGAAACATGGCTGAACGCCAATCATACTGTTTCTCAAATATGGAATGATGGTACTGGAAAGTCCACAACAAAGGATCCTGAAGAAAAAGGGCAACGACAAATTATCAGTCATGCTGCAATTTAAATGAGCCGCATGTGATTGTGTAGGACAATGCATCCTACCATTCCGTGTAAACGGATAAGCCGTCAACTACCGCCAATAAAAAAAGCCACCTACTCCAAAGTACATTTTGGATGAGCTTGCTAGTATGGAAACGATATGGGCTCAAAGTAAAGGTATGTGTATTTTATTGTGTACATAACATTATCGGTTATTATTTACCTATTCTAATGTATGTCTAAATCTATCGATTGACTAGTAAGGTAGGTACTAAAAATATTTTGGTAGGGTTTCTTTTTAACGGTGGAATGGCTTGTTATTTTGGGTAGTTCCAGAGACCAAACTTGACCTCTCTGCAGTACCAGCCTTCATACACATATTCATTCATATGGCCGGCTTATTGAACTTAACGAAAATGAAGTCGCTGGTGTAGGTTAGTATATATCAAAATAATGAAACAACATTAAAATTACATTCTGAAATTGATTTCAGACTATGTATATAGGCTAAAAAGATGGGCTTGCTAAAAGAAGCTTGTAATCAAGTTACACTGGAGAAATGGAAAAGTGTTGTAGTAAGAACAAATAGGATTATAAACGAAGACTGGGACCGTGACGTTCGTTTTGTTAATATAGAAAATAACGAGATCATAATAAATCTAGAAGATTGTTCTAGTGAGTCGGGAATTGAAAGCGATGGTGATAATTTAGAATGTACTCCATTATTATCTGATTCCGATTAAATAAATAATATAAACATAAATGTGTTTTATTTTTGTGTAGTTTTAAATATCCAAAGCAAACTATCGATACCTCTCGTTTCGATTATTTATACACGCACATCCCTAGTTAAGTCATATTGACATCTGTCATAGGACTTATGCTATTTTTTTACAAAGTATAGTTAGTGATTTGCATAGCCATTCGGTCGCCTTTTACGACTTGCCTGGCAGAACGGCAGTTGGCGTATTCTTCAAAGGAGCCCGGGACCAACACGGGGAGTAATTGCAGTAGTTTCTGAAAAGAGGCGTAAAAAATTTTTCGACCGTAGAGCACTCCTAATGCTTCACAATAAGTCGTGTAAAGAAGGCTATTAATAACTTACCATAACCATCTTCTAACGTTGGTTGATCATACGTCATGTCGTTGGCATTTTCTGACGTATCGAACATGTCAGATGGGACGTCTTCAGGCGCCCGTAAGAACTGAAAGTAATCGTATTCTATTTATAATGCCTTCTTCTACAACGGCTTAAATCCAAGTGGATTTACTCATACTTCTTACTTTTATGAACCAGTCATGGAAGTAATTTCTATTGTAGTTTACTTTTAAACGTGAGATGTTTCGAAAAAAAACTAACTTAATATAACATGTTAAGCTTGCGCGTTTTTCTACATAAAGATTGTAAGATACCATCAGAAAAATTCTTCCATTGCCGCGGTGCTTTTAACAGCGCTGAAATGGCGGAAAAGAAATATGAAAAAAAATTATACCAATCTACTTGCTTTATACTGCTGTTTGCTTCTTTTTAAAAAGAGTTGATATTTTTAAGTCAAGTGATATCGATTCGATACTTCTGGTCTGGTCATGTTACAAAGCGAAACATACGTGAAGTATATCGTGAATATTTTTTTATGCTGCTAATGTGGTGAAATT
Source organism: Apodemia mormo (assembly GCA_036924255.1). NCBI lineage: Eukaryota > Metazoa > Arthropoda > Insecta > Lepidoptera > Riodinidae > Apodemia > Apodemia mormo. The sequence continues at coordinate 40,092,070 of JAUPFN010000001.1, read as the reverse complement.
ATCGCGGTCGTAAAAAGACAACAATATCGTCGACATTATTTTCCAGTTATGCAATGATTTCTTACAATACTATTCTTGTTTCAGTAGCATTTCAGAAATAACTAATTATATAGCTTTAATCGTTTCTTACAAGATTTATTAAATTTTAATGAAAACTTTTCTCAATATTTTAAGGAACCAGAAACGTAATTTGCCAATTCACAAGACAGTTGTCTTATCACCATAACCCTGAGGCCACACTATTGGAAACGTCAATGTCCATCGTCGCAATAAATATGGCGTTAATTATTTACGTGTTAAATAGAGTTTCCAAATTTGAACGGTCATTGTTAATGCCCATTCTCGGCGACAAACTTGACGCTAATGTTCCTTGAATTTCAGGCAAGATGAGAATTGACGGTTCTACTTGTATTTGATGAGTGTACGTCTTTATTATATGAATACATATTATCATTACCGAAAACAGAAAAAATAACATAAAAAAAATGATGTGGTGTCGCGGGACACCAGGTAGGAACGAACTTCCTTCGGCTAAACGGCACTACTCGCTTGTGTACGCGACTGTCGCGCCTGCGCACGTCTCATTTAACGCTTTTATTCCACGCATTTTTCTTACGGTTTTACTATCACATTTTTTTCAGTTCGGTCGCGCAGCAAAATCCCTATCCCCTCCAAGCCTGCCGTAAGGAACTTCGTTCCAAAACTTTTGAGTATCGGTGTTCTCACAAACATGGCTCTGTTTTCAGTCTCGAGAAACGCAATCACTTTCTCGCTAGTCCACTCGAAAGCCATAGTACGTATTTAAGGAAGACAAACACCTCGTAGTGCACGCTGACATACGTAATGTGGCCGCTTCAACGTATTAATTTTCACGTTAATCTCTAATAATATCTTTCTTACCTTACGTTTAGAAAATTTCATTAACTTTTTCTTTTCCTTTCTTTCCCCTTTCCTTTTAAGACTCAAATTTCTTCGCTTTACCAAAGGTGATAAACTATCTACTACACCAGTAGGCTCAGCTGCCTTTTCTCCAGTGGTCTTAAACCAACCCATTCGCCTCGACAGCTTTAGGTGAACACCAAAATCTAATAAGGCATGTTCGTAAGGCTTCAAGGCTTCATTGGGATTGAGTTCGAGGAAATTTCGCATTTCAGTCTTTGTGTGAAAGCGATGATTGTCTGGCCTGTAAATAAAATTTAATTGTTGCAATTGAAAATTAGGCAAAATATAGCCACGGTGTCCATAGAATTCTCAAAACAGTTTAGGTAAAAAAAAACTAAAAAGTTAGTGTATTCAAAAATATATTTTTTTAATACTATAGAATAACAAGCAAACAAATAGTGCTTCTGATGGAGAGAGATAACCATCGCCTACAAACATCACAGTAGTTAATGACACAGACCAGGGCTGTAATGCTACACGTGTTAATTTACCGGTTATGTTATTATGTGTCAAAGCTTTCCAATGTTGTTTTCGACAGTAAAAAACGCAAGCACTATTTCAGCAAAAAAAAATTATCGTCCATATGAAACATACACTAAAAACAATTATCAGTCCAACCCCCCGTTTTTCCCGTTTGAATCCCAACTCCTTTGAAGCATAGACCAACGGCCGTTCTGCCAGGCAGGTCGTAAAAGGCGACCGATTGGCTATACGTGTCGGTAGTGACATCGTGACTACTAGGTGGTAGAGTTCCGCAACGTCTCACCCGGGTGTATATTACCACCGCCGTACCTATTCCTGCCGCAATAGCATCAATGTTTATCACTATCGTGTTCCGGTTTTAGTGGGTAAGGTAGCCGGTAGACTTATGCATGTGGCATTGTCATTCCGCCATTAACATACCTGTTGTATATAGGCGATGGTTTCTCTTTTCATCTGGAAAGTCATCAGTTTGTTTGCTATCTTATGACAAAAAATATATATTATTTTTAAAATTATTATATTCCTCTCAAATTAAATTCCCAGAGCAGTAGTTGTAAAAAGTATTGTATCCTACACGTGGGATAAAAAGCAAATATGAAAGTCGTGATTACGCCATTCGTTGTAAGGTTTATGAAACATTCGTAATAGACTCGTGGTTGTCGCAACTCGCCTGACGGCTCATAACGACATTTACCACACTCATCTTCATGCGAGTGTCTCATAAACCTTACGCACATGGTCTCCGAACCAGAGTATACATTTGGTTAATCATTTCCTCTAGGAAGATAACTTCTACGCTTCACAGAGTTGTATCATGAAGCTTCGTGAACGTCAACTGCGGCTAGGTGGGTGGCTTAGAAGCAGCAGAAGTCTCCATGGCACGTCGAAAAAAAAAGAATTTTAGTCGTTTTCTCCCGATTGAAAATTTATCCTGGGAGGCTTCTACTGCCTAACCCACCCACCTAGACGCAGCTGACGTTCACAACTCTCTGAACTGAAGCATTGTAGAAGTTATCGTCCGAGAGGAACTTGGTCACGAAAATCGGTCGCTGGCTCGCGTACTATCATGTCGCAACACCACGACTGTCATATTATTTGCTACTTATCCCACATGTAACATAAATAACTATTGTTACACATATATATTAATAGATAGCAAAAATGGCTCTTCTGATGGGAAAAGAAACCATCGCCTATAGACACCAAAGTTGTAAATGGTGCGTTGCTCTCAATGTGGCGGGTTAAAATTGTATGAATTACCTTTCTCCACAGTAGGCAAATTTTTGCTTGTAAGTGGTTTTAAATAATACACAGAAATAAAAACATAAAACACTAAAATATATAATTAAAAACTCAAAACCAAAATACTAAGGTCTAAACTAAATGTGGGCCCCTGTCAATAATCGAATCAACCATATTGATTGATTAGTCTTCGCTATCCACCCGACCAAGAAAGCGGTCGTCATCTTGTAAATAATCTGGTAAAAATTATCTTGCCGGTCCCTCGCGAGGTGAGCAGATAGAACTAAACTTCAATAGATTTTCTTGAAGGTTAGGTCCGTCCGATCCGTAGTCCGATCGACCAATTTCTTTGTTGACGAGATAAGGAGATCTTCATCGCCCCATATTACCGACATTAAAATAACAATCGCTTGTCGCAATAACCAGGACCGATAGATTTACGTATTCAACAAGACACGGGAATGGTCACTAACACACTACCAGCAGACTTAGAAAAAGCACTTTTACTATACGCGGGGATTAAACACGGTTTCTAACAACTATGTAATTTATACTCTCTATCGCGTACATATAGTGTGTAAAGAGAACCCTGTACGATCGTCTAAGGCACTATTTGGTAGCTTAATGTTATTATTTTATGGAAATTGATACAATTTTCAAAATATTTGGTTGATTTATGGGGAAGTTGCTCAATTTTAGTACTTAAGAGGCTAAAGTGCCTCATTTTAGAACTAAAATTATTGTGTCGATGAGTAAAAATAATTATTTTATTATTTTCTTAATAATGTCATTGACCTACCTATATACCTTTTTCAAATATTTGCTGTCATACAAACCTAATTCTGACAATTACAAATGGGAAAAAAGTAGCCACAAAGGTATCTTCACACCTGTATCCCCGAAGAGGTAGGCAGAGATACAAGTGCATCCACAATTAGCTGAAGATATTTGGTCCCACAATGTGATAGGTGGCCAGCCTATCGCCAACCGGGCACTTTCCAATCCCGGGCAACGTTGTTTTTATCACAAAACGGAAAAAATACATTTTTAAGTTGCCCGACCCAGGAATCGAACCCGGGATCTTCAAAAGTAGCCAAATAGTTCTTTAAATGATTTTTATTTATACAGTGAGTAACAAAAATATTTTTTCGTGTCTCTGACCACAAGGTTCCAAATTCTGAATCGGCCAAAAACTAATACTACTGTTTTTTCTAAGAAAAATCTCAATAGCGGCTTAAAGTCTAGTGGTGTCTTAACATACCCATGTCTTAAATGAAAATACGAGGCTGTCGGTCCTAGTTATCGCTAGGAATAAATCATAGTCCTTAAAAATTAAATGCAACAGTGGAGATCATTGCAAATCTCATTTCCGGAAAATCTTGGGAAACCACGGAGCATTTATTAAAGTTTAGTCCACTTCTTGCATGGACAAGCAATCTAGCGTTATATTGGTAAGTGATAACTTGTGCTTAATTAGAAGAAAAAGTCTATAAAACTCTAGATAATGGTCCGATTATTAGAAAACATCTCAAATTTATTTTAGGTGATTACTTATATGGTAACCCGCCATTGTTCTTTATAAAAACCGTTTGCATAGAAGAGTAGTTTTTAATAATATCCACAAGCAATCATTAACTTACACACATAAAGGTGAGAAATATAATATTATTGTGTCACCATACCCTATAAGAACAACGTCCCATTTCCCCGCAGACTGTCCTAAACTTCTGCGAACCATATGCTTCATCCAACCCGGTGGCAACCTTTTATCTTCCACCTAAGAGGAAAAACTATGTAGTTAATTTTATTAATTCAGAGATGCTTTTTTATAGCAAAACAAACAAACAAGCAGATGACTAGTGATGGAAAGAGGTAACCATTGACACCAAAAATATTAATGGTGTAAATATAAATGGTCCATATGACGAGATGATAATGCCACGTGTATAAGTTTACTAAATTGGATAGTTTGCATCGTCGGCACTTGGTGAAACTGCATTTTAAATTATGTATTACAAATAAACTCACTTGTACTTCCAGTTCACATATATTTAAATTTTTTTACTGTTCACATCCAATCGGTGTCGCTTATTAAAGCATCATCAGGGATGTTTTACACATATTTTATAATATCTTTAACATATTTTTTACAATTCAAGTTACATTATTAGCTACTCTTTATATATATATATATATATATATATATATATATATATATATATATATATATATATATATATATATATATATATATATATATATATATATTCCACTTTTTGGGGAAAAAATACCACGTTGGTAACCCAGACAGCCAGTTGTTTGTGTCAAATTGAAATATTTGTCTAATACCCACCTATAAAGAGTAGCTAATAATGTAACTTGAATTGTAAAAAATATGTTAAAGATATTATAAAATATGTGTAAAACATCCCTGATGATGCTTTAATAAGCGAAACTGGTTGGATGTGAACAGTAAAAAAAATTAAATATACGTGAACTGGAAGTATGACTTTATTTGTAATAAATACATAATATAAGTTTACTGGCCACCTTACCCTCCATACCAGAACAGCATAGTGACAAGCGCCAAACACGGGAACCAATCCCAAGAAAGAAGTTGCGAAATTCTACCAGCTAATCTATACGGTAGTATGAAACCTTTGCCAATCGTTTACCTTTTACGAAGTAACTAGCAGAGGGGCAGCCATTTTACAAAAAGAACCCAACCAACACAGTAAAGCTGTACATATTTTAAGCCAATGAATAGTGGTTCTCCGGATGAAAAGCGATAACTTATAAATTTTATGGATCTTATAAGTAAATTGGCAGGGAAAATATGCTAAATTTAACCAGCTACCTTACCTTGCTTACAAATATTAAAGATGTTATTAGTGTATTTCTATTCGTGTGGCAGGAATGAAATTCAAATGCACAAGTTAATGTTAAACCTTACCCATCAAGTCTGAATGTAATAGGAATATGTAAAACAATGGCATCGTACTTGAGCGAGATATTAAAGAGGTCTGTAATTTAGTATTATAAGACCTGCGCAACTTTGCCCACGTTTAGATTGACAGATTATCATTGTAAGATATTTCATAAAATCTTTCATATCTTATTTCAGACCCTTAAAGGTCGATTTGAAAACAAAACTATCTTCTCGCAAATTTCATCAAAATTAGGTCAGCGATTTAGCCGTAAAAGTGAACAGACAAAATTTCTCATTAATATAGATTAGAGGTGGAAGTAATTACTACTACTACTACTACTACTACTACTACTACTACTACTAATACTACTACTACTAATACTACTACTACTACTACTACTACTAGCTACTTTTAATATCACGTCGTGAAGTTATTTGTTTTTTGTCAATATTATATCACGGGAGATAAATCAAGACCGTTATATTTTATTAGTAACCATTATTGTCACAGTGGGTGCATTTTATTCCATATGTTTCATCGCCCCGCAGTGATTACAATTTGTAAGTGATTAGTAAAGAGAAACAAAATATTAAACAAATTCTCACTTCTAGCTCGTGGCACGGTGTTGTTCAAATGTTGTTGCTTTGTCTCTTTCGCACGATGGATTTTTGCGAATTATAAGCTTAAGTAGTAGCTTGGCCCACGTAAATTAAGTCATGTTCGCGTTCTATATAACAGACGGTTTTAATACATATAACTGGTGCGACAAGTGAATTATTTCATAACGAGTGATATAACCAGTGATGCGTGAAAAGTGCAATGCCTAATATAGATTAACAATATCAGTATCATATCTAGTCTTCGCTCGTCTTTTACGGGCTGCCTTAAGAAAGAATATGATTACTACTAATACTCACCTGTACACTACGTCTCGGAAGACCAGGCTTATTATTTGCATCCAGCTTAACTTCAGACTCTAACTCACAGACAGTGCCCACAGGTTGCCCGTTAACCCACTTGCAGCACCACTCGCCAGGTAACAAGAAATTCGGCGGCATTTCTTGCGGCGTCTGTTTCGCTAACTCCTCAGTTTTCATCATCATCTGCTTTTTCATCTCTTCAACCTGTCTCTTCATCTCCTCCAATTCACTTTTCACTTTTTCTACTTGTCTCTTGACTTTCTTCTCTTGTAACAATCGAAGCTTTTTGTTCTTTTTAATCTTAGACAGCTTCTTCTTTGTTTTTTCAGTGTCGTCTTCTTTAGCTACTTGTATGGGAATAGTTATTGGTGTGGTCACATTAGAAACACTTGAAGGATTTTCTTCCCCTTTTTCTGTCACCACTGGTTCTGGTGTTTGACATTTTACTTGTATCTTTGGTGAATCAATCTTCTCAGCCGCGTTTAATCCAACTTCTAATTTATTGATAACTTCTTTAAATTTATCCATTACTTCTTCATGTTTAATTTCATCAGGTTTTTCAAACTTCTCCAGTTTAACTTCTTCCTCGCTAGCCTGTAGTATTAAACCATTGTTATTACATATCTTAATCTTAAGATGGGAAGAGTGAAAAAGAAAACCGAGTGCATATCACGATTCACGACACACCAAAATTTGCTTTACTTTCTTCAAAATATTCGTGACTCACTTCATACATACACGCCAGTCGCGTAAACTCCCGACACTACCTTCTGACTGCACCAAATATAGGTATGTGATCAATTATTACGAACGCGGTCCGCGAGATTCACACCACATATTTTTTGTAGTGATCTTATCTCGACTGCGTTAATTCTACATTAATGGTCCGGAAAGACCATTGTAGAATTAACGCAATAGAGATATCCAACCCAACTTTCACTTCCATACAATACCAAGTGATAAACACAGAACCATGCAAAGGAAGACAGGCAACTGAATAAAGTTGTGTAGTGATTTATCTAACACTATTCTCTGTACAGATTTTAACCCATACAGCGTAGCAGAAGCAGTATCCAGTTAATAAATACAACATCTTGGAAATAATGTTGTTGTTAGACTGTACACAAAAAATAAACCCAAAAATTTTAGACACTGAATATTTTTATACAAAATTTTGTTTTTTCGAATAAAACAGTCAATTATAAAATGAAAATAATGAATATAATTACTATAATTTAATACAGAAATATGTATTATGGTACATATTTAGATTAGTTTACAAGTGCATATTATTTTTCGCTAGCTGACTTGCGCTGCTTCGCTCGCGGGTAACTTAACATGTCGTCAATGCAAGAAATTTCATACAATATGTCACACCCTTTTTTTCCATATAAGGAGATGAATTTGGAAAATTATATTGGGAGAGTTGGCTAAGGAGACTAATTCGCCTTCCGTCAGGAAGTCGTGCGTTCTGGTGTCTTGACAAGGCTATTCCATCGTCACTACCACCATTGCGCAAACCGAATGAAAAGCGGGTGAACGGGGCTTTTTTTTGCGCACAACTGTCATCTTGATGATGAGGAAAGCCTCCACCCACAATACCAATAAATAGGAACTCCATTCTCGACATCTTATTTATATACCACTGTTAGGCGAGCTTTGCTTTCCCTCAACATCCATAAGTTAAAAGGGTCTGACGGTATTCCCGCCATTGTAATAAAAATGTACGCTCCCAAGCTTACACCGACGTTAACGCACCTTTTCCAACTCTCTTACAAAGTGAATTCTTCTTGCAGAACGGAAGTCTGCCCTAGATCACCCCGTTCCCAAAAGACGTGACAAATCAGACCCGTTAAATTACAGGCCTACAGCGATCACCTCGTTGCTCTCAAAAGTGATGGAGTCTATCATTTAAAAAAGTTATTACAATACCTGGAAGATCATCAGGTAATAAGTGACAAACAATACAGTTTTCGTCGGGGTCCCTGTGGTAGTGATCCTCTGGTCTACCTTACCTATTGCTGGACTACAGCCATTGAGGGCAAAGATAGGCGTTTGCGGTCGGCCTCGATTTTGCTAAGGCCTTTGACAGGGTTTGGCCTAGGACACTTTTCTCAAAACTGCCACCTTACGGATTGCCCGCGAAACTACAAATGTGGATCGCCAGCTTTTTAGCGGCCGCAGTCCGCGAGATCCTTTATACCATATCGTCGTGACAGTATATGCTCCAAGGCGGAAATAATTAAAGGTGGTGTCCATCAAGGCTCTGTTTTATCACCAACAGTGTTTCTTCTGCATATCAATGCTATGCTGCAAAATAACTGCATTCATTGCTATGCGAACGACAGTACAACATTTGTTTTTATATACAAGTCGTGTGAATCTTTCGCGGGCACAGGTAGGTGAGAGTCGCCATAGGCTTGTTTCTGAAATTGAAACATCTCTAGAGCGGCTCTCATACTAGGGCGAGCAAAACCTCTTGTCATTTAACCCTCAGAAGATTCAGGGCCTGTACGTTATTCACCAAAAAGAATCCTTTTATCAAGGCTCGTCTATTCCGGAATAGCTCCCTCACCATCTCTGACAGCATTAACATTTTAGGTGCAAGAGACATCAAGTTCCGTAATCATTTGGAGAGTAAAGCTAAGATAGCTTTAACTAAAAACTAGGGGTTTTGAAACGTGTTAGGCGATACTTCACGTTTGGCCATATGCACATGCTTTATAAAACGCAAGTTCGAACACACATGGAGTATTATTCGCACCTTTAAGCCAAAGCACCTCAGTATCAAACCCTCCAATGTGATAAAATACGCAGAGCAGCACAGCTTGTTGACAATCCTGCTCTCTATAATAAGGAGTGTTCTGATGAGTTATTTTAGTGCCGGCATCCACGTTCCGCCATCACACTACACGCCATAGTAAAATTCCATCCAAACCCTATTGACGATTGGTCATCCATGACTGTTCGATTTGCTCTTCCCTTATTTATACAAACAGTCAAACACTGGAACAGGTTACTGCACACTGTTTTTCTGAATAGCTTTGATATTGGATTTTTTAAGAGGGTCAATAAAATTATCAGAAGCCGGCATCGCATTGGTAACTAACTTTTTGTGTTGCTTATGTCCATGGGCAGTGGAGACTGTTGTCCATCAGGTGACCCACTTGCTCATTTTCCTGCAGATAATATAAAAATGAACCTTTCTTATTTCTCCAAGTCCCTGTACAAGGGTTTAGGCTAGACGTTGATGTCAATTTGTGAGTCACGACTTTTCTTTTTACATTATTTGTCATAATAAGTATTTCTGTAATAAGTATGTAATAGAATAGTAGTAGATTAGTATGTATTTTAGATAAAAAATCAGGTTTTTTTTTAAGATGTACATTGATAACTTACAGGTTCTGCAGACAAATTGGCATTCTGTTCATCTGAGTTAGTAGTCGAATCGTGTTCAGGTGTATTATCATTCAACTCTTCTTTAAAAGTATAATCTTCTTTAATGCCAGTTTCATTAATATCATTTAATGATTCATTATTCAGGTCTCCCACTATTTCTTTTTTTATGCCTAAATCATGGGGTTCAATAAGATCTTCTTTAACATCCGATTTTATTATAGTTCCTATTATAGAAGCCACAGCATCTAGGAATAAAATATTAGTGTACATGTAACCCAAACTCTTTTAAACTTGAGTTATTATTAGGCAAGAATATGGTTTGTGACCCACGAAAACTTATTATAATCAAAAAAATTGCAGACTTACAAAAACCAAAAACTTGGACTGCAATATGTTAGGTCAAGCAGTTACATTGCTGACCTTTTAGGAATAGTTTAACATTTTATTTATTACCTACTCTTCTTGATTGCAAGAAGAGTAGGTAGTACCTACTCTTCTTGGATCAGTTATCACCACAGACCACACAAATACTAATGTTGGGCGGAAAAGGTGTACTCACTCATATGAGCATATGCTTGTAAATGTCAAACGCTTGTAGATATAGTACTTCGCGAAAAAATGTAAATATGCCAGACTGTACTACTTCATCGTGCCGAATACGAAGCCAAGGCTTAAAAATACCATTTTATTTGTAAACTAGCTGTTGCCAGCGACTTCGTCCGCGCGGACTTCGTTTGCTCCGCACTGCTTCCCCCTTAGGTGATAGCGTGATAATAGGTAGCCTATATGTTGACCCGACCTATTAGTAATATTCATGTAAAATTTGAAGTAAAACCATGCAGTACTTTTTGAGTTTACCCCGGACATACATACAGACAACAGACATACAGACAAACAGACAAAAATTCTAAAAACTATATTTTTGGCTTCGATATCGATTGTATGTCACACCCCAAGTATTCTTTTAAAAAAATATTCAATGTACAGTTTTGACTTTCCTACGATTTTATTATATGTATAGATACTAAGCATTTCTGGGCATAAATACAAGCTACACTGACCACCTAATAAATTACCTTGAAAGGCATATTCAGTTTAATCTGTGATTACCACCATACATTTTCTGAAATTTATCAATTTACCACAGGCGTTTTATCATTTGAAAAGGTAATAAATATGAATAATAATGTCTAGTACAAGTTTGACCAAGTTTCTCCTTATAAATTTGTTTTGTTGTTGATTTTTCATATTTTTATATAAAATTCCTATGAAACAATACTTTTTTAAATTGGCGTTATGAAATATAATGCACAAATCACACAATTTCAATTACAATTTTTAAAGGAAATGTAGCATTGCGGTTATATTGTGCCTTTACTAATATTTTTCATTCACAAGTCATTATTTATTTTATTTTATTTTAATAACGTAATTTAATAAATCAATGTTAAAATATACCTGGAATTTCTTTAGGCTCTTCATTCACACTGATAGTTTCTTCTGATTCTTGTTTTATCTTCCTTCTATAACCATGTTTGGGTTTTCGTTTTTCTCTTACAATAGGTTCTTTTCTTTCCTGTGGGGTATTTTGTATTCGTTTCTTCTTTTGTCCAATATTAAATATTTCTTTAATGTTAAGCTTTCTTTTCATCTCACGACGTTCTATTTTGGAGCCTAGATAATCACGTGTAGGATCGAATAAATGAGTGTGGAATGGAGGATTCAAAACTCCAACTGCTGTGGTTGGTCCGACTCCCTGGAGTGTAGGGGAAGGAGTAGATGTTGTGGGCGACATTGTTGTATCAACAGTTAGATCACCCATTTTTGTGGATTTTCTGTATTTGTAAATTCTCGAAGAGGAAACCTTCCATTGAAACCCATCATCAAATACGACTTCATATTCGTCTGAAAAAAAAATAAACTTGTTAATTCAATTTTATTTAATTACAACTTAACAAATCTTAATACCTAAAAACTAAAAAACTTAATACCTAAAATATTTTGTTTTTTATTTTTACACAACCATCAACGTGAATTAAATTCTTAAAAACCTGACAAAAATGCTCCTGATTTTGCTTCTTAAAACCTAAAATCAATAATTTGCATTTTCACTATTAACGTGACTGGTTGGTGTTGGATTTCCGTAATGTCTCACCGGATTTGATGCCAAATCTCTACCTATTCCTGTCCTAACGGCGACAACGCTTGTCATTGCTGTATTCCAGTTTTGAAGGTTAGGTTTTCGTGTATGTTAAAGTAATGCATGTGAAATCAAACCCTTGCCACTCAGTTGGCAAAGCACTATTAACTATCTGGTGTCTACAAGCCATGGTCATCTCTTTCTGCTTCATCATCATTCTTCTCATCTATATTAGGCAGACCTAGATTCGTACCTTTCGCGTAGCTCGATTTAGCTGTCATAATCCCTATCATTTGTTGGGTGAAGCTATAACAAACCCCCAATTAGTTTTTATTCGGATTCCACAAATAATTCTTTAAAGGCTTCAATACAATCAATGATTTGTTGATATTTTTTGGAGGAGTTAGGCTGATTAAAAGCGGCATCCCAACATTAAAAGCTAGCTTGGGTGGCAGCAGTAGCCCCATTTTAAAATCAAACACAAAAGGCAACATGTCGTCGAATTGCGGAAATTCGCCCATGTAAAAATTATTCCAAAAATATGCACTGTCTATCACAATCTGAGCATCTAATGACATCTATTCATTTTGCCTACTTCACGTTATGATATTCATCAATACTCGAAATCTACACACTACATTAGCTTGTCAACTTACGCATATAAAAGTCTTCATGAAAATAATAAGATCTGACTTGTTACTATGAGATACTTGTTACTATATTAATTACGTATAGTCAAGAAAATATATAATTTATTAGGCGGTAGAATTTTACGGAGTCCCGCCCGGGTTTTGCTCCACCTTACTTAAAGTTTTCGTATTAACCTCTGTTTATATTAAATACTGTAAAGCCACAGGTAACTTCTGTAATAATCTCTTCCACATTGATCGCAGCGCACCATAGTTGCCTCTTTCCATTAGGGAAAGGCACTTCTGCTTGTTTACAATGTCAAAAGTCTACCGTGTAAAGGCGGAAACAGACACTGCGAGGCATGTACAGCACACGGTACTCATTACGTGTTTTGCAATCTGTGAACGTTCATAGTCGTAACGAGGCATGTGCAAATTTATATCACTGCGTACGTTGCGGAGGTGTGCGGCGCATGCCTCGCAATGTACGTATTCGCCTTAAGGCGCGTTTCAATTAAAAATTACCATTTCCCAAATGTTTGGCAATCGTAGCAGCAAATCTACGATTATCTCTCCACCGTGCTAAGCATCTCTCACCAACTGAATAAGTCAACATCTGCTTATTTTCTGTCATCTGCTTATTTTCGGTAATCTGCTTATCAGTCATACTTTCATTTTTGGTTATCTTTACATAAGGATTGGGTGTATTGATGGTAACTGTGTCTGTTGCTGAAGAAATCGTCACAGGTTCATTCGCAGGTTTTGAATTGATTGGTCTTAGTCTCGGGCTATTTACACTTATCCACTCGTCAGGTCTGAAAAAATATTACACTTTACTACATCTTTAAATCTTTCCTTTTTAATATTATTAAAGATTTGGATGGTAAAGTTCTGCAATGTCGTGTTTAAGTTTGGTACCATCGCCTCAACCTGTCTTGCTGCAATACTGTTTACTGTCGTAGAGACAACTACTACGTGATAGAGTTCTGCAAAATCTTGACTGCTTTTGGTATCATAACCTTTCATATTATGACGCGGTAACATTAGAGCTTGTTAGAGGGTAAGGTAGCCAATAAACCACGCAAATGACAACGGACTAACATGTATCAGTAGTAACTTTTATAATTTCATTTTGTTTCCGTCTTTTACACTTCACTAGGTGGTAGAGTTCTGCATCGGCTCGACCGGGTCAGGTACCACCGCCTTACCTATTCCTGCCGCAATAGCGTCAGTGCTAGTCACTGTCGTGTTCCGGTTTGGAGGGTAAGGTAGCCGGTAAACTTTTGCATGTGGCATTAGACCTCGCCACAAGATAGCAACGCACCATTAACATCTTTGGTGTCTATAGGCGATGGTTGACTGATGATTGGTTTCCATCAGGAGACCCATCTGCTTGTTTGCTATCTTATGATATAAAAAAATTACATCAGGAATAATGTTGGTCTAGTAATCAAACATTTTCTTTTCAGTATCAGTGGTCTAGTAATTTATTTAGCCTGTTCAGCATAAATCCCAGGTTAGGCAAAGTGTTATTGGAGTATCTATATAGCATATAATTAAAGCTACGTGATTCAGAGTCACGTAAAGCAAGCTGTTTGTCCAAATTATCGTAACAAATGCGGAAATGGGTGTTATCACTCATTATGTTAGCTGATGAATTTTGTATCTATGAACATTCGGATCACCCTACTTAACTTCAAAGAGGCTCTGGTGATATTTATTTTTAATTAAATGTATATCGCATATTTTTCTATTATTTTTTGTAATGTTATAAAATTTGAATAAGCAAAGCTTTCAATCAATATCAAAAATCGGTCAAATACTTATTTCAGTATCGAACAAAACGGCGAGGATAAAATTTCAAATAAATGTAAATTATTACTAAATATTTATGAAAGAAATGTATTACATTTTTTTACAATCGTCTCTATGGTCTAGTAGTCCGGTGTCGGTGTTGACCACATGAAGTTCCACGTTCGATTCCCGGGTCGGGCATTTCAAAAATGTATTTTGGCAGTTTTCTGGTAAAAATAACTTTACCCGGGATTGGAAAGTGCCCGGATGTCCTATCACATTGCGGGAACAAGTATCGGTTTATCGTGGGTGTACTTGTTGTACCTCTGAGGTAGGCAGTATTCGAGGATACGGGCGTAAGGAAAATTTTTAATATTACATTTTTAAATAAATGTTCGTAGCCATGTTTAGAAATAGTGATTTTTACCATAAGTTGGTGAGTGAATTCTAAACTGAACTTTTATTACGTAAATATACATAATATCTTCCGCGAATTATAGCTAAAAAGGCTAGAAAGAGAGCTTAATGTAATATTAACTTAATTGCATACAATCTATGTAAAGAGCATGTGGGCCGCCATCATGGGTTTATAGAAATTAAATTACACTAAAGGGTCATTCATTTTAGATGAAAATAATGTTTATGAAAGGTGAATATCATTGTTTGTAATTAAGTACTAAAAGTAGATGCAAGTTTAAAGACATTACTCTATTATTTAAGTAATGTATAAATATTATCAACATATAACCATAATAATTTATTATTAGTTAAATATTCATGAAAAAGTCACGCGCCGTGGCTTGTTAGATTTGTGTCATTGAATCGTAAGGGTCAATTTATACTAGCGCAGAGTCGAAGCGCATCGAAGCGTCAAATTCTTTACAACTAAAGCAAAGCCACACGAATGCGCGCGTTTCACCAGAATACGCGCGCACTCTCTTTACGTACGTTTAGTATTGGGCATCAACAGCAGTGCTATTGAATCACTTGCCAGTTGACTCTCGTAGCTGAATCGTGTGTAAAATGGTTGACATTGATCTTGCAATTATATTACTTATATCGGAAGTTAAAGACGAAAAAGAAAGCGGAAATATAGTATTGATACTGATGACGCGTAGGTTCGCTAGTGGGCGCATGGCTACGCAAGAATGCGCGCGTAATCAATCAGCGTTGTTCACGCGCAGACGCGCGAACTCCGAAGAATGAGCGTGTCTTTTTAAAATCTCAGAAGTAATGTGTGCGTTACGCTGTGGAGTTAAGTTTGAATTTGTTATGTTTAGTTTTGGATAGACGTTTCGACTCTGCGTTAGTATAAATTGACCCTTATTTATTTTGCACGCGTAAAGTATTTTGGTTTAAAGGTATATTTTCATGAATTATTAATATTTTAGATAAAAGTGCAGAATTTCTTTTTTTTTTTTTTTTTAATATTACACTTAATGTAGTTATTGAATAAATGCTGTAAAATTTGTGATCGTTTTTTCTGTCAAGACCATGGCTAATTCCTTTGTTGCTTAAATAATCTGTAGTTTATTATTTGGCGTTGGCAGACCTTAAATAAAAGACAGTGATGCCAACGCCAAATAATCAAATTTACAGGTTAGAGAAAGACTATTTATATCCATATTGGTAAGCTGTTTGACAAAAATAGTACTTATGTTTGCCAACATGGGTTCAATAGTCTTTCTGTAAGATCAGCTTGTTTGTGCATTTGTTGTATCTTATCGAGCTTACCACGTCAAAACCGTGGTTACAATATTGCAAATAATTATTTCATGTATTAGTTGGGCAGTATTATTCATATATCTTGTAAATTAACTAACAATATAGAACAGACGTTTTTGATTTGATGTTATGTGAGCCACGGTTCAAAATAGTCACAACCATAGGAGTCACGACCATAGAATCTGTGTTGTCATCATGAAGTATTAGGTATAGGTGGAGCTAGCACTCGTATTATTCACTTGAAACACATATTTATGTTATATCTCTGTCTATGAGGTCTCTCCGTCTCTTTTTATACAGCTGTGTTAGAAAGAGAGGGTACGACCTCAGAAAATAGCAGCAGTATTTAAAATTGTGTTTCAAGTAGGTATTAGAAGTGCTGCCTCCAGATATAATACAGCATCATGGTTGTCATGGTCGTGACCGTTAAATTGTTAAGACTGTTTAGAGTAGAAAATTTATGTTTTTAACTACTAAAAGTCTTCACAAAATTTGATTCTTAATAGTTAAGACTTGAATAATCACAACAATAATCAATCAATGATAACTTTTCTGAGACCTAATATGTGTAACGAAACATTACTTTTAAGTGATTTATTTTTACTTTTATAAATAAAAGATCATTTCATATCATTAACCATAAGCTTCATTGAGATTCTAACATAATTAAATCATTGCTGGTCACAATCATTGGGACTTGTAACGACTATTTAGCTCTATAGTCACAAACGTGGTTCAATCGTCTCAATCATGGAAAGCACAATTTAAAAAAAAAATGAGTTTTTCAGTGTTCTATCATAGTTCTAGCGTGGCGAAGCACTTTATTGTTCGACATATTTTGCAAAAAAAATAGTATAAAAACCGGAATTATATTTGCACTTCACTTCATTATTTTTTATGTGACTCAAACTAAGAATGACTCTATAACTATGATTTAAATAATTTTTATTAAAAAAATCTGCATATCTACCAATTTGAAAATCTCATATTCGTTATAGTTAATTCTGACCAATACAAATTTCAACCTAATCCCATCAAGTGGTTTATGTGATGATTTATGCCGTGCAATATTATACATATGTGCGTGCTGCGATTTAAAGTCAGTCAGGATACATAAGTGTAATTTGCAATCTACATATAAATTACAAATTATAGTATGTTTTACAAACTAATTATTGACTAGCCTCAATAAAACAAATTAATCTGTTTTCTTGGACAATAAGCACTATACAAAAAATTTATTACTTACCTTATTTACCTACTGAACACCTAGTTACAACAGGAAACTCGAAAAGAATAAAGTTGTATTTACCACCAACGGAAACAATGAAATAAATGTAAATTTCAATTCTTGAAATCATCACTGCAACTTGTTGACGCGTTGCTAGGGGCAACGATATGTTTTGTTTACAAACTTTAATAGCATGTTACTATAGAGATATCCAGCCAGCAATTTCGAAACATTAAGTTTTTATATAAAACTAGCTGTTGCCCACGACTTCGTCCGCGCGGAGTTCGTTTACTCCGCACAGCTCCTCCCCCGTAGGTGATAGCGTGATAATATATAGCCTATTTAGTTAGTAATATTCATACAAAATTTGAAGTAAATCCATGCAGTACTTTTTGAGTTTACCCCGGACATACATACAGACACACAGGCAAACAGACAAAAATTCTAAAAACTATATTTTTGGCTTCGATATCGATTGTAGATCACGCCCCAAGTATTCTTTTAAAAAAATATTCAATGTACAGTTTTGACACTCCTACGATTTTATTATATGTATAGAAGATATGTTGAATCCTTTGGAATCATTAAGCTGCCGGCCTAGTATATACGATATGAGATGTCTTACTCAAATTATGTTAGAATTCTATATTAAATATCTTATTAGGGATCACAAAAACTTTTCATTCTTGCGGATAACTTTTTTGTCGTTGGATCCCTCATGAACTGACAGCGGAGCAAAAGCGGGCTCGCGTGGAATGGTGCTCACAGATGCTACTGAAGTACGACCACGGACATTCTAATGCTGTTTGTGACATTGTCACAGGAGACGAAACGTGGATTTATTGTGTCGAACCCGGAAAAAACAGCAATATTGTGAATGAGTGTTTGAAAATGAGAACAGGCCAACAAAAGTGAGACAGCAAAGATAGAGGAAAGGAGTGATATTCTACCATTTGTTTACCCAGGATGTTAAAAAAAGTTCGCGAAAGACGACCCAAAAGCCGCATTCTCCTACACCATGATAACGCTTCTTCACACACGACTAACAAAACAAAGTGTTTTTTAGCTTCCGAAAAAGTACAGTTCATCACTCATCCTGCGCATAGCCCCGACCTAGCACTCTGTGATTTCTGTATTTTTCCCAAAATCATAGATTTGACGAGAGGTTTTATTTTTACCAACTCCGAAGAGGCAGTGATAGCGTTCAATCAGCACGTAGAAAACATGCCTTCAGATCTGTGGTCCTCCTGTTTTAAAAAATGGTTCGATCGCATGAAAAATGTTTATAATGTAAAGTAGATTATTTTGAAAAGCAATAAACATAATATTTTGGTTATAACATGTTGTTTTTTTAAGTTACGCAAAACTTATAGTGTGACCTACGTAGAAGCACTGTGATTTTTGGACCTTATATTTTCCATCAAGCATCAAGTCCAAGCTGCACATGTGTAAAAAGTCTAATCTTTTCAACTTTCACAAAACTAACAAAGTTTGCATGACACTGTAATTTTCTAACGCAATAAATTGTTTTTTTTGTATACTAAAAAAAACAAAGTCATCCCAACTCTAATTTCTTTCTGTAGTGCTTTGCAATGAGTTTTATAACAACATGCATACATATCTTCACGCCAAATCCTTTACAAGGTAAGCGGAAAGAATAAAGTGCCATATGTCATGGTCCAGACAGACTTGCCTTGCTTCCTGCACATGCAAAACCATATTGAAGGAATTGTGATGTTGATAAACGGGCCTACAGTTTGTCACATATAAATTACTAGCTGTGCCCGCGACTTCGTTCGCGTGGAAAAAAATCTAAAATAAAAACCCTCATAGTTCCCGTTCCCGTGGGATTTCCGGGATAAGAACTATCCTATGTCCTTTCTTGGGTCTCAAACTATATTTGTACCAAATTTTATCCAAATCGGTTCAGTGGTTTGGCCGTGAAAGCGTAACAGACAAACAGACAGACAGACAGACAGAGTTACTTTCGCATTTATAATATTAGTATGGATAGTATGGATAAGAAACTCTATACATTATTGTTATAAAATAAAATGAAAATATATATATATATATATATATATATATATATATATATATATATATATATATATATATATATATATATATATATATATATATATATATATATATATATATATATATATATATATATATATATCGATATCAATACAATTTTGCACTACAAGGGTAGCAAATCTGGGTTTCTAAAAAGGATGCTGAGATGTATATGCTAGATACTGATATCCTGACTCTTAGACGTCTTATTAGATAATTCTGAGTTTGTTTTCAGCCAAGGAATGGATAGAAATTTAAATAACTATTTTTCTAGTATATTGTAACTAACATATTTTCACGCCAGATCCCTTACGGGGTAGGCAGAGAGAACCGAGTGCCATACATCACGATCCTTGCAGGCTTGTCTTGCTTCCTCCACATTCATCACTGTCTTCATACACACACGCCGGTTGCGAAGACTATTAATGTATGTATGTATGTATTGTAACTAACATATTGTTACAATTAATCTAGAAAAGTGAAGAATTAAAACGCTGGAAAATCGATAAATAAAAGAAAGAGATAGACTGCCTCTGTTGATAAACAACAGCCGCCGTCACTCAAGCAGCTACAACATAATGAATCTTCTGTCATAAGGGTGAAGAACATGGTGTGTACTTACTTGGACTTATTTACAATTAGAATTGTTTATTGTTTAAGCGATAAATTTGGATTTTTCGGGAACCAGGTAGAACTTTACCCTGGGTATAAATAGAGATGTGTTGACAAATAGATGGCAGTTTTTATAAAGCGATCGAGAGCGATACTTGAACAGTGCGAAGCGAGAAGTGTTTTAGTGATTCAGTCGGTTAAGTTTAGTGTTAGTACAACGAGTGTGACTAGTGTATAGAGTGTATTTACGTTAGCTTATCAGTGTATTTATCATTGTATTTCATTGTAGTGTATTGCACCTTACTGTTGTAAAGGCACTGTTTTAATATAAGTGGTGTTTTCTTGTGTAAAAAAACCCAACGATTTTTAAAACCGACAAAGAAGTCTTATCTATATACATAAAATAAAATCGTAGGAAAGTCAATGTATGTCCGGGGTAAACTCAAAAAGTACTGCATAGATTTGCTTCAAATTTTACATGAATATTACTAACAGGTCGGGTCAACATATAGGCTACATATTATCACGCTATCACCTACGGGGGAGGGGCTGTGCGGAGTAAACGAAGTCCGCGCGAACGAAGTCGCGGGCAACAACTAGTATTTTTATATTTGAATCCTATAAAAACTAAGTAAAATATGATATCAAAATCAAATTGCCAAAAATATTTTTTTTTTCACAATATTACAAAATTATAAAAAAATATTTATGAGGTTGATATGAGGAGCAATTAATCCCAGGCTTGTTTGTCTTCTAAATAATCTGAGATTTTATAATACCCTTTTTTTACAGTTTTGTTTTAACACATTTTTTAAATTTATTGACTGGTAGATCTCTTATAGTTTCGGGAAGTTTATTGTAAAAGCGTATACATTACCCCATGAAAGAGTTACTTATTCCGTGGAGACGAAATGCACGCACTACAAGATTGTTTTAGTTCCTTGTGTTCAGTGAGTGTACGTCTCCATTTTTTTAAACAAGCAAATATTTTTACGAACGTACATCAAGTTCTCAAATATATATAACAGTTAGGATATTGATTTCCTTAAATTTTTCTCTCAGGGAAACCCTCAGGCTAAGATTTTAAATTGCCCTAACAGCTTTTTTCTGCAATACAAATATAGTATTTATTTCTACAGAATATCCCCAGAGAAGAATCTAAAGTATACAATTCTTCTCTGTCGACATCAGTTAACTGTCTCATTTTTTTAACTGCATAAGCTGCTGAACTAAGTCTGTTTGCTAAATTATTAATGTGCAGTCCCCATTGTAATTTCTTAAAAATAATACTTAAAAACGCAGTGGAATCCACCAGATCCAGTTTGTTTCCATCCAGTTGTACACTGCTATCTACATGCCTTACATTAGGCAATGAAAATTTAACACACTTGGTTTTGTTACCATTTAATAAAAGATTGTTTGTACTGAACCAGTGTACAACTTTTGAAATCGCATTATTTACTTCGTCTACTTACCAACTACGTACTAAGGCGAGTCATTTATGTAAATTAGAAACAAGAATGGACCAGGTATAGAGCCCTGCGGGATACCCATGGTTACAGCAGCACCAGTGAAACTTTTCCCATTAATATCAACTTTCTGAATTCTTGCATTTAAGTAAGAAATCAGAAGATTGAGAGCCTTATTTCTAACTTCATAGTGGTGTAACTTCTTGATTATTTTAAGTCACAGACACAGTCAAATTCTTTAGACAACACACACACTCTTTTCACAGAACACCCCAAATGCATCCTGCGAATCCTCCCAGGCTTTTTCAGTAATTCGACAGACAGTTGAGCGACGTTTCGTAAAACCGAATTGTTTAGTGTGAAATTCGGATTTCTGAAACTATTTTATAACGCATTAGTACTTTTGTTTCGCTATAAGTATAGAAAAAAATATTTTAAACCTATTGACCGATTCGTTTCTTAAAGTGTCTTCAGGAAAGAATATTACGTCCTGAAGATGCTTTAAACGAAACTGGTCAATACATTTTTAACAATATTTTATACACTTCTAGTGAAATAAATTACAAGTGCATTATAAACTAGTTTCAACAAATAATGTATTCTTTAGGTAAATTAAGAAAAGCTGTTGCTTCTTATTAATTTGGGTCATATGTATAACAATACCAGCTTCTGTAGATGCATGAGAATCTATGTTCGACTTCCACTCTGAATTCTACTTGCCAGAGTCTATATGTTTATTGGCTGGAATCCTGTCAAATCACAGGTCATTATTCATAATAGCAAATAATTATAAATAACTGCATATCTGCCTCTAAAATATATATGGCAAACCCATATAGGCTCATATTGCTATAGTTTATTTTTTATTTTAGAGAAATAAATTAAAAAAGGAGAATTTTAATATATAACTTACTTATTTATAGCATTTCCATAATGGACCAATACTTCCATTTCATCATAGTCAACTTCGGTTATTTTTGCAGCATACCATAGTCCAGCATAATCTTTGGCTTCTACTTCAGAACCAACTGATAGGGCAATACTATTACCTAAAATTCAAACATGAACACTGTATGAGGTAATATAAAACTCACATTTAGATATTGGTTATGGTGATTTTGAGTTGAAAAATCTAATGTTTATTTAAAACAATATCTTAAAAGCTGTAACTTGTGAACGCGATGACCGATTGAACTTCTTAATGGCATTTAATGAGACTTTTTGAGCTCTAAGTGTTGTGTTTGGTACAATATCAATTTATGCAAATGTAGCCAAATTTTTCACCAACGATAAATAGAAAACATTAAGATACCAATGCTTTGATTTTGCACACGGCAACTATAATTCATCAAAATGAGTACAGCTGTTTTAATAAAACGTATGGACTTGTAAAATATGAAAGCAAGAGTGCTATCAGGCCTGGGCAAGTGCAACCGCATTTTATGATGCAAAACCCAGCCTGCTCAAAAGAGTACAGTTTTGTGTCTAGGTACTTCAAGGTAAGGCAAAGTCAGAGCACACTAACAGAATTGGCGAGAAATTAGTTCGCCTGACATGGTGAACACATGCATCTTGGTCCTTCGTCAAAGCTGTTTTAGGGAATTTCTGAAAGCATTCCCTTCCATCGCCTTCAACTTTATGAGGCACAAATTCGGCCTCACATGGAGTACTGTTCTCATCTCTGGGCCGGAGCTCCCCAGTACCAGCTTCTTCCTCTTGATCGCATTTAACGTGGAGCGGTTCGAATTGTTAACGACCAGGCTATTTCGAAACAGCTTGACTCTTTGGCATTCATAAAGATGTAGGTTCACTCTAAGTCTTCTATCGTATTTGTCATGGGGAGTGTTCCGACGAGTTGTTTGGATTAATTCCTGCCGCCGAATTCCACCATCGGACATGGCGTCAAAATTTGAAGTTCCGTCCTCACCATCTGTCTGGAAATCCACAACTGTGCGTTTCTCCCGACACTTTTTGCCTCGCACTACTCTGTTGTGGAATCAATTACCGGCAGGGGTACTTCCGAACGGATACGACATAGGGACTTTCAAGAAAAGAGCTTACTCATTCTTAAAAGGCCGGCAACACAACTGCAAGACCTCTGGTATTGCAGATGTCCATGGGCGGCGGTGATCACTTACCATCAGGTACACCTCTTGCTCGTTTGCCCCCTCTTCTATATATATAAAAAAAAATGTGCTTACCCTTTTCACCAGGACTCTGTTTCTGTAAAGGTTTAATATCCTGTTTAGGAGATAATTTACTTTCTGCTTCGCTCAATATCATGTCCATTACACTAGTACTCATAGTATCCACTGTAGCCATAGACATAGGCTCTTCTTGATGAATAATGCTCATATTATCATTCTGAGCTTCATTGTTTTTATTTGTGTCATTGCATTCCAGTGTCTGGTCAATTTCCTTTGATTTTTCAATTTCTAATGATTTGTTTATTTCACTTTGTTGCCCTTCAATGAACTTCTGTATAGCTTCTACATTTTCCACTTCCGATTCTTTACTACTGGCAGATGTATTTACCTGGTCCTCAGAATTGCTTTCAAAGATTCCAGATTCCATTTTAAAGTTGGGTATTTTAGTTATAGTCCAAGAAAATATTGATGGTGTTGCATCTTTAAATAAACAAAATTATTAATGTTGTTATTAACATAGTAACAGATTCATGCATTTATAATAGTATCATTGCATTCACATAAACCAACACAAATTATTGCAAAAAAATTTAACATAGCAAATAATATTAACTAATTTATGCAACACTACTGAAAATGAATTTTATATGCAAAAATTTTACTTTTGTCAATTAAATAATCTGAAAGTTTCGTAATTATTTGTATTTTATATAACACACTATGTTTAAATTACTATGCATTACGGAGCTTTATTTATTACTTGCACATATAATATAAACTCATTTCATAATAGTATATTGCACACTTATGAATTTCATCATCGTTAAGGTAAAGTAAGCTTTAGCTTTTTGATTAAAAGTTAGCTCTCCAAGGTGTGAAGATTTTTACATTGTATTATATGTTACATATAACAACCCTTAAAATGAAAATGTTTAAATAATGCAAATTAAAATCAAGTACAAAAAAATGTAAAGTCCTAGGTGTTATTGATTAATAACCTACTTAATAAAATAATGCTACCTGAACCTATGACAATAAACTAATCTTTTGCACACAGATTAAGAAAAATTCTAAGAATTTAAGGACAAATGCTTCTTGGCTGTTGTTCTTGTTGATTTTACTCTGACTAAATAAATTTTAATAAAAATATATTCAAGCTGTCACAAGAGAGGTATAGGTAGAAATATGCTGGGTTCATAAAACTATAAGTAGAAATACCTTTATAGAGGGTGGATAGAAATAGGGCATTTTACTTAGCCCACTACACTTCATTAGAAATGCTTATTTTTAATAAACTCACTCATTGCCAACGTAAAAAGTATGAAAACTAACTAGCTATACTTCGCTCTTTTGATCTTTCGCCGTCAGTGTTTGAATGGTTTGGCTCCTACTTGGGAGGAGTCAACAACATGTCTGTTTCAATAACGATTATTCAGATTGGTGTGACATTCGCATGGGTGTTTCCCAAGGTGGAGTGCTGTCTCCATTGCTCTTTTCTGTATACATAAATAAATTATCTTCTGTTATTATGTATAGTTCTTTTCTTTGTATGCCGACGATGTCCAACTGTAGCTGTCTTTCCACCAATCAGAACTTACAGCTAATGTCAATAAAATGACCACAGATCTCTACTGTATTAACACTGGGCAAAAAGATTTGGTCTAGTTTTAAACCCAAATAAACTCAGGTCATGATTGTCGGTCGTAAGATACATATTGCGCGTATTGATCTCAATGAAATTCCACCAGTATTATTAGATGGTCAACCACTTAAATATTACAACAAGGTTAAAAATCTCGACCTCACTTTGTCAAACGATTTTTTGTGGTCTCCCCAGTGAGCGAAGTCAGCCGTAAAGTGATGGCACGCTTTCATCAATTGAAAATTATGCAAAATTTCTTAAACCTTGCTGTCTCAATAAATGTGGGCAGTGAGACGGGAGGATTGTAAAAGTTGCAACATCCTTACCCCCTCATTTAGATTGGCTAATTGCCACATATTTTACGGATTACCTGGTTTTTCACACTACAATAATTTAGGAACCTGTTATTAGTAACATTAAATACGGGGCAAATAAAGCTCTCATATTTTTACGAATTCCCTCATGACTGGCTGATTCAGCTAAAATAAGTATTGTGTCTGACCCGCTGCATTTGTTTACTTTAAATTAATTTGTTAGTGTGTTGTTGTGTCAAATGTGGAAGCAATGCGCGGTGCATATTATTATACATTTTTATACATTTGCTTCACAATATGAAGATATTTTTAAAAGTTACTTCCTGTGATCAATAATAAAGATTTAAAAATAAAACAGTTTGTTATAAAATAATGCCACTTTCCTTCAAAAAAAAAAGGAAGTAACTTTTAAAAATATCTTCACATTATGATGAAGATATTTTTAAAAGTTACTTCCAAAATAAAACAGTTATAAAATAATGCCACTTAGTCCTTCAAAAAAAAGTCTAAAACCCATATTTTTTTATGAATGAATGATATGGAAAACTGATATTGAATTCATGTATCTACTTTAATACCACAAATATCTTCAATATCAGATTGTGTTTGCTTCTACCATGCTGCTTTTGAGTAAAAAAGTATAAGCACCACTGCACTCCTTCACAACTTTGGTATTTTGCCCAGCCTCGGCACCTGCAGCTCGCAAGTTGCCAACTATTTGTTACTTTGGTTGGGTATGGTATTTACCACTCTCCATGTCTTTGCAATTTTTAAAAACACTTAATGGAAAAGGCCAAACGAGATCATGTATAAGTTGGGGTCCAGATTCAAATCTTTTCACCAATTTAGCCACATTATTTACTCTGCAAAAAATCTCTAAAGCTAATTGAAAATAATGATGTAATCTTACTTTATTTACATACAAACAACAATAAGGTGTAAGATTACAACAATTTGACAATTTTTTTGGGCAGTTACAATAATTTTGAAGTTTCTGTATCAATTTATTCAAGCATATTAGTTTGTTATTTTCATTATTTTCTTCTAACAAAATATGTTTCAAGCTATTTTATTGTATAAATTTTACGTCATTAATTGAGCTCACAAAGTAAGAAAAAAAATAACATCACTTTTTTCCAAACAAACATTAATTTCAGCTAATTAAAATTTTCCAGATGGATCACAAAACTTGTGGGTCAGTAAAGAACAATTCACCTGCATTCTCTAGAAATCTCTCATATCTCCATTATTATTCTATCAAGGGACTTTTCTGACCCCAGCCTCCAAATCTCCTGCTACAACTTCGTCATATTTTATCTATCAACTTTTTAGCACTTAAAATTCAATATTGTATTTAATTAAGTAACTATTTAATAAACGGGGTTGGCATTAGAAACGGGCCGCACGATTTTTGTATTTCTGAGTGGTGGGTTGGATAGGGGTTGGCTTCCCCTTTCTAATGATACTACTCCCACCACACAAAAATGTCTAGTTTTTTTTATACCTATTTTTCTAAACTAGTAAGTGAACTACGTATGTAGGTTAGGCTAGAACTAAAAATGTATATAAAAACGTGTAAAAAGCAACCCAGACAGAGGGATTGGGGAGTGGCCACTTAGAAAAAAATTATTTAATGTCACAGTTGACGTAGGTTAGATAGAGCAGCAGGGCTCCGTCGACACACTCCTATCCAACTTGTTGCAGAAACAGGTAGTATTTTAATACAATTATAAAAATAATGTGTTATGAATTTATGAAAAAAATATGTTGTTATGAAAGTTTTTGTGATTTTCTACAATATGTTTATACATTATGAAGTACCACATTTCTTGGGATTTTATTAATATTTTAAATTAAATATGTCAAATAATCATTATGATGTTAATTTAGATAGAATATACTTAATAATACCATCTCACAAAAAATTGTACAAAATAATTTACAGTTGATATTTGAAGTGTTTTTAAATATTTGCATACATTTTAAGGTTAGGTTAAGCTAGTTTTTAGCCTATAACTTTTTTTATAAACATTTCCGAAGGGGCTTAATTTACTGGAGAGCAGTAGACCCTGACCCCTTCCCCCTCCGCCCTCAACCGCAAATTCGTGCGGCCCGTTTCTAATGCAATCCCAATAAACGACATTCAGAAAAAAAACATCTACGCAATAAGCATACGAAAACTAAATACAAGCTCCATCTAAGATACAAGTACCTGATTTCAAAACAAATTTAGAGTCTTGATAAGCTTTAAAATCATTTTTACAAAAATGTCTCGAACAAACATGTGTTTGGGAATCAATGTTCCTCATAAAGTGA
Source organism: Apodemia mormo (assembly GCA_036924255.1). Taxonomy (NCBI): domain Eukaryota; kingdom Metazoa; phylum Arthropoda; class Insecta; order Lepidoptera; family Riodinidae; genus Apodemia; species Apodemia mormo. The sequence continues at coordinate 40,064,056 of JAUPFN010000001.1, read as the reverse complement.
GTAGCAGAAATCCATCGTTCCCGAAGTAAATTTTTTGGGAACTTATGAAAAGTAACTCCAACATCCTCAGGTCTAGAAGACGAGGACTGACAGTTTTCTATGCAACACCTTTTTACAGCCATTCTAACGCAAACATAAGTTTAATGAATATTAAGATTGCATAATAATTACACTTAAATTTAACAAATCTTTTATTGTATGTACTATAATCTTGTGTTTACTGAATCACAAATACATATAATAACAATAATTATAACACTCGTAACTTACATATAGGGTTATTTTAGGGTGTAAATATTTGTTTAGATAAACAACTCCATTACATTTGCTTTCATTATTTTGAAATGGTTTAGAATAACTATTAATTAAAATTGCCACGGTTAATATAGTTAGTGCTTGGAATTTTATTATACTTTATCATGACAACCAATGCTAAATTATTTTCGAATACGAAGAAATTATACGAAGGTACCTAGGTAATTATTACATTATCAACAATTTATGCATTTTTGATTTTACGCAAATCACCATAGACTACAAATCACAAATGTCATTAGTAATCAAGGATTTATAACGTTATGATTTCGATATTTTTGCTGTTTCGTGATTGGTTCCCTGCGTTTCATGCTGTTTCGTGATTGGTTCGCCAACTAGCGCTAGAAGACAACGTCATAATATCATATACCATAACCAATCACAAGGACGCAAATATATCGAAATTATAGCGTTTTAAATCCTTGCATTAGTTCATTACTCAATTATCAATAGCCGGGCTGCCAGATATCAGCTAAATAAATTCCCCTTTTTTGCGTACCTAATAGCTTAATCGCCCAATATTTATTTTTGGACAAGTGCCCCAATTGGCCTTACATTTTGTGTTAAGTAAGTCAGTATTAAATACAAAAAGAAGATACGTAAAAAAAGACAACGAAAAAAATAGTGATTCACGTATTTTATCGTGTTTAGTGTTTACCCGAATAGATGGTCCCGGAGCTGGCGACGAATTTTGAAAAGGTCCTTTTGGCAGATTGTAATTGCGCAAAAAAATATAATTTCGATTAGGCCTGCGAGTCTAGAAGTACGTTTGCGGTTATTTCGCTACTTAATGGTGCGTTGCTATCCGTGTGGCGGGATGACATTCATTACATAGCATAAAACAAAGTCGCTTTCTCTGTCTGTCCCTATGTATGCTTAAATCTTTAAAACTACGCAACGGATTATGATGCGGTTTTTTTAAATAGATAGAGTGTTTAAAGAGTAAGGTTTATATGTATAATCACATTCAATATATTGTAGAGAAATGCTGCAATTTTTGAGTTTTCTGATGTCATGTCGTAAATAATTATATTTTTTTCCGCTTACATTGCAAATGCAGGCTAAACCCTACGAGATATATCAAAATAATGTACTAAGTATTTATACACCTTAAAAAGGTCTACAGAAAACTCCGCGATGGTATATGTCTATCTCTTATGGATAACCCACAATAGCACTTTTTTTTCATTTACTTTTTACGAGAATTAATGGCTTTTTTTCGAAGCAATTTTAAGCAATACAGCACTAATCCTTATCCAATTAAATACCTTAAATATATTGTTGATTTAATATAGATCAATATGACCGTTTACAGCATGTAATTTAAATTAATATTTTCGAAGATATTACAGATTTAAAATGCAGGGGCATAGCGGTTGCGGGGTTACCGGCCAGTCGACGGCGCGCGCGGTATGTTCTGAAACTGTTAGTATATATGGGCACTGGAATATTTTTGTTGCAAGAAGTAAACTGAAATTGATTTAAATCGTGACTATAATTAAAATCTGTATAGATGCAGTAATTATTTAAATTGGTTAATTTATAGATAAATAAATAACTTGTAAATAAATTAAATAAATGTAATATTTAATTGATTTCTAGTTGTATTTAAAATGTTAAGTTACAATTATTATTCTAAATACATATCACGTGTTGATGTGACGTCATGGTGTCGTTTCATATCAGATGTTTATAAAAGGGCAGTTATTGTAAGCGGGGAGCACACTTCGCCACCTTCCTTTTCGCACCGTAGCCGCTCTTACCAGGCTCTATAATGGCATCTTGCGCACCGGCGAATTTCCAGAAATCTGGAAACAGGGCAGAGTGATTATGCTACCGAAACAAGGTAAAAACATTCTCCTACCGGAAAGTTACAGGCCCATCACACTTCTGCCGACTATGTCCAAGATCTTCGAGAAATTCCTTCTCAACCACTTAGTACAGCACTTCAGCCCACGCCAAGAACAATTTGGATTCAGGGCTGAGCACAGCACGGTCCTCCAACTATCCAGAGTGATGCACACACTTGTTGCTGCCAGGAATAAGAAGGAGCAGGCGATAGCAGTGCTGCTGGATATTGAAAAGGCTTTTGACCGCGTATGGCATAGCGGTCTCCTATATAAAGTCATACACGCCAACATCCCCCGGCGCATCACCAGAGTACTGAACTCTTTCCTGCGGAACAGGACTTTCAAGGTGGCAGTGGAAGACGCCCTATCTACGGAAAGACCGATCAGAGCCGGCGTTCCTCAGGGCAGCTGCCTCTCACCCTCTCTCTACTCCGTATATACCAACGATATTCCGGTGGGAGACGGCTGCTCCCTGGCTCTCTACGCTGACGATGCGGCATACGTAGCCACGTCAATGTCAGCAGCACACGCCACGAAGAAAATACAAAAGTCCCTTGATCTTCTCCAAGTTTGGCTGTCCAAGTGGCGCCTGACAGCCAACGCAGGGAAGACACAAGCCCTAGAATCAAGGAAACGATCGAGACTTCCAAACCTCAAATTGAACGGCCAGAACATCAACTGGTCGCAGAAAGTCGACTACCTAGGTGTGACCATCGACACCAGGTTAAACATGAGAGAGCACGTCAAGAAGATCATCAACCAGACTAGGGTAGCAATGGCAGCCGCTCGCCCAGTCATCCAGTCGAAGCTCCCGATCAGAATAAAACTGGGGGTGTATAAAACCTACATCAGATCCAGAATGACCTACGCAGCAGCCTGCTGGTACAACCTGGCCTCCCCATCATCTCAGAAAGCCCTACAGACGCAACAGAACGTGGCGCTGCGTAGGGTGGTGAACGCCCCCAGATACGTAAAGAATTCCATCATCCAAAAAGACCTGAAGATCGAGAGCATAGAGGACTTCATCAAAAGAATAGCGAGGAAGATGTTTGTTCGCGCCGACTTGTCATCTCTCCCGCATATCCAAGACATCGCCCCATATCATTCTCGTCCACCGGACGACAAGCCCTATCCAAGGGATCTTATCTCTGACTGAATCCAATAAACTTCGTTCTCCCCTCTCTATCAAAGTCGTCGCCGTGGTCGCTGATCGCTTTATCCGGCTTCCCCAATGGGTCTAACCGGGTTCGGCTGATCGCCCACGGTGGCGTGAAGAAATAAGGGAGGGGCAGAACATTCATTCACTCTTAATCGGATTACCACAAATCCCACCGGAAACTCCTTCATTTATTCCAACCTGAAAATTCATTTTCAATCTCGTTTTCTCTTTTCACTTTCATTTTCTTTTTAAAGGGTTTATACCCACTCCAACGACCTGGCCGTATTTACGGCCAGCGATAGAGTCCATGGCAAGGGGGCCACCCGCCCCGAAGCCATCTCCCCATTCTCATCAAGAGGATGCGCGAAGAACTACGAGCGGGGAGCATTCTATCGTTGTCTTTCATTGTGTTTGTATCAATATTCTAAAAAAAAGTAATAAAAGTAATTATTGTTAAAAGTGGTGTGGTTATTTTATATTACAAATTACAACTATAACCTAATAAAATATAAGTTATGAGTGACGAATATCCAAGCGGTGATGCTACGCCGACAGCAGCGGTGGGATCCCAATCTCCAATTTTGGGCTCCTCACATCTCCGAAACAACAACGAGACGTTATTTACTATGCAAGAAGTGATGAGTAACGTATCCTCAATAACCAAGACGGCAGCGTCAAGTGCTGTAACGGCCGCCTTATCTGTGAACACTACACCAATGATAATGCAAGAACTAAGAAATTTCTGTTTACCGCCGTTTGACCCAGATGTCTGCTCACATGACATTTGAGATTGGTGTGATAATGTTGATGAGACTCTAGTCGAGATGTAGAGTCAAAACCTGAGCTGACACGTGATCACTGCAGACAGCAACGTAGCATCAAGTGAAAGGCGATCTTATTCGTACGGTTGGTGAAGAGTTTGGGTATATACTAATGACGTACAAACGTGGTGCAGCTTCACCTCGAATGTAGCCACAGCCATGTCGAGTATGCTGTAATGGCAACGATGGGTGTAAGGAAGCATCCGATGCGGAGATGATTGACGCAATTATTACAGGTATTTATCCCGAATACATTAGATTAGAATTGTTAAAGACAGCCTTCCTTTTTTAGTTAGTTTTAAATAGTTCAGAAGGAAACAGAGTAAGGAACCGCATTTGGCGAAGTAATAGAATAAGGCTGGTAATTTTTCTCTCGACTGTAAAATTAAATACGTTATTTTACTTTCTGGACCATCGACCTCTAAAGTTCAGGCATTAAGGTATGTAGATACTGTTGAATTTGATTATTATCATAAGGTCACATCGAAATGAATTGTTTTCGAAAACAAAATGACGAGTGTCTAAAATTATTTAATAATCAGACTATGATGTTTGTGCTTCGAAAAACCGTTGTATTACCAAATTCAAAATAGGTAGCAAATTTTATTATTGTTTACTACATGACCCGGCAAACGTTGTTCTGCCTTTGTTGTTATGCAAACCGGAAATTCCTGCAGAAACTTTCTCCTAAATTGAGTTATTGTAAGCTCGGAGGAGTAAAAACCATAAACGTTGACTTCTTCAGTTCAAGCATCTAATTTATTAAATTGATAGTATATTGATTTTTGCAAAGCTGTTGTGGAAAACAAATTGTAAATTTTGATCTTTCCAATAGCATTTAACGTAAGTTTTGAGATCTGAAATGTTTTAGCTATATAATCGATAGTTTGAGACATTTCGAAGTAATTTCAAAAAAATCATCAATACTTTTCGTCATTGATTAATCACAAACTATTTGACCGATTTTCATCAAATTTAAATTATTTGTGGCCATTTTTTTTTGCAGAAAAGCTGATTAAATTTTAAAAATTGTTCAGTATATTGGCCTGAAAATTATTTTGAAAATATGTAGTAAGTTATAATTCTGAAATTTGAAAATCTGTAATTTTGGAAACTTGATTTGATTTTGTTTTTTTTTTTTTGAAACTGCATTATACGCAAGTTTTCAATAATAAAATATTGAAAAGTCAATAATTTATTGGTTGAAAAATGTCGGAGTTCATAGATTTTTCAAAAACAAATTATATATTCGTCAACGATTACTTCCGACTGGATTTTGACACAATTTAAGGCAAAGCGATTTTGATGAACTTTAAGGCATTAGATTCAGTTTTTAAAGGAATGTTTTTTCTGAAAAATTTGATCTACTAAGCCCTATCGGTTAAAAATTTTCAGAATATCTATTTTTGGCAGAACCAAATCCAATCCTTTTAACCACGTCTCGCCGTTCAAAAGTTGTGGTGTTTACATACACACACATAAATGCATACAGACGTCATCGCGAGAGTAGTCCGAGAGGGTTTCTGGGACCTCAAAACGTAGAGATCTGGTGAAAACTCAATTTTCAAAAATCTGGTCAAAATCAGTGACTTCTTTGCCTACTTTAGTAGCGAGAAGTTAAAAATTGCACATAACGTTCGAAAGCTTTAGCTCTAATAATTTGCTCTTTAAGATAAATTTTCAATATGAAAAATTCGAATAGACAATAAAACATAAAATCTAATTATTGTACTACGTAATTAGCATTAGAAGCTTATTTCTCATTGTCACGATTCTTTGCAGCATTTTGACTGGGGGAAAATATTATCAAAAATTAGAGAACAATGTTGGTTTCTTGATTTCACACTGTGCACCCTGATGTACAGGCCGTATGATTGGCAAACGTAATCAAGCTGAATATTCGTTTATTTCCATACATAGCTTTACAAAAATGCGTTTATTTAGTTTATACAAATGACCGTATAACTCAATCAGTTATAAAATGTTTTGAGAGGTTATAACTATGTTTGGTACTCCCACCTGTCTTACATCTGATCAGGACAAAATATTAGTATAACCTCTACAGAATTTAAGGAGTTCTATCGTAATTTCGGGTTTGAAAATCACGTAGTGGCTAAAGGAGCAAATAGGGCAAATGGTTAATTAGTGGCTATAAGAGCAAACAGTGCAAATTGTGGCATAATGATTTACAGTTATCTTAATTTTAATTATGGGGTCAGGGTTTGGATGTTTGGATAGATGGATGAAATTTTGTTACTCAATCATGCGGAAACTACTAGACGGATTTGAATGAAATTTGGCACACTGGTGGATAGTGACGAATAACACATAGAATATTTTAATTCCAAGAACTTAGGTGAAGCCGCGAGATTCGCGTGAGGCTTAATGATGTAGCTTGCTGCACGCTGCAGCTAGTTAGCTATATATAGCTGTACAATATATTGTACAGTATCAAAAAGAAATGGTAAAGGTTCCATGGAGATATTATTGGGTACAAAAAATGCACACCATCTCGTATTTAGATATTACAAGTTGATGAGAGTGAACCCATCGACTACTTTAGTGTCTGTCAGGTAATTTTGTAAAAAAAAAAAGGATGGACGAGCGATCTTTGCAACACAAAGGTTTGACAAAGGTAAAGCGAAAATCAATTAATTTAAAGTAGGTTCTCATATGCCTTGTCGTCACAAATGGCACACGACAAAACTTGATCCCGAATTTGGTAGTCCCATGAAGGTTTTATAAATAGTACCTAATGATTGTTACAAGTTAATCTTCGCGAATGTAATTAAAATATCCCTAGCCATGACTTTCTGCGACCAGCACTACTGCACAGACGGACCTATTTCTAGACGCTGATTATGCCGTATGGGCAAATGAGTAATGTTTTATATGTGTTTTATTTTATTATATGTATTTTATTTTAAATCCAAAGCATCCTTCCTTAAACGCTGGCTGGCCACCATGCGTATCCTTATTCCCGGTCTTGGTGGCTAGATCCCAGGGTGGGTGATGCCATGTGTTGGCTAGATCCCGTGATGGGTGATGCCATGTGTTGGCTAGATCCCGTGATGGGTGATGCCATGTGTTGGCTAGATCCCGTGATGGGTGATGCCGTGTGTTGGCTAGATCCCGTAATGGGTGATGCCGTGTGTTGGCTAGATCCCGTGGTGGGTGATGCCGTGTGTTGGCTAGATCCCGTGGTGGGTGATGCCGTGTGTTGGCTAGTTCCCGTGGTAGGTGATGCCGTGTGTTAACAAGATCCTGAGGGTGATGCAAGATCTTACAGATTTTACAGCGCAGGGAGCGCGCTGGATCAGAATGGCCGTATGAGCGCTGGAATATTTTTGTTGCAAGAAGTAAACTGAAATTGATTTAAATTGTGGCTATAATTAAAATCTGTATAGATGCAGTAGTTATTTAAATTGGTTAATTTATAGATAAATAAATAACTTGTAAATAAATGTAATATTTAATTGATTTCTAGTTGTATTTAAAATGTTAAGTTACCCTATTTTATACCCTATATTACTTCAAAAAACAGTCATACTTTTTTGCACTGTATAAATATTATTAGATTATTGTTACCTATATTGCGCCTATTCGATACAATGTTTTAACTAATTGTTTTGTAATTTTCTCTGTAAGTGATTTAATTGTAAATCTTTAGAGAAAATAAATGTCTCAAACCGTATTTTGGAGCTTTGTATTCCAAGTCAAACTTTTAAAAAAATCAAAAAATCAGGATATTTAATGAATTTTTTGAAAACAAAGAGATAATATTTTTTTTAATTTTTCAAATAATGAGTTTTAGAGTAGTTATAAGCTCCAGAATTTTCTGAAACCAATTAAAATATATTTATTCAGATAAATAATTGTGCATTACACTGAATAATAAAATAATTAAATGCACTTAAGGTTGGATATGCAAAGGCATATGTTTTTGCCATATCTATAACTACTCAAAAGAAATAAGGGACACTTTTGAGTGTCAGTTTTGTTCGGGACTGTGCATCTAGGGTTTTTTATATCAATACTTATGATCTAACTAAACATGTATCTGCCTGAACTAGGTTGACCTGTGTTTCAGGCGATAGGGGCTTAGAATACAATAATTTTAATAATCACTGATAAAAAAATTATGTGAGCATAGTTTACAATGTTATTAAATTAAACTCTTAAATTTAAGAAATAATATAACTTAGGAAAACAGAGTAATTCTTTAAAACTATCACAAATAACAACAAGAAGAGAAAAATTAAACGTAGTTAAAATACATAACTGTAAGTTTCGTTTATTTACAAACTAATAATAACTTCTCAGTGTCATCATAAGACATACTTTGTAAAATGTCAATTACCATTTTTTTGCAATTCCTAAAACTTTGTAAATAAATATTTGTTATTGCATTGATTCTATTATACAGAAGTGGACCTAAAAATTCATAAAATTTTGATGAAAAAGCAAATTTAGTCACTTCGTTGTACGGGCAAGCTGTATCTTTTCGCTTTGTGTTTTCATGATCAGGAGAATAAGAAAGAGCGCAGCGTTGTCTTAATACTATATTTAAAACAAATAGCTGTCGGACTGTTAGCACTTTACACGATGTGAAAAGCTGGTTAATGAGATATAGGAAGGAGCGTAATGTTGCCACCTTTAGAATAGCTCTTTGTGCGCTTTATCTCTAAGCAGCAGAGTCTTGCCTACTCCACCCCATGACGCAATGTAGTACTTTATTATTGATTGACAAAGGCGAAGGTATGCTTGTATACCTAATTAATTTTTGATCTAAAATATTGCGTAGAACTTTGAAACTAAAAATTAACTTACGTAATCTAATTGTAATCGTCTCAATATGCTGTTTAAAGGAAGGGTTTCATCTATAATCACACCCAAATACTCTACTTTGTTGATAGGTAATATGTGTGGGCATGTGCATTGTATGGTGTTATTACAATCGTGAGCGTATAAAAATGAATCTGTCCGACTGGATGATACCTTGCGCTTTGTGGACCGAATAAATTGAGTCTTGTTGGAATTTAATGTTAAGGTGTTTGTTAAGTCATTTGTTGACTAAAGTGAAACCTTGCTGTGTAAATTTATAAACATCAGTTCCCGATTTTGTTGAAAAAAGTAGAGCTATGTCATCGGCATATGACACAATTTTGCCCTTTTCTAGTATCATATTGCAGAGATCAATAACAAATATCAAAAATAGCTTTGGCCCTAGGACACTTCCCTGGGGAACCCCATTACTACTATTATTTAGGTGATCGCTAATTACATTACCTACCAATTTTAACACATTGAGTACGATCTTCTAAATAGCTTTTGAAAAGGTTGTATTGAGTACCAATAGAGTATAGTTTTCTTAAAAGTATGGGGATAGATACTGTCTCAACTGCTTTAGACAGGTCTAGGAAAATACCAATTGTATGTTCTTGGGCCAGATGGTCTGTAAAAGTATGGACTGCGTCTGCAGTAGAGATTTTAGTTCGAAATCCAAACTGTGTCCTGGATAAAATTAACTTATCCTCTTAATATTTGACTAGTCTGATGTTTATTATTTAGAAATGGAAGGAAGGAGTGAAATTGCCCTATAGTTCGTTATTTCCCCTTTATTCTCTGATTTATGTACAGGAATAACTACAGCATTTTTAAGACAATTCGGAGAGTACCCATTTCATAAACATTTTTTAAATATGTAAGTGAGCGACGGAATTAAAATATGCCTAAACTATTGTTTGAGAATATTATTTGGGATGTTATCCCATCCTACAGCGCAGTCATTTTTTAATTCCATAATAATCCGTTCTACCTCAATTTCGTCAACTTGTTTGTAACTTGGGAGTAAAGTTTTGAAAATTAAAAAAGAACTAATAACCAGGGATGTTACGAATATCCGCATCCGCATCCGCAAATGCGGAAGATTCGCATTAATTCAGACATCTGCATCCGCATTCACATCCGCATCAATCAATACGGAGTTTTTACGGATGCAGATTCAAATTAACAAGTGACAACATGTAAAGAAATTGGGTGGAGCTAGAGTGGCACGTGCGTTTGTTTTGGTAAATGCTATTATTGCGTTCATTCGGTAACTGACGATGTTTTAGAAATAGGATTAAATAAATAAAGCATTAATTTTAAATTGATATTCAGTTATTTATACACTAAACATTTTAATAATTATTCCTTTAAAATCCGCATCCGTATCGCATCCGCATCCGCATCAAATCCGCATCCGCGGATGTGAATTTTTAATAATCCGCATCTGCATCCGCGGATGTCAAAATTCTTGCATCCGTAACAACCCTACTAAAAACAAACAAAAAAATTCTTTGATCGAACATTGAAGAACAGCAATTGTATTTAGCAAAAAAAAAATTCAATTTCCCTCCGCTAGCTTAAGACAGCCTTGTTCCATGACTTCGACATTGTTGTTTTGACAAGTGACAAGTCACAAGACATTGACAGTATTGACACTTGACAGTACCGAATCGATACACAAATAAATAGGTAACGTAGTATTGTATACTCTTTGCAGTGCACATTTGCGAATTGCAATAGAAAGTTATGAGAATTAAACAAAAATGGATTTAGCTAAGTCTCTGTTTAACATGCGTGACCACGAAGGATATGTTGGGCGTGAGGAACATGACCGTAAGATCAGTGCAGCCTTAGCAGATGATGATCCTGAGGATGTGATCGATGCAATTCGAGGTATGAATGTCGCAGACGAACTTCTCCCAGCTCCTGGCGGTCCATTCTCTGCACTAACGCCTAGTATGGTTCCTCAAGATATTATGGCCAGATTAGCGCAACCAGAATCTGAAGGTCATGGAGGCGGACTACCTGATTATAGATTTGATGAATTTGGTTTTTGTGTTGATGAGGAAGATGGTCCTGAACAGAGTTCAAACAAGTTATTAGCAGACGCTTTTGTGGAAGACGATCAACATAGACTGCAATGGGAATTCTTCAGCAAAGAAATCAGTTTTTCTGAAGAAGAAAATAAACTTCTTAAAACTGATAAATTGCAAAAAATGGTAAAAGATGGAGTTCCACATTCACTCCGCCCCCAAGTTTGGATGCATTTGTGTGGTGCTAATAAAAAAAGAGCTTCAACAGAAATAACTTACCATGAAATTGTACGAGCCTCAAGTGATGATGGATTAGTGACTAGTAAGCAGATAGAAAAGGACTTGGTACAGATTTTGCCGAACAACGCTTGTTTTTCTCATCCAACTAGTACAGGGGTACCTCGTCTTCGTCGCATTTTAAGGGCATTAGCCTGGCTTTATCCTGATATTGGTTATTGTCAAGGTACAGGTATGATTGCAGCCTCACTGTTATTACTTATGGAAGAAGAAGAGGCATTTTGGATTATGTGTACTACTGTAGAAGATTTATTACCAGCTTCTTATTACTCATCAACTTTAATTGGAATACAAGCTGACCAGAAAGTTCTCCGAAGTTTAATATATACATATCTGCCAGGTATTGACCAGGTTTTAAATGCCCATGACATTGAACTTTCTTTAATTACTATGCATTGGTTTTTAACTTTGTATGCTAACATAGTTCATATGAAAATATTGCTAAGAATTTGGGATCTATTTTTCTTAAATGGCTCTATAATTCTTTTTAAAGTTACATTAGCAATGTTGAAAATAAAAGAAAATAGATTTCATGAAATATCCAATTCAGCTCAGATTTTTAACGCATTGTCAGATATTCCCGGAGAAATCGATGATGTAGATCTTTTAATTAAGACAATAGATGAAGTATGTGGTGATACATTAAGCCCAGCATTGATAGAAACACATAGAAGAAGACATCTTGCCTATCTCATGGCAGACCAGGGTGCATTAGTAGGAGATCCAAGTATTGTGAACAATCTTCCAAAACAACAGCTTCAAAGACGTCAAATTAAACGAAGTAAGTCTATGATTCAAACTATATTATTTGGTGATGACAGTAACAATGAAGATTCTGTTTCAAAAAATGTAAAGCAAACAGAAATATTAGTTGATTTAAGGGAAGCAATCTTACAAGTGGCCAGGCATTTTCTTGCTCTAGAACCACAGTTGCAATCGGAGGTCCAGCTGACAGCTGATTATACTATGCAGAGTCATGCAGCAGATAGAGAAAGGTATGTAAATGTATCTAAAAGTAAACGAAGAAGGGCTAAAGCTCTCTTAGACTTTGAACGCAGAGATGGAGATGAACTAGGTTTTAGAAAAAATGATGTTATAGAAGTTATCAGCTCGAGGGATGAACACTGTTGGATAGGGGAACTTAACGGTCTCAGAGGCTGGTTTCCAGCACGATTTGTTAAACTATTGGATGAGAAAGGCGTAAAATACAGTAGAGCTGGTGATGATTCAGTCTCTGAAAAAGCAGCACATTTAGTAAGAGGAGTTTTAGCTCCAGCTTTCAAAAGAGTCCTATTACATGGTATTAAAAAGCCCAGCTTCTTAGATGGGCCCTGTCATCCATGGCTATTTATAGAAGAAGCATCTTCCCGAGAAGTTGAAAAAGATTTTAATTCAGTTTATAGTCGTTTGGTTTTATGTAAAACTTACAGGTTAGATGAAGATGGAAAAGTACTTACCCCTGAGGAACTACTTTATAGATGTGTGCAAGCTATAAATTTATCACATGATAATGCACATGCACAAATGGATGTAAAATTACGAACATTGATTAGCATGGGACTCAATGAAGAAGCATTGCATTTATGGCTTGAGGTACTCTGTTCCTGTATTGATGTAGTGCAAAAATGGTACCATCCATGGTCATTTATTAACTCTCCAGGTTGGGTTCAAATAAAGTGTGAACTGCGGATACTTTCTCAGTTTGGATTCAATCTGAACCCTGATTGGGAACTTCCTTTAAAGAAAGATACACAAAATCAACCATTAAAGGAAGGTGTAAGGGATATGCTTGTCAAACATCATTTGTTTTCTTGGGACTTGTAAAACATTCCAAAGATTTTATCATACTTAAAAACTAATATATTTATGTTAAAATATTATAAGCAAATACTTAGGATCTCTAACGCCTTAATTTCATACAATTTTTTTTTAATATTCATAAATTTATTAATATGTTTACAGTAATATTAGTAGACTGATACTCGATCAAGAGCAGACGTCTAATTTATAATAATAAACATAATTTTGTTTAATTGTATACAGTGAATAAACTTAATGTGCCTATTGCCTTATGTAAGTTATATTAATACAAAATGTAGCTTTTGCTAAATGTGATTATGAATAATCAAATCGGACTAATTTATTATAAAATATCGATAACTATAGATTTATTTTGTTAAAAATAAAATCTCACTACGAAATGTTTAATTATCAAAAATAACAAGATAAGTAAAACTGCAAACCTTATAATGCCTAATCAAAGATTATTGTTTTTTTGGATCTGTGTAACATAAATGTAAAGCAGATTATGGGTTTACTGTAATTATAACTCAACACTATACATCTACAGATATATTACAGACTAGCTGTTGCCTGCGACTTTGTCCACGCGGACTTCGTTTACACCGCGCTGCTCCTCCCCTGTAGGTGATAGCGTGATAATATGTAGCCTATATGTTGACCCGACCTGTTAGTAATATTCATGCAAAATTTGAAGTAAATCCATGCAGTACTTTTTGAGTTTACCCCAGATATACATACAGACAAACAGACAAAAATTCTAAAAACTATATTTTTGGCTTTGGTATCAATTGTAGATCACGCCCCAAGTATGCTTTTTAATAATACATAACTCCAATACACAGTGTACATCTACCACTCCAAGTCCAAAAAGAATTGACAGTTAAATTTGAGTATTAACGCATGTGTTATATATTATAATGTTTATTATTCAATTATATTAATATAATTTATAATGTTTATTGAAAGAACCAAAGGTCTCATGTTAGTGCACTTATTACTCTTTAATATGACATCAAGTAAGTGGACTATGTCCTTGCAGCTTACTGATTTAGAACTAATGTTGCATTGCCGCATACACAAAACAAATAAAAGTCTTTAACCTCACTGACAGGCTGGCAGCTAGTGACCTTTAAATTCGAGCTAATGCCTTACAGTTACTGTGCTGTTGCATTGTGAAATAGTTATTATAAACACTCATTTTTCTATTCATTTACATTTTCATAGTTTTCAATAAGGCATTAAATTTTATTTGGTCTCAGATATAAGTTAATGTGTGCATGTGGACAGTAACATATCACCCTGGTTAGATTTCAATATTGGCGTCGAGCAGGGTTGGGTGATGTCAGCTTGCCTGTTTATTCTATTGTGGATAAATTTCTTTAATTATTAAGGATTAAGGTCATTGAATGTGGGAGTGTGTATGAGTGATCTAGTGGTAAAATGACTGCTTTATGCAGATGATGCTGTACTTTTAGGCACAACTCCATCTGAGCTTCAAACACTGGTCACAGTTATGATTTTTTTTTAATAGTAAAAGATAGCAAACAAGCAGATGGGTATCCTGATGGAAAGATTCAACCATCGCCTACAGACAACAAAGGTGTTAATGGTGCGTTGCTATCTTGTGGTGAGGTCTAATGCCACATGCATAAGTTTACCGGTCACCTTACCATCCAAACCGCTAAAGTGACGCTATTGCGGCAGGAATAGTTAAGGCGGTGATACCAGACCCGGGCGAGACGATGCAGAACTCTACCACCTAGTAGCCATGATGTTAGATGTATAGACAATAGGTCGCCTTCTACGACCTGTCTGGCAGAACGGCAGTTGGCCTATTCTTCAAAGGAGCCCCGAGCCAACACAGAGACTTAGATGTGCTTCCTACTGAAAGCACATCCAAGATATACAAACTCATCCACTGGTTCCAGCACTGGTTGGTTTCTGGTTCTGGTTGTTTTTTTTTTTTTTCAAATACTTAAACTTTAGTTTTCTTTGCATTCAAATGTCTCAGCCCGTACTCTTATAAACTAGCCAGACTTCTGACTAAGCACTTTGCCTGGACACTGAATTAGTTTTGTTAGATAATATTCATGTAATTTGGTAAACAAAAAATCAAATTTTTGTGTATTCCTTTTAATTGTACATTTTCTTAATCTTGATCATTTTAAATTTTAGATGGTGTCCATCTGTTATTCTATCCACAGTTTATAAAACTGTGGATAGAATAACCAAAAATTTTATCAATAATGAATTTGCCTTACTGCAAAAATAATAACTGCTTTGTAAATATTTCCGATTATTAAGATTAAAACAAGATGTAGATATATGTATATAATATTTTAAATAAAAAAAAATTGCACACCAATGTTTTTGTTCTATATGTATACAAAATAAAAACTCACGGAATATCTGTTGTTTTGCATTTATCTTTTCATTGATGTAGTCTAGGCTCTAGGGGCTAAGATCATGAGGTCCTGGGTTCGATCCCCGGGTCGAGCAAAAGTGTTATTGAGGCTCAGACTCCATTAGGAGTATATTGTTCTGTGTTGAGGCTTTTTTGAGTTTTTCCGTCCGGTAAAATGCGATGATGAAGATCACTACTTATTTCGCCAACCAACATACCAGTGAACAGGAAAGTCTATAGACGTTCAGTTTACTCTGCTACCCCGCAATCTCTAGCAGGTATGATGATACTATCCTTGAAACAGAACATTTTCTTTACGTATAAAAATTCTAGCAAACCGTACAGCTTTGACCGCGTGTAGAATAACAAGTCATCAAACTTTCAACCACTTAATTAGTTTTTAGGAAAAACGTAAATAATATGGGAATACCTACCACTTCCACGGAATACCTATCACTCCCTCGGAATACTTACCACTCCCTCGGAATACCTACCACTCTCTCGGAATACCTACCACTCTCTCGGAATACCTACCACTCTTTCGGAATACCTACCACTCCCTCGGAATACCTACCACTCCCTCGGAATACCTACCACTCCCTCGGAATACCTACCACTCCCTCGGAATACCTACCACTCCCTCGGAATACCTACCACTCCCTCGGAATACCTACCACTCCCTCGGAATACCTACCACTCCCTCGGAATACCTACCACTCCCTCGGAATACCTACCACTCCCTCGAAATACCTACCACTCCCTCGGAATACCTACCACTCCCTCGGAATACCTACCACTCCCTCGGAATACCTACCACTCCCTCGGAATACCTACCACTCCCTCGGAATACCTACCACTCCCTCGGAATACCTACCACTCCCTCGGAATACCTACCACTCCCTCGGAATACCTACCACTCCCTCGGAATACCTACCACTCCCTCGGAATACCTACCACTCCCTCGGAATACCTACCACTCCCTCGGAATACCTACCACTCCCTCGGAATACCTACCACTCCCTCGGAATACCTACCACTCCCTCGGAATACCTACCACTCCCTCGGAATACCTACCACTCCCTCGGAATACCTACCACTCCCTCGGAATACCTACCACTCCCTCGGAATACCTACCACTCCCTCGGAATACCTACCACTCCCTCGGAATACCTACCACTCCCTCGGAATACCTACCACTCCCTCGGAATACCTGCCACTCCCTCGGAATACCTGCCACTCCCTCACACCCTCGGAATACTTATCACACCCTCGGAATATCTACCACTCCCTCGGAATATTTACCTCTTCCTCGGAAAACCTTACACTCCCTCGAAATACGTTCCACTCCCTCGGAATACCTTCCACTCCTTCGGAATACCTTCCATTCCTTCGGAATACCTTCCACTCCCTCTGAATACCTACCGCTCCCTCGAAGAACCTACCTATTTTGATGAAATTTATGTATTAGACGTAGTTTTTTAGGGTTTCGAAGTACCTTTTTAGTTTCGCTACGTCCGTCCATCCGTCCGCACGATTGCTCTGAGATCCTTATTACTAGAAAACTGTAATTAAAAACGAATATAAGAATTAGGCAGGTGAACAAAGTGATAACATAAAATCAAAGAATCAAAAAATATTTTTTTGTAAGTCTTTGCATAAAATCTTGAAAAATATTTTTTTCAGAGTAGCTCTCCTACATATAAATTATTAAGTGGGAATGATGACTTTTTCTCGCGTACCCCACGTATATAACTCTACTCTACGTATATAATTAACATATGTATATATATATATATATATATATATATATATATATATATATATATATATATATATATATATATATATATATATATATATATATATATATATATATAATGTTTTTTTTTATATATTTGGCTTTGAAATAGGTGCATACACTTCTAATAGCATCCACATAGTCAAATTATTTAGACCGTCAAATCGTTGTTCTTGTTCATTTTACCCGCCAATGACTTATTAATTACAATGTAATGCCATAAAGCTGTATTATATCTGGATGCAGCACTTCTAATACCTACTTGAAACACAATTTTACATACTGCTGTTATCTTCTGAGGTCTTACTCTTTCTTTCTAATAGAGCTGTATAAAAAGAGATGGGGAGACCTCATAGAGAGAGAAATAACGTAATTACGTGTTTCAATTGATTAACACGAGTGCTAGCTCCACCTATACCTAATACTTCATGTGTAATGCTTACCTAATCAGAGACAAGCGTTGATTATAGCCCCAATATTAATTTGTGGTGGTTATAGAAAACAAACTAGCATTCTAAAGAAAACAAACATTATGCGGCCGTTTATCAGACATTTTGTTTGAAGTTATCACTCATGGAACATCTCTGTCTATGAGGTCTCCCCATCTCTATTTATACAGATGTATTAGAAAGAGAGAGTAAGACCTCAGAAGATGACAACAGTATTTGAAATTTGGTTTTAAGTACCTAGGTATTAGAAGTGCTGCTTCCAGATATAATACAGCTTCATGGTTAGACTACACATTAGCTACCTATATATTTTGTGGTTATAACCATGAAGTATCAGGTATGGGTGGAGCTAGCACTCGTATTAATTACTTGAAACAAATACTTATTTTATATCTCACTCTATGAGGTCTCTCCGTCTCTTTTTATACAGCTGTGTTAGGAGAGGGCGAGACCTCAGAAGATGACAGCAGTATTTAAAGTTGTGATTTAAGTATTAAAATAAAAGTGCTATCTCCAGATATAACACCTACAGCTTCATGGTTATAACCATGAATTAGAAAAAAAAACGGCGGGAAACTTCGAAAAGCGCGGTTGTTTTCTCCTGGCGAAAATTTAATTTTATAGTTATTTATTCAGTGGAGTTGGTTTTTTTCTCGTAAATATTGTATTTTTAATTTACCTTTGTAATATAAATTATTATTTTTAGCTGTATATATATATTATAGGGTAAGCTCTTTTTTATTTGACTTAAATATGAATGAACCCCCTGATCCAGGGGGCACAGCCCCTTTTCCTACTAATTTTGTAACAATAGAATGCGACGAGTCAGGTATGGATACAGATCAATCCGTGAATTCTATAAATAAATCTAGGAAACGCAACAATTCCCACAAAATTTGCAAACACTGTAATAAAAAGAAGAGAAAACACATTGGCAGTCAAAAAGATATTGGCTGTTCATGTCGGGATGAAATTGCTGTTATAGATTCAGAGATTACATCACCTTCCATTCCTCACACAGAAATACCATTAACTAACAGTCTATCACAACAAAATCAAATGAGCCGGAGAATGTATAATCATTTAGATGCATCACCATATACTATACACATACAAAGGCTACAAACAACTCAAAATGATGGTACAACTCTTCATCCAATGACTGTTGGCAGGATGTTAAAGCAAAATAAAATTAATAATATTACCAATGGTAGCTTAAAGAGAATAGGTAGAAATAGAATTGCATTATCATTTAATTCATATCAAAGTGCTAATGAATTTCTTAGTAATAAAATATTAAGTGACTACAATTTAAAAGCTTTTATACCTTCTTTCACTATTACTCGAGTTGGTATAGTGAGAGGTATACCAACAGAGTGGACGCCGGAAGAAGTAATGGAAAATATTTCTACACCAATTGGATGTGGCAATATAATAAAAGTTAGACGTATAAATTACAAAGTCATGGTTGAAGGAGTACCCGTATGGAAACCTACCCAATCTGTCGTTATTCATTTTGATGGCCAGATTTTACCCAAACGCATATTTATTTGCTTCAATTCCCTACCAGTTGATTTATACATATTCCCAACTATACAATGTTATAACTGTTGTCGCTATGGTCATACTAAAATGCAATGCAGGTCAAAGCCTAGATGTTATAGATGTGGTCAGGAACACAGTGGTGAGTCATGTAAAGTAGATGATGATTGCGTAAAATGTTGTTTGTGCTCAGGCTCACATATTGCAACCAACAAGACATGTCCTGAGTTCAAGCGTCAGAAAGATATTAAAGTTTACATGGCTCAAAACTGCGTCTCCTATTCTGAAGCATCTAAGTTACATCCGCCAGTCTCCAAATCATATGCAGATGTATTATTAACTTCAAAACCTACACACTCCGATAATGGCAATCTATCCATACCATCCAATAGCACTTCATATAAATAAAACAGTATTTCTCAAACCTCGAACTCCAACAAAAATAAGTAGAGGATATGACAAAACAGATCATAATAAAATACTTAAGTGAGTTTTCAATACCTACTCCTTCTGATGGCTGCGCTCTACTACATAGGAATGGAAAAAATAACACAAATGAATTACAAAATCCTTTAATTTCAGAAACCATAGAATTGTTACAAACTTTAGCTCGTTCTAGTCCTTATTTACCGTCCAACGCTGCCCCGTTAATTGAAATATTATCAAAATCAATACCCATTAACAATGGATACACACAAACACAACATAATACAGTGGAATTGCCGTAGCGCAATAAGTAATAAAAATGATTTAATTTATTTAATTAATAACCACAATCCTTATTTAGTTTGTCTATCTGAAACTTGGTTAAAACCAAGTTTTAGTTTTAGATTTAAAGGTTATAATACGGTCAGACAAGATCGTTTTGATGGATATGGCGGTGTTGCAATACTCATAAGGAAAAATATTCCTTATGTAGTAGTACCGATCTCTATCCCTGTAAATAATGATAATTTTTCTATAGTAGCTGTAAGTGTAAATAATATCTGTTATATATCTGTATATATTCCTCATCCCTCATCAACCATTTTAAATAAAATGAATACTATAATAAGTACCATGCCTAAACCTTTGGTTTTATTGGGAGATTTTAATTGCCACCATGAATCCTGGGGTAGCCACAGAACGAATAGTTATGGTGAACAACTATTAGACATCATTGACTTAAACAACTTGTGCATATTAAATTCTGGTTTACCAACACGCCGTACTCACCCATCGGAAGGTGATAGTGTAGTAGATTTGTTTATCTGCTCTCCTAACCTAGCACCGATATTTACATGGTCAGTGTTACCTTCTACACACGGAAGCGATCACTTTCCTATAGTTATTTCATCTTTCACTTCAAACCACCCCGTCTCCACAAAAAACCATAATCACAAGAAATTCAAACTTAAATACGTAACTGACGAAATGTGGCAAAATTTCAGTAAGAAAATAGACGAAAATATATGTAATTTACCCCCCACTCAAGATATTAACGTTCAGTCAGATATGTTGACTGAAATTATAATTAACACAGCTAACTCGATGTTCCCTACTGTGTGCAGATCTACACATATTCCTTGTCCTCCTTGGTGGGATAGTGAATGTAAAGAAGCACTAAAGAACAGGAAATGTGCTGAAAAGACTTATCGCTATAATATGTCTGAGGAAAATTACGATAATCTAATAGAGATAATGAAAAATTCAAAAAAACTATTTAAAAAAAAGAAAAGAGAAAGTTGGCAGAAGTTCTGTCACTCGATATCTCCAAACACTGCTCCATCTGAAGTTTGGTTAAACATCAAAAAGTTCCGATCAGCTTTTAATGACTCTCCATCATCTTTCATTAACCCCACAGTAGTTGACAATTTTCTTAATTATATAGCTCCTTTAACTGTCAATGAAAATATTAATATACAGGAAAATGACGACGAGACAACTTCAGATTTATCTTCACCATTTTCCTTAGATGAATTAAAAAATATATTAAATAACACTAAAGACACTGCTGCAGGTAATGATGGAATTGTTTATTCATTTATAAGCCACTTGGGAAATAGTTCTTTGTCATATTATTTAAATATCATAAATTCTATGATAGATTCTGGAAAAATACCACCATCTTGGAAAACGCAAATAATATTACCAATCTTAAAACCAAACAAAGATCCTTTTGAAGCATCATCCTATCGCCCTATCGCCTTATCATCTGTTCTGATCAAAATAATTGAACATCTCATTAAAAATCGTCTAGAGTGGTATTTAGAAAGTAATAAATTTTTGGCCAATAGTCAGTACGGTTTTAGGAAAGGTAAGAGTACGACAGATAATCTAAGTCTTCTAACTACAGATATTAGAATATCTTTTACATTAAATAAATCATTACTATCAGTTTTTCTTGATTTAACTTCAGCATACGATAGCGTCTTACTTCCAGTGTTACAAGAAAAGCTATCTAAATTAAAAATCCCAAGTAAATATATTAAATTCATCATAAACTCATTATATAATAGACCAATCAATCTTATAGTCGATGATGTAGTACATACACGACTGCTATCTAAAGGATTACCACAGGGATCCGTGCTAAGTCCCCTTCTATACAATGTTTACACCTATGACATTGAACATTTTCTAGACAGTAATGTAAATATTTTACAATATGCCGATGACCTTGTATTATACACAATTGACCAAAACATTGATTGTGCTAGTATGCTAATGAATTCAACCCTGAATAAATTACAGAAATGGCTAGACATAAATGGGCTTCAAATTTCTCCATCTAAAAGTACTACCGTACTATTTACAAGACAACGATCTCCACCCAGACCACCAATACTTTTTGGCAATAAACTTATACCTTATAAAGATGACACGAAATTCCTAGGTGTATTAGTTGATTCAAAACTCTCTGGAATCTTACATTGCAACTACATAGCTAATAAATGTGAAAAACTAATAAACATAATAAGATGCTTAGCAGGTATATGGTGGGGCGCTCATCCTTTTTATCTAAAACTTATTTATAATGCAATTATAAGAAGCATTCTTGATTATGGATCATTCACACTCGAACCTTGTAATAAATCTGGCCTTAAAAAACTTGACAAAATACAGTCAAAATGTTTGAGAATTATATGTGGCGCGATGAAATCTAGCCCAATCAATGCGTTACAAATTGAGTGTGTTGATCCACCCTTACATTTAAGACGCCAATTTATTGCTGATCAATACGTTTTTCGCTGTGTGCAATTCTTAAATCATCCTCTTATGGAAAAACTAAAATTTTTATCCGAGCTTATTGATATCTCCCCATACTGGACACATAAACCTATCCCATGCCTCGTAATTAGCTATAGAAAATATTTATCACTCTCAGCTCCTATTTTTCGTTCATCTGTTCTACCCATATTCACTTGCAACTATGAAGCACTTATTACAAAAACGCAAATTATTTTTAATCTAGGTATTCAAAAACGTGATCAAAATGCAAATGTTCTTTTCAACTCCATTATTAATGAAAATTTTTCAAATTTCCACCTTATTTTTTGTGATGCATCCAAACATAACAATAATAACCATGTTGGTGTAGGTATTTTCCATTTACAATACAAAATCACACAAAAAGTAAAACTTCCACCTGAAACTTCCATATTTTCGGGGGAATGCCTTGGAGTATTTAAAGCTGTAGAATATGTATTACTATTTAAACTGTCGAAAGCAATAATATTCACAGATTCACTAAGCACTTTACAAGCACTTGACAACTCATCACTCAAAAAAATGCAACACCCGCTGATTTATAATATTAAGAAGTTGCTAAGCAGGTGTCGTGAAAGACAATATGACGTATATTTATGCTGGATACCAGGTCATAGTGGTATTTATGGCAATTGTAAGGCTGACGAACTTGCAAATGATGCAATTCTAAATGGCGACGTTTTTCCTTACTTGATTTACAGCCCCGATTTAAAATCATTTTCAAGACAATCACTCTTTGCATCCTGGCAAGAGACATGGAATCACAATAGCAAACAAAAGGGCTCTTATTACTTTAATATTCAACCAACAATACCACAAAAACCTTGGTTTTTTACTATAAAATTTGATAGAAAAAGTTCTAGTATAATAACAAGATTAAGACTAGGACATACAAGTACTCCTTATCATCTCGCTAAATTGAAAATTTTAGAACATCCAAATTGCGCATGTGGAGAGGATGTGGCGGATGCTAACCACATTTTCTTCTCATGCACTAAATTTGATCATTCCTCATTATTTCAATCTATAATTGCATTAAAAATTCCGCTGCCTGTATCTATACCTTCTCTTTTATTTTATAAAAGTTATAAAATTTACAAACTACTATCTATCTTTGTTTTAAATAATAATATATCAATCTAATTGTTACAGTAATATAGTGTATATATTATTTAAAAATTGTATATAATTAATTTGATTTTAATATATATTTGTTAATATTGATCTAACTTTACTGAATAGTATAAAAAAAAAATTCGTGTTTAGGTTTTTCTTACTTACAAAAAGTTTTCCCGGTCTGTTTTGTCGTTGGCATTGATGTTCACAAACGTTTGCCATTAACAAAGAAAAAAAAACCATGAATTATTAAATACAGCTTCATGGTTATAACTGCTATATTATCTGTTGTCATTTTGACATCTGACAATTTGAATTTGACACTCCATAAAACATGTCTAAGTCCAAAACTCACATAGTGATGACTCGAACAGAATTTTGTGGCTCGAATCATTCAAGTTTTACAAATCGATCGTTCGGAGTCATTCTGGATAATTATTAGTTATACTCTGTAACTTTAATAAAACCAAGGAACTTATATACGATAACTGGAATTGTTACGAAGCAATATTTGAAAAATAAAAATGTACCTTATTTTTTACAAATAAAGTTGACATTTGTTTCTTACTTAACAATTAACAGAGGGGAAAAACGTTCTGAGCAAGACAACGACAAGAGTGAATGTTGTCCCTTTCTTGCAATTGCCAGTGAAAATAAACTATCTGATAGTAGATGTTTATATAGTCGGTAACCGTTAATTGCCTTTTATACATATACGTAGATAAATACATTAGCATAAAATGTATTGTAATTAACACAGTGAGTTCTAAAATGTGCTTATTTTAATTATTACGTAATTACTAATGCAATTCAAAAACTGTTTTTTTTTTAAATAAGTAGAATTACTTAGTAGTAATTTGCAAACTACGCATGGCCGCGCTTTATATGGCGATTGGCTCTTTATTTAGTAGAAAGAGACACACTCCACCTATGTCCTGGTACTCCGGAACGATTTTGAAGCGCGTGTGAACCTTCCTCTTATAGGTCTGTGGTGTGAACATTCCGGGTAGAATGTAACTTCCTTGAATAAAACAGTCCCCCTCAAGTGAAATTAAATAGGATGTTTATTTCACACATATTGTATGATAATATTTTAGTATCTTCAAAATGTTTATAACATTTCTTGCAAATCACTTAATTTTTGATGTTATTTTGTTTTGATAAGGTCGCTCTACTATCAACTTTTGTTTCATTATTACTAATCGCTTTTTTAACAAACAAGTAGATTTTTTATATTTTAATTATTAAAAAAACTTATATGTATATTTATGTACGCACATAAGAAGTTCTAATTTTTTGGCGTAACAAAATAAAAAAGATATCCTTCGCATTATCCTTTCTACGTAGAGAAAACGACATTAATTGTAAAAAAGGTATAAATAACCCATTACCTATCTAGTTAAACGAATTTTATTTAAATATCATAATATAATTATTTGTAGATACTAAAAATGGACAAACGTTTTTTGAAAAATTAATATGTTGATTAATTTTATACTGGTGGTTGATCGTGATGGTGTGCACACGCATTGTAAAATATTACTCTTATTATTTTTCCATAATGAGCCAAAAGAAAGGAGTATATCTTCAAAAATAACAAGAAAGCATGTGTGCAGTTCACAGTCACACACAGTAGCATTAAATACAGTGCAAGCACCATTGTTTTGATTGCATTCAACGTACAACGGTTAGAATCGTCGACGATATTTCTTATAGGCTTGATTCTTTTGTGTTACGTAAAGATGTGGATTTCCAGAAAAAACAGAGATGATCCAGATCTTGTATCTGGATCATCTCTGTTTTTGTCTGGAAATCCACAGCAGTGCTTATCTCGAAGCACTCTTTACCCCTCGCTATTTTTCTGTGGCACTACTGGTTGGCGGGAGTTCTTCTGAATGGATATGACTAAGGAACCTTGAAGGCAAGAGCTTCCTCATTCTAAAAAGGCCAGCAACGCAACTGCAAAACCTCTTGTAGTGCAGTTGTCTATGGGCGGTAATGATCATTTAACGTTAGGTGAGCTTTCTGTTCGTTTGCCATATCTTTATAAAAAACATAACATTACCTGCAATCCGAGAGATGAGATAAACATTTAATAGGAAGTAGGACTTATTGTAAGGTTTATTTATTAATATCGAAACCAATTTAAAAATTATTAGGGCGAGCGAAGCGAGCCCTACACTAGGGGACTTTCTATGCACTTTTGTGGTATCTATTACTGAAAAAGTATCGCAATTTGAGGTTTGAGCTTTGACGTGGTAGTTTAAATTCTTGTCTAGATATGTCCTACCATTAAAATACCTTTTATAAATATTAAAATAAAATAGAAGATATATGTTGTATTAGAATTTTATTACTACTAACGCCAACTATTATAAAAGTAACGAGTTAAAATGCTAAAATTAACGAGTTACCTAAAATGCTACTTAGGCGTGGTAGATTTAATTCATTTTCATTCACTTCATTTTAATACAATATTAATCTATTAATATACTTGTACTTTTTAACTTCCCGCTACGAATGTAGATAAAGGATTTACTGATTTTGTTTCGATTTTCAAAAATCGAATTTTCGCCAGATGTCCACGTTTTGGGGTCCTAGGAACATTTTTCGACTATTTTCGCGATGACTTCTCGGGTCTCTTGTATCTCTCTCTGTGTGTGTGTGTGTGTGTGTGTGTGTGTATGTGTGTATGTTCGTGTGTATGTGTGTGTGTTTGTATGAACATCTGTATGTAAACATCTCATAACTTTTGAAATTTTTAAAAAACCCTAAAATTTTGGTGAAACAGATTTTTAAATATAACTTCCAGATTAATGTACCGATTGAGTACAAAAATTAATCAGCTATATTCTTAAAAAAATTACGTCTAATGCATAAATTGCATCAACTCGGTTTATCTGTTTTGAAGTAATCGTTGACGAAAATTTTGAAAAAAGTCTTTTTTTAGACATAATTTCGAAATATTTAAACCAATCATTTTTTAGTATTCTACAATATTTTAGTAATAAAAAATTACGTCGAATGCCGTTTTAAAAATCAAAATCGAATCTTCAAAAGTTACAGATTTTCAAATATTAAAATTACGTTGTTTTTAGCAAACTTAATAATGTTTTTGAAATAACTTTCAGGCTAATATACCGATCGACTTCAAAATCTCATCAGCTTTTCTCCTTTAAAAACTGCGTCAAGTACCGTTAATTAGATAAAAATCGGTCATTATGTTTGGGATCTATCAATGAAAAAAAAAATGTTTTTTGACATTGCTTGGAAATTTTTGAACCTACCGATTATTTAGCTAAAGCAATATTTAAATTGAGTTGAATGCCATTTGAATTTGACTATTTGAAATTTGATCAATTTGATTATCGTTTCCAAAATATACAGTTCTTTATGCCTGCGGTAAGTCCAATATTAATCCTTAAAATGTTGAAGGTTAATTAAATAAAACATATTTTGATTTCGAAAATCGATGTGAAACCAGGACTTCCCGATTTTAGAATAAAAAATATTTATTTTAGCGAAATGTTAAAAATGTGTTTTTCTTTATTAGATCAACTTTCATTTTTAATACCCATGTTTCCTTAAAAACTCTTTTACAAGAAAGCTACCATATATAAAAATTGATTTCTATCAATATCAGACTAAGAGCGAAGTGGTGGCGCGAGATGGATCTTGAGTTGCTACATATTATAGGTAGACCTTACTATATTATAGGTAGACCAGAAAATATGGTGTAAAATTTTAGTAGTACTTACCTTTATATTTGTTTTGTGTAGATAACATTGATAATAATAAAAATCGTGTTTTTAATAAATGAAGAAAATTTTAAAGAATTTTTCTTGTAAGTACTAAAAAAATTTTGTCCTAGAAACATGTTTTCTTTTTAAATTATATATACTACTATATCATATTTTGGTTTTATTTTCCGGCGCCCTCCTAGACCAAAGCCTGACGACGCCTTTGATGCGAATATAATGTTTGGGTAAAAATACGCTGGATTTTTTTAGGTTAGATATTTATAAATAAAGTCCATACATTAAAAGATGTAATTCTCATAAAAATATTACAAGGTAGTATAACTTTGCGAGCCCTTACAAAGCTCTGCTTTTTGCTAGTAGGACAACGTTTTCCTTCGATTTTCTGTCAGTTCGCCTTGGTACTATGCTGGTTCACACAAGCACCAATTTGTTTACCACTAAGTAGACAAAAGTTGGGAGGCTACAGATTGCACATATCTTGTATTATTCCATCGCTTGCTAACTCTTGTAGACGTATTCATCGTCATGTCTCCTTTGTATAGTGTCTTTTTTTGTTTCATTGAGTTTCAATTAACAACGATTCTAAAGCAGTTTTATATAAAAAACAAACGTAGAGCCCCAGTTAATAATTATAATTTATAACATAATCTTACTTGTGCTGATGAAACGAACAACTCACTAAAAATTGATAGTTTATTAGTTCGTAACAAACATATAGCAATACAAATTGTTTTATTATCAATAAATATTATTTTGTCTATATCTGTTTACTTGTTAAAACGAAGGTCTTTATTTTTGTGATGTCATCTGCAATGTAATTTACTGTTTTTGTAAGATCTATTAAGCGCTCAAAGCTATTTTTCATTGTGGAAGAAATAAGTCCAAACGGGTTAAAGAATATTTTTATTCGAGTACCGAGTTAAACTTTTCTCGAGTGAAAATGTTCGTCACTCCTCACTAGTTACATCAGCAGCGCTGCAACGCGTAACTCAGCGTTACCAACTTAAGGGTTTTCCCCCTAAATTTAGGGGGGAAAATGATTGACAGGGATTTTTATTGGCAGGATTTCTTTGAGGGTTTTTTAGGGGCATCACTTATCAGTGGAAGGTTAATCTATATATATATATATATATATATATATATATATATATATATATATATATATATATATATATATATATATATATATATATATATATATATATTAAATAAAATGAAAAACCTTATCCATGAGATAGATAGACTTTAGACAGACATTGCCCGTAATGCCAAAATGAATAAAGGCAAATAAACTATAAGCCTGAATAAAATAATGACATACCTTTAGTCTCATTTCAAAATTATTTACACATCAGTATAAATAAATATCACTAGATAAATTACACGAATTGATCTAATCCCAAAGTAAGCAATTTATTTGCTTGTAGTATGGGTGTCAGTCAACGATACTAATACATAGACATACATATACAAATACTGTTACATATATAATAAACACCTAAACCTAGAAATACAAACATTTATGCTCATCATATACATTTCCCTGTTGGAAAACAAATCCAAGTCCCATTTATAATAACCGCTCAATGCCTGTATAGCTTCTAGAGCAGCCATCTGGTTATTGCGTAAAGGAAAACATGGCTACTACAGAAGCCTTGTAGGATACACAGCTAAAAAATATTTTTTCTGTATTTTTCCTCTTTAATTCTGTACTCGTTGGTATTTAAACCATTTCCGAACGAAACATTGTACAATTTTTACAACATTGGCACAATTTTTTCCAGTACGCTCTTGAAAAAAAAAATTCGACCGCCATTTTAATTAATGGTGTTTATTGTATGTTGGTTGCAGTTTATTGATTTTGGTTAATTTAAAAGTGTATTTGTCAACAAGTAAACTTTAATCATAATCAAGATTAGTTCAAGATCTAACAGTTTAGATATAAATTTTGTCGAAAAACCGTAAATATCAATTAATAAAATATTTTCCTACAACATAATATTGCTAGAACATTTACTAGGTAGTAGAGTTCTGCATTGTCTCGCCCGGATCTGGTACCACCGACTTACCTATTCCTATTGCAGTAGTTACCAGAACACGACAGTGTCAGTACTTGTCACTGTCGTGTTCTGGTTTAAAAGATAAGCCGGTAAACTTATGCACGTAGCATTAGACCACGCCTTAACATAGCAACTTACCATTAACATCTTTTTTGTAGACGCCATGGTTCACTCTTTTCATTAATGCCCGGTTTCTGAGGTACTTTTAACAGTAGTTTATCCATTCGTTAACACTATCGGTCCGATAACTACAGGAATTGCGTTTCTGAGCTACGCATTGTAACACAAACTCCGTTTATACTTAGGTTAATGTAACTGGCCAAATTTGGCGGTTTATCGATTCCATAATTTTATATAACGCTTTTTGATCTTGTAGTAGCTTCTTTTTAATGCACACATTATTATTTTAATAGTTTTGTTTGTCTGTCTGTATGTTTGTACTTACACTAAAAAAACTGCTGCACGAAGTACAAACGTTGTTTTCACAGCAGCTATAATGATATTTGTTTCATATTGTCATGATAAATAATTAAATTTCATCCTTGCAAAAAGGAACAGGTCACTAGACAGCTTTTACTTGGATATTTGTTAGTTAAGGCAATTCAAGCTTATTTCAAAGCTTCTACAAAATTTTCACCTGTATTTTTATATGCATAAATTCTTTTACCACTTAAAAAAGCGTCTTCTCAAATAAAATAATTACCATTTAGTTTTCTCTCTTTCTGTAAAATTCTTACTGCGCTTTCGAGTCACCATTATAATGATTTTATATTAACTTAACATGCCACAAGTCGATCAGGTAAATGCAAGTAACAACCAACAATATCTAAAAGAGAAATTGACGCAAAAAAAAAATTCTTAATTCAAAGCAAACGACAAACATTGTTTTGATCGGTACTCAAACTAACTTATATAACAAATTATTTGGTGACTACCGACTAGTGACTAGTGTAAAGCTATCTCATTTCTCTTTAATAAAATTATAGTTCCCTCTCCCTCTTTAGGAGCCCTAAAAATGAATTTATTTTGGCAGTTAACGCTTAGACCTGTATCTTCTGAGGGATAAATTATACCAGATTTTGATTATCTCATTCTGAGATCCGTTTCAGAGACGTCTTAACTTCAAATACAAGCATATTTCGACTCTCGATACTCATCCTTTGCCGCGAATGAACAGTACGATCTGTATATTATGCATCTGCCTTAATGTCATCAGCGTAACAATGAATGCAGGATGAACAGATTTGGAAATATACCATATGCGACAACCATAATGCTACGGTTGTCTAAAAAGTTAGTGATCCAGTTACAAAGCTTTACAGGCAATCCGTAAGATGTTAATTTGCTCAGAAGTGCCTTTTGCCAGGCCCAGTTGAAGGTTTATACTATATATATTATATATATATAGTATAAACTTTCTTTCTTTATTTATACTATATATACTACTATATCCAGACTAAACACCAGTGCTTCTGCCTTGCTTTCAATGGCTTCAGTCTTGCGATAGTTAAGAGATGACTTTTATATCGCCGTGACTATTAGAGACTATTAGATCGACAGAAGAGCGGCCGTGACGGATATCGTATTGTTTACCGTTAATGAGCTGCCACTTTTCCAGGTAATGTAGGAGCTGTTTATTTATAATGCACTCCACACCTTTGATGTCGAGGGAAAGCACCTCTTGTTTAACATTTTTCTATGTAAGGCTTATTTTCGACACAAAACATCTACAATGAGATGTGATAGGCGCCTTCCCCATCATCCAGAGTAAAGTTTCTTGCAAAAAGAGTTGACAACAAATCAGTCCTCTTCCCTATATACGTGATTATATATAATAAATAAAGAAACATAATATTATTGCTGGACATGGCGCATGGACATTATGATGAGTAAGATTCACATTCATTAAACGTTGAATTCAATTCTTGCATAAAATTCACCTTCAGAAAATATGTTAAAAATAGCTGAAAAATTTATTATTACTGTACTATATGCACTAGCACCTCCAGCGAAAGTGCTAGTACTAGGTGCTTTTTCTCAGTCACTGATGACGATACTGGTTTTAGACACAATAACATTGCATAATTGTTTTATTGCATTTGTATTGAAATAAATGAAATGAAATAATGAAAACGTATTTGATATACCAATAAAAAGTATTTGTAAACTTAAATAAACTATTCTAAGTATACGAAAAAAATACTTTTTTCTAAGGGGGTTTTTAGGGGGATTTTATAAGGAATTCAGGGGAAAAATTCTACAGGGGTTGGCAACACTGGCGTAATTTTTCTTTTCTTTTCAAAACAGAACAGAACAGAAGTTAAACGTGCTTGTCCTCTCCGAGCTAAGGCCTATAGGCGACTTGCACTAAATTAAAATGGCATCAAAAGCAGAATTAGCTTGTGTTTACTCCGCTCTCATCCTTGTTGATGATGATGTCGCCGTAACTGTAAGTATTAATGAAATTATGTATAATGCATTTTAGGTTATCTACCACTCGACCAATATCCGCTTGCATCTGCAAAGCGTTTCTGTTTTCTAAAATTATTATGAATATAAACTGTAATATTAATGATAAATTAACATTTATTGTTTGTATTTTTATTATTTCATTTCAAATATATAATGGCCAATCATTTTGTTGTAGGGTGAGAAAATTTCTACCATCTTGAAGGCTGCCAATGTAGAAGTTGAGCCTTACTGGCCAGGTTTATTTGCTAAGGCGCTGGAGGGCGTGAACGTACGTGATTTGATCACAAACATCGGGTCTGGTGTTGGAGCAGCCCCAGCGGCCGGTGCTGCACCAGCTGCCGCAGCCGCCGCGCCTGCAGCTGAAGCTGCTAAGGAAGAGAAAAAGAAAGAGGAAGAACCTGAAGAGTCTGATGACGATATGGGTTTCGGTATGTTTTGTTTTCTTTCATATTTTAGTTACATTTTAATGTATGCATCAAAATTTTCATCCCAAATTTGTACCTCAAAGGCAATAACTTCAGATAAATTAAGTTTTATGAGTTGGTTGGTCAGCTGATTATTCGAAATAATAGTTATCCTTAGATGCAACTTCTTTTCCACTTATGAGATAAATATTAGGAAAGTAACAATTGCTAACATTTTACATTAAGTGAATTTGTAATAATATTCTTTTCCCACCATTAGTAGTAAATTTTTGTAAATAATAACCCTTGTAACTTTCTACAAGGCAGCGCATACAACTGAGTGTAGGTTAAATATAGTGTAAAAGTTCTGGGGCCTAATTCACGTAATCAAGCGGTAAGCGAGTCAAAGCATTTAAGACACTTACACATTTTCTTATATATTATGCCGCATCGTAGTACGTCTCGACGTTCTATCGTTTTTATGTGTCAGAGAGCCCTAATCGCTTTGATTCAATTACGTGAATTAGGTGGCTGGAATGTCTTGCTAAGGTTTGGTACTGCCATCTTTACCTTTTCCTGATGCAATTACATTAGTGCTTGTTGCCATTACATCACTGCTACATAAACATTGATGCACTATTAACATTGTTATCTAGACTGATGCGAACCTTCACTCAAGAGAGTCACCTTGTTTGTTACATAATGAAAAAGTTAGAACCAGTTAATTATTAACACTTATAAGCAGGTTTAAAGGTGAAAATATTTTTAAGTGTATAGAGTGCATCTAGCACTGTAACTTCAGTTAAAATAACTGCCATAAATTATGACATTACTGGCTCATAAAAAGTCACAAACTGCTATCTGAATCATTGCATGAATATGAAGACAGTATTGTTATACTGCCTAGTTCTCACACATTGAAAAAGCATCACTGTGAAGTTGGACTCTGTACGACTAGTACCTTACCTAAAATGACACTTGATACTCTACATTATTTTAATAGTTCTACAAATGCCTTACAACATGTTTACGTAATGGTGAAATTAATAAAATTAACTATTTCCCATGAACCATTGTGACTTCCACGAAGCCACTGAAAAAAAGATGATAATAAATGGACAAAACTCATGGAAAATAGCAAGTTTAATTTTACCTTTTAATTATGGATTTCTGCAATATAATGCCTGAATTAATAAAATGTGCATACCCTGTAACAGTTCTTAAATCTTAATTATAATATGTAAATTAAACTTCAAATTGTTTGTTTACAGTGGAATCCAAAACGATTGAATCAATTTCAATGAAATTTTATAGATATCTACTGTTTGGCCCAACTAAAAAGTTACGATAGAGTTTTTATCTCAATTACCCTCCCCTCTCTTAAGTACAAGTAATTTGTACTGCAAACTATGTTTTCCAGGTCAGCTAGATTAGGTAACATGTAATGTCTTAAATACAAAAATACTTAGCTAGACATTTATTGTCACCTTCAATATTGTTTCCATCATATGGGCAAATCAATGTACAAAGTTGCTATGTAGACTTCAACAATATTTGCAGGATATATAACCATATTTGACTTGCTGAAATTGATTTTATAACTTTCAATGATGCTTGATCTAATGTATTAGCTTCAGAAAATATCTGATTGAAAAACTTTATACTGAGAAACCAACCAAGATAACATATTGTATATATTGTATTTGTACATATTTTTAGTAATGCTTTTTTGTTTCAGGTCTTTTCGACTAAAAAGCTTTATGTTAAAGCTTTTATATTCCAATGTAAGCTTTATAAAGCTTTTTTAATTATAAGGAAATTAACTTTGTAAATAAAAGTTAAGAGAATGTTTTTTCTTTTATTATAAAAACCTCAAAAGAAAATATGACAAATATGACCTGGTCAAGCAAATATAACACTGAGGCTGTGGTGAGAGGCTACACACTGATATCCCTGAAGAGTTAGGTACGCAGAGGTACAATCAGTGTACCTATGATTGGCCAAAGATACTTAGTCCCACAATGTGACAGCTGGCAAAACTATTGCAAGCTTTAAGTGTCACTAATCACTATCAATATTATGATTTATATAGTGTAGAGTTAAAATAACTAACTGTATGGTACCCTGTGTATTCCTGCTGCTGTGTAATGTCATACTTCTTAGGATAGATTGTCTCTTTGATGCCTAATGTTTTTATGCCATGATTAAATTTTCATGATCTGTCTACAGCTCTATTATAAAAAAAATTATAGATAGAATGAAGTCACTACTTTACTACACTCCTATACTTTTTCATTACCCAGCAGGGGACCGGTGCGGCATGATATTATTATTCTAAAAACTTTGAATTTTGGTACTCCACTTGTGAAAAGTTTGAAGCTGAAATCAATAATTGGCATATGTGATCAATATGTTTGATTGAGACTTAGTAATTATCCCTTTTGGCAGAGGAACAGAAACATGAATTATGATCCTGAAAGTGGCAGCAAGCTGCCAGAAAAAAAAAATTAGGGATATCTTTGCGTTGAAGCATTTTTATGACATGTACCAAACAGAAAATTATTTGTCGTCAAATGACCTACACAATGTGGTAATAAATAAAATATTTTTTTCATTTTTGAATTTTTTTAAAATCAAAATTTTGGGAAACTCACCAAGCCGCCCAACAACAAATTAATTAAATTTTGTAATTGAACTCGTTTTTTAGTTATAAAAACATGGTTTTCATTATTTTATTATTTTTTTTTACCTCAGAAAATTCTGGAGCTCATAACTATTTTACGATTCATGTTTTGAAAAATTAAAAAAAATATCTTTGTTTTCAAAAAATCTAAAGACGGTATTTTTTGGATTTTGAAATTTTTCATTAATTTATTAACCTATCCCGTTTTTTTTTTAATTTGACTTAGGATATAAAATTCAAAAATGATTTAAAAAAATACCATATGCACATTTTTAACCTTTTCACAGTCACAGTCTGCTATACCCGACAAATTGTTTTGGACGTTCAAACGCCAATGTCGGGTAATGCCGACACAAACATAATGCAAAAATAAAACTTAAAAGATCTAAAGATGGTACTTTAAGATTTTCAAATTTTTTAATAATTTGTAAAATATCTTTATTTTTCATATTTTTTAAATTTTGACTTTGGATACCAAGTTCAAAAATAATGATAAAAACAAAAAAAATTATACATATATATATATATATATATATATATATATATATATATATATATATATATATATATACGTTGACTAAATGACAGTCACACATCGGTTGGTAAATGTATTTATTAAACTGTAATTTAACTGTAAACACGTGTATGCTGCGTGATGAAATCTGATAACGATGTTGCGATAAGATACCGATGGTGTCTGCGCGATAAGTGTGAGCGTGTTTTATCGCGCCCTCGTTACATATATTTATTTTTGAAAAATATACAGATGGTATTTTTAAGATTTTAGAATTTTTAATTAATTCATTCTATTTCTTGATATTTTTTTTTTGTCATTTATTACCACGATTACTCGACAAACGGTGAACCGTGGTGAATTGCAAATTTTATAGATGCTTGACTTACTCTACCTAACCTGCAAGGGAATGAATTATGAAGCATGATCATATATATTTTTATTTTTTTTTTCTTAAATGTTCATGTCTTTTTGTTTTAGATTTTTATTTTTTCATTAAATATATATTTGAAAAAAAAATCCCTTTCATTTCAAGAAAGAATATTATTCTATAAGAGAAAAAAAAAGTGAAACAAATTAACCGACAAATAAAAAAGTGTTTCAATTTGTATTCCGCAAAACAATTAAGAAAAAAATGAATTCGTTTTCATAAATAAATTATTGAAAAATTCCAAAATCCAAAAAATACCGTCTTTAGATTTTTTGAAAACAAAGGAATGATATTTTTTTAATTTTCCAAAAAATGAGTTTTAAAATAGTTATGAGCCCCAGAATTTTTTGAGGTAAAAATAAAAAAAAATATAATGAAAACCATGATTTTATAACTAAGAAACGAGTTCAATTAAATTTAATGAATTTCTGTTGTTGGGCGGCTTGGTGAGAGCTTCCCAATATTTTGTTTTTGATTTTAATGAAAATCAAAAATGAAAAAAAATATATTCTATTTATTACCATATGTAGATCATTTGACGACAAATAATTTTCTGTTTGGTACATGTCATAAAAACGCTTCAACGCAGAGATATCCCTAATTTTTTTTTCTGGCAGCTGGCTGCCACTTTCAGGATCATGAAGAATTTGAAAATAAATTAAGATGAATAAGGCAGAAGAAACGTGATGGAAAAAATGTGCCTTAAGGCATAGGCAAATATATGTTGTGTAAGAATTTACCATTCTAAGGTGTTCATTTTTATGGCTTATACGTTAAACTACGAAAAATTAGAAATTTTAGTTAATTTGCTATGCCAGCAAATCTAAAACATTACAAATTTGTATCCTACCTAGCATTTTTGTTGAGAAACGATTTACTATATATTTAAGACTTAAAAAATTCTTATCTGCTATATGTACATAGTTATATTTTTAAAAACTCCATAGTAATATAATTACATATAAATATTATATACAATAATTTCACTAACCTTTAACAATTTTAACTCGTTTCTCAACACAAATGCCAAGTCGATAATTCGTATTGTTTTCGAGTTTATGGGCGTAAAAAATTAAAATTTTAAATTGATCGTAGTTTAACTTATAATAGTCATAAAAATGAACACCTCTTTGGTAAATTCAAATCTCGCTATGGGTTACGCGCGGCGGAGGATGCTCGAGTGCGCTCGCACATGTAGAATGTTCTGTGTGTAGAATGTACTGTCATTCTCAGATTCGGAAAGTAAAGTAGTCAGTAGACAGCGAGGATGTAATGTCACAAACACAACATGTGGCATTACAGCCTCACTGCGAGAAAGAGAACTTATCTCAAGGTCTTTGTATTTCATAAAATGTGGTTATGTCTCATTAGTCATCAGGTTCGTGATTCATTTGCTCGGTTACTATTCTATGATATAAAAAAATGATAAATACTAGATTGGAACAAAAATATATACATACATATATGACTGGTAGAATATTTAAGTTTGTCTTTAAATAAGAAATCATTTTTTAAACTGCATGAAAAATGATTGGTCTGTTCGGCACTTGCCCTCTTTCTGATCTTGTCTACAAACTCTAATTTCCGTACATATTGTAGATTTTTGCCCCCTTTTCGGAGTTCCATATTTTTTTATAGCATGTCGCCCACTTTTCTCGTGTTTTTATGAATATTCTCAGTATGTCTCCTTCATGTAGTTTGTTGAATAAGTCGATATTTGTCTTCTTAAGTATTATCAAAATCAAAAATACTATAACTAAATCCTGTAACATTTTCACTTTTAAACATTATTTTTTTAAATTAAATTAATCTCACTTTAATTAGTCTGTTTAATTTCTCTTTGAGTTAAATCACTCTTCAACATTTATTTTATTCATGAAATGATCTTCAACAATTTTGGTGATACGTTCATCAGTTACAATATCTTTTTCTTGTCTTTTTTTCGTATATTGAACATATATTTTTTGTCGTCTTATTAAAAAATCGTAGAGAGAGAAAATGAGAGCATCCAGAGCATCCAGCTCTGGATGCTCTCATTTTTGAGTACGTTTATCACCAAAAATAAGTTGGGCTTCTTTGTTTTAATTTTCTGATTAAATCGAAAATGCCATCCTTCCGTAACATTAATTGTGCGGTGAAGATTATTGTTAAAACAACTTATTAGATGTAGGGTATGAGGTTTCATCCATTGACGAACAAAGTATGTAAAAAAATGATCCCACTCTTGTCGGTGATTTTCTATTTCAAAATGTATGGATAAAAATCCTTCGCTAATATATTGCACAGCCAGATATGCCTATATAGGAGAATATATGCAATGCAGAATTCTATACAAAACTCCGTGGACCTATTGCTAGCAAAAAGCAGAGCTTCTTAAGGGCTCGCAAAGTTATAATCATAAATCAGAATTATAATCAGAAATCACGTCAACATATTTTTATAAAAAACTACTAACGGAAACGCGGCCACTACATAGTAATATTGTTAGGAAAGTATTTTATGAGAATTACGTCTTTTAATGTATGGACTTTATTTATAATTATCTAACCTAAAAAAATCCAGCGTATTTTCACCCAAACATTATATTCGCATCAAAAGCGTCGTCAGGCTTTGGTCTAAGGAGGCGCAGCAAAATAAAACCAAAATAAAGAAAAACATGTTTCAGACTAAATTTTTTTAGTACTTTACAAGAAAAATTCTTTAAAATTTTCTTAATTTATTAAAAATACGATTTCTATAATTATCAATGTTATCTACACAGAACAAATATAAAGGTTATCTACATATTTTACACCATATTTTCTGGTCTACCTATAATATGTAGCAACTCAAGATCCATCTCGCGCCACCACTTCGCCCTTAAAGTCTTATATTGATAGAAATCAATTTTTATTTATGGTAATTTTATTGTAAAAGTTTTCAAGGAAAAATGGGTATTAAAACTTAAAGTTGATCTTATAAAGAAAAACACTTTTTTTTAGCTTTTTACCCTCGGGCTAAGATTGGAAATTGATCTCAATACAATATTAATCAATTTATACACTTGTATTGTTTCACAATAATCATATTGTGAAAAATCTGTAAACGGTTGACCTTACAGGCCATTCCTGCAACTTCCCGCTAAATTAAAGTATTTTAAGTTTAAAAGAGTAAAAACTATAAGCATAATTTTTTCAGTTTTCAGAAATATTGAAATGTATCAATTGCTAAATCACAAAAAACAGCAAGAAAACACTTACTTACTTTACTTACTTAATAAATCCTTATCTACATACGTAGCGGAAAGTTAAAAAGTACAAGTGTATTAATAGATTAATATTGTATTTAAATGGAGTCTAAAGCTCAAACCAAAAAGTGCGATATTTTTTCAGTAAAATGTACCACAAAAGGGCATAGATCGTCGCCTAGTGTAGCTTTGTAGCATTTTAATTCGTTAGTTTTATAATAGATGGCGTTAGTAGTAATAATTTCTAATACAACATGTATCTTCTATTTTTTAATGTTTATAAAATTGTATTTTAATAGTAGAACATATCTCGACATGAATTTAAACTACCACGTCAAAGCTCAAACTTAAATGTGCGATACTTTTTCACTAAAATGTACCACAAAAGTGCATAGAAAGTCGCTTAGTGTAGGGCTCGCTTCGCTCGCCCTGATAATTACATTTTTGTACTCGACTATTCAAATAGTGAACAAACAACGACAAATTAAATCAGTATTATAAATTTTGAACCAAAACCTAATTTATTCATCTTTTTTGTAAAAAGAGGGCCAACAACGAAAGTGGGCGAATTACGAATAAAAAGTATGTGAATCAGAAAAGGGGGCAAATATCTACAATTTGTATGGACATGAGAATTTGTATTCAAGATCAGAAAGAGGGCAAGTGTCGAACAGGTCAAATGATTCATGGATGGAGTGGATTTCATTTTTTTTTCTGCATGAACTTGAACAGTTGGTTCTAATGACCATTACTGCGAAGCCGCACAATTTTAGGCGAGCAGAGTGCTTAGCTAGAGTTGCACTTGAGTCCTCCTTAAGGGTAACTTCTGTCAGACCGATTGTGTGCTTAGGCAGTATCATGGAAATAAATATGTATATTATAGGTTATTAGTATAGTATAGTTATAGGTTATTATATATATATATATATATATATATATATATATATATATATATATATAATAACCTATTTAAAGACAATGATATATATTAAAAATAATGATATAAAATTAAAACATCCTAGTGAAAATGATTGAAAAATCCAACAATTTCCCATAAAATATGTAATTTCATTTGTGTAAACAGTTAATGACCAGTCAAATTATTCGTACCTGATCGTGGCATGGGTATTCCATCAGTACCAAACGAAAGAAACCGGATAATTGCCTTCAAAACCGAGCATAAACGCCGATTTAAGCTGTGCAGTGGGCGACCTTCAATCGCTGCAGCAACCACCTCATCCACTATTTCGAAGATGCAGCAGTGGTTTTTCTTACACAGAAATTGATGATCTTTCAGATAAGCTTTGGTTCGTTCGGTAGTCCGATGGTACTAGATACCTAGGTACAAGGCGTCACTTGTAATGCTGCTGCCACTGATAAGGCCAGTCTTGGGGACATGCAGCACCGCATTTTCGTAGAGTCCTTCTCCTCCCCTATGTCGAGGAATAAACGAAATTCGGTAGTCTTATCGTACCAGAAATCGATTTGTTTTTCATTCTTTTTTTTATTAGCGCCACCCGGTTTTTCGCATTGCAACATAGCCATTTCGTATTCTCCAATTAACGACGAATCTAACTATGTATATACCATCCGGTAGTCTTATGGGACTAGGTTTAGTGTCGTGGGCTTTTAAACCATTAGTAGTATACGTCGGAAAGGAATTGTAATCTATTTAATACTTTAGAAAAATATTGTTTTTAATGAATATTTATACATTAATAAAATCTTAGGAATATTTTTTTAAAAGAATACTTGAGGGCGTGATCTAAAATCCATATCGAAGGCAAAAATATAGTTTTAGAATTTTTGTCTGTTTGTCTGTATGTATGTAATACTCGTATATATAGTATAAACATTTTGCATTTGTTGCATTTTTGTGGAACCTCAGGAAGGACGAATTTCGTGTTGATTTCTACTAATTAATTTATTATTATTTATATATCACTTTAGGGATCATTATTTCTATCATCATTTCTATTATAGTTATTGGTTGTTGCTAATTTTCATGTTCAATTATTTTCATTTTCAAATAAATAGATATAGGTAAAAAATGTAGACAAAGAGCTAGTTGACTATTCCTATTACCTATTTCGCATGAAACCGATTTTTTGGCATTTTCTTTTATTATCGGTTAGTCAGACATCATATGCTTAATTGTATAAGGTTTTTTTAATTTGTTTTTACAAGGGCTTCTAAATTGATAACGTCGATGAATACATTTATCTGGTACAACTAGTTGTATGAATGATGATGAATGTAAATGAATTCACCTGTTGACCTAGTACTTTTTGCAATATCTTTTTGTGATACTAGTATCACAAAAAGATATTGCAAAATGTAGAAAGTAGAATAAATAAATAACAAATGGCTAAGCAAGGCACTGGGGCTTGACAGACATAAGACAGATAAAAATAAAACCAAATTATTTAATATCTGCATACTACCCGACCATATGTTTGGCAGCACAATATGGTTTATCACCTAAAAGATATAAACAAACTTGCAACCTTCGTGTTTAATGTGAAGCAATTAGGCAGACTGCAAACACTTTGTCATTAGAAACAAAACATAAATTATATGCTAAAATAGCCACCAAACTAAAAGGCAAATAAACCAAACCAAACTATATTCATTTAAATAGGAGCACACAAAAAACAGATAAACATCAAAATTTCATATGTTCTACGATATATGAACGTCGAGATCCGTAGAAGAAGCAAAATGGTCCCATCACTGTATTAAAAAACCAACTCCAGTGGTGGTAGGCAGGATACCTGGCTAGACGTAGTGATAGCAAATGGAGTAGATGCATAACAGAGTGGTGGTTGAGAGTGCAGAACTCTATCACCTAGTACTTAGTAGTCACGATTATACTGACTGGCAAAATAGCAGATAGTTTTTCTTCAAATGAGACTTTCCAACCCAGCCACATATATTATAGCAACGCGCAAGTAATATTTTTTTAATTTATATGATTAGCTGGTTATTAGAAGAAATATCTGCTTTTTTAAAAAATATATAAGATAGTAAGTGACTAAGTTGACCTAAATTAAACATAATATTGTTACGAATAATCTAGACAAGTGAAGAATTAAAATGCTTGAATAATCGAGAAACAAAAGAGACGAGCTGCTTCTGTTGATAAACGATAGCTGCCGTTACCCAAGCAGCTATGCCATAATTTATCTTCTGTCATGAGGCATAAGGGTGAACATGGCGTGTACTTACTTGGACTTGTTTACAATTAGAATTAAATTATAATAATAAATATTCAGGGGACAAATTACACTTACTGATCTAATCCCAAAGTAAGCAAATTATTTGCTTGTGTTATGGGTGTTAGTCAACGACACTAATACATAGAAATACATATATAAATACCAAATATATTTAATAAACACCCAAACCCGGAAATACAAACATTTATGCTCATCACACAAATGCTTGTCCCCGTCGGGGATCGAACCCGAGCCCCGTTGATTGCGTAGTCAGGGTCGCTAACCACTCGACGTGTTTACGTGATAAATTTTAATTTTTCGGGAACGAGGTAGAACTTTACCTTGAGTATAAAAAGGAATGTGTTGATAAATAGAGAGCAGTTTTTGTGCAGCGATCGGAAGCAATAGTACGGACGACCAGTGTGAAGAGAAGTGTTTTCATTCAGTGTAGTCGGTTAAGTGAAGTGATATTGTTTAGTGAGTGTCTATAGTGTATTTACGTATATAATTGTGGTGCTTTGTACCTTAGTGTTGTAAATACACGGTTTAAATATAAGTGGCGTTTTCTTGCAAATTACTAACCCGAAGTACGATACGTACCAATATTAATATCACATTTATATTTATACTATGGTATATTATTTGTGCTACTTGTATGTATGGTATATTATGTGTACTATTTAATGTGCTTATAGACGTTACTGAATGTGTTGTAATCGATCAGTTGATCTTGCCAGTTTCATCATCTCATTTGCTCAAATAGATACGCCTCAGAATTCATGCGACTTCAATTGTTTCGCTAAAATACCCAATATACTACAGATATATTATACTGTTTGTCTGATACTGAAACTCTCACAAGTCTGTTATGCTCGCATTCTCATCGAGCGTCATGGCTATTATATAATAGTCTGGCAGCTACTTACAACCTCTAGATAAGCCGTCTGCTTACATTACTACTACAGCTACTTTTGGACTACTGAACAAATATGCCCTAAAATTTTGTGGGAGTATTCAGGTATTCAGATTATGAATAATTATTCCGATAACAAGTGTGATATCTTCTGGCTTATATGTACCTGTATGTAGTTTTTTTAAATTTATACTTCCTGCTAAAAGTAGTCACTGATTTAACTTTTTTCGAAAATCGAGTGTTTATTAGATCCATATGTTTTAAGTTTGAGATCTCTGGAATTTTTCATGAGTATTTTATAAATACTTAATCGATAATAAAAATGCATTACATTAGGTTTAGATTCACTAAACCTAGACTTCTTGAAAATTTAAGTAGTAAGCGCTAAATACTATGAAAAATGTTAAAATTAAAAAAAAAACTTTAAGGATATTTTTTATAACAGCATCCGAACTAATACACTGATTAATTGAAAAATCTATTTTTTTTCTCTTCGAGATACCTCAACCCAA
The DNA here is from genome assembly GCA_036924255.1 of Apodemia mormo. Lineage (NCBI taxonomy): Eukaryota > Metazoa > Arthropoda > Insecta > Lepidoptera > Riodinidae > Apodemia > Apodemia mormo. The sequence goes on along the minus strand of JAUPFN010000001.1, from coordinate 40,020,197 downwards.
CTAGGAATTTCAGAGATGAACTGCGGAGTATTTCAAACTTGAATATCATGTAAATTAAAAATATAAAACGATAGCTTCGTAAACGGCACTTTCTTAAAACTCTTAAAAAAATCTAACTCTGTGGGAAACGGCTTAGTCGAAAAGTTCACTATATTTAAATTACTTTTTGATTCACTAGCTCTCTAACTAATTAAACATAATCAATTATTATGAAGTTTATCTGTCAAGTAATTGTCAAATACTTGTTCACAACGTTTTTTATTACCAGTACACAACTGCTAAAAGTACTAATTTTTTCGATTTTCTTGTACCGTAACTTGGTATATATTCAAGTATTTCAGTGTTTTTAAGTAACAAGGCTTTTATTGTTGAGGGTTTAAGGATTACTAAATACAAATTAATTATAGCTATACTAAGATAACCTCATGCGGTTTTATCACATAAGGCAGTTTGTCACATACCACTTCTTCGTGGTTATTGTTGATAGTGCTACCAAAAATATTTCTTTGTTTATATTTTTATATCATAAAATAGTAAACAAGCAAATGGCTCTCTTAATGGGAAGAGATAATCATCGCCTATAGATACCAAAGATATTAATGGTGCGTTGCTATCTTGTAGTGAAGTTTTAATGCCACATGCATAAGTTTACTGGCAACCTTACCCTTCAAACAGGAACACGACAGTGACAAGCACTGACGCTATTTCGGCAGGAATAAGTAAAGCGGTGGTACCAGATCCAGGCGAAACAATGCATAATTCTAACACCTTGTAGTCACGATTGTCGTGACTCGCATAGTCGCCACTACGTCTTGCCTGGCAGAACAGTAGTTGGCCTATTCTTCAAAGTCCCGGAGATACTATAATTGTCATTGTCTAAACTTCAAATTTACTGTATTATTATGACGTTTTCAAACGACGTAGGTACATCGAAAATATATATTTCATAAGAAATAATCCAAAATATCATATAACATATTGTAATAATTTTAATAAATAGTAGATCGTTTGAAAGTAACTAAAATGGTAGATCGGTAGAATCGGGTATCACTGAATCGCATATATTACATAGTTAATTTTTTCTGTATTTTCAACCTGGATTCTGACAACCGGACTGGCAAAAATGCATACCTCAATGCATAATCACGATACTGCTCTCACAAAATTTCGTGTACCTGCTTACACGCGCGGTTTGACAACATAGCAAACACACACCATCAAAGTTATTTACACTAATACAAACGTAAAATTAGACAAAATTATCAGACTAAAATAATGTACTTCCGGGCTATTAAATTGTAAAATATTTGTTTTGCGTAAATAGGAGAATAAATAAGGGCTATGTAAAGTCATAATAATTTCGAACTCATTGCAAATAACTTAAAGAGGTACATCAAAACTTTGTATGGAAAATGTTTAACCTTAAACAATACTTACTAGGTGGTAGAGTTCTGCATTGTCTCGCCCGGGTCTGGTACCACCGCCTTACCTATTCCTGCCGCAATAGCGTCAGTGCTTGTCGCTGTCGTGTTCCGGTTTGGAGGGTAAGGTAGCCGGTGAACTTATACATGTGGCATTAGATCTCGCCACAAGATAGCAACGCATCATTAACATCTTTGGTGTCTATAGGCGATGGTTGACTCTTTCCATCAGGAGACCCATCTGTTGTTTGCTATCTTATGATATAAAAAAAAAAAAAAAAACTAAGATACTCACCAATGGTCATGAACTATGTTGAACATGTTAATAGAAAAAAAAACGAATTAAATTTGCGTTTCTTTAATAATATTCTCTAATATCTAAGTTTATACAAGAAAAACAAAGACAACTAGCTGTAACCCCACATAGCTCTTTGTACTCCTGAAAGTTTATTATAATCTGCTAAATGCCTCCAAACTATACGACTCAATCTCCATTCCTTGACTATGCCACGAGGTCTGAAACAGAGTTGTAATATATTTTATATATGAGCAAATTACACAAATATTAACCAAAATTAAATGCATTACAAGTACATTACATTGATAAAAACAAACATTACACACATTACATTCATGTGACATACATAAAAATATACACACATATACTAAATATTTTCTTTCCTGTGAAGTCTGTTGTCAAACTTACAAGAGATTTTATTATTTAATCTTGTCGAATTTCGGCTATAATACTCAAATATTTTAAATAAACAACCAAACCCAGAAATACAAACATCTATGTCCATCATACAAAATGTTGATCCCTGTCAGGAATCGAACCAAGCCCCATCGACTGCATAGCCAGTGTTGCTAACCAGTCAAATAACAGAGCAGTTGAATATTTTTTATCAAAGGGATATTCTCGGGGATATTTTGTCCAGTGATATTTGATTGCCCCGTTGGTCGAGTGATTAGAGACCCTGACTACACAATCAATGGCGTCCGGGTTCGATTCCCGGCAGGGACAGGCATTTGTGTGATGAGCACAGATGTTTGTATTTCTGGGTTTGGGTGTTTATTAAATTTATTGAGTATTTATATATGTATTTCTATGTATTAGTATCGTTGACTGACACCCATACCACAAGCATATAATTTGCTTACTTTGGGGTCAGATCAATTCTTGTAATTTGTCCAGTGATATTTATTACTTATTTATAATTTCATATCTGCTTATCTATGACCTTTTTGAAGAATAAATTATGCAACACATATTACTAATATCATTACTCCTAGATTATAAAGTATCTGGGTTTGCTATTACAGCATTCTCCAGCACTGTCAGTTTTCAATTTTGAAGGTTAGTAACACATAGACTTATCAATGGGGCATTACATTTCTGTAATACGAATAGTAGCTCATAATTAAAATTCTAGCGTTTGTAGGTTTATCTCTTTTATTAAGAGAACCATCTGAATTTTCTCTATCTCATGTGTAATAAAAATTCATGTATCTTATTAATAAACTAGCTGTTGCCTGTGACTTCGTCCGCAGGACTTTGTTTACTCTGCACTGCTCCTCCCCTGTAGGTGATAATGTGATAATATGTAGCCTATATGTTGACCCAACCTGTTAGTAATATTCATACAAAATTTAAGTAAATCCATGCAGTACTTTTTGAGTTTACCCTGGACATACATACAGACAAACAGACAAAAATTCTAAAAACTATATTTTTGGCTTCGATATCGATTGTAGATCACACCCCAAGTATTCTTTTAAAAAAATATTCAATGTACAGTTTTGATATTTCTACGATTTTATTATATGTGTAGATATCGGTTTGGTGGGTGGTTTTGACATGTAGAAAGAATGGAAAATTAAATTTTAACTAAACAGATATAATATGAATGTGGGAGGATGTAAGTACCAGGGAAGACCAAGACTAACATATCATGATCGGATTGATTTGTGGTGTCAAAAGTCTTCTAAACAGGCCTATAATTACAAAGAATTAGAAATGTAGAGGAAGCAAAAGAAATATGCAAGGATCATAGCATAGTATGGCACTCAATTCTCTCTGCCCACCCCATTAGAGATCTGGCATGAAAATATGCACAAAACTCACTTTTATACAATGAGTTTAGTCAACCAAAATTAAATTTGATCACATTTACAATTATAATAAAAAATGAAAAGTATTTGCTAGTGCTATATATTATTTTATCTCCAACTTTGCTCATTCCATCAGACTAGAATAGATTGTGGGTGTTTATAAGTCATTCTATACATTTGTCAAGAAAATGATGAAGCTATTAAGTTATAATAATTATTGAGAGAATAAATTTACTGATCTTGCAACCCCACCCCGCCTAGCACATTTGCCTGTCTGCATCACCTATACATATTAAGTAGGTTACATCTAGCTGATCTAATAAAAGGCTCAGCATCTTTTTTATTTAATACTAGTTGTTGCCAGCGACATCATCCGCATGGACTTCGTTTACTCCGCACAGCTCCTCCCCCATAGGTAATAGCGTGATAATATGTAGCCTGTATGTTGACCCGACCTATTAGTAATATTCATGCAAAATTTGAAGTAAATCCATGCAGTACGTTTTGAGTTTACCCCGGACATACATACAGACAAACAGATAAACAGACAAAAATTCTAAAAACTATATTTTTGGTTTCGATATTGATCGTAGATCACACCCCAAGTATTCTTTAAAAAAATATTTAATGTACAGTTTTGACTTTCCTACGATTTTATTATATGTAAGTATTGATTTTACCTGTGGCTACTTACAACTGCATTAATTCTACCATAGCCAAAAGCATTAAGATGATGGCAGCATAAAGAATATTAGTAAAATATAGGATTATTAACTAGGAACAAGCAATTCTTGTACATTTGTGTGTAATGGTTTTAACAACTGACAAAATTTTGTATTTATAGATAGTTTTTACCATTAAACTAATCTAGGTAAAAGTATTTGTCAATCCATTATAATATGAAAAAATATCATCCCTGTATTTTATTAGTAAAATAAGTATGTAAAAAATTATTAGTTGATAAATAAATATTACCTTGAAGTAATGGCACATCTATTATTAATCCTAAGGGGTGTAGCATTTAATTCAAATTTATTGATTTCTTTATCAGCAATTTCCCTTATTTCAATGGGTAAAACATTATTTCTTCTCATTGCATTTATCCTTGTCCTTTCAAGAAAATGTTCAGCACACAGTCTTCTTCTTTTAACATCACGGATCATCAACCAGTTAGCCCATTTATTGCGCACTTGCTGAAACTACACACAAAAGCTTTTGTTAGTAAACTTAAGAATTAGACAACAAATATTCAACTGGACTCCCCATTGGTTGAGTGGCTAGCGACCCTGACTATGCAATTGATGTGGCTCAAATTCAATCCCCAATGAAGACAAGCATTTATGTGATGAGCATAATTAATGTTTGTATTTCCAAGTCTGGGTGTTTATTAAATATATTCCAGTATTTATATATGTATTCCTATGAACTTATTAGTATTGTTGACTAACACCTATAACACAAGCAAATAATTTGTTTACTTTGGGGTTAGATCACTAAGTGTAATTTGCCCCGTAAATATTTATTTATTAATGAATTTTTTTACTAGCTGATCCATGCAGCTATATACACAAATAGAGTAAAATCTCATCAATATAATTTTTCATTAAAGTAAAATAATCTTTCATTTTCTTTGTCTGCACCTTAAGCCAAGTCCACCTGTTGGAATTTACAAAATATGTTGCAATTACAATAATTGTGGTTATTAAAACAAATTTCCCTAAAAATATATTAACTGTCACCTGTAAAGAGAAAATATTTATTAATCAGAAAGATGTAAATTGTAGGTACAATTTTCCAATTTTATCTATTTTCTTCTATTATTCATTTATTTCAATTTTGCACATACATTTGCACAGGTAAACTTAACACCCAAAATTATTCTCTGCCACTCAACCTCAAATGCAAACAGAGAAGTTGCAAGGGATGCACATAGAAAAAGAAAATTCAATAACTCGCTTAATTAAGTACATTAAACACACAAATTAACTTAAAACAAAACTTACATGAAAACATTATTAAAATCTATATACATAGTATGGTAAACTTGTAAGTTGTATTCTTTAATGAACAGAAACTTGTAGAACTGTAGCGTGTCATATACAATTACTATTTACAATTTGTAATATCTATTAAACAGGGCAATTTTTTCAATTATCTTCCTGACAAATTTCATCGAAAACAGTTCAGTGGTTTAGCCATGAAAGCTTAACAGACATAAAGACTTTCGCATTTTAAATATTAGTATAGATTTTATAAAAAAATATTCTCAAACAGTAGAAAATTTTTTAACAAGGCCAGAACGGCAACCCATCTGACTTTACATAATGCTATCCAAGCCTATTCTGATATAAATTACATGCAAACCTATAACTAAATTTATTCATATTTGATTAAATCTTAAATAATTAAAAAATTAGTTAAATCTTGTCGACAATTTAATGATTATTTAATAGCATCAGTCACAAAAAATAATATTTGAAATATTATTAACAATGGTCTAGTTAAAGTATTTGTTTTTAATACCAAAAGCCAATGTCTAAGTAAGTTACATTTAAATGAGGCACCAATTGGTAATTAAAATACTGTGATACTGATTAAATGATCTATTTTATTGAACATTATCTGTATCTTGCAGTCCGTTGCATTATATTATTAGTTTTATTGGATCCCACGAGGACAACTCGATTTTCTGGGATAAAAAGTATCGTATGTGCTATTCCAGGTCAGCATTTACAAGTGTGCCAAATTTAATCTAAATCAGATAAGCATTTTTGCGTGATTGATTAACAAATATGAATCTATCCAAATTCTCGTATTTATACTATTAACATAGGTAACTGTAATACAAGTAATCTATATTAATTATTGCAATTTCGCGTCAAAAATATTTTTGGACTAAAAATGAGACATACCCCGAAGCCTGGTACTGCTTGAGATTTCCAAATAAATTTACTTAGATTAGAAATATTAGAATTCATTCTTATCCCTAGAAATTTTCTATGAACATGGATTGTTGCGAATAATAATAAATATATTTTATGTTTTATAATTTACTAGTCTATGTAGAAATTATTGAATTGAATCAGCCACAGACCAATTAGAGTACTACGAACACAGACTACGAACCAGCAATACGTAGGTACCAAGGAAGTTATATACGATAACTGGAATTTTACGAAGCAATATTTTAAAAATAAAAATGTACTTTATATCTTTACTTATAAAGTTGACGTTTGTTTCTTACTTAACAGAAGGGAACAACCAAAGAGAAAATTAATATAGATAAGGAAAAACGTTCTAAGCAAGACAACGACAAGAGTGGATGTTGTCCCTTTCTTGCAATTGCCAGTGTAAATAAAACTATAATATGGTGGTAGGTTTTTATACATTCGGTGGTTAAATCCCTTTGTTCATACACGTCGATAAATACATTAGTATTAAATGTATTGTAATTAACACAGTGAGTTCTAAAATGTGTTTATTTTAATTATTACGTAATTACTTATGCAATGCAAAAACTATTTCTCAAATTAGTGGAATTACTTAGTAGTAATTTGCAAACTACGCATGGCCGCACTTATATATTGCGATTGGCGCTTTATTTAGTAGAAAGAGACATACTCCAGTCTCCACCCATGTCGTGGTACCTACCTACTCTTCGGGACGATTTTAAATCGCGTGTGAACATTCCGGGTAGAATGTTACTTCCTTGCATAGGTACTACGTAGTTACAGTAATATCCAATTCGGAATAAACACGACTCGAGTCAACTCGAGTTGAACTCGAGTTTCCGAACTCTTGCTGCTGCTGACTGCTTAACTTTTTAAACATTTGTTATTTCATTTAATTATGTTGTTACAATTATTTTTACTACAATAAGTAGGTGGTAAAAAATTTGTTTTTAGTAATCGTTATAATTTTTTGTACTTATATTTATGTCTTACAGCTTTCTAGAATAAGTGCCTATGTTTAGCGGCCAAACGTGACAGAGTTTGCCTCATTTTTATGGTTCCGAAGTAAACTAGGAATCCTTATAGTTTCGCTAAAGCTGTAATTTGGCACGAATATACATATAAGTTACGTCAATAAAGTGGTAACATAAAATTTTTAAAAATATTTTTTTTCAGGGTAGTCCCCTACATGTAAAGTAGGGATGTTAATTTTTTTCCTCACGTATTATGTTGGGTATCGTTGGATAGGTTTTTAAAAAATATTGTAGGTTTGTTAAAACAAGTTTTTGGACAAGGCTTTCGTTTGTAAAATTTGAAGCTTGTAATTGCTAATTTTTGTTAGTGTCAAGTATCCCCCCCACTCCTCTGCAGGCTAAACGGTTGGTTTTTTAGGAGTAGGAAAAAATATGGTAGTAGTAAATATATTGAAGTTAAAAGGAAAACTATCACAGCTAATAAGACTTTAGACTTTTTCCCCGTATTGTTTTCGGGCTCCTTTGAAGAATAGACCAACTGCCGTTCTGCCAAGCAGGTCTCAAAAGGCGACCGATTGGCTCTGGGAGTCACTACCATCGTGGCTACTAGGTGGTAGAGTTCTGCATTGTCTCGCCCTGGTCAGGTACCAACGCCTTACCTATTCGTGCCGCTATAGCGTCAGTGCTTGCCGCTGTCTTTGGAAGGAAGGTAGCCGGTAAACTTATGCATGTGGCATTAGACCTCGCCATAAGAGAGCAACGCACCATTAACATCTTTGGTGTCTACAGGCGATGGTTGACTCTTTTCATCAGGAAACCCATCAGCTATATATTAAAAAAAAACTAGTTTTTGAGTATAGTAATAGTCGACCAACTTATAAATTTTAGTAGAGAAGTTTTATGGGCGGTAAATCTATGGTGCGGTATATATTTGTCACTGACGTTAAATAGCTTACCCGTTCATAGTTTGAAACTATAAAAGCTCTCTTTCTTGTTCGCATTATTGTGATGGGCAACTTCGGAACCCTACATTGCGCGTGGCCCAACACGCACTTTACCAATTTATTTTCTGAAAAGGCTCCTCCAATATATATGGTTCAATGGAGATATCATTTCCATTCCTTATTGACGGTCAAGTTAAAGAATTATTTTTGTCAACAATAACTTTTGATGCTTCTTTTAAATATGATTAAATAAAGTGATCGTATGTTCCATATATTTGAACGAATTTTAGCAGTTTTTACAATTTACACGTCCACTCTCTGGCTATTGAAACTCATTGTAAACGTGATTTATTTTAAAATTCCATTATTTTTAAATGTCCTTATTAATAACTAGCAAAAAGCAGAGCTTTGTAAGGGCTCGCAAAGTTATATTACCTAGTAATATTGTTGGGAAAGTATTTTTATGAGAATTACATCTTTTAATGTATGGACTTCATTTATAATTATTTAACCTAAAAAAAGCCAGCATATTTTTACCCAAACATTATATTCCCATCAAAGGCGTCATCAGGCTTTGGTCTAGAAGGGCGCAGGAAAATAAAACCAAAATAAAAAACATGTTTCTAAGACAAATATTTTTTAGAGATTTTGACGTGACAACGTCTTATAATTCGATAGAGCTGGCTGCACGCACGAAAAAACATGACTCATGCGGCGTTACCACGCTCTGAGGCGTTCCGTAAATGCTACCATTCCATTAGTATTTTCTTAAGACGTTGTCACGTTCAACTATCGTCTGTAAACCAACTTTACAGACAACCGTTTTTTTTTTAAGAAAAATTCTTTAAAATTTTATTCATTTATTAAAAACACGATTTTTATTATTATCAATGTAATCTACACAGAACAAATATAAAGGTTATCTACTAAAACTTTACACCATATTTTCTGGTCTACCTATATAATATAGTACGGTCTACCGTCTACCTATAATATGCAACTCCAAAGAGTATACAATACTACGTAAGATGCAACTCAAGATCCATCTCGCGCCACCACTTCGCTCTTAAAGCCTAATATTGATAGAAATCAATTTTTATTTGTGGTAGCTTTCTTGCAAAAGGGTTTTCAAGGAAAAATGGGTATTAAAAATGAAAGTTAATCTTATAAAGAAAAACATATTTTTAACATTTTGCTAAGATAAGATTGATTTTCGAAATAAAAAAAGTTTTATTTAATTAACCTTCAAAATTTTTAGGATTAATATTGGACTTACCGCAGGCATCACTTAACTAAATTCGGGGTTCGATTCCCAAGTCAGACAAATCAAAAATGTGTTTTTTTTTCAATTTTCTAATAAAAGCAACGATGCCCGAGATTGGAAAGGTGCCCGGTTAGTGTTAAGCTGGTCACCTATCACGTTGTGGGACTAAGACCTATCTTCGGCTAATCGTGGATGCACACGTTGTACCTTTGCCTACCTCTTCGGTGATACGGGCATGACCATACCTTTTTGTAGCTTTTTACCCTCGGGCTAAGATTGAAAATTGATCTCAATACAATATTAATCAATTAATACACTTGTACTGTTTCACAATAATCATATCGTGAAAAATCTGTAAACGGTTGACCTTGCAGGCCATCTCTGAAACTTCCCGCTAAATTAAGCTAATTTTAAGCTCAAAATGAGAGAGAAAAAGAGAGATAAGCATAGATTTTTTTCAGTTTTAGAACTGAAAAAAATCTATGCTTATCTCTCTTTTTCTCTCTCATTTTGAGCTTAAAATTAGCTTAATTTAGCGGGAAGTTTCAGAGAAGTATTGAAATATCTCAATTGCCAAGTCACAAAAAACAGCAAGAAAACACGAATGAACCAACGAAACAATCATGCAGTTTATATTTTGATAAAAATGGCAGTACATTGATTTTTGAAAAACTGTATATTTTGGACACGATGATAAAATTTCAAATGGTCAATTTCAAATAGCATTCAACTCAATTTAACTATTGCTTTAGCTAAATAATCGGTAGGTTGAAAAATTTCGAAGCAATGTCAAAAAAACATTGTTTTCAAAAAAATTTTCGTCATTGATAGATTTCAAACAAAGAGACTGATTTTTATCGAAATAACGGTACTTGACGCAGTTTTTGAAGGAGAAAAGCTGATAAGATTTTGAAGTCAATCGGTATATTAGCCTGAAAGTTATTTCAAAAATGTTAAACAACTTTGCTAAAGAAAACGTAATTTATATTCAAATATATAAATTACGTTGTTTTTAGCAAACTTACTTAAATAACGGAAAATAAAACCAAAATATGATATAGTAGTATATATAATTTAAAATTTAAATTTAATTTAAATGGCATTCAACTCAATTTAACTATTGCTTTAGCTTTTAGTCAAAAAACATTTTTTTTTCATTGATAGATCACAAACATAATGACCGATTTTTATCTAATTAACGGTACTTGACGCAGTTTTTAAAGGAGAAAAGCTGATGAGATTTTGAAGTCGATCGGTATATTAGCCTGAAAGTTATTTCAAAAACATTATTAAGTTTGCTAGAAACAACGTAATTTTAATATTTGAAAAGCTGTAACTTTTGAAAATAAGATTCGATTTTGATTTTTAAAACGGCATTGGACGTAATTTTTTTAGTACTAAAATATTGTAGAATACTAAAAAATGATTGGTTGAAATATTTCGAAGTTATGTCGAAAAAAGACTTTTTTCAAAATTTTCGTCAACGATTAGGTACTTCCAAATAGATAAACCGATTTGATGCAATTTATGAATTAGACTTAATTTTTTAAGAATATAGCTGATTAGTTTTTGTACTCAATCAGTACATTAATCTGGAAGTTATATTAAAAAAAAACTGTTTCACCAAAATTACTTTTTGGGTTTTTTCAAAATTTTACCAAAATCCCTTGGGCTTATTTGGTTCAAATTTTCAGGAAGTCTAAGTTGAGTGGAATCCAATCGAATGCCATCAAGCGCGTTTCGATCGGTCCAGCCGTTCAAAAGTTATGAGATGTTTACATACAGACATACACACACATACACGGACACACACACACACACACATACATACAGACACACTGACGTCATCGAGAAAATAGTCTAAAAAAGTTCTTAGGACCTCAAAACGCGGACATCTGGTGAAAATTCGATTTTTGAAAATCGGAGCAAATCAGTAACTTCCTTATCTACATACGTAGCAGGAAGTTAAAAAATACAAGTGTATTAATAGATTCATATTGTATTAAAATGGAGTGAATGAAAATGAATTAAATCTACCGCGCCAAAGTAGCATTTTAACTCATTACCTAGCGTTTTAACTCGTTAGTTTTATAATAGATGGCGTTAGTAGTAACAAAATTCTAATACATGTATTTTCTATTTTTTTCTAAATATTTATAAAATGGCACTTTAATGGTAGATCACATCTAGACATGAATTTAAACTACCACGTCAAAGCTCAAACCTCAAAGTGCGATACTTTTTCAATAAAAGATACCACAAAAGTGCATACAAAGTGGCCTAGTGTAGGGCTCGCTTCGCTCGCCCTGATTACTGTTATAAATGAATTATACTTTTATTTAAATTCTATCTCAATTTTGACACATATTTTCTTTACGTATGTGAATAGTAAAGAAATCAATATGGTCTTAGATACCGAATCTAAAAATTACGCCAACGTACAATCGCTTGCTTTCCTCGTCCATTCGCGCAAAGCGAAAGTTCACGGTTTGCAACTCTTAACTCGAGTTAAGGAGAATGTAAATTGAGTCAACTCAATTTAAGCACAACTCGAGTTGACATCACTATACCTAGTATCTGTCTCTAATCTGTGGTCGTGGTGTTCATTCATAGAAATTATATTTAGAGGACAATGTGTTCATTTCATTCATATACCTCCTGTACCTATTTGGGTACCAACTACCAATTGGGTACCAAACATACAACTAGACTAGTACCAAACCTAGTTCATTTCATTTTCAAATGACAAATTTCAATTTTCATTTTTGTGTTCATTTTCCCTCGTTAAGTCGTTACCTACTTTGAATTTTTCCGTTAGTTATATTGTTCTGTGTTGAATTTGTTTTTCGGATTCTGTGCGGAATAGTACAACCATACAACTTATTTTAACTCGGCTGTGTTGCTTTCACAGGGTACCTTGTTTAAACTATAAATTGCTTTAGTAATTAGTAGTATTAGTAAAATGCTGCTGTGTGATAAATAATAAATTAAAACTATAACTTAATTTCATCGTTGTTAGAAATATGAGTCTAAAAAGACGTTCTCAAGAAAATGCTAGTTACCAAGTAAGTCCTCACAAAGTACGTAAAAATGATGATGGAAGTTATTTTAAAAATATTTTACAAGAAAGTGGATTAATTTTATGTCGACCACCAGATAAATGTATCGTTCACCATGACTTAATAATTATTACTCGTAATATTAAAAGGAATCTGGAAAAACATTTTGATTATCCTCGCAATGTATCTACATTTTTTACTGGCTTTGAAGAAGAGTGTAAGGATACGTCAGTATTTAAATATTATTTGTTTCCAAATATTATCAGATTATCAGATGAACAATGTGAAAAATGCTTAAATGAAAGTCTTGTTAAAATACTTCTCAGTATACCTATTATTCAAAATAAGTTAAGTGACTTTATATTTGAAAAGGCACTAGATCTTGCAACTGCTTCTGACTGCGGACCATGGATTCAAATGATCCTCAAATGCTTTTCTTCTTTGGATAATTTAGTGGATGGTGAAAAAATATCAACCAATCTTATAAATCTGTTAGATGTAACTCAAGAAAAGATGGTCCGACTAGAAATTATCACGGCAATACCAGATATAATTGGAGATCAGGAACATGACAGCATTGCCACAGAAATGAGTAGAATAATGAGTGAGGATGGGGATTTGATTCCTGCAATTTTAGATTGTTTGTCCTATTTATGCCTCTCTGATGAACAGTATGAACAACTACAGAGAAGAACATTGAATATTTTAATGACGTTGTCACAATGCAATAATTTTCCAAATTTTGTTAAATTTCTTCTTATGTCAGGGACCGTAAATGATAATTCATATACAGAAGTTGTACAAGGAATTAGAAATGCTTTAAAATGGTCAACATCTATTACAAAACCTCAAGATATAGCTACAAGCCAGATACTCACTGCTGCAGCAATTAGAAATTCAATGATTTCCTCGAAAGCAATTGCCAATGCTTGGACAAAGGTTATTTTGAACTGTAGATCTAGTACTGATCATAAACCTATAGATTTTATTTTAATTTTGATCATGTATTCTTCAACAGAAGACAAACAAAAGCAAATAGAGAATATATTGCGAAAGCAGATTAAATTTGGCATTTTAAAAGAAAGTTTAATTGATGAAGCTTTTGAAAAATTTACTCCTATTTTAAAAGAAAATGTAAAGTTTTTGATCAGCCTTACTAATTGTCTTTTGAAAAGCAATGCTGAGCCAATTCTGCACATGTTTGCTTCACACATTTATATGCAAATGTTCTCTAAACTGGAAGGTTGCACTCAAACTATTGTAGCAGAATTATTACAGTTAGGATTGGATTGCAAAACATGCGTTATGAATATATTATTAATATTGAATAGTGTGGCATCTAAAGATTTAAAATTATTAAAACCACAAAGTGTTCAAATGTTAACTCTTCTAGATAGAATGGACACTATGTCATTGTGTGAAATTAGAGCCACAATGGACTTACTCTGTGGTCTTGCATATGGAGTTCCAAACTCTGTTATAAGAGATGATATACATATGATTATTAGAAAAGAATTGAGCAGTTCTGATTCAATGATAAAGGTACAAGGGATCCTCGCTGGCATTTATGCTGTCAAATATTTAATGGTATCTCATGATAATGAAGATGAATCCATAGAATTACCAGAAAATATTAGTTACAGCTTAATCAGTCATCTGTCAGAAGGAGATATACGTGAGGCAGCACAAATAATTGAACTGATAAGCCGTAGCACAAGACAATTTCCACATATGATAGTATTTTTCTATGATGAACTTGGTCAAATCATGCAATCTACTAATGATATAAACAAACATTTCTTAGCATGGATAACAGAAGCTGTAACAAATGATTTACAACAAAATTTTATTGTAGATTCTTTGGAATCTGTTGTTGTTAAAAATATGACTGTAGACATGCAGTATTGCTTGAATACTGATAGTGAAATGGATGATGTCATAGCTATCAATATAGTAGGACTTGTATCAGAAGATACATGTGATGTTAATATTAGTGTTTTACCACCGCTCTTTCAAGTTGTCCAGATTTTACATTCAAAGCAACATAAGGGAAATTTATCAAGTATAGACGCCTTATTGGGTTGTCCAGTAGTTATGCCTGTTATTGATCTAGACTCAGTTGAAGATATGCCTAATTCAAGTGTTATTAATACATTAGATTGCTTAGTTCATTGCATAAATTGGTTCACCGAACTGATAAATGCCTTTTGTTCTCAGTCTGATCCAGCTATAAAGTCAAAAATTTTTCCCAGAATAATGCTAATAGAAAAATTAGAAAATCTGATTGAACAAATTCTAATAAAAAGCAATGTGACATATAAACCACCCCTTAGTTTGTCTAATATTAATAATATTATTGGAAATGTTACAGACAAGAAACTTACTAAAAATCCCAAGCAGAAAAAAAAAACTGTTAATGAAGATTCTACTATTGCTGATACGGTAAAAAGTCAAGCTACCCAAAACAATCCTCAAACATTAAAAAATAAACTTGAACTACTACAAAACATTCCTTTTAGACCATTTAGTCTTGATTTAATGAATATATTAAAGTCTGAATTATCAGAAGATGATGATGCCGAATGCAATTTAACAATTAAAACATTAACTTTTGTTTTTAAATACACAAACAAAAATTTGGAAAACATACTTGTTTCTAAAATTAAAAGAAATACATTTTTAAATAAGCACCAAGATACGGAAGCTTATAATTACAGTAAAGCTGAAAATTGTGCCAAAAATATAAGCATACTTTTACCACAAATTATGGGTCATTTTCAGTTTATTACTACTTATATAGATAATTATTTGAAAGAAAACATACAAAATGACAGTGGATACTTCCATTCTGTGGAAGTTTATCAATATGTTTTATGCCTGGAATATGTTTATAACTTTTTGAATATTTATTTTCGATGGATTGGGTTTAAGAATGGTAACACAGCTCTCTTAAGATCTTCACTTCGTACAATAGCAAATATTGATAATGATAAATCTTTATCATTAAAAGAAAATGTGTTTTCTGTTGCTAAGTATCTACAAAAACAGACTTCTTTTTGCCTCCAGCTTTCTACTGCTGTAGCAATAATTGATTTACTTAGTGCTATTTCGGAACATAGTTCTAGTAGTGCTGTGATAAAAATTATAAAAGAAATGTCTAGTAGTTTTCTTGCAAAACAGTGGAAGACTTCTGATGGTATAGTTGAAAAGGGTTTAATATTTAATCAGAATATTGATCATTTAGCCAAGGCTTACTTTATACACAACGAAATATTGGCATTAAAACAGATGGCACTGCTATTAGTTAATGAAGTACAAGCATTAAAAAGTCCAAACAATACATTAGACACATTTAAATGCATTAACAAAAGTAACTTTCCTATTCTGTATAAAAATTTAGGTTTAGGTCTTTATGAAGTTACTAAATCTAAACTTGATAAAGGATTAACAAATGCTGAACATATAGATTTGTGGAAAGATGTAGCTGTTATATTAAAATGCATGTCTGAAATGACTAAAGCACTTGAAACCAGAAATAATTTAACAGCATTTTTCAAAAAATGTCTGCCAATTATTAAACTATTTAATACACAGGGGATACCAATTTTTGATATTGAATTTAAAAATAAAACACAAGAGATAATTGAGATACTTAAAATTTTGCAACAAACAACAAGATTCTTGCAGTCTCTGTGTTGTCATTCTCATTTGAAGAAAGATACTGTTTTAATGAGCAAAGTGCCATACATGAGGCAACTATTAGAAACTCTGATATATAAAATAAAAGCAATGTTAATTGCAAATAAGTGCTCAGAAGCTTTCTGGATGGGTAACCTTAAAAATAAAGATATTCATGGAGAGATAATAGCCTCTCAACAATCTGTAGATGAAGATACAGTAGAAGATTGTGATGATCAGCTACCTGAAGACGACAGTGATAACACTGATGATGAAATGATTAATCCCGACTCTAAAAGTCTAAGTGATATTGTGTAACAGTATAATACATATTTAAAAAGAAGTTTATATATGTTTAAGTTGACTGCCTCATTATTCTAATATTTAGGTTTTTTGGCTTATTATTTCCACTTTTGGTCTAGTTCATAAAAAATATTACCATCCTGCCAAAATTTTGGCAAAGCAGTAATAACAAGTCCATTCCATGGAGAGCACATTAATGCCTTATAGGGCTTACCAACGAAACGCCCGACTCCCGAGGGTATATAAGGTGAGCAATTGGCTATGCGAGTCACTACCATTGTGGCTAGCAGTTTTTAGAGTTCTGCATTGTCTTGCCCAGGTCTGGTACAATTGCCTCACCTATTCCTACTGCAATAGCGTCAATTCTTGTCATTGTCGTGTTCCAGTTCGGAGGGTTAGGTAGTTAGTAGACTTATGCATGTGACATTACCATCCCGCTACATAGATAGCAACGCACCATTAGGCATGTATGGTGTCTATAGTCGATATTTTCTCTTTACATCGGGAGAGCCATCTGAAAGAAACACAAGGGAAAAGTACATCGACAAAGAATTATCATGGATAACCTTGGCTATGCCTATTCCTTTGTGTGTTAAGGCGAAAAGACCTTATACCATAATACTTCGATTGACTGACCGATCAGTTGTATCATGTATGTACTAATGACCGTTGCAATGTCCTATGAAACCGACACGTTCGCCATCACCTATTTGGGAATTATTTTTTTTTTATAATTTAAGATAGCAAACAAGTAGATTGGTCTCCTGATGGAAAGAGTCAACCATCGTCTATAGACACCAAAGGTGTTAATGGTGCGTTGCTATCTTGTGGCGACGTCTAATGCATAAGTTTACCAGCTACCTTACCCTCCAAACCGGAACACGACAGTGACAAGCACCGACGCTATTGCGGTAGAAATAGGTAAGGCGGTGGTACCAGATCCGGAGGAGACAATGCAGAACTCTACCACCTAGTAAAACCTAAGTTAACTATAACCGCGGTTTACAAAATATATGGGGTTAATTCGTTATAAACTTTGACAATCATAATTTATTTATTGCTTGAACATAGGTAAATCAGGATGTTACAATATAAAACATAATTAGTGCACTACATTCTGCCTATACGACGTGCAATATAATTATTAAACAACTACACTTACACGACATTGACTCTTACATAAAATCTGCTAAAGGTCTTTTTGGAAACTGCTAGTAAACGCATCTGAAAAAATCTGTAAGACGGTTGGCCCTGCAAGTCATCCCTGAAATTTCCTGCTAAATTGAGATATTAGTGGCCCTTCCACTAACGTTCATTCCTGCCGGAATCTACAATCCTTATGGAATGAACGTCAATGGATTTGGAAAAGCAAGAAAGACTACAATATTTTATATCGATAACACTTGTACTGTTTCACAATAAACGAGTTTATTAGCTTAAATTTCACAAACGAGTCCCTTTATCCAAAAACTGTTTTCACAAACCTACAATATTTTTTTAAAAACCTATCCAACGATATCCCATACCCCATAACAAGAGAAAAAAATTCTCATGCCCACCTTTCATGTAGAGGAACTACCCAAAAAATTTTTTTTTTGAATTTTATGTTATCACTTTATTATTGTGACTAATGTATATCACAAGTTGAAGTTTTTTAGACTAGTAGTCATGATGATCGCGACTCGTATAGTCAATCTTTCGCCTCTTACGAGGAACAGGTAAGACGGTAGTAATGTAGAGACGGGAATCATCAAGGATCTCTGCGCTAGACGGATCGTTGGATATAGCGAAACTGTAACTAGGTAATCCTAAAAATAAAGATCTGTAGAAAGAAACATCCATTCTTAGTTTTTAAAATCGTCGCGTTCATTGTATGCCAGATCTTTTAAAATTCTTAGATCACTATATTTTCCTTTGAGGTTTAAATATATATTCACTCGCAATAAGACTCAGAGCAATAGCAATTTCTTGCGTTTGGGTACACAGGTTGCAGAATGAAAATAATCTTTAAAGATAATTTAAAATGACGGGCATTCCTGTTAAATGACAACAATATTCATAAAATTATAGGATTTTAACCATCCACCGACACTCAATCCCTCGGTATGGCTAACAAGATGCTAACTAACAGGAATGTACCTAAACGTGTGGATGTTAATCGAAGGATTGTTTTTCCGGTCGGACTGGCGTGTTGTGATAATTCAGGGGAAAGAATATAGGATTGCGGTTTAATTAGTGGCTACAACCGTTTTATTTTATCCCGTCGCGTTTCTGTACGGTTTGCACCTCAGGACAAGTCTGAAAGAATTAATGTTAGTGGATGGGCCGCTATTAAATCCAAAGCAGCAAAAACTATACTTAAGCATAGGTTTTTGAATTCGAAGAGTTCATAAATATAGTTTGCAAAAATGATAGGTACTTAATAATTTAATAGGTATTCGAAAATATGTATATTTTTTTCAAATTGATGATAAATTTTGATCTTTCGAATGCCATTCAATGTAATTTTTGGGGTCTAGTTTATTAGCTACACCCGTGTTGGTCCGGGCTCCTTTGAAAACTAGGCCAACTGCCGTTCTGCCAGGCAGGTTTTACAAGGTGACCGGTTGTCTGTGCGAGTCACTATTATCGTGGCTACTAGCTGGTAAAGTTCTGCATTGTCTTTCCCGGGTCTGGTACCACCGCCTTACTTAGATTCCTGTAACAGTAGCGTCAGTGCTTGTCACTGTCGTGTTCTATTTTTGAGGGTTAGGCAGCCGGTAAACTTATGCATGTGGCATTAGACCTATCCACAAGATCACGCATCGCGCATGCACGCAACCAAGTATCATTGACATCATTGGTGTCTATAGGCGATATGGTCGACTCTTTCCATCAGAAGACCGCGTTTTGATTAATCAAGCCGTTCAAAAGTGTTGAGATGTTTACATACCTACTGACGTTTAATCAGAAAATAGTCGGAAAAGGTTCTTTGAAGGTGACGGGCGCGATGGGCTGTTTGTCGGAATCGGAAAGCTGATGTGTCTGTTCAAAGAACATGCTCTGTCGAAACGAAATATGAATACCTAAGTAGAAACACAGAATGGAAACTAACAAAAGTTAATCTAATTTGACAATTTTTTAGACAAAATACCGATAAGTAATCATTTAACGGTTTACATGGGAACAAATTAGGACCGTGCTCCAGTTCGAAACTGACTTTTCTCGTGATCTCTTGTTAATCAAGTTAAGGTTATTTACTTACTGAGGCTGTAGTTGTGAATAATTTAAGCTAAAAATAATGGATACTACTGAAGCTAAGGCGGCCCAAATGGTAACTTTACTGCAACAAGGATTAAGTCAACGTGTTGTGGCTAGAAGGTTAAATCTCAGTCGCTCTGCAGTTCAGTGAGTATAACAACGTTTTCTAGACTGGGCAGTATTGAAGAAAGATGAAAATGTAAAAATTACAACAATGCTAGCTTTTAATTGAGTTTTTAACACTGTATTTTTTTTACGAAATAAATGCGAAATGTAACATGTAAAGTGAAGATGTTATTTTTTTTCTCACGTACCTCATGGTTAAGGGGTATCGTTGCGTAGGTTAAAAAATATTATAGGTTTGTGAAAACAGGTTTTCGATTAAGGGACTTGTTTGTAAAATTAAGCTTTTAAGTGGTAATTTTTGTTAGAGCTAAGGGTCCCCTCCGCCCCCTCTCCTCTGCAGGCTAAATGGTTGGTTTTGGGAGTGGGAAAAAAATCATGGTAATAGTAAATATAATCAAAAGAAATACTATCACGGCTTAGAAGACTTCACAGGTTTTAGAGTAATAGTCAACCAACTTATAAAATGTACTTATAGAAGTTTTTATTGGCGGTGCCCCCATTGGGGATAAGCGTTTCTGTGATGAGCATACACGTTTGTTATTTACGGGTTTGGGTGTTATGGGAGAATATTTATATTTACAAAAAATACATCCAACTTTGTAATTATTTGCAAATATATGTTACTTTCAATAAAACACAATTTATACTTAATATATTGTTAGATTTTTACCTACTAGGTGGTACACTTTTGCATTGTCTCATCCGGGCCTGGTACAACCGCCTTATCTGTTCCAGTCGCAATAGCGTCAGTGCTAGTCACTGTCCTGTTCCGGTTTGGAGGGTAAAGTAGTCGGTAAACAAGTATGTGACATTAGACATCGCTACAAGATAGCAATGCGCCATTAACACTTTTGGTGTCTATAGGCGATGATTGACTCTTTCCACCCAGGAGACCCATCTGCTTGTTTGTTATCTTATAAATTATGATATTATCAGGTCGAGCGAAGCGAGCCCTAAACTAGGCGACATTCTATGCACTTTTGTGGTACATTTTACTGGAAAAGTATCGCACTTTTAAGTTTGAGCTTTGGCGTGGTAGTTTAAATTCATGTCGAGATATGTTCTACCATTAAAATACAATTTTATAAACATTGAAAAAAATAGAAGATACATGTTGTATTAGAAATTTATTACTACTAACGCCATCTACAGTAGGCGACGATCAATGCCCTTTTGTGGTACATTTTACTGAAAAAATATCGCACTTTTTGGTTTGAGCTTTGGACTCAATTTTAATACAATATTAATCTATTAATACACTTGTACTTTTTAACTTCCCGCTACGTATGTAGATAAGGAAGTTACTGATTTATTAAGTAAGTAAAGTAAGTAAGTGTTTTCTTGCTGTTTTTTGTGACTTAGCAATTGAGACATTTCAATATTTCTTAAAACTGAAAAATCTATGCTTATATTTTTTACTCTTTTGAGCTTAAAATACCTTAATTTAGCGGGAAGTTGCAGGAATAGCCTGCCAGGTCAACCGTTTACAGATTTTTCACAATATGATTACTGTGAAACAGTACAAGTGTATTAATTGATTAATATTGTATTGAGATCAATTTCCAATCTTAGCCCATGGGTAAAAAGCTAGAAAAATGTGTTTTTCTTTATAAGATCAACTTTAATTTTTAATACCCATTTTTCCTTGAAAACTCTTTTATAAGATATAAATAAAAATTGATTTCTATCAATATTAGACTTTAAGGGCGAAGTGGTGGCGCGAGATGGATCTTAAGTTGCTGCATATTATAGGTAGACTGTACTATATTATAGGTAGACCAGAAAATATGGTGTAAAATATGTAGATAACCTTTATATTTGTTCTGTGTAGATAACATTGATAATTATAGAAATCGCGTTTTTAATAAATTAAGTAGATTTTAAAGAAAACTTTACAAGAAAAATCTTGTAAAGTACTAAAAAAATTTAGTCTTAGAAACATGTTATTCTTTATTTTGGTTTTATTTTACTGCGCCCTCCTAGACCAAAGCCTGACGACGCCTTTGATGCGAATATAATGTTTGGGTGAAAATACGCTGGAGTGTTTAAAGTGTTTAATTGTTTATCTAACCTAAAAAGGTTAGATAATTATAAATAAAGTCCACCCTTGTGGAAAAATTTCTCGGATAAAAGTAGGTAAATAACTTACAAAGTGAAAGTAACAGTTTATGAATGTTTATTTTTATTTAAAAAGTCGAAAAAAGTCTTACAAAGTCGGAAAAACTCTGAATTTGATATAAAAATTCGGAGTAATTCCAAAATTTCGGACTCTTCCAGAAGAGTTATTCAGTGTTAATAAATCTTTCAGCCGTGCAACGTTTATGGGTACTAAAAGAAATATATTAAAAGTTATTAATACTACGAAAGTGTAATAAAGGGGAAAAAAATATAACTAATACTTCCCCGGTTTTCCGTTTAAGAATTTGAAACTTTCTTCTTTGTTTAAAAAAAGGTTACCGTTACTGTCGATCAATATTATAAACTTTGTTTCTTCAATTTTTGATAATTATTATTAAAATCTATTATATCACAACGTTATTTGCCAATTTTTATTTTATTGTACTTTTATTACATAAATATATTTATAAATTAAGTAAAAATTAAAACAGCTGATCTAATTAGCTTTTGACAGGTTGAGTCAGTGTTGCCAGAGAAAAAGTCAATCTTTCCTTAAGAGCATGTGTCAGAGGCCTAGTAGCATATCAAAGCAGTCAAGAATAACGACGTTAATAAGTCGGCGATTGCTAAACATCTACAGCTGTAGTCGGGCCGTAATCACTGGATGGAATTTCATAGGCCACGCGTATTTTCGACAGAACGCCATATTACATTCCACGGCTAGTGAAAGAAGCCATTGAAATCAAAAAACATCCAAATTTCAACCGGGAAGACGCACGTAGTACGTCCTTGATAAGTTTTCTTGGCACGTATTGATTTTTGAAAAGCTGTATATTTTGGAAACGATGATCGATTTGATCTTTCAAATGGCATTCAACTCAATTTAAATATTGCTTTAGCTAAAAAATCGGTAGGTTCAAAAATTTCGAAGCAATGTCAAAAAAACATTTTCGTCTATGATAGATCCCAAACAAATTTACCGATTTTTATCCAATTAACGGTACTTGGCGCAGTTTTTAAAGGAGAAACGATGATAAGATTTTGAAGTCAATCGGTATATTAGCCTGAAAGTTATTTCCAAAATATTAAGTAACTTTGCTAAAGAAAACGTAATTTTAATATTTGAAAAGTTGTAACCTTTGAAAATAAGGTTCGGTTTTGATTTTTAAAAGGGCATTCGACGTAATTTTTATAGTATTAAAATATCGTAGAATACCAAAAAATAATTGGTTGAAATATTTCGAAGTTATGTCGAAAAAACACTTTTTTCAAAATTTTCGTCAACGATTACTTCCAAACGAATAAACTGATTTTGAGGCAATTTATGCATTAGATGTATTTTTTTGAGGAATAGTTTTTGTACTCAATCGGTACATTAATCTGGAAGTTATTAAAAAAAAAATTGTTTCGTCACAATTTGTTTAGGGTATTTTCAAAATTTCTCAAAATCTCTTAGGCCCATTTGGTACAAAATTTCAGGAAGTATAAGTTGAGCGGAATCCAATCGAATGCCACCAACCGCGTTTCAATCGGTCCAGGCGTTCAAAACTTATGAGTTGTTGACACACACACACACTCACACACACACATACATACAGACATACTGACGTCATCGCGAAAATAGTCGAAAATGGTTCCTAAGCCCACAAAACGCGGACATATGGTGAAAACTCCATTTTTGAAAATCGGAGCAAAATCAGTAACCTTCCTATCTACATACGTAGTGGGAAGTTAAAAAGTACAAGTGTTTTAATAGATTAATATTGTATTAAACTGGAGTGAATGAAAATGAATTAAACAAAATAAAACTACCACGCCAAAGCTTAAACCTAAAAGTGCGATATTTTTTTAGTAAAATGCACTTTTGTGGTACATTTTCCTGAAAAAGTATCCCACTTTAAGGTTTGGGCTTTGACGTGGTGGTTTAAATTCATGTCTAGATATATTATCTACCATTAAAATGCTATTTCATAAACATTAAAAAAAATAGAAAATACATTTTGTATTAGAATTTTATTACTGCTAACGCCATCTATTATAAAAATAAATAAATAATAATAATAAATAAATATTCACGGGACAAACTACACTTACTGATCTAACCCCAAAGTAAGCAAATATTTGCTTGTGTTATGGGTGTTAGTCAACGATACTAATACATAGAAATACATATTATATATATACCAGAATATATATAATAAACACCTAAACCCAGAAATACAAACATTTACGCTCATCACACAAATGCTTGTCCCCGTCGGGGATCGAACCCGAGCCCCGTTGATTGCGTAGTCAGGGTCGCTAACCACTCGACCAACGGGAGGGTCAAATAACGAGTAAAAATGCTACAAAGCTACACTAGGCGACGATCTGTGCCCTTTAGTGGTACATTTTACTAAAAAAATATCGCACTTTTAGGTTTAAGCTTTGGCGTGGTAGTTTTATTTTGTTTAATTCATTTATTCACTCCAGTTTAATACAATATTAATCTATTAAAACACTTGTACTTTTTAACTTCCCACTACGTATGTAGATAGGAAGGTTACTGATTTTGCTCCGATTTTCAAAAATGGAGTTTTCACCATATGTTCGCGTTTTGTGGGCTTAGGAACCATTTTCGACTATTTTCGCGATGACGTCAGTATGTCTGTATGTATGTGTGTGTGTGAGTGTGTGTGTGTGTCAACAACTCATAAGTTTTGAACGCCTGGACCGATTGAAACGCGGTTGGTGGCATTCGATTGGATTCCGCTCAACTTATACTTCCTGAAATTTTGTACCAAATGGGCCTAAGAGATTTTGAGAAATTTTGAAAATACCCTAAACAAATTGTGACGAAACAATTTTTTTTTAATAACTTCCAGATTAATGTACCGATTGAGTACAAAAACTATTCCTCAAAAAAATACATCTAATGCATAAATTGCCTCAAAATCAGTTTATTCGTTTGGAAGTAATCGTTGACGAAAATTTTGAAAAAAGTGTTTTTTCGACATAACTTCGAAATATTTCAACCAATTATTTTTTGGTATTCTACGATATTTTAATACTATAAAAATTACGTCGAATGCCCTTTTAAAAATCAAAACCGAACCTTATTTTCAAAGGTTACAACTTTTCAAATATTAAAATTACGTTTTCTTTAGCAAAGTTACTTAATATTTTGGAAATAACTTTCAGGCTAATATACCGATTGACTTCAAAATCTTATCATCGTTTCTCCTTTAAAAACTGCGCCAAGTACCGTTAATTGGATAAAAATCGGTAAATTTGTTTGGGATCTATCATAGACGAAAATGTTTTTTTGACATTGCTTCGAAATTTTTGAACCTACCGATTTTTTAGCTAAAGCAATATTTAAATTGAGTTGAATGCCATTTGAAAGATCAAATCGATCATCGTTTCCAAAATATACAGCTTTTCAAAAATCAATACGTGCCAAGAAAACTTATCAAGGACGTACTACGTGCGTCTTCCCGGTTGAAATTTGGATGTTTTTTGATTTCAATGGCTTCTTTCACTAGCCGTGGAATGTAATATGGCGTTCTGTCGAAAATACGCGTGGCCTATGAAATTCCATCCAGTGATTACGGCCCGACTACAGCTGTAGATGTTTAGCAATCGCCGACTTATTAACGTCGTTATTCTTGACTGCTTTGATATGCTACTAGGCCTCTGACACATGCTCTTAAGGACGAAAGATTGACTTTTTCTCTGGCAACACTGACTCAACCTGTCAAAAGCTAATTAGATCAGCTGTTTTAATTTTTACTTAATTTATAAATATATTTATGTAATAAAAGTACAATAAAATAAAAATTGGCAAATAACGTTGTGATATAATAGATTTTAATAATAATTATCAAAAATTGAAGAAACAAAGTTTATAATATTGATCGACAGTAACGGTAACCTTTTTTTAAACAAAGAAGAAAGTTTCAAATTCTTAAACGGAAAACCGGGGAAGTATTAGTTATATTTTTTTCCCCTTTATTACACTTTCGTAGTATTAATAACTTTTAATATATTTCTTTTAGTACCCATAAACGTTGCACGGCAGAAAGATTTATTAACACTGAATAACTCTTCTGGAAGAGTCCGAAATTTTGGAATTACTCCGAATTTTTATATCAAATTCAGAGTTTTTCCTACTTTGTAA
Organism: Apodemia mormo; assembly: GCA_036924255.1. NCBI lineage: Eukaryota > Metazoa > Arthropoda > Insecta > Lepidoptera > Riodinidae > Apodemia > Apodemia mormo. The sequence continues at coordinate 39,993,848 of JAUPFN010000001.1, read as the reverse complement.
GACTTTTTCGACTTTTTAAATAAAAATAAACATTCATAAACTGTTACTTTCACTTTGTAAGTTATTTACCTACTTTTATCCGAGAAATTTTTCCACAAGGGCATACATTAATATCTTTTTTAGAAAGTATTTTATTGTCCGGAGCGAGATAAACTGTTTGCTCATGACGTGAAGGAGTTGATCCTGGCCAAGGCGGTGGAACTAGCGGAAAGCGTGCGGTGCGCGCGCGACGGTGCCGCCGTGACGTAACAGCAGACGCAGGCCGAGCCTGTGTATAAAATTCGACAGGATCGTGAGTCGAAGTGCAGTGCTAAGCCCCTAAGCGGGAGATGTGCAGTGTGTGGTCGTGATAATCATAGTTCTGATCAGTGCCGGTTTAGTAAATACAGATGTCGAAAGTGTAAGGCAAGAGGTCATCTGGCCAAAGTGTGTAAAAAAATCAATTATGTAGAAGCGGACGAAGCGAGTGACGGTGATGACGGTAAGATTTTGCATATTCGTAGTAGAGGTGGGGAGCCTATGACAGAGACCGTCGGTCATAGAGTAATAACGCTTAGAGGGATAATTGCATTCAACGCTTCGTTCATATTTTAAGCCAAAACCGTGTTAATGTCCGTGTAAGCTTCGTGTAATCACTTGCGTCGTCACGCACACAAAGACTCCAAAGACTCGAATAGTGTTGCAAGTAAATAAATATTTTCCCAAGACGGTATTTAAAATATATCTACCTGACCGGTATACAAATAATCTTTCATACTATAACATTATTAATCATTTAGTATAAACTTGAAACTTACACTTTTTATTCGGTTAGGTAAAATATGTTAAATGCCGGGAAATATTCTAGATGTTCTCAAGATGATTCCAAAGCTATTTAACCTTATATTTTTTTAGCTTTCGTGCTTTTATTTGTGATTTAAAATATTTTTACCTCACTGAAATAAAGATTGTCTGTCTTTCCAATAGTATTATTAGTCATATAGAAAATCTAGAACTTACAATTTTTATTCTGGTGAGGTAAAATGAGTAGAATTACAGGAAAATGTTTTAGAGGTTCTCAAGATTTTTTTTTTAAATTTCAGTAATTAAACAGCGGTAACCAACCGGCACCGAGCGTAAATAAAAAATATGGTCAATATGAATTTACGTTATTTAAGTTATAAAAACAGTGATTGAAGTAATTCTTACAAAAAAAAAACCTTATTGATATGTATCTACTAATAAATTATCCTATATCATACAAATGTTTGAAATACCTTGCTTGGCAAATACTTGTGTGTTATTATGTGTATGTCTGTGTGCGTGTATGTGTATGTATGTTTGTTCAAAGCTATTACCTTGGAAACTTTTTTATTTTAACTTTCATACAAATCTTGCCATGGTTCTAAACCTTAAACTATCTTGAAAATTAGCAAATGGGTGGGCAAGCAGAAACAACACTTACGTTATAGACGAACGTTTTAAGGTAAAAATTAATAAGATACTTATTAATCAAGTATTTATTTAAATCAACTTAAAAAATTTAAATGTTTTAAGCTAAACGTACTATATTGGCTACTATTGGCTCTGTGCACGACTTGAGCACCACCTAGCGTCCGCAACTGTTTTGGTTCTAATCTTAGAATAATAACGCCTAGAAACCACAAAAAACGAGTAAATAAAACTGAACCAGAAACGGCTCAATTCGTTTTGCGAGTTGTCAATGCTTAATAAGATCAGGTTATATCGGACACAGTTTACGAAAAATAATTCGAAATGACTTATTGCATTATAAAGAAGTGTTTTAACACCTTAGAAAAACAAAAAAAGTGAACATTTCACAGGTAAATACTTACAATTTATAATTTTTCTGTTATGTAAATCGACTAAAAATAGATAATTTTAAACACATAACTTATCACTATACAGTTGCTAGCTGTGGAAAAAAAATTGCGCACAATATTTTTAGTTAGACCTTAATGTTAAGAAAATTAATTATTGTATTTGCTTTAACTATTATTTATACTAAGTCTTATGAAAATAATTTAGCTCGAGGGTACTTTTTGATAATTCAGCATTTATTTTATTTGTCTTTTTTTGCCTTTAACAACACAGTAAGTCATATTTTTTTCGAATTGCGAGACCTGCACTCCGTATGACATGTATCGCGATTCTGAGCGGACGGCAAGCGCATGCGTAGCCTTTTAAGGCTACTTTGAAATGGCTTAAAACATCGCGGCCCACTCGGTTTCTACGTGTTATAATTCTACGTTCCAAAGCTATTTCACCTTGGATTTTTTCGTTTTTGTGCAAATTGTGACACGAAAATATGTATACTTAATAATCAAATTATTTATTTAAAATTTTAAAAATTAAAATTAATCTCAGTGATGTAGAAATTTATAGGGTAAAAATAGCCAAATTTCGGCCGCCTAACCAAATACATAACTTTCGGATCCTATTAGGCTTAAACCGTTATCGGGAAGAAAATATTAATTTTCTTTTTCGTGTTAATCAATATTTAAATTTTACACTATTGATGTTTCGAATTGATTTCAACAACGAAATAAAAATATGTAAACGTGTTAAGTTTTAAATGATTGACCCTCTCTATCCTGGTTTCTTTTCTATTGTCGGTCAATTTTTCCCTAATTTCAGCCCCATTTTTCTCTAATGTTAGCCAGTAAAGGATGTTTGAAATTGAAATAAGGTATTGACTTTGCATTAAAATTTACTTTAATTTTATTAAATAACTTTTGTAAACATAATATGCCCTCAATTTTTTATGGTATGTATTTAAATGATCTTTTTAATTTGATAAAAACTGTAAAAGAAAAAATCTAAATGGTCACCAACTTTAATGATTGAGTCTCTTTCTTTGAGACATAAAATAAATGAAATAAATTGATATTTTAGTCTCTTTAAAACTACGCAGAAAAAATTTGATATGTAAAAATTACATTAGATCGTTACTTGCTGGTCCTCAAAATTAAGAGAAATGAGCATTAAATATTCAATATTGTGATATTTTTTTAAATAAAACGATTTATATAAATTATTTTTTGTCTATATCAAATAATCTTCAGTATAAAACTTAATTTACATTTTCATTAAAACAGCAATAAGTTTATATATTATAATTTTCATTATAAGTATCAAATAAAAATTCTCCCTGTTTTTGTATTAAAGAATAGTTAAAGCTAATTTATTTTTTGTTCTTTTAAGTACCTATAAAGTGTCTTCGCAAAAACTTGGCTCAGAATTCTGTCAACCTAACTTAGATTTCTGAGATTAACAGCTGTTGTACTGAAGACACCCAATGACAAGATAAATATCTAACCACAGACTACTAAGGAGAGAACTGATTGCTTACGTTAACCTTACCTAAATTCCAACTTTATTTAACTACTATTCCCCAAGTTAAAAAAATATTTATTAAATGCGGATAAATTAAGCAGTTGATATAGAATCTTAAGAAACACATTAAACTTTAAGATAATAATTAAAAAACGATGTATGAAGTCTTGCCCGCGTTCTTAAAAGTTATGTGGAATATTAGCTTAATTATCAGTATAAACATATTAGGAGGTCGACATTAGGCGCAGACCGATTTTAGGGCACGTTACCCTACATGTTTTCGTGGATAAAAGTCGAAAATATCGGTAATAAAACTACTTGACACTAAGCAATACGAAATAATGCAGTAATATGGCATATTATTTAATAAGAAAATTAAAAAAAAAATGACTTTGGTAGTGACAGAGTTTTTTTCTGATGGTCACTGTGGCATCTAGAATGCTAGTTGGAACATTTTTTTTGTCTTCTAAAAGTCCTCATTATATACGAATAAATGCTTCATAATATTGGTCTGACAAACGGATTTGTAATATTTGTGTCAGTATAATGGGTGAGTCTCAACACTTAAAAACTATTTTTTATGCAAAAGCAAAGTCCAGGCTATGTAATATCGCACATAAAATAGGAATACACATATTATTAATTATAATGAAAATAGGTAAAAACAAATACGTGGTAGAATATTTTTCCTTTTGGCTGGCAACATTTTGAATATCGTTCTACTTAGATATTTATGATTTATTTGTTTGGATTTTATACAAAAATATCCGATGCCAAGTAGTTTTTATCGGTGAAATGTTATCTTCAAGTCCTAAATACGCTTTTGTGAAGCACGGTGACAGCATTTCACCATACAGTAACTCACATTTTTTGAAATTGCGAGAGCTGTACACGCACACAGACGTACACATAAAGACACACAAGCATTCGCCAAGCAATGTACAAATTTGTAATAACATTTGACCGCCCCGTTGGTCGAGTGCTTAGCGGCCCTGACTACGCAATCGACGGGGCTCGGGTTCGATCCTCGACGGGGACAAGCATTTGCGTGATGAGCATAAATGTTTGTATTTCCGGGTTTGGGTGTTTATTAAATATATTCCAGTATTTATATATGTATTTCTATGTATTAGTATCGTTGACTAACACCCATTACACAAGCAAATAATTTGCTTACTTTGGAGTTTGATCAGTAAGTGTAATTTGTCCCGTGAATATTATATTATTATTATTGTACAATTATATTTTAGAAGATATATTTCAATAATTTTTTTAAAATTTTTTTTCAAAGAATTACTTCAATAAATGTTTTTATAACTTCAATAATGTAAACTTGTATTGGCCATATTTTTATTTACGGTTGATGCTGGTTGGTTACCGCTGTTTGATTACTGATATATACAAAAGAAATATCTTGACTCTTTAACATTTCCCTGTAATTCTACTCATTTTACCTCACCGGGATAAAAAATGTAAGTTTTAAGTTTTTTATATGTCTAATAATACTATTGGAAAGAAAGACAATCTTTATTTTAATGAAGTGAAAATATTTTAAATTACAAATGAAAGCACAAAAACTAAAAAAAAATATAAGGTTAAATAGCTTTGGAATATCATCTTGAGAACATCTAGAATATTTCTTGACATTTAAAATATTATACGTAACCGAATAAAAGTATAAGTTTCAAGTTTATACTAAATGACTATTAATGTTATAATATGAAAGACTATTTGTAAGGTAGACCTAATTTAAATACCGTTTTGGGAAAATATTTATTTGCTTGCAACATTATTCACGCAATAATGTGTCTTTGTGTGCGTGTCAACGCAAGTAATTACACTAAGGGTGACGAAGGTTATGCACACATCGATACGGTTTTGGCTTAAAATATGAACGAAACGTTGAATGCAATTATCGCTCTAAGCGTTATTACTCTATGAGGCTAAAGTTTGAAATAGACAGTGGTTCAGCAGTAACAGTGATAAATGAATTTACGTACAGGACATATTTTAACAACGTGCCATTATTATTTACGAATAAACGGTTGTCCGCGTATACCGGAGGAACGATCGTTTGTCTCGGCGTACTGAACTTACCGGTAACTTATAAAGAGCGTACGCACACGCTAAATGTTTACGTGGTACGCGGAGACGGTCCCTTGTTACTAGGGCGGGATTTCATTACATAATTTCAGTTGCAGCTATCGCCGTGTAATTATGTAAATAGCTCCGAAACCAGCTTATTATCTCCCTTAATGCAAAATCATAAAAATACTTTCACCGTCTCATAAAAATACTTTCCTAACAATATTACTAGGTAGTGGCCGCGTCTCCGTAGTAGTTTTTTATAAAAATATGTTGTCGTGTCAAAATAACTTGTAAAAAGTTTTATTGAATAAAGTACTTCTGATTTTTGATTATACTTTGCGAGCCCTTACAAAGCTCTGCTTTTTGCTAGTATATATATATATATATATATATATATATATATATATATATATATATATATATATATATATATATATATATATATATATTAACGAAATATACTACGACTCTATCTGAATTAATCACGAAATAAAGAAAACATTGTTTCATTGGTCGTTTTCATTTTAAGCAACAATAATCCGAAACACAGAAACAGAACATTTAAAAATATACCAAACTGCGTTACAATAAATTTTATTTTGCTACAAAAAAAGAGTATTTACGTCCTTTTATAGTCTATTCAAAATAGACTCATCTATTTGTACAATAGTGAAACTTAAGATCGTAATAGTTTCGCTATTCTACAATAGATGGCAGCATTGATTTTTCCGTAGTTTTCAGTTGATCATATTTGAGTAGGAACTTTCTAGAACGATATACGTAATGACTGTCATTACGTATCCCTTGTGGAAAAATTTCTCGGATAAAAGTAGGTAAATAACTTACAAAGTGAAAGTAACAGTTTATGAATGTTTATTTTTATTTAAAAAGTCGAAAAAAGTCTTACAAAGTCGGAAAAACTCTGAATTTGATATAAAAATTCGGAGTAATTCCAAAATTTCGGACTCTTCCAGAAGAGTTATTCAGTGTTAATAAATCTTGCAACGTTTATGGGTACTAAAAGAAATATATTAAAAGTTATTAATACTACGAAAGTGTAATAAAGGGGAAAAAAATATAACTAATACTTCCCCGGTTTTCCGTTTAAGCATTTGAAACTTTCTTCTTTGTTTAAAAAAAGGTTACCGTTACTGTCGATCAATATTATAAACTTTGTTTCTTCAATTTTTGATAATTATTATTATTAAAATCTATTATATCACAACGTTATTTGCCAATTTTTATTTTATTGTACTTTTATTACATAAATATATTTATAAATTAAGTAAAACTTAAAACAGCTGATCTAATTAGCTTTTGACAGGTTGAGTCAGTGTTGCCAGAGAAAAAGTCAATCTTTCGTCCTTAAGCCGGCTGTACACATTGGGCCAAGCATTGGGCCAACTGTTGGGCCAACATTAAATGTTTCTGTTTACACATTGGTGTATTGACCATTCTGCATTGGCTCTTTAATAACGATGGACGTAGAATCTCTTACAGCCGTAAGATTCCTTTTTCTTTTTTAGTTCAATAACAGGAATACTTATCTTTTTTTTCATATCATAAGACATATGGGTCTCCTGATGGAAAGAGTCAACCATCGCCAATAGACACCAAAGATGTTAATGGTGCGTTGCTATCTTGTGGCGAGGTTTAATGCCACATGTATAAGTTTACCGGCTACCTTAACCTCCAAACCGGAACACGACAGTGACTAGCACTAACGCTATTTCAGCAGCAATCTGCTATACGTTTCTAAGCATCATTAACCTGAAATAAAAGTATTAAAAAATGGTATTTTTAATAACCTAACCTAATACCTAATGTCATCTGAAACAGTGCACTGCTCTGAACCTCACCAATGAGGCAAAACAATGCGAAATGAGACAAGACGAGAAAAGTTTAAAAAATAACTAGTATTGACTTGAATTCAATACGAACAACACGTATTCGGAATTAGGATAGATTCCATATAATAATTCCGTATAAGATACTAAAAATAATAATTACTTTATACTTTAAAATCAGTCCAAATCTCGTAAATATGTATCGATAAGTAATTATTATTTTCAATATGTTACAGAATTTCTCGATAAAGATGATCATATTTAATAATTTTGGTGTAATAATGAAAAAGTTTCAATTCATAAAGTACATTCATCATCATCAGTCATTCATTGGTTCATTTTGATACATTTCTATGAATTGTAAAACCTCAGTGTTTGTGTACGCCATCGTAACTCGGGAACAACAATTTAACTCAAGCGCAACACAACCGTCTTTACTGACGTATGACAATGAACTGAATAAGAGGCCAACGTGTGAACACCGTTGGCGGAGCGCGCCAAGATCCTTTGATGTGCGCACGAAAAACCGACAACATTCGCTTGGCCGGCCAATGTTGGCGCCAACTACCAACATAGCGCCAAGTAGGCTTCTACACGTTGGGCCAAGCATTGGCCCAATGCTTGGCCCAATGTGTACAGCCGCTATTAAGAGCATGTGTCAGAGGCCTAGTAGCATATCAAAGCAGTCAAGAATAACGACGTTAATAAGTCGGCGATTGCTACAGCTGTAGTCGGGCCGTAATCACTGGATGAAATTTCATAGGCCACGCGTATTTTCGACAGAACGCCATATTACATTCCACGGCTAGTGAAAGAAGCCATTGAAATCAAAAAACATCCAAATTTCAACCGGGAAGACGCACGTAGTACGTCCTTGATAAGTTTTCTTGGCACGTATTGATTTTTGAAAAGCTGTATATTTTGGAAACGATGATCGATTTGATCTTTCAAATGGCATTCAACTCAATTTAAATATTGCTTTAGCTAAAAAATCGGTAGGTTTAAAAATTTCGAAGCAATGTCAAAAAAACATTTTCGTCTATGATAGATCCCAAACAAATTTACCGATTTTTATCCAATTAACGGTACTTGGCGCAGTTTTTAAAGGAGAAACGATGATAAGATTTTGAAGTCAATCGGTATATTAGCCTGAAAGTTATTTCCAAAATATTAAGTAACTTTGCTAAAGAAAACGTAATTTTAATATTTGAAAAGTTGTAACCTTTGAAAATAAGGTTCGGTTTTGATTTTTAAAAGGGCATTCGACGTAATTTTTTTAGTATTAAAATATCGTAGAATACCAAAAAATAATTGGTTGAAATATTTCGAAGTTATGTCGAAAAAACACTTTTTTCAAAATTTTCGTCAACGATTACTTCCAAACGAATAAACTGATTTTGAGGCAATTTATGCATTAGATGTATTTTTTTGAGGAATAGTTTTTGTACTCAATCGGTACATTAATCTGGAAGTTATTAAAAAAAATATTGTTTCGTCACAATTTGTTTAGGGTATTTTCAAAATTTCTCAAAATCTCTTAGGCCCATTTGGTACAAAATTTCAGGAAGTATAAGTTGAGCGGAATCCAATCGAATGCCACCAACCGCGTTTCAATCGGTCCAGGCGTTCAAAACTTATGAGTTGTTGACACACACACACACTCACACACACACACTCACACACACACATACATACAGACATACTGACGTCATCGCGAAAATAGTCGAAAATGGTTCCTAAGCCCACAAAACGCGGACATATGGTGAAAACTCCATTTCCATCCAAACGAGTAATTCATGTATTATTGAATTGTTTCTCCAAAACAGCTCTATTGGTTTTAATGAAATGTTGTAATTAGATAGTCTTTTACTAAGGTAATTGACCGTACTATGAAAAATTATCTATACATACAATAAAATCGTAGGAAAGTCAAAACTGTACTGAATTTTTTTTAAAAGAATACTTGGGGGTGACCTACAATCGATATCGAAGCCAAAAATATAGTTTTTAGAATTTATGTCTGTCTGTTTGTCTGTATGTATGTCCGGGGTAAACTCAAAAAGTACTACATGGATTTATTTCAAATTTTGCATGACTATTACTAACAGGTCGGGTCAATATATAGGCTACATATTATCAAGCTGTCACCTACGGGGGAGGTGCTGTGCGGAGTAAACGAAGTCCGCGCGGACGAAGTCTTGGGCAACAGCCAGTATAATTATGGCGAGCGAAGCGAGCCCTACACTAGGCGACTTTCTATGCACTTTTGTGGTACATTTTCCTGAAAAAGTATCCCACTTTAAGGTTTGGGCTTTGACGTGGTGGTTTAAATTCATGTCTAGATATATTATCTACCATTAAAATGCTATTTCATAAACATTAAAAAAAATAGAAAATACATTTTGTATTAGAATTTTATTACTGCTAACGCCATCTATTATAAAAATAAATAAATAATAATAATAAATAAATATTCACGGGACAAACTACACTTACTGATCTAACCCCAAAGTAAGCAAATATTTGCTTGTGTTATGGGTGTTAGTCAACGATACTAATACATAGAAATACATATTATATATATACCAGAATATATATAATAAACACCTAAACCCAGAAATACAAACATTTACGCTCATCACACAAATGCTTGTCCCCGTCGGGGATCGAACCCGAGCCCCGTTGATTGCGTAGTCAGGGTCGCTAACCACTCGACCAACGGGAGGGTCAAATAACGAGTAAAAATGCTACAAAGCTACACTTGGCGACGATCTGTGCCCTTTAGTGGTACATTTTACTAAAAAAATATCGCACTTTTAGGTTTAAGCTTTGGCGTGGTAGTTTTATTTTGTTTAATTCATTTTCATTCACTCCAGTTTAATACAATATTAATCTATTAAAACACTTGTACTTTTTAACTTCCCACTACGTATGTAGATAGGAAGGTTACTGATTTTGCTCCGATTTTCAAAAATGGAGTTTTCACCATATGTCCGCGTTTTGTGGGCTTAGGAACCATTTTCGACTATTTTCGCGATGACGTCAGTATGTCTGTATGTATGTGTGTGTGTGAGTGTGTGTGTGTGTGTCAACAACTCATAAGTTTTGAACGCCTGGACCGATTGAAACGCGGTTGGTGGCATTCGATTGGATTCCGCTCAACTTATACTTCCTGAAATTTTGTACCAAATGGGCCTAAGAGATTTTGAGAAATTTTGAAAATACCCTAAACAAATTGTGACGAAACAATTTTTTTTTAATAACTTCCAGATTAATGTACCGATTGAGTACAAAAACTATTCCTCAAAAAAATACATCTAATGCATAAATTGCCTCAAAATCAGTTTATTCGTTTGGAAGTAATCGTTGACGAAAATTTTGAAAAAAGTGTTTTTTCGACATAACTTCGAAATATTTCAACCAATTATTTTTTGGTATTCTACGATATTTTAATACTATAAAAATTACGTCGAATGCCCTTTTAAAAATCAAAACCGAACCTTATTTTCAAAGGTTACAACTTTTCAAATATTAAAATTACGTTTTCTTTAGCAAAGTTACTTAATATTTTGGAAATAACTTTCAGGCTAATATACCGATTGACTTCAAAATCTTATCATCGTTTCTCCTTTAAAAACTGCGCCAAGTACGTTAATTGGATAAAAATCGGTAAATTTGTTTGGGATCTATCATAGACGAAAATGTTTTTTTGACATTGCTTCGAAATTTTTGAACCTACCGATTTTTTAGCTAAAGCAATATTTAAATTGAGTTGAATGCCATTTGAAAGATCAAATCGATCATCGTTTCCAAAATATACAGCTTTTCAAAAATCAATACGTGCCAAGAAAACTTATCAAGGACGTACTACGTGCGTCTTCCCGGTTGAAATTTGGATGTTTTTTGATTTCAATGGCTTCTTTCACTAGCCGTGGAATGTAATATGGCGTTCTGTCGAAAATACGCGTGGCCTATGAAATTCCATCCAGTGATTACGGCCCGACTACAGCTGTAGATGTTTAGCAATCGCCGACTTATTAACGTCGTTATTCTTGACTGCTTTGATATGCTACTAGGCCTCTGACACATGCTCTTAATAGCGGCTGTACACATTGGGTCAAGCATTGGGCCAAGCATTGGGCCAATGCTTGGCCCAACGTGTAGAAGCCTACTTGGCGCTATGTTGGTAGATGGCGCCAACATTGGCCGGCCAAGCGAATGTTGTCGGTTTTTCGTGCGCACATCAAAGGATCTTGGCGCGCTCCGCCAACGGTGTTCACACGTTGGCCTCTTATTCAGTTCATTGTCATACGTCAGTAAAGACGGTTGTGTTGCGCTTGAGTTAAATTGTTGTTCCCGAGTTACGATGGCGTACACAAACACTGAGGTTTTACAATTCATAGAAATGTATCAAAATGAACCAATGAATGACTGATGATGATGAATGTACTTTATGAATTGAAACTTTTTCATTATTACACCAAAATTATTAAATATGATCATCTTTATCGAGAAATTCTGTAACATATTGAAAATAATAATTACTTATCGATACATATTTACGAGATTTGGACTGATTTTAAAGTATAAAGTAATTATTATTTTTAGTATCTTATACGGAATTATTATATGGAATCTATCCTAATTCCGAATACGTGTTGTTCGTATTGAATTCAAGTCAATACTAGTTATTTTTTAAACTTTTCTCGTCTTGTCTCATTTCGCATTGTTTTGCCTCATTGGTGAGGTTCAGAGCAGTGCACTGTTTCAGATGACATTAGGTATTAGGTTAGGTTATTAAAAATACCATTTTTTAATACTTTTATTTCAGGTTAATGATGCTTAGAAACGTATAGCAGATTGCTGCTGAAATAGCGTTAGTGCTAGTCACTGTCGTGTTCCGGTTTGGAGGTTAAGGTAGCCGGTAAACTTATACATGTGGCATTAAACCTCGCCACAAGATAGCAACGCACCATTAACATCTTTGGTGTCTATTGGCGATGGTTGACTCTTTCCATCAGGAGACCCATATGTCTTATGATATGAAAAAAAAGATAAGTATTCCTGTTATTGAACTAAAAAAGAAAAAGGAATCTTACGGCTGTAAGAGATTCTACGTCCATCGTTATTAAAGAGCCAATGCAGAATGGTCAATACACCAATGTGTAAACAGAAACATTTAATGTTGGCCCAACAGTTGGCCCAATGCTTGGCCCAATGTGTACAGCCGGCTTAAGGACGAAAGATTGACTTTTTCTCTGGCAACACTGACTCAACCTGTCAAAAGCTAATTAGATCAGCTGTTTTAATTTTTACTTAATTTATAAATATATTTATGTAATAAAAGTACAATAAAATAAAAATTGGCAAATAACGTTGTGATATAATAGATTTTAATAATAATTATCAAAAATTGAAGAAACAAAGTTTATAATATTGATCGACAGTAACGGTAACCTTTTTTTAAACAAAGAAGAAAGTTTCAAATGCTTAAACGGAAAACCGGGGAAGTATTAGTTATATTTTTTTCCCCTTTATTACACTTTCGTAGTATTAATAACTTTTAATATATTTCTTTTAGTACCCATAAACGTTGCAAGATTTATTAACACTGAATAACTCTTCTGGAAGAGTCCGAAATTTTGGAATTACTCCGAATTTTTATATCAAATTCAGAGTTTTTCCGACTTTGTAAGACTTTTTTCGACTTTTTAAATAAAAATAAACATTCATAAACTGTTACTTTCACTTTGTAAGTTATTTACCTACTTTTATCCGAGAAATTTTTCCACAAGGGATATCTTCCTAGAAAAATTAGGTCAACCTAAAATGAACTTTATATGTAAGGTGTACGGCTGATTTTAGCTTGACTTTCTATTATATCATTAGAGATTATATTAAATCAGGAATTTAATTAAAATAAAATGAAAATTGTACTTTCGAATGATATGAAATATCTCCATTTTTAAACATCAGTATTCTACTATCATTTCTGCATTCAAGGATGGGCACAATATGGCAAAATTCAGTGTATAATAGATTTTCGCACGACGACTATCTCCTAATGATATGGTAAGTATCACTAAGGCAATTTAGAGTAAAAGCGCATAATAGTGACGCACGCGGCACGCCCACTCTTCACTTCCCCTTGTTTTCTTTATTTCGTGGAATTAATAGTATACTTTCCTATAAGATAAATGTTTTGTAATCATAATTTATATATTTTACTAGCTGGAAGAGTCCGCGCGGAGTTTGTTTACTCCGCACTACTGTTCCCCCGTAAGTGATAGCGTGACGATATGTAGCCTATATGTTGACCCGACCTATTAGTAATATTCATACAAAATTTGAAGTAAATTCGTGCAGTACTTTTTGAGTTTACCCCGGACATACATACAGACAAAAATCCGAAAAACTATATTTTTGGCTTCGATATCGTTTGTAGATCACGCCTTTTGACTTTCCTACGATTTTATTATATGTATAGATAATAATAAACTAAACGTTTCAAGTTATTGTTTATAAAGATAATTTTTATGGTATGACTGAGTATAACGACGTTTAATATATCTATGAACATGACAATAATAATCAGTAACACGTAATATTAAAACTACAAAAAAATTCGCTAGGCGGGTCTTGGCGACTTGAATATCAGCATCGATCGTTGCGGATATTAAAATCAATGCTGATAATCCGCAGATGTTGATATTCGCAACAACCCTAGCAACTACGTAGTAGCCTTATGTTACCGTCGCAATTACTATTATACCTTCAATTCATTAAATCACCGGCTAGTGTGCCAAAACATCAGTTTTTTTTTTCCCTCTTAAAGTTCGGCTACCTTCATACCGGAACATGATAGCGATAAGGCGCTATTGCGGCCGGAATAGGAAAAGCGGTGATACCAAATTCGGTCGAAATCTAACAGAAATCCACCAAGTTAGTAAAGATTTGACACATAAGCCTTTTCTCGCCTTTTGCGAGATGTGTAGCAGTAAGTTATAACTTATTTTTTTTTTTTTTTTTTATGTTATAAGATAGCAAACAAGCAGATGGGTCTCCTGATGGAAAGAGTGAACCATCGCCTATAGACACCAAAGGTGTTAATGGTGCGTTGCTATCTTGTGGCGAGGTCTAATGCCACATGCATAAGTTTACCGGCTACCTTACCCTCCAAACCGGAACACGACAGCGACAAGCACTGACGCTATTGCGACAGGAATAGGTAAGGCGGTGGTACCAGACCCGGGCGAGACAATGCAGAACTCTACCACCTAGTAGCCACGATGTTAGTGACTCGATAGCCAAACGGTCGCCTTTTACGACCTGCCTGGCAGAACGGCAGTTGGCCTATTCTTCAAAGGAGGCCGGGACCAACACGGCGAAAATTATTCAATAAGGGGTCCATTTATCATGGTTCTATGAGAAGTAGAATTAAACAACATTTGTTTATTTGATGTCAAAATTTATTATCACTTAGTACAATCTTTGGGGTGGTCCCATTGTTGACTTCATATGAAGTGATCGTACATTCTGCCAATGTTTCTTCAACAAAGATACCAAGAAGTTGATTGAGAGATGCACATTCTGTGCAAGTTCATCAGGGGTCATATCAACATGACCAACTGCCACAGACAGACAAAGAACCTGAAAAAAATAATAAAATTTATCATCAAAACTAGTAATGTATGCAACATCAATTTCCTAAAGATATGGTTTTTAGATCGTTTTTGCAACTCATCTGCAAAAGAGACTAAATTTATTTGACTGAATTACACATTTAAAAATTGGTAAAGTGCATGTCGGGCCACACACAAACTAGGGTTCCAACGTTACCCATCACAATAATGGGGATTAAAAAGAGGGCTGTTATAGTTTCCTGCTATGGACGTTTAAGCTATTCAATGTCAATGACAAATATAATATATCCGCATCACAGGTTCACTACCTATAACAACTTCTCTATGTACAATTTATAAGTCAACTATTACTCAAGAACTTGTAAAACGTAAGCCGTGATAGTTTTCCTTTTAACTTCATTATATTTACTACTACCATGATTTTTCCCACCTCCAAAATCATAGCCTGCAGACCGGGGCACTTGTCTAACAAAAATTAGCACTTAAAAGTGTTATTATATTTTACAAACGAGTCCCTTAAGAGGCTGACAAGACTGAAATTGATGTTATTTCAGCAGTTTTTTAAGAAAAACTCTAAATATAGTAAGTACATCACAAAAAAATATATGTTAACTAGCTGACCCGGCAAACATTGTTTTGCCATATAAATTATTGAATTAAAAAATAGGGGTTAATCGTAGAGGGTTGAAAATTAAGGGTTGTATATATTTTTCAATGTTGAATCATAAAAAAATAAAAATAAAAATTTTTGTCCATAAAATAAAAAAAAATTTTTAGGGGTGGACAACCCTTAACATTTAGGGGGATGAAAAATAGATGTTGGCCGATTCTCAGACCCACTGAATATGCATACGAAATTTCATCAAAATCGGTCAAGCCGTTTCGGAGGAGTATGGAGACTAACATTGTGACACGAGAATTTTATATATAAGATATATTCATCATATGCCAAAGACTGTGGCTAGACTCAATACATAATTAAACAAAATTGGGTTAATCTTACATATGGGTCTGCAATTCAAAATATAAAGTCTTCATATTCATACCTAAATTGCTAGCGAATCAATCATATTTGAGAAATAATCTACACTTTTTTAATTTCAATATTTATTTATTATAAGACCTGGCTGCCCACTTACACTGATAGTGGGCTATCATTTACTCCGATAGAAATAGATTGTGAGTTTTTGTGTTGTCAGTGCTTTAATCGTAAATTTCTTTTCTTTTTAAAAACCTATTCAAAGATACTCCACACAACAGGGTGCGTGAGAATTTTTTTTATTAACATCCCCACTTTACATATTGTAGGGGAACTACCCAGAAAAATTTTTTTTTCAAAATTTTAAATTACCACTTTGTTGACGTGACTATTATATATTTAGTATATATGTTATATATTAGTATATTTGTGACAAATAACAGCTTTGACGGACAGACTGACAACAAAAAAGGGTTCCTACTTCACTTCCGAACCCTAAAAAAGCTGTTCATACCAATACCTACAATAATTTCAAAATAAATATACATGAATTTTAATATTTTCTGTACCTTCCAACCTCACTTTGCCGTATCAATCAATATATTATAAAAATCTCACGTCAGTTATTGTTGTTGCACACTTCCAAGTGGCTAGACAAATAAACTGGTCATCAAAAAAATCGGCCCACCCTGTTTTTGTTCGTTATTTCTCAATTATTTCGTAGATAAGCCATTTCTCACAGTTGTTTTTTGTTCGGATAAGATGTTTGACACTCTGTTTGTCATAAATCCTATGGCACTTAACGGTACTTGATTATTTTTTGTTCAAAAATACTGCTAATTGCTGATTTGACGGTTTACGTCGGTACAAATTAAGCTCGTGTTTCCAGTCCGAAACAAACTTTTCTCGGGATATCTTGTTATTTACGTTAAGTTTATTTACTGAAGCTGTAGTTTTGATTAATTTTGCCTGAAAATAATGGATACTACTGAAGCGGAGGCAGCGCAAGTTGTGGCTCTACTGCAACAGGGCTTAAGTCAACGTGTCGTGGCTAGAAGATTGAATCTCAGCCGTTCTGCAGTTCGACGAGTTTACCAAAGGTTTCTAGAGACTGGGCAGTATCGAAGAAGATCTGGATCTGGCAGACACAGGGTGACAACTCAAAGGGACGATCGCTTTTTAGTGGTATCGGCTTTAAGAAATCGACACCTTTCTGGCGTCGATCTCCAACAACGCTTACGTGAAGATCGGGGTGTGGCTATAAGTGACAGTACTGTTAGAAGGAGACTTCGAGAGCAGAATTTAAGACCACATAAACCAGCAACGGGACCACTTTTGACCACAGCTCATCGTCAAGCAAGACTTCAATTTGCGCAAAATCACATTAACTGGACTATAGGTCAATGGGAGTCAGTTCTTTTTAGTGATGAGAGTCGAATGACTTTATACGGTTCTGACGGACGTCGTAATGTAATGCGACGACCGGGTGAACGTTATGCCCAGTGTTGCATAAGAGAAACAGTCAGTTACGGTGGGGGCTCTGTAATGTTTTGGGGCGGGATATCTTTAACTGGACGAACGGAGCTGGTTTTCATAAGTAGAGGTGCTTTAACTGCTGCACGATACATTACGGAGGTTTTAGAAGACCATGTGGTGCCTTATGCTGGCTACATCGGGGAAAACTTTCAACTTATGCATGATAATGCACGGCCACACATAGCGCGCAATGTCACCCAGTATTTAGAAGAGGTCGGCATTCGTGCTATGCAGTGGCCCGCCCGAAGCCCTGATCTAAACCCGATAGAGCACATGTGGGACACCTTAAAACAAAAGGTAAGAGCACGGAATCCAGCCCCTACCACATTGGGAGACCTGGAAACCGCCATCAAGGAAGAATGGGAACGAATTCCTCAAGAGACCATTAAAACCTTGATTAAATCTTTAAAACGGCGAATGCAAGCCGTTATTCGAGCAAGAGGAGGAAATACCCAATATTAAGATGAAAAAATGGTGACGATAACTTTAATGATTAAAAAAATAAGTGAGTTTGAAATTTTAACTAAAAAAATGTGAAATTAATGATTTTGACTTCAAATCCTAATTAAATTGATTTTTTTTATAATTTGAAGGTTTAAAGTACTTAAATTAGTGTAAATAAACATGATTAGTAAATCATTTTAGTTATTAAACAATATGTTTTCTTTTGCCAATGAAAACGCATAATTTGCGGTGAAAATGCAGGTGGGCCGATTTTTTTGATGACCAGTGTACATATTTATATATGGTTTTGTACATTCAGTAAGTATGAAAATAGCTCATAAAGTTTATTTAATACTACTAAATAATTAGTGCGTTCCTATACAGAATTTTTATTTTTATTGTATTTGGTATCAAAAAATATCTATGACCCCAAATTTTCACTCCCGCATTAATCTCCCACCTCATAAAAATATTAACTACAAATCTATACAAACAAATAAAATTGGAAAGTCCATTTTATATACATTGAACTAACTGCTTTTAAAATGGTATAAACACAGTACAGATACCAAAACAACATTTTTTACAATTTTTATTCATCTGTGTTTATGCCGGCTAATGTCGGAAACAGCTGGAACGATTTTGATAGGACTTTTACTGTCAGACAGCTCATGTAATAAGAAGTAACTTACTTTTATAGCAGAAATGTTTCCAAGCTAACGAAGTCACGGGCACTGTTAGTAATTAAGTCAGAACTATCTTTGTCAGGTCAGCTAGTACTCTAAATAAAATTATGTGAAAGCTCAGGAATAAAAACAGTAATCAGTGCTGGCGAATTTGCATGTGGGTTCATAACCCAACTTATATAGTAACACTGATTTTTCTATGGGCAGTGGTTGTCTGTTGTTATTAGCCTTACTTGTTTTGCCTTTTGTTATTAGTCTTGCTTGATTTTTATAATGTAAAAAAAAATCGATTATCTGGTGATTACTTGTTTTTCACATGATAAAAAATAAATCACGATAACCAGATATATACATAAAAAGTTTTGGTACCTTAAAATTAAAGTTTTTTGGTAGCTTAGTATTAGAGACACACCTTTTTCATTTGGAATTTGATGGTGGCTTTTACTTCATCGATCTTCTGTGTCATGGATTCCTGGTGTGACAACAGACCAGGGAACTTGCCAGCCTTGTTTAAACCTGGACCCAGCAAACGAGGAATTTGCTTGATGAGCGATTCAGATGCAAGGAAAGCATCATATCTATAACAAATAAAATGTGCTTCATTTAAATAATTATAATTTGGAGTAGTGAATTTTCAAATATTGTGCAATTAAATAATAAACTGTGAGATAAACTTATATCCCAGTATCCCTTATAAAACTTAAATTCTATGTTAGCAGCAAACATCTTATTGTCAACTAGCTGTTGCCCACGACTTTGTCCACACGGACTATGTTTACTCCGCACAGCTTCTCCCCCGTATGTGATAGTGTGATAATATGTAGCCTGTATGTTGACACGACCTATTAGTAATATTCATGCAAAATTTGAAGTAAATCCATGCAGTACTTTTTGAGTTTACCCCGGACATACATACCAACAAACAGACAAAAATTCTAAAAACTATCTTTTTGGCTTCGATATTGATTGTAGATCACACCCCAAGTATTCTTTTAAAAAAATATTCAATGTACAGTTTTGACTTTCCTACGATTTTATTATATGTATAGATGTTAGTCGGGGTTATGGAGATTAGACCATCTACCTCTCTATTTAACTTCTTTACATACTTTTTAACTTCCCACTAAGATAAGGAAGTTACTGATTTTTACTTTCCTACGATTTTATTATATGTATAGATATAGCCCTAAGATACAAGATTCAGGCACATTAAACAAAATTGTGTTTGATCTTAAGTTTTTTGTAATCAGCTAGTCCTTGTAAGATAAATTTGGTACCCTATGACACTAGTTTATGATAGCAAATATGATTAAATGTTGAGAATATTATGTAGATAAAATAAAAAGGCGATAATTATCCATTAATAAAAAATGCACACTTTTTCTTCTTGGTTTTCGAATTATGGACGATTTTATACAAAACTGTGTCAGGGGACTGTTTTTTATGAACAAAAACAAGCATTTATATTTAAGCAATATCAGAGTATTTATTCCTCTTTGTTATTCTTAAAATACGTAATTTTTTAGAATAATTTAACAGTATGAAAACAAATTTTACTTATTATTGTGACTTTTAAGGATAAAAATAATTTTAAACAAAAAAAATCAACCTCTTAATTTTAACAGTTTTTTTTTGAAATTGTAATTATGACAGTAAACTTTGTCTTCATCTTTATAATAATAAAACTTAAAAATATATGCATTGCTACTGCTAATTAAGTATGAATTGTACTGTTGGTCAGGGGACTGTTGTTTTGACATGAATGCTTAATAAAACAAAATCATTGAAACATATCAGATTAATGAAACAGATGTGGCTACACACAAGATCATCAATTCTTTTAAACAAAATATCGTTATTAAAACTATTAAAATAGTAAAAATAGGACTTAGTAGGAGACATTTTTTACTAATGGCGAGACGTGTGGTTCAACAATAGATGCAGTGATAGCACTAAAGAAAATAGCGGCTGCCCAGTTAGCTCTACAACTGAACGAAATTCACACCGATTGCATTCTGTTTAACAATATAAATGTCTCATGCTAAAAGGAAATTTGACTTCAGCACGTTTTTCAAATTTTAACAAGGGACTGTTTTAATAATTTGAAGACAGCATTCGCACATAAATATTTTGATTAAAATTCTATTGTAAAAATATAATTGTTAATTCATAAAGATGCTTAAAAGTTTTATTATGCATTTGAATATTTTTTATTCAGTTATCAACAGTAAAAAGATAATGTTTGCAAAAATATGTTTGATTCTGGAAAAGGGACATACCAGGGGACTCTTTTTGGGGTGTTTGAGGTACATTAATTAAAATATTATATTATTATATTAAGTAAACTGTGGCGTGCCAAACATACCTAATACTTTGTCATTATTGATGAAGAAAAATCTGACCAACATTGATTTAATTTATATAATTAGCTTGGGACAGCGATTTTTCATTTAGTGGTGAAATACCCATAAACCAAAACCTGACTTTTCAGGAGAGCAGAAAAACTTTTTTTTTTTTACATAAAAATTCATAACTTATTTTGAAGTTATAAAAAAATTATGTATGAGAAATTAAAATTTGTGAATGAAAAAGGTTAAATCATCAAAACTTTTCCATCTTCTTTAGTTTTAAAGTTAGCTTGGATTTACGTCTAAGGTTCAGAACCCAACCAGTTTTGCTTATTACAAGCACCATCAGGGATATTTTCCACGGTTATGTCTTTGAAAAATTGTAAAAATTACAAGCTAATATAGCTTATTAGTTATAACTATTTTAAAATGCACTTTCACCAAGTGCCGATGATGGAAAGTGTCCAATTTAGTAACTAATTATTTTCAAGCTTTAGCAGCTTTTTTCAACTGAATTATAAATAATTAACGATATGACATAGAGGAACGGTTTCCGACGATCATACTGCTTGCAACAGTGTAGAAATATTGAAAAAATAATTCATGAAATAATCGTGGTAAGATGTCATTAATTATTAATAAATTAACTAATAACTTACTTCTTGGCTAGTTTCTTTACAAGCTTCTTGTTTTTATTTAATTTTTTCAAAGCCTCTGCATCCATACATGGTACATTCAAGGTCTTGGCTTCATCACAGTGTTGCTGATCACCAAGTACACACACTTGCATTTTAGGCCGAGGGATGTATTTGAGCCTGAAATTTTAATCTTTTATTATTAATATATAATTCTATGAATTATGAATATCTATTTAAAAAATGTCAAAAATCAGAAAAATAATATTTCATCAATTTCAGTTAATACATGCAATTTTATAGCATCATTTCACAAGTTGGTAAATGTAGTCATAAATACACAGTACCCAGATGACAGAGCTTCGCTCAGTAGATTTTTTGTTTTTTGGTAAATACGGACTTTTCTAAGAATGAAACCTAGCTAGATCAATACATCACCCCCAAAACCTGCATAATAAATTTCATGAAAATCGTTGAAGCCGTTTTAAGAGATTCAGATAATAATTTTAATTCAGAATATATATATATATATATATATATATATATATATATACATACATACATACATACATGTAATAATTGCCCGTTTAAATGTATTTAGATAAGAGTTGCATGATACACTACCACCTTCTAACCAGCACATGTATATCAGTGATTGGCATTATTATAATTGGGTTGAAGGGTAAAGGAGCCAATATACTTATGAGAAAATGGTTAATAAACTACCAGCAACTTGGCATGGCTACACATATGTCTGAAAGTGGCAATCGTTTTACACACCATTGAAAGAAGTCATGCACATGCTATTTTGCTTGCAACTTCTTTGTTTGCTTTCTCGTAATTTAAGCACAATTAAACTGTAACCATGAGTTCTAGTTTTACTTTATCTATAGAAACACTGGAGGAGAATCTAACAAGAATACCCTCCCAAAAGAAATACCATTTTCAAATTAATAAATGGTCAAGTTCTGTGGTAACATGATAAACAAACAGATATACTACAGCCAATTTAAAGGTACAAGCTGATATTTTTCAAAGTAAACTTAATTTGTTGTTAGCAAGGCTTTGAAAAGTTCTGCCATATACATCACACCAAAATCCCTTATTAACTTTATGGAACATACCTATTAGATGTCCAGAAAAGGGACCATCTATAAATTATATCACACGAAATTCATGATTTTTTTGACCCCTCCCACATCCTTGTCACAGCTGGTCACATTTGTGAGACCTAGTGGGATATCACATATTTTAAAAATTTACATTGAAATAATAATCTCACTCAATTATTTTTTTATTTATACAGGTAGCTATTTAAATTTAGTATTGTAGTACTTAGATATAAAATATTTGGAAAAATTTATCATAAAATTTGGGGCCCATCCCTACCCCTTGTCACACTTCGTTGAATCCCCGTGACATGTGATGTAATTTATGGATGGCCCCAAAGCTAAAGAATTTTACTTTGGGGCCATCCCCAAAGTAAAATTCTTTAGCCAGAAACATAATATACATGTGAGTATATTATCATGCATGTAGTGTGTGTTATATCTATTTTAATAAATTAAATGTTTTTCAATGCATATTATAAGACAATATTAGCTTTCTACACTCTTCCGACAAAGTTTAAGTGTACTAAATGCTATACTCCTTCTCGCACATTTATTACGAAATGGGGACAGTTTTACAGTGCTTTACATGTAAATATATAGATCTAATGTGAATATCTACTTCATAATGAATTCAAGTCATAAGTGTTATTTTTCACTACTTAGTATGAAACTAGCTGCCGCGTGCAGCCCATTGCATTATAAAAGTTTTTGGCGAATCTCACGGGATCATCTAACTTTTCCAGAATAGAAAGTAGCCAATGTGCTATTCCAGGTCATCATCTACCTGTGTGCCAAATTTCATTCAAATCCGTTGAGTAGTTTTTGTGTAATTGAATAATATCCATTCATCCAAACTTACGCAATTATAATATTAATATAGATATAACTATCCCTATATCACTATTGGATAGGCTCCATTTCTTTACTCTAACCCCCACAATCAGATTCACAATTCAAACAATGCTAAATAAATGTAGGTGTCTCGTTTAAGTCAATTTTTTTAACTTTAAATTGTGGTAATTAAATTTATTAGAAATAATGGTAAATAGCCTCTAAACACTGACAACTAAAATTGAATTGGAATAATACAGATACAAAACTACTAAGTTAGGTAAAATCTTACCAAAATTCTGAGTTTTGAATAAATAATTCGGTAAGCCAAAGCTAACCTACCCATTATTTAAAGACTCTGGGTTAAGTCCCGTCAGCATAAGCCGACTACCTGTCCAGACGCATTTTTGTACACGAATTAATAACGGAACATGAAAAACATTTTACAAATTATAAGGCCTTAGGTGCCAATTGTAAAAATATTAAGTTAATGACGTCCACAAAAATACGCTTTTCAGGTTAACATACTTGACGGTGCCGGAGAAACGTTTGTCCTTCTGGGGATCATAATTCTTCAGACCGATTTGTAATTCCACTGTTTCCAAAAAGTGTCTCTTTTTGTCCTTCGATGCCTGCAGGACAGCATTAACGCACTCATACAGAGTGTCACGCGATACTTTAGACCTGGAAGAAATTGAGGTACAGGTTCAAATATGAAAGAAATAAAGACGAATAACATTTACACAATAAATAAGTAACTTAAAATAGTACAATTCATTAAGGTTTAATAAAAGATTAACAAGATATTTTAAAATTACTTACATGTTTCTAAAGAACCTCCCTTCTACTCAAAGTCAAACTTGAAAAGAAATTGACATATGAAACCAGTGGTCTCGAACGTCATAGAGCGAGATCGGTAGAATTGCCAGCTAAAATCGGTATATTTGTACCGAAAATCGTTATTTGACAAAAAAAAATACAATATTCAATAAAAATCGTTTATTTTTAAAAAAAAAATTTGTAACAATCATAATTATTTTTTATACCAATAATCTTTGGCCATAGCCGCGGTCATCTTCGAATTAATTACAAAATCGTAACAATTAGCTGTATTAAAGAGTCGTTTTGAATGTAATAGACTAGTGATTAATTCAGTGGAGAGCCTATTTCGCTGCTTTGTTTTTAAAAGATTAATATGTAAAAATATGCATTCAACTTTAGCGGATGAATGGGGAAGTGATAAAATATTAAAGATGAAATTAGACAACAATGGAAACATTTGACTTTCATCGCCAAGCTTTAGTAAACTTACCTTTCTTCTTTCTTCATCCCAAAATAGTTCTACATCATCAGGAAATGTTTTGATTTGTTCACAATTTCTTAAAATACGCCACTCTGTATCAATTTCCTGGAAATCGTTGCTGTGAACAATATTGGGAAAGAGCCTACTCACAGGAACTATCGAAGTAGTTTTGCCAATTTCAACATTTTTTGGATCAATTATGTCTAAACCTTTTATTGGGTTATTTTTCAATGGAAACCGCGTGGTTATTTGCTTACAAGCTTCGATATAAAAATCTAGGCATCTACATTTAAACAAATTTACTTGATCTGAGTTTGGATTTTCTGAACTACTTAGTAGTGTATTAGACGCAGCAGCACCATAGTATACGTCATCAATATCCATACAATTTCTGGGATTCTTAAAATCAACATTTTCGATTGGAGTGCTAGTTAAATATTCTTTTTTTAAAAAACCATTAAAAAATAGTTTTTAATGTTTCAGTTATTTTTTCATATAAATTATGAATTTTCGGGTGTTCTGCTTTCATTTTTCTATTTAAATCGGTAAATAATGACAATACAAAATCTAAAAATTCCAAAAATAATATCGTAGTAGGATCTTGGAGCTTCTGTAATATATGTTCTGCAGCTAAAAGATGATCATTGTTAGATATTTGGTCTATAAAAAATAGTTTAAGAGCAGAGAGTTGTTCCAATATTCTCTTCACTGCTGCATGCACTGATAACTAGCGTGTTTGAGAGGGCTAAAGTATTTTATGTACCTTTAAGTGGCAAAACATTTGAAAGTTTTTAAACTCTGCCACTCTTTTTGGGCTAGAAGAAAGTAGTTGTAAATGTCTCTTACAAGATCCTCTATAAAACGTGGCAATTTGGTACAAGCATATGACGCGCAAAGTTGAAACGAATGGCAGGCGCATTTAAGTATAAAAATATTAGGAATTTCATTTTGCAGCAATGTTACAACAGAATTATTACGTCCCATCATTACGTTTGCCCCATCAGATGCAAAATCTATGAGATTATCTTTATATGGAATGTTATTGCTTCTAAAAAAATTTACAATGTGTTCAAATAAGGTTGCTGCATTAGCTTCTTCTAATGGAATAAGAGCTAAAAAATTATCTTTAATACGATTCATTTTCTCATATCTCGCAACTAAGCACAAGTGTTTGGTCGTACTAAGATCCGTGGACTCGTCAATAATAAGCGAAAACTTAGTTTGCCCTAGATCTTCACATAAATTATTGAAACTTTCTTTACCTATAATATGATCAATTAAGTCATGAGTTTTGGTTGAAGAGCATTTTATTTCTTTTGCTATTTTTGAATCAGGACCAACGGCTTGGATCAACTGCGGTAGGTGCTCCATAATAGTGAATGGTAGATTGTGTTCAGCAACAAACGAGGCTAATCTTATTTCACCTGAAATTAAAAATAAAGAATTAAAATTACGTAGGTGTATCTAGTATGTCTAGTAGCGATTAGGGTATAATTATATCCACTGCGTCTATAAACCGATATGTAAAAAACAAAATAATATAACAATGTAAATAGTAAATTAAATAACTAAAAAAATAACCTTGCTTAACCAGTATACCAGATTTTTGAGTTTTGGTCACAGTAAATGATGATATTTTCGGTTGTGATTTTATATTCTTTGATGATACTGAGTGTGCTTGTGAAGAACTATGTTTCTTTATAGCGTCTTTTCCTGATGTGATGTTGATATCTTTATTACAATTCTTACAATAGGAATAGCTTTCGCCTTTACGACTATCTTGCAGCCAACCTTGAAATTCTTCTGCCCATTATTTTCTATAACATTGTAGATATTTTTTTCTTCTTACATTCGCACTTGTGCTTGGCTCCTCGTCAGACGACATGTTAACTTAATTATCTGATTTTGTAGGGACTCTTTCGGTTAGGTACTCACTCTTCAAAGTTAAGAAAATTAATGAAAAAATAAAACCGAATTACTGTTTATATATACTAGACAGGTAAATTCCCGAGCGGGAAGCCCCTTATAACATCGAATTGTAGGACACAAGGGTGTCAAGGGTATTCCCCAAAATATATGAACTACATTCTGCATTAGGTCCATACTGAAAAGGGTTGCCAACTTAAAAGTGTAAAATCGGGAAAATTTCCATGTATACTGTGAAATCGTAGAAAAATCGTTATATTTCGGTAGAACAGAGCCCGTATCGGTAGAAATACCGAAAAATCGGTAGATTCAAGACCACTGTATGAAACTAGATCAGGGAGCCTGACATCTGTGACATTTCAATGTCAATTGTCATTTGTCGAATAATAGTCAAAAAAAAATGAATCAGTGTTGGCAGACCCGTGAAAATTATTGTATTTTCAATAAAATTATTGTACATTTTAAAATTAAAGGCCTCAAACTGGATGTCGGCGATCTGCGGCGTGACGGCAGTTTTGATTAGTTTTAATCCAATAACGGTCCTAAATATATTTGGGTGAATAATCATACACTTTGTTAATATAATTATAATAATATTTATTTATTTTAAATTTTTTTTTCGTGCGCGCGCGTACCGTGATAACGCTAATACAATAAGCTCCATGTAAAAATAATAATAATAGATCAATTATTGCATAGTTTCAATCAAAATTTAAATAAGTGTGAAATTAACTGTCTTGTGGACTGTGCTGTGTAATTATAATACTAAAATAAATAAAAATTAGCCAGGAATAAAGTGTTAAAATAGCAAGAAGACATTGTTTTTTAGTGCTGGTGTTGTGGGTACTTTGTATTATTCATTGACTAAATAAACAGATATAAGCAGTTATTTTCTGCGATTACATTGGTATCTTGCAATTCGACACTTTAAACTCCGTTACCGTGGCATATTGTGGAAAGCGCCGCCTATCACCTTCCCTGTTCCAGTGATTGCAGGTTCGAATCTCAAAAGAACTATTAAAGTGTAACAAATGTGCCTCCCAGTTTCACTCCTCATGTCTTAACATTCTACGCAAAGAGTATGAGACCATTAAACATAAAAGTTGGATATGCCACGATTGTACGAATATCAATAATAATCGTCGTCGTCGGAATGAAAATACCCCTATACGCAATCAGTTCAATCTTTTAACGGAGGAAACTAACATGTCTATTGATGATGACCAAATATCTGTATCAGAACTTGAACCAAGTCAGCACCACCGTAAAAAGGAAGGAAAATCTCGCTCACCACCGCCGGCACCCGGTGCATTATGCGCAGATGCTAGTGAACCACTAACGCTTGAAAGTATTAGCATGTTGCTGGATGATAAGTTTGGTGCTTCTTCTTCTTTTGTGAATACTTTACGGTCTGACTTGAATAAGGACATTAAAGAAATGATACGTACAGAATTAGACTCAAAAATTAAAAATATCAAAGAGGATTTTTCAACTACAATAGAATTCATTAATGCAGAACAAAACGACCTGAAACAAACAATAACGTCAAAAAACGACCTCATTATCCTCTTGCAGTTAGAGCAAACAAGAATGCAAACAGAAATTAGAGAACTAGAGGGTCGATTAAATTCTTTTGAAAAAGTTTCAAGAGATCACAATGTTGAACTACACTCCGTTCCAGAAAGGCGTAACGAAAACGTCCTTACTATATTTAAAAAAAATATGTGAAATCCTGAAGGTATCTATGGCGGATAATGACATTCGAGCTTGCCGTCGAGTGGCTAAATTTGATCAAACATCGAAGCGCCCTCAGAGTATTGTTGTGATACTATCTTCACCTCGACTTCGCGACTCTGTCTTATCGGCAGCTTATCGTTACAACAAGGCAAATCCAAATAACAAGCTAGGCACAAATCACATTGGACTAAATGGGGAAACAACTCAGATATACGTTGCAGAACATTTATCTCCAAAATGTAAACAACTCCATGCCGCTGCTAGAAAATTTTGTAGGGACAAATCCTTTAAATTTGTATGGGTTAAGTATGGTTAAGTTTTTATCAGAAAAGATGAGGAATCGGCAGCAATCCGCATAAAAGATAGAAAGACACTCGAAAATCTTGCTTCTGACCATGGATACAAGCTAGACTAATAAATATCCTACATTTACTTCTTAAGTAATTTTAAATTGTTATTATATTTGGAACTCTTACCTTTTTCATTATGATTATTTATTACCAAAATGTCAACGGCTTAAGAACAAAAACAAAAGATTTTTACTTGTCTTTATTAAATTCTAATTATGATATACTTTGTTTGACGGAAACCAATTTCAATGCTGGTGTTTACTCAGAGGAATTATTTGATAAAAGATACATTGTTTATCGCAGGGATCGCTATACAAGTAACAGTCAAAAGGCTGATGGTGGTGGAGTTCTCGTCGCTGTTAAAAAGGATTTTAATGTTACTCGTCAATATTCATGGGATAGCAAATTCGAAGACCTTTGGTTGTTTTGGTTTGGTTTGGCCTACTGCCTATTATTATGCCTTTGTTACCTACCCCCTGAATTAAATGCTACTATCTGCCTTTTATGATCATTGCATAAAAAGTGTCACTAGTTGTGATTCTTCACAAGTTTTCTCAATTCAATTTTAACACTCCACACATAACTTGGACTGCTGACCCACTGGATTGCCCATTAACACCAGAAAAAATTTTAGATGGCAAAGCTCTTGCCCGTGTTGACTTCATGGCCGTATGTAATTTAATGCAGTTTAATGATACTTTCAATAATAATGGTCGAGTGCTTGATTTAGTACTCTGCACCTCGAATACATGTAAAGTTTCCCGTTGTTTTGAACTCTCCAAACTTGATAAGTAACATCCTGCTCTTAACATTGATGTAAATATTCACACTCTAGACAATAAAACGCTATCCACATGCGCAGGTACAAAATTAAACTTTAGGAAATGCAACATTCTTAAAATAAAATCCGAGTTGGAAACAAAGAACTGGTTTGGATTATTGGAGCAACTCAGTGTGGAAGACGCAGTTATAAAATTTTACGATACTTTTAATAATATAATAATGAAAAATACACCTGTGGTTAGCATTAAAAACAAAAGGTCATCTTATCCACCGTGGTTTAGCCTGTCATTGCAAAAATGTATTAAAGAAAAAAATAAGTTTTACAATCGGTACAAAAAGTATGGTAATCCTCGCGACTATGACACTTTTGCAATGCTAAGAATAAGAAGTAAAGATTTAATGAGTGTGTGTTATGATCAAGGAACTTATATACGATAACTGGAATTACTACGAAGCAATATTTGAAAAATAAAAATGTACTTTATTTCGTAACAAATAAAGTTGACATTTGTTTCTTACTTAACAGAGGGGAAAAACGTTCTGAGCAAGACAACGACAAGAGTGGATGTTGTCCCTTTCTTGTAATTGCCAGTGTAAATAAAACTATCTAAATGGTAGATTCTTATATATTCGGTAATCGTTAAATCCTTTTTATTCATACACGTCGATAAATAAATTAGCATTAAATGTATTGTAATTAACATAGTGAGTTCTAAAATGTGCTTATTTTAATTATTACGTAACTACTTAAGCAATGTAAAAACTGTTTCTCAAATTAGTAGAATTACTTAGTAGTAATTTGCAAACTACGCATGGCCACACTTATATATGGCGATTGGCGCTTCATTTAGTAGAAAGAGACACACTCCACTCATGTCGTGGTACTCTTCGGAACGATTTTGAAGTACGTGTAAGCATTCCGGGTAGAATATAACTTCCTTGGTTATGATACTTACTTAAAAAATGTAGAAAAATCTTGTATAGATAATCCCTGTGCATTCTGGAGACACATTAATAAGATAAAACCAGTGAATTCTATCCCTGATAAAATGTCCTACGATGGTTCAACGGCAACATCTGGATCTTCTGTTTGTGAACTTTTTTCAAAAATTTTTTCTACGGCTTACTCTCACGATACAAATATCTCAAATCAATACAATATTTCGCCGTGTTGGTCCCGGCCTCCTTTGTAGAATAGGCCAACTGCCGTTCTGCCAGGCAGGTCGTAAAAGGCGACCGATTGGCTATCGAGTCACTACCATCGTGGCTACTAGGTGGTAGAGTTCTGCATTGTCTCGCCCGGGTCTGGTACCACCGCCTTACCTATTCCTGCCGCAATAGCGTCAGCGCTTGTCGCTGTCGTGTTCCGATTTGGAGGGTAAGGTAGCCGGTAAACTTATGCATGTGGCATTAGACCTCGCCACAAGATAGCAACGCACCATTAACATCTTTGGTGTCTATAGGCGATGGTTGACTCTTTCCATCAGGAGACCCATCTGCTTGTTTGCTATCTTATGATATAAAAAAAAAGTCTAAACAACAGTACGCTTTCCTCGGTATACATTGAACGTAAAGACATTTTAGCAAAACTATTTAATATTGATCCCAACAAAGGTGCCGGGCCTGATGGGATCCCCCCGTTTCTTGTGAAAGAGTGTGCCAACAAACTTTCAACACCACTATTTATAATTTTCAATATATCGCTTTCACAGGGCATATTTCCAAGTACGTGGAAAACTGCACATATTGTACCAATATTCAAAACTGGAGATAAATCTAAATGTGAAAACTATCGTCCTATAAGTATTCATTCATGTCTGGCTAAAGTATTTGAATGATTAGTATACAACGTTATTCTTAATCATGTGAAACCATATATAAGTGAATCGCAACACGGTTTTGTTCGTGGTCGATCCACTGTAACTTATTGCTATACAAAAATTATGTCTGTGGAGCGTTTGCGCATAAACGCCAAGTTAATGCCATTTATACAGATTTTTCCAAAGCCTTCGATCGCGTTAATCATAACATTCTTTGCCTAAAATTAGCTGCATACGGAATACATGGTGATCTCTTAAGATGGGTAAAATCTTATTTAACTAGACGCCATCAGATAGTCGCACTAAAGGGATATATGTCTTCACCTGCTGAGGCTCCCTCTGGTGTACCACAAGGGTCACATCTTGGACCTTTATTCTTTATCATATTTATTAATGATCTTGCTAGTCACATCTCAAATGAATGCCTCTTTTATACAGATGACCTTAAGATATTTAGAACGATATCCGACAGCAGAGATTGTTTGTCATTGCAAAATGACCTGGATCGAATCGCTGATTGGTGTAAGAAAAATTTGATGCTCCTGAATGAACAGAAGTGCAAAGTCATGTCGATTACCAGAAATAAGAAAAAGATTAATTATGACTATAAAATCAATAATCATACAATAGCTAGACCTAACACCGTCAATGACTTAGGAGTGTTAATTGATAGCCAGTTGTCCTTTAGAGAGCATTACGATCGTATTATAAATAAAGGCAATCAGATATTAGGTTTCGTATTGCGCAACTCCAAAGAGTTTCAAAGACCCCAAACTACTCTGCACTTATTCTTCAGTCTCGTCAGAAGTGTTCTTGAATACGCTGCTGTCGTTTGGTCGCCTCATTACAAGGTCCACTCTGATCGAATCGAGGGTATTCAGCGACGCTGTCTAAAGGTGATCAGTTGGCGCGCTGGTCACTCTCGTATGCTCAGAGATTACTTCGATCGCTTACAGTACTTTGGCGTTGATTCTCTGCATACCAGACGTGACAAATCTCTTTTAATGTGTCTTCATAAAATAATTCACTCTTATATTGACTCGCCATCATTATTAGCGTCAATAGACTTCAACACCAGGCATGGAACTCGGTTTCCCAAAACATTTGTTCTTGGAGTGTATAAAAACAACAAATCATTCTACAATCCTCTTATCAGGATGTGTACATTATATAACGACAAAAGCGCACTTTTTAAACCCCCTAGACATTTTCAATGCTAATAAAAGTACTTTTTTGAGGCAAGTGAAGAAATGTTTTGTTTCTAATGGCATAGAATAATTAACCAAGTTTTGTGTTTGCTTACATTTTACATTTTTTTTATTACTTCATCTACTTTTTTATTTTATTTTATCTCTTTAACTTCATAGTATAAAATATGTATATTTAAGGAGGAGCACTACTATCCTAAATTGTATGCCATATTTTGGTTAAGTGATTGGTTTATATACACTGATGTAATTATAATATTTTGTAATGTTTTGTCACTAACTGTTTGTGCATCATATTAAATAAATAAAAAAAACATGCTTCCTGAATCTGTGTTCCCCAACGAGTACAATCTGGGGATCTTCAAGAGTGAACAAGTTCCAACCTTCTAGGGCAGCGCGTTCCATCTTAGGCCTCATCTTAGCTTATCATCAGGCGAGATCGACGTCAAGCGCTTACCTATCGATAATAAAAAAAAGAAACAACCATCGTCTATAGACACAAAATATGTTTCTAGTGCGACGTTATCCATGTCATGGGGTGGGTTGGTATATTGCCGGATACCTTACCCTCAAAACTGCAATATAATTGTCTTTTTACTTTTTGATTACATTGTCGCTTTTGCGGCATGATTCAGTAGGCAGCTCTTTTATGGCAGCTCGAGTGAGATGTTGCAGAACTCTACCAACTAGTAATCTCGATGTTAGTGACAGTTTGAGCTCATTGTTATTCTTCTAAGATGGCGGGAGGGGGGACGCTTTAACACACTCGTGCCTCGAAGTAGCATATATAATTCCATAAATATTATATAATTCCATAAATACCAATACATACACATATATTTGAGGATGTCACTTCAATTTTATTCAAAGTAAAAAGAAGAGGTGGTAAGTATGATGAAGTGAATAATGCAATTTCTAAAGTAGTACACTGGTTCGGCACAAATACATTTTATTTAATGACAACAAAATCAAGAGTATCGAATTCTCATGCCTCATGTAAGGCACGTAAATAGCAATATAAAACTGAATGGAAATAATCTGAGTCTACTACGTACCACGTTTACTAGGTGGTAGAGTTCTGCATTGTCTCACCCGGGTCTTGTTCCAACGCCTTACATATTCCTGTCGCAATAGCGTCAGTGCTCGTCACTGTCGTGTTCAGGTTTGGAGGTTAAGGTAGCCAGTAAATTTATGCATGTGGCATTTAAGACCTTGACATAAGATAGCAACAACAAATTAACAGCTTTGGTATCTATAGCTATAGCAGCTTTGGTATATATCTGCTTGTTTGGTATCTTATGATATAAAAAAAGTCAGGTGAATTACACCGTGTTTTTAGGTATACCTCTAGATAAAATAACAATAAGTTAGCAAATAAATTTAGTTCGGCAGGTTCTGCAGTTAAAATGGGACAGTTAATTGTTGTCAATACAGTAAGAATTATATACTTTAGTTAATTTCACCACACAATTTTATAAATGGGATTTTTCGGTGGGGAAATTCTGCTGAAATAAAAGCTATATTTGTTTTGCAGAAAAAGCTATTATAAGACGAACCAATAATCTTTACCCGAGGGTTTCCCTGAGAGAAAAAAAAAATCGGTTGTCTGTAAAGTTGGTTTACAGACGATAGTTGAACGTGACAACGTCTTAAGCTCTCGCTTGTACTCCAAGCCTTAAACGGAACGCCTCAGAGCGAGGTAACGCCGCATGAGTCATGTTTTTTCATGCGTGCAGCCAGCTCTATCGAATTATAAGACGTTGTCACGTCAAAAATCAAAGAAATGAATATTGTAATTTGTATTTGCGAACTTTAATATATGTCCACAGTGAAAACATTTCTTAGTTTAAAAAATGTGGTAATGTACACTCATACACAACTTATAACACCGATATTTTTCTCAAATAAACTTATGATTCCCAAATAAAAATAAATCTTTCTGGCCTTCCTTTAGCTGTCGTTTTTTCGAAAAAGAGTTCAATAAATCTTGTAATGCAATCCAATCTTTGTTTTATTTCAATGAATTAAATCAATCATTACGATTGTTTCGTTCCTGTGATTGATTTGTCTCTACCACAACAAATATTATAGTTCCGTGCAGAGTTTGGTTAACCAGTTAATTTTCAAACTTAAATCAGCGCAAATACATAAATAGTGTTTTGTAAGGATTTGACTCTACCTTAACCTCAAAAATATCGGTTTCATTTTGAAGCAAAATTATAAGAGGTTTGAATAAACAAACCGGTTTATAGAATTATTTCAAATATTTGTTTGATATTTCTCCAATTTTTGTATGCACCGTGGATGACGTACCATTCCACGGTTTCGGCTTAAACGCAGTTCATGTAGGTTCATGAAGCGCTCTCATCTCAGATACGCTCTTTTATAAAAATAGTTAAAAACTCGGCAACGACATGTAGTAAGCCGGCGAAACTTTACAAGATACTGTGAATATATAATAAGTACCAGTTGGCATTAACGTGAAGTCTTGGTCTTGTTCGTTCGAGAGCCAGAACATTTTTTCATTTTTCAGGAAATATAAGAATAACTCATGAACCATGCTAGTCATGTTAATGAAAATTCCGGCACAAATATGCACAAATTTACTGTATCTGTATAAAAAAAATCATGAGTGTGCAGTCAACCGTTTCCGATATCTAGCAAACACCAAAACGTTCGCCCAGCAAAAAAACGAAATTACTTTGAAATGTTAATAGGCACAAATTTGGCTTTCACGGCACATTTATGCTCGTATTGAAGGTATCTTTTTCCATATTTAATATAAAGTAAGACCCATCAATTAAATTTAATTAAATAAAAATTAAATAAAATTTTGCTGGGTGAATGTTCGTGCAGCAGAATCAGTTTTTCTTAAATAACTCTGAAGCTGTTAAGGCACAAATTTAAAATTTCGGGCACATTTACACGATATAAGGCAAGGCGAAATTATCTGCATCATTCAATTCTCGAAAAGGCGATACTTTTTTCTGGGTGAACACACACAAAGAAAAATATCTTAAGGTATTTGAGTGTTCGTTAAGTGTGTTAAGTTGACGTATAAGCTTTATAGACTTAGACATCTATTTTTTTTCAATTTCATCCGAAATACGCTAAACTGGACTTAAACCTGATTTTTTTCGGTGTGGCACTACATATAGTAATCGTGATAGTGTTTGTTTTCTTTCTTTTTTATTAAACTTGTAACTGAGGCACGATTGTACCAATTGGACTGTGCCAACTAAAGAATTACGAAGTGAAACGTGCGTTGAGTGCGTAAATTGTGTGCTTTTGTTTGGTGCTGTCGTGGTGTAAAGTGTGTAAAATGTGGTGGACGAAGGTGGAAAACTGTGCCGCTGGGGTCTTCATTATTGTCAGACCTACTGTAAGTTTGTTCCATTTCTTACACTGCTTTTATATATATATTTTCCTTTTCAGTGACATTGCAAAAGTACATTTAAAAGTTCGCGGAAATTTGCAAAATATCTAGTTTTCTTCGTCTGAATAATGAATTTCCGCAAAGTATAAGGCCTCAACCTATAAAATACTCATTTTCTATTAAAAAACCAATCGTTAGGTATATTAAACCAAACTAATCATTTTTTTTCAATGTTATATTTTCCCCGTGTTCGTCCGGGCTCCTTTGTAGAATAAGCTAACAGCTACCGTTCCGCGGGTAGATAGGTCGTAAATAGAGTTCAGCATTATCTCGCCCGGGTCTGGTACTACCGCCTTACCTATTTCTGCCGCAATAGTGTCAGTGCTTATCACTGTCGTGTTCCAGTTTAGAGGGTAAGGTAGTCGGTAATCTTATGCCTGGGGCATACGTCCCACATAAATAAAGTTATAATACGAATGTAGGTAGGTACCTACATATTTCCGATTCAAGTTTGGGGTCGGTAACAACTACATACTTAACTCTAACTTGATTAAAATAAACAGTGTGTATAATAAGTCGCGCAGGATAGAAGATAAGTTTAAAAAAGAAATTATGACTTGTTTAATACCATGACAAACGATAACTCGTTGCATCGTGTTTAATAAAAGAAATATAAGTTATTTTTGGTTAAACTTCTATTGCGTGCAACATTTCTCACGCTTAAAAAGCGGGTAATTTGCAATTGAGACTTTTCTAGACTTTTATTCACAGTCCACTATCAATAGAGG
Organism: Apodemia mormo; assembly: GCA_036924255.1. Taxonomy (NCBI): domain Eukaryota; kingdom Metazoa; phylum Arthropoda; class Insecta; order Lepidoptera; family Riodinidae; genus Apodemia; species Apodemia mormo. The sequence continues at coordinate 39,957,072 of JAUPFN010000001.1, read as the reverse complement.
GAAATACTTGGTAGCAGTTTAAAGTTTGGTATTGATGTCTTAAGACCCCTGTGGCTCAGGTGTATACGTATTGTTTTTATTTTAAATAATAGTCCAATTCAAAAAAGTGTTGCATATTTATTATTTTTTCGGGCTATGTCGAGTATTCTCGTATTTGGAGATATTGGTTGCGGACGCCTTGGATAAGTCACGTACCACGATGTATTTGAAAGTGCTGGATCGTATTGCCACCACCCATACTGTAAATTTAATTTGATGTAAATACAAAAAATTAATTTAAAAATTAAATCAACTTATAAAGTATATGTTAATCTAAAGGTCCCAGTATAGTTTTTGAGATATGAGTAATGAACTCATACCTCAAAAACTACTGAACATTTATTGATGAAACTTAAGCTGTTGTCGGAATATACTAGATTTAAATCGAATAGAACTATCTTGACATGGCTTTTAGTTTTAAAAAAATTAGTGGACAAACATACATACACCTACGAATTTTAGTACACATGCTTGGACGCCTAAATAAAATCATCATATATACTCAAATATTATCCAATTCCAACAATATTACATACGTGTCAAACTGATAACCTCCGTTTTTCGGCGATTGAAAATAGATATCGGTGTGATTATGGAAGATTTTAATTTTAAGTACCTATCCAAGAATACCAAAACTGATATACCTATAATGATCAGATTGATCGAGTACTATCTGAAGGTGGTGCCAAAATATATTCGCAACCAAGTAATTGTATGATTAGAGTACGGCCTGCGGCGCGGTACGAATTGCGGCACGAGCGACGCGGCGGCGGGTCGCGCGCTTTACTGGGTATGCCACGGTTCCAAAAGCCGCGACTGAGGCGGCTTCGGCGATGAACGTGTTTAGAATTTTTAAAAAGGCGCTACCTAAGGTGGCCCGTATTTGCGTTGAATCAAGTGTCGTTATGGCTCAAGATATATTCAAGTATTAAATTAGGAGTGATTGGATGCAATCACAATCACCACAACAAAATGCACCACAAAAAAAGAGGCGAAAATGTAGCAAATTCTACACTCTTGAATGATTACATAAACTACTATAAACTGATAATGTTTTGACATATGTATATATAGCAGGTTTGCTGAGCACTGCCCTGATAAATTGTTCAATATCCATGATTAATTTCAAACTCCACGCGTGAAAAAAAACACAATATTTTGTTTTGGCCGCGAGATGTCAAATGCGTCCCCTGATTTTGCCGGACGCGCCGCTGAGCTGTAGCCACCTCGATACTAGCTAGTACTAGCTAGTAGCTACTAGCTACTCCAGTAGATTTGTTTAATTCGCTCATCATTGATCACTCATCACTGATGAGTGATGTGATGAATGATGAATCATGAGTCATTAGTCATTACTCATCACACCACGTGACATGGTCCCACGTTACTCGTTTCTTTTCAGGCCGCAATTCGCGTCGCCGGTAGTTGTGGCATACTTCATACAATTTTTTTCATTAATTTCTACTTAATTTGTTTTTGTTGCTCGCCTCTCACCGTACCGCAAGTCACGTCGTAATTCGAGTCGCAGGTACAGCCACCTGCGTCATGCCGTTATGCATATAGAGGAAGTAAAACAATTGTTATAGTTATTACGTTTCGTTTGAAAGTTAATAAAATTTCGGAAGTTATGTACCTATACAAGGTAGGTACATGATTTCTGAATTCTGTCAGCCCCGTTGGTCGGCTGATTAGATACCCATACGCAATCCATGGGATTGGGATTCGATTATAAACAGGGGTAAACCTTTATGTGACGAGCATAATTGTTTTTAATTCTGGTATTAGGTGTATGTATTTACGTGCGTGCTCTATCTGTCAATGCTAGTGTTCCCCACGGCTGTGTGCTATCACAGACACTGTTCCTTCTGCATATCAATGACATGATGCGAATTCGCAACATACATGGCTATGCGGATGACAGTACTGGTGATGCTTCATACTCCGGCCGAAGTGGTATTTCTCGGGAACACGTTGAAGAGTGCCGAAACAAGCTTGTGTCTGAAGTCGAGAGTCGACGTACCGATGTCTCTGAATGGGGCCGTCAAAACCTGGTCAATTTAACCCCAAGAAAACACAGCTTTGCGTGTTCACCGCAAAAAAGACACCCTTTGTCGTATCACTTCGATTTGAAGATGCTCTCCTGGTAGCCCCAGCTAGTGTCGGAATCCTGGGAGTCGACATATCGAATTACGTTCAGTTCCGCGGTCATTTGGAAGGCAAGACTAAACTGTTTGCGCGGGAATCATAGTTCCGTTCCTCCATCTATTTTCTCCCTGCATCCATCATATGTTCCTCTCACTTGGAGAAAGATGGCGTCGCTGAATAGCCACATCGCGCGATCATACGCCATTCCGTTGGCCGACCGCATCGCGAGTGATCGCGTACCAGTACGCTCGCATCGTCTTGACAAAAGCCTAAACGGAACCGCTCGCTAACGCCGCGCCGCATATGCTCACGCTCGCTCGTCTCGAGACGCAGCTGGAGCCAGCTGACCGCAAGCCGCGATAAGTGTAATCCACCAGTACAATTCACCAGGTGACTCCTTATCATTCTTAATATCCATCCTATCATACAGTCCATATTACATCGCAACCCGCTAGTCACGTCGCATTTTGGTATAACCTAACTCCGCATACGGCGGGACCATAAACTAGCCTCCGAAAAGCAGCAAAGCGAGACAGTACTTTTTGCCGGCTCATCGCCTTCAACTTTATAAGGCAAAGATTCGGCCTCACATGGAGTACTGTTCACATCTCTGGGCCGGAGCTCCCCAGTACCAGCTTCTTCCACTTAATCGCATTCAGCATAGAGCGGTTCGGATCGTTGACGACCAGGCTATTTCAAAACAGCTTGACTCTTTGGCATTACGCAGAGATGTAAGTTCACTCTGCGTCTTCTGCGTATTTATCATGGGGAGTATTCCGACGAGTTGTTTGGATTATTTCCTGCTGCTGAATTCCACCATCGGACATCGCGTCAAAATTTGAAATTCCATCCTCACCATCTCAATGTCTGAAAATAAACAACTGTGCGATTCTCCCGACACTTTTTGCCTCGCACTACTCTGTTGTGGAATCAATTACCGGCAGGGGTATTTCCGAACGGATACGATATAGGGACCTTCAAGAAAAGAGCTTACTCATTCTCAAAAGGCCGGCAACGCAACTGCAAGACCTCTAGTATTGCGGATGTCCATGGGCGGCGGTGATCACTTACCATCAGGTGCAGCTCTTGCTCGTTTGCCCCCCCCCCCTCCCCTTCTATAAAAAAAAAGTTGTATTGCAGGCATTAAAAAAATAATTAACCAACTAATACATAGAGGACTTACATCAACATTATCAAGTGATTTCGTTAATTAGTCAAACATTTAATATCCCTATGAACGATGAACTAATAGGTATCTGAACATATAGACATTTAAATCGCTGCAAACAGCATGCAGAATACTGTATACCTTCTTAAAATCTTGTATTCTGTCGCAACGTCAAATTATTTCTTACAGTTTTCGTTAAGAGGTTATTACAAATCCCCTGAATCTAGGAAATTTATACGTAATATTGTTATATGAGTGCATAACCTAGTTATGTCTAAGCAAAAGTTTTGTATCTGAGTATTCTATCTGGCTGGAGTTACGCCACTGATTTATCAATAGCTGAACTACTTTGTTATGTTTTCGCTTACCTAAATATAGATGTATGCATATTTTACCTGTATAGATGTTGTTATAGGCATCCTGTACATATCAGCTGGGCCAACAGGTTTAATAACTCCCTTACGTTTCATTTTGTTAAAACGTTGCGTGGAGCCATAAGCGAACCCATTAACCCTTCCAATATAGCAATCAATGACTCTAATTACATCAATATCAGGCCGTTGCATCTGTAAGTTAAATATACCACTATTTAATTTTTTTTTATCTTGATTTATTAAAAACGCGATTTTAATTATTATCAATATTATCTACACTGAACAAATATAAAGGTTATATACTAAAATTTAATACCATATTTTCTGGTCTAAATACTCATAATATAGTACGGTCTACCTATAATATGTAGAAACTCAAGATCCATCTAGCGCCACCACTTCGCTCTTAAAGCCTAATATTGATAAAAATCAATTTTTATCTATGGTAGCTTTCTTGTAAAAGAATTTTCAAGGAAAAATGGATACTTATAATGAAAGTTGATCTTATAAAGAAAAACACATTTTTAACATTTCGCTAAGATTAATAGTTTTTTTTTCCTAAAATCAGGAAGTTCCTGGTTTTACATCGATTTTTGAAATCAAAAAATGTTTTATTTAATTAACCTTCAATATTTATAGGAATAATATTGGACTTACCGCAGGCACGAAGAATTGGCGGTAGAAACTCAGCGAATCAATTTTTCGAATTTTTCCCTCAGAGAAACCTTCGGGGTTCGATTCACTTACGAATGAAGCAACGAAATAATCATACATGCGGTCTATTTTGATAAAAATGCCAGTATATTGATTTTTGAAAAACTGTATATTTTGGAAACGATGATCAAATTGATCAAATTTCAAAAGGTCAAATTCAAATGGCATTCAACTCAATCTAACTATTGTTTAGCTAAATAATCTGAGTGCTAAGTGTGATTTTTTTTTTCGCATTCGATCGTGAGCGCGTTTGGAGTATACTAGGAATTTGTATGTGATTTGTACAGCGCCATCTAGTGGTAAACATGAGAAACCAGTTTACCACTAGGTAGCGCTGTACAAATCACATACAAATTCCTAGTAAACTCGAAACGCGCTCACGATCGAATGCGAAAAGAAAAACTCACACTTAGCACTCTGTAGGTGAAAAAATTTCGAAGCAATGTAAAAAAACATTTTTTTCAAAAATTTTCGTCCATGATAGATCCCAAACAAATTGACCGATTTTAATACAATTAACGGTACTTGACGCAGATTTTAAAGGAGAAAAGCTGATAAGATTTTGAAGTCAATTGGTATATTAGCTTGAAAGTTATGTCAAAAATATTAAGTAAGTTTGCTTACAAACAACGTAATTTTAATATTTGAAAAGCTTAATAACGTAACATTTGAAAATAAGATTCGATTTTGATTTTTAAAACGGCATTCGACGTAATTTTTTAGTACTAAAATATCATAGAATACTAATTAATATATATATATATATATATATATATATATATATATATATATATATATATATATATATATATATATATATATATATATATTATATATATTAAATATAGTATACGAAATCCGCGCGGACGAAGTCGCTGGCAACAGCTAGTATATAATAAGTACTAAGATATCATAGAATACTAAAATATGATTAGTTGAAATATTTCGAAGTTATGTCGAAAAAACACTTTCAAAATTTTCGTCAACGATTACTTCCAAACAGATGAACCGATTTGATGCAATTTATGCATTAGACGTATTTTTTTTTTGGGAATGGAGATGTTTAGTTTTTGTACTCAATCGGTACATTAATCTGGAAGTTATATTTAAAAAAAAATCTGTTTCGCCAAAATTTTTTTGGGTTTTTTCAAAATTTCTCAAAATCCCTTGTGCCCATTTGGTTAAAATTTTCAGGAAGTTTAATTTAGTCGGAATCCAATCGAATGCCATCAACCGCGTTTCGATCGGTCCAGCCGTTCAAAAGTTGAGATGTTTACATACATACATACATACACACACACATACAGACACAACAGAGACACTGACGTCATCGCGAAAATAGTCGAAAAAGGTTCCTAGGACCTCAAAACGTGGACATCTGGTGAAAACTCGATTTTTGAAAATCGGAGCAAAATAAGTAACCTATCCTTATCTACATATGTAGCGAGAAGTTAAAAGGTACAAGTGTATTGTATTAAAATGGAGTGAATGAAAATGAATTAAATCTACCATGCCAAAGTAGCATTTTAACTCGTAACTTTCATAATAGAGGGCGTTAGTAGTAATAAAATTCTAATACATATTTATTCTATTTTTTTAATGTTTATAAAATTGTATTTTAATGGTAGATCATATCTAGACATGAATTTAAACTATCACGTCAAAGCTCAAACCTAAAAGTGCGATACTTTTTCGGTAAAGCGGTACCACAAAAGTGCATAGAAAGTTCCCTAGTGTAGAGTAGTGTAATTAACTGCAAATATGCGGTAAGATTTGAATAGCTTACTGACGACAAATATAAAAATACTTCCCTGTGATGATTTATGTAATTAAATTTTATATTATTGGCTATTACTACCTCAGGACAAGTTGACAATTCAACAACTTTTCTCATTAAAGGTCCAACATCTTTGCTCGAGATTGGTTCTTGGTATTCCTGTTTCATATTATCTTTTATGTAGTTTTGGGGGCCGTATAAAGTAATGCCAAAAAATTCCATTAATTTTGCCTGATTCAGTTGCTAAAAGGTCCCATTAAACAAAATTTTATAAATAAGTATTGCCACGTATTTAAAGAAGAGTACAATAATGTCAACAGTTCGATAATTTTTAATTTCAAAATAATTAACAGATTATTCAAATTTTAAACATATTTTTCCGGCCAGATACTTTTTTCGAGTTAGCTAAAAACTAAAAACTATATGTTCTTAAATCGTGGAATTATTTCATTTCTATAATGCTGGGGCCACACTTGCGGGTATCGTCGTGAATCTTCTTGCAATAACACGATAACATTTGCATTTATTGTGTCATTGCACGAAGCTTTGTGACGATAAACGCAAGTGCGGCTGAGGCACAAATAATATTGTGCTGGAGCGGCACTTGCGTCTATTGTCCCGAAGTTACATGCGCGCTAAAGCGGGGCATTCACTAGACAGACATGCCCGCAGGCATGTCTGTACAGGCAAGTCTGTCGCCACCACACACTAGACAGACACATCAGATTGTTTTAGAACGGCTTCGCGGATAGTCGTGCTGTGTGCACATTAAGATGGCAACACAAAAGCGAAAAATTGTATAATATGTAGAGGAAAAATGTGTTTTCCTTTACATATACAATTGTTGATGGACACGTTCTAGTCGACTGGCGTACTTTGGCTTGGTTCACGCCTGAAGGAGTTTCTTAGGGATTCAATTTTTTTTAATAGGCTAAATCGGCTACCGATTATATTTCTGGCTAAATTGGCTATATTGCGCAATTAGCAATTAGCGCACTATTCATAAATTCTTTACTTTTGGCTTCCGTAAACATCAGAGATAGGCCGAATGGGGCCGTCCATTAATCACGTGATGTTTTTTTTGGCATTTTTAAACCCCCCCTCCCCTTAGTGATATATGGTGATGTTTGAGACTACTCCCACCCCCTATGTCACGTGTATTTTTTAGTTCCTACAAAGAATCTTAAATTTTTTTTAACATTTAGGAAATATAATGTAAATATTATCTAATTATATTATAGAAAATTAAAGACTACAATAATAACATCAATAGGTAGACAGAAAGGTTGCAGGTTATTTTTGGCTGACATAAGAATACAAGGAATGCGAAAAAGGTTTGTTTTACTAATACCTACATGAACATTAAAGCCTCGTTTTCACTTTGATTAGTGCGAGTGCGAGTGATTAATGCAGGTGCTTAATACGTGAAGACAGCCGTTGATCGTTGCGAGCGATTAGTAAAAAAGTAGTAGTAAAAGTGAATAGACGTTGATTACTAATCACTTGCACTGCACAACGGCAGTCTTCACGTATTTTTTGCTTAATAATAAGCACCTGCATCAAACACTCGCACTCGCACTACACAAAGTGAAAACAGTACTTAATGTACAGTGTCCTCGGACCACGATTTAGCAAAAATTTCAACACCAATAACTGGATAAGTATCTGGCAAATAAATACACGTGATATATTGCTACACCCCCCTCCCCCCTTGTGATATTTCGTGATTTTTATGGACCCCTCCCTCCCCCTTTCAAGCCTCACGTGATTAATGGACGGCCCCAATGTGGTTTGAGCCGAATTCGAACTTCGGCCGAACATTCGGTGAAAATAAAAAAATCGGCCGTATTTACTCCTTATTACGTCAGCTATTTGCCAGTGAAAGTCCCGTCCAAATCAGTCATGCCGTTGCAGAGATTAGCCGAAACAAACAGACAGACACAAAAATTGTAAAAATATCTTGTTTTGGTATATGTATCGTGTTCATATACATAAATTTAGTAAAAAGCAGTATTTTATCATTACAAACAGACACTCCAATTTTATTTATTGGTATGAATATCGTTAATGGTTTTTACAGCGCACGCGAAATAATTACTGTTGGTACCTTGGGTTATATTGTTCTAATTTAGGTAGGGATCTCTATTTTTTTATAAAAATAATATAGACTATGTTAGCCTTAGCCGGGGATATTTTAATATTTTCGGTCGGTCCAGTAGTTTTTGAGTTTATTCGATACATATAAAAATACAAAAATACAAATCTTTCTTATTTATAATATTAGTGTAGATTTCAGTCAAAATAATGAAGATAGTTTTTTTTTATTGCTGAATGTTCGGAATTGAAATCGAATTTCGGCCGAATGTCGCAGTTCGGCTTAAGCTGCCGAAATTCGGTTAAACTAATTGTAAAACGAATTTCGGCGCATCCGTATTAAACATGAATGTATTTTGTAGGCAGCTACAAATTCTTCCCAGAATATTTTATTGTCATTTAAAATCATTATAATTTAAAAACCCTCCACAACTAGTGAAAGAAGTCCCGCGGGCATGTCTGTCTAGTGAATGGGCCGTTTAAGACACACGCAGTCCGGAATGTAGGCGAAAATAGCCGATAATAGCCGGTCACAGCTGCATTCATCGTGTCATTGCACGAAGTTTTGTGACGACAGAGGCAAGTGCGGCCCCAGCATTAGTGTTTGTGCTAACAGGCCAACCAGCTAAGTTGTTGGCCGATAAAAAATCTGTGTTTTTCGGAGGTTCGTAGATCTCGCTATTTTTTCCAGTAACGCGCACACAAAATCAAAGTGTTTAACATAATAAGAACTGCATTTGCTTTGAACTATTGTAAATACGTATTAAATATGTAATTATGATGTCTTTTGTAATTCAGTAAATTAAATTTGATTATAAAGCGGATTTAATATGTTATAACAACATACGACCTAGCTATAGGTATGTATAATTCAGATCATAGTAGTCCGGGGTCAAATTGATCATTTTTTCTATTCAAAACCATCGGAGTAGCAGCCCTGAGCCTCTGGCCGATATGTTGACACCCCTGCCCCGAAAAAGCACGTAAAGTGATTTATCCTGGTTTCTTAATTATCTATTATATATTTATTTATATATTAGATTTGTTTACCTATTATTACTCTTCGGTGAACCAAAACGGCGAGTCCGCGGTATGCACGCTCGTTGAATTCATCTTTCCTGTAGTAATAATAATTTGCTAATTTTAGTTTATTCTCCGGGCCAAGATGGGGTTCGTTTATAAGCACTTTATCGATGTTTTGCTCCTTTACTTGTGCGACCTTTCGTGTAAAGCCGCAGGCATTCCAGTATAGCATCCTCAGGGGTCTAGGATCTATATAGGGCCAATAGATCCGTCATCCCTCTGAGGACGGCCGACACTGGATCTGTGCCCTCACGGAGTGCCCCCAGCACATCTTGAAAAACCTTCAGTGCTTTTTCAAGCACCACAAGTTTCCCTTCGTACGGGGACACGGTGTTTGCCACATTTAACGCAGTCAGCTCCCGTTGGGAAAGTAGGGCCTTGATGGTGGGCCCACTTTCCTTCTGCTTTGTGAATGGTATTTCTTACTCTGTTTCAGTCTTATCCTCTGTTCTGGGTTTATGACTGGGTATTTTCCTTTTAGGTTTTGTCTTCTTTTTCTTCTTCGGTACAGAAGTTAGCTTAAGGAGTCTGGTCTTTGGGTCATTGCCCGGAGGGGCTAATGTGGATACTCTGGCTGGGATTTCATCTGTTTTCTCTTCCGTTGCAGCCTCCGTACTTTTTGGTTTTGGCGGTGGTGCTGTGGATATGGCTAGTGTTCCTGCCTTCTTATTCGTGGCCTCACTTCGGAAGACCAGGCAAGCTGTGTTATTGGCAGTATGAGAGCCGCCGCAGTTGGCACAGGTCGGAGGATCCTCTCTAGGACGTGAGCAGTCTCTTGCTATATGCTCGCCCCCACAGCGGACGCACTTCTGGGGGCGGACGCATTGTGAGACGAGTGCCTAAACTACTGGCACCTGTGACACTTCTTGCCCCGCCAGGCTTCAATAGTAATACCAGGCATGTACAGCATCTCCTTGATGCTGTATGTCCCCGGTAGGGTTTCCTGTTTTCTTTTTATGACTGCCATAAAAATGCAGCCCGGTCTTCCTGCTCTTGCCCTGATTGGGCGAACGAATGCGCTGGCGTGTGGCAGGGAGGTAGTGATATCTCTGCTCTTTCTACTGCTGCACTATCTTCTGCAGTAGCAGGGACGTTCGCTTCTCCGGTTTTCTGCAAGGCTACTCTCTTTTCTTGGAGATGCATGGCCATTGCTAGTAAGAGATCTTCATCTAATAGTTTTGCATTTGCTAGTCTGGAACTATTATAACGTAAATCCTCTTACTAGTCTGTTTAAATCAACGTCGGCCGTACGGGGTGGCAAACAGAGCAATCACCCGGGGCCTCGCTCTTGCAAGGCAATCGCGCATCAACCCAAGCAAAATTTTAAGAAGTGTAGATTTTTTGACCATATTTTTTTATTTAAAACTTTTTAATTTGATGACACAAGATCGGCTTTCAGCATTTACTATTCTTTCAATTGAAAATGACGTAGCTCATTCGTTAGGTTATTGTGCTTTAATTAAAAATGATGGTCTTAGGAAAAGCCGCAAACATCAATTTTAAAATTTATCATCTCTGTATTTGTTAATTTTGTATTTTAACTCAAATTTTTATTTATTTGTATAATTTTACCATTTCTCGTCAAACATGACTAATACCTAAAATAAACAAACAGACCTACTTCCGCATCACATCTTTTCACGACGGACAAAGGTACTGGCAAAGACCTGCTGCCCGGAGTATCGCAATGGGTAAGGTCGCCGCGAGTTTAAATTATAATAGTCCGAGAATAAGTTTAAGAAATACTATCTGTGCAGTTAAAGAATGGTATTAGAAATAGCGGACAATTATGCTGTTCCCGTAGCATGCACGAAATCAATAACGACACTCTACAACGATATGTTTGAATATAATTATGTAACGTTACAACGATATTATGTTTTAAAGCAGTAAGTTAAAAAAGTGGTAGACGGATATTTATGACTATTTATATTTATTAACTTAAAAAGAATGCAAATAAATTAAAAATGCAAAAACAAAAATCTCTAACCGATTGACCCTGCAGGCCATCCCTGAAACTTTCGCTAAATTGAGGTATTTTAAGCTCAAAGAAGCAAAAAAGCCAAACAAAAACCTAAGCATAGATTTTTGAGCTCGAATAGTTCAATAATCTAAAGTTTGTAGAAACGATGATATAATTCAAAAGATCAATAAGTAGGTTAAAAAATTTCAAGAAAAGTAAAAAAAAAACTTTTCCAAAAATTTCGCCATTTATAAATCTCGAACCTATCAACTGATTTAAATACAATTTCACTGTATTTGACGCATTTTTTCAAGTAGCAGATGCTCAGCTTAGACACTCAGAATAAAATTTTGTTTATTCTATCCAACTCATATTCTTAACTATAGTTGTATATTGTACTAATAGTTGCGCCGAAAGCAGCCATTGTTCCATCATTATACAATACAATGCAACCCGTCAATATAACGTATCAGTCAGTCAGTTAGCAAAAAACAAATTATTGAATAACCTGACCTGACCTGACCTTTTCAGTTGTTTGCTTTTTGTTGTGTAGCTGTTTGGCAGAGTTCACTAATAATTGGCATTCGCTTAATAAAGAAGAAGAAGTACTCAGTAGCTCATTGACATGTACATGGAACATAGAACAACGGAAATAGCAAGCATGGAACATAGAACTACGGAATTGGCAAGTACAAACATTTGCATCAGGACCACGATCGCCACACTCACACATAAAATAAGCATTATTGCATATAAACTACTAATGCAAACATTGTTTCATTGGTCGTTTTCATTTTAAACAACAATAATCCGAAACACACAAACAGAACATTTAAAAATATACCAAACTGCGTTAAAATAAATTTTATTTTGCTACAAAAAAAGAGTATTTACGTCCTTTTGTAGTCTATTCAAAATAGACTCATCTATGTGTACAATAGTGAACTTAAGATCTTAATAGTTTCGCTATTCTACAATAGATGGCAGTATTGATTTTTCCGTAGTTTTCAGTTGATCATATTTGAGTAGAGAACTTTCTAGAACGATATACGTAATGACTGTCATTACGTATATCTTTCTAAAAAAATTAGGTCAATCTAAAATGAACTTTATATGTAAGGTGTATGGCTGCTTTTAGCTTGACTTTCTATTATATCATTAGAGATTATATTAAATCAGGAATTTAATTAAAATAAAATGAAAATTGTACTTTCGCATGATATGAAATATCTCCATTTTTAATCATCTGTATTCTACTATCATTTCTGCATTCAATGATGGCACAATACGGCATAATTCAGTGTATAATAGATTTTCGCACGACAACTATCTCCTAATGATATGGTGTGAATCACTAAGGCAATTTAGAGTAAAAGCGCATAATAGTGACGCACGCGGCACGCCCACTCTTCACTTCCCTTGTTCTATGTTCCATGGACATGTATAATATTATTATACACGTCAATGCAGTAGCTAGTTGACCTTGTCATTTTGTCAACTTGTCATTGCCAGTTGTCAGTTGTCCCCAATTGAGAAATCAAGAGAATACAAATTTACAAAAGTTAAAATTATTATTGCTATTCTTGGTACAAAAGTGTTTCAACAATACAATTATTTTCACAAAATAAATGCCTGTTATATCACAGTGCTTTACAGCTCATTATTATTTAACGACATTTAACATAACCCTGATAACAAAGTTAATATTTGTCATCTGTCATACATAATTTTCTTCGTATTATTTACTTAAGTGCTTGAAATCACCCCAATTATCTATTGAAATCTTTATTAAATATTCACGTCAATATGGTAAGATACGTTATCATAAATTTAACCTTTGTTGTCGTATGTTTTACCGGTAGGTAATCTTAAAAATGATGTCATTTTGAAAGAAATTTTACTACTGATTGATACTTTTGATTTGTCTCATCAAGCAAACTTATTATTACCTACTAACCAGATACTAAGCCTATGTCATATATGTGCTTTTTGAAGTTTTGAATAATCTATACATCTATACAAATAAATAAAATTGGAGTGTCTGTAATATTAAAATAACCACTTTTTACTAAAAGCATATGGATGTATACACGGTACAAATACCAAAATAACATTTTTTTAAATTTTTGTCTGTGTCTGTCTGTTCCAGCTAACCTACAAAACGGCTGGACCGAATTTGACGGGACTTTCATTAGCAGATAGCTGATGTAATAGGGAGTAACTTAGGCTACCTTTTTATTTAGAAATTTTTCGAAGCGGACGAAGTTGTGGGCACAGCTAATATATAAGTATAAATATTGTATTATCTTATATATTAAATTCTCATGTCACAATGTTAATTACCATACTCCTCCAAAACGGCCTGACCGATTTTTATAAAATCTTATATGCATTTTCAGTAGATCTTAGAATCGGCTACTATCTGTTTTTCAAATCCCTAAGTGATAAGGGTTGCCCACCCCTAACTTTTTTTTGGACAGTTTTTTTAATGTCCCATTAAAAATACATACAACCCTAAATTTTCACCCTTCTAAGATCAACCCCCATTTTTTTATAGTGATAAGTAATTCAATAATTTATATGGCAAAACAATGTTTGCTGGAACAGTTAGTATATAAATAGAATAGTTCTGTTCATCATTTGTACAAATTGCTAAACAAGAATTAAAATACTTGCAGTAGAAAAAAATATTTGAGATTGAATTTTTAATTACTGTTAAACATACTTAATTTAATTTATATTTACATAATTCAAAACTGGTTTGTGCATTCATAAATAGCAAGGATTAAACTGGATACACCTCTCAAGGCAATTTCAGGCAGTTTCACTTCTGTTATCACTCAAAAATACAAAGTTATAATACCTACCGATGAAATAAAATCGCCCTGGGAATGTTCCTTAAGCTGTAGCTTTTTATTTGTCATGATAAAATAGCACAATATGGCATATTTATTTATATTTACTATGTAATATATCTAAAAGCGTTTGACATTTACATATAGTGCTTATATTAGCGACTGCGCAATCTGTGTCCAACATTGTGTCTATTAGTATTTGTGTGGTCTGTGATAAATAGGATTATAGTCATGTTGATAAAATTGCTTTTGTTATAGTTGGGCGAATTTGAAGAAAAGAGGAAGGTTCCCGATATGTTGCAAAAAGTATTGAGATATGACATTAATATTTCAAAGAAATTTGTTGAATTATCTCATCATGTTACAGCATTAAGATCACTTAGAATCCATTCAAAGTTCTTAGAGGTAATTGAAAACTTATTTATCTTTTAAAATAATTTTAATTAATAATATGTAAAGTAAAAATTTTGTACTCCTTTTTAAGACAATTATGTGAAGAGTAGAGTATAAAATTTGGCATAGTTAAAGTTTACATTGCGGTGGACTGCTGAAACAATATTTAAATAATAAACATTACACACATGGCATTCATGTGACCATTGACATATAATTACTATGGACGTTGTGTCTGTGCAAAAAATGTCTGAGGTAAATGAGCAACAAAATGTGCAAAGAGCTACGTTAGTCAAAATTACACTTTGATGTAATGATTTAGTGTTAAAATTACCTTGTTAATATATCTTTTCCTGTGAGGTGTAATTCGGACATTTTTTTCACGATTTAAGTATGAGACCCGATGTCCATAGTAATATGTCAATGAATGTGACATATATTTTTTTTATGGCTACAGTCTGTTGTAGTAACACATAAAAGATATCTTATTGTTTAATCTATGGTTGAATTCTGGCCACAGGAGATTAGCTAGCTAGTTGAATTAATGTTTTTTTTACATGTATGGGTGTTTATAAAATGTTTATGTTTCTATAAAGTATTGTTTACCACCCAAATCACAAGCAAATAATTTGCTGCTTTTGAACTAGATTTGGGAATTGATATAGATTTTCTTGTTATTCTGTAATAATTGAATCAATTCATGTAATTTATGTATTAATACTACATAAAACTGCAAGTCTTATAATAGTATAGTTTTCCATAGGCGGCGGTGATCACTTATCATCAGGTGAGCCTCTTGTCCATTTGCCCGCTTGTTCTATTAACAAAAACCACAAAGTTGGATGTGGACTGATTATGTGATTCTTGTTTGTTTATGCACACAAACACATGCACTTTATGTCACAAGATTGGACTGCTACAAACTTCTTGAAAATAACTGTAAAATACTAAACAGTTATTAGATTAGATACAGGGTACTTAGAAGCCATTTCCTAAAATATTTTTTGTTTTATGTGTTTCATATATTAAAAAAAGTTATAACAATCACTAATACTTCCACATTATAGTGTTAATCTACTAGGAGAGCCATCGGCTTTTTTATAAGCTTTTATAAGACAGCTTATGATTTAAAAAAATCTTTTATAGGTAGTGTTAATTCCTTTTTATTGTGGTTATTCATCTGGCCATAAAAGTAATTGATGCCAAAATTGAATTAGTAGTTTTTCATCAAACTGTAATCAAACATTGACAAGTTATTGCTGTTCCCTGGCTACACTATAGTCTGGTATAGACCCAATAAACAGCATCTATATTGATCTTTTAATGCTTTACAATTCCAGGTATCATGCCACGGAATAGTTTGGTTAGCAGGATGGCTCAGTTTTATATGGCTTTTCAATAATAAAGATCTTTATCAGCTCCAAATAAATGTTCTTATTGGTAAGTAGTGTTTTTGACTATATTGTATATTAGTGGACCTAACAAACATTGTTCTACCCTAACATGGTCCTGCCGATAGCTGGCAGGTCCAAATGTAAATCTAAACCATCTAGTAACCTACTCAAACACACACAGAAAAACAGATTTATTATTGGTTCAGCTGCAGAGTTCAGTGACAAAAGAACATAGAAAAATGATGTACAGGTTCATTGGTAAAAGACTGTACAATGTACACATTGAAGGATACAATAGTTAATTGTCATATGCAACCAATGAATCAATATCCAAAAAATATGGTCACCACGCAGGCTTCAGTCGCCTGCTTTGACTGACACCGCAACGGTAAATTGGTGTTTGTAAACAATGATCTTTGATATCTATGCATGAGTATCTGTACTAAATATTTTTATATTTATTTTATAAGATATTTTTATAAGATAATTAGGTAAAATTTAAGTACCTATTTTGTACATAGTCAGTATTAGAATCAAGTACTGAGCACTAGTATTGTTCAAATAAACTATTTTATGACAGTATGTTACAGACTATAAATTACATTTTTCTAGTGTGCTATGCTATAGACTATGTTATGACATGTAACTGGGAGATGAAGAACATATTGACGGGTCCCAAGAACAAAATCGTATGGAGAGATCAGACGAAATTGGTTTTATAATAAAATTCACATTAAACACGCATAAAGCTACAAGACAATATATTTTTTATATCTATTGGTCTTATATTTTTGGAAATACTCAAGTGAACATAATCTTATCTACAATGTACTCTCACAAACAAACGTATTGTAATTTGGTGGTTTTGTTCTTGGGACCCTTCAATATGTTATAAAGTTATAACTATGACCTATGTTGGTCATTAAGTGTTTAGGGTAGCGTTATTTCATAGTGCCAAATAGGAATTTATACAATTTAGCATACGCTTTATGTTGAGTATGCGTTATATTCCACCATTTCTGAACACCCCTTCAGTATTTACAGTCTCACCAGTCAACCTGTTTAATATATTAATAAAAAAATGGTATTTAAAACATTAAAATTGTAAAATATTAATGCATATTCTCAAAATTAATGGCAAGTTGAATTGATTGAAAAAGAGTTTAGTGTCTTTCAAAAAATTACTGCAAAATGGTCAGTTTTCGCATGTAATTTAGGGCCATTTAAAAAGTTGTTAAATTGTGTACACATTTTTTTGGTCTAATCCCTCAGCCGGCAAACAATAATGTGTGATAAAAAACTCCATTCCCAAAATCTATATTCTATATTAATAGTTATTGGTTATTAGTTATTAGATATATTAGTTATATAAATATGAGAGTTTGGATGTTTGGATGGATGTTTGTTACTCAATCACGCAAAAACTACTGAACGGATTTGAATAAAATTTAGCACAAAGGTAGATGATGACCTGGAATAGCACATAGGCTACTTTTTATCCTGGAAAAATTAGATGATCTCGTGAGAATCGCCTAAAACTTTTATAATGTAGCGGGCTGCACGTGGCAGCTAGTGCATCTATAATTCATCAAACAACCATAATATTCTATATTTACCACTAACTACAAGCTATACAAGATCCCAACTTGTTTTTATATACAATTTCCATTGGAAGCTTAATTCACAGAGTGGAGATTTATATATAAAAAAAATATCTTCTTGCTTTTTTTGCAAGTGCAAGCAGAGTGAACTATCTCATCTCACTCATCATTTGGTAAATTTCATCAATTAGGGAAGATTTGTTGGTTATTGATAGATTTAAATAGCTTTTAAATCCCCATTTCTGAAAATGGAGCTCCACATCTGAGCAATAATTAAGCTTCATGTCACCACTAAATAACTCGCACTCAACTTGGTTTTATTACCAACTTAACACACGGTATTTATTTTTGTTTCAGCTCTTATATTAGATATCATAGTGATTGCAATTGTAAAAGCAGCTGTTAGAAGACGTCGGCCTATACCAATGAACAAATTAATACCAGGAAATCCAGATAAATATTCCTTTCCATCAGGCCACATGAGCAGAGCCGTTTTGATAGCATTCATGTTAATTTATGTTGATCCAATTTCATTTATATTTTATCCTCCTTTACTGGCTTGGGTTATTGCGGTTGGGCTGTCAAGAGTTTTGGCAGAGAGACATTATATCTTAGATGTACTGGGTGGAACAGGAATAGGAATATTAGAAGGTCTAGTCATGAGTGTTTTATGGTTATCTGCTAGCACCACAGCTGGAATTGTGGCATCATTGTCTGATGAAAAACGTGATGGAGGAGAATATCACGTTTAGATATTAGGATTAAATAAAAAGTGTTTACTTTTGCTAATTAATTTTGTGAAGTAACCACGCTGCACTTATTTTTTTAAACAAAACCCAATTAATATTGTTAGAAATATAAAAAAATTACAATAGTGTAAGTTTTTTTGATCCCATAATGTGTGCTGTAACCGTTGGCTTAGAGTGCCATACCATGTATTATTTCTGGCTAGATAGGTATGATCCCATGATTTTAATTACAAAAGAACACTTGTAAGGGTACCTTAATTTAATATCTTTGTGATTTTTTTTTATTTTTTTATTTAGCCGTCACGGAATTTGCTACATCCAAATTAAACATATTTCATCGTGTAAATACTTATATAGGTATATACATGTTTTGATCATACATAAATTTTACACATTTTTTTTATTATAGTAGAAATAGGTTAATTATGAACTTTAAAACTAACGCATTCTACTATCATTTTTAAAAATATATAAACAGGTCAAAAACGTGTACATATATAGAACTTGTGAAGCTCAACGTTTTGGCCAAGTTACATTAACCGTGTCAATGTCAAAACAGTCAATGTGTACCACGTGATGTACGCGTTTTTGATCCGTTTATATATTTTTAAAAATAAGTTAATTAAACTAAAATTTTAATTTGAGCCACAGTTCATGCACTACATTTTATATGTACACTAAAACCATAACACTAAAAAAGAATAAATCTTACAATACTAACAGCATTTCTGTAACTCAAGATTCTCTTTAAGCCACCATAGTTCTCCTTACTAGTCTGTGTTTTAAGTCTATTGTCATAGAGAATTCCTTTAATTATATGTGCAACCATTTTTAGTACGAGTACATCGGAATTCAAAAATTTGATTTTCTTGATGTTTTAATTTAAAATCTTCCTGTATTTTAGCACTGGTGCAATTTGATCATGATTGTAATCATATTTGTCAGATTGTGGTAAAGTATGGAGATCCAGCATTTTAGTGTTGAATTTTTTTGAGTTTATAATATTTATATGTTTGTATCACTTTATTCACTAATAAAGAGTACCTCAATACGTTACAATCAGTTGAGGATCAAGGGCGGATCCAGAGGGGGGGGGGGGGGGTCTGGAGGGTTATGACCCACCTAGGCAGGGGTCTTGGTATGGATTTATTATTGCAAACAAATTAGGATTAGTCATTAGAGCCTATCTTGACAACCTCAAATATGTGACCCCCCTGACCCGAAGTCTGGATCCGCCCTTGTTTAAGATAGGTAATTTATTGACATTTGTATTGTAGAAAACTAAAAACAACTAATAAATTGATGCAAACGTGAACCAAAAATATTATTTTTGTTTTAGAATAGAATCGCTATATATTTAGTGTTCTCGAATTTTCATTAGGTACCAACACCACAATATAACATGTTATACAGTGTGCTGTAACCAAAAAACTAATATAAAATAATAAATGTTATCTCAAATAAACATTGTTTTATTTCATTATATTATGTGTGACACAACCTTGGCGACTACTAGGTTGTAGAGTTATGCGACGTCTCTTTTGGGTTTAATATCACTGCATTGTTTTTTCCTAAGCCAATAGCGTCAGTGCTTGTCAGTCTTTTCGGTTTGGACTCTTGGAGGATAAGGTAGCCAGTACACTTATAAAGAGAACGATTGTCCAAGTGTGACACAACCTTCGCGTCTACTAGGTGGTAGAGTTATGCTTAGAAGATAAGATGAATGAATCGATATATGAATGAAAGATGATTGGATATTTTATGTATAACAGAATAAGCTTAAAGTAAAAAAATCTTAACTTTGGTCGAGTTGTGCGAAATAAACTTTGGGACACTTTACTCGTAGGTACTGATAGGGTAAATGGTCCTCTGCTGCGTAATGTGTCATCCATATTTTAGTCTTTTGCGTTTAAGGCGAGGTATTTTGACGCGCGTCAATTCTATAGGAAATGGGCGACGCGGTATTTTCTGAGACCGCCGGGAAACGTGTTAATTTTCGGATAAATTAATATAGGACTCCAGCTGAAAACCATAATTTAGCACATTCTTTTTTGTATTCAAAACTAAATATCACCATATAAAAATCACGTCAAAGATTAGAAATATTATTAACAAATTATTTGTTTTAGAGATTGTTTTAGCCTGTTTTCGGAATTTTATATGATCGAGAAAAGTACATTCTATCATGTAATGAGTTAGCATATTCCTTAGATAATATCTTCAGGTATATCGTGTATTTTTTGTAAAATTATTATTTAACAATCAATACAAAATAAACGTGATTTAGCAAACCAGTTTTTTCCTGTTCGTCCCGATGCCTTGCCTAAATACCACCGCCTTGTTTTTTCCTAAGGCTATAGCGAAGATACTTGGTCCCACAAATGTGATAGGTGGCAAGCCTATCGCCAACCGGGCACTTTCCAATCTCGGGCAACTTTGTGTTTATCAGAAAACTGAAAAAACATTTTTTAAGTGCCTGACCCAGGAATCGAACCCGGGACCTCATGTGGTCGACGCCAACGCTGGATCACTAGACCACAGAGGCGATTTTGATAAAATTTTGAAAATCCCAAAAAAATCCCGATTTAAGGAATAAAAAACTTAGCGAAATGTTAAAAATGTGTTTTTCTTTATAAGATCAACTTTCATTTTTAATACCCATTTTTCGTTGAAAACTATTTTACAAGAAAGCTACCATAAATAAAAATTGATTTTTATCAATATTAGGCTGTAAGAGCGAAGTGGTGGCGCGAGATAGATCTTGAGCTGCTACATATTATATGTAGACCATACTATATCATAGGTAGACCAGAAAATATGGTGTAAAATTTTAGTAGATAACCTTTATATTTGTTCTGTGAAGATAACATTGATAATAATAAAAATCGTGTTTTTAATAAATCAAGAAAATTTTAAAGAATTTTTCTTGTAAGTACTAACGGGCGAGACAAAGCAGAACTCTACCACCTAGTCGATATGATGGTAGTGACTCGTATAGCCAATCGGTCGATTTTTACGACCTGCTTGGCAGAACGGCAGTTAGTTTAATCTTCAAAGGAGCCCGGTAGGTAGTATAACTTTGCGAGCCCTTACAAAGATCTGCTTTTTGCTAGTATAAAAAATGATGACCGATTTTCAAATCTTTTATGATGTAAACATATCTATACTTGACGACGTGGTAAACTACTTCCGGAAAATTTAAAGTATTTTCTTACCGGAGTCTTAATAGGACGGAGAGAAAAAATGAAAGTTGTTAAAGATGAAATAATAAAAACATAATTCTCAGTCTCAATCTACTGATATCAATAATTTGCTGCTGTGTGTTTTCAAAACAGTAGGTCTAGTAGTTTTTGAGTTTATCCACGACCAACAATCAAATCTTACCTCTATCGTTTTAGTTAGGATTTACTACTTTCATTATTTGGATTATACCTACCTAAGACTGTTTTCGCAGTTTTAGTGAGTTACTATTGCGGAGATTATAAAGTAATTTTATTAGTTTCTTTAGATACCTAAATTAACTCAAGCTACATAATATTATTCTTGACCTTAAACGAAAATGTGTGAAATCAACCACAGCTAGGTCCAAAGTACTTATAAGGCTAGTGTCACTTGATAATAAGAATGATTCATTTTCGATAGTTACTAGGACAATATTAATATGAATTAAAAAAGCAAGGGCCTAAAATACTTCCTTGTGGTATTCCGCAATCACTACAGCAATAACTTGAGCTAAATATTTTTTTTATGATTTCCACATACTTTTTAAATTTCAACAAATTATTTCTTTTATCTAAATAATCTTGTATCTACTCTAATGATTTCTAGTAGCAATAAACACTTAAGCTTTTGTTATGAACCTATACCAAAAGTTATAAGAATAGACACTGTCTGCCCTTGCGTTAGTAGTATATGTTCTATGATCTGCCTTCACGCATCTGCCCGTTCTGATCGATTCCATTACAATTTACTGCGGAATAAACTTCGGGACACTTTACTCGTAGGTACTGATAGGGTAAATGGTCCTCTGCTGTAATGTGTCATCCTTATATTAGGGTTGCATAGCATTTGTACCTACGGGTGGTTATACATCTCGCCCTAATTATATCAATATTGGCGTCAAGCAGTCTGCACTATGCAGTAGGGTAAGTACTGTGTATTGTTAGCGCGCCTGTTTATCCTGTATCAGTCGTTAAATGTGGGAACTGGGTACGCACATAATCTATTTTAAAAAACTTTAAAAACAACAAAGAAAAAAGTCGACATGCGAGACTCGAACCGGCGACCATCTCCCTCAAGCCGGGACGCTCTGCCACTGAGCTAGTGTCGACGGACTCGACGTGGCGAAATTCTTCTTTGTTATATGATCGATTACGTCGATTGTACTGATCCCTAGATATACATACGTATGACTAGTTAAATGAGGTCATCGTTACAGCTGAAATTCACATTTATAATTTTTTGATCAGTACTTTCGTGATTTCTAATTATTTTTGTTTTTATAGCACTCACCCCGTGCTTGGGAAACTTGAAAAACTTTAAAAACAACAAAAAAGATTGTCGACACGCGAAACTCGAACCCGCGACCATCTCCCTCAAGCCGGGACGCTCTGCCACTCAGCTAGTGTCTAATGATGGAGTACCCAAGGAACTTATATACTATTACTGGAATTGTTACGAAACAATATTTGAAAAATAAAAATGTACTTTATACCTTAACAAATAAAGTTGACATTTGTTTCTTACATAACAGAGGGGAAAAAGTTCTGAGCAAGACAACGACAAGAGTGGATGTTGTCCCTTTCTTGCAATTGCCAGTGTAAATAAAACTATCTAGATGGTAGATTTTTACATATTCGGTAATCGTTAAATCCTTTTTATTCATACCTACACGTCGACAAATACATTAGCACAAAATGTATTATAATTAACATAGTGAGTTCTAAAATGTGCTCATTTTTAAATATTACGTAATAACTTATGCAATGCAAAGCTGTTTCTCAAATTAGTAGAATTACTTAGTAGTAATTTGCAAACTACGCATGGCCACACATATACATGGCGATTGGCGCTTTATTTAGTAGAAAGAGACACACTCCACCCATGTCTTGGTACTCTTCGGAACGATTTTGAAGCGCGTGTGAATATTCCGGATAGAATGTAACTTCCTTGGGAGTACTACATGGAGTATGTAATCCGCCATGTTTCGTTGCGTAGGTATGCACGTTTTTTTCGTAGGTATGGCAGTTCCATAGGTTTCCTTATTCAGAGGAGCTATGACAACTATGTATGACAATAATACAATTGACTTTTGACATCAGTTTGTTATGACGTTTCGTATATGTGCATGATTTGTGATGACGTGTAAATAAAAGCAAATACCACGAAAATATTTTTTGTAAAGTTAAAGAGTTTACAACACATTGTTTTTAAATAAATAGGTACAAATAGAATATTTGTTGATGTTTTGATTATTAGTTTTAATATTGTTTAGTCGTTGAGTCGCCCTTTTGTAGTATTTTTTATTTTTAGGTAAACATGAGGAAACTTAAGGGAACAGTTAAAGAAACTGCAAAACAAAAACGTGAAAGAAAACAGGAGTTTGCCAAGATGCGACAACAAATTAATACAATTGTTTTACCTACGGTTGCAGTGATATTTCTGTTAATATGCACTTATGTGTATTTTAAAACAAGACCGTCTTCGTCTATGCAGTATGCTTGATATTACTTCTACATACAGCCGTGTATATATAAATTACGAGTATTTACTAAAGTCTATTTAAAAATTAAAGTTAAGGTTGTGAACATTTGAATAGGTTGCTTTCGTTAGCTATAAATTAAAAACCTAATACATTCCAATTTTACATATCAAATGTAAATACTAGATGAACTGAAATATTTATTAGAATGTTGTATTGTTTTTCTAATATCTACCAATTTTATTCCTAAATACATTCTAAAATAAATTATATTTGAATTATGTATGAGTGTTATTTAATGTGACTGTAGTGCTTCAGTAAATTAGAAAAATAATAATCTGTAAATAGTCAAAACTTGAAATTATGAGATTACTTCTGTAAAGCATATTTGTCTAGCGTCATCTTGCCTATAAATTGTCATTTGAGAAACAGTTCAGAAAAAATTGAGTACATTTTTATTAATTTGATCAATAGTATAGAGTAGATAATTTAGAAATTTATTAAGCAATGGCTGGCATTTGTGGTATTAGCCAATTAGTTGATGTTGATCAGATATCAACCTTCAGTCGGACATTGATAGCTAGTAATCACACTGTTCCGTTGCAGATTAGCAGTACAAGATAAGTAGAACATTTTTTACTTTGAATGGGTTGTTATAACTCGGTGTAGGCATCATAAGACATAGTAGACACCGCTCCAGGTGAAGTGGTTAGTCATGGGTAACTCAGTGAAATTCCTTGTGTTAACTCAGTAACTCAAGCGCAGTGTACTGCGCCGGCTCATTGCTAACTCTGCGCTAACTCAAAATCGCGCCATGGCACAACAAATCTGACGCAGCCTGCGGGTAAAGAGAAGTGAGCAGCGAACGAAACGTGCGCCTTGCGCCATGTTACAGATTCATAACACAAACAGGGCACAGCGCATGAATTGCGTTGGTTCATTGGTAACTCAATGAGTGAGTCGCGACACATAAGTCATGACTCATGATAATTATGCACATGAATGAGAGTTTACTGTGTATAGTCTCTAAGTAGTCTGTGGTATAACTATGCTGCGCCGTGCGCTAACACATTTTGAATAAGTGAGTTGACACACCCGCTCAGTGAGTTAGCACAATTGCGTGGCGCAGCGTAGTGTTACACATGTCTATGTGGTTAGGGACCTTGACTATGAAATATATAAGCTCAGGTTTGATTCCCTACAAATATTTCTGTGAAGAGCATAGATGTCTGTTTTGTTGAGTGTGGGTGTATATTAAATATATTTGTGTATTTATATAGGTGTTGACCACATAAGGTCCTGGGTTCGATTCCCCAGTCAGGCAAAATCAAAAGGGTTTTACAGTTTTCTGATAAAAACTTTGCCCAGGATTAGAAAGATGCACGGTTGGTCACCTATCACATGTGTGATTTAAGTATCTTCGGCTAATTGTGGGTGCACATGCTGTACCTCTGCCTAACTCTTCGGGGATACAGGCGTGACTGACAAACACCCACATAAAAAGGTTTAATTTGATATTTATTTAGTTATGTGTTTGAAGGAGACCCATGTTAGTAGTAGACACCATTGACCCGAAATGATAAACAATTCGTATGAAAACAAAACAGAGTTGAATCATTAAATCTTTATTATTGTCTCTAAAATATTATAAAACAATATAGGACATACACCAAATAGAGTTAAATAACTCCACTACATAGATATCACAAGATAATTTCGTTTTAACTACCTTCACATGAATCATAATTGTAAACAAATATATTAGCAATATTTGTCTTTACACCAATCTGTGAATAGTGTAAAGACAAATAATTCATGATATGTAAACTAATTCCTGTTACTTCATGGTCACAGTAACATGAACGAGGACACTAAACAGAGTATCTATCTATCTATCTATCTATCAATGCGGGCTATACCACACTTAGCCACACTACGGGCCATTGTGCGTATAGTGGTTATTCTTGTTAACCCAGCTCATTCCAAAGATCCAGCACCTTAGAGGGATGCTCAAACAGCTCTCCATATGTGCTGCCTCCTTTGAAAAAAAGAGTATAATCCTACCTCCCTTTTACTCCGATTAGTGTCTAACTAACCTAACTTTGGATTGTGACCTTTAACCCATTCATTGCGGCCGACGCCCATGGGCGTTTTTTTTGTTCTTAACTTGTTGCTTGTTGCACTGGACGCCGATCGGCGCCAAATTCTTAATGAGTTTATTTTCAACAAGAATTATTTTTTTTAAGAATTTCTGCAAAATAGAAGTTTATTCTTCCAATACCTACGAAATGCTGAGTTCCGTTTTTGTGAAATCATCTCTTCGGAAATTCAAATATTATTGATAAATTGCGGAAGACGCCGATCGTATATCAGAAATTAGCAACATTTCTATTTGTGTTGCTTTTATATTTTTGTATGCATACAGTTTTAAGGGTTTATATGCATAATTTAGATAATATTGTATATTTATGCATTGACCTGTAAGCTTATTGCGTAACTCATCTTTTAATTTTTATACTGACACTTATTCAAATCTAGTCTGCCTTTTACTTCTCTACTACAATTGCCCTATGTGTACTCTTATAGTTACCAGCACGTTTCTTGAGTGCAGAATTTCACTTGTGCAGAAGTGAATAGTATTAACATCTATAGTACAGTTTATTTTACTACAATGCAATTCCCACTCCGTAGCAGAGCATTCAAGGACAATGCCGAGGGAACTATAGAGTGGATTAAATTTTTGTTTCTTGTCAATGTATTATTTAAAAGATAAAGTTCAAAACCATTCATTTTTTGATCACTGTTTTGTTATATTGAAACAGTGAATCTATCAATTGCAAAAAATTTGAGAGTTTTTCTTGTTGATTAAGATTGTTCTGATTCTATTAAAGTTTTATTATGTGAATTAAAAATATAAGGCATTTTAATTGTAGTTATCTGCACTTGGGCAAAACTCCATCTGTTATCATGTTAAATTGCATGCAACCACATGCATTGTTTTACAACAATATCTGCTTACTGTTACTAAGTGCTTGTAAAATAGGATAGGATATTAACAATGGCAGTATCAATCACATACTTTCTTTATCTATATGCTGTATAACTCTTTATCACCATTTATGCAATTTTGTCTCGGCCTTGTCTGGCACCACCGCATTACCTATTCCTGCCGCAATAACGTCAGTGCTGGTCGCTGTCGTGTTCCGGTTTTGAGGGTAAGGTAGCCGGTAAACTTATGCATGTGGCATTAGACCTCGCCACTAGACAGCAACGCACCATTAACATTTTTGGTGTTTACAGGCGATGGGTGACTCTTTCCATCAGGAGACCCATCTGCCTGTTTGCTATTTTATATATGTCGCAGTGAAATTGTCAATAGTCGTTAGATTATAATCTACCTAGGGAGTTTATAATTTGGTTAGGTTAGGTTAGCAGTTAAATTATAATATCACTTAGTTAGATTATAATCTAACGGTATTGACAATTTCACTGCGACATATATATATATATATATATATATATATATATATATATATATATATATATATATATATATATATATAAATAGAAATAGGATTTACCCTTAATATATATTATATAGTATATTAAGGGTAAATTTTTTTCTTCCTAACAATAAATAAAACTGGACAAATTACACTTACTGATCTAACCCTAAAGTAAGCAATTTCTATGCTTGTAGTATGGGTAACAACGATACTATACATAGAAATACATATATAAATACTACAATATATTTAATAAACACACAAACCCAGAAATACAAACATCTGTGCTCATCACACAAATTGTTGTCCCTGCCGGGAATCGAACCCGGACCCCATTGATTGCGTAGTCAGGGTCGCTAACCACTGGACCAACGGGGCGGTCAAACAATGACAAGAATCTTCTCTAAATGATACTTAGTAATTCACTTTAAAAATATCACAATCTATCACTAAATCCTAAATAGTTTTTTCTTGTAACTAATAAATACAATAATTGGAATTTGGATATTGTACTTAAAATTTATTAGTCTATACCATTGATATAAAAAACCCAAGATACACAATCGATGTCTCAAAAACGTCCTCCAATTTAAAATTGTGCGCTCCTTTTTCAAACAGAATCGCGTCGGTCGCGAATCTGTCAATTTTATTTCTTTTTATACATTGCTTTGTAAAAACAACTATAAATATAGCGCTTAAGGTTGGATTTGCAAAGACATTTGTTTTTGCCATATCTATTACTATTTAAATGAAATTAGAGACACTTTTGAGTGTCAGTCTTGTTCGGGACTGTGCATCTTGGGTTTTTTATATCAATGGTCTATACATTGCTATTAAGTAAGCTAAACATGTATTATCTACCTCTGCTGGGAACTTGGCTTACACAGTCTGATGGCACTTGAAAAGCCAGGGCTTAGGTATGTCAGTCATGTTAAGACAATAACATTTTTTTTAGCTCAAGTGTACAGGGAGATAATCTCTCTGTATACTTGAGCCACTGGTACTAGCCAATTATATATTTTGTTTGTTTGTGATTATTTACATTCTAGTAGTATTATTACTTTCTGATAGTTAATTGAGACTAAACATTTAATAACACACACTGGAGCAATTTAATAACTTTCAAAATGCCAGCCTTGCCTCGCAAAATATAATTTAATACAATTTTGGTAAAACCACGGATAAATGGATCCTTCGGGAACCATCTACTTGTTATCATATGATATAAAAAAGCAAATACTAACTGGCATTACTGGTAAGATTCCCTTGGCTGCATACATATAAAATGTATGCGAGAACAACATATAAAATGTATGAGTGAAATAAATGTTGAGCAAGAAGAATTGATCCCTAATGGATACTATCAGAAAATGTTCTGTTAATAAACAGAGAAAGAACATACATTTGGCATACGATGTGAGATAGAGAAATAAATATCAAATTTATTAATGTTTTCCTCATTACTGACGGGACGACTTCTTGCTTGGCTCACTTAAGTATATTTCCTCTTTGGAGATTACACATTAATAATTCCTATTTTGTAAATAACAAAGAAAAAATTAATTGGCATTTCTAATCGATTTTCTTTGTCTGCAAACATGTATTAACCACCCTATAAGCCAGAACAATGCTAATGCCAGGAACATAACGCTGAGCGAGAAGTATTGATCCCTGGCAGACAGCTTTAGGGTCTGGATGAGAATGAACGTCATCAGAGACTGAAGACCCGTGCCTATGAACATGTTGATGCCGAATATAAGTCCGAAGCAGCTCTCGTCACTTAGTTGACTGGCTATTTTTGCACTGCAAACAAAAAATCTAATGTTAATACTTTTAAAATTATATATAGGTTTATGAAGTTTTATGAAGAAATTTAGCTTCTTTAACTTAATACATTTTGATATTTAGCTTCATATTATTATAATTTAATGTCAAAGTAATCTATTTGTCTTTGATAAGTCAATAGTAAAAGTGTTTCTTTCTCCAAAGTTTTTCTTTTATTCGAGGTTTTTCGACCAGTTGAATTTGTACTCATGACAACATTTTAAGAGCTCCAAAAATTGCATTGAATGACTTTTGTAAGATCAAAATCTATAATCACGTTCAGAAGTTACAGTTTTTCAAAAATTATAACAATGTCGCTTTTAACAATCTATAATCATGTTCAAAAGATACAGCTTTTTTAAAAAGTTATAACAATGTCGCTTTTACCAATCTAAAATAACGTTCAAAAATTACAGCTTTTCAAAAATTATAACTCGCGTTTAACAATCTATAATTTTCAAAATTTTAAGCTTTTCAAAAATTATAACAATGTCACTTTTAACAATCTGTAATCATGTTCAAAAGTTACAGCTTTATAAAAATTATAACAAGGTCGCTATAAGCGATTTTGTATATCATAGAAATAAGGGTGATAACCTTGATATTTTTTATATCAATGGTTATAACAGAACGTGGTCTGCCAGTATTAAGTCAGATTTCATCTGCAAAATAAAACACGCTAAATATAAAACGAGCGAGCTTTACAGTAATATATGTTTGTACGTGTTTTTTTATAGAAGAGAGTGCAAACGAGCAAGAGGTGCACCTGATGGTATGTAATCATCGCCACCCATGGACATCTGTAATACCAGAGGTCTTGCAGTTGCGTTGCCGGCCTTTTAAGAATGAGTAAGCTCTTTTCTTGAAGGTCCCTATGTCGTATCCGTTCGGAAATACCCCTGCCGGTAATTGGTTCCACAACAGAGTAGTACGAAGTAAAAAGTGTCGGGAGAATCGCACAGTTGTTGATTTCCAGACATCGAGATGGTGAGGATGGAACTTCAAATATTGACGCGATGTCCGACGGTGGAATTCGGCGACAGGAATTAATCCAAATAACTCGTCGGAACACTTCATGATATATACGATAAAAGACACAGAGAGAACCTACATCTCTGCGCAATGCCAAAAAGTTAAGCTGTTTTGAAATAGCCTGGTCGTCAACGATTCGAACCGCTCTACGCTGAATGCGATCAAGACGAAGAAGCTGATATAGGGGAGCTCCGGCCAAGAGATGCGAACAGTACTCTATGTGAGGCCAAAACAAGTGTAAAACAACAAACAGTACTCTATGTAACATCTAACCCATAAGTGATTAAGTTAGCCGCTCGCGGCATTAGTATTATTCAAATAACGATAGCGCGTTATAGACTACAAACTATATTTTTCTAGCGCGCTACGTTATAAACTATATTATACAGTACCCGGCGATAAATATTGCACATCGACCTTTGGAAAGAGACAATCGGCTAATTTCGGCTTCGTAGAGCGTTATCTCTGTCGCACAAAATACAAACAGTCCGGTACCTATTAGGAGCTGTTAAAACAAGTATGATTTGCTTCTTTAATATTTTTATTCTTTGTATAAAATACACTAATTTTTCTATAAGTGATGGCTTTAGGTTGGGGTAAAATAAATTAAAAAAACATGTTCACATTATATTTACGTATTTAATTATTTTGGAACATTACAGCTTTAGTGTACATAATAAACACCATTATACCTATTGCTAAAATGAGACATTGCAATAAAAATAATAATAATTCTAATTCTCAATTACTTCCATTTCACTATCTGTGCTCTCAAAGAGGTCAATATCACTGCCACTATCAGCCGTATTTATCACTAATCTATCAGTGTAATTGTCTAAACTGTGTTGAATGCTTCTATATTCATTCTCACATTTGATTGCATGATCGCAAACCTTTTTCCACTCTTCAGCGCCGATCATGTTTACTTTTTCAGTCAATAATGTTTTTACTGTAGTTAAATTCATACCCACATTTCTAGAAGCTACATAGCCTTTCAGTTGAGACCATATATTTTCAATTGGATTAAAATCCGGATGATATGGTGGCAATCGCAACACAGTGTGCCCATGTTCGGCAAGTACTTTGTCCACAGAAAACTCTGTATACCTCTCCTTGTGCTGACATATAATAGCGTAAATCTGGGTTTTTGTTAATTTTGGATCAACTGGAATTTCGTGTCTGTTTAACCAGTTGATCATTTCCCGTTTAATGGTGTTTGAGTTGGGGGGTCTCTCAATATATTTGTTGTGATAGGGTGCGTTGTCGATAACTAGAACAGAATCACTGGGTATATTTGGGATTAATTGGTTAACCAGCCATTTCTCATAGTTATCGTTATTCATTTCATTGTGATAGTCACCTGTAGTGTCCGTGGATTTATACGTTAAAAAAGCACCGGGTACAAAGCTTTTTCATTTCCCGCATGAACTATTATCAAACGTTGACCTTTTGAAATTGGCTTTTTTACTCCTTTTTTCTTATCGTCACTCCAAGATTTCCCTTTAGTGTGGGATGCATGTATATATGACTCATCCATGTAGACGATATTTTTTCCTGTTTCGCGAAATTTGCGTATTTTATCAAGGTATTCCATTCGTTTGAGACTAACGTCGTGCTTTTCCATTAGAATTTTTCGATTATCTTCCATTTTAGTGAACTGAAATCCCATGTCATGAAGTATTTTTCTCAACGTTTTTTCAGACCCATTGTAATTAATAGCTTCAGATAATTTAGCTTTTAATGATTTTATTGTTGGCAGTTCATTAAATCGTAAGTGAAAATCATACACCATTCTTCGAACAACATCGTAATCAAAATCGTCCATATCCAAACGAAATTGCTTTTTTGGTCTCCCTTTTTTTGGAATGCTGAACTTAATTCCAGTCGAATGTGTTTCAGTACTGACTTCGTTTAATATATTGTTCTTCTTGAAATTCCAGTGGCATTTGCAACTCGCTCTTGAATCTTCTTAAAATAACAACTTACATTTTCATCTACTTTTTTTTTAAATCTATCAGCTTCGGTTACAAAGTATTTATAAACATTGTAGATAATTTCACGTGACTGACCTCGTAAAGGTTTCCCTCTTTTTCCGAAAGATGCCATATTACAACTTTAAATTATTTAAATTTGTGGGTGTTATCAACTCTAAATAATTATTTTGATCGGGACGCGACCGCACTCTATCGTACTTAAACAACGACTGACTAAACGTCACATAGGTAGTGTGGGACTGAGATAACGCTCTACGCAGCCGAAATTATCCGACTGTCTCTTTCCAAAGTTCGATGTGCAATATTTATCGCCGGGTACTGT
Source organism: Apodemia mormo (assembly GCA_036924255.1). NCBI lineage: Eukaryota > Metazoa > Arthropoda > Insecta > Lepidoptera > Riodinidae > Apodemia > Apodemia mormo. Next base: position 39,924,344 of record JAUPFN010000001.1, on the reverse strand, counting down.
AACGTGTAACTGAACACCGATCGCGCGAGCCGGCCGAGATAGCGCGTGACATTACAACGTCATACAACGAGCGATGACTGAGCGCTATAATGCTATAAACTATGCGATAACGTCTGGTGTCTACGGTCTAGCACGTTACTCGTTAGATCGCGTAGTTCGTAGCTTTGTAGGTTATGTTATTTTTTTAATTAAAGCGTACGCTATACGTTGAGTATACACATAGCAAAATAGCACATTATAATTTAACACTATGCGTTATATTAACCACCATTACGCGGCATCTTGGTGAGTAGAGTTGGTTATTATAATGTGGGGTCCAAAGTGAACTTAACGTGCGCGGTTATCGTTCTGTTTGAATACTGCGCGCTCATTGGTCAAGTCTCAAACACTTTGTTGCATTTCACGAAATTACTCCCACAAATCACAGAAAAGCGGGTGTTTCGGTGCAGGCCGGCTACAGAAAATTTCGTAATTTATAGACGTAATAACATTTAAATGTTCTTGCGGTACCAATGAACAGATTAAATGTACCTCAAGTAGACCTCGTTAAAAAAGCACTTGTTTATGGCCGGGATGTAATGTGGCGTATACGTTGCAGCCCGGCCGGCCGGCCATTACTTACTTATTGTAATTTACCAACAGAAACGATTATATAATGAGAAAATTATTTCAAAATAGAATTTTCGCCAAGCCTCTTTAGGATTAAAATAGCAATAAAAGTTTGTGAACAATATCAACATTTAAATGTTACGTCTATAAATTACGAAATTGACTGTGGCCGGGCTGCACAAAAACACCCGGGAAAGCGAGAGAAGGATGTTGCACACCAATAAGATACATTACCTGGCTAAAGTGATGAGGAAATGGTACAGCATGCCCATGACAATGTATCCGGCGTAGGAGACGAGCAGGTTGTTGACGTAAGTGCCGGCGAACACGGCGGCCGCCTGCGCCGCGGCCGCGGGCGCCGGCACCCACGCCGCGGACACCCGCGACGCCACGTACGCGGCCCCCGCGCCCGCCAACGTCAAACCCGCCTCCACTGCACCGTTATACGCTGCCTGAACAGGGGGTTTTTGATTTTATTCGAGCGCGTCCGATTAACATAAGGAGTGACGGGGGGGGGGGGGGGGAGTTCACGTACTGTTGCAGCTCTCCACCAAATATATCCGTTATAGTGAGGCGGGTAACTAGTGCAGAAACCAAACAAAATTCCAATAACTTCGGCTTGTAAAAATTGTTAGATGAAATTTTTTTCCCTTATTCTTGCATCATTTTTTATATAATAAAAGAAAATTCAGACGCGCTCAAGAATGTCAAAACAACGTTTTCTTTGCAACTTTGTGACTCTCCCGCTCAAGTGTAGCGTAAGGACGCTACATTCGAATCGACATCTGACGCGACTTAGTGTTTCTATGTAACAATTTTTTTAAACATTTTTTTATCTGTGGATTTTTCACATTGAAATGAAACATTTTATAACCTTTTATTTTTTTCCTATAATTTAATATACAAAATCTAATAGCTCCCTACGATGCTCGACTAACTACCAATTTAGCATCTTGGGCTCAACTACTGTTATATTACAACCTCTGCTACAAGCTACGCACGGGTGCAATGTAAATGCAGAATAATACGTCATTGCAAAGTCCGAGAAATAGGCAACTGCAGAGCGATTATTAGTTTGAAGACCAAGCCGTGGGCGAGAGCTTCAATGATATGAGATGCTGCTATTGCATGTGTTGCCATTTTCAGACGTTGAACCCAAGCGCGCATCCACCATTGTGGGCACGATGGGTATGCCCACAACCCTAATCGACTTCTAACGTTACAATTTCACTGTATATTGATATACCATTTAGGTACAGATAATGCCTATAATATGTATGTGTCAATAATAATAACATACTTCAATATGCTGTGGGGGTCAACAAGTCTATATTATTGGAACGAAGTTCCTTACGGCAGGCTTGGAGGGGATAGGGATTTTGCTGCGCGACCGAACTGAAAAAAATGTGATAGTAAAACCGTAAGAAAAATGCGTGGAATAAAAGCGTTAAATGAGACGTGCGCAGGCGCGACAGTCGCGTACACAAGCGAGTAGTGCTGTTTAGCCGAAGGAAGTTCGTTCCTACCTGGTGTCCCGCGACACCACATCATTTTTTAATATTGTTACGTACTTCGGGTTCGTAATTGTAAGAAAATACCACTTATATTAAATCCTTCTTTACTATATTCTTCTATATTAAATCCTTCTTATAATTATTTACAATACAAATACACACAACACAACATTAATGAATTAACATTAGTCACTCAGTGTACTAACACTGAACTTAACCGACTACACAATAGAACACTCGCTTCGCACTGGTCACTTTAAGTATCGCTTTTAATCGCTTTATAAAAACTGCCCTGTATTTGTCAACACATCTCTATTTATACCCGAAGTAAAGTTCGACAACAATCGCTAATGTTCGGTAATCATCTCGTAAACAATAATAAGTTGTTTAAATTAAACAACTTATAATAAAAAAGCAAGTCCTAGTACATGTTATTTTCAACCTTATGCCCTATACTATAAAGTCCATTATTGCATAGCTTCGGGTAACAGTCAACTATTTATTTGTCAATAGGAGTAGCTATCTCTTTCTTTTATTTCTAGATCTCTCCAGCGTTTCAACTCTTAACGTTTCTAGATTATTCGTAACAATATTATAAATGCGAAAGTTCTGATGGATGGATGTTTGTTACTCAATTACGCAAAAACTAATGAACGGATTTGAATGAAATTTAGCACACAGATAGATCATGACCGGGAATAGCACATAGGCGGCGACTTTTTATCCCGCGGGATTCGCCAAAAATTTTTATAATGCAGCGGCCTGCACGCTGCAGCTAGTTATTATAAAAAATATTCCTTATAGGAATGCATTATATCGATAATGAACAATTTCATATGTCGATTGGAACTTCGCCGATTTTGGAGTGTCCGAGTCCACAAGATATTTTCAAGGTTGGATCCGCGCCTGGTTGAACCACCATTATTTACCAATTTTGTATTATTATTTTATTACCAATTATGTATTATAAGACTAGACACTAGTTATTGAAGTGAAAACTTCTATATGTGCGAGTTAAAAGGTTTGGTAGGCGAAAATCGTATGGGTTCGAGTTAGCACGCGTCAGCGTTATCAAATGCAAACGTTTAAGGTATGTCTATAGATATAGAAATGGATAGTGCGTACGAAGTTCGTAAAATGGGGTATTTTAACCCCAGGTGACGTCACTACAATATATATATATATATATATATATATATATATATATATATATATATATATATATATATATATATATATATATATATATATATATATATATATACTTGTAAATACAGTTTCATGTTTTCACTTTTGCCGGCAGTCCTCATGATTTCTTTTCAATAAAAACTTCTATAGGCGCGTTAGACGATTTTTGTACGAGAAAATCTCATGGGATCGCGTAATAACATGCTGTTGAAATAAAAACTTTTATATGCACGTAAGATTGATTTATAGTAGGCGGAAATCTTACAGGGTTCGTGTCAGCAACATTCTATTGAAGTGAAAACTCCTATAGGCGCGATAGTAGTTAGTAGAGAAAATCTTATGAGATCGCGTCAGTAACGCTATTAAAATAACAACTTTTGTAGGCGCGTAAGATGATTTGTAGTAGAAGAAAATATTACGGGGTTCAACCCGCTTACAAAATGAACTTTTAAGCTAACGCGTTCTACTATCATTTTTAAAAATATATAAACGGGTCAAAAAGGCGTACATATATAGAACTTGTAAAGCTCGACGTTTCGGCCAAGTTACATTGACCGTGGTCACGAGCAGACTCATCTGCTCCAGATGAGTATATACGCGTTTTTGACCCGTTTATATATTTTTACAAATTACAGATACAAAAAGGACAAATTACACTTACTGATCTAACCCCAAAGTAAGCAAATTATTTGCTTGTGTTATGGGTGTTAGTCAACGATACTAATACATCGAAATACATATTATATAAATACTGGAATGTATTTAATAAACACCCAAACCCGGAAATACAAACATTTATACTCATCACTCAAAAGTTGTCCCCGTCGGGATCGAACCCGAGCCCCGTCGATTGTATAGTCAGGGTCGCCAACAACTCGACCAACGGGGCGGGATAATCTTATGGATTCGCGTCAGTAATATATTGAATGTTGAATATTCACAAGAATATAAGTAGTGTCGCCGAAAAATCGATAGTTTTATTCTAGAAACGCCATAACGTCGATAGTATTGAACGTAAGCTGTAAGTAAATAAGCTATCGATTGCATCAATAGTATCAATCATTGGAGATAAACAAAGTATCGATTCTATCAATAGTATTGTTAGACAATATTGCATTGACTATCGATATGTTCGATACTATCGATAGTTTGTACAATCGATAGCATCGGTCAATATTAGAATAAAGTTGACTACCGATAGTTTTGATAGTATCGATACTATCGATAGTAATTGTGATTAATGCATTATTAAATAGCAATACTATCGATATTATCGATACTTTTGATAGTTTATTTTTAATCATGAATATTATCGATTATATTGCTGTTTATTAATAGTATTTTTCTTACTGAAGTAATGAAACTCTATCGATAATTGACTATCAAGCGGCAACACTATAAATCAAAGGTTTCGAGAGTCGGCATTCATTCCAAAATTTGTCTTGATATAGTACGTATTTCTCATACTTCTTGTGAAATTCAACGTCAATACTATACCCAGATTCTTATTTAAATCATGTACTACACATTCTCTTCCAAATAATAAGTGTTGAAGTACATAACTACTCCCCTCCAAGTAATATCGAGATAAAATTGAAAAAGTCATCTTGCTCTCGGGCTATACGGTCGCGGCGAAAACGCAAGACCGCGTGGCCCGAAAATCCACGCCGCGCGAATTTTGCCTTGCCCGTCGTGCCGCCACCACCGCCGCCGGTTCGCGTGACCGGACGGTAAGGGTTCCTAGTTTAATTCGGAACCCTAAAAAGCTAGCGTCCGACTCACCTGTTGGTTGGTGTCTTCCTGTATTTGATTCCAAAGAATTTGCTGGTACGTTTGAGCTTGAACGAAGATTGCTAAGGCGACGGCGTATAACGCTGACCAGCCCAGAACTTTCGGCCGACTGTACGCTGCGCGGGCGTGGCGTGTTATTAATTCTGCTGCTTCCGAAAGATCTGTTCGGAACGACCGCTGAAATCCCAATAATATACTCATACATTTTATGTGATTGTGTGTTTTTCACAGTAAGACCGTGCCCTAAAATAATTAACCTGTTAACGTACCCTAAGGGTTACAAACAGGGCCCTATTATTATGCCTCCGTTTGTCTGTCTACTACCCATCACAGAGCACTATTGCTTACATGGAGATTAAATAAATGGGTCCACCTAACGTTCCCACCACTGTAACTTATCTGAACCAAAATCAACAGCGGCAACTGTCCTGACAACACTGATGTGATGTGAACACTGATGTGAACTGTGACAACCACTGATTTGCGAGCTCAGGGTACCCTGGGGAGAAAATCAAGCTGCCTTGGAACCCTCTACGAGATTAATTAGAAGTATATAGGAATAAGATAATACATCCTGTTTCTTTCCCTTTTCAGCAGGAGACAGCAAAATGGTAAAATCATAAAAAATGCTACGAAATGAGACTTTTACAATCAGGTTAAGGCTAGCTCCTATTGCATCACGGTAGTTCAGAAAATTGAGGACCTACCGAAATGGCCTACTTAATTCTACTTTAAGTAGTATAACAAAATTGCTTGAAGGCATGGAAGTTTCCACGTGTTCTCACAAGGTCGGAGTAGTAGATTACACCGGATATACATCGGACACTATCAAGCATTTGACTACGTTCATTTTGCCAGAGATTACACTCTCAAAGAATATGATGTGCAGTTTGTTCATATTTACAATTTAATTTAGAACATTCAAAAAAGAAAAGGAACTTATTTAAACGAGAATAATTGCTAGATACAGGAAAAATTTACAAGAAGCGAGTTACTGCGGCTCTCATTCAATAAATAATCAAAAAGTTAAAAGCCAAATCCCAAAAGGGTGTCCATTCAAGTAACTTCAGTATATATCGCTCGGTGGTACGGTACCCCACGAGGAGCCCGACTTGCATTTAACCAATTTTTGATATCATAAAATAGTAACAGACAAAAAGTTAAACAGATGAAATAATGACTATCGCCTACAGGTAGGGTTAAAAATAATTATAGATTGTGTTATAAAATAATGCAGCTTTAATTAACTTCCATAAAAATTATATAACTCGTATTTTGGATGCTGGCAACCCTTAAATCAAGAAGTGGCACATGGCAACTACACCTATACTCCACTCTGCCTATCACGTATCAGCCTAATGATCTTTAAAGCCTACAAGTATGTACATAATCGTATTTGATTATATTATACTAGCTGTGCCCGCGACTTTGTTCGCGTGGAAAAAATTCTAAAATAAAAACCCGCATAGTTCCCGTTCCCGTGGGATTTCCGGGATAAGAACTATTCTATGTCCTTTCTTGAGTCTCAAACTATATTTGTACCAAATTTTATCCAAATCGGTTCAGTGGTTTGGCCGTGAAAGCGTAACAGACAGACAGACAGACAGACAGACAGACAGACAGACAGACAGACAGAGTTACTTTCGCATTTATAATATTAGTATGGATGTATATAATGTTTAATTTCGCTTTGTGTAATATATTGTGTCAATTAGTACCACCACTTTACCAACTCCTGTCAATACGGGAATGCTTGCCCATGTCATATTCCGGTTTGGGGAGTACACGCGAAATGTAGCGTTTACGAAATTGTTCATCACAATAATGTAGACAAAAAGGGGGTTTTTATAGTTTTATACTATGGACATTAGCCTATTTAACGTCAATTATGGATATATCAGCACCAAAGGTTCAAAGCCTATAAAAACTTCTCCAAGTACATTTTATAAGTTGGTCGACTATTACTTAAAAGCTTGTAAAGCCTTCTAAGTCGTGATAGTTTTCCTTTTTATTATATTTACTACTACTGTGGTTTTTTTACTACAGATAGAAACTATATGGCTTTCTAATTTACTTTGGAACCCTTAAAAGTACTAGTGTATCCACAATAGATTATATATCACGTACCTTAGTAGAAGCATTGGTATTTTTGTCAGCCGACAGGTTTATGTCAGCTAGCTGTGTGCTGGTCAAAGATCGACGGTGAAAGTATATTCCATACGGTACTGAGGGTAGCCAAAACGCCCAGAATGTAGCCAGTACTTGTGCTGGAAATAAAGTAACACTTCATTTTGAACTCCCTGATGGACCGGCTTCTTGTGAAGAATAAATCATCTGCCTCCCTGTCAGGCAGCTCGTAAATGACAAACGAAGGGAAAATGTGTAACACTTTCCTAACCACTAGGTGGTAGTTTTGTGTGATGCGTGGCGCGCGATAAATAAGTGTTTCAATCAATAAGAAGAACTTATGAATCTCTCGTGATCTGATCGTAACATTGCCGACATCATAAAACACTCGAAAATTTCATGAAATGATGCCATCTCTTGAAAATTTTCACTGTTCATTGGCCACGTCATAATGTTCCTTGATCAGATCAATGCTAACCGGAATCCGACAAATAAAAAAGGACTTTTTCTAATACTGACCAAGAAGGTGGCATGCTACGCGCAGTTTAGGTTCTCAGTTAGCTGTCACCACCGACCACACAACCCATAGACCCCTAATAACAGGCGAATGGCTTCTGTCAACACATCTGACTTATAGTTCCGATGTAAATGTCCATGCACCAATACCCAATCAGCGTCGACCAATCAGGTCCTCTGTACATCACTATCTTTCACTGTGGCCTTGAGTAAGCCAATCACGATGTTGCAGCTCAGCTCAGCTAGTTGCCAGAATGCATTCAATACGGAAAATCGAACATTAGGAGTCTATGGGCTGTGTGGTCGATGGCTGTCACTAATATAATTTCAATGTAATTTGTATGAAATGTTCTCTTTACTTCACCAAGGAACAAAGATACGTATTTTATAAATTGGTTAACTTTAACAAGGTAATCTGCATAGGTGTTGGCTGTGAAAGTTATTCTTCTTAACCCCCGACACTAAAATGAGGATTTTTAAAGTTTAGTGTTTAGATGTGCATGTGTTTAATTATACTTTTATGTATTTTAACTAGAGAGTATAACATATTACGTACTAGAGAAGTTATGCTAAGAAGTCATGTTCCATTTTGTTAACATTTCTGTATCGCTGAAAAGAATAATAAATCGTCCAATCAAAGTCAAAATTAAGCAACCAAGAGGTCGTGACTGCCGTAAATTTCATGGCGCTTATGCGTTTCATTCAACGAGCTCTGACGTAAGTGTAGTCCATTGGCTGCACTTTAATTGATTACATGTAGCGTGGCGAATGCCTTATCTAGTAAGTTAGTACATAGACGTCTTTGGTTTTTTAGCTTTGATCCTGTGCTAGGTAAAATCTTGAAACTTTTTGAACCACAAAAAATTATATTATTCGATTTGAACAATCGACTTCGCCTTAAAGCTCGATCTGAATAAAAATTGGCATAAAGTGACAACATGTAACTGAAATGATAAGTCTGTATTCGCTCTGTGCGCGACTTCAGCGCCATGGTACGTTTGAACTACAGGGGGCTATTGTAATATATTTTACTAAGTATTGAATGGCTGTTAGTAATAATAATATCGAATGATAAATAAAAAAATGCTTTTTTAATTAAAGGAAATATTTATAATAAATATTTGTTAATGTAAAGTGTTCTTGTGCATTAAAAAATAAAATGTAAGTATAGTTAATACCGAAAAAGTAGCATAGAAGTTAGCACACATAAAGATAGGTTAACTGAACTGACTGAATCGATTGACAAAAAATTGACATCAGACTCTGAATCGAAGTTAACTTGACACTCTTGATCAACTCTCAAATGAGTTACTGTCGGCGGATCTTCAGTAATCATTTCTTGCAATTCATTAACTTCAGGCTTACGATTGAGTGCTGAAGATGCATTTTTGTTCTGCCGGCGGTCCATTAAGCGCTTAAATCTGAAAAATTTATTACACAAAAGTTCATATTATTAGATTGTTGATAGTCACAAATTTTATTAGCGACAGTATTTGTATATAAAATAATATCTAAAATTTATAGTAATACTCTCCTATTTAGTTTTTAAATTATGTAAATTTCAATATATTATTACTCACCTATTCGTAACCATTAACTCATTAACTTTTCGAGATTTATAAGCTGTAGGAAATTTAGTAGGAATGTAGCTGGGACTCGATTCTATGTCAGACTTTTGGCCTCCAATAAAATGATCACTACAAATATAATCATGTGCCTTTGGAGTCCACAATGAGCCATCAATACTGCAAGGAAAATTGAAAATTTTTAATATTTATTATTTAAAATTTATGATCATTGATATGGATAATCTTTTTGTTTAATATAATAAGTGGCAAAGAGTAAATAAATCTTAAATAATTAATGAAAAGTTTATAATAAAAAAATTCAATCTTATTTTTTAATATATAATTATGCTAAATTTAAAAATGTTTAAAAATTTTTTTTTTTAAATTAATAATAATATTTCCTAGCATTTTCTAAACTTACTATTTTTTTAAGTTTTACTCCTTTCAAGATTTTTATTATTACGGATAGTAAGGTTATGATTCTACTTACTTTTGTCTCCTAACAGCGGCTATCCATTTTTTCCTTTGATTTATTTTCCAACTTGCTGTTGGAAATTTATAAAAATGACAAGCACTTTTTCTACCTGTATTCTTACAACTTACAACACAACAACTTTTGTGACTCATTTTACGTTATTTTATTTAAATAAATTTTAAATAACAATTCACTTGTATATTTAGCTAACTCGAAACATAAAAACAGCCCCCCGTAGTACCGGATATAGCCACGGGTGGCGCTGACGGTAAATCAGTTTCTCCCCACCATGGCTTCGCACGGAGCGAATAGCTCGACAACGGCTTGACCGATCTTGATGAACTTGGAACATAAAACTTTTATGTTAATTTGTAGGTACTACTATATAAATCTGAAGCGTCTGTCTGCACGTTAATGTTTTGTTTGAATTACGTGATAAATGTGCGTTTACCACTCACTAACTAACGTTTATATAATTCAAGCAAGGCTTGACTAATCTTGATGAAAGTGGTATACAGCGAGAACATGTGATTGCACAAATGATACGCCATATAAATCACCTCAAATATTAATTCAGTAATGATTTATTATGATTTTATTATTTTGTTCTGACATATTTTATATTATTTCTTTAAAATTGATATTTAAAACATATTGTTTGAATTCGAAATTTAATAATCAATTATTTTAATTTAACAATCACATCAGTTACACAAGCAACATGAATTGTTGACATTTTTTCCCTTTCAATTTCAATTTTGGTAGTCTTTTTCACAGTGCACTATTAAAAAATTAGTAATAAATTTTTTGACACGATAGGACGAGGAATAGTCACGCGATTCTCGCACGTAGCATGAAATAGCAATGGAAGTATCCAAATAACTATGTTAGTAACTGATACCTGCAAAAGTTATATAGTTTAAGTCCCTGTAGTCCATAACATCAAAGTGTGTAAGTAGTTGTGAGGTAACTCCCGAGAGGAAACGGCCATTGAGTGCTGCAATCCGAGTATACGCAGAAACTACCGAGTACCTCGCGGAATCCACCTAAAACAACATTTAAGGTAGAGTTGCGAGAGACAGAGAGAGAGAGGTGAGAGAACACCACATGTATAATGTATGATCATTATACATGTGGCGTTAGACTCGCCACAAGACAGCAATGCACCATTAACATCTTTGGTGTCTTGATGGTTGACTTTTCCATTTGCTTGTTTGCTATCTTATGATATAAAAAAACATTAAGGTAGGGTTAATTTTCAGACATCGAGTTGGTGTGGGTGAAAAATTATGTTAATTGCTTGTTAAAATTAATTTGCGTTTCGGAAACCGCCGCGCTGTGAGACTTACACATTTCCTTACATATTATGCCGCGGCTAGCAAGTCTCGACGTTCTATCGTGTTTATGTGTGTGAATGCCCTAAGCGCATCGACTTTACGTGAATTGGGGGGCAGTTTCTCCTTTACCTTTGCATAAATGTAGGTCAGATATGCTACCTCCGTGGCCATGTATAACCCATAGAGAAACTGGGACACTTGAAGCCATTCTGTACTCGAAGTCCATAACAATACTGCGTATACTGATATTCCGCTAAGACCTGAAACATATTAATACGTGGAGCGAAAACTTTAAATTGTGCATGCAAATTTCATAAAAAGGGGTCCACCCTTTTTAGGACAAAAAGATACTAGGACAAAGGACAGAAAGATAATATTTTTAACCGACTTCAAAAAAGGATCAGTTTGACCTGTATGTATGTAATATTGTTGGAAATGGATATTTGATTAAGATGATTTACTTAGGCTTTAAAGAACGTGTGCTAAATTTCGTAAGTATATATATGTTTGTTCACTTCGGAATCTAATAAACATATCGAGATATAATCAAGTATATTCTAGCTTACGAAACCATCCAAGTTTCATGAAAATCAGTTCAGTAGTTTTTGAAAAGTATCTCCGAAGGGGTAGGCAGAGGTACAACAAGTAGACCCACAATTAGCCGAAGATCTAGAGACCCACAAATGTGATAGACGGCAAGCCTATCGCTAACCGGGCACTTTCCAATCCCAAGCAACATTGTTTTTATCAGAAAACTGAAAAAAAAACACATTTTTCAAATTACCCGACCCGCGACTTCATGTAGCCAACGCCATCGTTGGACCACTAGACCACAGAGGCGAGTAGTTTTTGAGATATATGGGTATAGTTGACATTTATTGACTTCGGTTTTTTTAATTACTCCTATTATGTTATTTTCAACCGATGAAAAAACGGGTCATTAGTTTGACATTAATATTGCTGGTATTGAAACATTTTTAACACAATATTTGTTAGCTGATAACACTTGTACTGTTTCACAATAAGTTTTTAAATTGAAAACATTTTTAAATTGAAAATATATTTATTTAAGCGTCCAAAAACGTGTACTAAATTTTGTAAGTGTATGTATGTTTATACACGAATTTTTCGGTAGCTAAATGCCATACCGGGATAAAACTTTTTAAAATGTCCCCTAAAGTTGCTGAAAAATTCAAAGCGCTAATTTTATAGTGCCCCGAAGCTTCAAATATTGATTTTGCAAAAATCACCATTTTGAGCAATTTTTCGATTTTTTATTCGTTTTTAATAAGATTTTTTTAAATCTTTATTTTTTCGATAAAGAAATAATTTTTTCAAGTAATTGGATAAAAATCAATTTTTTTTTTAAATTTCTTTAAAATTTTTCTTTTAATTTTTTTAATGTCTTCAGAATGCTATTTTTTCTGATCAAGGCAACTGCCTTAGTTTCAAATCTCATTTTAAAAAATCAACAAAAAAAAAATCGATACATTCCGCGGATTTCGGTTTTTCTTCACACAAAATTTGATTTTTTGTATTGTTTCTAGCCTAAATTGACAGACAGACAGATATACCCATATACACACACACCCACCTCCGACCACCTCTGACCGACCGAGCAACCTCCAAGTGGTCGCTTTGGGTACGCTGACGGTTAAACAGCAGTCGAAAACAATCGATAAAATTTGTAAAAAAATTCATCATCAATAGATTTGTTTCCCATTTTCTTGAAAAATTAATCTCAGATCGAAAAAAAAAAGATTTTTGAAAAAAAAACAAAAATTTTCATTGAAAAACGAAAAAAAATCGAAAAGTTGCTCAAAATTGTGATTTTTGCAGACAGACAAACAGAATTTGAACCTTCGGGGCACTAAGAAAAAAAAATTGCAGCGTTTTGAATTTTTCAGGGGTTTTAGGGAACACTTTAAGGTTGAAAAATTACCGACGATATCCTTCGTTCATACATTTTATCCAAAAGTTATATCAAGTTATCCAAATATCCTTCATTATGCGAATTTTTGCCTTTTTTCCAGTCAAAGTTTCCAATTGAAAAAAAATTTTTTTCAACAAAAGCTATTCAAGGTATCTTATTGAGAATATCGCGTAGCTTTCAAAACCCTCCTTCGATTTACTATACGATTATTATTCCCAGAGTTATTGATTGTCAAAGTCGAAAAGTACTTTTTACTTTGACTGGCGTTAACTCCGCAGCAAATCATTGTACAGGTTTCTTGATTACGTCAAATTAAAGGCCAATAAATTTTCTAAAAGTGCTGTTGAAAGAAATAATAGAAAAATATTTTTTGAAGCCCGTAGACCTAAATCTATCTAAAAGATCTAAAAGTGCTTTTGAAAGAAGTAATAGAAAAACATTTTTTTGAAGCTCGTAGACCTTTTTTAAGACGAGAAAAAATAGGACTTTTACATTTTTACAATTCGCTTATGTTTTTGCTATACGATCATTTTCGGCGGAGTCATAACTCGTTGAAAATCACCCAAAAATTTAGATTTCTTATATCCTTTAATTTTTGTTACTAGTGTATTTCAGAAACGAGTCCCTTATCGAAAAATTGTTTCGTAAACCTAATATATTTTTTAAAAACCTATCTAACGATATATTACACTATAAGGTACGCGAGAAACAAAAATCCCATTTTACTAATAGAGTAGCTACCCTAAAAAAATCAATATTTTATATTACCACTTTGTGACCGTTACCAATAATATGTATATTCATGCCCAATTCCAGCTTTCTAGCATTAAGGATACCTCTGAGCAATCGTGCGGACGGATGGATATAGCGAAATACGAGTAATAAGGGTTCCTAGTTTACTTCGGAACCCTAAAAATTGTTTAGCACAAAAACTTTTAATTTGACACTGATAATGAAAATGGTGATATACAGGTTGTCCCAAAAAGTAATGTCAAGTGGAATTCTTCCACTTAAACAAATTAAATTTTTTTAAGTTGTTCAGGTGGAAAATTCTCGAAAACACAGAAAAAAAATTCATAACAAAATCGCTGAACATACATAGGGGTGATTTGGATACCCCAAGGGATGCCCTATCTCTGGAATTCCGCTTGACACTACTTTTTTAGACAACCCGTATAACTTATTAATGTTTTAATGTCAACAAAATGAAGGTTTTGTTTAACTGTAACACTTAAATAAAATAACAGAAGTCAATAAAATTAAGTCTCAATATTTTTTTTTTATAATTATTCCTGGCGGTAAATTTTATTTCATCATTTTTAAAAAAAACGTAGAAATAAAAGAACAAGTGTATTATTTAATAGTTTCAACTAATAAGATTATTCCAGTTGATCTAGTATTTGTCACTCCAAAAGACACGCAATAGATATTAAAACTCAAAATCGCTTGTGTTCTTTTGCGTCCGTATTGAGCTTCATGTTGATAATTCGCCTTTTGTGAATTTTGCAAGAAATAAAATGTAATTTTGCCTCTATGTGTACAGTAAACTATTAAATAAAATAAATAAATAAGTCCGTCAGTAGTCGCTCAATCAGATCACCTTAACTTTTTGAATATTTTTATGAATTATTACTAAGATAACATTTGCCAGACTAAGACAGTTAAATTGATATGTTAACAAAGATTAGTATTGTGTAAAGAGACTTAACTGAATACATATTAAAGATAATTTAAATCGAACATAATCTACATTTTATACCAGACATCTTAATCAGCGTTATTCATACACAAGTAATTGCCTTGTTGGCTCAGATAGTTATACAAGATAACGCTTATCACAGCATTAGTGATAACAAATGTCATTTTAGTAGATTTAAAATGCATCTATCTAAAAAAGCTTAACAATCTAAAACGAATTCTTTCATTACAAATCTCAAGTACATTTCTTTTAAAATTGTATCATTTGTATCGCCAGATAAAATTAACATTATCACAACAGTTCTCTTGCGGAGTAGGCAGAGTAATCCGCACGTCAATAGAAGCCTCGTTTCACCAATATTCACCACTTTCCCGGCTGATGAAATGGATATTGTAGATAAATTTCTATCGCCACATTTGTAAATATTAACAACTATCTGCTGCTCGTTAAGCAGAATTGACTGGTTTTCGGGCTTTCTAACTACTGCTAATGTTAAATAGCAGTTACATATAAAGAAATCTGTAAACTGGTTCACCCTGCAGGCCACTGTTAAATTGAGGTATATTGAGCTCAACGAAGTAAAAATTATACCTGAACATGAATTTTAGAACTCAAAGTTAAAAAATCTAAAGTTTGTAAAATATGTATATTTTGAAAATGATGATCGGTTTTCATCTTTTTAATGGCATTCAAAGCAATTTTTGAACTCTGTTATTTTATTTAGCTACAAAATCTGTCATTTTGCGTCATTGATAAATCCCGAACGAATCAATCGATTTTAATCCGATTTACGGTATTTGGCGCAATTCTTTAAATAGAAAAGCCGACTAGGTTTTTAAATAAATCAGTATATTAGCCTGAAAGTTATTTTATTTTAAAAATATGAAGTAAGTTTGCTGTAAACGTAATTTTAATATTTTAATTTTGAAACGGCATTCGACGTAGTTTTTTAAGTACTACAATACTGTAGAAGATACAAAAATGATTGGTTGAAAAACTTTAAAGTTAGGTCGCAAAAACATTTTTTTTCAAAAATTTTCGTCAACGGTAACTCCCGAATGGATAGACCAATTTTGATGCAATTTAATCATTGGGCGCACTTTTTGAGGAAAAGAGCTGATTATATTTTATAAGAGTGCGTTCAGAAAGTTTATCTATGGATATTATCAGTGGATTTATAGAAATGGTATGGGTGGAAACTATGAAAAACAGATGAATTGAGCTCTGATTTTTAAATAGAAACATAAACGCTTAAAATTACATTGAGAATGTTCTTGTGTTTGTGTTTTATATTCATCCATCTGCACAAAGCATTAGCTCCGATGTCACGTTAATGCATGGCAATACGCATTCGCATTCAACTTTTCGGACTAGGAAGTACTTGGCAATGAAATATATCCGGGTGTTGTACTGACCTGCACATTTACCGGATCTGAACCCCGTAGAGCATGCATGGGATATGCTCCAGAGGCATGTTTTAGAGGATTTGGAGTGACAAAAACCCAACAGTTAAAGGATATTCTAAAAAATTTTTTTGTAAATCAAAAACTATGTTGAGAGGACTTTTATTATTTTCAAGCGTTCCTAGTTTCAATAGCCTTATATATTCCTGCCGCAATAGCATCAGTGCTTGGCACTGTCGTGTTCTAGTTTGGAGAGTAAGGTAGCCGGTAAATTTATGCATGTGGCATGAAGACCCCGCAAGGATAGCAACACATCATTAACATATTTGGTAGGCTTTGATTGTCTCTTTCCACCAGGAGAGTTATCGTGCTTGTTTGTTATCTTATGTTATAAAAAAAACCTGTAAACCGATTGCCCTGCAGGCCATCCCTGAAACTTCCTGCTAAATTGAGGTTTTTAAAGCTGAAAGGAACAAAACCTATACCTAAGCATAGATTTTTTCAGAGTTCAAAAATCTAAATTTTGTTAAAAATATCATCATTTGATTTTTGAAAAGCCGTATATTTTGGAAACGATGATAAATTTTAATCTCTCATTCAACACAATTTTTGAGCTCTAACATGTTTTCTTAGCTGAATAATGTCGAAGTAATGTCAAAAAACATTTTTTTAACTTCCCACTATGTATGGTAGATAAGGAAGTTACTGATTTTTAACTTCCCACTATGTATGTAGATAAGGAAGTTACTAATTTTTTTACCCCGATTTTCGAAAATCGAATTTTCACCAGATGTCCACGTTTTGAGGTCCTAGGAACCTTTTCCGACTATTTTCACGATGACGTCAGTATGTCCGTATGTGTGTGTGTTTTTGTTGGTTGTTTAACTAGATAGGAGAATGCGTTAACGCACTACGTACTCGTAGTGTCAGACTCCTCCTGTAGAGAATGACTACAGGCCCTACCGACTATACTCCCTTCCTCGATTTCCGCGACCTGATTCCCCCACGGAACTGCCGTTAGGCATTACTTCGTGAGGGTGGTCCAGCATGGTTGCTCTTCCTCAACTGATGTTTGGTGGGCAGTTTAAAATTGCCCGTTTTCTTCTACGTCTCTCCTGTTCCCTCTGCCTTAGTTTTTTAGCACTTGCGTTGCAAAGCTACTCGTAGCTTCCCATTTCTCTTCCGATGACAGCATTTCATCAACGAGATTTTCCGGTGAGATGCATTTTCCAAAGGCGTCAATAGTTGAGTTTTCCATGTTTTCGGTTTGCCCAACCATCAACCCGCGTAATCAGACGATGTGTCCATCTGTGTTTTGATTTGGACCTTTTTGCCATTGCGCCATGTGTGTATGTGTGTGTGTGTGTGTGTGTGTGTACGTAAACATATCACAACTTTTCCGGCTTTACATACTTTTTATTACGATCGGCTGGACCGATCGAAACGCGGTTGATAACGTTCGATTGGATTCCGCTCAACTTAGACTTCCTGAAAATTTAAACCGATTCGGTCCAGGAGATTTTGAGAAATTTTGAAAAAATACCAAAAAAAATGTTGGCGAAACATTTTTTAATGTAACTTCCAGATTTATGTACCCACCGATTAAGTACAAAAACTAATCAGCTCTATCCCTCAAATATAATACATATAATATAATACATAAATTGCATCAAAATCGGTTTATCCGTTTGGGAGTAATCTTTGACGAATAATTTTAAGAAGTGTTCTTTCGACATACCTTCGAAATTTTTCAACCAATAATTTTTTGGTATTCTACTATATTTTAGTAGGTACTAAAAAAAATACGCTAATGTTTCAAAAATCAAAATCGAATCTAATTCTCAAGAGTTACAGCTCTTCAAATATTAAGATTACGTTGTTTTTAGCAAACTTACTTATTTTTTTTAAATAACTTACAAGTTAATTCACCGATTGACTTAAAAATCTTATCAGCTTTTCTCCTTTAAAAACTGCATCAAATTCTGTTTATTTAATCAAAATCGGTCAATATGTTTGGGATTTATCAATAAAGAAAATTAAAAATAAAATTTTTTTTTGACATTGCGTCGAATTTTTTCAGACTATCAATTATCTAGCAATATTTTAGATCTCAAAAAGCTAAAGCAATATTTTAGATCTCAAAAATTGAGTTGAAAGCCATCATCGTTTTCAAAATATACAGCTTTTCAAAAATTATATACCTACCGCCATTTTTAACAAAATAGATGTTTGAACTGAAAAATCTATGCTTATATTTTTTACTCTTTTGAGCTTAAAATAATTTAGTGGGAAGTTTCAGGGGTGGCCCTTAGGGTCATCCGTTTACACATTATTTTAATTTTCATCATTGACAAATGCCAAATAAATCAACC
The DNA here is from genome assembly GCA_036924255.1 of Apodemia mormo. Taxonomy (NCBI): domain Eukaryota; kingdom Metazoa; phylum Arthropoda; class Insecta; order Lepidoptera; family Riodinidae; genus Apodemia; species Apodemia mormo. Next base: position 39,905,812 of record JAUPFN010000001.1, on the reverse strand, counting down.
GATTTGATGCAGTTTTTAAAGAGAAAAGCTGATTCAATTTTTAAATCAATTGGTATATTAGCCTGAAAAATAATTTAAAAATATTAAAGACAGTTTGCTGTAAACAACAAAATAACTGTGACTTGAAAACTTGATTCAATATCGATTTTTGAAACTGCATTTGATGTAGTTTTTAAGTACTAAAATATTGTAAAACGTTGAAAAATTATGAGTTACAAAATCTCATAGTAATGTCGAAAATACATTTTTTCAAAATTTTTCGTCAATGATAACTCCCGAACGGAAAACCGATTTTAATGCAATTTATGCATTGGACGGACTCTTTTTGAGGAAAATTGGTACATTAATTAATTTTTTGAGGTTTTTTTGGAAATCTCTCAAAATTTCCTGGAGCGAATTGGTTAAAATTTTCAGGAAGTCTAATTTGAGCGGAATACAATCGAATGTCATCAACCAAGTTTTGATCGGTCAAGCCATTCATACATAATACATATATACATACTGACGTCATAGTGAAAATAGTCGGAAAATGTTCTTACAACCTTTAAATGTGGAGATTTGGTGAAAACTCGATTTTCCAAAATTGGGGAAAAATCAGTAACTTCCTTATCTACATACTTAAGTAGTGGTAAATTAAAAATACGATGGGAACACGACACATAAATATAACTCGTATTTGAAAAAAATGTTAGTTACGCTTTTTTGATAAAAGGGTAAAATATGTAATTGTATTAAGCTACTAAATGACGCTCTTTACATTTGGTCAGATATTTTGTTACTCACAATATAGTTTTAATCCCGATGTTTGTCTTCAATAAACATTAAAATTAACATGTAGGTATATAATATGTAGACAAAAAAAGAATAAAGTCTGCTATTATTTATAGGTACAACCTTGAACTGAAATTGCCATCAATAGACTTCAGATACAGTAATAGAATCACTAAGTGATGTGTCATTCTTGTTGCTTGTTTTTGATTTTCTCTTAGGAAGTACTTTTCTAGCCATTAGATCGTAAAAACTTAAAGCCGGCTACACAAATTCTTCTTGTTGTGATTTTTTTTGGATGAAAGTTGGATCAATCCATGTGTTGTGGTTTAGTGGCTCAAAAATTGTGTGGCAAATGCCTTGCCTAGTGTGTTAGTACATAGAAATCTCTGTATGTAATAGAGAGAAACTTCAAAGTGCGTGAAAGTAGACTCAGGTATTGTACCTGTGAAGTGTTCCACTTCACATGGATAAAATGCGACATTTCCACAGAGGTAGGACAAAAAATATTTTTCAAGACTTAGTCCATGTAATGCAATATAAAATGTATACTTGTGCCAAATTACGGTTGTTTAGTAATAAGATCCTTTAAGCTAAGCTGTGTATGAGTAGATGGACATACATAGCAAAACTATAAGGTTTCTTTGGAGACTAAAGAACCCTAAAAAGAACGGATATAAAAAAATTAGAGCAGGCACCTCAACACTCACACTACAAGAGTTTCACTACAGTAAGAACATGAGTGCACTTCACGCATAGCAGATCTTTTGAGGCGCTTTTCAACATTGTTTACAATTGTTGCCCTGAGCTTCTTTGAAGAATAGATCAACTGCCGTTCTGGCAGGCAGGTCGTAAAAGCTGCGACTGGCTATATGTGTCACTACCATCATGACTACTAGATTGTAGAGTTCTACAAAGTCTCGTCCGAGTATTTGGTACCTGCGCCTTACCTATTCCTGCCGCAATAGTATCAATGCTTATCATTGTCATGTTCTAGTTTCGAGGAAAATGTAGCAGGTAGACTTATGCATGTGGCACTGCCATCCCTCCACACAGATAACAACACACCATTAACATCTTTTCTCTTTCCATTAGGAGAGAGCCATCTGATTGTTTGCTGTCTTATAAAAAAAAAATACTTGATCTAGAGATAAATTATCACTTTTGCCCCTATTATATTATATTTTATTCTATGTGTAAATGTAGAAATGTAGTTAAAAAAGTTTCATTAGAATCTAATGGAAAGAAGTAGGCTTCTTAAACACAGAAGAAAAAATTTAAACATATAAATAATGTAATAATGTAATAATATAAATAATGTGAGTATAAGGTTAGGTTTTATAATTTATATTACTTATCCTAAACTTTTATTCTAATAAAAATTTAATAATTTTGAAATATTTCTTTTAAAATAAATTTATTGACAATCATATAAAAGAAAATTATTATAAAAATGGATTACAGTCATAATCAGTATCTATAATGTTTACAGTTGCTAGTTGCTTAAATCTGCTTCATTGCAAAATGATTGAATTACAATAGTTATAGGTATGTAAGGTTAGTTATATAAATAAATATCGAAAAAAAGATGACAAAGAATAGTCTAGTTATCAGCACATTTCCTGAGTGCTGACTGTGACTTGCGCAGAAGTGAATACTATAATGTCTGTATTACAGCTCATTTTTCCATGCGCAAAGCGATCTTGAGTCCTTAGTGGTGCACTCAATAACTGTGCCACTATTCACTAACTATATGAATTGTTTTAAATAAGATACAATGTGTAAAAAAACCTGTCCAATAGTCAAAGGCATTTTTGTGCAGCCTAATAACAATCATATACAAAAAAAAAAATAACAATCATGTACATTTGGTTAATAGGTAAAACTCACTTAATATAGTTTTGGCTGATGTTGAGTTATTGATATAACATATCAATTAAAAATTATATCTTGACGAAGAGGAAAAACTCATTTACTACATTTCTTTCTGAAAGACAGACAGGAAATACCTAATTCATTGAAATGTAGCTCAACATTTTAATGTTATTTAATGAGTTTTCCAGTATTACAATGTGTGTGATATATGCTATTAGTTTGCAATTTAGTAAGGTAATTTTCTGCAGATCAAAATAAATAGTCTTAAATGATATTTCAACTATTGCAATGGCAACAAAAATGCCAGGCAAAAAAGGCCACAAACATAGATTTGAACACAGGACTTATTCAACAAAGTGCCATACAGTTTGAAATATTTGCTAAACTTTAGCAAAATTGAAAATACAAGGATTTCAAAATAACCAATGTTTATTTCATATGAATAAATACATGCACACCATAGGGCTAACAGACATTTCACTATGTACAGTGTGCCTAAACCATGAGGAAACTCCCCACCATGTGCTATATGAATGCATGGTAGTTCAACATCTAAGGACCTAGTTCTTCAAAGAGAATAAAACATACAAAAAGCGATTTAAGAATCCTTTTACAGTACTAGACCTCTGGAATGAGCTGGGTTGATAGGAATAGCCACTATACCTTTGCAGACAATGGTCTGTAGTGTGGCTAAGTGCAGTATAGCCCACCGTGAATATTCTATTCTAATAGATAAATAGACCCCAATATTTTTATTTTTATAAATAACAGTAACATTTCTTTATTTATATTGATAACATCATAACATCATTAACTACTTAATAAGCCGGCCCTTTCAGGTCAGCCTGGGCTTATTTACATATTGTATACTCAAAGCAATATATCAAAATAAAAAATAACTTACCTGAAAGGATGATAACTGGCTTGAATCTTAAAAAGTCCGTAATTAAAAAAACTATTACGAGGAGGGCTAAATACGAATATGTTCCTACTGGATAAATTTCTCGATTTAATTGATCTTCGGTTATATTGCGCCATTCTCCTAATAAAAATTGGGTCACGAAAGGTTCTGAAGGTCGGATTTCTCTCAGGGTTCCAAAAAAACAAAGTACAAGTGTGATTTTCAACCAGCTCTGCATTGTTTTGCCTTCTAATACGGGCTACTAACTGTCGTCGAATGAATTTTAGACGTCTGAACGTTATGATTGCTTCGTTCAGCTTATTGAGATATTCTTGCTTAATTTGCATTATATTTCATAAGCATCATAAAGTACTTAGAAGCATTGACTGCTATGATTGATGAATCAACGTACGTATCGATAGCAAAAAGCAAAGATTACAGTGTATATTGTAGGCACTAAAAAGTATTACCTAACTTTTACCAAGTGATTTTTGTCTTTTTTTAATGCCTTATTAGACATTGTTCTTTTGGATTTAAACAATAATAAATTTTATTCATTGTTCTACTACTTCAGAGTATTGTAAAAAAATCGCGCATTTACAATATTATTATTTTTATACGTAAGGTATATGTCAACATTTTAGGTTAATGTTTATTATTTATATGCGTTCCATTCCAACTGAGAATAGGACTGTAACTCGGACAGGAGTTGCAGTGTTGCCAACTTTATTTTTACCAACCCACCAAAAGAGGCCGTGTAAACCACCAGAAACCATTAAAACTTAGCGCCCTCTCAAACCATCAGAATTCCACTAGTCTATGCCAAAGCCTATGACTACCTACCTTAATTTAACTTTAAAATAAAACAATAACAACATAATTATTATCATGAAATAATTATTTAATGTTAAAAAGAAAACAATTAGATACCTTTCTAAATACATATTAAAGATGATCATCTTCCAAAGAATCGGCTTCATCTTCTTGCTCTATTTGTAAAGAATACATTTCTTTTGTGCCAATTTTTTGTATCACTAAATTAGGCAATAAGTAGTTATTACAACATTTGTCATAACGTGCTAAGCCTGCACGAATTGTAAGTATTGAAGAAAGGAGATTGAGAGTATCTCTGCTTAGACTTGACAATTACGTTAATTATACTAAATAATCGCTTTACATATATCTGCATTAGAGTGCGGTAAAACTAATATAGATACCGCAAATGTGGATAATTCTTGAAATTTATTTTCACCTACTATATCTTCAAATTTCATTACCTCGTACGAAAATTCTTAAGTATTTTTTGTATTTTTCCAGCTTAGTAGATGTATTTGACGCCATTGCTCATTGATTTTTGCAATATCTTCCTGTTTTTTTATTAAAATGCAACATCAATCCAGTAATCGGTTCTTTGTTATGAGACAGTGCGTTTTCTACACTGATTCCTTGAATACTTTTCATCTATTTCAAGTTTTTTTTTGAATGTTGCATATGCTTTTTAGATAGGTAATCCATGATTTTTTAAATCTCCATAATGATTCCTTAATAATGAACTACTTAGTTTGCTCTTAGCTACTGGACCACTAGTGCTTTCGACTACTTGCAACCAATCCTTTAAATCTGAGTCACGTAACTACAAGGATTTATAACGATATAATTTCGATATTTTTGCTGTTTCGTGATTGGTTCCCTGCGTTTCATGCTGTTTCGTAATTGGTTCCCCAACTAGCGCTAGAACACAACGTCATAATATCATATACCATAACCAATCACAACGGCGCAAATATATCGAAATCATAACGTTTTAAATCCTTGCATAACTATCAATCACGAAACTTTTTAGTGCACTGTGGCTTGGGCATTAATAATTAAATAACTTTTAGAACTTTATTTTTAAAATATTTTTTCAAAGCTAGTACTGTTTACTGAACTGGCTGAGTAAATAAATAACCAATACGTCTTTCAAATCAACTCAAACTAATAGTATTACAAATAAAGTTCATGTTCGTTCACTCAAGAAACTCATAAGCAATTTTCGGGGAATACCCGACAGGCTTGAGCTAGGTGTCGTTTACACAACAAAAAGTATTTTAAACTAAATAATTTTTAAACTAGAAAGTATACTTTAGTATTTTATGAGTTGTGTTAGTGGATAAATTCGTAACTTACCGCTAACTGAAGAAATCTAATCCACTAAAAAATCCACTAGCCGCTAAAACAAATATTTTCCCGCCGAAACACGTGTCTAAACTACCAGATCTAGTGGAAAATCCACTAAGTTGGAAACACTTAGTCAGGATGACATATTGTTCCGCAATCCCATTGACCTCTAAATATATGGACATGAAATAGCTACAGAAAAAACGTGTCATTTATAGACACAATATGGCTGCCGTGTTAACATTATTAAGGATGTCCAGAAAGTAACATTTATGTTTTATCGATAAACGTTGTTTCCTGATTTACGTATTTTCAACCAAAAAATATGTTATTGTATTAGAGGTGATCTTTGACGTGTAAGAACAAAATCTAAACATAATTTACTAGTACCTATATTGATAACGATTTAAACGTTCCCAAAAATATTGAAACGCAAAGTAGGTCGGTACTAAAACGTTTATAGTAAATAAAATTTTATATTAATCAAGCTAGACAATAAAATAAATTAAAGTATTTTCACTAATAATTAGGCTTTAGATTTACTTCTGTTAGTCTCCAGTATTCTGTGCTTTAGTTGACTAATTCTGAGGTTCTAGGACACTTCCGACAATTTCATACGTCAGTATATATGACGTCTTTGTTGTGTGATTATATTCGTATTAGCACCTGCATGGTTGCAGTACTACCTACCATTTTAAAATTCCAATAAAAACGATCCCTGGACTCACTCAAACAAATAGTAAATTGATAAAGAGAGATCGAGTTGACAAATCAAAATGTCAACGTAAATTCGTTATTTTGTGACATTCGATCACAAATAAACAGATTCAAGATTACGACTTTAAAAGTGGCTAATAAGATAAAAATAGAAATGAATATGTGGTCTTATTTTGTCCAATCACAGTCAACGTACGCATGCGTCGTGTTACGAAAACGTCTTAACTTATAGGGGATATTTCTAAGGGCCTAACATAATTTTACGAGTTGTCGTCGATAAAGCGGAGCAATAGTAGCAATAGAATTAAATCATAGCGTACAAAAATAAGGTTGATTATTGTAACGATATTTTCATGACGTTGCAATATTTTTTGTGTTTCTGTTTATATAATTATCATTCTTATGCGTTACCATACATTTTCTTGAGCCACCTTTGTAGGCAACGCTGAATCTCATTATTTTTATCGACGTAAGCAAAGCTAAAATTATAAAAATAACACAAAGTTACATTTTAGTTACAAATTAGTTCTAATTTTAGTTTTAATGACCGCTCACACCACCAGCCATTTTCGCATTTTTTTCTAAAAAAACACGGACCGTTACGCGCACACGTTCCGAGTTCGTTCCGGTGGACCGTGGTCACAAAAATGATTTATGAGTTGCTTGGATTGAATCAGATACTGTAAAGCGTATATTTTTTAAGAGGTCTTGAGCACTGCAATAAACTGGTATGAGAATTGTTTAATTTAAATGGGTTAAGCTACGAAATAATTCAGGTGTAATACGACACTTTGAGAAAAATATGTATTTGTTAGTCGAGGATTTTTAATTAAAAAATTATATAAAAAAATATAAAAAACATAGGTCATCGCTTATGCTTTTTATATTTTTTTATATAATTGGTAAACATATACATACGGAAAAAAATAAACAACATATATTATAGTACAAAAATATTTATTTACATAAATATTAATATATTTTTTTTCATAAGTAATACGTAGTTTTTTTCGAAATTTTTAAATAATTTATTTCTTTTTCAATTTTACAGCTATGTTAATTTTTTTTTAAATATTGTTTAGGATATTTCACATTCACATCACATGATTTATTTTGAGATCATAGATATCAACACTAAAATTTACGAAAATAAATAAAAATGGTCGGTCGTTCAAGTTGGTCGTTAACGAAAAATATGTTTTATTAATTGATATTTACGGTTTTTTTTAAATTATTATCTAAAATGTTAGATCTTGAACTAATCTTGATTACAAATAAAGTTTATTTGTTGATTAATACGCCAAAACACTTTTAAATTAACTTGTAGAGATGGGTTAATACCGATATTTCTCAAGATTAGGTGATACTAATATATTCACTTTCAAATATTATAATGTCTTAACTAATATGTCAGTATTAACTAATATTTCACTGTAATTTGGACCTTAAAGAAACAGTAATAAGATCTGATACTGATACGGCAGGAAAATATCTTAACTAATATTTCACTGTAATTTGGACCTTAAAGCAACAGTAATAAGATCTCATACTGATACGGCAGGAAAATATCTTAACTAATATATCAGTATTAACTAATATTTCACTGTAATTTGAACCTTAAAACAACAGCATACTGCAGGAAATACGTCTGTCTCATTCGTACGTACGACGCGGCGTATCGTGAAAATATTTTAATATTTTCACGAATCCGAACGGGCGCCAATCTAGTGAATCCGAACTATTCCGAATATCAAATGATATTATCCGATTCATTTTGGATACCCGTTACAGATATTAGGCGAATATGAAATATTAGCATATTACAGTTCGCCGGATTACTAATCCACGAATCCTTTCAATATTACTATTATCTTAGCGAATACTAATATATCAGTCACACCATTATTAACCTGTATCATAAACTGCAACCAACACATAACACACACAGCACGAATCAAAATGGCGGACTAAGTTCTTTCATTTTTCCCTAAGAGCGTATTTGAAAAAAGAATGCCAATTTGATGTTATTCTGTACAATGTTTCGTTCAAAAACGATAAAATACCATAGAGTATTGTAGTAAAACTGGTAAATAGTGAAAATATTGTTTTTTTGGATAAAATTAGCGTTGGTTTATATCCAGTAGAGCTTGTAACTTTATTTTGGCCGAAGTTTTTGTCACTGTGATAGCGTCTTTCGATGGATAGCATTCTTGTTTCGCATGTTGCACTTGATAATAGGTTGGAAATACAATTGCATTATTTTTCTTAACACTTTCCCTTAAAGTATTGTATTGCCATTTGTTTAGCTTAAGTGATAAAAATATCCCCAAAGCCTCATCCGGAGAAAAACAGGTTTGGTTTCTTTAACAGATACGCACCCTTTTACTTTTTTCACATCTTGTGGATTCTTAACCAGTGACGTGAATACCTGGCCAATAAAAAATTCGCGGTAGTGCTCCGTGTCTGGAAGCCTCCCTTTTTTATGCCTAGGTTTCAAAAAATCGGTTTATACATATATTTTCGTTTATATTTTATATATATACTATATATCAACGTAATCTGTATAAAATTTCCTATTCGTTCCTACTATTACAATAATAAATAAAAGCTTACCTAATATTCAAATCCTGTGATAATTATTAACTTTGTAAAAAATTTCACCACTATCTCACTTTGCTTAAAGTTTTACACTAAATTGCGTTAAGTTACGTTATCACTCAAACAATACTATAACTTTATAGTATAAATAATGAACAAACTATCAAACAAAATACAGAACAAACTATCACACAAAATACAGCCATTTCTAAACACAGCCGGTACGCACTGTAAAATGTTCAAACTACAAGTAAAGATGTCGCACGGCCGATCGTGTTTTGTTAATTTATTGTGGCCAATTTCTTGTTCGGTCATTGGTTATTTTGTACTCAGTCTCAAGACGACAGCCAATTAAATACAATACAAAAATCGCGTCACATGGATGCAGAAGCGTAAAATCAACGGCCAATTGGAGCGAGTTAATTTTGTACAGACGGGTGTACAGAAATCACTTCTCGCGCGTAAAGTTTTTGTACATATGTCTGTACGAAAATCGCGATACGGGTTAATTAAATGTTCTAATATTTCAGCAATTTCCTCATTCCTATCTGCTTTTAACTGCGCAAAATATGCATATTATATTTCGTTCGATGACAAATGAAAGTTTTCTGCTCGTATTTTTTTCTGTTTAGGACCTATTTCACAAAAAGGTTGTCTAGGGCTTTGTTCGGTGGAGACACTTGCACTGATAGAAACTTTTAATGGTGACACAAAATTGATAAAATACAAATGATATTTTTTTTTCAAATCATAAGATAGCAAACAAGCAGATGGGTCTCCTGATGGAAAGAGTCAACCATCGCCTATAGACACCAAAGATGTTGATGGTGCGTTGCTATCTTGTGGCGAGGTCTAATGCCACATGCATAAGTTTACCGGCTATCTTACCCTCCAAACCGGAACACGACAGTGACAAACACTGACGCTATTGCGGCAGGAATAGGCGGTGGTACCAGAGCCGGGCGAGATAATACAGAACTCTACCACCTAGTAGTCACGATGGCAGTGACTTGCATAGCCAATCGGTCGCCCTTTATGATCTGCCTGGCAGAACGGCAGTTGGTCTATTCTTCAAAGGAGCCCGGAACCAACACGAGGATAAACAAACAAATAGAACAAACATTTACTTGTTTACAAAAAGTTAAGGCACCTCTGCTAGACCTGCACAAACTATGAATGACTGGTATTCTTTAGAAATTAATAAAATATATCTTACTAAACTAGCAAAAAGCAGAGCTTTGTAAGGGCTCGTAAAGTTATATTACCTAGTAATATTGTTAGGAAAGTATTTTTATGAGAATTACATATTTTAATGTATGGACTTTATCTAACCTAAAAAATCCAGCGTGTTTCGCCCAAACATTATATTCGCATCAAAGGCGTCGTCAGGTTGCCAAGCTGATCAAACTGATGGCTCTATAGCTATTGCAGTCTATACGTCGTGAACCCTTGCCTTTATACAAGAGCACGATGCCCGTGCGTCGCCAGTCAAATATAAACATTTTGTGAAATAATCTCTTAATAAGTTCAAAAATTCTAATAAAAAATGTATCTTCTATAGATTTTAACTCGTTAGTTTTATAATAGATGGCGTTAGTAGTAATAAGATTCTAATAAAAATTGTATTTTCTATTTTTCTAATGTTTATAAAATGGTATTTTTATGGTAGATAACATATCTAGATATGAATTCAAAGTACCACGTCGAAGCTCAAACCTAAAAGTGCGACACTTTTTCAGTAAAATGTTCCACAAAAGTGCATAGTTCGTCGCCTAGTGTATAATAAAATCTATTTCATTCATTTCTAAACAATACCAGTTTATTAAAATATTGCCTGTGTGACACCTTATCATTAATTCGACGTCCGTGATATCTATATCTTAAATCAATAAAAACTTTGATTACACTTTTAATAAGTAATAGTTTATGTGTAGAATTATGATCAGGCTGAGAAGCTAACCAAAATATTTTATCCACATCATAAAAATCACACATAAATTTAAATATATGTAGATAATATATTTCTGGCTTTGGTTTGTTAACAAAGTGTAATTTTAGCAACTTTTCAGTTTTTTTATTATATCAATTACTTCATTTGACGCATATTTGAGACCTCCTCGGGATTTTACATTAATCAAACTATTTATGTTTTCTTCTCCAATTAACAAAGAGATGCATAAATCACAATGAATAGTTTGCATTATTTTTTTTATCACAAAACCTGCAATATACTCTAATACACTTTGTGTATATGGATTAGGATCCATGCCTAAAATACACTCAAGGTATGAATCGTATAGATCACTGTCATCTTCATCGACGGCAACAAACCCTTTTCTTTCAGTTAATTCATTAAGGTTATCAATTGGATTTTTGCTAGAACAAGTCAAAATGTTCACTTGTTCTAGGGGAACACAATTCCCAGCACCGTTATCTCTAATTTCAGCTCTAATAAGTAATTTTTTATATGCCGCACGAAATTGTACGGCATTTGGATTATTGTTAAAACCTCCTCTGGCTCTAACAGTAGAGAAAAAAAGTTCAATATGGTCCTGACTTAATTTATAGAGTGGTATATATTTTAATATTTTAGTATCTTCTACTAAATATTCATACAACGCTAGTGCGCTTCTCACATCTGTTATTAAACCAATAAAACCTGTTTTTCTACGGGAGTTTATAATTAGTTCTCCTGTCGTGAGTTTAAGATTTTCTATATACATTGTAGTAGATTCAAATAATGCTTTAACAAATCCAATATTAGCTGGGCACATGCCCTTTTTCCACCCAGGGGGACGTATGGAATGACTGTTTAAAACATCAAATACATTATTTATCATATTAATAAAGTTTACAGTACCACTACAATCCTCAAATTCTTTTAACTTTAATTCGCTTTTACAGTATTCTAAAGCATCTGCAACCGAATTGCTAAATAACTGTGTAGCTAACCTAACCTTCATTTTCTGTTTTTGAAAAAATATATGTGCTTTTGAAATTTTATTAGCTAAATGTAGGCCCTGTATTTCTTGAAGATTCAATAACTTTTCTAAATATGTAAAATCTACTCTTCGTCCCAATGAATCTACAAATAACCTCATTTCACCAAACGCATTTCTAATTAATTTGATGGCATGGCATGCATCAATAAAAGTGTGGATTCGAGTGTTTCCGCTATTGAAATAAGAAACACTCGGTTCTTTTAAAAGATTAACACCTAAACAAGAAAACATATTGAAATTTGCTGCAGGTCCATCACATGTGATGCTAACTACTTTAACACCAACACCTTCACATAACTTGAGAGCTGTCTTTATTAATATTGATTTTTGCTCGCCTGTGACAGATGTTACTAAAAAATACCCGATAGGGATTTTCCACCTATCATTAATTGATGTTAGTAAAAAAACTAATGCTTGATTAGCTTCATCAACACAATCACTATCTACATTGTGACCATAATCTACTCTGCCATAGTACTTGTGTTCTTTGGGGTCCCAAGACAGTGATTTTCTTATCGCCATTTCGTCAAATGTTAAAGCACATATGACAGGGTGTTTACTGCCCTGAACTTTTAACCTCAACGTATGAAATGCTTCCTGTGTGAATCCAGGTTCACCATTTATATGTTGATACCACATACACAAAGTTCTAGGATGTGGCAAACAGGTATTATAACTCTGTCTTATAAAATTATATGCTCTAGGGGACAAAAAATGTAATGTTAAGGCAAATTTTCTTAATTCTAGAGAATATTTTTGTGTTAGTGGTAATCCTTTTGACTTAGCAACTTGTCTTTTCAAAAAGTCCTTTGGCCCTGCGCACTCTTCTAACAAAACAATCTGTTCTCCATCAACTTGGTTTTTTTCTTTTAAATCGTGCAGTATATTATTTAAATTAGCAATTTTTTTGTTTTGCCTACGAACTCTTTCATTGAGGCGTTTGATTTTAAGGCGTTGCTTGTTACATATTCCCACTAGATTTTTTATTTTTTCTGTCTGAACCTGTAATAATTTCTTATTTAAGTGACATTTTAACTAACACCATGATAGGTAAAAATTTAAACCTGTATTACATTACTAGTATAATTGAAGTCCGTTTTATAGATAAAACATCATGTAAAGGTGTTACACCATAATCTGTGATAATATAATGTAATGATGATTAAATGTATATCTGTTTTTTTATTTTAAAAAGCAGAAATACAATAACAAAACCATATAAGAAATTATATGTGTTTCTATGTTATGTCACTAGCACTGGGATCATTAACTAGGTGGTAAAATTGTATAATGATGGATATAGAGTGGTATTTCCTACCTTAATTATCCCTACAATCATAATGTATGTACTTACGTACGTACGTACTTGCGTTGTAGTGTTCTGGTTTGAAATCTGTTCTAGTTGGAGGTTTGTTGTCAGTCTCAAGGTTACAATGTAACATTTATGCAAAGTATCTTTAGTTAGCAGTTACTCTCACCATAAGTTTAACTACCAACGAAAAAATCTGTCTGCCTGCCTAAAATCTTTATAAAATTCAATATTTTCATCAAAACAAAAAGTGATAATAAAAATTGTAATCTTGTGATTAAACAAAACAAGAACAAAGTATAAATCTTCTATCATTAAACATGAATAGAATATCACATGAATAGAATATCTACCTGTGTTCAAAGTATTAAAATAAAATTGAATACCAATAACAATTTCCTAGTTTTATTACCTTTGGGAATTTTAGTTGGAGCTCTTGATCAAGCAAGTGTACGGGAGGTATATTAACTTTTTTGCTTGAAACAGGAATTTCTTGATATGTTTCCAACTGTAAAATATTATATTATTCAATATAAATTGCAACTTATGAATTAGATATAATGCCATTCAGAAAAAAAAAACGAAAATGTTAATTATGTGAGTAAAGTTGGTTTGACTAGAAAAAATAACCATAATATCAAAAAAGATGATCAAAGTCTTGACAGCTCTGTCGTTATTAAACATAGAGTACTAAGGGTAATAGCATTTTACTTTATCCCTAATAAATGCATATTACAGTCGCAGCATATATTAATTGAAAAAAATCAAATATATGTCTAATACATACAAGCATACATGTAGGTATACATGCAAACATGCATACAAATATGTTGTAATATGCAAAATAAAGTTTTAATAGAATTGTATAAAAACAAAGTGATAATAAATAAAATATCAGTATGATATATATAAATTAAGCTCCACCCTACTATTTATATTTACCTAATAATTGTCAATTTCTTACATATGTTATCTAAGATTTACATTTATAACAGTGACATCGGCAGTATCATCTTCTGTAGAAAAGTTGGAATTTGCCAATCGAAAAGATAGAAATATATATTTTATTTACATTATGCTAACATATCTTTAATAGTTGGTCCCGGCTCCCTTAAAGAAAAGACCATCTGTTGCTCTGCCAGGCACTTCATAAGGGGCGAGCAATTAGCTACGCTAGTCCGTACTGTTGTGGCTAGTAGTTGACAGAGTTCTGCATTGTCTCTCCCGCGCCTGTTCCCACCGCATTACCTGCCATGTTCCGGTTTGGAGGATAAAGTAGACGATACATTTATGCATGTGGCATTAGGACCTCGCCATAAGGATAGCAACACATTGTTAGTATCTTTGGTGTTTATAGGCGATGATTATCTCTTGTCATAAGGAGTGGTTCTCTCTTGTCTCTTGCTTGCTTGTTTGCTAACTCATGATATAAAGTTTTTTGTTACAGGTAAAATAAATGGATGAGTAGCAGAGCATGACTTATATCTAATTTGAAGTAAAAAATATGTAATATCTCACTGTCTGCCCAAATTTGAAGAACAGGCCAAATGCTTTTCTGCCAGACAGTTTACAAAATTTAATTATGAAAAAGAATTGTTAAACAAATCTTTAAATGACCCAAAAAAGCTATGGAAAAATATCAAAAATATAACTAATCAATCACATATGCAGTCAAGTACAGAGCTTTTGCACACAAAGTCTTTAATTACAGATTCTTTAAACGATGTAAACACTTTTTTTGCAAATATTGGCAAAAATCTAGCACAGAGCATACATAAAAAATAGTAAATCATCGTATTATAATGAAATGATAATGAACACTTCACAAATGTCTTCTGTTGTTCTTCTTGGGACTGACTGTAGTGAAATAACGGGACTGCTAAGAGATATAAAAAGTGAGAGTGCTCCAGGTTGGGACAATATTCCAACGTGCTTTTTAAAACTTGCCCAAGACGTCTTAGCACCAATATTAAGTCACTTAGCAAACCTGTGTTTCACTGGTGGGATATTCCCTGATGTCCTAAAAAGGTCTATTATTACTCCTATTTTTAAAAGCGGTAATAGAGAAGATGTCAACAATTATAGGCCAATTTCAATATTACCAGCATTATCAAAAGTTCTAGAAAAACTAATAAATAAACGTCTTTTAAACTACCTTACCAAATTTAACATTTTATCTAATGCTCAATTTGGATTTCAACAAGGAAAATCTACAGAAGATGCTGTGATAGCTCTAACCTCTGCTGTTGTTGACCATCTTGATAAAGGGAATAAATGCCTAACAGCTTTCTTAGATTTAAAAAAGGCCTTTGACACCGTCTCTATACCTCTACTTCTAAATAAATTTGAAAAGATCGGAATAAGAGGCAAACCTTTGATGTTACTGCAAAGCTATCTTAGTAATAGAACTCAAAGAGTTAAAATTGACTCAAGGTTCAGTGATGAAACTGACATAACTTATGGCGTTCCTCAAGGAAGTGTTTTGGGTCCAACGTTATTTTTAATATATATAAATTATTTATGTCAACTTAATTTGAGAGGAGCGAAATTATTTTGTTATGCCGACGACACGGCTATTGTTTTTTATGGAAAAACGTAGGATGCTACACGTAGGAACGCAGAAAATGGGCTAAGAAATGTTGATATATGGCTTAAAAGTAATCTATTAACACTCAATATATCTAAAACAAACTACATATGCTTCTCTATTTATAGTAGTTCTCAACCTCCTAATGATTTCAAAATTAAAATGTATAATTGTAACGACAGAACCAACACTTCATGTTCCTGCCCATTTATTGAAAAAAATAATGTAGTAAAATATTTAGGAATCATGCTAGACCAAAGATTATCGTGGCATCCTCAAATTGAATTGATATCTGGGAGGATCAGAAAACTTATTTAGATTTTTCGAAAATTAAGAGACGTTGCATCCAATACACTTCTAAATAGAATCTATTTTGCGCTAGCTCAATCAATTATTTGCTATTGTATACCAGTATGGGGTGGTGCCACTAAAATTAAAATGTTGCAAGTAGAACGAGCCCAAAGAGCATTATTAAAAGTAATGCATTTCAAAACCAGTAGATTTTCCACAACTGAACTATACTCACTGTGCGAGTTACTATCAGTTAGAAAACTATATATACTTTATGCCATACAAAAAAGACATAGGTTGATTACATATGATAATAACCAAAAAGTTAAAAGAAGGAAGGATGCTATTTTACAAAACTCAAAGGTAAAAACACTTTTTGCCAATAGACAGTTCTTAAATCAGTCTACTATAATATATAACAAACTTAATAAGAAGTTAAATATTTATCCACTAACCATCTACAACCTTAAAGAGGTTTTAGTGGGCTGGCTTAAGTCACTGTCTTATGACGATGTTGAATCAATTATTTTTAGCAAGATAATATAAGAAAACTCTATTAACTGATGTATCTGTCTGTTAGAAACTGCTAGTCCTAAAATTAATGTAACACATGTACTTACAATTACCCGTGCTGACATAACATACTCGTACACGCATACACACTCATATACACGTACAGACTCATACACATACATAAATACACACACGCAATAGGCACGTATATTACTTAATTTACACAAATACTAATGATGTTCTGGAAGAGCGGTGTATCCTGACACAAGCATTTCTGCTTAAAAGGATGCGCCGGACAATGTAATATTATATAATAAGTGTAAAATAAGTTGAGAAATAAACATTTAAACATTTGTAAAAATATATTATCTAAGTCTTGCAAACACTTACCTGTATTGAAATCACCTAATATTACTGCCATAAGTCATAACATCTACTATATGATTAAAGAATTTATTGAATTTTATTAGAATTAATATAATTATTTACACATTTCAATATTAATTTACATTCCAAATTTTAGGTATGAACATATTTAAAAGAAACGTAGTATTTAAACTATTCATTTACAACGTTGCGGCCAACAAAGTCCGCATGCATCATGACACCTATATATAAAATGAATCATCATCGATGTTGCAATTAGTTGTATGACGTAACCACTACCTATTTATTAATTTGCAAATATTATACAATAATCAGATGTAATTTAACATGTTGAACTTATTTTTACTTACATTTTCCTTTATCACGGGAACATGAATGGATGCTAGTTCTGATGATGTTAAAGTCCGAGTTGATTTATGTATATTCTGCCTTTCACACAAAACATTTATTTTCTGCTTATTAACGAGCTAAAAATATTTAGGTCGGCATTATTGTCTAAAAACTGAAAGTGTAATTAGGACTACTAAAAATGTTTAATTCACTTATGATCATTTTGAATAATTCTTAAATCTTTTAATTAAGGCTCTTAGCAATAAAAATAAACAAAAAACCGAAGTCATCAGCAGAACTTAAAGGTACAAATATGCATGGAAATTATTGTTAAATTTGATAACTTGTATGTTGTTAAATCAAATTTATATTTAATAGTTATTTATTTTTGATATATTATATCAGTAGCTTAGGCAGAAGATGTGAAGCTATCAAGGTAGCGACCAAAAAAAACATCGACAACAACAAACACAAAATAACACTTACACAAACAGACAAACAGATGTCACTATTCTTAATGACGATTCCATTTTTTATTAACATTTAATACCTATTTAATTATATTATTACTGAAACTTATTAAAAATATACAAAAGGAATAAATACTGAAATTATTCATTATACAAATACTAGTCCCTATATACTCTTTTTTGGCAATAAAAACAACTTTTAACAGTATTTGATAATATAAATAACAATTGTTAATTGTTAAAAAAAATTAATACGAATTTTAATATGTTAATTATTGTCAAATGATCCATACCTAGTGTTAAGTGAAGTTAGTTTTCGTATCCGCAAACTAGATGGCGCTTTATGTCATTAGAACGCGGTATAAGACTTATTTGTATGTTTTAATATGTTATTTTGATTTGTTTGTATACGTTGGTAATCGGTAATTGTACCCTAGCAATAAAGGTCTAGCTACATTATTCCAAAGGCTTTTATTGTTATAAAATATCCCTCACCGACGGATCCAAGTTGTACATGGTCCATCGAACCGGATAACGTGAGGTCGCCGTAAGGTCGTCAACTAGTGGTGTCGACCACTCGCTACGTGCTACTAGGCAGTGGGTCGCTGTCTAGATCATCCCTGCAGGAAGTGCTGGCTGGTGGCGCTTCAAAAGCAGAGGATCCAGGACAAGAGGACTGGAGGAGCAGGAGCGAGAGGAGTGGTGAAGCTGCAGGTGACCAGGAGAAGTGACGGTGAGCGCTGAGGGAGCTGCGTGGTTGCGGCAGGGTGAAGTTGGAGCGTTATACGCGAGTGAGTGAGAAGTTATAAAATTGTGAGTACATTTCAATTATTACAAGAAATTTCCAAGTGCAGTTTAACCTCAAGTTCAATAACTTTAATATTTCAAGATAGTGTTAGAATTTAAATTAATTGTAGTTTGGGACTTGTGTTAATTTTAAGTAAAAACGGTTGATACGGGGAACCTATGCCCGATTTTAGTTAGAATTTAAAGTTTAAAAGACTTGTAAAAATTATCAATTTAGTTTTGGACTTAGAAAATTTTAAAACGTAGAAAGTAACTGATTATTTCTTCTTGTTAACTTAAACTTTTAGTTAAAATTTGTTATATAATATATTAGATATCAGTTTAATTTGTTAATATGGAGTCTTTTAATAATATTCAAGAGGACATTAAAGCCAAAATGTTTAAAGCTAAGTCCAATTTTAAAAAATGTCCTAAGGATAGATTAAATTATACCTATGTTGAAGCTCGTTTAGAAAACCTAGAGCAGCAATGGAAATTATTTTCTAATACTCATGTTCAGATTATAAGTGAAGTAAAAAGGGGAGAATTACTAAGTTCAAGTTACCATAAAGATGATGTTTATGAGGAAGTAGAGGAGTTTTATATTCAATTCAAAAGTGAACTTAAATCTATGTTGTCTAAACTCAAATCAACAAACGATACAATGCATGCTTCTGGGTCGGACTTGACGGGTAAAGTGGAAACAAATATTAGGTTACCTGAAATAAAAATACCGATGTTTTCTGGAAAATATATAGAGTGGCAGACATTCAGAGATTTATTCGTAGGACTAGTGCATAATAATAGCAGTTTAAATGATGCCCAAAAATTATATTATTTAAAAGGTTATCTTACCGGAGATGCTGATCAATTGTTAAGGAATATTAACATGAGCTCTGAAAATTATAAACATTGTTGGGAAAAATTAGAGGCTATGTATAATAATAAGCGATTTTTAGCCAATGGCATTTTAAAACGGTTACTTAACCAAAGATCCTTAACACTTGAATCAGCAATAGAAATTAAGAGGTTAGTCAGTACAACTACAGATTGTTTAGATAGTATAAAAAACCTAGGAGTTGATGTGTCGTCTTGGGACATACTTATTATACATATCATTAGTAATAAATTGGATAAGGAAACAAGAAAAGCGTGGGAACTCTATGTGTCCTCAGAATCTACAGACGAATTGCCTACGTTTGTTCAATTTACTGAATTTTTGATAGGCCGTTTTCGAGGTTTAGAGAACTTAGATACTAAACCAAATCCTGAGAGACAATATAGGGCTTCCCATTCTTTCTACACAATGAAAGACAAAAGGGAATGTTGCCTTTATTGTTCAATTAATGGGCATAAAATCACTTCATGTAAAAAGTTCTGTAAGGAAGGCGTTGATGCTCGTCGTGATTTTGTTACAGAGAACGGATTATGCTTTATCTGTTTGGGCAGTAATCATTGTGCCAAATTGTGCAAAACCTTTTCAAAATGTCAAATTTGTCGAAAACGACATCATACTTTACTTCACCCTAGGGGTGGTTCTGGATCTGTTGGTGAGGGCACTGGTGATGGTGCAGGGCAAAATCATTGTTTAGGAACTGAAAATAAAAGTAGGACAATAAAGGAAGGGTTGCTAAGCAATAGTAAGGCCGCCGAAACGGTGGAAGTTTCCACCGAACCGGTGGTGACATGATTTTCGACAGGAAACTGTAAAAATACAGTCTTGTTACCTACGGCATTAATAAAGACTGTGTCGAAAGATGGATCAGACAAGGTAATACGTGCATTACTGGATCAAGGATCTCAAGGATCCTTTATAACGGAGTCTATGGTTCAGTATTTAGGTTTAAGGAAAACCGCGGCAAAACACCTCGTAACGGGGGTAGGAGGTAATAAAACAGTTGTTTCAAAATCAAGTGTAATGTTGAAGGTCTATTCAAGACTCGTCCCAAATTTTGGTATAAATTGTCATGCCTATGTTCTTAAGTCAATTACTAACCTTCTCCCAGTTGTCAATACAACTAGGGTAGAATGGGCACAGCTTAGAGATAGCGATTTAGCTGATCCAGAATATCACACACCTAATAAAATTGATATTTTGTTAGGTGCGGATGTATATAGTCGGATCATTATGGACGGGATTATTAAGGATAATAATGGGGTTCTTGTAGCACAAAACACCATGTTTGGGTGGGTTCTATCTGGACTCGCAGGAATAGATCATTCATCGAAAGGGACCATATATGCAGGAATCACGGTGATGCATACCAGTGTTGATACAGATAATCTTCTCAGGAAATTCTGGGAAATGGAAGCTGAACCTGAAATGGAAAAAATGTTTAATAAGGAAGAAGAAGAATGTGAAAGGTTGTACGTAAACACTACAAAACGTGATATTGATGGACGATATATAGTAAGACTTCCTTTTCGTGATGGTGGTCGAAGTTGCATGGATGGCGATTCTAGACTGCTATCTGAAAAGAGATTAAGAGGATTAGAAATGAAACTTTCAAAAAATAACAAATTAAAGAATGAATATACTAAGGTAATTCAGGAATACTTACAACTCGGTCATATGATCAAAGTACCACGAGATAATTGGTATAAAGGTTTATATTTACCCCATCATGCTGTGATTCGAGAAGAAAAGGTTACAAGTAAGGTCAGGATCGTATTTGATGCCTCAAGCAGAGGAAATAATGGTGTGTCTCTAAATGACAACCTTATGGTTGGTCCATCATTACAGTCGGAACTCCGTCATATAATTATGCGATGGAGAGCTCATAAAATTTGTTTGAGCGCGGATATAATTAAAATGTACCGTCAAATTTGGGTGAATAGGCAGGATACAGTTGCACAACGTATTCTATGGCGTGATAGTCCTGAAAAGGAAATGGAGGAATTTGAATTACTCACAGTGACCTTTGGTGTAGCATCAGCGCCCTGGTTAGCAATACGTACCTTACATCAATTGGCTTACGATGAAGCTCAAGATTGCCCATCCATATCTAAAACTATTTTGAATGATTTTTATATGGACGATTTGATGTCAGGAGCTGAAACAGTAGAAGAATGTTATAATATATATACAAATATAAATCGTATATTAGGAAAGGGAAAATTTGCTCTACAGAAGTGGATTAGTAACAGTAAGGATTTATTTGGAAAAATAAGTGAAGGAGAAGGTAATAAGGATGAGGAAGTAAAAATAAAAATAGATAATTTAACAAAGATTTTAGGTCTTACCTGGGATCCGCGTGCTGATGTCTTCCGATACACTATTGATGTTCCGGTCCTAGAGAAACCTGTAACTAAAAGAAAAATTATATCTGATATTTCTCGATTGTTCGATCCCTTAGGGTGGTTGGCACCAAGCGTAATTCTGGCTAAAATCTTTATACAGAAGCTATGGTTAGCAGGTATACAATGGGATCAAGAGGTGCCTGACAATTTACTTATTGAATGGATGACTTACCGGAATGAATTGCCGTCTTTAAGCTTGATAAGGATTCCACGGTGGTTGCACACACAATCAAATATTCTAAGTGTCGAGCTACATGGTTTTTCGGATGCTTCCAAACTGGCTTATGCAGCAGTTGTCTATCTTAGGGTAGTAGATCAAGCAGGACAAATTTATGTATCTTTACTTACCTCAAAAACTAAAGTGGCTCCCATAAGGCAAGTGTCAATCCCGAGACTTGAATTATGTGGTGCCGTGCTTCTAGCTAAGCTCATTCGGGATGTTGCTAAGACTATTGCCGTGCAGAAGGCTTATTGTCACGCATGGACAGATTCTGAAGTGGTCATAGCATGGTTAAATAGTCACCCAAGTCGCTGGAAAACTTTTGTGGCCAATCGTACTTCTGAGATACTGAACATTTTGGATACACAACATTGGTCACACATTTCTTCCAAAGAAAACCCAGCCGATTGTGCTTCCCGTGGTTTACTTCCACGTGAATTGGGTAACACTTCTATTTGGTTTGAAGGGCCCAGTTTTTTATATAATGCAGTCATAGATTATAAAAAACCGAAACACCTTGTAACCAATATTGAAAGGGTTAGAGTTTTAACCACTACGATAAATTTAGATTTTTGGCATCGATATGACTCGCTTAATAAATTACTTCGGGTAGTAGCTTATTGTAGAAGGTTTTTGTTCATGAGAAAAAGGGATAAATGCTATAATAAATATCTCTCTAGTGAAGAAATAGAAGATGCGAAGGTAATTTGTCTTAAAAAGTGCCAAGAGGAAATATTTGCTAATGAAATCAGAGAAATTACACAAAAGGGAGTTTTATTAACTAAAGGAAAATATAAAGGATTGAATTTATTTATAGATAATCAAGGACTGTTAAGAGTAGGGGGACGATTAGAAATGTCTCATCTGGAATATGATCGCAAACATCCGATACTTATTGGTAAGGAGTCATTTATCACAAGACTGTTGATCAAGGAGGCGCATAACAAGACGTTACATGGAGGGCCTCAATCCATGATTGCGTATTTGAGGTCTTGTTATTGGATTATTGGGGTAAAATATTTAGTCAAGGCTTATTACAGAAGATGTGTTACCTGTATCAGGTACGCCAGTAGGATACGCTCTCAGCTAATGGGACAGGTACCATCTCAACGCGTGACGCCTAGTAAGGTTTTTCTTCGCAGTGCAATTGACTATGCAGGTCCAATAAATCTTAGGGTATCTAAGGGACGCGGCAATAAATCCTATAAAGGATACATAGCATTATTTATATGCATGGCAACGCGCGCAATTCATCTGGAAGCGGTCAGTGATATGACATCGCAAGCGTTTTTAGCTGCTTTTAAAAGATTTGTGGCTAGGAGAGGTCGTTGCGCAGAGCTTTTGAGCGACAACGGCAGTAATTTTGTAGGAGCAGCTCGCGAATTGCGTGATTTATTCACCAAGGAAAAATCAAGCATTTTATCGGAATTAGCAAAAGAACTCGCAACCAATGGAACTAAGTGGTCATTTATTCCCCCTCGCGCTCCAAATTTTGGTGGTTTGTGGGAGGCGGGGATAAAATCGACTAAATATCACCTTCGGAGAGTCATAGGAAACTCCACATTAACTTTTGAGGAGATGACAACCGTATTAACTCAAATTGAGGCATGCCTGAATTCCAGGCCAATTTCATATATAGACGATCCAAATGAATATAATGTTTTAACACCTGGACATTTTTTGGTGGGTGAGCCATTGGTCTTAGTACCTGATTCCAACTATGAAAAGGATAATATTACTTCACTCAGACGATGGCAGCTCACCCAAAGAATGTTGCAGAATTTTTGGCGGAAATGGTCTAATGATTACTTAAATCAATTTTTACAACGTCATAAGTGGGCTCATCAAAGCCCAGAGCCATCTATCGGTGATATCGTGTTGGTTAAAGAGGACGATTTGCCTCCTGGTAAATGGCTCATGGGAGTCATTGAGCAAAAGCATCCGGGTCCTGATGAGATCACGAGAGTAGTCACGCTTCGTACAAAGACTGGTAGGTTTAAGCGGCCTGTGTCGAAATTGTGTATACTTCCAGTAACGAAATAATATTAACGTATAGTCTTTAATATTTTAGTTGAGATAGTTTAGTTTTTTATTTTATTTAACCAACCAACAAGGATATATAAGGCCATTCTCTGAATTTCGCCATGGTGGGCGGTTAATAATTTTATTAAAGGACATTTGGCAATATGTCCTTGGTGGGCGGTATGTTAAGTGAAGTTAGTTTTCGTATCCGCAAACTAGATGGCGCTTTATGTCATTAGAACGCGGTATAAGACTTATTTGTATGTTTTAATATGTTATTTTGATTTGTTTGTATACGTTGGTAATCGGTAATTGTACCCTAGCAATAAAGGTCTAGCTACATTATTCCAAAGGCTTTTATTGTTATAAAATATCCCTCACCGACGGACCCATCAAGTGTGTACACCTAGGTACAATCAGTGTTGTGTGTTAGGGTTATACAGGTGACAGACATCATATCATATTTTATGTGGTAGAAGGAAATCGAGCTTTCTGATGACTGCAGATAGGTAAAAGACACAGGATATCATACTATGAAAACTTAAGAAATTACCATTACCTACTTACCAGAGAAATTGAAGGAATGACATTGTCACGCAATCTGACTACATCCAGTGTTTTATTAAAATTGCTTTCCTTGAAATGAAGTGAGCAGACAAACCAGTTCTTGTGTCGTGGATTAATATTTTCAATGCCAATGGCATCTAGCCATTTTCTGCGTACATCTTCATTTCTGGGGAACCTAAAATTTAATGAAATTAAATATCGACAAATCTAATGCCCCAACACTAGTCATATTTTGTAGGAATCAAAAAAATGATGTTTACAAAGAAATCGTAAAAAACACGAACATCTTTTATAAGTCAATATAAAAATACAACAATTTAGAATGGATATTATTTAAAATCAGCACGCTTTATCATAGGAGTTTGCGACATACCTGTGAAGCGTTATTAAAGGTGCATTTTTGTACTTTTTTGCTCCACATTGCAAAATACAACATGAAGACATGTTGACTAATAGTCTATAAACTTCTACGGAGAATATCGCACTTAATAAACTGATATCAACTTGGAAAATTGTATTTATCCGAAACTAAATTAATATTTTGACAAATCATGTACCACTATTTTACATACACAATATGGCGTCGATGACACGTTTATAGAATTGCCAATTACTTAACTTTTAATTTATACGAAAGTGAGCAAGACACAATATCGTTGTCTCTTTTTGCATATGCAAATTACCATTTGTTAAAAAGAGATAAAGAAATGTCGCTTAGTTCAATGTCGATTCTACCGATATTTGTATAACTAAAGTAGCTATAGAATGTTATTGCGCTTCTATATATTATTCATATTTCTATGCGCAATCCGCATTCAACAGAAATTGTGACAGTATAGTTATGGCAAAAACGAGTTTTTGCATATTCAACCTTAAGTGCAAGATTTATAGTTGTTTTTAAAAAGCATTGTATAAAAAGCAATAAAATTTTTGACTGAAGTTAGTCTGTAGGACAAGGCATCAGTGGAGTTGAATATATTTTTATGCGTTGACTTAGGTAGTATTTTAAGGGGTTTGTAAAATTTATATTTTAAAAAAATCTGATCGAAAATCTGTTTTTGGGTAGATCATTTATGCATCAATAAAACAAATAATGAACGTTAACATAATTTATATTTCAAATATTGTAGGTTATTGGTTCTATTACACAGAACTTAAACATATCGGCAAACTGAGGGTGTATAGCCATGTAGTATTTGACGCTTGATATTGGTACATTTAGTTTGCATATTCTAATAGGTTTAAAAGATACTCAAATAGGAAATTTACTGCAATTGTGACAATGACTACGTATTTAAGTTCATAGATTCCTATTCGATAACAGACACGACTTTTCTTTAGACTTATTTAATTATGTATAGATAGCATAGTAGGAAACGCATTAATTTCCTAGAAATAAGTTTAACTTTTCGTAAAATTCTTTTTTTGAATTTGATTTCAGTTTTTCTGTTGTTTATTTTTTGTAATATTATGTAAACGAACATTTGTTTAGTAATAGTATCTGCAGGCGTACGAGCGAATATTGCCCACAGACATTTGTAAAACAAAAGGTTATTTGCTAATGCGATGCTGGCTTCTGAAAATTTTATTGAATCTCCTTTTAAAAATTCCATTATTAAAGCTGGTCGGAAAAACTGAGTGAGGTAAGCTGCTGATCCAGAGTTTGTCTGTTTGTATAAAGAAGGTACAAGCAGATTAAACTGGATGTAATCTGTCACTACGGCGTAAGCCAAATTCGTTAAAACCCCAACCCAAACGATGTACCATTATGTGAATATAGTACAATTTCAACAATATTACATACATACGTGTCGGATTGATAACCTTTTATAGACATGGCAATAACATATGTACATTCAATGCAATAGGTAAATTATCTGTCAAAAGTAAATTAATATCGATACCTCTGCAAAATACGGCACTTCAGTTCCAAGTCAAAAAAGTGAACAGCATTGCCAGCAACAATACTTATAACCTTGTACCTGCCTTGTTTTTCACTCTGATTGTGTAATAAGTAAAATGAGTATAACTAGACTTCACGCTCCCTCTATTCTTTAGTTATTGCACTGATGCTGGAGCCGCACTTGTGTCTATCGTCACAAAGCTTCGTGCAATGACACGATAAATGCAGACGTAACCTATACATTTATCATGTCACTGCACGAAGCTTTGTGATGATCAGTAATGGTGTGACTGATATATAAGTATTCGCTAAGATATTAGTAATATTGAAAAGATTCGTGGATTAGTAATCCGGCGAACTGTAATATACTAATATTTCATATTCGCCTAATATCTCTGTAACGCCTATCCAAAATAATTCAGATAATATCATTCCGAATAGTTCGGATTCACTAGATTGGCGCCCGTCGGATTCGTGAAAATATTCAAATATTTTCACGATACGCCGCGCCGTACGTACGAATGAGACAGACGTATTTCCTGCAGTATCAGTATCAGATCTTATTCCTGTTTCTTTAAGGTCCAAATTATAGTGAAATATTAGTTAATACTGATATATTAGTTAAGATATTTTCCTGCAGTTTCAGTATCAGATCTTATTACTGTTACTTTAAGGTCCAAATTACAGTGAAAAATTAGTTAATACTGATATATTAGTTAAAATATTATAATATTTCAAAGTGAATATATTAGTATCACCTAATCTTGAGAAATATCGGTATTAACCCATCTCTAATGATCAGTGTTTCCAAACGCAAAATTTAAAATATGGTAAAATTACGCTTCGAAAATCGGGAAAATTCGGGAGCACAAGACGTTATGTTTGAAAATCGGGTAATAATGCCACAAAGACTTCTTAGAATAAAGAATTTATTATTTTTTCAGTTAGCTTGTAATAATAATAATAATAATAAATATTCACGGGATAAACTACACTTACTGATCTAACCCCAAAGTAAGCGATTTATTTTCTTGTGTCATGGGTGTTAGTCAACGATACTAATACATAGAAACACATTTATAAATACAAGAATATATTTAATAAACACCCAAACCCGGAAATACAAACATTGATACTCATCACACAAATGCTTGTCCCCGTTGGGGATCGAACCCAAGCCCTGTCGATCGCGTAGTCAGAGTCGCTAACCACTTGACCAACGCGACGGAGCGAAAGAAAATTTACATTTTACCCGTAGAAAGTTTACATTTTACCCGTAACTTTTCCTTCTTTCAACAGAGCAGTTACATTTTTCTAAATTAAAATCATAACGACTGGTTTCGTCAAGATATTGTATTGTATGGAGCAAACGTTCGATTAATGAAGTAGACACTCCAATTCTTTGCTTTATTTTAATTAACCCTGAAAATATTCGTTTCAAAAATGGATCAGTAATTTTCAGTTGATTTAGAATAAACCGGCTAGTTTTCAAAAGTTGCTGTATTCAAACTTTAAATGCTTTGACTGAGCATCTTTACCAGATGATTTTAATTTTATATTCTTTTCAAAATGCATAATTGACACCCTTTTTGCCTGGAACAATCCAGTCCGCGAACTGTGTAACTTTTTTCCAATCTTCCTTGTACTTTTGCACATATTTTTACTTTCTTTTACATCCTTCATCAGTACTTGTACTCGGTTCATTATCCGTGTTTTATTCACATTCAATTGAAATTATTATTTTTTTCAAATATTAGCAATAAAACTTAAAAATTATTTTGTATTGTGCAAACAAGCGAAACGTAATAGTATGGGAGCCCACGACACTAAACCTAGTCCCATAAGACTACCGGATGGTATATACATAGTTAGATTCGTCGTTAATTGGAGAATACGAAATGGCTATGCTGCAATGCGAAAAACCGGGTGGCGCTATTAAAAAAAAGAAAAAAAGAATGAAAAAAAATCGATTTCTGGTACGATAAGACTACCAAATTTCGTTTGTTCCTCGACATAGGGGAGGGTCAGGACTCTACGAAAATGCGGTGCTGCATGTTCCCATGACTGGCCTCATCAGTGGCAGCAGCATTATAAGTGACGCCTTGTACCTAGGTATCTAGTATCATCAGACTACCGAACGAACCAAAGCTTATCTGAAAGATCATCAATTTCTGTGTAAGAAAAACCACTGCTGCATCTTCGAAACAGTGGATGAGGTGGTTGCTGCAGCGATTGAAGGTCGCCCACTGCACAGCTTATATCGGCGTTTATGTTCGGTTTTGAAGGCACTTACCCGGTTTCTTTCGTCTGGTACTGATGGAATACCTATGTCACGATCAGGTACGAATAATTTGACTGGTCATTAACTGTTTAAACAAATGAAATTACATATTTTATGGGAAATTGTTGGATTTTTAATCGTTTTCTCTAGGATGTTTTAATTTTATGTCCTACTTAGGGATTTATAGGGTTCTGCAGTCAATTGAAAACCTTTATAGTTTCATATATCCGTCCATTCGTCTGTCCGTCCGTTCGTTCGCGCCTTAGCTCAGAAATTCTTAATAGTAGAAAGCTGTAATTTGGCATTTGTACCTATACATATTAGTCATGCCATCAAAAACGGTAAAAAAAAAATTAAAACATAATATATTGTTTAGGGTACCCTCTACAAGTACAGTACTTTCACTGACAGGACATATCTGACAGGATAGATCGGTTCGAAGTAAGGAAAGCGAGCAAAGTTCTAAGCATTTTGGAATGGGAACTGATTGCCAAACTTACCATATCGCGAGAATCGCCTATTTATCGGGAAAAATTCACTGCATATCGGGAGGTCGGAAATTGAGGTACTAAATCAGTAGATATCTCTTAAAATCGGGAGGTTCGGGAACGCTGGTGACGATAGACGCAAGTGCGGCTCCAGCTCTGAATATTCCTTATTCAGAGGGCTCCAGCATCAGACTATAACATATCTAGAACTATCTTGATATGACATTGTGATATTTCCATTGGTTTAATTATTCAGAGCTATTTACTCTTTAGTCTTTGCCCGACACTTCAAAAATGGCTTGGCTGTCAAATGTCAAATTTGAATCAAAATTGACATTTGACAGCCAAGCCAATGACATTTCAAAAATTGCAGGCAGTGTTACTAACTTAGGGGTTTTCCCCCTATATTTTGGGGGAAAATGATCTAAAGAAGAATTTTTAGGGACAGGATTTCTTTAGGGTTTTTTAGGGGCATCACTTATCAGTGGAAGGTTCATCTATGTATGTTAAAGAAAAGATAAGACCTTCTCCATAAGATAGACAACCTTTAGACAGACGTTGCCCGTAATGCCAAGAGGAACAAAGGTAAATTAGGGAAAAAAGCCTGAATAAAGTTATCACATACCTGAGGTCTGATTACAAAATTCTTTATTTACACATCAGTAGCAGCAAAAGGAGCTAACAACTAATACAATACTGATCTCCAAAGAAACTTCTTTTACAAATATCGCCTTGAAAAAATCGTATGAAGGAGATAGTTTCACAATTTTATTATGTGTGAAAAGCTAACAGTGATGGATAGCCAATCTACGGCGTGTAACACAAAAGCGGAAAATAGAAGTTTATCAGAACACTCCCAATTATATACCGGTAGGATGCGCATAAAGAAGCAATGTCTCTGAGAAGACTGAGTGGCTCTAAACTGTTGGTGAGTACGGAATAGTCGATTAGTTCAATGGGCCTCCACGTAATTTTGTCAAATGAGAGTGTTTGATATCAATATCACCTAAACCCTCAAGGGTTTCCCACCCAGATATTTGAACAATATTCCATTTGGGGCCGAACTTGTACGTTGTAAAATTGCATAATCTATCTTAACTTTGCGCAATTGAACTAGCGCTTGGACTTTTACTAGGTGGTAGAGTTATGGCCTGGTTCTATTAACTTACCTATTCCTACTGCAATAAGGTCAGTACTTGTCACTGACGTGTTCCGTTTGGAGTATAAAGTAGCCTGTAAACTTATGCACGTAGCATTAGACCTCGCTTCAAGATAGAAACTTACCATTAACACCTTTGTTGTTGACGCCGTGGTTGAATCTTTCCATCGGGAGACCCATCTACTTGTTTGCAATCTTATGATATTAAATACTCTTCAAACTATCTCAAAATTGGACCTTATTCGAAACTTCGTCATTTTCCCCCGAATCCCCATTTTCGAATTTTACCCCGTGTTGGTTCCGGGCTCCTTTGAAGAATAGACCAACTGCCGTTCTGCCAGCTAGGTCGTAAGAGGCGACCGATTGGGTGTGCGAGTCACTACTATCGTGGCTACTAGGTGGTAGGGTTCTGCATTGTCTCGTTCGGGTCTGGTACCACCTCCTTACCTATTCCTGCCGCAATAGCGTTAGTACTTGTCGCTGTCGTGTTCCGGTTTGGAGGGTAAGGTAGCCGGTAAACTTATGCATGTGGCATTTGACCTCGCTACGAGATAGCAACGCACCATGAACATCTTTGGTGTCTATAAGCGATGGTTGACTCTTTCCATCAGATGACCCATCTGCTTGTTTGCTATCTTATGATATAAAATAAATAAAATAATAAATAAATAGCCAGTGCTGAGGTGTTTGGTGAGACCTTAAGGGTTGTGTTCTGAAGTATAGAAGCCTCTAACAAATGAGTTTGTTTTGGCAGTTAATGCAAAGACCTGTGTCTTCTAGGTTACGAATAAAACCAGGTTTTGATTATCTCATTCCGAGACCCGCTTCAGAGACGTCTCAACTTCAAACAAAAGCATGTTTCGACTCTCACCACTCATCCACTTTTTTTATCAGCGTAACAATGAATGCAATTTGCACAGATTTGGAAATAGCACAGTCTTCAGGAATCATATACCATATACGACAACCATAATGCTATGGTTGTCTAAAAAGTTTATGATCGAGTTACAAAGCTTTACAAGCAATCCTTAACATGTTAATTTGCTCAGAAGTGCGATGTCCAGACTAAATACCAGTGCTTCTCCCTTGCTTTCAATGGCTTCAGTCCTGCGATAGGGCCAGAAGAGCGGCCGTGACAGAAACAGTATTGTTTACCGATAATGAGCTGCCAATCTTCCAGGTACTTTAGGAGCTGTTTATTTATAAATAACTCCACGTCTTTTGTGTCAAGTGAAAGTAGTGCTTGCTTAACATTATTATTATTTTCTTATTATTATTATAATTATATATATTCTTCTGTGTAATGCTTATTTTCGACACATAATGTCTAACAAATTATCGCTGGATATGGCGCAAGGCATCTTAATAGAAAGATTCACAATTTTAACGTTGAATTCAATTCTTCCATAAAATTATGGATGCATTATTACATAGAAAAAGCGCCTAGCACTAGCACCTCCGCTGAAGTCACTGATGACGATGAAGGTTATAGACACAGTAAATAACATTGCATAATCGTTTTATTTCATCTGTAAAATAGTTATTTATTTGAAAAACCAATAAAAACTATTTGTAAACTTAAACAAACTATTCTAGGTATACTAAAAAATACTAAGATTATATAGGGGGATTTTATAAGATATTTGGGGGGAAAAATCTACAGGGGCTGGCAACACTGATTGCGGGTGTAGATTGTAGAGTGTAGTCCATAAATAATCTGTGGTGTAGTCTGTACCAAGGAACTTATATACGATATCTGGAATTACTACGAAGCAATATTTGAAAAATAAAATTGTACTTTATTTTGTTAGCAATAAAGTTGACATTTGCTTCTTACTTAACAGAGGGGAAAAACGTTCTGAGCGAGACAACGACATGAGTGGATGTTGTCCCTTTCTTGCAATTGCCAGTGTAAATAAAACTTTCAGATGGTAGATTTTTTATATATCCGGTAACCGTTAAATCCCTTTTATTCATACACGTTTATAGATACATTAGCATAAAATGTATTGTAATTAACATATTGAGTTCTTAAATGTGCTTATTTTTATTATGCAATGTAATTACTGTTTTCTCAAATCAGTAGAATTAGTAATAATTTGTAAACTATGCACGGCCACACTCAGCTGTCCGTACGCTTTGGCGCGCTTTATTTAATACTGTATATAATATATAGCTGATACTTTAAGTTAAAATGTGTTAAAGCATAAAGTCCTCTTTTTGCTTACTGCTATAAGTTTTTTCTGTTGTAAAAATGGTGAAAAATTTTGCGTTAAGTGCTGTAGTAGTGAAGCGTATGCTGGTTGCGGAATTTCATTTTTTAAGTAAGTTTTTTATTGCATTTATAAGTTGCTTAAGTAGGGTAGCAATAATAACACAAAAATTCGGACATGTGAATACAAAGAAATTACAATTCAATCTAACATTTCATAATACGTCCCTAAGGAATGTCATCATAATCAAATAAGAACCTACTTTACGTAATTTTGTTATTTAATACTAAAATCATTGTGTTGTAGTAACTAAGTACATTACCTACATACTTTTTGGTAGTAACTGTTAACTAGTAGTAGATACCTAACCTCTTGTTCATTATTTTCTTGCAGGTTCCCAAGAAATGAGATTCTTCGACAACGGTGGATTGAAGTTGTTCCATTTAAGAAAAACAAATCATATTACAGTTTAATTTGCAGCCGTCACTTTAAATCCGAGGATTTAATAATCCATAAGACAAGATCAACACTGAAACCGAATGCTATTCCATCTATATTCCCTCTTGTAAGCTTAATCATTTAGTGTTATTTTAGATATTTTTTAATTAAACATACAAACGTAATATAGGGTCACTGCGTCGGTAACGCGACCGCGTCTAGTATGCGACCACTTAAGGGCCTAGGTTTCTTAATTAAAGATAATAGCATTTTTTCATGAGAAAACAATGAACAGTAAGCATCGAATATTCAATGAATAATTATGTAACAAGAAAATCGTAAATTTAAATCTATCTGCTAAAGCTGAAAATAGTGCCCGAGTTCGGGTGATGACTTAATGGTGTGTTTATGTGTCGCGTATTGCAATAAAAATACCACACCGGGTGGTGAACAAAGTTACCTTTTGCTACCTTATACTAATGTTACACTCAAACAAGAAGCGTTATTATTTCAATTATAGAACATTGTTTGTTAGAAAATTGTAGTGACATCATTTTTTAGCTTATATTTCTTTTTAAATCCAGTGGTCGCAAACTGAAGTATATAAATATCTAATACGCTCGAAAGCGGCCATGTGGTCGCATTCGGACACTTAAAACTATAAAATATTTTGCTTATTATGATCTCAATGATGCTTTCATGATTGTACAATTTAGAATCTCATGTTGTAGGAGCATAAAGATGCATCTCATCAGTTTACGACCACACGTTTTCTTGATAGAACTTTGTTTAATTCACTTACTAAAATAGGTGATCTCAAACCCACCCTGGTCGAAAATTATGATGTTAGTTTGTAACCGCCCTGTTTTAATACGAAAGAAAGTAAACTAAAATAAGTACATAAATAAAATATTGCTTTCTTTAGATGACAACAGGCCCGCAAGATGAAAAAAAAGAACAAAATGAAAAATACTGGTTTTTTAGGATTACTTAAAGGAAATTTACTCGGGTGTACTGGGGTGTATATTAGCGCGCAAGATAAAAAACACAAATTGAAAAATACCAGTTTTTTAGGATTACTTTAAGGAAAATTTACTCCTTGTATAATGAAAAATTTACTCGGGTGAATAATAGAGAAAATGACGTTATCAAAATATTGCTCGACTATTATGTGGTTGTCAACCACAACAAATTTAGTAGAGTAATATTCAGAAAATACGGTCACTTTTATTTCTTCGAATCCCACGAATTCCGTGATAGCGAGTGATAGCTCCGTTATCATCCGCGCGGTGACTAATAGCTAATGAGTCTAGTCACGAGTTCAGCAAATCACTGTTTGTAAATAATGAACTTCAATAAAGGATAATTTGAATAAAAATGATATCTATGCGTGGGCGTCCGTATGAGTATAAACATGTTATAGGATAATTAGCTCAATATTTAAGTACTTAATTGTTTTACATATTTGGTATTAAAATCAACTACTGAACACTCTCCCTTAGTATGTGCGGTTTTTATCAGCCAAATTCAATATAATTTACAGATCTGAAACGAAAAAACTACTTGTTATTAGTCTAGATGATTAGTGTTTAAAATGAATATTTGTTTTTTATATTATAAGATAGCAAACAAGTTCACGGCTCTCCTGATGGAAAGAGAAACCATCGCGTTTAGACATCAAAGATATAAATGGTGCGTTTCCATCCGTGTGGCGGGTTTGCAATGCCACAAGCACAAGTCTGCCAGCTACCTTACCCTCCAAACAAGAGCACGACAATGACAACTAGGTGGTAGATTTCTGCATTATCTCGCCCGGGTCTGGTACCACCGCATTATTTATTTATTAATAGCGTAACTGCTTGTTAAAAAGTTTACTTAACTCTTGACAAGAAATAATTTCACTACCATCGTGACTACTAGGTGGTTCCGCAACATCTCGCACTGGTATTTGGCACCACCACCTTACCTATTTGCGCCGCAATAGAGTCAATGCTTGTCATCGTCGTGATACGGTTTGGATTGTAAGGTAGCCGGTAAACTTATGCATGTGGCCTTAGACCTCGTCAATACATAGCAACGCACCATTATCATCTTTGGTGTTAAAGGCAATGGTTGTCTCTTTCCATCAGGAGACCCATCTGCTTGTTTGCTATCTTATGATATAAAATTGACATTATTGCTGCAGGAATAGCTTCTGCGATGGTAGCAAATGCCCGGGCGAGACGTTGCTGAACTCAACCACCAAGTAGTCACGATGGTAGTGACACTTATAGCCAATAAGTCGCCTTTTACGACCTGCCTGGCAGAACGGCAGTTGGCCTATTCTTCAAAGGAGCATGAGACCAACATGAAGAAAAATGGCCAATTTTAGGAAATAGGCATTTTGAAAATGTTGTATATTTTGGGAATTGGACATTTTGAACTTGAACGTTGGAACCGGAACCGAAGTGTTTTATCCAGGACCCTGTCAGTAGACTGGCATTAAGACTTTGCAATATTTTTCACCGTATCCTCTAGGTTTTATTGATTCTTCAGTATCATTGGACTGCTTCACTCGAACAAATTTTAAAGCAATGTAATGTAATTGTCATCTGTCCATAATTAATGCATACATTTTCTAGTAGAGTATTTTGATCTTTTATCTGTATGTATAATGCTCAATTCGGCAGAAAGATCACACATGCAAAGATTTTTTTACCACACTTTTTACCCGCAAAACAGCTCAGTATGAAAACAAATCTAGCTATTTATTTCAGTTACATATCAATTAAAATATTCCAACGTTTATTATTTTTAATAATTCTATTTTACGCTCTCACACATTAAGATGGGCCGCAGCTGGTCAGGGTGCTTCGAAAAAATTCACCTAGATCACTTTGATACATTTTATATCAACTCTCGTACACTATGCCGGGGCAAAGTGCGGCAGATTTGCAGAGCGGAATTGAGCGCACACAATTTTCTCCGTGTTTTAAGTATGCATTTACAAAATCAGAAATTATGGGTTAAGAACGATTAAAGGCCACAAAGAACTAGCCTTAACATGCAGTTCGGCAGTTAACTGTACACAAAACTAGTCAATGTGTTGCGGCCCGGCACATTACTAATATGCTAGCATTTATAGTTGCAATCCGGCCCCCTCCACCTCACTACAGCCTGTCGTAATAATACGATATCATTAGACAAATCACACGAATTGATCTAACCCTAAAGTTAGCAAATTATGGGTGTGAGTCAAAACAACATATTATGAATGTGCATTTCCCTTCGTCAATAAGAGCGATAACAGACATTGTTAATCTACACGACTTTCAAAAATTGATAGCCGTGGGTGCTATCCAGGACTTATCGTAGCTATCCATATCAGTTCTATTCCGCTCTTTTAGAATGAAATTGTCCTGATGCACAAATATGTATGGACACCCTAGTAGAAAGAGACACACTCCACTCATGTCGTGGTACTCTTCGGAACGATTTTGAAGTACATGTGGACCTTCCAGGTAAAATATAACTTCCTTGGTCTGTACTCTGTAGTACCTATCACAGATTATTTATGTGTAGTATTAGTACCCAAGTTAGTACTATAGTAGTAGTATATAGTGCGGTAGTAGTATATGTTCTGTGATTAGTACTTAGTAGTAGATTACAGTAGATTATTTATCACAAATTATAAAGTATTACAGTACCCGGCGATAAATATTGCACATCGAACTTTGGAAAGAGACAATCGGATAATTTCGGCTTCGTAAAGCGTTATCTCTGTCCCACACTACCTATGTGACGTTTAGTCAGTCGTTGTTCAAGTACGATAGAGTGCAGTCGCGTCCCGAAAAAATATATATATTTAGAGTTGATAACACCCACAAATTTAAATAATTTAAAGTTGTAATATGGCATCTTTCGGAAAAAGAGGGAAACCTTTACGAGGTCAGTCACGTGAAATTATCTACAATGTTTATAAATACTTTGTAAGCGAAGCTGATAGATTTAAAAAAAAAGTAGATGAAAATGTAAGTTGTTATTTTAAGAAGATTCAAGAGCGAGTTGTAAATGCCACTGGAATTTCAAGAAGAACTTTGAACAATATATTAAACGAAGTCAGTACTGAAACACATTCGACTGAAATTAAGTTCAGCACTCCAAAAAAAGGGAGACCAAAAAAGCAATTTCGTTTAGGTATGGACGATTTTGATTACGATGTTGTTCGAAGAATGGTGTATGATTTTCACTTACGATTTAATGAACTGCCAAAAATAAAATCATTAAAAGCTAAGTTATCTGAAGCTATTAATTACAATGGGTCTGAAAAAACATTGAGAAAAATACTTCATGACATGGGATTTCAGTTCACTAAAATGGAAGATAATCGAAAAATTCTAATGGAAAAGCACGACGTTAGTCTCAAACGAATGGAATACCTTGATAAAATACGCAAATTTCGCGAAACAGGAAAAAATATCGTCTACATGGATGAGTCATATATACATGCATCCCACACTAAAGGGAAATCTTGGAGTGACGATAAGAAAAAAGGAGTAAAAAAGCCAATTTCAAAAGGTCAACGTTTGATAATAGTTCATGCGGGAAATGAAAAAGGCTTTGTACCCGGTGCTTTTTTAACGTATAAATCCACGGACACTACAGGTGACTATCACAATGAAATGAATAACGATAACTATGAGAAATGGCTGGTTAACCAATTAATCCCAAATATACCCAGTGATTCTGTTCTAGTTATCGACAACGCACCCTATCACAACAAGTATGTTGAGAGACCCCCCAACTCAAACACCATTAAACGGGAAATGATCAACTGGTTAAACAGACATGAAATTCCAGTTGATCCAAAATTAACAAAAACCCAGATTTACGCTATTATATGTCAGCACAAGGAGAGGTATACAGAGTTTTCTGTGGACAAAATACTTGCCGAACATGGGCACACTGTGTTGCGATTGCCACCATATCATCCGGATTTTAATCCAATTGAAAATATATGGTCTCAACTGAAAGGCTATGTAGCCTCTAGAAATGTGGGTATGAACTTAACTACAGTAAAAACATTATTGACTGAAAAAGTAAACATGATCGGCGCTGAAGAGTGGAAAAAGGTTTGCGATCATGCAATCAAATGTGAGAATGAATATAGAAGCATTCAACACAGTTTAGACAATTACACTGATAGATTAGTAATAAATACGGCTGATAGTGACAGTGATATTGACCTCTTTGAGAGCACAGATAGTGAAATGGAAGTAATTGAGAATTAGAATTATTATTATTTTTATTGCAATGTCTCATTTTAGCAATAGGTATAATGGTGTTTATTATGTACACTAAAGCTGTAATGTTCCAAAATAATTAAATACGTAAACATAATGTAAAAATGTTTTTTTTATTTTATTTTACCCCAACCTAAAGCCATCACTTATAGAAAAATTAGTGTATTTTATACAAAGAATAAAAATATCAAAAGAAGCAAATCATACTTGTTTTACAGCTCCTAATAGGTACCGGACTGTTTGTATTTTGTGCGACAGAGATAACGCTCTATGAAGCCGAAATTAGCCGATTGTCTCTTTCCAAAGGTCGATGTGCAATATTTATCGCCGGGTACTGTACGATAATTGTATTAAGCAAAGATTAAAATTAGTATGTGTTTCCCGATCAATTCCTTTGTTAAAGATAAGATACCATAACATACAAAAGTCAAGATAGTTCAAAGGAATCGATTTATAGCACTGTATAATATAATCAAAATCACTACGTTTTACATTTATTTATTGTGTGTATTATGCTAACATGTTCGTATTGCAATAAAGAATTCAAATATGAAAGTGAAAAAAAAAGACACGAACTAAGTCACATTCCGCAATTTGAGTGCAAGGATTGTTATAAAAAGTTTAGTTTTGTGTAAGTTCTAAATTCTATGTTTTTTGTGCAAAAATACACTAAAAATAATTCACTACAGCAAACTAAAAAATAATTCTGCGAGTTTATAAATATTAGATATATTAGTCATCATAAGTATAGTTTACAGTAGTCATGACTTGTAATATTTTTCTAGATCTGCATTAAGAAGACATCAAAAACAACACAACAGAATTGGTTCTGTTCAGTGCAATGAATGTAGTAGAAAATTTAGAGACAGTACTCTTTTATTACGGCATATTAAGTATGCTCATAAAGGTATGTAGACTCCGGGCCCTTAATGAAATTTGCCTATTTTATTAAAATTATATTGAATACATCACCACATAGTATAAAACAAAGTCACTTTCTCTGTCTGTCCTGGATGTTTAAATCTTTAAAACAACGCAATGGATTGTAATGCGGTTTTTTTAATAGATAGATTGGTTCTTCAGGAAGGTTTTAGTATATAAACCTTTCTGATATTCCTATGGAAACAAAAGCTACACGGGTGAAACCGTGGGTAGATTGCTAGTAGAATATATGTATAGTTTATAATAAAAATAAGAATTAAGTAATATGCGAGCCAATTAATAGGATGGAATTTTTTGCCAACTTCACATAGTAAATTGTAAATTAGTAATCAATAAAAAAAAATGGTTCAAAGAGTAGGGCTGAGCTATTGTGGAACAAGTGATATTCATATAATTCTATAACAATAATATTTGTGTTCCATATCATACGTCATATTTGTGTTCCATATCATACGTCATATTTGTGTTCTATATCATCAATTTAAATAATGTCATTATGAGCAAAATTTTAAACACAATTAGTTTAAGATTTATGCAACATTATGCGTGATGAAAAGATTTTTACACCGATGATGTTGCTGATGAAGTATAGTAGTTAGCGGTGTAGAGTATTTAAAATCCAATTGATACATTTAATTATTTTTTTTTAAAGATAAAGTACTAAATGAATGATAACTATAAAGAAAAAGGAATAGTTTTTTCCAGTCTGTGTCTGGTATTAATTCCTAATAGTACTTAGTACATGTACTACACAAGTCTATTATCTATATAAAACAGAGTGTTTCTTATCATAACAATGAACAAATCTGTATTTTATTTTGTTGTGCAAAATGTTCTGACTGATACCAGAGAAGTCTTTGTTTATTGTCAGCACAGACTACATGAACATTAGTAGACACGCCATTGGGAAGGCAACATGTCACAGCGCAAATGAGCAAAAGCACTGTCAAAAAGTTCATATATTTGTAGGTTATATATTATATTGTGGCAAAATAGAAATAAACCATGTTATACTGATTTACAATATCAAATGAGATAACAAGGTTTAAACATTACCCTTGAAATGATTTTATTTTATTGGTAAGTAGTATAACTCTGTATTTTTGTATGTAATTGCAAGCTACTCTGCCAAGCTAAGAAATTGGCTTGAAAGGCATATATTTTAATGTGCAATTGTCAACAATTAAATAGGTATAACATGTTAAAAATAATAAAACAAATATGTCAAATTAACCAGTACTAATTTAAAAATCTAAAGTATCTAGGATTACTGGAAACAAATGGTGTCACCCATGTGGAATGGATCTGTATTTTTTTATAATATACCTAATCTGAATAATTTGCTAATGTAGTTTTCATTCAGTGAAGAATTTTGAAACTGGTTTTACTAGTTATTTGTTATTACAAACAACATATGAAACAAAGCTTTCCCTTTACTACCCTCCCCTTTTTATTATAGCATTAAAATATGCATTAAAATTTAAATTTATTGAAGTAACTGTTATTTTTTGTTTGGGTATTTAATACATTTTAATAAGTAGGTATATCTTCTTATATATAAAATTCTTTTGTCACACTTACTACTACATACTCCTCTTAAATGGCTTGACCGATTTTTATGAAATTTTATATTCATATTCAATAGGTCTGAGAATTGGCTACTATCTATTTTTCATACCCCTCAGTGGTCCATCTCCAACATTTGTTTTATTTTTTTGATAATTTTTTTTTTTTTATAATGTGGCATTAAAAAATACATACAACCCTAAATTTTCACTCTTCTGCCATCAACTCCTGTTTTGTGATACAATAATTTATATGGCAAGACAATGTTTGCCAGGTCAGCTGGTATTATTCTAAAATTGTAAATTCCATTAGATTATAATCCACCTTAGTTATAATTAAAGGAAATTTATAATTTGGCAAGATCAAGTATAAGACTTGATCTTGCCAAATTATAAATTTCCTAGGTTTATTTGAAACACTCATAGTAAGCTAGTTATCTTTTAAACATTTAATTTACCTTGTTGCAGGGATTCATGTGTGTCCGAAGTGCAGTGCAAAATATAGTAGTGAAATAGCCTTGTCAAACCATTTGAAAACCCACAAGCCTAAGTCTGAGAGGAAATTCAAGTGTAAATACACAAATTGCG
Organism: Apodemia mormo; assembly: GCA_036924255.1. NCBI lineage: Eukaryota > Metazoa > Arthropoda > Insecta > Lepidoptera > Riodinidae > Apodemia > Apodemia mormo. The sequence goes on along the minus strand of JAUPFN010000001.1, from coordinate 39,864,150 downwards.
ATAAAACATTTAATTTTGTGCACCATCTGAAACACCATGAGCAAACACATTCCAAATTAAAAGAATATTTTTGTAATACATGTGGCAAAGGTAACAAACTTTTTATTTATTTGTAAATGCTTACCAATTCTCAAATACCCTGTGTCTTACATTTATTTTAGTTTTTCATTCCCCTCTTATTTACAAAGTTAGGGATTACGTCATATAAATGAAAGTATTACCATACTATTATACCATACATACATACCATACTATTATAAAAATTTAAATGTTGAATTTCACAAACAGAAAAGGCTCCTCCGATGTTGATGGTTAAACAGAAATATTATTTTTTTATATCATAAGTTAGCAAACAAGCAGATGGGTCTCCTGATTGGAAGAGTCAACCATTGCCTATACACACCAAAGATGTTTATGTTCCGTTGCTATCTTGTGGTGAGATCTAATGCTACATGCACAAGTTTACTGGCTAACTTATCCTCCAAACTGGGACACAACAGTGACAAGCAATGACGCAATTGCAGCAGGAATATGTAAGGCAGTGGTATCAAATACCCGGGCGAGACGTTGCGGAACAATGACTATATAACACAACAAAAAGAAGCACAGATGCTATTTCTGCCACAATAGCGTTCATGCATCTTATTGTCGTGTTCCGGTTTGGAAAGTAAGGTAGCCAGTAGACTTATGCATGTGGCATTTCCATCCCGCCATACGAATAGCAACACACTATTAACATCTTTGTGTCTATAGGTGATGGTTTCTCTTTTTACCAGGAGAGCCACCTGTTTGTTTGATATCTAATTATATTTTAAAAATAAATAATGGGAGGGGAGCGGCAAGGTAATGGGTAAGTGGTGAAAGGGTGGTGGAAAGACATGGGCGGGTAGGGTGAAGGTAGGGGGTAGGTAGTGGGAAGGTGACAGGGAGGTAGGGCAAGACAGCGGGAAGGTAGGAAGAAAGTATAAATGTATCTCTGTAAGGTCTAAATCTACTTGTAAATACAGCTTCAAGTTTTTACTTCTGTTGGCAGTCCTCATGACTACCTCCGATTTTTTTAGTAAGTGCCTGTTTCTTTATTTTTATCTTGCATACATAAATATTCTATTTATAAAAAATGAGCTGTCACGGGACTCCTGGCAGATGTGAAACACCTGTCCTCCCCCCCCCGCCCCAGCGGCCCTCGCCGTCATCACAATCACGATATTTATATATCGTCGTACAGCGTCCGTGGCAATCATCAACATGGTATATGGATATTACATCAATTTCACTTTCCGATGCATTACATCGAAAAAACATCGATATTTTGCATCGATGTATCGGAATCACACAAAAACATCGATTTTTTTTCGATGTTATGCATCAGAATCGGATTTTTCAATGCCCCTTTACTAGCTCAGGCACGGCGGCGGCGGCGCGCCGGTGCGGCGCTGATATCTGCTGATATGATGTTATTTGGAGTGTATCTATCTAGATACACTCCAAATAACATCTTTTATATAAACCGTGTTGATTAACCAGTATTTTTAATCTGTTTCTAGCCTTGACCCTTCCAAATAAAAAATAATTTCTCTAATTGGTTAATAAATAACCGAATTCTGAGATGAATGATTCATGATGAACATGAATATATATTTGTATATTTTATTTCCACAGGCTTTATCCAGGCTCATCATCTTAAGACACATCTGAAGTCGCATGAACCGGAAAATTGGTTACCCTGTAACATTCCTAATTGCAAGAAAACTTTTCCTACGCAGGCTGCATTAAAAAGACATTTAAATGTCCACGGTAAGGAAATAAAAGTTCATTCCTATTTACTCACATTAAAGAAAATACGAATTTTAGGTTGAGCCAAATTTTAATTGTGTTAATCAACCGATTTGCCAAAAAGTGGAGGTTATCAATTCAGCTGTATGTTTTTATGTTGTCTTAGAACTCGGTCATTTATGAACCGATTTTGAATATTCTGTTTATGTCTGAAAGAGTATTTTTCCTGTGTGGTCCCATTTTGATTAGGTGAATATCGGATGCAGGATTCCAGATATACAAGAAATAGGAAGTCGGTCAGTATCCATTTTATGTGAAAAATACTCTCAAAAAATGGAGAGATAAATATAAACTGCAGACAATATTTCCACTTAGCAACGGAAGGGAAATTGAACTTCGAGCAATTATAGCAGGCTATGCAAATATTTGAACACATAATATCTAGTTTGAACACTTTGATCAAAGTGCAAATCTGTTTTCAAACTTTGAAAAAATCTATATATATAGAAATCAATTGCTGTTTGTTAGTCTCGCTAAAACTCGGGAACGGCTGAATCAATTTGGCTAATTTTGGTTTTGAATTAATTGTTGCAGTCCAGGGGAGATTTAAAAGATGAGAAAATATTGAAACAAATAAGAGTCGTTAAAAAGGCAGAACAATGTTTGCCGGGTCAGCTATTAATAAATAAATAAATATATCTGGACAATTTTATAGGAATTGATTTAACCTCAAAGTAAGCAAATTATTTGCTTGTGATATGGGTGCTAGTCAACAATATTAATACAGTATTTATACATAGAAATACATATCTATATATATAAAAATCAATTGCTGTTCATTAGTCTCGCTAAAACTTGAGAGCGGCTCAACTGATTTGGCTAATTTTGGTTTTGAATCAATTATTGAAGTCCAGGGAAGGTTTAAAAGGTGAGAAAATATAGAAAAAAATAAGAGTAATTAAAAAGGCAGAACAACATTTGCCGGGTCAGCTAGTATAAGTATAAATACTAAATATGTATATTGAATATTTAATATATTGAATAATTAATAAACACCCAAACCCAGAAATACAAACCTCTGTGCTCGTCGGGAAAGAACCCGCGCACCGTTGATTGCATAGTCAGGGTCGCTAACCACTCAACCAATGGGGCGGTCTATTAATATTCAAAGTTCCGTGCTACACATAGCAATCAAACGAATGTTTAAATAAGTGAAGCTGTATCTGGCGCCAACTATAACGTGCTCATAGAGGTATTAAACAAAGAGTAGGCAACAAGCAAAAAGCGTTTCATCTATAGGGAAATAAAGACTATGAATGTGGTACTCATTCCTTTTTTTAAATACATATGCACAGCAGCAGAGAAACAATAAAAAGAATGACAGCTTCACGCTTTGGTTACAGAAGTAGCTAATCAGATATAAACAGATAATGCACATGACTGTATCTTTAAAGAAAAACATGTATACCAGATGTATGACCTTTCTCTATCTATCAACGGGACATTTTCACATGCTAATAGCTCGCTCCTATTTATATAATATTATATCTATGATTGATTTTGTTTAACTAAATTGTCATTGGATCTTTAATATCCTGGTGCAAGACATCCTTAAATGAGTTTAAGCTAAGTTGATTCAGGGGAGTAAAACTTATTTACTAAAATAATTCAAAAGAGTATAAAAAGAATTTGGTGCAAGCGGGCCTGAATCATTGCTCCAATTATAATTTCTTGAAATATTAATAAAAATATTAAGTGTCTGCAAAAATCGATACGATTTTTCTAGTTTATTTAACTATTTTGCCCCCTTTCAATTTACATGTGGTCATCATAAATCTAAGAATTGTAGAAATAATTTCTTCGACAAGGGCAATTTATTACCCTTATATAGTATATTGTAAGAGGAATTGGCACATGAGAACCAAAAACTATTCCCCCTCCATTGTTATATAGTCTTCTTCAAATAGTCCTACTGATGATATAAATGCATGTTGCCATGGGGCATCTTGATGTTATAATTGTTTAAACCACAGACCACATGAAGTATTCATGCCGCACAGTATACAAGTTATTGTCAAGACAATTCATTGGGAAGAAAACGTGTCGTCGCGCATATGAGCAAACGCTTCTATCACTGTCAAAAATTTCATATATTTATAGATATATTATACCATGAAAAAAATAAAATAGAACCATGTTGTACTCTTTTGTTGTACCAAATGAGATGACAAGGTTTAAAAATTACCCTTGAAATGATTTTATTTCTTCAGTAAGAAGCATAACTCTGTATTTGTGTGTAATTTTAAAATACATTGACAAACTCAGAAATTGTTTTGAAAGGCATATAATAAAATATATCTATTTAATCTGTGGTTTAAACTGAGTTTTTTAAAATGGAAAAAAATTGTTATTTTCGAAAGGGCAATTTTTTATATTCTTGAATAAAATACACATACAGTACCCGGCGATAAATATTGCACATCGAACTTTGGAAAGAGACAATCGGATAATTTCGGCTTCGTAAAGCGTTATCTCTGTCCCACACTACCTATGTGACGTTTAGTCAGTCGTTGTTCAAGTACGATAGAGTGCAGTCGCGTCCCGAAAAAAATATATATTTAGAGTTGATAACACCCACAAATTTAAATAATTTAAAGTTGTAATATGGCATCTTTCGGAAAAAGAGGGAAACCTTTACGAGGTCAGTCACGTGAAATTATCTACAATGTTTATAAATACTTTGTAAGCGAAGCTGATAGATTTAAAAAAAAAGTAGATGAAAATGTAAGTTGTTATTTTAATAAGATTCAAGAGCGAGTTGCAAATGCCACTGGAATTTCAAGAAGAACTTTGAACAATATATTAAACGAAGTCAGTACTGAAACACATTCGACTGAAATTAAGTTCAGCACTCCAAAAAAAGGGAGACCAAAAAAGCAATTTCGTTTGGATATGGACGATTTTGATTACGATGTTGTTCGAAGAATGGTGTATGATTTTCACTTACGATTTAATGAACTGCCAACAATAAAATCATTAAAAGCTAAGTTATCTGAAGCTATTAATTACAATGGGTCTGAAAAAACATTGAGAAAAATACTTCATGACATGGGATTTCAGTTCACTAAAATGGAAGAATCGAAAAATTCTAATGGAAAAGCACGACGTTTGTCTCAAACGAATGGAATACCTTGATAAAATACGCAAATTTCGCGAAACAGGAAAAAATATCGTCTACATGGATGAGTCATATATACATGCATCCCACACTAAAGGGAAATCATGGAGTGACGATAAGAAAAAAGGAGTAAAAAAGCCAATTTCAAAAGGTCAACGTTTGATAATAGTTCATGCGGGAAATGAAAAAGGCTTTGTACCCGGTGCTTTTTTAACGTATAAATCCACGGACACTACAGGTGACTATCACAATGAAATGAATAACGATAACTATGAGAAATGGCTGGTTAACCAATTAATCCCAAATATACCCAGTGATTCTGTTCTAGTTATCGACAACGCACCCTATCACAACAAGTATGTTGAGAGACCCCCCAACTCAAACACCATTAAACGGGAAATGATCAACTGGTTAAACAGACATGAAATTCCAGTTGATCCAAAATTAACAAAAACCCAGATTTACGCTATTATATGTCAGCACAAGGAGAGGTATACAGAGTTTTCTGTGGACAAAATACTTGCCGAACATGGGCACACTGTGTTGCGATTGCCACCATATCATCCGGATTTTAATCCAATTGAAAATATATGGTCTCAACTGAAAGGCTATGTAGCCTCTAGAAATGTGGGTATGAACTTAACTACAGTAAAAACATTATTGACTGAAAAAGTAAACATGATCGGCGCTGAAGAGTGGAAAAAGGTTTGCGATCATGCAATCAAATGTGAGAATGAATATAGAAGCATTCAACACAGTTTAGACAATTACACTGATAGATTAGTAATAAATACGGCTGATAGTGACAGTGATATTGACCTCTTTGAGAGCACAGATAGTGAAATGGAAGTAATTGAGAATTAGAATTATTATTATTTTTATTGCAATGTCTCATTTTAGCAATAGGTATAATGGTGTTTATTATGTACACTAAAGCTGTAATGTTCCAAAATAATTAAATACGTAAACATAATGTAAAAATGTTTTTTTATTTTATTTTATTTTTTTTATTTTTTTTTTTTATAGAAGAGGGGGCAAACGAGCAAGAGGTGCACCTGATGGTAAGTGATCACCGCCGCCCATGGACATCTGCAATACCAGAGGTCTTGCAGTTGCGTTGCCGGCCTTTTAAGAATGAGTAAGCTCTTTTCTTGAAGGTCCCTATGTCGTATCCGTTTGGAGATACCCCTGCCGGTAATTGGTTCCACAACAGAGTAGTGCGAGGTAAAAAGTGTCGGGAGAAACGCACAGTTGTGGATTTCCAGACATCGAGATGGTGAGGATGGAACTTCAAGTTTTGACGCGATGTCCGATGGTGGAATTCGGCGGCAGGAATTAATCCAAACAACTCGTCGGAACACTCTCCATGATATATACGATAAAAGACACAGAGAGAACCTACATCTCTACGCAATGCCAAAGAGTCAAGCTGTTTCGAAATGACCTGGTCGTCAACGATTCGAACTGCTCTACGCTGAATGCGATCAAGAGGAAGAAGCTGGTACTGAGGAGCTCCGGCCCAGAGATGCGAACAGTACTCTATGTGAGGCCGAACCTGTGCCTTATAAAGTTGAAGGCGCTGGACCGGCAAAAAGTACTGTTTCGCTCTGCTAAGCACACCGAGCTTTTTGGAGGCTAATTTAGCCTTGCCTTCCAAATGACCGCGAAACTGAACGTAATTCGATATGTCAACTCCCAGGATTCCGACACTAGCTGAGGCTGTCAGGAGAGTATCCTCAAATCGAGGTGATACGACAAAGGGCGTCTTTTTTGCGGTGAACACGCAAAGCTGTGTCTTCTTGGGGTTAAAAGTAACCAGGTTTTGGCGACCCCATTCCGAGACATCGGTAAGTCGATTCTCGACTTCAGACACAAGCTTGTTTCGGCACTCTTCGACGTGTTCCCGAGAAATACTGCTTCGGCCGGAGTATGTAGCATCACCAGTACTGTCATCCGCATAGCAATGTATGTTGCTAATTCGCATCATATCATTGATATGCAGAAGGAACAGTGTCGGTGATAACACGCAGCCTTGGGGAACACCAGCATTGACAGATTTAAGGTCGGAGCACGCACCGTCGACAACGACCTTGATGCTCCGGTCAGCCAAAAAACTGGTGATCCACTCGCATAATTTCTTAGGAAGCCCATAGGAAGGCAGCTTCGCGAGAAGCGCTTTGTGCCATACCCGATCGAAGGCCTTCGCTATGTCCAAACTAACTGCCAATGCCTCCCCCTTGGACTCAACTGCTTCCGCCCATCGATGAGTTAGGTATACTAGAAGGTCACCAGCTGAGCGGCCGCGACGGAAACCGTACTGACGGTCGCTAATCAGCTGGTGCTCTTCTAAATACTTGAGGAGCTGAGAGTTGATGATTGTCTCCATAATTTTGGAGAACAAGGAGGTTATGGCTATGGGCCGATAGTTAGACGGGTTAGAGCGATCTCCTTTTTTAGGAATGGGATGCATCAAAGCTGTCTTCCACGAATTCGGTACCACGCCGAGTGAATAGGAGAGCCGGAATAGGCGTGTTAATACTGGTGCCAACTCTGGAGCACACATTTTTAGCACAATCGGAGGGATGCCATCCGGCCCACTCGACTTGTGGATGTCCAAGGAAAGTAGTGCTTTACGCACAGATGATTGCCGAAATTGTAGTTCTGGCATACAACTATCACACTGCGGGATGGTAGGCGGTGCGTTCCCTTGGTCATCCAGAGTCGAGTTGGCCGCAAAGAAGGAGCCCAGGAGATCGGCCTTCTCCTTTGCGGTATGGGCCAGAGAGTCATCGTCTCCGTGCAAGGATGGAAGAGAGGGCTGTGAGAAATTCCCTAAGACAGCCTTGGCGAGAGACCAGAACGCACGAGTGCCCGAAGGAAGGCGAACTAATTTCTCGCCAATTCTGCCAATGTGTTCCGATTTTGCCTTGGCGATAGCTCTTTTGAAGTACCTCGAGGCGAAATTGTACTCCTTACGTAATGTGCTGGTTTTTTCATCACAAGATGCGGACGCTGCAGCCCAAGCCCAATTTTACCCCAACCTAAAGCCATCACTTATAGAAAAATTAGTGTATTTTATACAAAGAATAAAAATATCAAAAGAAGCAAATCATACTTGTTTTAACAGCTCCTAATAGGTACCGGACTGTTTGTATTTTGTGCGACAGAGGTAACGTTCTACGAAGCCGAAATTAGCCGATTGTCTCTTTCCAAAGGTCGATGTGCAATATTTATCGCCGGGTACTGTAAAACAGGTCTAATGACTTTTTACGTTCAAGTTGATATGAATTTTTTAATGTTATAAAAATCCCAAATTGTGGATCCCAGGATGGTTTTGACGCAATAAAAATATATCAAGAAAAATATTAAAATATACAAGATGTCTTTTATATATTCTCTATGCAATAATTAATTCTTAAGCAATAATAAAAAAAATATCATTTTTATTTCTGTTTTTAACTTCCCGCTAAGGGTAAAAACAGTTTTCACAGTAAAGTTTTCATTAAATCTTCACATTTTGATGTTATAGGAAGCTTTTCTTATAGTTTCACGTTAATGTTAGTATGCATGTATGTAAATCTCTCATCATTTGTGAACGGCTTGGCCAATCAAAACGCGGTTGACGGCATTTAATTGGGTTACACCAAAGCTAAATTTCTTGAAAGTGTTAACCAATTCGGCCCGTCTGAGTAAAAATGAAAAATAAAAACTCAAAGGCACTTATTTTTAAAAACTACCAGACTATAATGTACCACATATATTTAAAGTAACAAATTAATAATATAATTAATATTATTTTTCAGTCACAGTACTCTGTCCAACCTGCGGACAATTGGTATCGCTTGCTTCTTTTGAAAAGCATGTTTCAAAATGTATGTCCCATAAACAAGAGGAGCCAGAAGATCTATCACTAATAGCAAAGTCAAGCTCTAAAACGGATTTTATCAATAAAGACAGTATCACTAAATCTGTTTTAGGAGATTGGGATATAAGTGAAAATAACTTAAGTCTAATATCAAATAGGCACATAGAAGCATTAGGTTTTTCTGACAATCCCATTCTAAATAACAACAATTCATTGGAAATATACAGAAGTTTAGAGTACACAAACTTGCCTCAGTCAAATATATTGAGTAATAAATGTAATGATTGTAATTGTTTTTCCAATAAAATTTGTGATTTTGGAAGCAGAAATAAACAAAATATTGTATCTGAAGAATTCCCAAATTTGGAATACAAGGTTGATGGTACAATCAAACTGAAAGAAACATTTGACTTAGATTTTGGTATGCGATCTGATGAAGAAATAAGAAATAAACTTAGCGTTGAATATAATTCTAGTTTTAAAAATATCGTTGTGCCTTTTAGCAGTTGTAAAGATGTTCTTGGGAAGTGTATTGTAAGTGGAAATGGAACGATAAGTGAAGAATGTCTTTGTGCAAAGATGGCAATGGATGATCAGCAAAATATTGCTCAAGAAATTGATGAAATTACGCCAAAACCAACTGTAATCTTAACCTAAGATTCTGTGATAATTAAGTATATTTAATTACAAAGTTGTTTTATTTAAAAAAAAAAAAACAAATTAAAATTAACTCAGTATTTATTTACAACATATTTCTATACAGTTTCAACCATATTATACAAAATATATCTTAGTTAACAATTACTACAATTATTTATAATTATTATTTTACAATCAGACCTTAAAATAAAATATAATTACAGATTTATAAAGAATTGGAATTCTATGATATTTTCGCAGATACTCAATCGTGACAGGTAAGTACCTACTTGTTATAGAATTTTTAATTAAAGTAATTTTTATTGCATATATATTTATTTGATTGAAACGATTTGATATGCAATTAATATCGATAGAAACATATTTATCTATGGTAACGTTATGAAAGAAAATATATTTGTTTATGCAGTTAGAGATAATTGATGGTCGATATCTAACATTAAGTAATATGACTGTTATTACGATTGTTATATTTTGTCCGCGCGTATGAGTGTTTAATTATATATAGTACATCAACTCAAAGTTAAAAATGTGTTCTGAAATACATATCTCAGATACAACAAAATAGATATAAATGTAATTTTAATTGTATGACACACTTCCCAGATTGCACATCTAAACATTTGAAGCAATAAATTAAGTTCTTTAGTCTTCACCACGATATCTCATTCTAATTTGACTAGTCTAATTATATTATTATGTATTATTTATTATTAATACAATTGATAAAATTATCTTTAGTATTATGATTAGTAAACATACAATTATTATTATGCAATACTAACTTTTTGTATATTCGACCACAATTCACATGTATATTAGAGGGAAAATCACAAAATCACAGTATTTTAAAAATGTTTACAAATTATGAAAGTTACAAACTACGCTTCGTTGTTAGTAACAAAATCAAAATTAGGAACCCTTATTGTCCTTTTATCACTTTTTGAGGAATCACTTATATCATTAAGTTTTTGAATTTTTTCGGTGTCAAATTTTTTATTTAAAACACTTCCAGTATTTTCATTAATAGGAACCACACTTAAGAATTCGTTATCATTAAAATCTGTTGGGCTAGGACTTGAAAAATTATCTGCGTCATTATTACTCTCTGTAGCTAAATCATTTTTAGGTAATACACTTGTCTTCTTTGTTACGTCTAAATCATCGGTGTCTAATAGGAATGTTGAAATCGGCAGTACTTCGCTTTCATCTGGTTTTTCGTTTATGGTGGCAGGTATATGTTCGATTTTAGGTGTATCTGTAGTATCATGAGTTTTTTCATGGGACTCAAGAAGTTGATTGAAAAGCAAGTCTTCCGTATTTGTTCTATTTATTTCTTCTTTATTCACTGATGCTACTGATATATTAGAACTGTTTGTATCACTATTTTGTGTGGTTTCATTTACATTTTGCATGCTTGAAATATTAACATTATGATCTTCAATGTTTTCGTTTTGAGTTTCATTTAAGTTTACTGGTTCAATATCATGACCTTCTTGTAGTTTTTTTACTAGGCTTTTATTATTTTCTACTTCGGGTAAAAATGGATTCATTTCAGTTTCGTGGTCCTCATCTTCAAAAGAGTGGTGATTTATAGATTTAGGTGTCGGAAATGATAGATTCCCATTAGATATTTCGTATATTGTAACATTTATGTTGGTGTTTAATGTGTTATTGTTTTGGTTTGGTTCTATAGAATCTGTTGGTATAGGTTTTTCAGTTGGATTTACTGTTGTCGAAAAACCAACACTCTCTAGCGTCGTATCTGTTTTTGGAAATTCTTTTGGAAGCACATTTCGATATAATTCTTTATCAGATTCCGATTCTTCCCAAACAGGTGCAGGTTGAGTATTGATAGTTTTAGTGATTGAATTTTTAGAACTGTCTTCTGTGTCTGTCATATTTTTACCAGCTAATCTGTAAATGTATTCACTAATAGTTGTAGTACTTTCAAATTCGCTTTCTAAAGTTGACATCTCTATTCCATTTTCATTTGTTTTATCTTTATTGGTATCTGTTTGATCAGTGTTGACTCTTTTAACTCTGAAGTCTTCGTCATTATAGTCGTTTGACATGACATAAAGCGGTTCATCTGGCATTTTGCTAACATTGTTTCCATTTAAATAATCTGGCTCAAAGTCATCTTTACTTCGCCCGCTACCCATGATTTCGTCTTCTTTACTAACTAAAGATAATTCCGTGGTTTTTGCAAATTCTGACTTCTTTTTCATATCTTCATAATTTATTTCCGTTACCGATTCTGATAACCAATCTGAATCAGAAGTGGTTTCTAAAGTATCTTTGCCATATTCTGTTGATTCTGTCATATCTAATTGACTATTATGGTTTTCCATAGACTTTGATGAGCGATTGTATATCATATTGATCGTGTCAAGTGATATATCTAAGCTTTGATTAAAATTTTCTTTTTCAGTCGCAGATATAGCAGAATCTTTATTAGAAATATTAGTTTTCCCTAAAGCACCAATTAAATGTTTGTCAACTTCAGACATGTTAGACATATTAGGTATAGAATATTCCGTGCTTGTATTAACGTCTGAATTAAGTATCTTTGATTCATTACTATTTGATATATTCACGCTATTATTTAGTTCAGGTGCTATTTCACTTTGTGTGTCATACTTCTCCGACGTCATTTCTGCTTGTTTTTCATCGTTTTTCATAAAATTAAAGTGAGTTGATTCTGCGTATTTATTTTTTTGCTCGTTTAAATCTTCCAAGTTACTCATTATTGTAGAATATTCAATTTTTTCAGTAGATGTTTCAATATCTTTTTGGTTATCAACGTCTATGCCTGAATTTGGAGATGTTGAGCTCATGTTTTCACTCTTGGTTTTTAAAGTTGTATTGTCACCTTCATTTTCAGAATTTTTCTTGATTAAATCAAATGTTATATCATCATCTCTATTTACCTCATTTAATGCCCCGGTAGTTGTTGTTTCAGCTTCAAACATAATAAACTTTTTAGATGACCTTGGATCATGGAAATGATAATCATTTGTTTCATTTTGTTCATCTTCTTCCATATTTTTGTGAACTTCAGGTGCCAAATTGTCTAAAGGAAGTGAAGTTGTAATTTCTTCTTCCTTATCTTCCATCCATCCTTGTGTCGTCTTATTATCGTCAGTAATTTTTTCAGCATCTTTTAAAATGGAAATTATTTCAGATTTTGGTTCATACGATGGTTCATTGATGGCATGGGGTTCTGATAGAGAATTCTTAGTAGTTGTCGGTCTTTCATCGGTATCTTCTTTGAAAACTGATGCAATTTCATCATTTTCATCACTATGTATTATTACATTACCTGTATTAATAGTAGGCGTTGTTTCTCCCATGTGCACTTGCGTGGAATCTGGGGTAGACTGAGAGTTAAAATTGTGTATAGATTTTGTGTCCGTTATTTTTTCGGCATTGCCGTATCCCTCTATATTCATCGGATTTTCCTTGAGGTTACTTGTGCTTGGTGTAGTAACATAGACTTCTAATTCTTCTGTTTTATTATCAGATGGTAATTTAATTTCATGGTCATTTACGATTATAGATGACACAGGGTATTGAGACGTGACCTTTTCAGGTTCTTGTTCAAATATTCTTTCAGGTTCCATCGTTTTCGTAAATGTAAAAGGCCTGTCCGAGACTGTGTGTTCCTTTTCTACGAAAGCAGGTATAGGTTCTGCAACAGGTAGGGGTTCTACTTTTGATTCTGGTTCCGGTTGCGATTCGGTTGTAAGTTCATGTTCTAGTTCAAATTTGGACTCACTTGTTTTTTCCAATTCTGACCTCGGCTTCAGTTCATTCGAAGGTTCTGATTCCGCAGTTGGCTCATTGAATGGCTTGGGTTCAGCCTCTGGTTGTGGGTTATTTGTTGGTTCGGGTTCAGGTTTTCGTTCACTCGTTGGTTCTGGCTCCGGTTTTGGTTCATTCACAGGTTCTGGCTCCGGTTTTGGTTCATTTATAGGTTCCGGCTCCGGTTTAGGTTCGTCGGTTGGTTCTGGCTCCGGTTCTGGTTTCGGTTCTTCCGAGGCGCTATGGTATTTAGGATCATCATTTATGTTAATGGGATTAAATACGTGAGAGTAATTAATGTCTGTTTCGGGCTCTGCAGTTGTTGTTTCTGGTATTAATTGTCGGGGTTCCTTCCATTCAAATTTATTTTCATCGTGATGTATATTCATTGAGTCTACAGGAGCTTCGTTTACAGTAACCGATTTAGTTGTGTTTTGTGAGTTATCCATATTCATGTCCATTTGAACGTTATTGAGTATAGGAGTACAGCTTTTTGGCGATTTCATGTCTTCAATTTGGCCAAATGGACAAGTACAACTAAAATCTAATGTAGATTCATCAAATTCACACTTGTATTCGCAGCCATTATTATTTATTTTGCATAAATCTAAAACAGGTCTCGTCATGATCATGTCCTCAGCAATATGATAAACACTTATCATTCTGTTATTATTATCGAGATAATTGTTTAGAGATTCTTTTAGAGATTTTGACGTGAATAGATCTTCTGTTTGTTCTTCATTATGTTTCGGTACCCAATGAATTCTGTAAGTGACGATGATGGAGCCGTTTCTGTAAAAAACAAAAACAATTCTTCAATTTTAAACGAACGAAAAACAATATATATCTAAGCTTTTTTTATAGTATAAGATAGCACAAGCGGTTGAATCTCTTGATGATGATCATTACCTACCGCCTAGAATCTCAAAGATGTTAAAGATACGAAGCTATTGTCGCAACTGGAATGTAAAATCCATAAAAATAGATTTTTCGGCTAACCCACCAAGCCAGAATGGAACAGTTTAAAAGTACTAACATTATTGCTGAAGAAATAGGTAAAGGTATAAGTAACTAATTTCGAATGAGTAATTAATCTCACAGCACAAGTTATCTTATTTTTATTTATTTATCCTGTGAGGATAGCAAACAAGTAGATTGGTCTCTTGAAAGGAAGAGATAACCATCACCTATAGGCACCAAAGGTGTTAATAGTGCGTTGCCATTCATGTGGCGGGGTTGGAATACCACATGTTTTTTTTACCAGCTATTTTAGCCTCCAAATTTAACACAACAGTGACAAGTACTGACTCTATCTATTGCGACTGGAATAGGGAAAGCGGTGGTACCAAACTCGGGCGATACGGTGCAGATACTCTACAAGCTTTATAATTTTCACATTTTTTATAACATAGCAAAAAAGCAGATGGCTCCTTTTGATGAAAAGAAAAACCATGGCGCGTTTCTATCCATGTGACGAGATGGCAATACCCATATGCCGTAGTCTATTGGCTACTTTACCCTTCCAACTGGAACATGACAATGACAAGTACTGTCGCTATTGCGACAGGAACAGTTTAGGCGGTGGTATCATATATCCAGGCCCGACGTTGCGGAAACTAGTTGTCTAAAAATATGTTTCGAAATAATCACAACTCTAAAGTCAGCTGCTATCTAACTTGTAGCATAAATATGAAAGCCTGGTAGACGTTTAGGACTCACACCTAAAAATGTGCCCCGCTTAGTAGGGCTTCGGTTAGGACCTTATCTAAATTGTGAGTAACACTGCAATGAAACTTGACAGTGAATAATAGGCAATACTTTACAGTACTTACTAAAGTTATTTAAAATGGTTGTGCTCGTGCAATTTGCGTAAGCAACGTGCACACTTTTTATCCATTTATCTATCTATCTGTCTATATAATACCTTTAAACGAGCAATTCTTGTATATATAGGATCATTCCATAATAGGTGAAAATATTTTAACCCAGGTTCGGTACGTCTAATTAAAGATATCCAACTAAAAACAAATGTCATCCGAGGGTGTAAAACTTTTTGATTTGTACGAATAAAATTTCGTATACGAATAAAATTTCATAAAAATCAAAAAGTTTTAAACTTTTGAATGACGTTTGTATTTAATAGCTGGATCTTTGGTTAGACCATGAAGCTGTATTAAGAGGCAGCATTTCTAATACCTACTTGAAACACAATTTTACATACTGCTGTCATCTTCTGAGGTCTTACCCTCTTTTTCTAACAGTGCTGTATAAAAAGAGATGGGGAGACCTCATAGACAGAGATATAACAACCTAAGTATTTGTTTCAATTGATTAACACGAGTACTAGCTCCACCTACCTATACCTAATACTTCATGGCTTAGACGTACCGAATGCTGGGTTCAAATATTTTCACCTATTATAGAATGACCCTATATAACCTGAATCTCGGAAACGGTTCCAACGATTTTCATGAAATTTAGTGTATAAGGGGTTTCGGGCGGTAAATCTATCTAGGTAGGTTTCATTTTTAGGAAACGTGGTTTTTACAAAAAAAACCAGGTCATCTAGGTACTAGTTCTTTAACGATAGTGATACAGTGCCGCCATTTGCCTTTATTTTATGAGTATCTTCACGCCCATATCCCCGAAGGGGTAGGCAGAGGTACAACAAGTGCACCCACGATTAGCCGAAGATACTTGGTCCCACAAATGTGATAGGTGGCAAGCCTATCGCCAACCGGGCACTTTCCAATCCCGTGCAATTTTGTGTTTCTCAGAAAACTGAAAAAACACTTTTTTTTTTAAAGTGCCCGACCCGGGAATCGAACCCGGGACCTCATGTGGTCAACTCCAACGCTGGACCACTAGACCACAGAGGCCTTTATTTTATGTTGTTTTTTTTATTTGTAGGACCGTTCTAATTAGCAGTCGCTCTGTAGTCGAAATTCGGCGATAGACTAAACAATAAAGTCTCTTAAGTTTGACAAACAGGCTTTAGCCGCAAAGAAAATAGTACAAATATGTGTATATTATCATGAATGTACGTAGTGTGTGTAATATTTATTTTTAATTATTTATTGTATTTCTAATGTAGGTATATTATTTAAAAATATTAAGTTTCTTTAGTCTTTCGTTACGTAAACTTTAATTATGTCAAATTTCATATTCTACCGTTCGCGTGAATTTTTTAAAGGGTACAAAGTTTTTGGTTCACTGATTAATGTATAGATTAAATGCATACCTTATCTGGACGACTTCGACCATAATATCGTTAGCTCCATTTTCTATTGTGTTCCGATCAACCAGTGCGTGTTTAAGTGCGCTAGAAAAACTGGAAGTGAATTCTCTGTATTCTTCGCTCTCAGGATCTTCATATGCTGGTAGGAAGATTTCGTTGTCGATTTTTAGCTCTCCTTCTATTGTCCTTGGCACTGAAAAGACCGGTATTAGGTTAGCTTTTTAAGTATTTTTTTCTATATTAGTAAACAAGCAGATGTCTCTTCTGGTGGAATGAGGCAACGATAGCCCACAGACACCAAAGTTATGGTTATGCCTAGTGTTGCATAATTATTTAATTCCTCTAAAACGGAGCACGATAGTTACAAGTAGGTACTGATACTAACAGTAAAAGGTGGAGCGTTGGTAACTTGTAAATATAATAAATTAGCTGTAGCGTGCAGCCCGTTAATATAGCGGTGAATATACATTTTGGTGAATCCCGAGGGATCACCTAATTTTTCCGGGATAAAATGTAGCCTATGTGCGATTCCAGGTCATCATCTATCTGTGCCAAATTTCATTCAAATCCGTGCAGTAGTTTTTGCGTGACTGAGTAACAAACATCCATCCAAACATCCAAATTTTCGCATTTATAATATTAATATAGATTAATATACATTGGTGAAGTGAGTGTCGGGCCACGCGCAATGTAGGGTTCGGAAGTTGCTCATCACAATAATGTGGACTGTGGTAAGAGGGCTTTTATTGTTTCATAATATGAATATTTAACCTATTTATCGTCCATGACGAATATCCGCGCCACAGGTTCACCTTATAAAAACTCATCCAAGTAAATACATTTTGTAAGTTGGTCGACTATTATTCAAAAACTTGTAAAGCCTTCTAAGACGTGATAGTTTTCCTATTAACTTCATTGAAATAAACTTCATGCAATCAGCAAACTTCAACTTTCAAAAGGTTATTAATCCACTTTCTCCTCCTCCGAAGTATGGCGTCTAATGTACGGTACCCGGTTCTCTTTGTTTAAATATACTTAAAGCTTTTCTTTTCTACCCTGAGTACTTATAGTGCTACTCGTAATAAACTAGATACAAGGTGGCGCCGACTCAAGGGCGGATCCAGGGGGGGGGGCGGTCATGAGGGTCATGACCCCCCCCTAGGGGTCTAGGTATGGATTTATTATTGCAAACCAAAGACTAGAGCCTATATTGACTGAACCTCAAATGCGTGACCCCCCCCCTTGACTCGAAGGCTGGATCTGCCCTTGCGCCGACTGCGTATTGGCTGCTACGTTACTTTGGTTTTGTACTGCAGGTCTTGTTATGAAGTTGGCATTGCATTTAAGCTTAATATTTAAAAAACCAGAATGCTTACCATACATATCTCCAGATTCGTCAGACTCTTCGGGTTGCAAAGGAAATTGAGTCGTTTCATCATGTTCGTGATCAAGGTCGACTGAACTGGAGTCGTTATACTCCGGATGGGCGTGATCATGATCGGCTGGATGGGAGTCGTGCCCAGAGTGGTCATGATCATGGTGAGTGTGATCGTTGTGGTCATGGTCATGATGGGCGTGATCTTCGTGGTTATGTCCAGACGAAATTCCACCGAATGCTCTTGCAGAACTCACCGACGCATTGTATTGCTCTAAGGTGGTTGGTGAATTTGAGAACAGAATGCCAGCTGAAATATAATAAAATTTAATATAAATATTTGTATAGTGTTGGACCGGGCTCTCTTTGAAGAAAAGGCTATCTGCCGTTTGTAACAGGCAAACAAAACCATACATACGGTTTTGAACACTATCATGTTTTGGTTTGGACGGTAAACTTATGCATCCAGCCTCTTTTTTTTTAATCAGAACCTATTTTAGTAATATGCCATGTCTTAAACATCATAGCACTGTGCATTGGCCCTAGTCTATCGACGCTGCTTCATGTCATTGATATAAAAAACCCAAGATACACATTAACCTATTCATTGCCTTAGCCGATACTATGAATTTATACCGAATGCCTTGTACTAAACGCGGTAACGATACTTGATATCGCGTCCAAGGCACCTCCAATAAAGTTACTTGGACGCGAATTTGCGTTTTCGGCACATTGAACTTTTAAATTCTATCGAAAATTGCTATTTTATTCTCAAATGGTTTCAGTAACATTTGAAGTGCACTGCT
Source organism: Apodemia mormo (assembly GCA_036924255.1). Classification (NCBI taxonomy): domain Eukaryota; kingdom Metazoa; phylum Arthropoda; class Insecta; order Lepidoptera; family Riodinidae; genus Apodemia; species Apodemia mormo. The sequence goes on along the minus strand of JAUPFN010000001.1, from coordinate 39,845,448 downwards.
ATAAATGTTCATTACCAGTTATTTGCTTTGAAAAATATTATAAGTAATTGTTGTTTTTATCGGTGCTACGGAACATGACTTCCAATGGTAAGTAAGTTTTACTTTTACAATGATATTATAATGTAATTACGGTAGTTATGACAAATGTTCATACTTTTAAATTATATTCGTGTAGTATGGAGACAAAAATTTTATATATTACTATAAATTAGTTTTGTGTCTCACAAACGTTCTCTAAAACGATTTAAAATTGTGCGCTCATTTTAAATAGAATCGCGTCACTGACAATTTTATTACCTTTTTTGTACATTGCTTTGTAAAAGCAACTATAAATCTTGCCCTTAAGGTTAGATATGTTTTTGCCATATCTATAACTACTTATTTGAAATTAGGGATAGTTTTGTTGAGTGTCAGTTTTGTTCGGGACAGTGCATCTTGGGCATTTTATATCAATGCTTCGTGTGCAGTATGCACACGAAACATTCATTATGACGTAGATCTGTGAATGAATAATTATGACACAAAAACTATTTTATACTTTATACTAGATAATATAATTATTATTGCTTAAAACGTTTTTTGTAATAAAAATCATTTGACATTAAGAGATGATGCGTTATTTTTAAAACCCGCTGTAAAACACGTTATAATACGAAATGATTATGCTATAAAGGTCATGGCAACTTTTTGAGCTAATGAATGAATGAATATTTTATTTACAACAATTTGGTGTAAAAGATTAATTATATTATAATTATATATATAAATCAATTGCTGTTTATAGGTCTCGCTAAAACTAGCCGGTTGAACCGATTTAGCTAATTTTGGTTTTGAATTAATTGTTGAAGTCCAGGGAAGGTTAAAAGGTGACAAAATATGGAAAAAAAAGAGTATTAAAAAAGCAGAATAACGTTTGCCGGGTCAGCTAGTATTTAAAATTTTTATGTGCACGCATTTTATAGGCAATTTTTTATTATTTATTTTTTATTTCATTTTATAATATCGCTCGCACGCAGATGGTTTTCCTTATGGAAAAAGATATACATCGCCTATAGACAAAAAAAATATATTAATGGTGAGTCGCAATCCGTGTGATAAGGTTAGAAGTCCACATGCATAAGTTTATCGGCTACCTTACTCTCCAAACCGGAACACGACATCGACGTTGCCCCTACCTCATCTGATGGAAAGTGCATAGGTCAAAGGCAGATGATACTCTTTTTTTTTGAAGATCTGAATATTAAGTGGAACACCGCTTTTGGTAAAGAACTCCAGCCTCAATAAGTTCGTATAATAAAGCATGAAATTATAACCATTATATCTATAAATTTTAATTAAGTTGTTATCCGCATAAATACTGACTTCTATTTGCCTTACATATTAATTCGTCAGATGAATATTAAAATACTGGTAGAGCCACTTATATGTACCAATGTCATTGGATTTTATAATGAACATCTTCTTCATTATAGGAATGGCAATTATCAGAGAATTCTGCCAGTGTCGAGTAAACTTAGGAAGTCACACGTGTTAACCATTTCTTGAAATGGAATTAAGGAGGCTTCTTTTTGGATTGTAGGCTTCTTCTAAGTAAGTTTAACAAAAACAACACAAAAATATACGGTAAAACAAAAACAACAAAAATCTGCATACTACAACCTAATGTTGTTAGAATCAATAAAGTAACAATTTAGCAATAGGACTCTAAATACAAGTGACAATAAATATTTTAGGTTGACAGGACGAGGAAGGTCATCGTATAATGAACATGATAATAACTTTCGTTACGTTACTGTGACAGTTGACGTTTGAAAGACCAAAAGTACAGCAACTACAGCCAGCGAACTATCTCTACCTATGTATATGTAACGTGAGATATCACACACACCAGGCTATTTCGAAACAGCTTGACTCTTTGAAATTGCGCAGAGATGTTACTTACATCTGCGTCTTCTATCGTATTTATCATGGGGAGTGTTCCGACGAGTTGTTTGGATTAATTCCTGCCGCCGAATTCCACCATCGGACGTCGCGTCAAAATTTGAAGTTCCATCCTCATCATCTCGATGTCTGGAAATCCACAACTATGCGATTCTCCCGACACTTTTTACCTCGCACTACACTGTTGTGGAATCGGAATCGGAATTACCGGCAGGGGTATTTCCGAACGGATACGACATAGGGACCTTCAAGAAAAGAGCTTACTCATTCTTAAAAGGCCGGCAACGCAACTGCAAGACCTCTGGTATTGCGGATGTCTATGGGCGGCGGTGATCACTTACCATCAGTGGTACCTCTTGCTCGTTTGTCCCCTCTTCTATATAAAAAAAAATACGACAGATGAGATTTGGATGGTGTCAACTAATTTATGCTAATGTGCATTATAATTATTAATTATCCATTTTATTATATGCATATTATCACGAGAAACATATTTCTCTCGTAGGGGTATTATATCTAGAGTAGGCGAGACAAGTAAAGAGTCATCTCGTCGATAGAAAGAGAAGGAATATGAATTTGGTCATCCTTTAACTTTTTAAAAACGCGTTCGCGGGCCGCGGCAGAGAAACAATTAAAAGTAGGGGCCAACCAAACGTCAATCGAGTTAAATCTTCGTAGCTGAAGTAAATAATGTAATAATATAATAATGATATAGCCCCCCCGCCCCGATGGGTATTTACCGCCTTGTTGGTAGAGTGGTTAGCGAACCTAAATTCGAATCGAGGGGACTCTGGTTCGATTCCCGATAGGGACAAGTATTTGTGTGATGAGCATAGATGTTTGTATCACTGCGTTTGCGTGTTTATATGTTACAGTATTTACATATATATATATATATATATATATATTATATATATTTAATACATAGAGTATTAGTATCGTTGACTAAAACCACTTTGGGGTTAGTATGTGTTTCGTTCGTTTTTTAATTCGTGTAATGTCTAGTGATATTTATATATTTCTTTATAAAAATATAAAACCCGTTAGTCTCCTCCAGGACAGGAAAAGTGAACCGAAAATACGATTACATAATGCGCATGCGTCATTGAAGAGAAACACGTATATCCAATTGACTTATGTTCATTCTCTTACTATTAACATACATTTTTACTTCCATACGCGTTTATGGCTTGCCTACTCCATCTATATAATATCTCTATGATTTCTCTTCCGTAGATAATACGAAAATTGACAAGCAATAGCAAGCAAGCAAACTCATAATACTAGTATTACATTTTTAGGGTGCCGTATCTAAAAGGTAAAAGTGGAATCCTATTACTAAGCCTCCGCTGTCTGTCTGTCCGTCTGTCTATCTGTCACCAGGCTGTATCTCATAAACCGTCATAGCTAGAAAGCTGAAATTTTCTCAAATTATGTATTTCCGTTGCCGCTAGAACAATAAATACTAAAAATACAATATGAAAATATTAATGGGGGGTCCCCAATCCCCATACAACATACGTAATTTTTTGCCATTTTTTAATACATGATGGTAGGGAACCCTTCGTGCGCGAGTCCGACTCGCACTTGGCCGGTTTTATTTGACGTTTTAAATCGAATCATGTGTGTAACAACAAGCTTCAGTAAGCAAGTACAGATAAACGCTTTAAAGACAAAAACGAGTTGACAAAATTTTCGCACGTTGGCGGCGTTGTATATTCTAATCGAATAGATCATAATGATTGTTTTTTTATTTAAATAAGGTAATTGTAGGTATCAAGCAGTACCAAAAACGTAGCCATTTTTAATTATAATTATACCTTTATGCTTAAGAAGAAAAGGCAAAGAGCCATTTTGATACACAAGATAATTTTGATGTAAAAATAGTAGTTATGAAATGTCTTACTTGCTGCTAGCACAATTAGGGCTACGATGGCAACCACGACGAGTCCTAATAGCGTCCAACATAACGGCCGTTTGCAACCACTCTTCTCTCCCCGTTTGTCAGCTGTCACGTAAAGTTTTTCTCCTCTGGAATTAAAAAAAAAAATTAATAATCCTGCTTTCTATACTTACTAATATGATAAAAATATTTTTGTATGTTTGTAACGAATATGTTTTCCCGTGTGTTGGTCCGGACTTAATTTGAAGAATAGATCATTTGCCGTTCTGCCAGGCAGTTCGTAAGATGCGAACGATTGGCTGTACGAGTCACTAACATTGTGGCTAATATATGGCAGAGTACTGCATGGTCTAACCCGGGTTGGTACCACCGCCTTATCTATTCCTGCCGCAATAGCGCCAGTGTTCCGATTGCGTGTGCGTATTCCGATTTGGAGAGTAAGGTAGTGGGTAAACTTACGCATGTGACATTAAGACCTTACCACAAGGATAACAATGCCCCATTAACATCTTTGGTGTTTATAGGCGATGGTTTTCTCTGCTCATCAGGAGAGTCATCTGCTTGTTTGTTTTCTTATGAAATATAATAAAAAAAGAATATACTCTAACTATTCGACCGATCTTAAAAAATCTTTTACTATTAGAAAGCTCTAGGAGTAATTCAGAAGTGACATAGGCTACTGTTTTACTCTGAGCAAAAGGAAGTAATGAAGTCGCGAATAACAGCTGGTTATCTATACCGTGAGTAACAAAAATCCCGTCTGGATCGTCACAGGTATTATCTGCTAGCTTTATACAATCAAATTTGTGATTATAAATTAATTTTGTTCAATGAAAATAGTTATAAACTTTTAAATATCACCTATAGCAACAAAAATGTCGGTCTTTTTACAAACACGTGTAGTCTTTGTAAAAAAGGCGGCTGTACAGAGGCGGCTACGACATTAATGACAACGATGCCGCTGACGAGCGAGGTTTCCGGCGACTGGGACCGCATTAACTGGAACCGCGGTCCCAGTTGCCGAATTGATTTAATTTTAATATTTTTCTTCCGGCGACTCGGACCATGTATAAATTAATAAAAGAATCTATTATTCAAGTTCATACAGTACACTCAAACAAAAATATATCAAAAATAATAATGAAAGAAAAACCTTTTTAATTCAAAAATATTTATTTAATATTAAATATAGATACCGAATATCTATACATATAATAAAATCGTAGGAAAGTCAAAACTGTACATTGAATATTTTTTTAAAAGTATACTTGGGGCGTGATCTACAATCGATATAGAAGCCAAAAATATAGTTTTTAGAATTTTTGTCTGTTTGTCTGTTTGTCTGTAGGTATGTCCGGGGTAAACTCAAAAAGTACTGCATGGATTTACTTCAAATTTTGCATGAATATTACTAACAGGTCGGGTCAACATATAGGCTATATATTATCACGCTATCACCTACGGGGGAGAAGCAGTGCGGAGTAAACGAAGTCCGCGCGGACGAAGTCGCTGGCAACAGTTAGTACATAGATATAGAGGTATATACACTCAAAGCAGACAACGTAATTGAGTTTATTGTTACTGATTGTACATAAGTATATTAATACGCCGGTCGTGTATATAATAGGTTGTCATCTCGTTCGTGATTTTAGAGTGTTATCTCCATGTTTCGCGATGATACAATAATGTATACCTAGCTACTTTCCCAGATATTGCAATGCTGATTTGTCGAATATAGAATAGAATATATTTATTTTTATTTGCATGAATACGGGTTACAATAAATAGGTCTTACATTTTTTTCAGATCGCCATAATCTACCGGCAGTGCCGGTGTGCAAATACATACTATAATCTACTTAATCATAATTAATGTCCATATTTTATAAATTTGAGGTCATGAATTATATTACAATTAATTAAACTCATAGAATCAATATAAAAAATGTCCAATTATATGTTATTACTAATACCTATATTATATCTGATAATGCATCTTTAATTATATTTTTGGCCAGAATCATATTACTATATAACATTAATAAATATAAAAATTTTGTGAAAAATGAATAAGAACAACATTAACTTCATAATATTGTGTTATTTGATTATTTAATTTCACATTTATAATATTTTATTTCATCGCGATACGTGCAGTAGAACTCAGATGAGACCGTGATATTCGTTAAATAAGTAGACGAGCAAAATGTTATATTTTCAGGAAATATAGATTTAGGGAGTTCATTCCATAACTTGGTGGTACGAATTAAAAAGTTCCGACTAAACGGTACTGTTGATGAACACCATGAGTCAAGGTAGTGTGGGTGGTTGTAGCGGTAGAAAGAAGTAGCCGGTATAAACCAAACAATTCCTCAGGACACTCCCCATTATAAAGCCGGTAGAGCACACCCAGAGCACCAACATTTCTTCTTAAATTAAGAGGCATCAGATGTTTGGCCAGATTAAAATCGTGTATAATGCGGGAAGCTCGTTTCTGAATGCGGTCAAATGGAAGAATTTGATAATTTTTTAACGATTTATGGGTAATTTTCGTAATTTTGCTCACACTTTCGTTTGAAGTTATTTGTTTATTGATCTGATCCTCGCTTTTCCCCATTTTTACCCAATTTGATGGTAGAATTTTGATTATCTACAGGGCGTATCTATTGTTTATTATAAAGTTGTAAACGCAACTTTATGAGGATGGAAGTTTTAGGAGATGTTTGTTACTTACACATCACCGACCACACAACCGATAGACCCCTAATAATAGGCGAATGGCTTCTGTCATCACATCTAACTTATAGTTCCGATGTGAATGTTCATGCACCAATACCCAATCAGTGTCGACCAATCAGATTCTCTGTACATCACTATCTTTCACTGTGGCCTTGAGTAAGCCAATCACGATGTTGTAGCTCAGCTAGTTGCCAGAATGCATTCAATACGGAAAATCGAACATTAGGCGTCTATGGGCTGTGTGGTCGATGTTACACATACATGTATAAACTACTTTTGGAAGTTTTGGAGGTAAAAATGTTTATTCTGTTTTTTTTTTTAAAATATTTTTATAAAGGTACCATTTATTATAAAAATATTGACCTAGGCTCCTTTTTAAGAATAGACCATCTACTTTCCTGCCAGGCGGTACGTAAAACGCCAATTATTGGTCAAACATATTACTATCATCGTTGATTTCTGCAACGTCGCGACCGCGTTTGCTACCACCTCCTTACTTAATACTTATTGTGGATGCAATAGCGTCCGTGCTTGTTACTTACAAATTTCGGGTTATAAAATAGTGTTGCCAGCAAACTTAAGCACGTGGCATTTCCATTTTCCACACGTTACATGGATGCCGCAGCACCGTTATACGACGGTGATGGCGAATTAGGCGGCTTCATTCAACTAATAGAACAATATGCTTGTTTTCTATACTATGAATTAAAATAAATAAATAAATTACAATTTTATATTCAAAGTTTAGCACAAACATGATCTTTCAACGAAATGTGTAATTCAATAATATTTGTTGATGACCCTCTGCAACTTTCTCGATCACACTGTAATATGTGCTTATAGCTGTTGATGCTTTAAAGAGCCAATATTTTCCAAACACAAACATTACTCGCATTCATTGACTAGTTATGTCGTTTACCGATTTCAACTTTCACTAGTAAGCAGGTACCTACTGCGCTTGTGCATACAGCAAATATAATTTATTAACATTTAAAAAAATAGAATCCTGTTTTTGAAGTGATTAATTATTTAGCCACGTTAAACGACGTAATACAAATTCATACTGTAGCGAGATGTGTTGAACTACAAATGCCTTTGGCTCCGGTTACACTTTGATTAGTGCGAATGCAAATGTTTAATGCAGGTGCTTAGTATTAATCAAAAACCAACGCGTAGATCGTTGATAAGTAGTAAGTAAGAGTAATCTACGTCTATTCACTTTACTATGTTGATTACCAAACACTTGCACAAATCAGCGACTGTCTACACGTGTTTTTTGCTTTATACTAAGCACCTGCGTTAAACATTCGCACTAATCAAAGTGTAACCGGGGCCTCAAGCCCCGTTTTTACTTTGATTAGTGCAAGTGCGAGTGTTTAATGCAGGTGCTAATTATTAAGGAAAAAATACGTGAAGACAGCCGTTGATCAGAGTGCTTAGTGTGAGTTTTTTTTTTCGCATTCGATCGTGAGCGCGTTTCGAGTTTACTAGAAATTTGTATGTGATTTGTACAGCGCCACCTAGTGGTAAACTGGTTTCTCACGTTTACCACTAGGTGGCGCTGTACAAATCACATACAAATTTGTAGTAAACTCCAAACGCGCTCACGATCGAATGCGAAAAGAAAAACTCACACTTAGCACTCAGTGCGAGTGTATAGGAATCAGCGTCTATTCACTTTTACTACGCTGTATACTGATAACTCGCACTGATCAACGGCTGTCTTCACGTATTTTTTCCTTAATGCTAAGCACCTGCATTAAACACTCACACTCGTACTAATCAAAGTGAAAACGGGGCTTTAGCGACAGTATGAATTTAACAGTTTATAGTATTTAATTTCCATGTGCAGTTTTAAGTAGCGTAGCGTTGGAATTATGGTTACAAATTATGAAGTTTGAATTAGGCTACAATTACTTACTTAAAAATTAAGAAAAAAACGCAGTAATTCCAAAGTTTTGTTTTCATTTCTGTCAACAGTCCTCATGAATGCCTTTTTAAATAAATGTTTTATCATAAAATATGAAGGATGTGGCTTCGTCATAGGAATATAAAGACTAAAGTCCACACGTATCCAGGACCGAGACGCGAGCGTGGGTCGACGACCTGCGCTTTGTTCCTGCGACCCACCTCCATACGGTATCCCACATAACAATAGGCTCTGGAATCATCCATTAAAGTGCCTCGACGTGATCTGTCATTTAGGAGCTTCGTTGGTGGTATATCTACTAACTAATGTGCTAATTCTTGGCTAATTAGTAGTGTCAGTGACTTGCGACATTTGATATTTTAGTTGAAGTCTTCTGAATTACAAAAATTTTGTAGATTTTTGCAGACGGGATCTGCAGGCAGAGAATCGACTGTACCTGTATATTATACAAAACTAGCTGTTGCCTGCGACTTCGTCGCATATTCTCTTTGATATAATTATCGGCTTATAGGCGATAATTATATCAAAAAGCATATCGGGTATTTAAATCTTGATAATTTTAAACGCTGCTTAAAAAAATATTTTTTAGCATTATGTTAATAAAGTAGTTTATCTGAGAAATATTGGTCAACTCTTTTCTACGGCAAATTAACTAATGACCACGGTAGTCGGTCGGTACAGTGTACACTAGTGTACCGTAGAACACGCTTTGCGGATCACTGCTCTAATTAACGAAACCAGTCAGCTATTAGGTAATCAAATACGTTAAGAGGCAGTTTACACTTTAGACCAACTATTGACGAGAAATCAAAATTTTCCAACTCCTAATTTTTCATATTAAAAGGTACTTTTATTTAATTAAATGGTACCATTAGATAGTTTATCTTTTAAATATTGCCTCAATGAAACAGATTTTTTAATTATCAATTGTATTTCTTATAATAAATGTTCTCCGAAATCAAATTTCGACAATTACGCAAAGAAGTTATTTTTCCAAAATCAACAAAATTAGAAAAAATATTAAATAACCAGAAACATCCAACAATTGTGCCTGAATGGATTACTTTTTTCTTAAAAGATCTATAACTATATCTAATTAATTAAGCAAATATGCCTATTTCAACGAAAATTAATGTAACAGTAACTGGGTTTTTGTTATCAAAAAATGAAATTTTCTATAGAAATTGGCATAGAATAAAATTATATTTTATTTATATATAAATATCTATTTATTTTTTATTTCAGAAAGAAATAAAAGAGAATACTATAAAATCCTCTACGTCCGTGTAGCAAAATTAGTACCGCGTAGTAACAATTAAATATTTAAAAGTATTAATACTATTTTCATTTTACCAGCACTAGGTGCACTATATGGAAGACGACGTCCAGCTCACGCATCGAAAATATCTAAATTTAAGTTAGGCGATTTTGTGAAATGTCTCTTAAGATTACAGGAGTTTAAATGATTGAATATATTAGGTAGGTACTTACTTTAAAAAATTGACAAAATGAAATTTGTCTAAGTTATATAACTGGTCCAATAATTTATATAACACTAGCTGTTGCCTGCGACTTCGTCCGCGCGGACTTCGTTTACTCCGCACAGCTCCTCCCCCGTAGGTATAGCGTGATAATATGTAGCATATATGTTGAACCAACCTGTTAGTATTATTCCTGCAAAATTTTAAGTAAATCCATGCAGTACTTTTTGAGTTTACCCCGGACATACATACACACAAAAATTCTAAAAACTATATTTTTGGCTTCAATATCGATTGTAGATCACGCGATTCTTTTAAAAAATATTTAATGTACAGTTTTGACTTTCCTACGATTTTATTATATGTACTTATATAGATATAGATTGTGTAGACTAGTTTTTGTGACGTGACCTTGAACGGGTTTCTAACCCAGTATTTGGTTTCGTAACCTGAGCCGCGAATTAAAAATGGCTTATGATATGTACCTACTGTATACTCAAATACGTACTATATATTATTTATACTTCTTTCCATCGGCGACACTTTATGGAGCTTTGGTAATGATATCTTTTTATTGATTTGTTTTCGTGGTCTGGTGTGGTCAGCTTCTTCGGTTCAGCTTAGATTCGATCCCCGGATCGGATTTAAGATTGACTGAGAAAATTGGAAGTCTATTGGTGATGTCTTGATACCTCCATGCCTGAGCAAGTAAAGCTGTCGGTCCCGATAATTCCAAAATATGTTTCGCCAATCGACAAACTGTAGAATAGTGGTGTAGCAGACGAACAAAAACGTAATGAAATTAATAAATTTACTAAAAATAATAACAGTCGAAGATTATTCACTAAAAATAATATAGACGTAAGAAACCACCATCGCATACAAACAACAAATATGTTAATGTGTACTGTCATCAAGGTTATAACTGAAATTCAAACCCGGGACTTCATTGTCTTAGTCGATAGGCTAACCACTAGACCACGAGGTGATAATTTGAAAGCATAATAAAACATTTGTTCTGAGTAGAAACTGCTCTCGTGTCTCGTCTGTATTTGTCCGACCGAAATACCTACCGGCATTGTTTTGCTCAGTTGAATGGGAAACGCATTTTTACCTTTTACCTACTCTTCTGTAACGTGTGTTCTCACAATATAAACTAATGAGCTTTACATGTTGGTGAATACATTGACTTTCACTCAACTGAAGCGACACAAATTTAATTAAAATTCTATTAGGAATATTTGACAAGCTTCATCGCTTTAGGTATAAACAAATATAAAATAATCACAGATTTATTGGAAAAGATGTTTCATTTTAAGAAAGACAAGGCAACGTGGTCATTGATCTTAACTTGTCCCATGTGGACAAAATAATTAGTAAGAAAAAATAAAAGGTAAATAAATACCTATTCGGACTTGTAGAAAAAATGGCAGGCGAAAGGTTAACAAAACAGATGTACACTGTGAATGTGAAGGATGTAGGTACAAGGCAAGACCAAGATTGACATAATGTGTCAAGAGTCTTTGCAACCGGCGTCTTTGTATGAAGAGACTAATGAATGTGTACGAAGCAAGACAAACTGCAAGGATCGAGACATGTGACACTCGGTTCTCTGTGCCTATTATAGTGATCTATTGTCAAGAAATGTATGTGGATGTAAAACATCGTGGTTGAGGGAACTTAAATAGATGATTAGGTTCACGGCGGCGGACGAAATACGGGCAAATGTCTCAGAACTCTACAATATAGTAGTCACGTTCATGGTGACAAATTTGGCCAATCGTAAACCTTTACGACAGGAAGACAGTTAGTCTATTTTTCAGAATCGGTTAGGACCAATACGGTGAAGAAGAAAGATAATAGAAGAGGATAAAACAAATAAGTCACTATTAGACTAGCATGTGGCATTGCCATCCCGCAAGAAGGATAGCAACGCACCATGAACATCTTTGGTATCCATGGGCGACTGTTTCTCTTTCCAGCAGAAGAGCCATCTGCTTGTTTGCTATCTAATGATATAAAAAAACATAAAAAAACTATAAACTTGAGTTTGTTACACAATCGAAAATCTAGAGTATGTAACGGCCTCAGGACCAAGGCAGCGTGGGATTGTGAATTCGCTATAATAATATGTAATTTAAAACACTAACGACAGTTATACCATTACAATGTTATCATTTCGGAAAGATTAGCGGGTTAAATATTATAAATGACTAATTCGCACTCTTGTGCCAATTCGGATTAATCTTATGGTAAATTCATACTTTTCTCCGTGTTGGTTCGGTCTCCTTTGAAGAATAGACCAACTATCGTTCTACCAGGCAGGTCGTAAAAGAGGTCCGATTGGCTATGCGAGTCACTGCCATCGTGCCTACTAGGTGGTGGAGTTCTGCATTCACTCGCCCGGGTCTCGTACTACCGCCTTACCTATTCCTGCCACAACAGTGTCAGTGCTTGTCACTGTCGTGTTCCGGTTTAGAGGGATTGTGAATTCGCTATAATAATATGTAATTTAAAACACTAACGACAGTTATACCATTACAATGTTATCATTTCGGAAAGATTAGCGGGTTAAATATTATAAATGACTAATTCGCACTCTTGTGCCAATTCGGATTAATCTTATGGTAAATTCATACTTTTCTCCGTGTTGGTTCGGTCTCCTTTGAAGAATAGACCAACTATCGTTCTACCAGGCAGGTCGTAAAAGAGGTCCGATTGGCTATGCGAGTCACTGCCATCGTGCCTACTAGGTGGTGGAGTTCTGCATTCACTCGCCCGGGTCTCGTACTACCGCCTTACCTATTCCTGCCACAACAGTGTCAGTGCTTGTCACTGTCGTGTTCCGGTTTAGAGGGTAAGGTATCTGGTAAACTTATGCATGTGGCGTTAGACATTATAGCAACGCACTATTAACATCTCTAGTGTCTTTAGACGACGGTTGCCTCTTTCCATCAGGAGACCCATCTGCTTGATTGCTATCTTACGATTTAAAAAAACTAATATAATAAATGTCTGTATGGTACACTTTCACGGTTAAACCGCTGAACCGATTCTGATGAAATTTGGCGTTAAAATAAATGAAGATCCCGGGTCCAACATAGGCAATCATTTTTTAAATTAACCCCCTGATATTTTGAAATAGGGGATGAAGGGTATGAAAACCTATATGGATGTCGTACTAATTGACTCACAGCGAAGCTGCGCGGGTCAGCTAGCCTATATTAATCTATATTAATATTATAAATGCGAAAGTTTGGATGTTTGGATGGATGGATGTTTGGATTTATGTATGTTATTCAATCACGCGAATACTACTGAACGGATTTAAATGAAAATTAGTACACAGGTAGAAGATGACCTGGAATAGCACATAGACTACTTTATTCCGGAAAAATGAGTTATTCCCGCGGGATTGACCAAAAACTTTTATAATGCAGTGGGCTGCACGCTGCAGCTAGTATTATATAAATATTCACTGGATCGTTTTACACAAATTGATTTAACACCAAAGTAAGAAAATTATTTTGATTTGGGTACTAGTCAACGATGCTAATACATAAAAATACAAATACATTTGGATTTTTTTTATATAAATACAAATACATTTGGATTGGATTTATCGCCTCTGTGGTCTAGTGGACCAGCGTTGGCGTTGACCACATGAGGTCCCGGGTTCGATTCCCGGGTCGGGCACATTAAAAAAAAGTGTTTTTAAGTTTTCTGAGAAACACAAAGTTGCCCGGGATTGGCGATAGGCTTGCCACCTATCACATTTTGTGGGACCCAAGTATCTTCGGCTAATCGTGGGTGCACTTGTTGTACCTCTGCCTACCCCTTCGGGGATATGGGCGTGAAGATACTTCTTACATTTGGATTTAACAAAACTGCATTATCTTTAAATGTTTTTTAGTTCTTTTGCTCAAAAACATTGATATAAAAAACCCAAGATGCACAGTCCCGAATAAAACTGACACTCAAAAGTGTCCCTAATTTCATTTAAGTAGTTATAGATATGGCTAAAACATACGTCTGCATATCCAACCTTAAGTGCAAGATTTATAGTTGTTTTTACAAAGCAATGTACGAAAAGAAATAAAATTGACAGTGTCGCGACCGACGCGATTCTATTTGAAATGAGCGCACAATTTAAAATTGTACGCTCATTTTCTGAGGACGTTTTTGAGACACTAATTGTGTATCTAGGGTTTTTTATATCAATGCTCAAAAAGCGACTTTTCCATGTGTGTTGGAAAGTTAATCTTTTTCGCACTAGTGCTTTATTGTTTTCCTTCTGAATATAAACCTTCAAATGAATGACGAAGGTATTTAATCAATAAGTTTTCTGTGTGTTAAATTTTTGTATAAAATGTCTATTTTATAGCGTAAATTCTATTAATACACAAATTAAAGTTAAAATAAATTTATTTTTAGTACATACGTATAATACCAATAAATAAATAAATCAAAATATTTTTTAGTTATAGGTATTATTGGCATTGAATTTGGCTGAAGGTATAGAAACCGTTGCCCTGTCATATCATCTACAAAAAAAAACAGCCCCTAAGAAATTACATTACATAGGTGCCCCATAGACCTACAATAATATTGCGCAATATTACGTATTGCGCAATATTATTAACCGTCTAGGGTTAATATTGAAGATTGCACAATGATTGAACGAAAGTTTGAGCGGGTTTAATTTTTATTGCGCAATTTTTTTTTCTTGCACACGTGGAGGCTTAATATTGCACAATATTTTTTACTTCAGTGTTTGTAGCGATCGCGTTCGGTCAGTCGCGGTATTTAATGTATGGTCGTGTCGTAAATTTAAGCAAAATGGCGAGGAGAAATATTATAAAAGATAAAGAACGAAAGTTTTTACTTGAGTGTATAGAATTGTATAGACATTTATTTAACAAAATCACCAGCATGGTTGCCGTCAAAACTTCGTCGTTAGACATGTTGCTCGCTCGAAAATATTGGTCAGGCTGGTTTGTCAATTTTATTGAGTGAATTTAATGAACGTTTGGTGTCAAAGGGGTATACAATATTATTACACAATAAAAGTATTGCGCAATGTTATTGTAGATCTATGGGGCGCTACACTGCATTTTTTGAAAATAAAAAAAAATACCCTTTTGTTGTTTAATGTATGTTGTCATATGCAATAATATGTATTAAAAACGGCGTCGATGCACTTGTGGAATTGTCATACCCACTCGTACCTGCTGTTGACCCGTACCTTCGGCTTTGGTCAACAAACCGAGATTTGTGAAGGAAAGGAATGTCACTTTCCATACTTGTATCGAAATGTACTATTTTATATAATAAGATGGCCACAAGCAGATAGCTCTCGTGATTGAATGAAATAACCATCCCTTACAGACACAAGGATCTCTCCGTGTAACGAGATGTTTATTTCATATGTATAAGTTTATCGCCTACCTTACTCTCTGATCTAAATAAAAAAAAAAAACTGTAGCAGTCGTGGGACTGCCGATAGAAGTGAAAACGGAACTATTAAGTTGAGAGTAATTAAAACTATATGCAAAACATAGCTATAGATATACTATTATCATTAGCATGTCGGTGACGCGAACCGAGGATTTTACCCTTTACCAAAACGCTCAACGCGCCTAAAGAAGTTTTCACTTCAAAAATAATTGGAACATTGGGTTGATTGCAGCAGCGATAGATGAGTCGAAATATCAAACCTGGTCTTAACATTGCGGAGCACTGTCCACCTGTACACTTTTCGGCATGAAAAAAACATTCTAATAAAAGATTTAAAAATACAAATTTGTGATCATTCTAAATAAAAAACATGAAACGTTGTTCCAATAAATCATATAAGGACGTTATAAAAATTAGTGTCGGTAATTATTAATCGAATGTTGTCGGTAATTATAAATATTTAGCAAAGTCCTGTCAGTGTAAGGAAGTTTCTATTTTCGTATTCTTCAATAACAAGTAAAAATAATTTAAACGCAATAACACTGCAACAACCGCCTTCCTATTTCCTATGTCCCTGGAACCCCGGAGTCAGGAATCAGGTCAGATTCTTTAAGATTTTCATACGAAGATTACAGCATCTGTTTAACTGACAATTTTCGTATGTAAAAAACAGTTTTTCTACATATTGCAAGCTACTTTATACGACTTTATGATATCCGTTTGTACCAAAACTTGATAGACTTGTGAAAGCTCAGTAACAATGCAATACTATGGTACCATCTAACTGAGCTCATGATGTAGCCTATACGTAGGGACTGGAACTCTCTGATGCAAAGTTTTAACAAGACAACCTTATCTGGTCTCATTGGTCTTGTTGCTATAAATACTAAGTTTGATTAGTGTTCATGATGATGAGGATCTGAAGATGGAGCTGAAAAGTGCTATCTACCGAAACTCACGCGTAGAATGTAGAAAGAGATTTATTTGGACTCGAGGGATTTTTGATTACGGTTACTTTCCATTACATATAATATCGAATATCTGAAGATGGAGCCGTAAGAGTTTCATTGTAACAGTCGGACTCGCCCACCTAAGTTTCCGTACTTTGTACATAAATAATCGAGTCTCGAAGTTTTTTCCAAGCTTTGCTCGATATTCAGTTTCCAAAACCTATATACTTTAAATAAGACCACATTTTTATGATTTAATTAAAAGTTTATAATTTACAGATTTTCTCTATACTTTTAGTATAGATATTTCTCGTAAATTTTAGTTAAGTATATAAAATTTATAAGTTAACGGAAAGTATCCCATAAATTTTGATTTCCATGGAACTGTGGAATAATGACTTTTTTGTATCATAAATAACCGTATCTTTTCTTCCAGAATTTTAATTTTTAACAGCTTCAAAGGACTGAAGACCTGAGTATTTTAACGCGAAACGCTTTCCCGAAATAGTCATAAAAGAGGGATGGACAGACAGACAGAGAGCCGGATCGACAGACAAACGGACAACAATGTTCCATTTTTTGCTTTTAAAATACGGAACCCCAAAAATTAACATAAGGCAATTATTTGTTTCGCGTTCGATATCGAGATCTATTGTCATAGTTATCCGATCAATGATCCATTGAGCAAGCGTTTGACATTCATGAATGGGACCAAATAAGAGCGCGTCATTTCGGGCTTGTGCAACACAATGGTGTACCGGTTATGAGGATATTACCCATGTGCTATGGTGGTTTGCTAATGCTTTGACTAGTCTTGATATTGGGTAATAAGAACTTCGCGATGATTAGCGCTTCTTTTTGAGTAAATTTCATGGGTGTTTTTGTTAAGCAACTCGTAAAGGGCGGACGTGTTCGACACATGTCTACAAGTTGGTAAAGTTTCGCCTAAGTTTGCTACCTCACGTTTTCTCAATGACTGGCCAAATATGCCAGTACCATTGCGATAACTAGGAGGATTTATGCAATGCTTCATCTATGTTTGATACCTTTGGCGTTACGTAGAGATATGGCATCACTCTGCATCTTTTATCAGCTCTATCATGAGGAATGTTCCGTGGAACTGTTTGGATTAATTCCTGCCGCCGAATTTTACCATCGGACATCACGACAAAATTCAAAGTTTCATCCTCACCATCTCCATGTCTGGAAGTCCACAGCCGTGTGATTCTCGAGGCACATTTTGACCCTCACTACTCCTATGTGGAACCAGCTATCGGCAGAAATTTTTCTAAACGGATACGACTTAGGGACCTTCAAGAAAAGAGCCTACTCATTCTTAAAAGTCCGGCAACGCAACTACAAGACCCCTGGTAGTGTAGTTGTCTATGGCGGCGGTAATCACTTACCATCAGGTGACCCCAGGAGGGTCACCTGATGGTAAGTGATTTTGTATACGTTTGCTCCCTCTTCTATAAAAAAAACCAAAGCCTTATCTTTGTGGCAGGGAAATTAAACGTCAATAATTAATTATTTCAAATTCAATTCAAATCTGTAAGCCCACTATAACAATTGTTATAGTGGGCTTACAGATTTGAATTGAATGCTTAGACTAATCATGTTTTTAATCATTTAACTGTGTTGCTCTGGGCTCCTGTCATAAATATGCTAACAATTATTCTACCAAGCAAGTCGTAAGAGGCAACCGATAGGCTATGCGAGTCCCTACCATCGTGGCTACTAGGTGGTAGAGTTCTGCGTTGTTTCGCCCGGATCTAATATCATCGCCTTATCCCCGCCGCAATAGCGTCAGTGCTTGTCACTGTCGTATTACGGATTGGAGAGTAAGGTAGCCGGCAAACTTATGCATGTGGCATTAGACCTCGCTATAAGATAGCAACGCACCATTAAAATCTTTGATGTTGACTATTTCCATCAGAAGACTCATTTGCATGTTTGCAATCCTGTGATATAAATAAATCTGGGTTGTATTAAGTAGGGATGAAATGATGTTTTATATCATCATTTATTTCATTACTACCCCAATCACGTCAGGGTGATATCACAACAGTGAAGGTTGATGACGTCACGAAAGGACGTAAAAAAAGACAAGATCTTCCCAGACAGACAAGCTGTATTGCCTGGGGACCTAAGTGCGTCTGAACAGCATTGAAACTTGTATATAATGTTACAAGATAAACAACTGATATAGTGTTTAGGTTTTACTTGAGTTTTGTATTGTAGCGTTGCTGAACACTTGACCACTACGTCACTTATGGCAAACAATATGGAGCGGAAGTGAAGGTTAAAAATGACGTAGCTTGTTTGTTTGTCATCTTAAATTAATAAAGTCGCATCTTTATTTTATAGCTCATTGTTGATAAAACAAAGCTGTTTTTAACGAGCGAACATAGTTCCCAGTAGGTACACGTTACCGTCGGTCACTGAATTAGCGATTCATCACATGCAATGGACATGATACAAGAAGCACACAGCATAATGATTTCCAGTACAATCAATATATAACAAAATACGACCATATGTATATTTATAAAACAGGTTGTTTTGTGAATCTTTTCTATCATAATGTAAACGCAGTAAAACAGCTACAACCGACTTCCAATGCTAATAGTCCTACTAATATTATAAATGCGAATTTAATACTAATAATATGTTTGAATGGATGGATGGTTGTTGATCTTTCACCAAAAACGGATAAACCGATTTGGATTGTATTTGACACACATATAATAAGTAATTGCCGACCTGGAATAGCAGACAGAGTACTTTTTATCCTCGAAAAATAAGTCGCCTCTGTGGTCTAGCGGTCCAGCGTTGGTGTTGACCACATGAGGTCCCGGGTTCGATTCCCGGGTCGGGCACAAAAAAAAGTGTTTTTTCAGTTTTCTGAGAAACACAAAGTTGCCCGGGATTGGAAAGTGCCCGGTTGGCGATAGGCTTGCCACCTATCACATTTGTGGGACCAAGTATCTTCGGCTAATCGTGGGTGCACTTGTTGTACCTCTGCCTATCCCTTCGGGGATATGGGCGTGAAGATACTTCAAAAATAAGTTGTTCTCGCTGGTTTTACCAAAAACTGTTATAATGCAGTGGGCTGCAGGGCGCACGTAGTCTTCTATATTTCTGTAATCCCGGTTAAGTGAATGTGAATGGTGATAGTAGCTTATAACAATGGTTACCAATTGAAATAATCTGACCTATTTATACTAGTTTGATTTTTTTGTAATTAGAGCTCAATTTGCGCATCTATTTAAAATTAAAAACATGATTTATTGAAAAAGAATGAGGGCTTCGGTGGTGTTCAGTCGGTTTTATCATACATTGTGCTCCATAAATCCGAAAGAAGAATGTAATGTAGGTATCATTCGGAGTTTCTGATATTGTGCTACTAGATCCGGTGAACTTCCTACCGCTTTAGAATTGATAAACTTTGTATATACATTTTTATATATTTATAATTATAATTAAACAACACTCATAATTAGACTACAACCCCACACAAGTTTTAAATAAAAGAAAAAAAAACAATAATTTGCCATATTTTACCGCTACATACCAGGCTAGCGCAAAAGTTCCTTTGTTTTCTAGGCCCATATATTTATAATAAAGTAAATAAAGAACTAAATATATATCCTTTTTGCAAATATCAATGTAAGAAGAGAACTGCTCAATGGCTCAAAACCTTCTTATGATGATACAGAAAAACTATTATACATTATAAAATAAGCCGCCATGACACTTCCATAATTAAATCAATTATTATCAATTTTCCCTACTTTTCCTTACACCACTACGTATTACATACTTATTACAGTTTACACACTCACCACAAACTACACTTTACATCATACACAATCGTTCATACAACAAACTGCTAGTAGTATCTAAGTTATACGTTTACTTTGTCTATACATATAAATTAAAGTTTTATGTTAAATTTTAAATTTGTATTTTGTATCCACTATCTGAGGGCATTGGTGACTTGTGTCACAGGTACTTATTGAACCTACTTCAGGCACCATGTTTCGCACAAAAATGGCAAAATAAATTTACCAAGATATTAAATAATTTAATCTAAAAGATGTACCGCTTTTGTGATGAAATAAATAAATAAATAAAAAAAATTAGTTTTATATACCTATCATAAGATAGTAAACAAGCAGATAGCTCTCCTGGTGAAAAGAGAAACCATAGCCTTCGGTATACAAAAATGTTATGGTGCGTTGCTATCGGTATTGCCGGATGGAAATGCCTCATGCATAAGTCTACCGGCTGCCTTAGTCTCTAAACCGGAACATGACAATGACAAGTAATGACGCTATTGCGGCAGGAATAGGTAAAGCGGTGATATCACATCCACCGCCTTACCTATTCCTGCCGCGGGCGAGTCGTTGTGGAGCTCTACCACCTAGTAGTCACGATATTAGTGACACGTATACGCAATCGATCACATTTTACAACCTGCCTGGCAGAACGTCAGTTGGTCTATTCTTCAAAGTAGCCCGGACCAACAGAAGGGAGTAAAATGAAAACAGTCATAAAAATAAAACAAATAATATAGAGTTTGTATCAAACTAAAATCACTACTTTAAATTTTAATTTATTTCTTTTATTTGTTGTGTTAATGTTGTTGACATGTTGTCGTTTTACTTATTTTGATTTTCAGAACAGAGGCAAATCAAAAAATCAAAAATCATAAGAATCGACCCAGGCGTTACTTGACTGTTTTATATTATAAATTGAATTTGAACGCGTAATACCGTTCGATTCGCTCCATCCACCTGCAAGGGAACCAGCGTGATGATATTTATTTCTACTTGGTATACATACGGCCTGGTGTCAGTAACCCTTACGGGTTGTCTAAAACTAACCGCGTCAGATTGTGTCGCAGTTACTTCATTGTTCCTAATTTCTTTCAGGCGACATTCCCTTTGTTTTTACTTTAAAAGATGAATATGCATACGACTTTCACGAAACAATCGAAGTAGATCGTTGTTTTAAAAGTTTGTAAGTGAGGTTTTTTGTTAAAAACTTTCTGCCGGATACAAGATCCACTAAAAATGTCGTTGTATCTTAGAAAGGTGTTAATTGTTGGAGCTCACCGCCATTGTTATAATTGTGATGTAATTGTTGTTGAAAAATATCATCGATTTATAGCGTTTTATTAAACGCGCCCACCACTGCTGTTACTAGTTTATACCCGTATTATATGGACGCTATTCTTGGATTAAATTGACTGTCTCATAAATATGTGTGAGGTCCCCCAAAGTCGGTCCGGGCTCCTTTAAAGAATAGACCAAATACCGTTATGCCATGCAAGTCGTAAATAGTGACCGATTGGCTATACGTGTCACTGCCATCGTGACTACTAGGTGGTAGAGTTTTGCAACGTCTCGCCCGGATATTTGATACCACAGCCTTACCTATTCCTGCCGCAACAGTGTCAATGCTTGTCATTGTTGCGTTTCGGTTTGGACGGTAAGGTAGCCCGTAGACTTACGTATTTGGCATTGCCATCCCACTCACTACACGGATACCAACGCACCTTTAACATATTTGGTGTCTATAGGCGATGATTTTTCTTTCTATCAGGAGAGCCATCTGCTTGTTTGATATCTAACAATATAAAAATAAAAGTAACAGATCTCATGATCTGAGCCGAAAAAAACGAAGCGATTATATACGTAGGTATCTTAATATACTCGGTTCCAAATGACGATGATTAGAAGTTTATCTATCAGCAGGTATTTCAATCTTGTCACGTAGTGGACGGATACATTAACTCGACAGATAATGAGCTTTTTATCATTAAGGTAGTTACGCATTTTAGATAATGGATACTGTACAGCAGCGGTTGTTGTATCTGTGTATGCATTCATGTTGTCTATGGTGTGTAGATATTTAAAAAAAATCTCTAATATTACAAATGCGTTTGTGTGTGTGTGTATTTTAGTAAAATAAATGTATTTCCAAAATTTATTTTGGATTTTTATATCAAGGATAGCAAATAAGCAGATGGTTCTCCTGATGGAAAGAGACAATCATCGTTTCTAGACAAGTGATGCAGCAAGCAGCAAGCATTGGTTTACCAGCTACCTTACTTTCCAAACCACAATGAACGAGGCATTACTGTACTATAACAATGACAGGCACTGACGCTACAGCGGCAGGATAAAGTGATGGTACCAACTCGGATGAGACGATAAACTATCATTAAAAATATTCGTTTTTTAATTGCAAAATTCACAAAATCAAAGTTACTGTCGTGCATTTTTGTAGAAATAAACACGATAAAATATAATGTGTCGTTTCAACAAAAACGTAACAAATCCTGTCTAGAATAATAGTATTGTATATCATCTATGCAAAATATCTACGTTAATTTAATTTGAATTTAAATTTTGAAAGATAACAAAAAATGTAGGTTTATAAAGACAGACCGAGCGCGGTTACGACGTGGTTCTTTATGGTTTGGCTACCAGAGAAGAAGGAAGATAAATGGCAAGGCCAGATCAGGAAACTCAAAAGAAAGAAATTGAGGTACCTACAAACGTAAAAGTATTAAAAATTTTTTATACCATAAGATAGCAAACAAGCAGACGGGTCTCCTGATGGAAAGAGGCAACCATCGCCTATAGACACCAAAAATGTAGTAGTTTTTAAAAATGTGTTGACGTGTCAAAATAACTTGTAAAAAGTTTTATTGAATAACTTTTGATTTGTGATTTCTACTTAAATATGTTTTTTATTTAATGTTAAATCTTTGAAATTTAAGAAAAAAATGATGTGTTATTTTATTCTAGAATTTTCAAATAATTGTAGATTTCTTATCTATTCAGTAATGTTACAGATTATGGTAAACTTATTTATTTAAAAAAAAGTATCATCACATCCGAGTCCCTTGTGGGGTAGGCAGAGCAAAACCGACCGTCTATACACTTTTCAATTCACTACGATTCACTGGTTTGTCGGTTGGCGAGATGTGAGTCGATAAAATGCAGCGATGGTGATCCTCATTGCTGCATTTTAACGGCCTGATAACGATTATCGACAATTTCTAGGGTTAAATGGGATCGACGGCTTTGCTCTTGGTCATCATCTGAGGCACAGGAGGTAACACATCACCTACCAGACTCCGAGTTGCATCTGAGATTTTGGATTTCTGGGAAAAGTTTCGAAAAAAGCAAAAATCTCAATAACACTTATGCCCGACCCGGGGATCGAACTCGGGACCTCATGATCTGAGCCGAATAGGCTATTTATTCTCTACACATATATTTAATACTTTTTGTCGTCAGCACTTGGTGAAACTCCATTACTGTTAATACACGTCTTGTATTGTTTCACAAAATACTTTATTTTATTTATATCGTTAAGTGTTTTTTAAATGAAATGACAAATTAAAAGTTTTGTGAAACAGTACAAGTGTATTTACATAATTGTCCCCTAGACCACGAGGCAGTAATTAATTTCAGGCTTATTTTATTGGGATTTTTAATTTATACTTCGTCGTAATGGCTAGGTGGATTTAGATAAAATGTTGTATATAGGTAGCATTATTCTCTTGGAGTTGAGAGAGCATTTACGTGAATCCAGGATCACACGCGTTTGTACCGAAATCGTTAGATCACTCAGACGACCAATATAGTTTCGTTTACTTTAAACTAGTCGCCTCTGTGGTTTAGTGGTCCAGCGTTGGCGTTGAACACATGAAGTCCGGGTTCGATTCCCGGGTCGGGCACATAAAAAAAGTGTTTTTTTTTTTACCAGCTTTCTGATAAACACAAAGTTGCCCGGGATTGTAAAATGCCCGGTTGGCGATATGCTTGCCACCTATCACATTGGTGGGACCAAGTATCTTCGGCTAATCGTAGGTGCACTGGCTGTACCTCTGCCTACTCCTTCGGGGATACGGGCGTGAAGATACTTTTTATACTTTTTACTTTAAACTCGTATCAGGCTCAGCGGTGCAAACTCCTTGACACAAAGGACGGTTGACACTACAGGACTACATAATTTATGGTACTGGCCAAGGTCGCCCACTTCAAATTCGATATTCGACCAACGCATAAGTACTTTCATCAACGGATATTAAAAGCACGCGCAGCCTTGTCACGTTCCAAACAATGATGGTAATAAAATTGACCTTAAAAGTTCAATAGTTTGAAGTATGTTACCTGTTTTTTAATAACAAGATTAAGTAGCTGCGAGTTTTAACTTTTCTTGGTGTTTATTCTTTCACACCAATTTACTCGTTAACAGAAGAGAGTAGAACCTTTTTTTATATATTCCACAGCTATAATAAAGATGGACTTGCGCTCATAGTGATTGGGCGTGTACCTGTTTAGCTTGTCTGACTTAGTCTGTCTGACTGTCGACCAAACTTTTAGCCGTTTTCGTTCAGATACACTTTCTTCTTTAGCTGTCAAAATCTATAGAAAAACTATCAGAGTTATGCAAAGGCACCATGACTTACGAAGTAAAATGACGGTATTGAATTCTATCTTACTATCTATAGTGTCCTGAAAAGAATCTTAGTAAAGCTCTATAAATTTTGTTAGAAGTCTGAGTTTAAGCGTTCGTCATGAACACGCCCATTGATGTGAACTAGATTAAGAAAGACAAGTATTTTAACATGATTCAACTAAGAAACAGATGGTGCGCTAAATCGATAACATTCACATTTACGCACATATACATACTCGCTTATGTATATACCTACTCATACATATTACATACACATAAAGCGTTTGGTATTTTGCAAATCGACGAAACCATGGTTAACCTATAATCTATTGTCTACCGATGATCTGTGCATGATGATAGATAGTATCCTTCCTTCCTTATTCCTTATTTATTATCAATCGACGAAAAAACGAAGTTACCTGTTTGACATGTATGTACCTATGTAATATTGTTGGAATCTATACATATAATAAAATCGTAGGAAAGTCAAAACTGTACATTGAATATTTATTTGAATACCTGGCTGAAGGGCAGATGGAATATTCATCAAAGAGGGCCCGGACCACGGATTAAATGGATACGACATTCAAGACACTTTCTTAGTATAGCTTGCAATTAGGCCCCGTTTACATTTTTATTAGTGTGAGTGCGAGTGTTTAATGCAGGTGCTTAGTGTTAAGCAAATAACACGTGTAGACAGCCGTTGATGAATGCGAGTGATTAATAATCGACGTATTAAAGTGAATAGATGCTGATTACTAATCACTTTCACTAATCAACGGCTGTTTGCACTATTATTGCTAACCAAAATGTAAACGGGGCCTAACACACAGAAATACAAGTTATACTACTTACCGATGAAATAAAATCATTTTAAAGGTAATTTTTAAACCTTGTTATATCATTCGATACAATAAAATAGTCCAAAATGGTTTATTTCTATTTTTCATAATATATATAAATGTATGACATTTTTTTCAGTGATAGGAACATTCGCTCACATACGCGGCGGCAGGTTTCCTCTCCAATGGCGTGTCTATTAATATTCATGTGGTCTGTGGCCTGGACAATATTGGGAACCTCGTAAAACCTCAATAACACTTCCTATTCGGGGATTGAACCGCATGATCTGAGCTGAACAGGTTTTCCCTATATACTACAAAAACTAGCTGGCTTAGATAAAATTAAAGATTAGCACTTTTATTAAGCGGCCAAAATAAATAAACTTCGTCGCGTCCGGGTTCATCTCATGACAAATATCGCACTTGTGTGACAAATACATTTATTGTTTTTGTATAAGATGCAAAAAGGTGGTTGTTTTTGCTATTTTTTTTAACTTTTTCCGTCCAACTTACGATTTGTAGTTTATTCAGTTGCTTCTTAGTCTAGTGGTTAGTCTATTCGACTCTGATTATAAGGTATTGGGTTCGATCTTTGGGTTACGTAAACAGCTGTTATAGAGTTTGTTCTTGTGTCTGAATGGCCGTAGTCTGATTTGAATTTTTATAATTGGTTGGTTTTTAGGCATGTGAACGCTACCGTTCTTTTGAGAAGACCAGAAAGCCAGTTAAGCTTAGATCTCGGTTATTTCAAGAAATAAACGATATAATTAGGGATTTTCTAGTATCAGAAACGATTTCTATGTATAAGATATTGATTTATACTCATTTAAGTAGTATTTAAATCATTTTTTGATACTACTGTGAGTGCCGTTAATGTATCGATATTTACTCATATCGATATTTTTTTATATTTTTATGGCACTAACATAAAAAGTAAAAATTTCTTAGGAGCGATTGATATTCTCTTTTCTCTAACAAGTCCCCCGTGTTGGTCCGGGCTCCTCTGGAGAAAATACCAACTGCCGTTACGGCAGGGACCATAACAGGTGACAGGCGTAACACGTGCCATTACCATCATATCTACTAGGCGTACTTGGTAGAGTTCCGCATCGTCTCAACCAGGTATTTAGTACCACCGCCTTACATATTCCTGCTGCAAAAGAATAGAAATCAAAAACTCGTTCAGTTTGATTCGATTCGATAAAAACTACTTGATATTAAAACAAATGTACCGAGTACGTACTCCTATTTATTTGTATCAGAACGACCTTAGGTATTACGCAGCGACGGGGATCACTACTCCTCCCTTAACTGACGAACCAGTGAATCGGAGCAATTATTAACGTCTACTTGCCCGTGCTGATAGGGAAAAAAGGATCGATGACTCGTACATGATAAACAAATATAAACATATACATAGAGAAATATTTACAGTAGAATTTAAACATTTTTTATACAAAACGTGTTCTTTTGATGGAAAGAGATAACCAAATCCTATAGACAGCAATGATTTTAATTGTGCGATGCCATGTTGGGTATGATGCCATATAAATTAGTTTATCGCCTACCTAACCCTTTAAAACAGAACACGAGAGCAAACGGTATCGATACTATTGCTGCAGGTATAGGTAAACACGATCGAAATGTCTCCGAACTCTACCACCTAGTTACTGGTGCCGATATTAGTGACAGGTTTATTAGCCATTTAAGAGATTCTTAGCAATAAGGTTTTACTTTAAACATTGGTCTTCTTTTTGAAAAATATATCATCTACTATTCCGCCAGGCAGCTGGTAAAAGGCGAACTATTTTCTATACATGTCACTGCCATCATGACTACTAGATGCTAGTTCCGTATCTTCTTGCCCGAGTATATACTACCTTCATCTTACCTATTCCTACCGCAATAGAATCAATGATTGTTATTGTCGTATGCCGGATTGGAGGGTAACTTGGCCGGTGAACTTATGCAAATGGAATTGACATCTCGCCATACGGATAACAACGCACCATGAAGAGCATGTATTCGATTTGCAATGAAAACTTTATATTTTCAAGTTTTTTCCAGAGCAATATCGTGAGCAGATTATTCGAAGAATATTAAAATTTTTGCTAGATTAAGTCTTGATTTACTGCATTACAGAGCGAGAACATAATTTTTGATAACGCTTTTTAAAACGAAAACAATCCCTGCATAGCGTTGGACGAAAATAGGCGTTCGAGTTATCTTTCGCTACGAATAAAACCATTGTAATGTGCCAAAATATTTTATTTTTTTTTGCATTTTTCCAACAGGATGTATAGTCATTAAATGCACTACAGAGCCAAAATGACAAAAATATTTTTTTTGGTAGATATTAAAAAATAATGTTAAAAAAATACAAAATCAGTCACTAACATTTTTTTTTCACAAGTAAGTATTTCAATAGAGACCTAAAATATTAATTATATGTAAATTAAAGTTACGCTCAATACACTGTTTTTTTTCAGTCCGTTATATGAACTCATTTATTCAGACAAATTATTTTAAAAACACTATAAATTCTCGCGCGCAATCGTTTCCCAATTAAATTTTGAAACTGCGATAAATCGAATAATCAAGACTTAATCTTGTAAAAACTGTAATATACTTCGAATAATTTGCTCACATTATTACGATATTGCTCTGGAAAAAAATTGAAAATAAGAAGTTTTTGCGAATCGAATACGTGCTCTTAACATATATGTTGTCTATTTCCATTAAGAGAGTCATCTGCTTGATTGCTACATTTTAATATAAAAAAGGCAGTCGATCAGTTCTTCAAAAAGGGTCCGGAACAATTCAAGAAACTTCTCAAAGCATTTCCTTCGCTGTCATTATACTTATGATAGTTTGTATAACTTTAATCTTAGGTTAACTCGACCATTGACCATAAATAATCGAGTTGTCTCATCGGTTCCAGAGATCGAGCAACGTTAAATAAACACAATTAACTATAAAATTTGTTACGATATTAGCGCTGGTTTTTCTAAGTGAACTTAAAATGTGAAAGTGATTTTTTTACGACGAGATTGGGTGCTATAATTTCAAATTATGCTAATTATATTATACTATTCATAATTACTTGATTAAAGTAAGACTTTAATTAATATCTAATAATAATTGTATTATATCTTATTAGATATTTTATTTGCTTAAATATTGAATAAAAGTAGGTACGTTTTATATGTTATAGAGTCACTATGCTAAGTTGGATTTTCTCTTGTTAAATTCCTACATAATGGTTTAGTGATATAATTATATTTCATTGACTACAATCTCAACGAACGTATCTATATTTTAAATATAGTCATCTTTATAGTGATTGAGTCATATGCACAAAATAACTTTACGTCAGATATATATGTAATATATCATGGATTGACTAAAACTTGACCTTTAAAGACGACATTCGTCGCCTTTGTTACATGTTTTAGAGACCAGTTCGTTATGTTAAAAAGGCACGGTACCTTTATTATAAATTTATTAAAGATTTTATGATTTTTATGAACAAAAATACAAGACAGGTAAAGTCGCAGACATTTAACAAGCTGAGTTAACAAATTCTACCGTGTGCCGACTATAAATAGCGTCAATAACATTAAAATTTAAAACCGTATCACAAAGCGCCTGCGGTTAGAAGAATAAAACATGGAAAGATTTTATTTGTTTCAAAGTCACAAACGTGATTGTTACCGTTCGAATATCGGTACATATACAAAAGTCATTCATAAAATGATTAGCGGACATCTTATCGATGATGGCAACAACTAACAGTATTGCGAGTATAACAGGATCACTGTTCTGCGCAATCATTCACTATATCTGTAATAGCGCGTGATTGTTACGTTATTCCGAGATTAGAATCAAGTTTTGTTGTAAACTAGTTGTTGCTTGCGGCTTCATATAAGTTGAATTTGATTTAGAATAATAATAAATAGCTTACAGAGATTCTTTGTCTGTTAGTACCTAATACCTACCCAAATTTTTTTCTGTCTAAATGTTGTATGAAAAATACATTTTCTTCAGTGATAAGAACGCATTTACGTAGCTTAATTAGCTTAATATTCTGGCATTTCTTTTAATAACTAAATTCAGTTTTTATGTTGTAGTTTTAGTTCATAAAAAGAGTTCTTAGGTAGTATTATTGTATTGAAAATTGTAATGGCTATTTTTGAGCCATACGTTAGTTCAATCTGATTACGTGTTTGGGATTTTCATAGAGAACAAGCAAACAAATCTCCCCAACCTGCTTAGAAAAAACTTCGTGTGATATGTTGCGCATCAAAGACGAGAGTTTTGGCAAACAGAAAGAACTAATATCTTTTTATACTCGTGTCACTAGACAACATACATATTTGAAAAAACGAGATTTTATTCTCATTCAACAAACCTTTCGCGGGTGACATATTATTATAATAATATCAAGAAACAAATTACATGTATTGAGCTAACCCCAAAGTATGCGAATAATTTGCTTGTAAATTGTGATATAGTTTAAATCAACAATATTATACACAGAAACACACACACACACACACATATATATATATATATATATATATATATATATATATATATATATATATATATATATATATATATATATATATATATATATATATATATATATATATATATATATATATATATATATATATATAATTATTAGTGATGGGCCGAATGTGGTTTGAACCGAATTCGAACTTCGGCCGAACATTCGGTGAAAATAAGAAATTCGGCCGAATTTCGGCCGAACTTCGGTTTAATTTTGGGGAGCTTTCTTAAAAGCGATATGTCGTGACTTTTTTACGAATTTGCTTAAAAATTTAATTATTTTATACTAGCTATTTACTTATTTTACTATTTACTACTAGCTATTATATTGCCCGCGGCTTCGCTCGCGTAAAGTAAGAGAAAAAAGTAACCTATGTCACTCTCCATCCCTTCAACTATCTCCATTAAAAAAATCACGTCAATTCGTCGCTCCGTTTTGCCGTGAAAGACGGACAAACAAACAGATACACTTTCCCATTTATAATTTTAGTATGGACTAGCTGTTGCCCGCGACTTCGTCCGCGCGGACTTTATTTACTCCGCTTCTACTGGTCGTAGCAAGATGTTATATAACCTATAACCTTCGTCGATAAACAGGCTATCCAGCGCACAAAGAATTATTCAAATCGGTTCAGCAGTTTTCGAGATTACCGCGTACAACCAAACAAACAAACAAACTCTACAATTTTATAATATTAGTATAGATATATAGGATATCGTTAATGGGTTTCGCAACGCACGTGAATTAATGACGTAAAAGCAAAATTTTGATACATTGAGTTATATTGTTCCAATTTAGGCATGGATTTTTATTTTTAACTTTCTGCTATGTAGGTATATAGATAAGGAAGTTACTGATTTTGCCCCGATTTTTGAAAATCGAGTTTTCACCAGATCTCCACGTTTTGAGGTCCTAGAAATCTTTTCCGACTATTTTCACTATGAGGTCAGCATGTCTGTATATATGTGTATGTGTATATGTAAACATTTTTTTTATGTCATAAGATAGCAAATAAGCAAATGGGTCTCCTGATGGAAAGAGTCAACCATCGCCTATAGACACCAAAGCTGTTAATGGTGCGTTGCTATCTTGTGGCGAGTTTACCGGCTACCTTACCCTCCAAACGGGAACACGACAGCGACAAGCACTGACGCTATTGCGGTAGGAATAGGTAAGGCGGTGGTACCAGACCCGGGCGAGACAATGCAGAACTCTACCACCTAGTAGCCACGATGGTAGTGACTCGATAGCCAATCGGTCGCCTTTTACGACCTGCCTGGCAGAACAGCAGTTGGCCTATTCTACAAAGGAGGCCGGGACCAACACGGCGAAGCACATCATCTCATAACTTTGTACATAAATAACATACATAAATAAATAACTTTGTATAATCTAAGTACATAAATGTATAGATTAGGTACAGAATCTAATCAGCTCTATTCCTACAAAAACTGCGTTCAATGCATTAATTGCATCAAAATCGGTTTTTCCACTCAAGAGCTATCGTTGACGAAAAACTTTAGAAAAGTGTTTTTTTGAGATAACTTAGTAATTTCTCTAACTAATTTTTTTTGACCTTCCACAATAGTTTAGTGCTTTAAAACTACGTC
Organism: Apodemia mormo; assembly: GCA_036924255.1. Classification (NCBI taxonomy): domain Eukaryota; kingdom Metazoa; phylum Arthropoda; class Insecta; order Lepidoptera; family Riodinidae; genus Apodemia; species Apodemia mormo. Next base: position 39,813,536 of record JAUPFN010000001.1, on the reverse strand, counting down.
AAATTTAATTTCAAATCGAGTTTTCAAAAGTTACAACTTTTTTAATATTAATATTTTGTTGTTTACAGAAAACTTCTTAATATTTTTAAAATAACTTTCCGGCTAATACATGGCTTGATTTAAAAATCTAACCAGCATTTCTTTCTAAAAATCTTTGTCAAATATCGTGAATTGTATCAAAACCGGTTTATCCGTTTGGGAGTTATCGTTGACGAAAATTTAGAAAAAAGTGTATTATTTATATAAAATAAGAGACTTTTGGACCAAAACTTGTTTGAATGTCAAACTTTCTACAATATTGTGGTACATAAAACAATTACGTCAAATGTAGTTTCAAGAATCAAAATCGAATCAAGTTTTCAAAAGTTATAACTTTTGAATAATAAAATTTTGCTGTTTACAGAAAACTTACTTAATATTTTTAAAATAACTCTTAGGCTTATACACCGATTCACTTAAAAAATCTTATCAACTTTTCTCTTTAAAAATTGCGTTAAATACCGTCAATTGGGTCAAAAACAGTTTATTAGGATTTATTATAACGAAAATTTTGAAAACAAATTTTGATATTACTTCGACATATTTTAGCCTATAGACTATGTAGCTCAAAAACATTTTAGAGCTCAAAAATTTCGTTGAATGCCATTTGAAGGATAAAAATCGATAATCGTTTTCAAAATATACAGCTTTTTAAAAATTAATTTGCTGTCATTTTCAGAAGTCAGAAGTCAAAAGTCAGAATTTTGAAAAAAAAAAATGCTTAGGTATAGTTTTTATTCCTTTGAGCCTAAAATACCTCAATTTAGCGGGAAGTTTCATGGATAGCCTGCAGGGTCAACTGATTCAGCTATTTTTTTACCTTTTTTTCGTCATTTTTTAACCTACTGATTTTGGAGTTAATAAAACCATTTAAAGGTAAAAATTACGTTGAATGCAATTAAAAAGATTTAAATCATCATGTTTTAAAATATATGCATCTTCATCTATATCAAACTTTAGATTTTTAACTTCCCGCTACGTATGGAACATTTTCTGACTATTTTCGCGATGACGTCAGTATGTATGTATGTGTGTGTGTGTGTGTGAGAGAGAGAGAGTGTATGGTTGTATGTATGTGTGTATGTAAACATTTCATAACTTTTGAACGGCTTGACCGATCGAAACGCGGTTAATGGCATTGAATTAGATTCTGCTCAACTTAAACTTCCAAAAACTTTATCCAATTCGGACTAGAATATTTTGAGAAATTTTGAAAAAATCGCAAAAAAATTGACGAAACATATTTTTATAATAAAACTTTCAGATTAATGTATTGATTGAGTATAAAATTTTAGCAGCTCTTTTTCTTAAAAAACTGCATCTAATTCATAAATTGTATCATGATCGGTTAATCCGCTCGGAAGTTATCGTTGACAAAAAAATTTGGAAGTGTTTTTTCGACATAAATTCGAAATTTTTTCAAATAGTTTCAAAAATCAAAATTAAATCAAGTTTTCAAAAATTACGGCTTTTCAAATATTAATATTTTGTTGTTTACAGCAAACTTAGCATTTTTAAAATGACTTTCAGACTAATATACCGATTGACTTAAGTCTAATCAGCTTTTCTTTCTGTAAATTGCGTCAAATAAGCAAATTGCATCAAAATCGGTCGATTTATTTGGGATTTACTAATATCGAAAATTCGAAAATAATTTTTTTTTGATATTGCTTCGACATTTCTGAGTCTGTAGATTACGTAGCTATAAAAACATTTTAGAGGTCAAAAATTGCGTTGAATGCCATTCGAAAGACTAAAATCAATAATTGTTTTTAAAATATATAGCATTTCAAAAATTTTGAAATTACTGTCATTTACAGCGACTTCTATATACTAACGAATATTTGTAACAAATTTAAGATTTTCGAACTCTGAAAAAATGTGTGATATGCTAAGATATAGATAAAAATCTAGCGGGAAGTTTCAGGGATGACCTGCCGGGTCAACCGTTTTACATATTTTTTGAACTCTTCGAACTCAAAAATCTATGCTGAAGTTTTTTCATTTTTGTTTTTATGTTTGTTATTTAGCAGGATGTTTCAGGGATGGCCTTGGGGGATCAACCGTTTTACGTTTACGTAATAGTGAAAGATTTTTTCAAATCGGTTTAGTAGTTTTTGAGTTTTGATGATGCAATATATAAAAATATAGAATACAAATCTTTCCTCTTTATAACATTAGCGTAGATTTCAATCAAAATAGTGCAAGAAGATACTTTTTTCTCGTGCCGAATGTTCGGCATTTAAACCGAATTTCGGCCGAATGTCGAAGTTCGGTTCAAGCTGCCGAAATTCGGTTAAACCGAATGTAAAACGAATTTCGGCCCATCCCTAATAATTATATTTAAAACAACCCAACCCAGAAATCCAAACATGGTCATCTCACAAATGCCTGCCCCTGTCGGGAAGTTTAAAAACTTTGTAATAAGTACGATGATTCTTTTGTATCTACCTATTTGTAATTTAATTATATTCAAAAATATTGTACCTATTTTAGAGGCGGAGGCCAGGAGATTCATAATACGGGTAAAACTCAGTTTGGACTCGTGTCTCCCCAAACAATCCTACGCTTACTAATATTTTACTGAATGTACGTTGTAAAAAAGGGAGAAAATAAAGATTATTATTATTATTGATTGCATAGTCAGGTTGACTAACTACTCGACCAATGGGTTTACACATTGATGTAAAAAACCCAAGATGCACAGTCCCGAACAAAACTGACACTCAAAATGATCTCTAATTTCATTTAAATAGTTATAGTTATGGCAAAAATATATATTTGCATATCCAACCTTTATCGCAAGATTTATTGTTGTTTTTACAAAGCAATGTACAAAAAGAAATAAAATTGTCGGTGTCGCGACCGACGCGATTTTATTTGAAATAAGCGCACAATTTAAAATTGTGCGCTCATTTTTGGAGGACGTTTTTGAGACATTGACTGTGTATCTTGGGTTTTTTATATCAATGGATTTACATAAATCAAATGTATGCTATTTTCTTCAAGGTCAAAATCTGTTGTCAAACTGAAAAAGAGATTTTACTCTTCAGTCTATGGACGAATTTTGACCACACTTGATCGCCAAGATAAAATAAAAATAGTTGTCCATAAATAAGCACTTACCTCATATATTTCTTGTGCTCATTAACTGGCACAAAATATTCATCGTAGGGGTTTGATGCGTTCATATCAACTTCTACATCCTTCTTCTTAGTGCCGTTCTTAGGCGTTAAATTTATAAGTTCTAAATTAACAGCCTCCATCGCCTTTGTATCACCGTTCGGTTCTTTAGTGTGACCATTTTGATGGCCGTTCTGATGGCCGTTGGATGTGAATGATTCGTTGTGGTTCGGGTCGGATTCGTCGTGTTGGTACGCTTGGTTATCAAAGGCGCCTGGCAGCGCTGGTGGTGACGGTGGACGGTGCTGTGGTCGCGGCGGGTCACGCGGCGACGCCGATCTACTGTGGCTATCCATTACTTTTGGAGCGGACTGACATCTGAAAATAAAAATAAATTAAATTTATTTATTTATTACCTCATAGTCTACCGGTTGTAGCTGAATAGGTTAGTCTCAGATTACTTGGTCCTGAGATAGTCTTTCGGGTTAAGCAGAATTGTTATTTTTGAAAATTGATCAACTTGGAGCTTGACAGTTCCATTAATACATTTATCTTCTGGTTGAAAAAAAAATGCTGACAGTTTCAATTATTACAAATATATATATGTTCGTCGTTATCAGGTTAATAAAAGGTGGCGGTGGAAATCACTATTCATCATCTTCATTGACACTCTTCATTCATTCATTCGACATTCCCAACCCATCTTGTCAACTGATAAACCGGTGAATCATTGTGAATCGGAAAGTCTGAGTGCTAAGTGTGAGTTTTTCTTTTCGCATTCGATCGTTTACGCGTATCGAGTTTACTAGGAATTTGTATGTGATTTGTACAGCGCCACCTAGTGCTAAACTGGTTTCTCACGTTTACCACTAGGTGGCGCTGTACAAATCACATACAAATTCCTAGTAAACTTCAAACGCGCTCACGATCGAATGCGAAAAGAAAAACTCACACTTAGCACTCTGTTGACGTTTGATTAACCCTCCTTACCTTACTGGGCGTGTGTGTAAGAAACCGGATTAGTGATATTATAGTTTTATTTAAGCATGAACTGTATAACTTGTATGGATTTTCATCATAATCATTGTAAAGTGCGGTGGTTGTATGTTAATACCACGAAGCCTCGGAAAAACACTTAAAGCGTTTATTTCGGGTTAAAGCAAATAAGAATTTATAATCGTTAAAAATCACAAATATGACGATGGAAATCAGGAGCCGTTTTACAAATGATATTTAGTAGACTTTAGCGAAACGTAATAATTTTATTCCTTAAGGAATTCGTCATATTTGAAACTATCAACTACAGACACGAAAGTTGTTAATAGTTTGATAACTTTAGAATGGGCGTGTCTAATGCCACATGCACAAGATTACCTTTGAAACTGGAACATGGCAGTAACATGCATTGACGTTATTGCAATAGAAAAGTCAGAAATGGGCGATAAATGTAGTCACAATGGCAGTGACAGGTTTAGCCAATCATTTGCCATAAAAAAAACCGGAGATGGCGGCAGATATGTATAATATATTTTTTGTATGCATATAATATATTTATAATATAAACAAAAGAAATAAATATGTTGCAAGACTCCTTTGACGTGAATTGTCATTTAAATACTTTTGTTATACATTTCGCATTGGCAAAATGTTACAAAATATAATCTGTCACAGATAATTCGTCACGTTTTATGGCAATACAATAATTGTTGGAAAACGGAATATTTCGGTCACAAAACATCCGATTTCACGATTGCGGCAAAACTTTAAAACATCTTAGGAACTAATTGTCAAAAGTAGATTATAAATTACACTAATTGTAAATGTTTGCTTTCATTTTGAATTTTACTAAATATTGTTAATGCAAAAGTGGCGAATATAATAAATAAAAGAAAACACAGGGGTATATTATTCTTTATATATGTAGAGTCATATCATTCTTGTATTCATGACTTTTGACTTTGACTTAAATGCAAATTTTTGGGCTAACTCACCAAGCCAGAATAGGACAGGTAACAGTACTGACGCTACTGCAGCAGAAATGATAAAGGGTCATAGCAAAGACCTACAAAAAATATAGACGTAGCCAAGCGCTCGTATCGTGAGTCACGAATGTGATGACGATGCAGCAATATGAAGCCGGCGGCTTACTAGTCGGCCGCGAGCTAGAGAGAGTGAGAAACGTTCTTTTTGTGACAATATTTATTTTGAAATAATGCCATCCTGTGTGATAAACAATTGTTAAAACAATTCATGTTTTGAAAAAGTCTTCCGGGATCACTTTTCACAAGAAATTATCCAAATTTCCATAAATTTAACAAAACTGAAATAATATTTGATATAATTTTTCAGAACTCAAATTTGAAGCGGCATTGTGACAGTGTGGTAAGTTAACATACGAATAAATTTCCCCAAACATTGGGGAAATGTCCCTTTTATTTAGAAAATATATGTTAATGTTAGACTTATTGTTTTTATTGGATTCACCGTACTATATATGTATATACTACATATATACATATTTATAAAACATGGCTCGCCGTGTTTCATGCTGTTTCGTGATTGATTCGCCAACTAGCGCTAGAAGATAACGTTATAAAATCATATACCATAACCAATCACAATGACGCAAACATATCAATATTATAACATTATAAATCCTTGTTAAAGGCACCCCTGTGTAACCATCAATATTAATTTTTGTAAAAAATTAAAACTTGTACAGTTCAAATTTTTAAAGGTAAATTATATTACTTCATTTTTTTGTGTGTAATTTTTTTAAATCATTTACTTTTTTTGAATAATTAATAAAACTTTACTGTCTAACTATATCTATCCATTAAAACTACAAAAAATATGCATTTTCATTTTAAAGGTGGAAATCAGAGTGGGCCTTATTTTTTGTGAGTAGTTTTATATGCCTATGTAATATATATATATATATATATATATATATATATATATATATATATATATATATATATATATATATATATATATATGTGTGTGTGTGTGTTTATGTATTTATTCCGTTCATTTTTTGTTTATAATAGTATTTTGTTTTCTCATATTTTATTGCAATTAATTAATTGTATGCCAAGTCGAAAATTATCTTTGTTTTTAAGGGGCTGACAAGACCTAATTAGTTGAAATTGATGTTTTCAGGATTTTTAGGAAAGTTAGGAAAAACTATTTGTTATAGCACATCAAAAAGAAATTATGTTAATATTCATCATATTTCAAAGACCGTGGCCGGACTCGATACATAATTGAAAAAAATTGGCTTGATAGAAAATAATTGCGAAGATTGGTCTTCAAATCATCATTAACGGTTCTATATCTTTATTTCTTTGACGTATGGGTTGCAATTGAAAACATGAAGTTAGCATATTCATACCTAAACCGCTACCGAATCATATTTGACAAATAATCTACACTTTTTTTTTTAATTTCAATATTTATTCATTTTAAGACCCTGGCTGCCCAGTTACACTGATAGTGTGGTCCCGTTTACTCCGATAGAAATAGACAGAGTGAGCGATTTTGGTGTTGACAGCGTCTTAATATTTCCTTGTTACGGGTTGACTGGAAGAAATCTCTATTACTAGAGATAATCTCGCCCAGTGTACTTGTTTTCTATTATTATTGTTATGTTAGTGTTTACTGTGTACAATAAAGAATTAAATAAATAAATAAATAAGCTCGTATTTTATTTTTCATTTTATTTGTTAGTTTGCCAATTATCATTCTTGTGTGTACTTTTAGTTTAGAAAAGAAGTTATATATTACTATTAAAGATGAGTATTAAGAATGTATTATAAATAGTTAGTATTATAAGTAAAAATAAAAATATTAAAAACCTATTGCATTATCAGTTGTAATTATTTAGAGTAAAAATGTAAAATATGCTGAAAAAGGTTCGTAAAAATACTATTCATATTGTAATTAGTGCATATTTACATGTGTAAATATGCATTAACATAATGGCATATGTACAGTAGATAAATGAATTTCAAGACCTTCTAATTTTGTTTGTTTTTGACGTAGGAAATAGTAATACAAATAAAATATCAAATATAATTAATATAAGTAAAACGCATTATAAATTATAAAATGTAGTAAAATATTAAACCAGTAAATGGAAATTTGAAAGCCAATGCTTACAACACTAATCTCTAGCAAACGTACGTAATGTTTTACGATGCTCGCAAGTGTTGGCGTTGGCTTACGCACACATATACAAAAGTTATCTTCACCGATTTGTTTCTAATTGTTTAAAATGGCTACGTATATATTTTTTGTAGGTCTTTGGATTACTAATTTTGGCTAAGTAATTAACTCCAGCAGAAGTTATTTATTTTTATTTTTTTATTTTATTGGATAGCAAACAGAGAAGATATAACCATCAACTTAACGGACTAAAGATGTTAATAGTAACTATGATGCGAATGCCACATGCATAAGTTTATCGGCCATCTTATTTCCCAAACCGGAACATCACATTAACAAGATATGAAGCTATAGCTTAAGAATAGGTAAACTAAGGAACTGGAATCAACATAAGTTTGTTTTTATGTCTCATACTTTTATTAAATTATATTACATTTGACCGCCCCGTTGGTTAAGTGGTTAGCCAAGTCGATTTCACATCAGTGGGGTTCGGGTTCGATTCCCGAGAGGGACAAACACTTGTGTGATGAGCATAGACATTTTAATGTATGGGTTTGGGTGTTTATTAAAATATATTTGAGTATTTATATATGTATTTTTTGTATTGCTACGTACTAGTATCATTGATTAACACCCATATTACAAGCAAATTATTTGCTTACTTGGGGGTTAGGTCGATTTGTATAATTTGTCCAGTGATATTTATTTATATTCATTATTATTCATGAAAATAAGATATGGATTGTATCACTTGTATCCCTAAATGACAAAGAGCTCGTGTTATTTTAAAAGTCATGTTCCATTATTGTCAAAAAATGCTAATCTAAAGAATATAAAGATTTTATCAAGTACAGGTTAAGTTCAGTTTGTACGTTAACCTTTGAATACAGGTCAAACCAGAACATAAAGTATACAGTACACTAGATACGCGTGGCTGTCCTTAGACCTCATTACGGCCGAGGCTACCCACCTCTTACTTGTCACGTAAGGATATCCTTGTATCTTCTCTAAATTATGTATATTAACGTAAAATAGACAAAAATAAAATTAAAGATGAAACACCTACTAAATGAGGGTATTAATTAAATTAAGTTTGACCTAATTTTTCAATAAAAGTGAGTAGTATGTATACGTACAACCGCGCACGGCGTAAAGAAGTTTATTGTTTAGAAACAGCAATGTACCGAAGTTGCGACTAGAGTCGTTAGTACAAAGTGCGGTGACCGTACTTTTTCAATATTAGCACATCAAGTTAAGGTTTACTCCATTTTGTCCACGTCATGTTTGCTACATTTTTCCACGATTTTCTCTCTGGACAATCAGCATCAACAAGCCGCGAGTAAACCCGTCATTCTTTAAAACCTCAGTATAGGCTCGTACGTCTATCAGGGCCTTTAGGTGTCTATAGGTGATGGTTATTTCTTTACACCAGAGTAGTCAGCTATTTGTTTTCTATCCAATGATATAAAAAAGACGCGCAACTTCAAAACCAACTCAGTGAGTAAATAACTATAAACGCACTGTTTTTCCAGTAGGTATTGCTTTTTTATTGTGTAATGAGTCAGAAAAACACTTACGAAGTTATTGCCTTGGAGTGTAATTAATAATAATATTGTAACATTCTATTAATAAAACATAAGTAAAATGCATTATGTTAATATATAGGCATCGAAGGTTAATGTTAATAACCGGTCAAGTGCGAGTCGGACTCGTACACAAAAGGTTTTATAATAATAATAATATTTAATTCAGAAACATGTCCATATTTGTGTTAGAAAATACATTTTTAAAAAGTAAAATTAGCGAATGTTGTTTGATTGACAGGTATAGTACAGTTTCAGATTTTAAGATCCCAAATATATTAAAACTATATAAATCGTCCTGGTGTCACCTGAGATATATGCAGGTTTAACCAATGCTGTAGTATTTGTGAGTCCCAAAGATACACAAATGCGTTTAGAGCTGTACTGTTCGGGCTGGTTCGCAGTCTTCCGAGTAAACAGGCACATAGCTTTCTGATAACGTAAAATATTTAACATCTATACATATAGTAAAATCGTAGGAAAGTCAAAACTGTACATTGAATATTTTTTTAAAAGAATACTTGGGGTGTGATCTACAATCGATATCGAAGCCAAAAATATAGTTTTTAGAATTTTTGTCTGTTTGTCTGTTTGTCTGTATGTCTGTATGTCTGTATGTCTGTATGTCTGTATATCTGTATATCTGTATGTCTGTTTGTCTGTATGTATGTCCGGGGTAAACTCAATAAGTACTGCATGGATGTACTTCAAATTTTGCATGAATATTACTAACAGGTCCGGTCAATATATAGGCTACATATTATCATGCTATCACCTACGGGGGAGGTGCTGTGCGGAGTAAACGAAGTCTGCGCGGACGAAGTCGCAGGCAACAGCTACTTTGTAATAATTTTTTAGTAAATACATTATTAGTTGTTTGGCTTAAGAATGTATGTTATCTATTTGAGTAAGACGATTGTATATTGGCATTATTGGCTTAATAGTAGCATTGACACTAAACACGATACCCGTAAGGATGTCCTTGGATTTTGAACAATATTTTTTTATTATTTATTGTTAGAGCGGCCAAAGAAATAAGTATCTACTTAGTGAAAATTTTAAGTACCTATCTACTTACAACGGTACAAATTATTAGCTAGAAATACGATACACTTCAAGAACACGTTTTTATATGTAGACAAACTTGTTTTCGAAGTTTATCGTATTAAATATAAATCCCCTTTACATTTCAACTTTTTTTTAAATTTGTTTTCATACATAGCGGTCATCAGTCATAATAGCATAATTTGAATAATCTACCTATTAGGCCTCAAACTGGATATCAGCGATCTGCGGCGCGACGCGACGGCCGCGGTGAGAGCGGCGCGATCTAACACATACTCGTAGATTCTTATTGAAGTGAACTGGATGGCAGCGGCGCGGCGCGACGGAGGCGGCGCGGGGAGCTATGTCAGTGCGCTAAATCGCGCCGCTGTCGCCGCCGCGCCGCAGGTCGCCGACATCCAGTTTGAGGCCTTACGGTTTACAAAGTACTGCCCTGTGATAATGGAATAATTGGGTTTATTCATCATCCAAGGGGTGCTTAACGGAACTCTAAAAATCGGTACATTAATTATACTACTCACTTGCAGCCATAGTGGAACATAACCTCGATTTAAAAGATCCGGTGGAAGAAACAACGAGGGCCACATCCATGTGGCCACAGCCATAAGCTTACAACTACCTTACCCTCCAAATCGGAACACGACAGCAAGTAACACCGATGCTATTGCGGCAGGAATAGATAATGCGGTGGTAGGTACCAAATCCGGTTGAGACGTTACAGATAAATCACTACGAATTTTAGTCACACGTTTTAAACATTTTCACGACTGTGTCGGCTGTCTTTATGACTGCTTCTCTTTAGGGTTCCGTACACAAAGAGAAAACGGGACACTATTACTAAGACTTCGCTGTCCGTCTGTCTTTCTGTCTGCCCGTCTGTAATCAGGCTGTATCATATGAACCATGATAGGTAGTGAGTTGAAATTTTCACAGATAATGTATTTCTGTTGCCGCTTTAACAGCAAATACTAAAACCAGAATAAAATAAATATTTTACGGGGGCTCCCATACAACAAGAGTTAGTTTTTTTGCAATTTTTCTCTATCTTAATAATGACAATTGGAAGAGGCTTGACATATTTACAGAATATTTAGTTATACAATTATTCTCTTTAGAAATAAATGATTAAATTAAAATAAAATAAATATTTAAGGGAAAATTTAATCCCATACAATAAACGTGATTTTTTGTCGGTTTTTTTGGATGAGTTTTTTACAGAGTGGTAACCCAGGGATGGAAAAAGAAGTTAAACGTTGGGAAGATGACCTCAAAAGAGCCGCTGGTCCAGAATGGTTTAGGATTGCGGGAGATGGTTTAGATAGGTAAAAGTTTTTGGAAGAGGCATTTGTCGAAGGACAAGCTGTTGTATAAAATTAAGGAATAATATAATATCAAAGTAGCATTTTATTGAAAATTAATGCTAAAACAGCAATAAAGGCTTATTTATTTATATAGATGATACGGAAACCTTCGTGCGCGAATCCGATTTTTTTAATTTGGTGATATACCTTAAAAATGTGTAACTTGTCTAGATTTTTATTAGTTTTTAACAAGTGTTATGCTTTGACAATCATTTAACTTATTTTATTATACTTCTAGAATAAAAACTAATATTTATAACACATTTTTCATGTCAAGGCAACATTAGTATACTGGTTTTATTGTTACAAGAACGAGACATTTAATCTAATGAGAACATTATTATCAAATGAATTCTTCAATGTTTATGTACCTACATTAATAGACTGCGGTTTTTGAAGGATTTTGTCTTAAGATGATTCACGATTATAATAAAATTAGTTTTAACTGTGATGATCCATTATTTGAGTCAGAGGGCAATGGCATAGAAACACACAATTTTTTGCCCATGGCTTCGTTCACGTTAAGAGATAACTTTAATAACTTCATTTTATAAAAAAACAGTTTTATACCCCTTCGGAACAAAACTATATAGATGAAAATTACCCAATGTCATTTTATGTATACCTGAAATCGTGTATGCAAAAATTATAATGATCGATAAACCCTTTCCGATCTTGGTAATTCATCAAAATCTGCTCTTCATCATTCGCATACACACAAGCGCAAAATATTCGAATTAAGAGTAATTAGGTAACTAGCCGAAGTCCTGTGCCACATACTCCAATTATCGTCAAGGTTCTTCTGCCTTAAGATAAGGCAGGACCTACTACATAAAAATAATAATACATTAATTTCTCATTTGTATTTGGTCTCAATTATTTTTATTTGAAGTTTCTTATGTGTTCAGCCTAGAATTTTGGGGTGGGTACGGTCCACCCGCTCCCCTTCTATACACGCCTATGAATACGCTGTTCAAATATGTTCAACAAATTTTCAAATATATAATAAAGGGAATATGTAATTAATTTAGTTGTATATTTTAAATGTTCGTTATCTCAAAATACAATGCTTAACTAACCGATACGGAAAACTCTTTTTATTTGGATGCTTAATTAACTGATTCGAAAAACTCTTTTTATTTGTAAGATACCATCATTGGCCACCACATCTATCTTATGATTGTTGCAGCACTTGCGGGTTTAATTTGTAGAATAATACTTTCTTCATCTCACCAATGAACGAATGCGTGATTTTTCTAACCGTAGTGTCACCAACCAACCACAGAAAATCACTTTAGATAATATATTGACGTTTGAAATTTGATAGATTCTGGATTAGATTTAGTGTTTTTATTGAAGTGTCAGTATCATTGATATAAAACATTCCCAAGATAAACAGTGTTTCAAAAACGTCCTCCAAAAATGAGTGCACAATTTTAAATTGTGCGCTCATTTCAAATAGAATCGCGTCGGTCGCGACGCTGTCAATTTTATTTCTTTTCGTACATTGCTTTGTAAAAACAACTATAAGTCGTGCACTTAAGGTTGGATATACATATACATATCCATATGTTTTTGCCATATCTATAACTAAAATGAAATTAGGGACACTTTTGAGTGTTAGTTTTGTTCGGGACTGTGCATCTAGGGTTTTTTATATCAATGGTCAGTATCAATGATGAACTAATTTTTAATTAGGCAAAAGAATTCAGACACCTTGACATTGAACTATATTACTAGTACTTCAGTGCTCCTTGAATCATTTTACTTAATCAGTTGGTAATATTGGTAGTAAACCAGGAAAGTTGGATTATTCGATTTGTTTATTTCTTAACGTGTCTGTTTTGTTCTGAATTCTGACGTTAAATAAAGTAATAGAGAGCTATTTTTGCTTGGATCTTTTTTACTGGCCAATAGTGCACTTAACTCATTTTTGGCCATATTGCAGATTGGATCCTTTTCGTTTAACTGTGTCCAATCTCGCCCAGTTTACCCTGGCTACCGGCTACCACACTGGGTCACCAGCGTGATATGTTTTTATTTATGAAGAATGTTATATTATGTTATTAATTATTATGCACTTTGCTCACCTTGAACGTGTTTTATGAGGGTTCTTCCTTGGTTTTACTTGCGAATCCAGCACCAAGGACTGAGTATAATAATATCGGGCATGCGCAGACCTAGCACTCCTCGGCGTTTTCCTGTACCGATCATGGCGGACCAAGTTTCCGCCACCTGTCATATTGTCACTTTTTATTGAATGTATCACATAACATTTTTTTTCTATTTTTTCCGTCGTTGACTATGTATCAAGAAATCTATGTTATTCTATTGACGTTCGCTGCGTTCAACAATCACTCGTGTTGCAGATCACAAAGAAAACAATTATGTAAACAAATAGTATTGTCAATGTTATATAGGGCGTAGAAAATAATTTTTGCTTGTTATAATTTAAGAAGTTAGAAATTGTCATTTAGAATTTTAAATAAATATTGGATATAAAGAGGGTAAAACAAGTGCAAATCTAGTAAATACATTTATATCTAGTAGTATATATATATATATTTTATATATATATATATATATATATATATATATATATATATATATATATATATATATATATTCAAAAATGGACTGTTTTGGCTTCTGCTCTGCAATATTCATATAAACAATAATATGATCGGAACTGAGACAGCACTAAATAGTGTAAAAAAAACATTAGCATTAGCTGTGTATATGTAATTTGTAATCAGTTCTTAAAATAATTTTTAGCTTGCTCAAAAACATAATGATATTTTTCGTATTACTGTTTTCCAAAAATGTGTAGTTAGTGAATTAACGAATATCGAATTAATAAACTCAAATTTTTCTTAAGGTATATATAATCAGGAAAAAATATATATACGTGTATACAAGTTTACTGGCTACCTATTACTACTTTTTGTTCTGTGGTTATATTATGATTGGAAAAGATTACAGAAACGATGGTCTTATAATTAATGTATTAGCAAAAAAGCTTCAGCCTGTACTCTAGAATGACTTCATGCTAAAAGAATAATATAAATGCGTGTATCCGATGGCAGACATCAAAAGAATAATTCATAGATTGTAATGTTTAAAATTTTATTCTACAAGAAACTTCATTCTTGTTGTTGAAGACTGCTGTAGTGTTTTTTATTTTTTATTTATTAACTCATACAATTAGAACAAAAATGATCGCCCCGTTGGTCGAGTGGTTAGCGACCCTGACTACGCAATCTACGGGGCTCGGGTTCGATCCCCGACGGCTACAAGCATTTCTGTGATGAGCATAAATGTTTGTATTTCCGGGTTTGGGTGTTTATTTAAGATATTCTAGTATTTATATATGTACTTCTATGTAGTAGTATCGTTGACTAACACCCATAACATAAGCAATTGATTTTCTTACTTTGGGGTTACATCAGTAAGTGTAATTTGCCCAGTGAATATTAAAAAAATAAAATAGAAAAATAACGTTATATTTTAGGGCCGTTCATAAAATACGTTCGCATACAAGGGGTAGATGTAACAAGAGAAGACACGCGATGTTCGGCTGCTCATTAAAACAATACCGATTATATATATATATATATTTCGGCACATTTACAAAATCCTCAGACTTGGATTAATAGAAATATTATTTATTTCTTTGTTATAAAATATATTTATTGGTTTATTTAAATTTTATTATGAAAACTTAGTAAGTATTTTTAGTTCTCAAAATTTGTGTAGATACTATAATTTGAAATTTACCATATTCGGCGGTGAGTGGGAAGTAATTAATTATGTACCGTATGCAAGTTAAAGATAAAACAGATGTCGTAACCACGGCTAACCATGCCAGTCGACTTGCCGTAACACAGGAATGCCTGTTATCTGGGCGTGAAGTGCTAGTATCCCGACTGGGCAAATACTAGACTAACTACATTTTAAGGCAACATTCAAGAGAGATTCTTTATTTTTTCTAATAGATATTATATTTTATTATCTGTGCACGGAGCGTACACGTTCATCCTTATTTGGTTCAGATTATAAAGTTCCGGGTTCCGTTTTTGGCTTCAGAAAAGCGCTATTGGTTTTTTTATCTATATACCTACATGTGGTTGTAATTGAAACGGTGATGTTACCACAGCATTATGGTAGGTCAGTTTATATAATTCACACTCGTTCAGCTTCAATTTTTATTCATCGTTGTATTAGTTTATTTGCTTAGAAAATAAAAGCATTAGGGACTACTTTTTACTGAAAAAAGATTATCAAGGATTTGTTTGTGATTATCTTCAACTATGTACTAATGTAACATCAAGGTCTTAAATTTCATCACTGGCTTTAAAAATGCGCTTAAATAGGAGCTCGTGGTGACGTGGTATGCCTTTTTGGCTCAGATGGGGTTCAGGTGTCCATCTCTGGGAGCAGTGGCGGCACAAGACTAAATGTAGACGTCGGCAACATCAGTTTTCGAAGCCTCTTTCATTTTCCAGTCAGATATAAAACTATAAGTTACGATTCACACCGACCAGCTCGCAATGGACCGGGCCGGAACGGATGTGTATGCAATGCATGCCGCGGAGTCCGTACGTGCGACGCGGAAACCGTACACGTCCGTCGTCAGAGCCGTTCGTGTGCTGCGGCAGTGGTCAGCGCCTGCGGAATGCGTACGCCACAACCTGAACGACTCGACTAGTTGCACCGCTAATCTCCGTCACAAAATTTTGTGTCTCCGTTCACATTTCGCGACGGCCGAACGAACGGCTTCAAACGTACTGTTATATCCGAGAATAGTATAAAGATGTGCCACCCCATCAACTGACGCTGCCGCGTCAGCATTATCTAGTTCTAACATGAGGAACCCTACCAGATCCTCAGTTCAGTTCTTACTCAATCTTCAATCGGGTCGGTTGCCATCCAAAATCCATTTTACAAGTTTGTATCATTTTTATTGTGAAAGTTATATCTTGGTGCAAATAAATATTAAAGTGTTAAAATTAAAATTACTTTTTTAAAACCCAAACACAAAGCCCTCTCGTAACAATGGTGGCAGCGGTGGGATTTAAAAATCGTGAAATCCGCGGAAAACGCCTCAAAATATTCATAAATAAAAAGGAAGAAAGAAAGAAAAAGATTACCGTTGAAATACATAATATATAAAATTAAATTTAACATAAACTTCGTAAAAGTGTTGGTGAAATAAGTGTATAGCTGTAACTTTGTAAAAGTGTTAGTGACATACAAGGCCTATATCCTATTACCTGGAAAAAGAAAAACCTGAGCCGTCCTCGTCTTCAACTCCGTCATTTGTCGTCAAAAAAAAAAACTACTAAACCCTGAAAATCCTGAAACGACTGAAAAACTGATTCCTATCTGGTGCTCATTACATCCTTGGCAGCAACATAATACTAGAAGATATCTCTCGCCGTAGGTGCAATGTTCCGGTTTGAATTTAGCATTACTCTCGCCGTGTTCCTGTAAGTTAAAAACCTTTTATTCTGTATACTGTGAGTTCTAGTGAGTGAAAAACCTATAAACTTTGCGATCCCGTCGACAATTCCACCTGAAAACATCGTCATTATATTATAATTAGACATAAGATAGACATTTAAAATTCCATTTATCATATATCATTGTGTTACATTTTGTTATTATATTCAACTGTTCAAGCTAGTCATAACATACCGTAGCTTATCGCATCGACAAGACCACCCGATATTATAAACAATATCTGCGAGTGGCCGTCTATTACACCGTACAACTTCTTTTCACAATATATTTTATTTAATACAAAATGTCTATTAAGGAATCACAAATCAAAATTGAACTTGTCCCAATCGGGACACTCTTCAAATTCATAAAACCATTTGACGGAACCAGGGAGAAATTAAACCCTTTCTTAACAAATTGTAATAATGCAATTAATTTAGCATCTGACAGTCAAAGGGGTATCTTATTTAAATTTATACTGTCGCAGCTCGAGGGCAAGGCTGAAGCGGCTTGCTTCATAAAAGAATTTGAAAACTGGGAACAATTAAGCGATTTTCTTAAAACACAATTCGGGGAAAAGAAACATTACGCTCATCTTTTAACCGACTTACAAGAATGCAAACAAAACAATACCGAGGCAGTTAACCAATTCGCCTTACGAATTGAGACTTGTTTGTCGAAACTATTGACAGAAATCACTTTATCGAATAGGAGGAAATCAGAATTAGTTGGTCGCACAGCTGCTATGGAAGACCTAGCGCTGCACACATTTCTGTTAGGCCTTAAGCCGGAGCTATCAAATTTAGTGAGGTCCAAGAATCCCGGTAACCTAAACGAAGCAATCAATTTAGCAGTGTCCGAGGAGAAAATCCTAAATTTATTCCAAAAACGAAATCCTTACCATTCAATACAACATCGCCCACCTTTAAGGCCCCAACAGCCTTTTAGGCCTCCCGCCAATAACTCCTCTCCAAGATTCCAAACACCGAGACCATACGACCAGTATTTCAAAAGTTCATTCTGTCGCTACTGCAAGGGCCAAGGACACACAATCGAAAATTGCATGAAGCGCCAATTTAACAACAACAGGTTCCCGCCGAATCCTCAATATCAAAGGCGAAAAGAACCTGATTTTTCTAAGCCTGGGCCTTCAAGAGTCAATTATGTTACTAACGGAAACGATTTCGATAACCACCCTGAACCACAATCATATGACGACGGTAATCAACACGATAAAGATGATCATTTAAACGCATAGGGGGCTCACGGAGGTGTCACGTGAGACCCACAAATCGACAACCTGCTATACCTGTAAATTATAACGGCACCTTCTCCACGACAAAAAAAACTTCTAAATCCAGGGACCACACGGGTAACCAGCCCCAAACAAGCGCCCACACTTCTAAATCCAGGGACCACACGGGTAACCAGCCCCAAACAAGCGCCCACACTTCTATATCCAGGGACCACAAGGGTAACCAGCCCCAAATAAGCGCCCACACTTCTATATCCAGGGACCACACGGGTAACCAGCCCCAAACAAGCGCCCACACTTCTATATCCAGGGACCACACGGGTAACCAGCCCCAAACAAGCGCCCACACTTCTACATCCAATGGCCACAACGGTAATGGTCAACACCGAACTACTTATCTCAATGCACTTCCTGGAAAAATCGACTCTGCCGATGACTCGATTCATGAATCACATCCCCTTCCTCTGCGTCCAGCACCTGAAAACAAGAAACAAAATTTAAAAAATTATAACATTAAAACGAATCCATCAAAAAATTACTTACCTTTCATTGAGGTCCAAACGCCTCTATCTTCAAGACCGTTGCGACTTCTGGTTGACAGTGGTGCATCCATCAGCCTGATTAAGGTAAGTTCTGTAGAAAACATGCCTAAAATTGAAGAAAGTTTTGTTACATTTAGCGGACTAGGTAACACAGATAATCCAATGTACACAATGGGACTCGTCCTAGTTAGCTTAAATTCTCTCCAAAGTAATTTCCACTTAATTCCTGATCTGGATTTTCCTTACGACGGAATAGTAGGCAACGACATATTATCAACCTGCAACAGTAAAATAGATTACACCTTAAAAGAACTTACAATTAACGACCTAAATTTAAAATTAAAATTTCATGAACCAACTTACATCTTAGCGCCAAGAACAGAGTCTATAATAGAATGCTCAGTACTAAATCCTGAGATCAAAGAAGGTCTCATCTTAGATCAACATCCAGTCGAATCATTACTGATTGCCAACTGCTTAGTTAAAGTGAAACCAAACTCGAGAATAAACATATCAGTTATCAATATATCTGAAAATCCTATTGAAATAAATTCTGACCTAAAACTAAAATTAACTCCTATAGAACCAAGTAAACAAATGCAAATATTTTATACAAACCTTAATGACCAAGATACTTTAAACAGAACTGATGAAGTTTTAGATCTCTTGAGAGTCTCCCATTTAAATGGTGAAGAAAGAGACGCCCTTTTTAATTTGTGTTCGTCCTTTTCCGATATTTTTCATCTGCCTAATGACAGACTAACTTTTACTGATAGTATTCAACACGAAATAAAAACCACCTCATCAGTTCCAATACACACAAAATCCTATAGATTTCCCGAGATCCATAAGAACGAAGTCCAGTCGCAAATAAACAAAATGCTAGATGAAGGTATTATAAAAAATTCAACGTCACCTTGGTCATCTCCTATCTGGGTTGTCCCAAAAAAAATTGACGCGTCCGGAATAAGAAAATGGCGTGTAGTTATAGACTACCGCAAATTAAATGACATAACGATAGGGGATTCTTATCCAATCCCAAACATATCCGATATACTTGATCAGCTCGGAAAATGTAAATACTTTAGCACGCTCGATCTTGCTTCTGGCTTTCACCAGATCCAAATGGCACCCGAAGACGCACCCAAGACCGCATTTTCTGTTCCGCAAGGACATTTCGAGTTCACTCGTATGCCTTTCGGACTAAAAAACGCTCCGGCAACATTTCAGAGATTAATGAACTCTGCTCTCTCAGGCTTACAAGGCATCCAATGCTTCGTTTATCTCGACGATATAGTAATATACTCCTACGATCTCGATCAACATATAAAAAACCTTTCAAACGTGTTCGATAGACTCCGCACTTTTCGGTTAAAACTTCAACCGGACAAGTGTGAATTTCTCCGAAAGGAAGTATCCTATCTCGGACACATAATCACCGATGAAGGTGTTAAGCCGAATCCGGAAAAAATTCAGGCTGTATCAAAATTTCCCATTCCCAAATGTCCAAAGGATATTAAATCCTTCCTCGGGCTTGTATCTTATTATCGCAGGTTTATCCCTGATATGTCTCAACTAGCCAAGCCTTTAACTAACCTCCTAAAAAAGGATGTCCCATTCCATTGGGGTAATGAGCAACAATTGTCTTTTGAAAAACTAAAAAATACCCTTACATCCGCGCCTGTATTAGCATATCCGGACTTCACGAAACCATTTATTCTAACCTGTGATGCTTCCAATCACGCTATATCCGCTATCCTTTCCCAAGGCTTCGTTGGCAAGGATCGTCCAATTGCTTACTCATCAAGAACCTTGAATAAAGCCGAATGTAATTATAGCGTAACAGAAAAAGAATGTCTGGCCATTATTTACGGAACCAAAGTTTTCCGTCCTTATTTATACGGTAGACGTTTTAAAATTGTGACCGACCACCGCCCACTTAAATGGCTTTTTAATTGTAAAGACCCTGGCTCCAAACTCATAAGATGGAGACTAAAACTCGAGGAATTTGACTATGAGGTCGAATACAAGAAGGGCAAAATAAATACAAATGCAGACGCTTTATCGCGATATCCGGTCAATCCATTAATCACAGATACGTCTAATAACCCTGAAAGTGATAATCTTGAAAACACTGACATCGGTCAAACGTCAGGTTCACCTCATCTGTCTATCCCCAGTCTACCAGACCAAGACCAGATAACCCTAGAAGACCTGCTGACGCCAGGCTTCAAACCAATTGATTTTAGTCCTTTTAATTCTTCACCTTCTAAAAGTCCAACTCCTATCACAAGCCAATCACCATCAGAAATAACTCCTGAACCTCAACCTTCGACCAGTAAACAAAACTTTGAAAGCCTACCTGCATCCTTAGACCCGCCTGTTACACCAAATACAGACCCTAATACTAATGACATTATACCGAATCCTCCCACTCCGCCGAATGTTCCTGAACCTCCGATTCAAACACCTGGCGAGGATTATTCTCGTTTTCTGAAAAACTTCAATAATAAAGATAATACTTACAACACTAATATAGTGGAACATAATCAGTCCTTACTAAAAACTAATTGCAAAATAATCATAATACCTACATCACTGGACTTAGATGAGTCCAATTTCTACGTTCAAGAAGTCTTAGGGAATCTCGATAACCCTAAAGACATATTATATTCGGAAAAACAATTACATTATTTTGAAAAGGTAAACTTAAAAGGTAAAGATACATACCTTATTTACACAAAGGTTCATTACTTCGATGAATCTACTTACCCAGAAATCTTCAAAACCTTAAAACATATAAAAGAAAATTTAGTACTTGACAAGGAAATTAGTGAAATTGCAATATCAGATTTTAAAAATCCCTTCGAAAATTTATCATATACAAAAATATATAATATGCTCACCTTTTTATTCCACGATACTAATATTATAATTAACATATATCACAATAACATTATCTATCCAACTTCAACTGAAATTAAAAAAATCTTATACGATAATCATGACATCCCATCAGCCGGGCATCCTGGTTCAACTAGAATGTATAACAAAATAAAAGAACAATTTTATTGGAAGAACATGAGAACTGACATAGAACAATATGTAAAAAATTGTCCATTCTGTCAAAGCAATAAGGCATTACGGCAAATAAATAAAGCGCCAATGCAAATTACTAGCACATCTAAATCACCCTTTGAACGAATCTCCCTAGATATCGTAGGACCCCTTCCCGAATCAGGTACAGCCAAGACAAAGTACATACTGACATTACAAGACGACCTAACGAAATACTCAACCGCATATCCCATTCGAAGCACAACTGCTGAAGAAACAACCGATTGTCTTCTTCACTTCATCTCTTTATTTGGCATTCCGAAAACCATCCTAACTGACCAGGGCACGAATTTCACAGCCGAACTTTTTAAAGAAACATGTTCCTTCCTCAAAATCAAACAGCTTTGGTCTTCTCCTTACCACCCTCAAACACAAGGGGCACTTGAACGTTCACACTCCACATTAAAAGAATACTTGAAATCTTACGTGAATGAGGAACAAACTAATTGGCCTCGATATGTCTACACGGCTATGCTTGCTTACAATACAACACCGCATTCGACCACGAATTTCTCTCCCTACGAACTGTTATTCGGACACAAACCATTTATTCCAAGTTCCATCTATGATTCTCCTTGTACTACATATTCTGACTATATTAGAATGCTACAAAATCGTTTAAGATGTTGCAGAGAAAAAGCGAATCAACACCTGCAAAGATCTAAGGAAATATCCAAGACATATTATGACACGCACACTCGTCCTGTATCTTATAAAGTAGGTGACTATGTATATTTAAAAAATCACCTCAGACTCCGAAAGTCTCTTTCCCCGGTATGGAAAGGACCATACAAAGTGGTAAAAATCAACGGTAGGAACTCACTTACCTTACTAATAAATCGTCGACACGTCGTCCATCACTTCGACGAAGTAAAACTTGCTCGACGTGAAAATCCTTAAACTAATATATAGATTGTAATATTTTTTTTTTTAATTTAGTTTAACCATTTACACTCTATATTATTTGAAATGCATTTTACCTTCTCTTTTAATTTTATCTTATACATCTTATATACACCCTTATACAACTAGGATAGGTAGCATTTTTAAACATATATTCGGTGTACTAGACGAAAATGATGCGTACAAGTACGACAGTGCTATTAATTCTGTACAAGAAAACAATAAAAAATTAGCTTCATTGATTAAAGAAAACATTTTAGTCACCACTTCAACTATCTCCGCTTATAATGAAACAATTTATAAATTGAAATTCAATGAAGATAGTTTAACTGAAGCTATCGACAAGCTCTCCGCGAGATTACAAAATTTGAGTGCCATTTCTAATAAAATGGCAACCTCTGTTGAAATAAATTCAATTTTGAACAACTTAGAAACTTCTTTACTTAGTATATCTTTTCAGTTGGAAGACATAATAAATGCTATTCTTTTTTGTAATATGAATATTTTACATCCTTCAATTATAACTCCGTATCAACTTTACCAAGAGCTTGCCAGTAACTATAGACATTTACCTAATAACTTAGAATTTGCCCTAAGTTTAGATTTAAGAACTATTCATACTATGTTAAATATATCTACTCTACTGTGCTACTATTTTAATCGAAAAATTGTATTTTTGTTACAAATACCACTAGTTACACAGCCAGAGTTTTACCTGTATCATAATATACCTTTACCTGTACCTCATAATTTGCAGAAACCAGATTCATTTAGTGTAATAATACCTACCAATAAATACATTGCCGTGACAAAGGATAAAACGCACTACACAAGTATGGATACTTTAGAAAATTGTAAAATTATGAATGGTTATAATTATATTTGTAAAATTATGAATGTGTTTCCATCTAGTGCGAACCCATCGTGTGAAAGCGAAATTTTATCTAAGGTATTAACGTCAATGCCAATACAATGTAAAACAGAATTCCTAAATGGAAATTTAGATATTTGGAAACCTTTAATTAATAACCGTTGGATTTTTGTTCAAACTAAATCAACGAAATTATCCATTGACTGTACCAATTCAGAGTTGGTAGAGAGAAACATAATAGGAACAGGTATAGTCAATATCCCATTGCATTGTACAGCGTATTGTAAGAGTACAAAACTTTATACCAACGACAATGTCTTAAACATAACCTCACCTGTAATAAGTTTCTCAGATTTTAATCTTATAAATGATTCTTGCTGTAATTTTAATAAATTTAGAGAAACCGTAAATAATGCGCCTCCTATTAAAATACAAAATATAGACTTAGAGAACATTGATTTTAAACAAAATATATTTGATGATCATGTAATCAAAGATCTCGATAAAATAATTAACGAACCGCATGTAATAAAATATGGGGCACATTATTCTTTTTTATTCATAGTTATAGTCCTACTTATAATAAGTGTTATAGTTTATAAATTCTATATTAAATTGTATAAATCCGAGGGTAAACCGAACCTATTAAGATTATCCAAAATAATGAAGAAAGAATCTGACCAACCCTTTAATCTCACCGAAATTGATATTGACAAACAAACAGACAAACGGGCAGAAATCCCTATTCCTAAAATTCGTACTAGCATTTAACGAAATTATGTAATAACTATATTTCATTTCATTTTTATAATTTCAATTTAGAAGTATATTTCTTTATTTAGCTATAAACTTCAAATTAAATTTAAAGTTTATTTCCTATGGGGGGAGGTGTTATATCCGAGAATAGTATAAAGATGTGCCACCCCATCAACTGACGCTGCCGTGTCAGCATTATCTAGTTCTAACATGAGGAACCCTACCAGATCCTCAGTTCAGTTCTTACTCAATCTTCAATCGGGTCGGTTGCCATCCAAAATCCATTTTACAAGTTTGTATCATTTTTATTGTGAAAGTTATATCTTGGTGCAAATAAATATTAAAGTGTTAAAATTAAAATTACTTTTTTAAAACCCAAACACAAAGCCCTCTCGTAACAGTACGCGGCATATGCCGACGGAGTCGATACCTACTACCTACCGCGGACTCCGTTCGAAGTTTCGGACTCCGTTCGGAACTGTTCAACCATCGTGGAATATGACTGGAAGGGAAATATGAACTGTAACTCCTGTTTACACATTTCAATTCTTTACCCCTTTGTAAAATACCAGACCGGTGCGAGCCGGCTGATCTAAATCTACCTCAAATGGATAAGTCTATGAGTAATTAGGAATTTTATTGCTAATCGAATATTAAACTCGGCTATAGCAAAAAGCAAGCGGTAATGGGTGTCAAGTCAGTATAATAAGGCGATGGGAATCACCACTTATATCGGCAATCAATAATCATAATATTTTTTTTATTTGTTATATACTCGTCGTTGTAATAAATGGGCTAGTTTATTTGATACTTCTTATTACTATTGATATTACAGACCACATGAATATTGATAACGTGCATGCATAGAAATTGAGGTAAAATAGAAAAGAACCGGACAAACCTTGATATAGCATTTTGTATGCGGTTCTTCTTCAAGGGTACAGGGAGGAAAGAGACCGAGCATTTGTATACTCGTATATTTGATGATTGTTGATATTGATGTCACGAAATCTACAAGGCAAAACTACGCTCGTTGGAGATAGCTCCAACCACATACTATTTATTAAGGACAATATAAATTGATTTCTTCCCTAATTTAATACCCGATGTGAAGAATAACAATTTTTAAATAGTCGCCTGTATGGTTAATTGTCTGGTATCGGTGTTGACCACATGAGGCCCTGGGTTCGACTCCAGGTCGGGCAATAAAAAAATGTGTTTTTTCAGTTTTCTGATAAGAAAAAACGTTGCGCGAATTTGGATAAGTGCCCGGTTGGCGATAGGCTTGCCACCTTTTTTTTTTTTTTTTTTTTTATAGAAGAGGGGGCAAACGAGCAGGAGGTGCACCTGATGGTAAGTGATCACCGCCGCCCATGGACATCCACAATACCAGAGGTCTTGCAGTTGCGTTGCCGGCCTTTTAAGAATGAGTAAGCTCTTTTCTTGAAGGCCCCCAAGTCGTAACCGTTTGGAAACACCCCTGCCGGTAATTGGTTCCACAACAAAGTAGTGCGAGGCAAAAAGTGTCGAGAGAAACGCACAGTTGTGGATTTCCAGACATCGAGATGGTGAGGATGGAATTTCAAATTTTGACGCGATGTCCGATGATGGAATTCGGCGGCAGGAATTAGTCCAAATAACTCGTCGGAACACTCTCCATGAAAGATACGATAGAAGACACAGAGTGAGCCAACATCTCTGCGCAATGCCAAAGAGTCGAGCCGTTTCGAAATAGCCAGGTCGTCAACGATTCGAACCACTCTACGCTGAATGCGATCAAGAGGAAGGAGCTGGTACTGAGGAGCTCCGGCCCAGAGATGAGAACAGTACTCCATGTGGGGCCGAATTTGAGCCTTATAAAGTTGAAGGCGATGGGCAGGCAAGAAGTACTGCCTCGCTCTGCTGAGCACACCGAGCTTTTTGGAGGCTAGTTTAGCCTTACCTTCCAAATGACCGCGAAACTGAACGTAATTCGATATGTCGACTCCCAGAATCCCGATACTAGCTGAGGCTGTCAAGAGAGTATCCCCAAATCGAGGTGACACGACAAAGGGTGTCTTTTTAGCGGAAAACACGCAAAGCTGTGTCTTTTTGGGGTTAAAAGTGACCAGGTTTTGACGACCCCATTCCGAGACATCGGTTAATCGATTCTCAACTTCGGACACAAGCTTGTTTCGGCTCTCTTCGACGTGTTCCCGAGAAATACCGCTTCGGCCGGAGTATGTAGTATCACCAGTACTGTCATCTGCATAGCAATGTATGTTGCGAATTCGCATCATGTCATTGATATGCAGAAGGAACAGTGTCGGTGATAGCACGCAGCCTTGTGGAACACCAGCATTGATAGATTTAAGGTCAGAGCATGCACCGTCAACTACGACCTTGATGCTCCGATCAGCCAAAAAACTGGTGATCCACTTGCATAATTTCTCGGGAAGCCCATAGGAAGGCAGCTTCGCCAGAAGCGCTTTGTGCCATACCCTATCAAAGGCCTTCGCTATGTCCAAACTAACTGCCAATGCCTCCCCCTTAGACTCAACTGCTTCCGCCCACCGATGTGTTAAGTATACAAGAAGATCACCAGCTGAGCGGCCGCGACGGAAACCGTACTGGCGGTCGCTAATCAGCTGGTGTTCTTCTAAATACTTGAGGAGCTGCGAGTTGATGATTGTCTCCATAATTTTGGAGAACAAAGAGGTTATGGCTATCGGCCGATAGTTAGACGGATTAGAGCGATCTCCTTTTTTAGGGATGGGATGCACTAAAGCTGTCTTCCATGAAATCGGTACTACGCCGAGTGAGTAGGAGAGCCGGAATAGGCGTGTTAGTACCGGCGCCAGCTCTGGAGCACATGATTTAAGTACAATCGGAGGGATGCCATCCGGTCCACTCGACTTATGGACGTCCAAGGAAAAAAGTGCTTTACGTACGGAAGACTGCAAGAATTTTAATTCCGTCATAGAACTATAGCACTGCGGGATGGTAGGCGGTGCATTTCCTTGGTCGTCCAGAGTCGAGTTGGCCGCAAAGAACGAGCCCAAAAGATCGGCCTTCTCCCTTGCGGTATGGGCCAGAGAGTCATCATCTCCGTGTAAGGGTGGAAGAGAGGGCTGTGAGAAATTCCCCAAGACAGCCTTGGTGAGAGACCAGAACGCACGAGTTCCCGAAGGAAGGCGAACTAATTTCTCACCAATTCTGCCAATGTGTTCAGATTTTGCCTTGGCGATAGTTCTTTTGAAGAACCTCGAAGCGGAATTGTACTCCTTACGTAACGCGCTGGTTTTTTCATCACGAGATGTCGACGCTGCAGCCCAAGCCCGGTAGCATTCCTGCTTTCGGCGTGAAGCCGTTTTGCAGGAGCGACCAAACCAAGGCTGAGACTTACCACCAATCGGTACCGCAGAAAATGGAATGAAAAGTTCCATGCCCTGCAGCACCACATCAGCGATAGAGTCAGCGATGACACTCGGATCATCCAGCGAGAAGCACATCCGCCCCCATGGGTAGGACGCAAAAAAAGACCGCATCCCGTCCCAATCTGCTGACCTATAGTGCCAAACGCGACGACAGCCTGCAAAAGGAGGCCGTGATAGGCGCGTAACCGGCACTTTACTCCGGATCAGGCAGTGGTCTGACGTACCTAGAGGGACGTCCACAGATACCTGATAATGGTCCGGATGGGAGGTCAGCAGAAGGTCCAGCAGTGAAGGCGTATGATCGTCCACATCGGGAATTCGCGTAGGCGTGGTTACCAATTGTGTTAGACCATATGCCAAGGCAAAATCGTGAACAGACCTCCCCGCATGATCGGTAGTGCGTGAACACAGCCATTCGGCGTGGTGGGCATTAAAATCGCCTAAGATCACGATCTCAGCGGAGGGGGTCTGTTGCAACACGGAATCTACAGCCGTTTGAAGGTGCTCAACGAGCCTGTCGACTTCAGCATTTCCGCTATGGGACCTGTAGAGGCACGCATAGATGCGGGGATGGTCGTCGCAGTCTACACGCAGCCAGAGGATGGATAGGTCCCTATAGCCTTCAATGCTGCTGAGACGTCGAGAGCAGATATCCTCTCTGACATAAGCACAAACTCCCGCCCGGGGTACAAATGAATGCTCGAATTTGTACCCCGGGTAGGAGAGATATGAGGTATCAGCCGGAGAAGATATCTGCGTCTCAGTTAAAAAGAACAGAGCCGGCTTAGCCGTCTCAAGGTGGTAGTGGACGGCATTTAGGTTTGAGTGAAGACCCCTAATATTAGTATAATCCACGTGGAGTGTGGTAGAGGGTGCCTTTCGATGTCTGTTCGATTTGCCCCGAGCAGCGAAGTTTGAGAGCGCAATTGTGCCCCCCCCAGAGTACGCAGGGCAGCCTGGGCATCCATGATTAGGTTGATTACAAACCCCTGAACATGGATGTCCAGAGGGGGATTCTCCACCGCTTACGCTAGTGGTACCCCCCTGGGGTAAACTACTACCTTCAAATTGCGCTTCCATAGTGTTAGGGGGAGGGGGGAAAGGGCCTCCGGGAACCTCACAGACCAAACGAAACGCAACAGCAAAGCTGTTACTTTACGTTGGTTTTAAGTGAGGTAGTGGTATCGCCCCGGTCGTGCCGACCCATTCAGCTAAGCATGGCACTACCACTTTTTTTGACTGACTGCACCGGTGGAATAATCTCAAAAAAGAATATTATCCCTCCGGCGGGCGATGGGGTCGTCACTTCCCGACGCCAGCAACCTATCACATTGTGGGATAAAGTGTCTTCGGCTATTCGTGGGTGCACTGGTGGTACCTCTGCCTTCTTTTCCAGGGATCGAGCTTGAAGATATTTTTTTCCTTTTTTCCATAGCATAGCAAACAAGTAGATTCTTCTCCTAATCGAAAGATACAACCACATAGATACCAAAAAGTTAATGGTGCGTGGCTATCCGAGTGGCCTGGTTTGAATACATGTGCAAACGCTTTCCTGTTAATTTAATATCATCAAAAACATCCTGTAAAAAAACCAAGTCTCGCAGCTCAGTTTTTCTACCATAAAAAGTTGTGAGATCCATGTAATACCAAGTCGGTTAATTTATTTAGTCCCTACTTAAGGGACCTTCTGTCTTAAGTTATTACGTAAGTTGTTATCATATCAATGTTAAAAATCTTTTACGTTTTAAATAAATAGGTCAACTTGGCCATCGCATGATTAGATGGTTTAGTATGTATCACACAGCACTACGGGCCAGCAACCTGGTTTCTAGCAAAAGTCCTTCCTTCCTAGCAAAAAGGTTTCAAAGAAACTAGACATTTGATGTCGTTATGTAAGTTTTTAGTGCAAGGCTATCTCGCTACTGTGGTATAAAATAAGTAAATATTGCATGCAAGGATCCAGGGAAACTGGACAATTGAAGTCGATTATTTTATTATTTTTATATCATAAGACAGCAAACCAACAGATGGCTCTCCTGAAGGAAAGATAAACTATCGCCCATAGACATCGAAAATATTAATGGTTCCACACGCATAAGTCTACCAGCTATCTTACCCTAAAAAACGAAACATGATAAAGACAAGCATTGACGCTGTTGCGGTAGGAATAGGTAAGGCAGTGGTACTAAATACCCGGGCGAGATATTGTGGAACTCTACCACCTAGTAGTCACGATAGTAATGACACGTATAGTTAATCGATCGCCTTTTACGGCACGGCAGTTGGTCTATTATTCAAAGAAGCGCGTACCAACACGGGCAATTTTGCATTTTGCAATATACCTAATTACAGATAAATTATAAAAGCAAAAAAGTTAAATTATAAAAGCAGGCGATAAGCTCATGGGGCTTAAATACGGGTGGTATTATATTTTTACATTAAATCTGGGTAGAAATGTACCTTTTGAAAGTTACATTGAGCAGCTGTATAATATACGTAATTTATGTAGTTGCAAAAGATGCCTGAATTAAGGAGATTTTTTTCATACGCGAATTAACCAGGTTGCCAACTTACTTGTAATTCAGAGGCTGTACACTCAAGGTTATAAGCTTCGCATTTGCATGAATATGTCTCTATAAACATACAAATAGTGTTTGGAATCAGCGATTCAATGCAGAGTTCGTTGCAGCCACTGATCGGAGTTAGGTAATTCCGATCATGCCTGATTGGGACACGCAACTGAATCTGCACGCAGCATACCTATCTTACTTGGTTTGCATGGATGGTTTTTATATTATGACACATACTAGTGTCATTTGGTAGGCGGCTTAAACACTAGCTAACTTATTGTTCCAATACATACATATGTTTTGTGTATGTATTGGAAAATTACCAAAAAGAACATTAAATCTTAATTTAATTTTAGGTTTTGAGTAAACAATTAACAAACAATAATTTTAAAAAAAAACATCAAGTGTGAGCTCGCACAGACGCACGCATGTACACGTAGTTTGTTACACGGAGCGTTTGTATGAAGAAACTCATGAATGCGAAAGAAATGTAGCTAGTTTATTTCGGTTATGGTGTGTGAGCAAAAGGGATGTGTCATGGTGTTTACCTCAATGTAACGATGTATTGATGAAATACGTATAATAATAAGTATTTCATCGTTAATTGAGACAAAACCAGGGTAATTTTAAGCGTTTTTAAAATAAATTTAGTAGCCTTTCGATGTATAGTGATTAAGCCATTACAAATTCTTATGAACTACACATATTGTTATTAAAATCACAGATTATTACACTGATTTTCTTACGGCAGGCAGAGTGAGCCGAATGCCGTTAGATGCAGAGTGCAGACGTCATTTATCAGAGGGTTGATATAAGAAAACATTAAATTTTATTTTTATCAATAAATGAAGAATTTTCGTGGTGTGCAGATAATTTATACCACAGCTTATATAAGTATTTTTTACGTACGATAACTGATTCAAAGATATTTGATTACAAAGACTAAGATATACTTGAAAAACAAGTGAGCAATTAGTCTTGTTATTGTTATAAACTTTGCAAAGTTGTAAAAAAGAAAATTAAGCAAATGCCTAAACGTCACATGTATTAGAAAAAAAACCCAGGTTTATTTTAGAAATGACTTTGAAATCACGCCCATTAAGAAAAACTAATTTGGCGAAGACATAGAAGAAACTTTTTATTATATAATGATTGTTATTACTTAGTAAAGAAGTCGATGGCTCTCCTAATGACAACATATAAATTATCCCCTATATATAACTATAACATTGTATATATTCAAAGTGCGTTGCTGTCTATATAGCAAGGAAGTACTTAGCAAGTACATAAGTTTGCCGACTACCTTATTTTCCGAATCGCAAAAATTCAACCACTGACGCTATTGCGATGTGAATAGGTGTTAAACCCGGCAAAGACGTTGCAAAATTCTGCCACCTCACAGACATGATGGTCAAACACTTCATCATTTGCATACTGTATAAAACAAAGCAGAATTCCCAGAATGCCCACTGTATAATACGAAGCAGAATCACAATAATGGGGATCACAATAAAGAGGGCTTTTTTTGCTTAACACTACGGAAATTTAACCTATTTAATGCCAATGATACATAACTTCACTGCCTGAATAAACTTCTTCAAGTACATTTGATAAATTGCTAGATTATTACTCGTAAAAAAGCTTAGCTTATAAAGCCTATTCCGTCGTGATAGTTTTCCTTTTAATGTGTGTTCGAGTGAAATTACATCTTTCTAGTAAGAATAACTTCTGAGACGACGGACGGTTTGACATGACGACGGTGTAAGGGTTCGTAGTAGACTTCGGAACTTTAAAAAGCAGTTCTGAGTAAATTTTTTTTTTTTTTTAAAAGATTTTCCTAATTCAAATTGACTTAAAATGATAATAAAGCGATTAATCTAATGTAATGGCGCATTTTTAATTTATTCATTAGTTAAGAATTTTGAGTACACAGCTGCGTAAGCTCAAACAATGGCATTCATCAAGGAAGGTGAACCTGACTCACGTGGTATGTATAGCTAAACGCCCTCTGGCTTGTGTAAGCACGGCCTTGCATGGAGCTTTCAGTTGGGCGATACAATGAAATATTTTCTGATACATGAATGCGTCATACTTTAGGCTTACAAACACGCATATAATTTTCTATGCTTGGATTAAGCATAAGATATTAAGAACGTCAGCTAATCTTTGATCTGTAAAAATCTTTGTTTACATCACAGGTTTTCCTATATAAGCTACAGATATCAAAAAAGGTAATGATACGTAACCCGTACGAAGGAAATACAGTCCTTATAAAATATTTTTACTGTTATTGTTACTAGGTGATTTTTAGGATTTTTATTGTTACTGTTACTAGGTGGTAGAGTTCAGCATTGTCTCGCCCGGGTCTGGTACCACCGCCTTACCTATTCCTGCCGCAATAGCGTCAGTGCTTGTCGCTGTCGTGTTCCGGTTTGGAGGGTAAGGTAGCCGGTAAACTTATGCATGTGGCATTAGACCTCGCCACAAGATAGCAACGCACCATTAACATCTTTGGTGTCTATAGGCGATGGTTGACTCTTTTCATCAGGAGACCCATCTGCTTGTTTGCTATCTTATGATATAAATATATATATATATATATATATATATATATATATATATATATATATATATATATATATATATATATATATATATATATATATATATATATATATATATATATATATATATATATATATATATATATATATATATACTATTAGAGAATTAATCAACTGTTTTCCTTCCAGAAAAGTAGTAAAAGGCGAACGAAGACTAGATAAATTGCCTTACTATTAGGCACTTAAAAAAGGATATAGGTAACTAGCATCATGACTACTAACTATGTTCTACAATGGGTTTTGGTATCACTGCTCTACCTATTCCTGCCGCAATGGCGTCGTTGGTTATCGCTGTCATGTTCCGGTTAACTTAAAGCCTAAAGGTAAAGCAGCGGGTAAATTTATGCATTTGGCATTCCATCCCTGTCACACATATAGCAACGCACCATTGACGATAGTTTCTCTCTCCATCAGAGAAACCATCAGCTTGACTGCTATTCTATTGATATAACAAAAAAAAAAACAGCATATTACTGCCATCATAATCAGTAAGTGGTAAATTTCTGTTACGTCTCATCTGTTTTAGAATTTAGATTACTCTTTCGACCTACAAGAAAAGCGATAACTATTTTTGTTAATATATGTCATTTATAATCTTGTTACCGTACAAAAATGATTAAATATTCAAAAGAAAGTAAGTACTTTGATAACACGTTATATTTGTTCTCTTAGAAATCCACACAAATATTATGTGAGTGAAAATATGTTTGTTTGTCCTTCTTTTACGCCGAATGTTCATAACAGGTCTACATCGCAAAACGATATGTAATTTATTTTATTTGTCAGTGAAAATATTATTTATTTATTAACACTTTATTGTACACAACATTCAATTCTTAAAAAATGAGTACAATATTATTTGAAAAAAATCGCATAATTTGTAGTGAATCAGTAGCTAACGAAGAACTTGCGTGCAAAAATTATTTAAAATGTATAGCTTCAATGATATTAAGTAATATCTTCTACAGAACAATGATGGATTGCAATAATTATGGGATATTTGATATGTATTCGCTAATGGCGA
The DNA here is from genome assembly GCA_036924255.1 of Apodemia mormo. Lineage (NCBI taxonomy): Eukaryota > Metazoa > Arthropoda > Insecta > Lepidoptera > Riodinidae > Apodemia > Apodemia mormo. The sequence continues at coordinate 39,779,618 of JAUPFN010000001.1, read as the reverse complement.
ACAAATTGGATTAATAACTTTAATAACACAAGTAAAGAAAATTGGGTAATTGTTTTGTAATGGGCAGTAAAATTTTTAGTGACTTTTTGGGAGAATTTACTTTGACCATTTGTCCTGTTCAAGAGATATAGAAGACTAAAGTCGATTTTCCATTTTTATTATATTAATTATTCGATAAAATAAGTATACAAAATTTTTTCTACCTAATTTTAGCAATAATTTATAAGTATGGGCTGAAACGTTTCTTAATTGCGTATAATTAACATACAATTCTTAGCCGCTTATTCACAATGCTTCCTACTTGGACCTATCTGCTTAAACTGCCATTTTCGGCAGGCTAACTGTACTTTGGTGAGTGACCAACACTGATTTCGATGAGGTAAATGAACTAAGCGTGGGAGCCCATAATTTTAGCAAAGTGTTTCAATAACCGTAATATAATTACTTTTTATCTTAGTTGTTATTATTTTATGTCATTACATTTCACATAAGAAATTCGCATTCTTTTGTTATAAATTTGATAAAATTTTAGCATGATCGTTTTTTTTGTACTTTTCAAGTAATCTGGATGGTTTTTCACTATGTACTTTAATTGTTTGCGCCATTGTATATTACTGGATAGCAAACAAGCAGATGACTTTCACACACATTGACAGGTAGTCTATTCTCCAAAAAACGCCAGTAGTTCAGTAAAAAGTTTAATGAAACCATGATCCGACCAGTTTTGGCGCAATGAGTGAAAATGTGTTCATTAATACTTAAATAATAATATTATGAAAGAAATTTTGATTTAAATTAAGGAGAAAGAGATGAAAAAAATAAAAAAAGGGTTGAAAAATACCTTTGTTTTAAATAACTAATAACTTAAGTAGGAAATAGAAAGAAAAGTTTCAAGTAAAAGTTGTAGAGAAAAAAATTCTACACAAAAAAGTTCCACTTCATTTTTTTGTTATCTGCTTTAGTTTACCTACAACTTTACTTACTTTTTACTGGACTACAGGGACAACATGGCAGGTGTGCAGTACCCAACTTAATAGTTCCATGACAGTACCAAACAACCAAGAATCATGATCCTTCACGTCAGATCAAAAAAATAATATTTCATGTCATTTTTATACAAGGTAAATAACAGGACGACGTTGAAGTCTTTTGCTAGATATTTTGTTGATCTATTCGAGTTATTGCTGTTTGCGAATAAATATCAACGCAATTATTAATTTATTCGTAAATGAGATAAATCCTTTAAATATCAGTCGTTCCCCTTTCTTTTTTTTATTTTGTTCTTTGTTTATCTCTATACTTCTATTCTACATCTATAGTAATATAATAGAGCTGGAGATTTCTTTGTTTCTTTGTTAAAATGCGCTAATCAGTGAATGGATTTGGATTTGAAAAATTCTTTTTTGTGTATGATAACTCTTATTTATAGCAAAAAAAAAAGGCTTTTTATAAACCGACTGAACAAATCTATGTTATGTGTTTGGCTCGCGTGAGCAAAGTAAAGGGTAAACGAAACCTCGTGACTTGGGTTAGGACTTTCAAACCTCAATCAGGACAAATAATTTTATAAGTATAGAAAGCTCCTGACTTTGTTTTTAATAACTTCATAGCAATTATTGATCGATGAATTTCAGGAAAGTTGTTAATTAAATAACCTTAACTTCCTCTTTAAATTATTTTATATCGAACAATTGCTTAAATTTGTTCCGTAAATCTCACGGGAAAAATAAATATGCTGGAATAAAAAATAGCCTATGTGTAATTGTGAGTATTGATTACTCGCATACAATATTTAATGTTAATTTGTTTTTAAAATCAAAGGAGATGGTATAAAAATTATCTAAAGGAAGGCTTCCCTAAAGGAAAGAAATAGCCGTCGCCTACGGACGTGAAATATGTAAATGGTGTTTTTTTAATATAGAAGTACTTGTACTGGTTTCACTATATTTTTAGCTCTATTAAAGACTACCAGTTTCACATATAAATGCATCACTAGAACTTATGGGTTAAACGATAATGATAGTTACACTGTAATAATTGACAACTAAAACTTGAGTCCAGTACTTACTCTAGAGAATACTTTTATTTGTCAATAACATTCGAAATTTCGAACCGCAAGGCTCCCTGACTTCCTAACCGAACATGCTTCCTGAGTCTGTGTTCCCCAAGGAGTACAATCTGGGAATCTTCAAAAGAAGAGTGAACAGGTACCTTCTAGGGAAACGCGTTCCATCTTAGGCCACATCTTAGCTTACCACCAGGCGAGATCGTGGTCAAGCGCTTCCCTATCGACACAAAAAAAAATAACATTTGAATAAAATAAAAATAAGTTACCCAATATATAAAATGTTTTCACCAAATGGTGCGTTACTATTCGTGTGATGACATAAAGTAACACATACACACAAACCCTTAGGGGTCATCCATAAATAACGTCACACGAATTTCATGATTTTTTGACCCCTCCCCCGTCCTTGTCACAGCTGGTCACATTTGTGAGACCCCGCTCATATCTAGTGTGATGTCACCTATTTTACAATTTCACATTAGAAAAATGTGATCCTCCTTCGATTATTTTTTATCCATTATTAATCTCATTATAATCATAAAATATTAATATCTATATAGTCATTGACTTATACATTTGTAAGTCAATGTGTGTAATATTATATTTGGAAAAAAATGTGATGTCACAAAAATTGGGACCCCTCCCGACACCTTGTCACACAATGTCACACTTCTTCGACCCCCTCCCTCCCCCTTAACCTGTGACGTAATTTATGGATGGTCCCTTATTACATACTTACGTATTAAGTAATGTCATACTTCACTCGTGTCATATATTTAGCCGGGCTCAATAGCTGTAATTATCGCTATTGATTCAGATCGACAGTTCTCAAAGGACTATAATAGACTTGACTATATTTGGCGACTCGTTCGTAACTAGAATACTAAACAATGTAAGGTTAGTTTTTATAAATGTGTAGTTATGTTTGTATTGCAACTTCTAAAACCCATTTAGCCAGTATCGCAATACAAAGGAAGGGTACATACCTACCCAGATTTTATCAATATATGTATGTGCGTATGTTTGTTATGCCGTAGATAAAAAACTATTGTACTGATTAATGCAAACCAGGTGTCTATCAAAGTATCAATATCTTCATAGTGCGATGGTTATATTTTATAATCTATTGCGTAACCTTGAAGGAAAAATAAGATAAAAGTAGGATATTTAATAATTTATCGCTTGGTGAGATAGCTACTGAATTTTCTGATTTTTAGTGATTATACTGATGTTTCATGATGTATTAAATTAGCCGCGTTCCCATATTTTATTACGTTATAAAAGAATTTATGAATCTCACAAAAATAATTTATTTATTTGCATCCCACAATGTTTACAAAATATTAAATTAAAATAATGGTTAGATCATCGTGAACCCTGTCGAGTATAGCAATGGCAAGGTAGAAAAGAGGAATATACTTATATATATTATTTAATTATTATTATAATAAATGTAATTATTTATAAGAAATGTTTAATTAGAATTAAATTAGATTTATTATTTATATATTTTTTTATTTTATAGAAATTTGTCACTCGAATTTATTTATTAATAGATTTTTTATTTTATTACAAATTGATTAAATTTCGATTAATTTTTTATTAGTTCTGGTAATTTATTATAATTTTTTATTGACATAATGTAAGTAGGTACTCGAAGAGTGAAGTTTTAAACGGGAAGTAGGCTAATTTAATCTATTTGTATGTCGTAATTTTTTGTCTAACTGTTTGTCTTCTCTTTTTGTGTACCAATCCCGATGGTTTCATACCAACTTGCACAATTCTAAAATTTAATGCATGGTAGCGTCAGTATTTTATGTTGTTGGAAATAAGGCTTACTGACGGTGTGATCTCTATGAGCTAAAACTCTAGTTTTTTGGAAGAGTGAAAAGTATTGTCGCATTTTTGCATAATACATTTTTGCAAAAAAATATATATATATCCTAAGTATTAAGTCTCTACACAAGCTACCTGTATATTCCAAGTTTTATCAAATTTTAATAAGCTATTTAAGGCGAAGTATTTTAATGCGCGTCAGTTCTATAGGAAATGGGCGGCGCGGTATGTTCTGAAACCGCTGGGAAACGTGTTAATATTCGGTTAAATAAATATAGGGCTTCAGCTGAAAACCAAAATTTAGTACATTCTTTTTTTTTATTTAAAACTAAATATCACCATATAAAAATCATGTGTAAGATTTTCTAATCTTTTCTATATTTCTATATTATTGACAAATTATTTGTTATTGAGATTTTTTAGCCTGTTTTCAGAATTTTACATGATCGAGTAAAGTACATTCTATCATGTAATAAGTTAGCACATTCCTTAGATAATATCTTCAGGTATATCTTGTAATTTTTTGTAAAATTGTTATTTAACAATCAATGCACGAAAAACGTGATTTAGCAAACCAGTTTTTTCCCAAGTGTCCCGATGTCTCGCCTTAAGCGTGAAGAATTAACAAACATACAGGATAACAAATTTTCGAATCATATCTTAACATGATAATACAAAAGTGACTTTGTTTGTTAAGCTTTTATTTTTTTTATAGAATTTGACGACATATGAGCAATTGGCCACTTGATGAAAAGTAGTCACAGCGGCCCAGGGACGTTATCAAAAAAGGAAGACATTAGAACCGGTCATCACGAAATTTTGATTACTTGTTTTCATGTTTACGGGAAAGGACATAGAACAGTTTATATCTATAATAAGTGCAAGTATCAAGAGTTAAAAATAACGTTTGACGCTAGCGAAGCCCGTCGCAAAAGCTAGTAGAAGTAAACAAAGATTTAGTTAGCACCAGTTTCTATTTTAGTGCGTTATATGCTTAGAGTTTTTCCAAAAACATGCAACTTTTTAGATAAAGCCATATTAAATAGTATTTGTTAGCAGTTTTCACGTTAAGCAAGCGAAACACGAGAGATAACTAGCAGAACTATAAACTCATGACTTTAATATGTATTGGCTGTGCCTAGAGGTTTTCTGGAAGGGATCATATATTTACTGATAAGATCTTACTAAGATTCTAAGATTACCTTTCACTGATAATGTCATCTCATCAAGATATTATATGAACTCCCTTAATGCGAGTGAGGATAGAAAAAGCTAGTTTATATTAGTGGGATTTATAAGCTTACTAACAGCACAGTTAATGTGAGAGATCGTAAATTCTTAACACCAAGGCCGCTAAGCGCATTGCTGAAATACATTAAACTAGTCGTGATTAAGTCAAGCCTTGTCAATGGTGCTATGCAACCGGTCCGCTACCTTATTCGTAACGTTGGTCACGAATACTAATGTAATTAATAAATATTATTGAACAAACGGTGAAAAAAGTGGTTGCAATGTTCTTTGTTCTAATGTATGGACAGGTACCAAAAAATGTGGACAAATCTTTACATTTTTATAAACTATTTTTGGTAAAATATGTTTGTAACTATATATTAATTTTAATAACTTGTAACACCCATATTCGTCCACATAAACTAGATATATTTCATGATCACTATCAATTTGACCAGTATTTCTAAATTTTTTCAATATTGTTATCCATAACCTATTTATGGAATCGAGTTTTATGCCTAAATATAATACAAATATCACTCATAATAAAAAACTACTATGCCAGTTATTAATCACACGTATACAATTAGATCTAAGTATTACAATTAGGTTATTTAAATAAATAAAAGTAATTTAAAAAATTAAACCAACTTAAAATATCTGCCAACTATACCTATATCTCAAAAACTACTTAACCTATTTTAATGAAACTGAGACTGTTCTCGTAAATTGGAATATTACGAGATAGGGCTGCCTGCCTTCAATATTTTAACTACATTTGCCTGTGCTGTCGCATCGGCCGTTCGTCATTGCGGCGCAACCGTCAGTCTGTTGTGTATCGAGCGTATGCCAAACTCCGAGCGCATAGGTATAACTCGCGTTCTACCCGTTTGTATGAAGATAGAATACTGGTAGATAACATTACCGTGTCTGAGATAACTAACATTTTAAAAACTATAGCCGAGTTGGTAACCTGCTCATCAAATCGATAATCGAATACTATTTGTAAAACATTAGTGAAGAAAGTTACGTACATATGTATCTTCATATTAGATCCTTATGGCGTAGGCAGAGAGAATCGAAAGCCACAAGTTACGATCCTTGCAAATTTGTCTTGCTTCCTCCGCATTTAATGCTCTTTTTGTATAAACGTGTCGTTTACGAAAACTCTTTACACCATCTTCGAACAGTACCCGATCGATCTGATTATGGTATGTTAGCCTTGTTCTTTCGCCGTACCTTCACCCTTTCACATTCGCAATGTATATTTGGGTTGTAAGCTTTTCATCTACCATTCTTTCAGAATGTCCGAATTAACGGACCATGCCCTGTCTCATTTTCACACAGACATTTTTTCAGGCTTACTTCTCTTTCACTTCAATTCTGATGAAAGTTGTAACATTAAATTTTGAAGAGGTGAATATGAGTGACAAGACACGCATGAATAAATTTATAAAGCATTTTTGAACATGCACGCCTTAGAGCAGAGATGGTAAGCCCATGACGCGCGTGTCTAAAGACCGGCGCGTGCGCAGAATTCATTGGTACTAAATTTATTGAGATGAAAATATACGTCTCGGTCATTGATTTTTAAGTCTGGTCTCAAAACTACTTATTCGGTACTACGTTGGACTTTGATATATGTTATAGTTTTTTGTTTATTTTATAAAATTTTAGTTTTTTACAGTATTATATGAACCTGTTTTACAAATTTATTAATTAGTGAAAGACTACAATATATGAAACACAATTACTTTTGTTACATATGTTGGTATTTCAAGTATATTTTTCCGGGAAATAAACTATTTTTTCGAGTCTACGGGAAACATCCGGCGCTTGTATGTATGTAAAGTTATTATCTCTGGACAAATAACACGAATTGACCTAACCTTAAATTAAGCAAATAAATTGCTTGTGTCTTGGATCTTAGACAACGATCATAATACATAGAAATAGATACATAAATACTGGAATATATTTAATGAGCCCACACACAAATGTTTGGTCCTGTCGGGAATCTGAATAGACTCCTAGTTAAGTTCAACAATTAATTACTTGATCAACGGGGTGGTTAATATATTTATATGGTAAATTTAAATTATACACATTTATACAAATGTGTATTTGTATAAATGCTTGTTCGACGATAACTCGAGTGTCGTTAACCAAAGTGAACACTGGTAAGAAAATTGATGAGACAATAGTAATTTTTAAATTAAAACATGTGCTAAATCAGTCAAAGGGTTTCCGAGATATAGTAGTTGAAAAAAGGGGTTCAAAAATCTTGTGTTAAATTATGCCATCAAGGATTCACACTTTGGGGTGAACCACTAGTCACTGCTTGTCGTATCTGAAATTCGTAGCCAGGACATTATGTCTTTGTATTAACATCGTTACGTCAACACCAATTAAGCAAATAAAATTAAACATTTTACTATACCTGTCTGCCAAAACTTGATGGTAACGTGACATTAAAAATAAGTTATTAATTTCATATAAATTCAGGTTATTTAATATCATTAGTTTTCAAGGCTATTTTGACGTTATATACTTTAAAAATAATCTTATTAATGGAACCATAAAGCTCTTTTTCATGTCACGGTACTGTTTTATTGAGATTCGTCTTTCAAATGACAAATTGCAAATTTGGGTGCGGCAAGTCGCGCCTGCTCACGACACAATTGAATGGAATATTCTAGCAGTGATTCGTGCTATAGGAATGATGATGATGAGTAAGATAAAATCTCAAGATATTTCTTATGCCATCATTGTAAACGAGTATTGTCTACGACCATGGATGTACTGCATACGGTAAATAACAAGCGTGTTTTAATATATATTTTAAAGCAAGTTTTTTTTCATAATATAACAAATAAATAGACGGTTCTCTTACAAGTAGACAGCAAACACGCGTTTTGTATCTGTGTAGTAGGAATGTAAAACCAATATAATATAATTATTTTTGTGTTATAGCACTCACCCCGTGCTTGGGAAAACTTGAAAAACAACAAAAAAAATTTTTGTTGTTTTTCAAGTTTTGAACCTGCGATCTCTCCTAAAGCCGGGGTGCTCTGTCACTGAGCTAGTGTCGACGTGGCAAAATTTTTCTTTGCTATATGGTCGATTCCATCGATTGTACTGATCGCTATATATAGTCCATCGAACTGTTTGAAAATAATTTACTCGTTTAGTAAATGAATGCAAAGTTCTATAGCTATGATTAAAATACCACTACCAGACCACTTGTGATAATTCCAGAGACCACCCCAGCAGTCCGCGTTGAGACCAACCACTTTAATAAGTAATTATGACTACTTTCTACCAAGTACCTAATGAAATGCCTGCCCTAACATCGCTTATGGATATATGTAATAATCAAAATATATTGCTTCCTATTTAAACCTAATAAAATTATTCATTGGCATTTCCGGAGACAGACAAAATGGCTGTTTAACTCGTGCACTAACTAGAGGCAAAGACCTTGATGCATACAACCTCTCGTTACAAAAATGTGTCGTTCGCGGATCTAAAGATATAGTAAAGAATACTTCATACAAATAGTACCCCTAATTAATAAACAAGTTTAACTAATACTGGGAACAGCCACTGATTCTGTTACTTTCATTTACAACATTTGAATGCGAGAGACAGTACTGGACTTGTTTTTTTTATATCATAGCATCATAAGATAGCAAACAAACCGATGGATCTCCTTATGGAGAGTCAACGCCTATAGATACAAAATATGTTAATGATGCGTTGCTATCTTGTGGCGAGGTCTAATGTCGCATGCATAAGTTTACCGGCTATCTTACCAAACCGGAACACGACAGTGACTAGCACTGATGCTATCGCGGTAGGAATGGGTAAGGCGGTGGTACGCGACCCGGGCGAGACAATGCAGAACTCTACCATCTAGTAGCCACGATGGAAGTGACTCGCATAGCCAATCGGTCGCCTTTTACGACCTGCCTAGAAGAACGGCAGTTGGCCTATTCTACAAAGGAGCCCAAGACCAACACGAGGGAAAAACGTCACGGCAACAGTCAAAGATTTTTTGGTATTAGTCAAATTGTGTGTTAAACATGTTTGGTTTTATTAATAAAGCTATTTAAGCATGCGTGTATATGAATATTAGCGGTCCTTTTATCGCCTCGAAGACAAGGTAGCAATATGTGATAATAAATGACATGACTGGTGCTGACTTACGTACACGATCAAACAAATAAGACTACTTGAGACTTTACATAAGTTAGTTAATATGTGATTGCAATATCATTAAAGTAACAGAATGCTTTTCCTATCGACGCAGACGTCTTTACTAGTTGCTTAATTCCTTTTATCGAATAGAAAAGAACTGATAAGCTTGAAACGGCTGAATTGATTTTGATAAAACATGTCTAAGAACCACCACGGAAAAACCAGCTTTCAAATAAAAACGTATCTAAATCGGTTCACCCGTTTTAGAGCTATGGTGTGTGTATGTGTGTGTGTGTGTGTGTCAGTCACATACATACACACACAAACAAATTACACACGTACTTTTTTCTGTTAGGTTAAAATGACGCGTCTCTTTCAAGATGTAAAGAAAAAGGTGTAATGTCAATGCCCTTTTGTTTCAACGCACTCATCAAATGTTTGGCTCGTGAGGGAATAAGCTTTCGCAGAAAAGCTCGTTTGTGACACTGATGAAATGTGTCTTTAATAGTAGGTTTTGTAAATATTAAGATTTGTTTGTTTGTAACGGATAGACTCAAACCCTACTTTACTGACTTTATAAATTCTTTTACCAATTGTAAGTAGCATTAGCAAGAAATTATTCAAGCGTGGTAGAGTTCTGCATTGTCTCGCCCGGGGTCTGGTACCACCGCCTTACCTATTCCTGCCGCAATAGCGTTAGTACTAGTCACTGTCATGTTCCGGTTTGGAGGTTAATGTAGCCGGTAAACTTATGCAGCTGGCATTAGACCTCGCCACAAGATAGCAACGCACCATTAACATTTTTGGTGTCTATAGGCGATGGTTGACTCCATCAAGAGACCCAGCTGCTTCTTTGTTATCTTATGATATAAAAGGCTATATTTTATTAATAATATTTATATAAATAAAATATAATAGACATATTTCACGCAGACATAACCGCAGTAAGCTAATCTTGTAAAAAATGGAATACAAACATAGGGTTATATGTTAATAGTCTGCCCTACGGATTTAACTGAATACGGCTTTCAAGGTAGTTTCTTACAATTACAAATACAGAATTAAAGTACTTACCAATGAAAAAAAATCACTTATGGGGTATTTTTAATCCCCGGCTTCTTATTTGGTACGATAAAATCGCCTCTGTGGTTTAGCGGTCCAGCGTTGGCGTTGACCACATGAGGTCCCGGGTTCGATTCCCGGGTCGGGCACAAAAAAAGTGTTTTTTAAGTTTTCTGAGAAACTCAAAGTTGCCCGGGATTGGAAAGTGCCCGGTTGGCGATAGGCTTGCCACCTATCACATTTGTGGGACCAAGTATCTTCGGCTAATCGTGGGTGCACTTGTTGTACCTCTGCCTACCCCTTCGGGGATATGGGCGTGAATATACTTTTTTTTAAATAACAAAAAATTGCATATTTCTATTTTTTCACAATATAACTTATTTTCAAGCGTCTGACATTTGCATGCGTTTGCTTATATAAGCGGTTTCACGTTCTTCGCCGAACAGTGTGTCTCTGTATGGTCTGTGAGTTCGCCAAACACTGTGTCTTTGTGTGGTCTGTAATCTGTCTCGACATTAGGGTCATCTTTTTCTCTTGTGAATTACAAATTTAGTACTTACTCCCAATTAACCTGTCAATACGCGTCTAAATGTTATATCTGCGACATTACAACTAAGTGTTATGAAAGCGAAGCTGCCAATAAATTAACTTTCGTTTCGTAATCATCAATCAATTTGAAAATCTCCATTGAGCTAACCGTAAGAGATATCGCACTTTCAATCCGTCTTGTTAAATCGTAACATTCGACTAGTTGCACAACTTTTACTTGACAATGAACGATACTGGGCCTTTACTGAGTGACCTCGACTATTCAGATATGTTGTTTAAGATAATTAAGCGACATTATATCGAGCAAGTGAACAAATCACTGTCAGATAAATCGTAACTTAATTTGCAGATTAAAACGTTAGATTTTCTGTATATTAAAAAGGTAATAATAATAATATTACTGGACAAATTACATAAATTGATCTAACCCTAAAAGTAAGGAAACTATTTACTTATGGCATAGGTGTTAATCATCAATACTAATCCATAGAAATGTATAAATAAATACTGTAATATATTTGGTAAATACCAGACCTAGAATAACAAACATCTATGCTCATCTCACAAATGCCTGTCCCTGTTGAAACGCGAACCCGAGCCCATTTATTGCGTAGTCAGAATCGCTAACAACTCTATCAACTGCGCGGTAAAAAAATGTCCTGACTCACTGACAGACAGACATATCAACGTCTACTCTTCCCTTTGACCAAGAATTGTTACATTTTTACACGGACTGTTCTAACGATGTAAACAAGGATGAAAAAAGGATTTTTCGAAATTCATTCCCTAACATGGTGAAATAAGGAGTGAAATATTGTATGAAACTTCTAACATTGCCGACATGTTAATTTACTCACAGGTGAAGCTGCGTGGGTCAGCTAGTTTTCTATATAAAACACAGTAGTTTGTAACGATAAGGTCCCAGTTTCAAGATACAGGTTGAACGCTCTGTCTACAATAGTAGTGCGAATACAGAAAGATTTTTCTTCTGTGTTGGTCCGGGCTCCTTTTTCTGCCCCATCTGCCGTTCTGCCAGGCAGTTCATTTCAGGTCGCCTTTTACGACCTGCCTGGCAGAACGGCAGTTGGCCTAATCTCAAAAGAGCTGGGAATAACACGGGGAAAATTTAGATTGTAGAAAACTTTCTGAACTTAAATTTTATCACAAAGAGTTTTTCCCGTCAGATGGGTAGGAAAGGAGATATCGTCGAAAAACTACCATTAAGCTCAATTTTTCTAATATGGCGGTACGAGCAGCAAAGATACGCGATGGCAAAGATGAATTGGGAAAGACCATATAAAAATCTATAATAATACCAATTTTTAAAACTCCCGGATCCATCAAACGATTTTCCGAGATTTCCAGATACAATCATATAGAAGTTGAATTTTTCGTATAGTTAATATTATCAGATATTTGAGAATATTATTTTTGTTATTTCAAGGATTATAGAAAAACAAAAATAGGACATGACGTTGTATTTTATAACTTCCTGCATTTTTTTTAAATTTTATTATTTATTTAATTTTTATAATAAATTAAATAATTACTTGCTTACTTCTGTAATTTATGTAGCTGCGTTAATGTTTTAATGGTGTTTATGGCGAGAGATTATTTTTGGATTATTTGAAATAATGCCAAGTTTTGTTTTTCATTTGAACTAGCCGTTTTCGCGGTATAATTCACGTACGTCCTGATCCCGCAGGAAAATTGAGATGAAAAGTTGTCAGTGTCATTCAGGAATAATATTATAGCTTTCTACTAAGCATGGGATATTTCACAAGTAGCATGTAAAATTTCACAAAAAATGTATTTTCAAACATCGCATTTGCTACCTTTCTTCGTTTGATCTGTGAAATGTCACACTCAATGAAATCTTCCAATTCGTATAAGAGCCGCAGTGGTTATAATTCATACTTAATTTTTAATAGCCTACGGTCATTTGACGTTCGATAATTAATATATTATTAATTCATATCGATAAGTATATCATTGCAAGTGATAAATTCATATCGATAAGTATATCATTGCAAAATGAAAATCATTGCAAGTGAAATTTAACATGTGAAATATTTATGTTAATCAAAATGAATTAAAAGTAGCAATCATTTTCGTGTCTACTTTTTACAACGAAAGAATTTTCTAAATAGTTATAGAGATTACTTCCTACGAACGAACTCACAAACTTACAAAATTTTACGTCTTTATAATGTCAGTGTAGATATCAATACATTGGTGCATACATTCCAATATTAAACAATAGTTTAGGATTAAATGGATATGGTTTACCATAACTTACAAATTTATAAAAAAAGTATCTTCACACCCATATCCGCGAAGAGGTAGGCAGAGGCACAACAAGTGCACCCACGATTAGCCGAAGATACTTGGTCCCACAATGTGATAAGTGGCAAGCCTATCGCCAACCGGGCATTTTCCAATCCGGGCAACGTTGTTTTTATCAGAAAACTGAAAAAACACATTTTTGAATTGCCCGACCCAGGAACCGAACCGGGAACTCATGTGGTCAACTCCAACACCGGACCACTAGACCACAGAGGCGATTACCAGTTTATGAGCTGGCAAAATCGGTGACGATCCTCAAATACCACAACTGGTTATTATAATTAACTCGCGTTATGTAAACGACTTCTTCACTCCGTATAATTTTACGCCATGTGATCTAGCGGTTAGTATATTCGGCTCTGATCATAAATTCCCGGGTCCCCTTTTACGATCGGGATCTTTGTAAAACTCTACCATCTAGCAAATACTACTAAGGCTCATCCTTTTTTCTACAAATTGGCTGATAAAACCGGTAGATGGCTTACTCTTCAAAACGAACCTGGGCCCGCTTATATTAGAAATGCCCAAATATGTGTGCGTGTGTGTATGTGAAAAGTAGTAGTGTATATGCAGATTTAAGACAAATACTACTTTTATCTCGGCAAAATATTTTCTCCCCGCGGGATTCATGAAAACACTTTCATAACGCTTTAGGCTGCGAACGCTAACACAATTATTGTTGCGTATGCTATTGCCTATTATTAGGATTAAAAATACAGATGATCTGTTTAGACGAAGACAAAATATAATAAATCGCATACTGCGTGGGTAAACTTTAAATAAATAAATAATTTAACAAAATTTAGGAATTGACTATATGAATGCATGCATACGGAAATGATTACCAAACAACCGGATTTATATTATTACATTATCAGTTTAATATGTGCAAATATTAATTATTTAAATTCTAATGACGATATACTATTATAATATGTGTTAGTAACTAGTATATTGTATATCACTGGTTCACCTTTAATAGATCTACGGAAGTCCGTTCATAATGTAATTGATAATAATTATACTTTGTATTGTTCAATGTTCATGTTAAAGTAAATACCGTCCGGATTTAAGACCGGAATATACCGAAATGAGAAACTTATTTTTTCCTTTCAGTACGAATAAAATTTGTACCAATTTAGTTAATGATTTAATTTAACCAATTAATTTTAGTTACTACTTCGTTGTTTATTTTTCATGTACTGATAATACAAGGAAATAATTAAATATAAATAAATGAATATATTTACATCAGTTCCTTTGTAGCTTAAGCATAAATGCATAAAGAATACAGTAAGTTTGGAGCGTGTGATTCAAAAAAATCAGCCGTGGAGTTGATAATACTTGTCACCCTCACGGCTGGTTTCCGAAACGCGAAATAATTTTAACAAGCAATTAATCTATGTTTAACAGATCATTTGCTTGTAAAAATATGATAAACACACTTTAATTGCTTGTTAAAATTAATTTGCGTTACGAAACCAGCCGTATGTGTTTTTAGTGACTTATCGCTTAACTGGTTTTCCAAAAAGGAGGTTATCAATTCGACCGTATATATGCTTTTTTATGCTTTTTTATATAACTTCGTCGTTTATAAACCGATTTTAATGATTCTTGTTTCGTTTGAGAGAGTATACTCCGCGTATTGTCCTATTTCAATTTGGTGAAAATCTGTTGCAGATGTTTTCATGTTCCACACGCCGCTATAAGCTATGTAGCTTATATGCTATATGCAGAAGTTTACCGGCTACATTATCCTCTAAACCGGAATATGACGGTAACAAGAATTCACACTTTTGCGCCAGGAAAAGGTAGCGCGGTGATACGAGAGACGGGCTAGGAACTCTTTTTATTATTGAAATTTATATAAATAAAACCTCATTTGAATTTGGAGATTGTTACTTTCCATTACTATGAAAGATACGGTATGAATTATTTTATATAGCTCAATTATGCGCTTGCATAATTGAATTTGTTTTGGTTTGATTACAATATTGAGGTGTATAATTCAGTAATAAATCAATAAATATTAGTCTTTATTGTCGAGAGCTTATAACGCAACAACCGATTTAATCAATCAAATTATTTGTGAGTCACGTCTTCTCCCGCACCGTTACTTCCGCTGCAACCGGATACATGTCTAAAAATGTGAACGTATATCTTTAACATTTCTCCGTTATGGTTTGTTATGTCACCTGTAATTCATGTGTGATTTACCACTTGTAAGATCGATGGAGGTTTTACGTGTAGTCAGCGATGTTATTACAAATGTCAGCCATATTTTTTATTTCTTTGTTTGATGTTAATGTTAATACATTTCAATATAACGGTATTTGACGATAAGTTTTAAAATATTTTTATTGTTCCAGTAGTCTTGGAAAGCTTTACTCGCTTCGCTTGCTAGTCGCTCGTGTAAATATTATTATGTTAAAATAGCTGGCACCACGCTGGCACCTAGAGCGTTGCTGCCGCAAAAATGCTAGTTCAAAATTCAAATATATTTATCGGTACTACATGTGCGCCATCTATGGTGAGTTAACAGTTTTAGGTCTTAAAGTAAAATACATTAGTGCAAACAATACGTAGGCAAAGTTTTATATGAATTGGGTGAATGGCAGCGCATTAACTAATATTGATTCGCAGTTACATATAGGTAATATGATTCATTTTTGTCAACACTAACATATAAAATAAATGTATTGCCTAGTCCTCGGTTCAATCTTCCACGAATCACTAATTGCCAGATTAGAAATTACTATATCTTCAAAATTCAATATGCCCAAGACCAAACTTTAAGACGACAAGATTCCTTTGGATTCTAACGTACGTGCCGGAAGTCAACTGGCACGTA
Organism: Apodemia mormo; assembly: GCA_036924255.1. NCBI lineage: Eukaryota > Metazoa > Arthropoda > Insecta > Lepidoptera > Riodinidae > Apodemia > Apodemia mormo. Next base: position 39,763,476 of record JAUPFN010000001.1, on the reverse strand, counting down.
CCTACTTTAAACCTAATGATATTAATTAAATTGAGACCATTGACTAGAAACATGCACGTGGCAGTTCCTGCTAGTTTCTGGGCTGTAATTTTGGCCCGGAAAAGCAGCGCGGTTTAGGATAATGCATCGAACGGTTGGAAGCGAAATAATTGTTAGGTGTAATGAATGAGAGATTCCAGGATGCTCTTCTTATAACGAAGACTAAGCAAAAGGGTGAAGCCAATTCCTTTCCTAGTGGTTGATGGCTTTGTAATGGTGTATGTAATGGTGTTAATGGTGTACCTAATAGCGATTATGCCAGCGCTGGAGCTGACATCACTGACATCATCTTGTCGTATCATTTAGTTTCCGGTTTGAAATATTTTTATGCATGGAAAAAGTATTTTGCTAAAAAAATACATATAAGTGTAAACTATAATCGACCAGCGCAGTTCTAGAAAAAGGCAGGCAACGCCATCTATTTAACGTGTTCCGGTAATTTTGCAAATACAAATTGTAATTGATTTTTTCCTTAAATTAACGTAAACGGTACGGAGTACTCGTTTGTCTAGCGTTTGACATTTAACTTTTCAACGTGTTCCACTTGTTTTATAGTCACCTAACAAGTTGTTATTACTACTCGTTAGCCGTTGTTTAAATATTCGTTAGGCAAAGAAACAAGTTATTTTAAATTGACAAGATAAATGTCTGATAAGACAGATTAACATCTGGAGAAATTTGTATGATTGTAGTTAAGTTTAGAATAAAATAAATATTAATACTAATTCTAGAGGTGTCTGTTAGCCGGCTGTATCATAGGCTGTGATTCTATTCCCATCCTCATCCCTGACAATGTATGTGCAAAATTTTATGATGATCATTTAAGTAGTTAAGATGTGATAGCGTATCAAACAAACCAAGGATATAGGAGAAGGATAAATCATTATGATACAGAATCTATACATATAATAAAATCGTAGGAAAGTCAAAACTGTACATTGAATATTTTTTTAAAAGAATACTTGGGGCGTGATCTACAATCGATACCAAAGCCAAAAATATAGTTTTTAGAATTATTGTCTGTTCATCTGTTTGTCTGTCTGTCTGTATGTATGTCCGGGGTAAACTCAAAAGTACTGCATGGATTTACTTCAAATTTTGCATGAATATTACTAACAGGTCGGGTCAACACAATAGGCTACATATTATCACGCTATCACCTACCGGAGAGGAGCAGTGCGGAGGAAACGAAGTCCGCACGGACGAAGTCGCTGGCAACAGCTAGTAGATAATAGTATTAATATCACTAGACAAATTACACAAGTCGATCTAACCACACAGTAAGCAAATTTTTTGCTTGTGTTATTGGTGTTAGTGAACGATAGTAATACATAGAAATACATACACAAATACTGATACATACATACTAAACACCCAGACCCAGAAATACAAATATCTATGCTCGTCACACAACGTTTGTCCCTTTCCTGTCGGATATCGAACCCGAGCTTCATTCATTAATAGTTGTTTTCACTAACCACTCGCCCAACAATGGGGCGGGCGGAGCGCCGGAAATCTACGTGTAATGGATTTATTTATACTTAAACACGGAAAGAAGTTAAAATGCGAATACATTTTGTGAAACCGATAAAGTTATTTATGAACCTTGAACAAATGTATGTCTATAAAATAAAGTAGGCTTTAAAATGCGTCGAGTTCAAATAATACCAAATGGGTAATAGGACAACCACATCACGATTCCAATATATGTAAAGGTACGTGGTTTTTAAGTTGGATTACGATAGCATACAGATACAGACACACACATATATATATATATATATATATATATATATATATATATATATATATATATATATATATATATATTACTGCCACGTTGGTTGAGTGGTTAGCGACCCTTACTACGCAATCGACGGGGTTCGGGTTCGATCTCCGACAGGGACAAGCATTTGTGTGATGAGCATAAATGTTTGTATTGGGTTTGGGTGGTTATTATTTATGTTACAATATTTATGTATGTATTTCTATGTATAACTATCGTTGACTAGCACCCATAACACAAGCAAATAATTTGCTTACTTTGGGGTTAGATCAGTAATTTGTCCCGTGAATATATATTTTAGATACTGTTTTATGTATGTAAATATTAGCGATCGCCTGTGGCCGAAATTCGACCATAGACTAAACAATAAAATCTCTTTTATGTTTGATAACTGACTTTAAACATAAAGGAAATAGTATACCACACATGCATACTACATATTATCATGTATGTCACATTAACGTAGTGTGTGTAATCTTTATTTTCTTTAATTTAATGTAGTTCTAAAGCATGTTATTTAAAAACATTTTACTGCAGTCTTCTGCAATGTAAACTTTAACTGTGCCAAATTTCATACTTCACCGCTCGCGCAATTGTCTTAAAAAGGGGTCCAAAGTTTTTCGTTCGCGTAATAATGAAGAAAAAATAGCAATTTAAAAATTTAAACCGACTTCAAATATTAACATACTCATATCTCAAAAACTACTGCTGATTTTGACGAAACTTGGACGTGCCCTAAGCGAAATATATACCTGATTAAACTCAAAAAATTATCTCCATACAGAACTTACGGCCGGTTTCCGAAACGCAAATTAATTTTAACAAGCAATTAATCTGTGTTTAACTGATCATTTGCTTGTAAAAAATATGTTTAACACAGATTAATTGCTTGTTAAAATTAATTTGTGTTTCAGAAATCGGCCGTTATAGTTTCGTTTCATGAATATTAATAGACACGCTATTGGGAAGAAAACGTGTCACCGCGCATATGAGCAAACGCTCCTATCACTGTCAAAAAGTCACACATTTGCAGATATATTATATCATGGAAAAAATAGAATTAAGCCATGTACTGTTTCATCGTACCGAATGAGATGACAAGGTTTGAAAATTACTCTTGAAGTGATTTCATTTCATTGGTAAGTAGTGTAGCTCTGTATTTCTGTGTGTAAATGCAAGCTACACTGATAAACTAAGAAATTGTCTTGAATGGCGTATCCATTTAATCCGTGGTTTCTTTTGTAGTACATGTACTTGGAAACCTTAATAGATTCACATACTCAAATATTATCCGATTCCAACAATATTACACACATACCTACATGTCAAGCAAGTATCTTCGACTAATCCTGGGTGTACTAATTGTACCTCTGCTTACCTCTTCGAGGATACGGGCGTGAAGATACGTTGTAGATAAATATCCCCAGCTTCGGCCTTAGCGTTTGATTAAGAAAAGTTTTGGTACCACCGCCAATTCTAATCCTGCCGCAATAGCGTTGGTGTAAAAAGAGAAGCAACCAGAATGGATGTAAGAGTTATAGTCGATGATGCAGTGCTGAAACAAGTGGATGAGTTTGTATAGCTTGGATGTGCTTTTAGCAGGGATGGAAAGGTACACCGCTGATGTTGAAAGAAGAGTATGTGCAGGGAACAGAGTGAATGGAGCGTTAGAGAGGTTACTTAATAGCACAATTTTAAGTCAGGGTGCCCGTCTAGCCCTGCATAATCATGTGCTTATCCCAACGCTATTGTATGGAAGTGAGAGTTGGGTATGTCAGAAAGGACATGAAAGTAGAATCAACGCGGTCGAGATGAGGTCGCTAAGAAAAATATGTGGTGTGATACTCGCGAACCGGGTTCGTAATGTCGAAGTGAGAGAGAGGTTAGGTTTGAAATAGTGTCGGTGTAAAGATGAGAAAGGGCATGCTCTGTGTCTGGTGTCTACGGTCTAGCACGTTATTCGTTAGATCGCGTAGTTTGTAACTTCGTAGGTTATGATCTTATAACTACGGCCTACGCTAGCCGCTATGTTATAGTGCCGAATGCGAATCTAAATAGCGTACGCTATACGTTGATATATTCAAGCGCGCAAAGTAGCGCGCTATAATTTAACGTTATACGTTATATTAATCACCATTAGTCCATATTATGTGAATCTACGGATAGTACGCAATTAATGATGACATAAAATGTTCCATGCCTATCGTTTATCAATTCGTCGCAAGCCATACGATTGGTTGTCCTTGAAGCAAATACGGGTTATAACTTTTTTGAAGGTCAAGGGAGCACGTGTTTATTGCTCAATTAATTTGAAACCGCATTAAATAAGCTTCCTATATGGGATTATGTTCGGCGATATAATCTGTACTGGGTAATATAATAAAGGTGAGTTTTTGTTTGTTTGAATGCGCTAATCTCTGGAACTACAAGTCAGATTTGAAAGTCTTAATGTGTTAGATAGCCCAATTATCGAGGAAGGCTATATTATACCATCAGGCCACTACCAGTAGGAGCGGAGTAGGTAAACGAAGTCCGTGCGGACGAAGTTGTGGCTTTAAGGAATAAAGAGTATCGACTTATTGCCTTGATGATGCGTTAAAACGCGAAACCGGTTGGTGTTTATTAATAAAATCTAAGTAAAACAGTACAAGTGTTTGTAACATACTATTAACACAAATGAAGTAGATAGTTTACTCGGCCGGGGTGGTCGAATACACTATCTACTTCGAATCTCGGTCTATCGAATAGACTAGTTTATGGTGTTTATTTAATCAATTTTAGTATGTACACATATGTATTTAATATTTATGTAGATTGGTGTCGTAGAGCCATATCACAAGCAAATACATTGCTTACATTGGGTTAGATCAATTCGTGTGATTTGTACACTAATATTTTTTATTCTTCAAAAGGGGCTCGGACGTTGCGTTATAGTTTGTATTCTTTATTTTATTTATGTGAAAAGAGGGTGTTTAATAAAATTTGTGAAACCAAATTTTGACATATCGCTAGAAAACGAACCTAACTCCAAAGTAAACAATTAGTTATTATCTTGTAAAATGATATGGGTTAACGATATACAAGTTCATAACAAATATGAATACATATTATGTCAATACTGAAATACATTAAGGCAAGGTATTTTGACTCGCGTCAATTTTCTATTGGAAATGGGCGACGCGGTATGTTCCGAAAGCGCTGGGAAACATGTAATTTTTGGATAAATAAATATAGGACTTCAGCTAAAAGCCAAAATTTAGTAAATTCTTTTTTGTATTTTAAACTAAATGTCACCATATAAAAATCATGTGGAAGATTAGAAATATTATTAACAAATTATTTGTTTTAGAGATTTTTTTAGCCTGTTTTCGTAATTTTATATGATCAAGTAAAGTACATTCTGTCAAAGTACGTTCTGTCACACACACACATATATATATATATATATATATATATATATATATATATATATATATATATATATATATATATATATATATATATATATATATATATATATATATATATATATATGGCGATGGTTTCTCTTTCTATCAGGAGAGCCATCTGCTTGTTTGCTATCTCATGATATAAAAAGTAATCTAGATTTTGCATCAATTCAGAGTTACTCAAGTTCTGATATTGTTGAAAGTAACAAACTTCCTGAATAGACATAACGGGTCAGTGAACCAAACAGAATTCATCTTAGAAAGTCTCGAGAACTATTGTTGCGGATTTCAATTTCGAAAATTATAGTGTTTTGTTTCAAACAGAGCGGCGTTTGACATTGATTAGATTAAAATAGATGTTACACATATTTTATATTACCAGTAATCGCCCTGTGGTCAAAATCATAAAATCCCTAACAAGTAAATCACTACATAGTACAAATCACTACATAGTATATGTATGCTAAAATCTTTAAAACTACGAAACGGATTTTGATGCGGCTTTTTTTAATAGATAGATTGATTCTTGAGAAAGGTTTGAGTATATAAACCTTTCAGATATTCCTACGGGAACAAAAGCTACGCGAGTGAAACCGCGGGCAGGTCGCTAGTAAAATAATGTAATAATAATCTACACGTATACAAATACTTGGGGCGTGATCTACAATCGATATCGAAGCCAAAAATATAGTTTTTAGAATTTTTGTCTGTCTGTTTACCTGTTTGTCTGTATGTATATCTGGGGTAAACTCTAAAAGTACTGCATGGATTTACTTCAAATTTTCCATGAATATTACTAACAGGTCGGGTCAACATATAGGCTACATATTATCACGCTATCACCTAGCGGCCAGGTGCTGTGCGGAGTAAACGAAGTCCGCGCGGATGAAGTCGCTGGCAACAGCTAGTAAGTAATATAATAAAGACTAAACTATAAAATCTCCATCTAAGTTTGAAAACAAACCATTAGTATATATAGTATTTACGTACTCGTATGCATGTAAAATGAATGTAGTGTGTGTAATGTTTATTTTTATCAACTTTTTCGCCGTGTTGGTCCCGGCCTCCTTTGTAGAATAGACCAACTGCCGTTCTGCCAGGCATGTCGTAAAAGGCGACCGATTGGCTATCGAGTCACTACCATCGTGGCTACTAGGTGGTAGAGTTCTGCATTGTCTCGCCCGGGTCTGGTACCACCGCCTTACCTATTCCTGCCGCAATAGCGTCAGCGCTTGTCGCTGTCGTGTTCCGGTTTGGAGGGTAAGGTAGCCGGTAAACTTATGCATGTGGCATTAGACCTCGCCACAAGATAGCAACGCACCATTAACATCTTTGGTGTCTATAGGCGATGGTTGACCCTTTCCATCAAGAGACCCATCTGCTTGTTTGCTATCTTATAATATAAAAAAAAAAAAACTTATTGTATTTATAATTATAATGTATATTATTTAAAAATATTAGGTTCCTGCAGTTCTCCGAAATGTATACTTTAACTTTCATACTCCACTGTTCGCGTAATTATTTTAAAAAGAGGTACAAAGTTTTATGTATTACTAAATGAACTGTGCATTTTGCCCGTCATTATTCCAATAAAACATGTCATCAATATATTCTTTCATAGAAACTTTCATTCCTTTTTCAACTCCTTTGTGACCTCGGGTCTTAAACTGGTTCAGCGATTAAGCCTTGAAAGTGTAACAGGGCAGGCGGACAAACTTTTGCATATCTATATCTATATAATATTATTAATATTATCGCATTTTTAATATATTAATATTATTTTTAATATATTATATTTATATTAATTTATAATATATTATTAATATAATCGCATTTTTAATATATTAATATTAAAAATGCGAAAGTTTGGATGTTTGGATGGATGTTTGTTACTCAATCACGAAAAAACTACTGAACGGAATTAGATGAAATTTATAACACAGGTAGATAATGACCTGGAATAGCACATAGGCTGATTTTACTGATTACCCCAGAAAAATAAGGTGAATCCGCGGGATTCACCTAAAACTCTTTAATGCAGCGGGCTGCACACTGCAGCTAGTAATATAAGAGTTAGTAAATAGAAGGTATGAATATTGATTGTTATTTATATTATACTATATTATATTATACCTATGTTTGGTATAATATTTTATTATAAAACAAATGACACTGAATCATTGACGTGTCCGGGGCATTTGGATGGTTATAGTCGGCTATGGTGTGGAGTGATGATTGTGGCTTGATATTTTTTTTCGGAATGACTGAATCGCTGTTCAATTAGCCTTCACAGCTTGATTGGGTGCTTGGGGCGAGCAATGTGTTCAACCAGAGTTTTCATTTGCGATTGGGCTGTACTCCCTTCGCCATAACGGTGTCTCCTATGAGACCGAATCTTGGCTTAAGGTGGGTTGTGATTTCCGATGGGAGGGTTAGTTGCATTTTGTACTTTAGTCATACCTAGACCTCAGTTTTGGTTTCCTGAAGGGCGAAATGGGGTTTCAGGGATGTCGCGAGTGTGAGTGTATCGTGTGATCGTGTGGCGTTGGCCAAGTTATTAGGTCATCGGAATCGATGAGAACGTCGCGGGGCCTACGTATTTTAGGATCGGGATTTGTTGACGTGCCCCGCTAATACCTACTCGTCATCAACATCTTTTGTTATCTCGTATCAATAAAAGATTTAATCGTTAGTTGTCCTATTTTGTATAAAAAGTTTTATTGAAAGATGCAATTGTGATACCAAATGGTTAATAATGTATCAAATTATATGTTGCAAATAAGACTTTTTGCAATTCCAATACTTTACATTCCGGAAGGTTTATCAATGTTTTATTGCCGTCCAGTGACCACTCAATTGGTTGTGTAATATGCATTTGCTGAGCGTTTGCTAATGGTTTTCTTTATACAATTTACATAATGTGGGTACTTTCAAAATGTCATGTTTATATACTCTAATTTACACGTATTACACCTTTCATAATAACTTGTTTTTGTTGAATTTCACTATTGAATGTCTAATATTCACGCTTGGCAATATTTTTTAATGATCCCGAAGCTCCCATCACAGTACACATATATTCGATTAGCTAGTTACGTCTAGTTAATCCGTCCAGTTTTAGCCGGGACTAGAATAACTTGTTATCAACAGGTATAGCAAATCTTTCATGTCCTATTTTTTCTTCTTATGTATTGGTTTTTGAAAAAACACAGCTTCTATAGTTTTTGCCAAATTTCATTAAAATCTTAAAGCTTAGCCGTGTAAGCGTAACAGACAGACAAACGGAGAGACTTTCGCATTTATGTTTACACAAGTTTTGCCGGATGTGCTTTGTTTCAGCCCACTAATACTAGAAACTATTTAATATCACATAATATTCAAGACACTGTCTTAAATGTGGTACCAGACTCACTGAAGCTTAAAATTTATGTTTATAGGTATTAAGGAAAGCCGAGACGTGGCAGAAATCTAAATAACACGTAATATGTACAGCCAACTCTATTTTTACAACTGCATAGTGCATAGCAGAAAAGCGGATATTTTTTTATAAGGTCCAGGAGTCCGAGACCAAAGGAGAAATCATTGCATTTCGTTATTACAGATATTTTGTAAATTAATGGCGATTTAGATTAAGTTTTCAAAATAAAAAAAGCTTATTTGTAGCTTATAGGATAACAAACCCTTCAAAATATATTTGATTTCATTTATTACTATTATATCATCCCTTCGCTATCTCAAATAAGCTTAAAAGGACTCGGCGATTGGTCCCAAAAACGCCTAAATGTAATTTGGCTTGTATTCATGGCACCAGTTATAAATTTAGGAATAATATTTACATTTGTTTATTTCAGTTGCAAGGTTTTAAAGATTTATACTACTAAACATTCAATGTTTTAAAGAATTTTATTATAAAACGTCTGCTCGTATATTTTTCAGAAATTTATAACTAAATATACAAAAAGTGTAATCAGAAACAGGAAAAACTATGAAAAATATAAAAAAAAAACAACTATTGGGGTCAAAGTAATTTTATTAAAATGAGGAAGTAATAAAACATAATTTCAATTTAGTAGTCAGAATTTTATTTTTTTATCCTAAATTAATGTGTGTTACACGAGATAGTGGTTTCGTTTTTTGTATGAAAAAATGAGGAATGTAAAAAAAGGTGTTATGTGGCCAATCACTCATCTATCCCACTAATATTACAAATGTAAAAGTTGGTGTCTGTATGTTTGAATATTTATTACTAAATCACGCAAAAGCTTTTTCGTTAATGCGTGTATACGATTCTCAACGAAAACTTCATGTTTTCAAGTTTTTTCCAGAGTAATATCGTAATAATGTAAGCTGATTATTCGAAGGATATGACAATTTTAGCAAAATTAAGTCTTGATTATCCGATTTATCTCAGGTTCAAAATCTGATCGGCAAACGATTGCGCGCTAGGATTTTTTAGTTTTTTTAAAATAATTCGTTTAAATATATGAGTTCATATAATGGACTGACGCATTGAGAATTACCTTAATTTACATACAATAAATATTTTAGGTTTCTATTGAAATATTTATTGGTGAAAAAAATGTTAAACTGATTTTGTAAATTTTTAATATTATGTTTTAATATCCAACAACCACGTTTTCGTCATTTTGGCTCTGTGTTGCACTTTAGGACCATGTATCCTGTTGGAAAATCCATAAAATAAAATATTTGGGCACCTTACAATAGTTATATTTGCCCTGAAATATAACTTTGACTATTAATTCGGATTCTTCTCATGGGATCCACTAAAAATCTTTTATTGCGCAGTGGTCTGTGGGTATCAACTAAAATGATGCATATGTAGCTTTAAAACAAATTGAAATAAAATACTTTTAAATGAAGGTTCTAATAAAATGATAATTAATTAATGCAATGTAAAAATGATAATTTAATTACTCTTTAATTGTACTACCTAACTTTGGAATGCTGCCATATTATAGAGAATTATGATGAAATAAGCGAAAATATTTAAAATGTACCGTCGATCATAGTGAAATAGATTAAATTTTTAACGCTGGTGATTATGAGTGTGAGACGAGGAGGGTGATGATGAAAGTTCGCCTAGAAACCAACACATACTGTAAGATACTCACCATTCTACAATGAATAAGTCGTTTCCTCTGTAATGAAAATTGTACATCGGACACTTTGGATAATGCTATAAATTAATAAGGAACTTATAAGATTTTGAGGTTACATAAATTGGAAAAATGATAATTAATACACACTGTTTCTGATCATTCACATCGTAACGTGTAACCGACATGTATTATGTAGTTTTAAAACGTTTTTATCGACTAATTATTATTATTAATATTATATATGCGAATAATTGAGTGGATGTTTGTTACTCAATCATGTAAAAACTACAAAACCTTCAATAGCACATAAGATACTTTTTATCCGGGAGAAATATGTTGTTCCCGTGGTATTCACCAAAAACTTTTGTTTTTAAGCACCTACAAAATAAGTCGATAAATATATTTGATGTCACCTGCCTGTTTCGACTATTTATAATAAATATTTTCTTTTTCTTGCATTTTGTATAAGAATAGCCGTGTCTCACAGTATAATCCGTGTAGGTCCCGATTCGGCAGAAAATGTAATCTGTCACTCAAGAATAATGTAGCTTTCTACTGATAAAAGAATTTTCAACATCGGTTCATTCAATCCATAGATTACTTCCTTACAAACTCCTCCTTCTTTATAACACTACTTAAGATTTTGATAAACCCATGTCTAACATATCCGTCCTTGTTTCGTTTGTAATAAATGTGACAATAAAATATTTATAGTAGAAAAAAAAAGAATCCTTGCTTGTTTTAAAAAGTAACAACTTTTTTAAAATCCTTTTTAATATGTATTTGTAATTACACGTCTGTTGAGTTCTAATATGGATTTATTGTGCAAAAAAACTCATAATTACAGTTCCAATCTTTTATATCAATGGTTCCAATAATATTCTTATCGGTCTTTATGTAGACTACGTAAATAATCTCTGAGATTCTTGTGACTATTTTTATTTATTATTTTATATGACACTTACGGCCGGTTTCCGAAACGCAAATTAATTTTAACAAGCAATTAATCTATGTTTAACATAATTTTTACAAGCAAATGATCTGTTAAAACAGATTAATTGCTTGTTGAAATTAATTTGCGTTGCGGAAACCGGCCAGTTCGGCTTCGGTGTGGATTTTCTTTTGTATAGGGACGGTCATTTACGATTTAGTAATACTCGTACCAAATCGTAATGACCTTCCCAAGTTCCTATTTCCTGTCTTATACTGGATCGTTTAAGAGGAGGATCAATGCATTTATTAATAGCCGGCTGGCCATATTTCAATAGACACCCCAATTGCTCCTTTCAAACTCAGAGTAAAAAATAAATTGATACAACATTTTTTCCTTAAGCATAAGCTTAAATTAACATTATTACTAATAACAAAACGGAACGACCTGTCAATACCGCATTGTTTCTAGTTACTCAATCGAAGGCGTTAGTAAAAACGCTTTCATAGCACAATATTTTACTTATTTATTTTAAACCTTATGTGTAGTAGGTTTAAAGTCCAAATAAATTCAATCACAGTTTTACCTAGACAAGGTGCTAATAATGGACGTAACCAGATACTTAAGAATAAGATACTATGAGAACTATGAACGCTCAGACGTATATTATTTCTAAGGAATAAAGTTACTGTGGATTAGGCATTAATATCATCACGCTCGGTTTCCTTACGGGATAGGCAGAGTAAAGCGAACGTCTATACTCTAAAGACTTTCCAGTTCCCCAAAATAATTCATCGGTTTGTCGGAAGGAGGTCGGTAGGTGTCGGTAGGTGGCGGAGTTCCGATCGCCGATTATCGACTATTTCTGTCGATAACCGGGGCTGATGGCTTTACGTGCTTATTGAGGTACAGGAGTGGTAATAAATACATCACCCACCAGACTCCGAGCTGTTACTGAGATTTTGGTTTTTTGACAAAAACCTCGATAAAACCTTAATAATACTTTCGCCCGACCCAGATATCGAACCCGGGACCCTCATGATCTCAGACGAATAGGCTATCCCCTAGACCACGACCACGAGCTTGGTATAAGGAGTTGATATTAAATCTTACAAAATATATATATCTCGGTCGGTGTATTCGGTCGCGCAGCAAAATCCCTATCCCCTCCAAGCCTGCCGTAAGGAACTTCGTTCCAAAACTTCGTTCCAAAACTTCGTTCCAATAATATACCTAAATTAATGTAATACTAAAAGCAAACGATTTATGGGGTGTCGCTCGTGTTCTTTATGTTGTATACAAATGTCATGTGTAGTGCGGTGGCGACAATAACAGTCGATAAATTTGGTCATAGTGCCTTGATTGCCTCGACCGCGACGTCTACATTACTGACGGTATATTCAGCAATATTCCTTTTATTATAACTTTTGTCGGTCTTTAATCGTCATCTGCCATTCTTTTTATTACGTCTTTAGTGCGCATTTTATTTTTAAAGTTAGAATTTGTTTTAATCTTATCTCATTTTCCTCGTACCTAGTGTTTCTTTAGTATAAAAATAAGAATTTTAGCTATTTATACAACTGTCTCATAAGAACAAGTGCTGTAACTAATTTACAAAAAACGATTCAGTAGAAGAATTCCTGTTTTAACATCAGTAATATGTTTTTATACAATTTACACCTTCCCTCGTCGGCACTTAATAAAATTCTATCACTGTAAGGCTGGTTTTACTGTCACGCTGACCGCACGCTGATGTATTTAGCCTGCGGTAGTCAGCGCTGGGTAGTCAGCGCGAATCAAAGACGCTATCTATGACTACATACATATTACGAACTCATCAGCGTCGACCGTCAGCGTGCGGTCAGAGTGACACAAAAACCAGCCTAAAATATAGTCTGACGGCCGTCAGCGCTGAGCTGAGCGTTCAGCGCGACTCAAAAACGCTACCAATGACTACATACACATTGACCATTCAGCGCCGATCGTTGCGTGCGGACTGCAGCCAGCGTGACAGGAAAACAGCCTTAGACACAACTTAAAATGCACTTGTATTTTTATTTCAATTTAAAACATATACCCGTTAGTCGAGTGGTTAGCGACCCTGACTACGCAATCGACGGGGCTCAGGGTCAATCCCCGACGGGGACAAGCAGTTTTGTGATGAGTATAAATGTTTGTATTTCCGGGTTTGGGTGTTTATTTCAATATATTAGTAAAGTAAGCAAATAATTTGCTTACTTTGGGGTTAGATCAGTAAGTGTTATTTATTCCGGGAATATTATATATATTAATACATTAATATTATTATATACATTGTTATTTTCTACTGTAAATGATGTGTGTTGTGTGCAATAAAGTATATTATATATATATATATATATATATATATATATATATATATATATATATATATATATATATATATATATATATATATATATATATATATATATATATATGTTTACTACATTACTCAACTGGTTTCACTTCTTTCACTTTCAAAAGTAAAATTAATTGAGTAATATAATAGTACCTCCATTTGTACTTTTGTTTCATTGTACTTGTACTTTTATTTCACTTCATAACGCAAAAATATATGTGTGTGTTTTGAAGTAACAGTACACGTACATTTCGAATTTTGTCTACTCTTATAAACGAGCAAACGAAATATTTCTTTTGTAATACGGCAAATTTCATCCAAATCGATTTAGCCGTTTGTGCGTGATTAAGTAACAAATGACTGATTAAGTAACAAACATCCATCTATACATCCAAACTTTCGCTTTTATAATATTAATGTAATGTAATGTATAATATAGATGTAAGTCACGACAAAATCAATGAAAGCCAGAAGTAACATGATTGCCGTACTTTTTTACCCGAATGAGCAAAGGGAAGTAATGGTTTTTGGTCACGCGAGTAACTGCTGTATTAATGATATTTATTTAATCATTACTAGCTGCACCGTGCAGCCCGCTGCATTATAACAGTTTTGGTAAATCCCGTGGGAACCACACATTTTTCTGAAATACAAAGTAGTCTTTGTGCTGTTCCGAGTCATCGTTTATCTGTGTGCAAAGTTTCATCAAAATCTATTCTGTAGTTTTGGCGTGATTTAGTAACAAACATTCTTTCATCCATTTAAACATTCAAACTTTCGCATTTATAATACTTATACAATATCTTCACGCCCGTATCCCCGAAGGGGTTGGCAGAGGTACTACAAGTGCACCCACGATTAGCCGAAGATACTTGGTCCCACAAATGTGATAGGTGGCAAGCCTATCGCCAACCGGGCACTTTCCAATCCTGGGCAATTTTGTGTTTATCAGAAAACTGAAAAAACACTTTTTTAAGTGCTTTTTCAGTTTTCTGATAAACCCGACCCGGGAATCGAGCCCTAGACCTCATGTGGTCAACGCCAACGCTGGACCATTAGACCACAGAGGCGATTATATAGATTTATAGAAAGAAAATTTATTTGCAAGAATAGCTGGGATTTTCACAAGTTGTAAAAATTAATGTATTCTATCAAATATGGTGTTTAATAATTATATATTTGTAACATAATGTATTGGTTATACTATATGTGCATCCATTATATATACGAGCATATAACTAGCTCCTACAAGACATGTTTAAGTCGTATTTATGGATTGAATATTAATTGCTTATTAGCGCTATCCAAGGTTTCTCAAACTGATAGTCATAAAATATATTACTTTAAGGTCTATACAAATAGACGCAAATCTACGCAACATATCCGGGTCTCTTTTGAAGAAGAGATGATCTGCCACTTTTACTATGCAGTTAATAAATGACGAACGATTTCCCTAACGTGTCTCTATTATGGTACTAGGTGGTAGACTTCTGTAATGTCTCTTTCGGGTGGTACATAAGATGGCAAACAAGGAGATAGCTCTCAGGATGGAAAGCGATAACTATCTCATATATAATGTAGACACCAAAGATGTTAATGGTGCGTTGCTATCTTGTGGTGAGGTCTAATGCCACATGCATAACTTTACCGGCTACCTTACCCTCCAAACCAACTAAGGCGATGGTACTAGACCCGAACGAGACAATGCAGAACTCTACCACCCAGTAGCCACGATGGTAGTGACTCGCATAGCCAATCGGTCGCTTTTTACGACCTGTCTGGCAGAATGGAAGTTGGTCTATTCTTCAAAGGGGGCTCCTTCAAAGGGGGATTCAACACGGAGAATATATGTATATACACACATCTACAGACATTCAAACATACTAAATTCATCGTCAAAGTATTCAGAAAAACTTTATTGGATCTCCGTGGAGATTTCATTAAACTCGGTTTTCGGAAACTGGGTTGAAATTAGTAACTTCCTTTAGCGGGAAGTTAAAAACATTAAATAATAAGAAAATGAGTTAGAGCCAGTCTAGTCGCTGTTAATTATGTAAAAGAAAATCTAATTACAAGTTACTTAAGCTGCTTCATTATAGTTGCAAATAAAATTGCAAACTAATTATCGATCAGTTGGTTAATAGTTAACGTTTTAAATTTGCACAACACTAATTGTGCCAAATTACAATGTTTTAGTTTATACCGTAACGGATGTAATACCTGAAGCAGTTATCAGGTTAAAAATGTAAATTTTACACGTTTGTTATGCGATTCCCATTGCATGTTTATGGTAAATCTTTAATGAAGGTTGCATTGAGAACCAAATGTAAAACATTGTGGTCGCAGGTAGACTTACCTAGCTTCTTCCGTATTTATAACTTTCATCATACAAACACAACTAAGGACAAAAGGCATGCTACATGTATACCAAACGTCTTCCAAATCTATTCGTTTTGGTGTGAATAAAATAGCATGCACATACTAAAATACACATACACACACATACACCCACATACAAATACACACACACATACATAATACACATACACACACACACACCACACACCAGAGAGAGAAATTCTCATCTGTATATTACAAGCTGCAGCCCGCTCCCACTTTTCCTCCCGAAAAAAATTGACTATTGGTACTAGACATTGACTTTATACAAAATCGAAGTCCGTATGAAGGCTATGCATAAACACAGATAAAAGCTTTAAAACATTAGTGCGATTAGTTGGATAATGGGGTGTGAGGTTGCCCATAACGATGGTTGCAATGGTTAGCGACCCTGATTACGAAATGGATGAGGATCAAGTTTGATCCCGACAGGGATAAAGGTTTCTGTTTCTATGTATGTGTTTTAGCACATATTCCGTGCTAGGGAAAATTTTAAAATTTAGTAAAAAAACTTGTTTAAATGTTTGTGTATTGCATATAGACGTTTGTGTTTCTGGGGCAGGGTATTTATTAAAACTAGCGATAGTCCGCTGGTCAAAATTTAAACGTAATTCTATTAATGTTAAAGCACAAATATCTTTTAGATAAATTTTAAAATAAACAACCTTTAACTCAGATTTAACATAGACTAGGTATAATATTTAGTTCCTTTTGACGTTAACCTTAAACAGAATATACGTGAGTGTGTCCAATGAATGGTTACGTGTAGCTAATGATTTTTTTTAAATTTATTTTCTTTTTTATACAATTTTATACAAAAAAATTTTTTTTGCTCTTCTCCAAATGCACAATATTCCATGCTCAGTGTCCGCGCAGTTTTCATAAAACATACAACAAAGTTTTGGCTTCACGTACTGATTATTATATAAAAAATATAGACCGTGGTCCCACGAACAAATTTTTTGATGGCTGTCTCGTCAAAACGAAGCTATTCACAAAAATCAGCTTGTTGTTAATAAAAAAAAAACGTTTATTTGTGGGGACCACGGTCTAATATATTTAGTATGTTAGGTATGCATTCTTGTGTATAAGTAATAGTCTAGTCAACAAGTGCCTTTTCAAAAGCCTTTTTACGCAAACCTTTTTCTCTGCCTACAAAAAATATGAACGAGGATCTTATCAATTCAAAATAGCTTGTAGACAATTCTTGAAAAAATTAAGAGCAATTCGCCTTTAAGATTTGCAAATGTATTAAACAATTAACTGAAAAAAGATGGGGTTTGTTTTTTCACAAATATCTCAAAAACGATTTGACACTTTTCAAATTTAAAAAAATATTCAGAAGGGGAAATTTTCCAAAAATGTCCTGCTTTCCGGAACTGTAGGACCAATATTTATACCTTGTTGAAAAAAAATTGAACTGAATTCATCCAGCAGTTTTTGGGTCATGTGGCCACTTGACACCTCACCAATTTTATTTATATAAGTAAGTAGATATATTTTTAATCGACTTCAAAAATTTCTCAACCCTCAAAAGTTTTTCAATTCGTCGGAATCTTACGTATGTTCTTTTACTCAAAGACACTTAAACAGATTTAGAAAATTCTTCGTATGTTTAGAGGAAAGGTTCTATTTGGTCCTATATTTTGGTGCAAATTTAATCCAGAACTCCAGAGGTACAGGAGATTGGGATTCGATTGTTGCAGTTTTACTGTGTTTAAATAATTAAATCCAAATATCTATGAATTATGTCAAGTGTAAAATATTCATCAACGTAATGAAGAATAATTGAACTTAATTGAACCTAATTACAGATGTAATTTAATAACATTCCGTGTGTTTTGTAACATTGTATTAACTATGTATAACCCCGCATAACGGTGGTAAATGTTATTACATGTGCGCATTTCTTCGTCTCATGCTAAAGGCACACGCAGTCCGGAATGTATGCGAAAATAGCCGATAATAGCGGGTCACATCTGCATTTATCGTGTCATTGCACGAAGCTTTGTGACGATAGACGCAAGTACGGCTGACGCATCATCGTAAGTTTCGATGATACGTGATTTTTTATTCTACATATAAACGATTGTATATAGTGAGGAGGGTTTACCAAATCAGGCTCGACCAATTTTTTTGTCTGTTTTACGGCCTTTGCATTAATGTTAATTATTTATTGCGGCAGGGACAGATACATAATAAATCCGGTCGAGACGTTGTAGATCTCTATCTACTAGTTATTAGTCATAATGTTAGTTACACGTTTTGGCCTTTTCTCGGCTTTTACACGATTTCTATCAGTAAGGCAGTTGATCTTTTCTTCAGAAAGAGTCCGGATTAATATATTTATTTATTTATTTTATATAATTAGATAGTTAACAAGCAGAGGTCTCTCCTAATGAAAAGAGAAACCATCGCCTATAGATTCCAAAGATGTATCCGTTGAATGGTCCGTTGTTATCGGTATGGTGGGATGTAAATGCCACACGCATAAGTCAACAAGAGGAAATAATATAAACGAATGAGAGTATTAGAAACTCAAATTTAAAAAAATTGGTGGCACAAATTGGAAACTGTATGAAACATGCCACAGTTACCCGGCTATGCGAATTGCGGCGCAACTTGCGGCGCGGAAAGAACCAAGCTATGCGCAAATGTAATGTGCGGTGTGATAAGCGAATAAAACAAATTTACTAGCTAGTATCGAGGTGGCCACAGCTCAGAGCGGTGCGACCGGCGAAATCGGGGGACGCGTTTAACATATGCGACCAAAACAAAATATTTTATTTTTTTCGAGTGTCGGGTTTGAAATTAATCATGGATATTGAACAATATTAGAAATTCTAAATACGTCCACCACCGACGCCACCTTGGTCGCAACTCGTAACAAGTCGAGCTGTGACATACCCAGAAAATCGCGCGACCCACCGCACGCAATCCGTGTCGCAGTTCGCGCCGCGGGTAAAATATGTTGTCAGGCCCTTAGTATTCTCAAGAAACAACGCGAAAAAAATATAAAAATGAAACATAATATTTATTCAGTTTCCCTCACTCTATGTTATGTAAGACTAAATCAGGTTTATTTGGTTTATAGTTTTATAGTCATCTATTTTTCTAATACTTTAGAAAAAAATCTTTTCTGGTATTGAAGAGAATTGATTACAAAATTAGTTTATATACGGAAAATATCAATATTAATCAAATTGCTTAACTTAAATTTATTACGGTTTATACGTGTATTTTATTCTTATGTAAAAAAGCAGGTTTTATTATTCGATTATAAATTATGTATTTCGGTAAGTTACTAACCGAATATAATAAATATAGGCGAAACATGATTTAATATATGGTCCATACTGTATCTTTAATTATTTACGATTATTGTAAATGCGAAAGTCTCCTTCTTTTGTTACGCTTGACGCTTTCATGGTTAAACCTGATGACTGAATCGATGTTGATGAAATTTGACAAGGAGATAACTGAAATCCCGGGCCTAAACATAGGTTTTCAAAAATAACCCGTAAGGGATTGAAATAGTGGACAAAATGCAAACATTTATTATTTCTGAAATGTTGTATTGACGACATATTACTATTCGCGGGCGAATACACGCATAGCGCGTGTCAGTTAGTATGAAGTAATTTAGATGCTGTAAAACTGCAACAACCGACTTCGATTCTTCTGAATTTTTGGAGCCCTGAAAAATATCTTCCCCAAATTCGAATGCGTCCAAATTTGAAGTACACATTCCCAAACAAAAAAGAAATTTTTCAAATCGGTTTGTACCTAAATGATATCGAAATAAATGAACGTACAAACTGTCGTTTGAAGAGATGAACTGTAATACCAATTGCTATATTTTACCGACTTGTTTACGACTATCACTGATTGCTTGCTATTACCGAGACCGGCAGCATAAGGTACGTGGTTAGCTTTAGGTACGTACATGGTGCGATACTACTACTGTACTGTGAGCTATTACAGATATTCAAGTTTCAAGGGTAAGCATGAACACATCAACGTCTAAAATTTTTGCCCAACCCAGAGATTACACCCAGGATCGCATGATCAGAGACCACGTTTATGCAAACTTGTCAACACAACGAACTTGCAAACATGCAAACAGATACAACTAAAATGTTTGTATAGATCCCCAAAACAAAGTTACCGCCAGTTTAAGAGGCTGATTCTACGATTATGATGAGAAAGAACAGTCACATAATATTTAGTGTTGCAGTAAATTAGTATATTATTTAGAGATGCAGTAAAAGTATAGTGATTACAGATAATGATTTCACTGTCGTTTCACCTGCATGCTCGGTAGCCGGTACTCCGATGATGCGAATATGATATGGAGAAATTAATACTCAATCTGATAATATTATCTTACTTTCTGATTGATATAAATATAGATTGCTGCAGTGCGATTTGTCATTTGATCAAATTAATTTGTTCGTTTTTATTATATGTCAGTTTATGACTACCTAATTGGGGACTGCACTGTAGTCACGCGTACCTCAAGGGGTATGCCAGATATTTCTAGGGGGTACGCAGGGGTACGCGACTGAAAGTACATAACAATTGCTGCTTAGTTTACTTAGGAATTGAAATCATTGCATTTGATTGCGTAAAAAATCAATTATATGCTGAACATGTATTTGGAGCAAAATCGCTCATAAAATTGTCTCAATTTGCGCTTAAAACAACCTCAGATAATTGAATAATACTTTAGAATTTTTCTTTTGCGTCCGTATTTCTTTGTCACTAAAGTCGCATTCGCATGAAATCGCAATCGCATGAAAACAGAGACATATAGGTATATTTTTTTTTTAATTATTAAAAAAATCTTGAGGTATTATTTACTATACCTAATAAATAATAAAAACTATGCCAAATAAATATACTCACCTTAATTGGTATAGGTTCCAACTAGTTTCGGACTTAGGTATATGAGGTCCTTCCTCAGGGCAAGCCTGTTTTAATCGGGGTAGGTTCCGACTAATTTCGGATTTATCTCAGGAAAAGTCGATTAAACGTGAGTGTGGCCGTTTTTAATTATTTATTTAAAATATTTTTTAATTATTTTGGTAGTTTAAAATTTAGTTCCGCAATTCACTTACATTTTTTAAATTTGTCCGATTTTAATATTTTAAGCATTTTACAAGCAATGTTAAAATTCTTGAATTATTTTTTTGCTAACAATATAAAGAGGTATGTATCAATAACTACTAGCGTCGACGATACAAGATACAAAAATAATAATAATTTCACGTCTATATTTGTAAATGGTAGTACAGAGATGGAACTAGTGCCTCTACAATTAACCTATAAGTATTATGTTTCACGACGTGATAGGTGGCCAACATACGGACATATCGAGCATATTTGATATATGCTCGATTTGTGCATATTAATGTCGTCTTAGGCATGTTATGTTATCAAGGAAATTAAAAATTTAGAAAGAATTGCCTGTCGTGGAATAAGTTCAAATTCCACGACAGGCAATTCTTTCTAAATTTTTAATTTCCTCGCGTTTAAGCATCACCGGTATAGATGCATGAGGTCCTAAGTACCTTACCACTTCGGTTATTAAAAGGTGACAAGCACACAATTTATTTCGGAGAATAGTTTGTTTACAATAAATAATAAATAATTAATTCAGTTACAAAAACATTGAGAATACCAATGACGCACTTGGCTGACACAGATATTTTCATTACCATTTAGTTTTGTTAACAAGTAAATCTTGTATGTATCTTTACATAGTATTAAAGTCGCTTCCGCTGTATATTCACTTATATCTTTTAAATTATGCAACGAATTTTAATGCGGTTTTCATTAACAGACAGAATAATTCAAGAGGAAGGTTTAAACATGTATAATATTGTAGAGAAAAGCCGATAATTTCAAAACTTTGTCGAAAAAACATATTGTTCTGCAAGGCAGGTCGTAAGAGGCGACTGATTGACTATACGTGTCACTATCATTGTGACTACTAGGTGGTAGAGTTCCGCAACGTCTAGTTCGGGTATTTGGTACCACCGCCTTACCCATTCCTGCCGTAATAGCGTCAATGCTTGTCATTGCCTTATTCCGGTTGTGAGGATAAGGTAGCCGGTAAAGATATGCATGTGGCATTAAGACCTCGCCACAAGGATAGCAACGCACCATCAACAACTACGCGATTATTGTCTTTTTCCATCAAGATGGTCATCTGCTTATTTGATCTACTTAATGATATAAAAAAATATAAGAAATAAACATAATCACGTTAGCTTCCAATCGAGGTAGGCAGAGTAAATCGTGTAAATAGAGGCACAGATTTAGACTTTCGTGTTTCGGTTTGGAGAAAAATGAAAATGAAAAAATATTTATTTGCAAGAATATGGGTGTCACAAGTTATTAAAATAAATTAAATTACCATCATATTCTACCATAATATGACGTGCAAATATTTGAATTTAGGTCGATTTTTTTATAATTACTACCGGATCGGAACGCGGCCACACACTGAGAAGATCCGGCGGAAGAAACTCAGCGGGCTTCTTATTTTTCTATTTCATGTATTATAATTATATGTATTACAATTTACTAGAATTATTTCACATCAAAAAGTTATTTTTACAATTTACAAAATATCATCTTATGCTCAATCCAAATTTTTACAATTTACAAAAAAATACCATTATACAAAATTTGCTATTCAATTTTTATGTTAATGTGGCTAACCCACCACATGGAAAGCCCTCTGTATGTTTGCTAACTTATGCTATACAAAATATGTAAACTACAATATACCCTGGTAAGAAGAAATGTTTTATTAAATTAAAATCAGTATTTGTGTTTAACACGTAGGTTTTAATTGTTTTTAATTAGGGATACCCTTGAAAATCATAAGGAAATGACGTAAAAGTAATTAAAGTGTATTTAAAATAAATTTAAACTGAACATATTTATTAGTATTGTATTTTTTTATTATACCTTTACTTCGTTCTTTGTTTGCTATTAAATTGTAATTTTAATTAAGTGCCTTTAAATTATTGTGTTTTATAAAAAATCTCACGAATTTTAGTAGTATTATCTGTTTAAGTTTTTTTTATATTAAAAGACAGCAAACAAGCAGATGATTCTCCTAACAGAAAGAGACAGCTATCACTTATATATATCAAAGATGTTAATGGTGCGTTGCTATCCATGTAGCGTGCTGTTAATGCCACTTGCATCAGTTTGCCGGCTTTTACCCTTCAAACGGGAACACGACAAAGTATCGACGGTATTGCGGCAGGAATAAGTGAAGCGGTGGTACTAAATACGCGGGAAAGACGTTGCGATACTCTATTACCTAGTAGTCACGATGGCATTGACACGTATAGTCAATTTTTGTCTTTTACGAAATGCCTAATAAAAAAAGTATCTTCACGCCCCTATCCCCGAAGGTGTAGGCAGAGGTACAACAAGTGCACCCACGATTAGCCGAAGATACTTGGTCCCACAAATGTGATAGGTGGCAAGCCTATCGCCAACCGGGCACTCTCCAATCCCGGGCAACTTTGTGTTTCTCAGAAAACTGAAAAAACACTTTTTTTTAAAGTGCCCGACCCGGGAATCGAACCCGGGACCTCATGTGGTCAACGCCAACGCTGGACCACTAGACCACAGAGGAAATGCCTAATAGAATTGCAGATGGTCTTGTTTTTAATACCAGATCAAAACGGGAAAAAGTTTTATTTGGAATTTAAAGTCAACTTAAAATAGTATGAAGACAAAATTTAAGATATATGAGTGGGATAATAGATACCACCCCGGCTTACTATATGTTAAAAATTGGTAAACGGTGACATCAAACTCGGGCGAGATGGTAAGGTGGTCACGATGACAGTAACGCGTATAGCCAATAGGCATGGAAATTATTGTTAAATTAGGTTAACTGCTATGTTGTTAAAATTAATTAATATTTAATAGTTATTTATTTATGTTATATCAGTAGTAGTCTATATATTACAATAAGTATTAGAAGTAGCAACCAAAAAGAAAAAGGTCGTCTGGAGTAGTTTAACAGTTATTTTTATCATAAATCAAGGTAGCTCAAATATTTTTAATTTAATAAAATTATTTCAAGCCGCAAAAACGCAAAACCGTCGAGTTAGCGAGACAAAAAAAGGTCCTTTGGAGTATTTTTACAATTTTTAACAGTTATTATTATCATAAATCAAGGTAGCTCAAATATTTTTAATTACATTATTATTCTATATGAAGATATTGGTAATTTTTAACAGTATTTGCTAATATAAATAACAGTTGTTAATTGTTAAAAAAATTAATATGAAATTTAATATGTTAACTGTTAAATGATTCATGCCTAATAGCCAACCGTTCGCCTTTTACGAACTGCCTTAATAAAAGGCAGATGGTCTATTCTTCAAAGGGCTTATCAATACGGGTTTGGGCTGTAGGATGTCCCAAATAGACATATAATATTATATTATTTTTTTATGTTCATTTTAAGGGATTTTTAGATATATTTTTTAAACGCAGTTAAACTGCAGCAAACGACTTCTCACTTCCTGTATTTTCAGATCACTGCATCAGGGGTGTGATTCACGTAACAAAACGACAACCGAGTCGAAGCGAAAACTCTTACATATTTCTTACATATTATGTCGCGTCGTAGCACGTCTTGATGTTCTATCTTGTTCATATGTTTGAGAGCACTAAGTGCATTGACGCAATTACGTGAATTGGAAGGCAGATCTTCACCAAAATAAAATGCGAGCACACAAGAAGTATATCCTCCCAAATAATAAAATAATTTTCAAAATCGGTTCATAAATGTCTGAGTTCAGGGGTAACAAACATAGAGTCAAACTAATAACCTCCTCCTTTTGGTAAGTCGGTTGAAAACACACTTGCACTGAAAGTAAAATAAAGTTAAATCTGTTAAATTCAACTGGTTTCACTTACGTAAGCCTTATAAGGGCCTTTACAATTATTGGGTAACTTACATAAAACAAAATACTGAATTCGTTTTCTGAATTCTAAATTCATATTCAGATTATTAACGATATTATGAAACAGCAGTGTGTTTTAAAAATGAGCAAATGATAAAGTGCCGCTAATAGTTCTCTATTAATATCCTTAAATATGTCTCATATTAATACTACCTATAGGCAAGTTAACAAACATCTATCTATATATATAAAAATCAATTGCTGTTTAGTCTCGCTAAAACTCGAGAACGGCTGAACCGATTTGGCTAATTTTGGTTTCGAATTAATTGTTGAAGTCCAGAGAGGGTTTAAAAGGTGAGAAAATATAGAAAAAAAATAAGAGTAGTTAAAAAGACAGAACAACGTTTGCCATGTCTGCTAGTATTTCATATTTATGTAGCAATTTTAGTAACAACAGCTGATTTGTGGCTTTGTCACACAGTATACTATTATGATGCAATTTACAGCATTATAATTAACTAACTGTTGCCCACAACTTCGTCCGCGCGGACTTCGTTTACTCACACTGCTCCTCCCCCGTAGGTGATAGCGTGATAATATGTAGCCTATATGTTGACCCGACTTGTTAGTAATATTCATGCAAAATTTGAAGTAAATCCATGCAGTACTTTTTGAGTTTACCCCGGACATACATACAGACAAACAGACAAACGGACAAAAATACTAAAAACTATATTTTTGGCTTCGATATCGATTGTAGATCACGTCCCAAGTATTCCTAAAAAATATTCAATGTACAGTTTTGACTTTCCTACGATTTTATTATATGTATAGATTACGTTTCCTTAAAAGTATGACGTTTTGAAAGAAATGCTTAAAAACATTATATTGTTCGAACTAGGTAATAAAATTCTGTAACGTCTCGCCTCGGGCCTGGTACCATCGCCTTACCTATTCCTGTCGCAATAGCATCAATGCTTGTCATTGTCGTGTTCCAGTTCAGAGGGTAAGGTAGCTTGTAAACTTATGCATGTGGCACCGCCATCCTGTCACATGGTTGATTCGCTTCCTATCAGGATAGCCACCTGCTTGTTTGCCATTTAATGATATAAAAAATCCTCTTTTTGGCACAGTCGAGTAATTATGCCATGCATAACCAAAAGCTATTTAAATATTTAACATTTATTTTCCCAATAACCAAGTGTTTAAGTAATTGGCGTGTATTACATGGTTGTTGGTGATGTCGACATCAGATGAGAGGATCACGAGTTCTTCGGCACGACGCGCAGACGTTTGCGATTTCACTGCGAACACTATTTTGCATCTGGCAATTTGATAGCGAAACCTTGCTAAACGATAGGACACGATTTTGACTATTAATTTGTGACGTTGGCTTACAAATATTATATAGCTGACCCGCGGCTTCGCCCGTGAGTAGATTAATTTTTTTTTATATCATAAGATAGCAAATAAGCTGATGGAAAGGTGTTAATGTTGCGTTGCTAACTTGTGACGGGGTTTAATGCAACATGCATAAGTTTACCGGCTACCTTACCCTCCGAACCGGGACACGACAGTGCCAAGCACCGACGCTATTGCGGCAGGAATAGGTAAGGCGGTGGTACTAGACCCGGGCGAGACAATGCAGAACTCTACCACCTAGTAAATGTCGTCGATATAATTTTTTATACCAACTTCCAGTCCCTTTGGGGTTGATTTTTCTAAAACATAGGTGGCATATGTTTGATCCCGAATCTCCAAATATCTACATGCCAAGTTTCATCAAAATCGATTCACCGGTTTCGCCGTGAATAAGTAACAGATAGGTTTTTGACTTTATGAGATTATAATGGATCATATAAGCGAGAGAGACAGTCTGTCGAAAAATAAAGCAATTTTGGCCCATACTTTTGAGATGAAAAGTTCTCTTAAATATTGGTTTTATTCTGTTTTTAGTTTTTCTGTTTTAAGTGAAATACAGCCTGGTGACAAACGGACAGACAGACAGACAGACGGATTAACAGCGGAGTCTTAGTAATAGGGACCCGTTTTACCTTTTTACTGAACCCTAAAAATGGAATCAAAATAAATAATTTGTATATAGGAAGAAATATTATTAATCTGGTTATTAATTAATGAGAAACATTTTGGGTTGGGCTGACGAGGTGTCTGCGAAAGTGGTCCCGCCTTGTACGGCTGCCGAGCGTACCATCCAGTTTCTGATATCCTGTTCCCCGCATAGATTCAATGACATCGGATTTGATACTCGTCGTTACCGCTTCATTACTACCAATAAGGGAAATGTTACTTTTTAGATGTAATTCATGTCTGAGTATGGGGACTTTCATTTGATTATATTAGTGTTTTTCTAATGCGGTGCTGTTTCCGTCAAACTCTAAGAGTAAGGTGCTGCTAAGCGACTAATTTGGTAACAAATTTAATTTGCGTAAGTAAAACTATACTGTATTCTGGTTAATTTGTATTAAGAATAAGAATTGCGGATGTGGTCAACACACTAACAAACACACAGATATATATATATATATATATATATATATATATATATATATATATATATATATATATATATATATATATATATATATAGTGATTGAAGTAGGAAGAATGAAAGAGAGAGATAAATTGAAGAAGTTAAGTAAAAGCTGCAGTTTAATGAAAAAAAAAAATGTTCTCGGGCCAGCATCAGATTTTGTTATTTCAGTAGCTTCAATTGTAATTGATTATCGGCCGGTTTCTGTTTTGTAAATAAATTGTAACATAATCTGTCAAACACAGATTAATTGCTTGTTAAAATGCGTTTCGGAAACCGGCCGGGGTGCTATCTTTGAATTAATAAGGGTTATACCTAATGTTTTCGCCGATTTCTTTCATATAATCTCTTTTTCCCCTTATTGGTCCAAGCTTCCTTTCAAGAATATACCATCTGCTGTTTGACAGGTAGTTTGTAAGAGGCGAACGATTTGCTATGAGAGTCACTAACATCGTGGCTACTAAGTGTAGAGTTCTACATTGTCTCGCCTGGGTCTGATACTGCCGCTTTACTTATTCCTGTCGTAATAACGTCTGTTCTCGTCACTGTTGTGTTCCGGTTTGAAGGGTAGGTAGCCGGTAAACTTATGCATGTGGCATTTAGACCCTGCCACAAGAATAGTAACGTACCATTAACATTTTTAGTGTCTACTGGCGATGGTTGATTTTACCACCAGGAAAGCCTTTTGTTTGTTCGCTATCTTATGATATAAAAAATATGATCATTCTAAAAATATGATGATGGGCTCTGTTGCATATTTAACAAATCTCCTAAGACTTTTTCGTAATTATCTTCAAGCAAACAAATGCATAAAAATGAAGAAAGAGAAAGCAACTTTGCTTTTTTTTATATCATCAGATAGCAAACAAGCAGATGGGTCTCCAGATGGAAAGAGTCAACCATCGCCTATAGACACCAAAGATGTTAATGGTGCGTTGCTATCTTGTGGCGAGGTCTAATGCCACATGCATAAGTTTACCGGCTACCTTACTTTCCAAACCAGAACACGACAACGACAAGCACTGACGCTATTGCGGCAGGAATAGGTAAGGCGGTGGTACCAGACCCGGGCGAGACAATGCAGAACTCTACCGCCTAGTAGCCACGATGTTAGTGACTCGATAGCCAATCGGTCGCCTTTTACGACCTGCCTGGCAGAACAGCAGTTGGCCTATTCTTCAAAGGACGCCGGGACCAACACGGCGAGCTTTGTTCTCTTTTCGCATCTATATTAAAGTAAGACTACAGAAAATGTTCCATAACGTCCAATTAGAAATGGTTGATAAAGTTTTTGCAATCTGTGAACTGGAAATATTTTGCCGAGGTCATCGTCTACCTAAATCAAGCTAACGTTTAGCTGAACGAATTCGCTATGAAATTTTCATTTTATTTTTAGCGCGAATGTTGTTGACACCTTTTTTCTAATCTGCGATCATCCCGCAAAAAGTTTTTATATTTTGTTTCTTAGCCTCAATTTTTGTTTTTATTTCTTAATAATGGAATTAATCAAGTTTGAATAAACTTGCCTTTTAAATTAGTTCGTCATACAAACTTGTAACTTTTTGCTTATGGGAATGAAAAAAATATGAAGGTTGTGACATTGATATGAAGTGCATGGTTAATTTTACTTAAATCTGTCCGTCCGTTCAGTCCGTTAGTAATGAAAGCAGAACAAATACACCAATACCCTCATTTACAAAAGATGAAGCCAAAAACAAGCACTAGACGTAGAATTAGGAACTGATTTTGATCTTAACATATTTGATGTAGTATTCAAATGTCATAGTAAAGAAAAATTTGGAATGAGCGTTTCTGACAACGGTAAAGACGCGTGTGGTTCTGGCTTTAAATTACAAGTCAAGCAATTTGGAATAAATTTGTTTTTTAAAATCACTTTTATACTTGCTTGGCGTTAAATTTATGTCCGATTTTACACTAGGTTACAGGTCTTTTTTATTTTCAATAAAATATGTTGATTCGGTTGTTTGAAAAATAGTGCAACTGCCTTACTCCAAGGAATTTCGTAATACGTGTCACCAAGATTGTGACTGCCAACTAGGTAGTAGATTTCTGCAACGTTTCACTCGGGTTTTGATAGTACCGCCTTACCTATTTAAACCGCAATGACGTCACTTACTGTTCCGGTTTGGCGGGTAAGGTGGCCGATAAACTTAAGCATGATTCCAACACCGACATACGTGTAGCAACGCACCATTATCATCTATTGTGTCTTGAGGCGATTGTTATCTCTTTTCATAAAGTAAAAGCATCTGCTTGTTTGCTATCCTATGTATTAAAAAATCTAGGGTAGCTGATAGTTCCCCTGGTAGAAAAAGATAACCTGCATCACCTAGTCAGGGTTGCCAGGTTATCAAACCTTAACGCCGGACAGGCCGGACACCTTAAATTATTAAGAATTTTGTGTATAGTATTAATATGACAGGTTATTTCCTAATAAAATAGCAACCATAGTTTTATATGTAAAGTAAAACCAGATTTTTTATTAAGCCAGACAAGCCGGACATCTTTTAATTTGGCTGGACACGTATTCAAAAAGCCTAACCATAACCGGCTTTATCTGGACGCCTAGCAAAGCTACCTATAGACAACAAATGTATTAATGGTGCTTTGCTATCCGTGTGGTTGAAATTGTGTGTGTTGATTTATTATTCAGTATTAAATTATACAACAAATCTTACTTAATTTTTAATTGATAAGAACGAAGTAAAAGTTTATTGCGAATTGTGAAAAAATGCAAGGAGAACGCGGCGAGCTTGATTATGTAAAGGAGAACAGGTCCGAGCAAGCTGTAACTGGGTTGCGAGCTTTCCACAGGCTGGCCGCGTGCAATGCCCACTTTATTGTTTTGTACATTTACTTGCAATAACGGCTGTAAATCTTTAGCAAACTAGCTGATGCTTTTATCGTCTGTGATTTCCTAATTTTTTCATTGAATCGTATGTTGATTCCTGGTATTCTAATAATGTTGTTATATAATAATTATGGTATAATATATCTATATATTAA
Organism: Apodemia mormo; assembly: GCA_036924255.1. Taxonomy (NCBI): domain Eukaryota; kingdom Metazoa; phylum Arthropoda; class Insecta; order Lepidoptera; family Riodinidae; genus Apodemia; species Apodemia mormo. The sequence continues at coordinate 39,732,848 of JAUPFN010000001.1, read as the reverse complement.
TACATGAAGGAAAAACTTTGAACCCCTTTTTAAGACAATTGCACGAACGGTAGAGTATCAAATTTGGCACAGTTAAAGTTTACATGGATTAAAATGGATTAGAAATATATAAAATTATTAAAAAAAAAAACATTACACACACTACGTTCATGTGACATACATGATAATATACACATATGAGTACTAAACTTTTTTTTTACGGTTGAAGTCAGTTGTCTTTTAAATTTGAAAAGAGATTTTATTCTTAGTCTATGTCATATTTTGGCCACAGGCGGCCGCTAGTATAAATAAATATTTATTGGGACAAATACAATACCCCATATGGGTTCGGGCCCCCTTTGAAGAATAGACCATCTGGCAGAAGCCAGGCATTCCGTAAGAGGTGATTGATTGGCTAAATACAAGTCACCGCCATTGTGGCTACTAGGTGGTAGAGTTCTGCATTGTCTTGCCCGGGTCTGGTACCACTTCTTTACTACCTGCCGTAATAGCGGTCAGTGCTTGTCAGTGTCGTGTTCCCTTTTGAAGGGTAAGGTAGCCGGTAAACTTATGCATCTAAAATTACGACCACGCCACAAGGATGGCAACGCACCATTAACCTTTTTGGTGTCTATAGACGATGGTTGTCTCTTTCCATCAGAGTGCCATTCGCTTCTTTGCTATCTAATGATATAAAAAAAAATGATCTGACCCCAAAGTAAGCAAATTATTTGCTTGTGACCATATCACATAGAAATATATATATATATATATATATATATATATATATATATATATATATATATATATATATATATATATATATATATATATATATATATATATATATATATATATATATATATATATATATATATATACATTATATATATATATATATATATATATATATATATATATATATATATATATATATATATAAATACTGGAATGTATTTAATAAACACGCAAATCAAGAAATACAAACATTTTGCTCATCACACAAATGTTTGTTCCCGTCGGAAATCGAAGCCTAACCCCATTGATTGTGTTGTTAGGGTTGCGAACTACTCGACTGACGGAGCGGTAATAAGAACAATGTAGTTTCCAAAATTGCGAAAAGGTGAGAGATGATGTGGAAAATTCGGTACGAACGATGTTTCTTTCGCTATAAAGTATAAACAATGCGAACAATATTGCGTGATAAGTTTTCACGGTTAAAACGCTGAACCGATTTTGATGAAATTTTGGCAACGACATAGTTGAAGATCTGGGATCAAACGTAGGGTATTTTTATAAAATAACCCCCAAGAGGCTAAAGAGAGCATGAAGTTTCTCATATTGATAATCTTTATAATAATAAATATCATTAGCCAAATGATACGATTTGATCTAACCGCAACGTAAGTGAATTATTTGTTTGTGGTAAGAGTGTTTTGTCAACGATATTAATACATATAAATACATCTATACATATAATAAAATCGTAGGAAAGTCAAAACTGTACATTGAATATTTTTCAGAAGAATACTTGGGGCGTGATCTACAATCGATATCGTAGCCAAAAATATAGTTTTTAGAATTTTTGTCTGGTTGTCTGTTTATCTGTTTGTCTGTTTGTCTGTATGTATGTCCGGGGTAAACTCAAAAAGTACTGCATGGATTTATTTCAAATTTTGCATGAATGTTACTAGCAGGTCGAGTCAACATATAGGCTACATATTATCACGCTATCACCTAGCAGCCAGGTGCTGTACGGAGTAAGCTAAGTCCGCGCGGACGAAGTCGCTGGCAACAGCTAGTATTTATATAAAATAATGAAGTTTCAAACGTCACAAGTTTACCAAGCATGCGATAAGTGCTAAAACACATATTATATAGTACATACATACATAGTGTATTTTTGTATATTTGTAACGAATAAGCTCAAAAACTGGATCGATCTTAATGAGTTATCATAATAGTTAATAAATATTGCTAGACAAATAACACGAACTTTAATTATGGACATTATCAAAGAACACGAAATGATCTAACCCTAAAGTAATCAAATTATTTACTTGTGATGTGCTCAGATTACTAATGTATAAAATTGATATGGGTGTTAGTGAATACTACTGCAGTGACGCCATTGGTCCGCACCGCTGAGGATTCGTATAAATAGAACCAGCGTGCCACCTAATGATAGTCATTGAGGCGATGTCACCACTGTGAAGATTGATGACGTTACTCAAGGATGTGGAAAAGAAATATATTCCCAGGCAGTTTTTTCGGGGTTTCTTAACTACCAGAAAAATGCGTTGCTTTCGTCGTATTCACAATTTTAATCACGTAGTAGGCTGTATGGGCTAGCTAGTATTAAAAATAATATTTCCAAATAGCTATGCGAATTATCTAATGATGGTATATGATATAATGACAGGGTGATTTTCGTACGCAACGTCCGTGAACAGTGAATTGTTTCTCCGTGACCTTGACTGCGGCGTTGACAAGGGCGACGAGCATCCGGCCACCGGAACCATCCATCATACTCAGATTATGGGAAAATTAAACTAGGAAGATATTAAATAATTATACGAAATATTACAGCAATGAAATAACTATTTTTTGGTTTTTCGATTTGTATATTATATTGTTTCTAGCATATGAGGTGATTTTCCAGAAAAGGGGGCAATCAAGGGTCTCATATATAGGAAAGTGATTACTACCGCCCAATGGCATCCATAATATATGAAGTCCTACAGTTACGTTGCTGGCCTTTCTTAGTCTGTAATCTCTTTTTCGTGTGTTGTCAGGAATTAGACTTAATTCTTGTCGCTGATAAGATAATATAGATCATAAGATAGCAAACAAGCAGATGGGTCTCCTAATGGAAAGAGTCAAACATTGCCTTTATACACCAAAGATGTTAATAGTGCGTTGCTATCTTGTGGCGAGTTCTAATGCCACATGCATGAGTTTATCGTCTAACTTACCCTCCAAACCGGAGCACGAAAGTGACAAGCACTGACGCTATTGCAGCAAGAATGGGTAAGGCGGTGATTCCAGGCCCGGGCGAGACAATGAAGAACTCTACCACCTAGTAGCGACGATGGTAGTGACTTATATAACCAATCAGTCCCTATTTCGACTTGCTTGGTAGAACGGCAGTCGGCCTGTTTTTCAAAGGAGTCCGGGAACAACACAGGGAAAATAACTATTATATATAGGCAGTAACTATTTATTAATGTATGTATGTATGATATGGGGTCGAAATTTTTGGATTAATCAATGTTTGGAAATCCAGAATCGTTTGATACTCAACTAACTTTTTGTTCGTTCTTAAAGGGTTGGCAGTACATCGGGAAGACTGTCTACAGGTGACAGTGATCTCTTGTAATTAAATAAAACTTCTGCTGCTCCATTTCCTTTAGAAAACATATGATAGCCACTAGACAACTTTTCTGTTGAAACGAGATTACAGTTGCCTATAGATAACAAAGACTTTATTGAGGCGTTATCCACGTAGCAGTAATGTAAATCTTCAAGCATACATATGTTTACCGACTACGTCACCAATGCAAGTCATGGAAGGATTAGGACCAGCACAACCAATACTCCGGGTATTGGTAAACTTGTAGTAAAAAAAATCTACAATGGCTTCATCCGAGAAAAATACACGCTATTTCATTTAACTAATCTTTGGTCAAAATTATATGAACTGGTGTCAACTGTTTGTCATAACTGTCAAATACACAAATTAAAATGTATTTGAGTCGAAAAGCGCTCTGTGTTGAGAAGTTTCGGCCATTTGTTTTCGGAGTTTGAACCTTAAAATAAAATTGATAATTGATAGTGTTGTTGCTTAAACAATGTTTTTAATAAGGTCATTTTACAATATAACATTTTTAAGGTTCTTTCAATTAAAAAGTAAAAATATAGAAAAAAAACTAGAAATATCAAAAGCAAGTTTTGCGAAAAGTTACATGTTCTATATATATATATATATATATATATATATATATATATATATATATGTTACCACTTTTATTGTATACATACCTACAAATTTTGCAGATATATCATTATTATAAATATATATAAAACTAGAACACATGTTGGTACGTACAATGTATGTATTAGTAATAGAAAACATTTTGCTGACATGTCAAGCGTCAAGTAATCAAGGCCGCATACTTACTTGAGTTCTTAGCATACATGATTATATTTCATTAATTTGAACAAAATACTTTGAGAGAATGTATAATTTTAACTGAAAACATTTATTTAAACCTGCACGTATAATGTGTAATCTATGACATCTATTAAAAGTTAGCTTTTGTAGCATAGGATAGCGAACAAGCTCCAAGCTCCCCGTGTTGGTGGTGGCTCCCCGTGGGCTCCTATGAAGAATAGACCATCTGTTGTTCTGCCAGGCAGGTCGTAAAAGGCGACCGATTGGCTTCGCGAGTCACTACCATTACGGCTACTAGATGGTAGAGGTCTGCATTGTCTCGCCCGGGTCTGGTATCACCGTCTACCTATTTCTGCTGCAATAACGTCAGTGCCAGTCACTGTCGTGTTCCGGTATGGAGGCTAAGGTAGCCGGTAAACTTATGCATGTGGCATTAGACCTCGCTACATGATAGCAACGCGCCATTAGAATATTTGGTGTCTTTAGGCGATGGTTGACTCTTTTCATCAGGAGACCCATCTGCTTATTTGCTATCTTATGATATAAAAAAAAACTATAGAGTCAGGTAGTCAAAGAGAGCTATCATCTTTATACACCAAATTTTTTATCATATTGCTATCCGTGTAGCAGGGATATAATATCACACGTTAGTCCACAAGCTACTTTCATCTCTAAACCCAACCACCACAGTAATAAACACTTACATGGTGGAAAGTATAGAACATACTTACATGGTGGTTGTACCAAACTATTACGATAGATTGTTTACAGTATGTTTATTGTTTTGTATGGTTTTTTTTTGTATGTTACAGCATTTATATATGTATTTATATGTATTACCTAGTATCGTTGACAAACGCCCATAACACAAGCAAATAAGTTGCTTACTTTCGGTTAGATCAATAATTGATTATTGATCGACGAATAACACGAATTATTCGTGTAATTTGTTCACAGATATTATTATTACTATTGCAGAACCTCGCGTTCAGTAAAAAACTTAAAGCATTCGGAAAATGTATAATTTTACCTTTTTTATTACATAAGATAGCACAAGATGGTTCTCCTGATAGAAAGAGACAAACCGTTGCTAATAGACGCTAAAAATGTTAATGTTGCTTTGCTATCCGTGTGGTGAGGTTGTAATGCTACATAGATATAAGTTTACCGGCTACCCTATTCTACAAAGGGGAACACGACAGTAACAAGCACTGATACTATTGCGGCAGGAATACTTTTAAGGAATACGGATTTTTTTAGTAATACTTAAGAAGTTGGTTAGTAGTAAGACGTTTGGCCTGTTATTCGTTTTTTACGAATTGTGGTTAATGAAAGTCGAACGAGAAGGTAAGTGGTCTGTGCTTAAAAAGGCGTTCGGACTAATATTTCGTGTATTTTGTGTTTCGCATTCCCAAGAACCGCTTTATTATTGCCAACTTAAGTTATAATAACGTCGATATTAATAACTCTAGTGAAAAAACTTACCAAGGATACGCCACAAAATGGATGAGCGTTGCCCAATCGAAGATGTCTTAATTTAACGCACACACGAAACCAATTTATTAAAGTTTACAGCAATCAAAGCGAACACACTACAGATTGTTACACAACTTAGATGTGCACTACTACAAACGGAACATCGATTATTCGTTAAACAAAAAATCGACAATATCGATATCTTGAAACGTTTTTGTATCACAGTCACTGATGGTAAGATCACGATCTGTAAAGAAAGAAAAAACTGGTTAATACACAATACACACATCTGTTAATGTAGGAAATCAGAATACCGGATATATTATTTGACTGACATGTAAAAACTGAGAAGGTTATATATTTTTTAAGTACTTCTTAAAAATATATTTTTAGAAAAATATATTTGTATTTAATACAATAAATATAGTTTTATATTTAATATAAATATAATAGATATGAACAAAAAACTATCGGATCCGGCAAACGAAGTTTTACCATACAAATTACTTGTACTTAATATTTAAGTAGGCTACTTGAGAGGGGGGAAGGGGATTAAGATAAAAACTATCCTATTTATTAAGTTGGTCCAAACAATAGATATCTACAAAATTTCAAAGAATCGGTTCAGTAGTTTCGGAGACCATCGCAGACAAACAAAGTGACTTGCAATTTATATATACGATAAAGATAATACACTTGTACTTCAATTTCAATATACATATATTATACATATTTTGAATAAGCCGATTTCGCTCTTTAAAGCATCTTATCTTAAAGAAGAATATTCTTAGTGCAGGTCGATCATTAAGTATAACAGATTTTGTTCTATATAATAACCGGTTTCGCTCTGTATAAGCTAAAACCCATCAAGCCAAAGAAAAGACATAAATACACACATAAACACGACTATTAAACTGAATTAAACATTTAAGAAGATGGAGTTGAATTCAACGCGAGCTTAGCCATATCAATTACTATGTAAAATTGTAGAGAAAAAAATGTATATTTTACCAGAATAAGAACAGACATAAACACACACACATAATTATAATGACAATGATAATAATCATTACACAATAATATGTTCCGTACTGTCAAAAATACACACATACAGTCTACGATGCGCTTGTATCAAACCATTTAAATACTTTTTAAATGTATTTAACCATAGTAAAAGTAATTTAAAATGTATAAAAATTGTTTTTTGCAAGCGAACTCAATACGTTCCTCTGTTTTTAATTAAGTTCTAAGCGGTTTTTCGTAGATTTTACACTTTTAATCGTCGGTACTTGGTGAAATTCCATTACGTTTATTAAGTAGTTGAAAATAGTTTGTATTTTTATTTCACTAAATATAGACTACATTATTTTAAATTAATCGATCGGTTTCGCTTTTTAAATCATCTTCAGGACGTAATATATTTTGTTACAAGAAATTGACGTATAGTGATATATAGACCTATAGTGAAATAAAAGTACAAGTGCGTTATAAACTATTTTCAATTTACAAGTTCTAAGTGCACATATTGAACATAGTTGAGCCTTTCCCGCGTTTTTGTGTCTCATTTTCGAAGAATACCATCTAACTCCTTGCCAGGCAGTTTGTGAAAGGAAGAAGAATGGCCAAACAGGCAGTCACTGTCATAGCTACTAGGTGATAGAGCTTTGCGACGTCTCGCCTGGGTTCGATAGTGTGGTCTTGTTTATTCTTGAACTAATAGCGTCATAGTTTATCACTGCTGTGTTCGGTTAGGAGATTAAGGCAGATGGAAAAGTTTGCGTGCCGCATTTTAACCCGTGACACGTTGTTAACATCTTTGGTGTCTGTGTATAGTTTGTGTATAGGCAGAGGTTGTTTGTTCCATTATAAGTGTCGCCTGTAAATTTGCTATCGCTTGATATAAAAACAACATTGGCGATTTGCAATTTTCATATAGGGTAAGAAAGGTTGTCTGGAAGAGATCGCTCTTTAAGACCGCCTTTGTGTACTATGAGTCTTTAAATTGTTTATACTAAGCATGTATTTTTTCTGTAAGTTTGTGCACAATAAAGAATTATCAATTATCATTCATTCATATAGGGATACAAAATACAAGGATAATAAATATCGAGATTCAGAAATAAAAATGTCTGTATTATATATCGTCTACTTATTCCGTATTTAAACTTGCCGACTACTCGATGGGTTGATCAAAATATGTGTGAAAGTAGTTAAACGATCGTTATGTAATGTAACCATTGATATAAAAAACCCAAGATTCACAGTGTGTCAAAATCGTCCTCCAAAAATGAGTGCACAATTTTAAATTGTGCGCTCATTTCAAATAGAATCGCGTCGGCCGCGTCACTGTCGTTTTAATTTATTTTTGTACATAGCTTTGTAAAAACAACTATAAGTCTTGCACTTAAGGTTGGATATGCAAAGACATATGTTTTCGCCATATCTATAACTACTTAAAAGAAATTAGGGACACTTTTGAGTGTCAGTTTTGTTTAGGACTGTGAATCTAGGGTCTTTTATATCAATGAATGTAACACAATGTCTCGTATCATTTTACAGAAATTTGCCGCAACGACGATTCTTAGACAGTGCCGAGTAGGGTTCCCAATCGTCCCGCTCCCGCTAAAGAGTAAATTTGACTTGGCCTATAACAAAAGCCATCTTGTGATTTGGCACACTTATCGTTTAGTGTGACAATGTGTGACACGGGGTTCGGGAACTAAGAAAACCTAGCGATGGCTGTAGTTAAATATTTATTTATTTAAATTTATGCACAATTATGACTTAATATGGATGATTTAATAATAAATATGACTTAATAATAAATACTTTTACTTCGATAATTTCTTCATTTTTTTTTCTTTTTTAACAAAAACATTTTCATATCGTAAGAAAGGGGGGAGGGGTTAAGCTATCGCGACGTCATATCTCCAGGAGGGTTGTCGAAAGTGTAACGTGGTATGACGACGGGGGAGGGAAGGATTAAAAAAGTTAAAATTTCAGGTGACGTATTTTATGAACGGCCCCTAATTTTTTATGTAATGATTATAAAGTAAGTACCTAGGTACCTATTTCGTATTTATAAATAGTCAATATTGTCAATTCTATTTAAAAATCAATCTAAGTTGTAAAAAAATACAATTGCTTTTCTCTCGAATCGTTGTTAGGTAAGTCTGTCATTTTTTAGTCTAGTATATCCCTGTTTTCCCGGATATCCATATCTCAGAGTTGGCAACCCTAGTGGTGAGCCCGACCCGCCGCCGCGTCGCATCGATGGGAAACGTGTTGGAATCTCGATCCCACATTTGTATTGGTGACTCTTTTCTATATATACTTTATTTTATTACATGACATTTTACTAAACACATCTTTAAACAAAAATAGTAAGATATACGCGTAATCGCAAATCTTTACTTCACAATATATAATTTTTTTAAATCATAAAATTAAGAAAAACAAATCCAAAATACTATATGTTTTCACATTTCCCCGTGTTGGTCTGAGCTCCCTTTAATGAAGACCAACTGACATTCTGCCAGGCAGGTCGTAAAAGGCGACCGATTGGCTATACGTGTCACTACCATCGAATTACTACGTGGTAGAGTTTCGAAACGTCTTATCCGCGTGTTTTGACCACCGCCTTGCATATTCCTGTCGCAATAGCGTCAATGCTTATCATGGTCACTCAGATAGGAACGCACCAATAATATCTTTGTTGTCTATAAGGACAGTGTCTTTATCTCTTTCCACCTTCATCATACTTTGAGCTCATAACTTAAAATATAGCTTGTTTTTGTCAAAATGAGTTTTATTTATATAAAAAGATAGCAAACAAGTAGATGGTTTTCCTGATAGCACAAGACAACCACCGCATGTAGACACCACGGATCATAATGGTGGCGTCGTAGAAGTCACATGTCTGCGTGTTGGACCGGGCCCTTCTTGAAGAATAGTCCATCTGTCATTGTCATAAATAAATAAATATTCCGTGAATATTTATTTATTTATTTATTGCCATCCCGCCACACGACTGGCAATGTACCATTAACCTTTTTGGTATCTAGAGGCGAGTGGTGTTTTTTCGATTAGAAAAAACGTTTGCTTAATTTTCGTCTATAACTTACAAAAAACATGACTTTCGTGGTGTGATATTCTTGTAAACGAAGCCACGGTCATCGGCTAGTCTTTAATAATCGGGTAAAATACAGACTTATAGTTGCATGACTACAGTACAATCGATTTGGTAACGTTTGCGTTAGTTGCATCAATCAGACTAGCGTTGGAATTTCGACAGATGTAAAAATGTGAAAGCAATCTCATATGATGATATTATTTGGACATAGAATCAGGTTTTTTAAATAACAACTTTGTAAGAAATTATAATGAAAAATATGTATTTTTGATATGTTTTTTTTATTCCATAGTTTTTGATTGATTTGTGTCTATCACATCTATATTTTTGAGATGAAAGATCAGTTTGTGTATTTTTAGAGAATAGGTTCTTATGCCGTGACTCCAAACTGCATGACCCTCTGTTATGCCGACATGCCTTCGCCGCTTTCTTCTCTTTCTTTTGTATGCAATCCGAATCTCAGATCGGGTAACTTGTTCTAAATATATTGTTTAATTATATTGCGAAACTAATTTTCATTTGTCTTTAATTATCAGTTATATTATCAAATTATATAAATCATTATATAATAGCGTCAGTGCTTGTCACTGTTGTGTTCCGCTTTGGAGGGTGAGTTAGCCGGTAAACTTATGCATGTGGCATTAGACCTCGCCACAAGATAGTAACGCACCATTAACACCTTTGGTATCTATAGGCGATGGTTGACTCTTTCCATCAGGAGACCCATCTGCTAGTTTGCTATTTTATGATATAAAGAAAATTCAATGTAGCATAAAATAATAGACCGAACTGATCTATTATTTTATGCTATATGACAGAAAATCTAGTGACTGGCAACGCGTAAAATTTCGTAAAATTTAGTTTAATTCCTGTGACAGGTGTTTTTTTTCATGTCATAAGATAGTTAACAACCATATGGGTCTCCTAATGAAAAAGTCAAGCATCGCCTATAGATACCAGAGGTGTAAATGTGCGTTGCTATCTTGTGGCGAGGTTTAATCCCACATGCATAAGTTTGTTATTGAAGTCAGGCATATCAAGTTTTTAATTTATTAACGGTAAAATTGTATGGAAAAGATATCGAACTTTATTGATTTATGCTTCCGAAAAGTAACTTACTTCATTTTAACCACAGACTATAAAATTCATCGACTTTGTGACAAAGATAAATTGAAAGTTGTTTTTTCTTTTCAAACTGATAATCTTATTCATAGTCTGTGATCTTATTATAGGTGTATATTATTGCGGCCGCCTTTACATGTGCTATAGAAATTGCTTCTTGCCAAATTTCATAATTTTAGGTCAACGAGAAGTACCTTATAAGTTTTGATTCCCTTTTGAAATCGTAAAAAATCACAAAGTGTGCGACATAAATGGTCATATCTTTTGTTCGCGTTGACTAACAAGTTTGATTTTTTCACAGTTGAGAGGGACCGTAGACCCAAATATTTAATATAAATAAACTCTACGAGTTCTTTAGAAACTGGGCCTTAACAGACGGACTACGAAGTGATCCTAGAAGGGTTCCTTCTGTTGCGGCGAATTCTAAAAATCGGATCATAATCCCCTAATTTTTCTAGCTCTCCGGTACGGTTGTGTAAGGGTCAAAAGAGTCTGCAAAAGATTCTTGTCTGGACTCTGGAAGGACGGCAGTTTTATTATTAACGGCGGTGCATAAAATAATTGACGATAAAAATATATGGCACAATCAACGAATTGAGCAAATGATAGGCCATGTTCACTGTGTACTAATTTTTATCAAGCTTCGGTTAGCTGATTGTGTGTCATAAGTCATAACCCTCGTGCCTCGGAGAAGTACCTTCCTATAATAGAGGTTGTTAACAGCACTACCGGCCTCTGTTATAGGAAGGTACAAGTTGCACTAAGGGTACTGGGATTTACACTAGGGGTACTGGGAGCTAGTGACCAAGGTGCCAAATTTTCAGGGACGACAAAATTCGGAGTGTGAGAACAAACATTCTTCGCGTTACCTACCGAAAATGCTGTAAAATGTTTATAAGTTAGTATCTGGATTTTTAAGGGAGTTGATAACTTAGGTGTCGGTAGACGGTGGCGAACACTTACCATCAGGCGAGTCTCTTGCTCATTTAGCACCTCTTGTATAAAAAATATATAAAAGTACTATTTATTAGCAATTAGGCATTTTTGTCGGTTTATTAAGGCGACACTAAAGTAAATTCGTCCTTATATACTAGCGATTACTATCGCAGGTATCTTGATATTGCAGGTCAGTAAAATGTGATGATGGGAACCACCACTAATCTTGCCGACCGACAAACTAGAAAACCAAAACCGAAGTGGTGAACTGAAGTTTATAATCACATTCGGTTTATTTTGCCGATCCTAAAGGGGAACTGATGTGCCGATATCTATTTGTCCTCTTTTGAAATCGAAAGCAAGATCTAAATTATCGCCACTAATTATCGCCCTTGAAAAGGCCCCCGAGTTTCTACTAGATCACTAAACGATAAACGATATTTATTTTGAAAAAATCAAACGATAAAAATTAAGCTGTAGTTCAAAAATTAAGCTTTCTGGATTTCAGCATGCGAATCATTATTTAACAAAATTGTGCACTGTCCAAAATCATTAGGGCCTCAACATCCTAATGTGCCCAGGCATCTCCAATAAGTTAAAGACGTCTCTGATCGTGACTCCCATCAGATGAATGAGGTGATCTGTAAATGAATTACAATTGATTCCATGACGATCATACAAAAAATTTAAATGTACTTCAATAAACGTTAAAATTGGAAAGACATCTTCCGCCAATAAGATCGTGATTAGCCGTTTATTGCATCATTGGATAATCCCGCCGCTGCCTCAACTAATAAAAACTGTTAACAATTTATGTACACATTGGCTAAGTTAATATTTTTTCTGATGTGCGTTTGAAAATTCAAAGGTTGACTTTAACGTCTTTTTGATACGTAATTTATTGATATTGACCTTGATTTTGCACGTCGTCTTACCCGGTTTGGAGGGTAAGGTAGCATCTGAACTGTGTATATACCATCGCGCCATACGGATATCTGTAGGCGGTAGTTATCCTTTTTAATTAGAAGAGCCATCTACTTGTTTGCTATTCTACGAGTATGATATAAAATCCTGTCAAATTAGAGAGAACATTTTTTTTTTCAATCGACTTCCCAAAAGGAGGAGGTTATCAATTCGGCTGTATGTTTTATTTTTTATTTTGTATATTTGTTACTTCAGATTTCGTTATTTGTGAACTGATTTTGAATTTTTTTTTTGTTTGAGTGGATAAACTCCACGTGTGGTCCCATTTTAATTTTTTGAAGATTTGCTGCTTGGTTCCGGAGATACTACGCGGTCACACTAACTTGATGCATCTCTGGAATGTAAGGCGGGACTTCCCTTAGCTCGCCCGCTTAATAATATAAGTGTCAGTATGGCCATGGTCAGCATTTTTGTTACCGATACGCACTTAGATAACTTGGTTAGTTTTCTGTTATTGTTACATTGTTTTTGGACATTGTTGTTACGTTTTGCGCCAAATGACGTCATCAACGGCATGCGTCAAGTTAATCTGACCGCGATGTATAGGAAATGGGAAGTTGGTTTATGTTCTAAACTCTTTGTCGTCGGTACTTGTTGAAACTCCATTTTCATTTAATATTTTATATAAAAAACACTTGTACCACTTGTACTGTTTCACAATAAATTATTATATATACTATCCAACCGGTTTCGTTATAAGCATCAACAGCGCAATTATTAAACCTAAAAACAAAACAAAATGTAACCGTTATGATTTAAGATTTTATTTTCAAACTATAAAATGTTAAATCATGACGGTTAGATTTTGTTTTGTTTTTAGTTTTAAGTTGTAATTGCCCGGATGATGCTAATCTAGAAGCGAAATTGGTTGGATAGTAGGTATATATAATAATTTATTGGGAAACAGTACAGGTGTTTTTATATAAAATATTGAAGGAAGTTGGTTGCTGCAAATTTGCAGCGTTATAAAATTATACCTATTCCAGCCACAATAGCGCTGCCACAGATTTAAAATAATTTTGTCTTATGTGCATTTGAAAATTCGACGTTAACTTTAACGTCTTTTTGATATGTAATTTTTTTTATATCATTAGATAGCAAACAAGCAGATGGGTCTCCTGATGGAAAGAGTCAACCATCGGCTATAGACACCGAAGGTGTTAACGGTGCGTTGCTATCTTGTGGCGAGGTCTAATGCCACATGCATAAGTTTACCGGCTACCTTACCCTCCAAACCGGAATACGACAGTGACAAGCGCTGACGCTATTGCGACAGGAATAGGTAAGGCGGTGGTGCCAGACTCGGGCGAGATAATGCAGAACTCTACCACCTAGTAGCCACGATGTTAGTGACTTGCATAGCCAATCGGTCGCCTTTTACGACCTGCCTGGCAGAACGGCAGTTGGCCTATTCTTCAAAGGCCGGGACCATCTCCGGGATATCTCTATTTATTATTATGTACTTTATTTATTTTTCAACTTGCTTGAATTATTTTATCTGAAATTGAAAAGAAAACATTAGCGTAGGTACATCTATCAGCACGGAATCGCTTTTGTTAGAGCGAGAAAAACAGCAGGAATGCGATAGAACGCGGCGGAATCCTCGTGGCAATTGTTTTAATGGAATGTGCCAAGAACAAGAGAGAGCAAGTGAGGCATTAATTTCAAGAAGACAAATTAATATTTTTGACGTAGGTTCTATACAAAGCATTCTCAGTAGACCGACATCGGAGTCAGCACTTGATGTGTATAAGTTCGTTAAAAGAAGCCTAGAACAGCGCTGCCTTCCACCATCTCTTTAATCTAAGATTTGCTTAATCCAATGGGACTGACATAATCGCCATAGCGACACAAGTACCTAATAAAAAAAAGAATAAAAAAAATAGTATTCCCGCTCCCTTTCTCGCTATAGCAAAGAAAAGGATATGGCGACGGAAAACGTAGCTCAACCCTTAGTATTTTATGTTTGTAAAGAGTAAATTTAAAAATTGTAAGAACAGGACAGTGCAATGACACTGCAATGGCAAATGTTACTATAAACGGTCCTATCAATTTGACGTAAGCAACGAATATACGTTTTACGGTTCTTTAACGATAGCGATTTAAAATTAATGAGGACGCCACGTTCAGTACCAATACACTATTAAAAAAACTAAAAATAGAATATAACAAAACAATCTGTTACCTTAATAACTTCCTACAGAAAATATTTTATTAGTTTGTATCAATTATATAAACATCGACGTATAAATATCAATGAAACGACATTAAAAAGTAAATATTCTACTCGTGGAGTGGAATATTTCTGCATTTGTATTGGTTTGTTATGTTAATGTCATGTTGTCGTCTTTCCTGCTTTAAAATACAAATAGAACTACACAAAATTTATCTGCTAATAGGCACTAGCATGCGATTCGTTTTTTAAAAACATCTCATTAATAACAAGTCCTTTTTTTAAAATAACGGTTAGTCTTTTTTAATTGGGATTGTGAGGCTTTCATAATTAGACAGAGGACCGGGTAAACGTTGTTTTGCTATATAAATTATTGAATTACTAATATCACTATTAAAAATAAGGGTTGATGGTAGCAGGGTAGGCTACGTCATAAAAAAATAAAAATAAAAAACTTTGTCCAAAAAATTGGGTGGACCACTCTCATCTTTTACACTTAGCACTTCGATTGTTACGTTGTTAATTGGGGGGCTTGTGGATGGAATGCTACATGCATAAATTACTGGCTATCTCACTCTCACCGATAACAAGCGCGGTTGCTCTTGTGACAGAGAAGAGAAACTTTGTGCTGTGTTGTTTTCCTATCCTCTGATATAAAATACACCATCAATCTACGGGCTGCGACCAGGAGCTATCTAGGTATACAGAAAACATCAAAAACCTTTGTCATACCCTGGGTCCAGACTCAATATCTCATAATCTAAATTGAATAGATTAACCACTAAACTAAATGATTTATGCACACAAGACATTACATGATTGTAATGTTACGTATATGATAATCATGTAATTTCGTAAACTTTGAGCCGAGTGACATGTCTAAATATAAATGTCAGTTCTCTCGAGATGGCGACCTCGGTCGTATTGTTGACCCACTGTCCACTGGCAACACCTTACAATTTTTGCCAAGTTATGTAATTATGTCGTTTCACGTTTGCCTGTTTAAATTTTTAAACAGTCGGAGGCTTAATTCTTTACGAGCGACTCACTAAACAGCTATTTGTGTGCTTGAGAATATTTACGAAGCAGTGTAACTTTTAGGAATAAAAATTATGCTGAGAAGAGACTAAAAGGCATATATACCCAACTTTTAAAAAATCCCTCCAGTGTGTTTAGTGCGAAGAAGTAACATACCACATATGTACAAATAAACAGATAGTATGGCCATTAGCCAATCATTTGTCATTGATGAACTCCGTGGCAGAAGGTCGGATATACAAAGTGTAAAAAAGCTCTGTCCGATCCAAAATAGATATATAGGTATCTAATTATTTTTGTTTTTATAGCACTCAACCCGTGCTTGGTAAACTAGAAAAACTTTAAAAACAACAAAGAAAAATGTCGACACGCGAAACTCGACCCGCCACCATCTCCCTCAAGCCGGGACGCCGGGAGAGCGTAGGTCAATCATATTACAAAAAAAAACTATTTATTAAAAAACAGTGCCCCATTTTAGTACAAAACTTGAACCACTTCCCCTTAAATCTAGCAAATATTTTGAAAATTCTTTTATCAATATCCATAAAATCATGACACAGATATGACTGTATTAATCTACCAAATAATGCCTTTGACGATCGGACAGGGTTTTTTTACACACTGAATATATTTCAAGGCGGCCCGGACCAACATACATCTGTCGTCTGTGCTTAAAACTGATCATTATTGCTCCTCAGTCTTCCTCAATACAAAAACAAAACAAATACAACGGATAACACTTTGTTTACATAAGAATAACGTCAACACAAGTAAAACAATAATTATGTCTCTGCAAAGTGTCAAGTTTGACAAAATTACATTGATATGTTAATATCGGTAGATAAAACGACCAAGCTAACAAGTAAAAGTGATTATTACCTCTACATTTGAGCGAAATTGAGCGAATCATGTGTGCAAACATTTTAACCAAAATAGACAAATAGAAATAACGTCTTCAATGACGAGAAATCATTTTTTTACTTTTTATATGCCAAGCGGGCAGGTGTCGCAACTTAATTAGAAAAAGAATTGTTCAACCGTGAGTATGAGGAACCTTGAATTAAAGGTTATTAATATTCATTCCATAATTACGACTTAAACGTGTCATATAAGAACAAGTTAATGCATATGCAAAGAATGTGCGGTACAGTCGATCCCCTAACATAAATAATAAGTTCTGTGGACTAGTATGCAGAACTGTGTTTTAAGTTTTGGGGTATGAAACTTACAAATACTGAAGTAGGGTTATAAATTACTGAAAATGATCGTCCATAACATATTTTCTAAGAAAATATTTCAGCCTTATGAACTTCTAAGAGACATTGGTCTATTGGGGAGAGTAGTGTTTTGTCCGAGTTTATAAATGGTCTAGATAATAGAGCTCAGTGTTGCCAGAAGTCTCGATTATGGCAAGTCGTCTCGATTTGGTGCCAAAAATTAAGGAACTTGAGAAAGACTCAGTTACGCTTTTGAGAGATTACTCGAACGTGCGATGCATTGAAGGCACAGGTAAATAAGTAATTGGTAAGGTACATGGCAAAAGAGCCTTTAGGAGGCAAGTGTATACGTAATCCGGCCAATTTCAGACTGTTCACAGTTTTTATACAACTGTACCCTCACTAACTTCTTGGGACGGAGTGGGACTGAGGAAGCGAGACCTGAACATATTTGAAGGCATGAACTTTCAAAAATGTTCAGGTTTCGCTTTTAAGCACATTGATAATGATGAACTGGTTCATCGTTCATCTTTTTGTTTACGCCTCTGTTCTGCGATTTGCGTGTACAGTGTGGTCTACTTCTTGACATCAATGTAAATCCCACGAAATCTCATGTGGGCAAACATCGCGGATTTTTTTCCACGGTATATAGAGTAAAATTGTGAGAAAACTGTGTTAGATTAAGTAAAACTCGTTTATCCACTAATTGTAGTTGTGTTTAGACCCAACTTAAATACTAGTATCAACTATCAACTGGTCATATAATATATTGTATATAATTTTTAGTACCGATGTAATCTAAAATTACGTATTTTGTAAAATTCCACGAGAGATTAGAAAAAAACTGAGCAAAATCTCACGACATCTCACCAAGGGGGAGTGGGGCCGAAAAATCGTTAAAATCGCTGCAATTAATTTATGGATGCCCTCTTAGTGTACCATATATTTTTGGCCATATATCTATTTGTAGGTATGTCTAGTTTCAATCGAAGTAACAACTCTAACAACGCTACTGGGTTTTAAATATGATACTCTCAGTTTATTTGCAGTAACAATGCACATTTTATATAAAAAAGAGGTATTCAAGGCAAAAATTTAAATAAAACCTTAATTTAAGTTAAAATTAAAATATGTTTTTTTTCCCTGTGTGAAAGAACATAATGTTATCAAGAATATTACACAACACAAAACACAACAATGATATTCGAAGATACAAATGATACATGATACTTGAAGATATGTTCCAAATATATTTTTTTAATGGATATACAAATATTTGTGGCCAGTATGCACGACAACCAATGACGTGTATAATATTACCACTGGACAGGTTATCCCATACAAATGACAGCTAATTTTTTATGTCAATTTGAAACGCTACACACCATGAAGTACTAATTTATAGCTTCATGCTACACACGAGGATCTCGGGAACTAATTTTGACGTATGCTCTATATGGTTGCCATGGTAGTCTAAATATTATGAAGCAGATACGCATTTTAATTAATTTGTTAATGTTTTAGTGATTTTGTAAGTTTATATTTGGTGTACTCTGAAGTTTTGAGAGATTAGGAAATGCGTATATTGCAAACTTTTCTACTTAAAGGAGAGTAAAACTACGTTTAACAGGTACGTACATTTAGTCACTGTTTTTAATTAAAAATTGAGTAACATGGTATTTAAAGCATCTAATTTTTATCAGAAACTCTTAATACAATATTGTATTAAGAACAAAGATATTGATTTTCGGAAGAATTAATAATATTTATTTAATTTTATTTTGCTTAGAATTAACTAGTAATATCAACAGGTCATATCGATAATTTCAATATCGATATTCTTTTTTAGTAGTCCAACTCAGTCTTCTTTTTCATAGTTGCATATTTAAGTCACTTTATAGTCGTCTTATTTCTTTTGCATTTTAATTTAATATGCCTCACTTGTAGTATAAGTTTTGTTCATATAGCGAACTATGATTTAAATTACATTTTATTTTTGTAGATTTTCAGTCGATTTAACGGAAAAAAATATGTGACTAGAATAATGATTAGCTGTTAATTGGACTCCAAAGATAATTTGATAGTTAATGTTTTATCAAATATTGCAATCGAAACTATCATGATTGAAACTTTTAAAAGTTATTTCGATATTTTGATTAAACAAATTGTGGCAAAACGTACAGATATAAGAATTTTCGCAGCAACAAAACAATTTCACTTTCTGTAACTGGTAAAAGTATACGGCATTTCTTAATATGGCAAATAATTTGGGCTCGTCTGTATTATCACTACATAATATAAAACAAAGTCGATTTCTCTGTCTGTCCCTATGTCCCCAGGTTCCATGTGTGCTTAAATCTTTAAAACTACGCAACGGATTTTGATGCGGTTTTTTAATAGATAGATTGATTCTTGAGGAAGGTTTTAGTATATAAACTTTTCCGATATTCCCACGGGAACAAAAGCTACGCGGGTGAAACCGCGGCAGGTCGCTAGTTTTTATTAAATAGGAATTTGTAAATAACTTAATTTTTTTTAAAAACATGAAAGGAATATTTTCGCTATCGTAGCACAATACAAGAAATGAGAACAAACTAATGCAACCTCCGGTCAACCTTAGGCTGATTGTCTAACAAAAATAAGATAATCGAGTCATTTGTTGGACTTTCGGTATACTATCACAATCAAATTCTCGAAGAAATTATAGGTATATTATAAAATTAAATGTATAAAATATTCGGTGTTTTCTTAATTTTTACAATTTACTTAATATAGTCTATCTCAATGCCAAATTTCATCTAAATCTGTTAGACCGCTATTGCGTGAAAGAAAGACAAACTAATATCGGTGTTATATTATTACTATTGACCCTTTCCTGCATAATTTTCTCTACTTTACGAATTATTAGAAAATATTTTAACAATTGTTCTTTAACACATATCATAAGCGAACAAGCATATGTCTCACCTGATAAAGAAAACATAGTCTATAGACAAAAAAGCTGTTAATGGCACGTTGCTATTTGTACTTATCCTTCAAACTGGAACACGATAATGACGGAATCGACGTTATTGCGGTAGAAATAGGTAAGGCGATGTTACTAAATACCTGAAGTAAGACGTTGCGGAACTCCATCACCTAGTAGTAACGATGGTAGTGACATGTAACAGCCAACCGGTCACTTTTTACGACCTGCCGGGCAGAACGGCAGTTGGTCTATCTATTCCACAGCCCACCTAGCTGTAATAAACTTGTCGAAGATGTCAACATGTGGGCATCACTAATTTTAGTTCCATGGACGCTCGCATCGACCTACAGCGCCAAAATGGCGATATTCAAATAGGCACAAAAATTCTTTGATAGGCACAAAAATTCAAGTCCAGTAGTAATATTATACACGTCATTGACGGCAACACAGGAGAAATTAAAACCTTTTTGCGTTTTAAAAAAATTGTTCACGACTAATAAAATGTAACAATGTAATTTGTAATAGTGTAACATTAAATTCTTAACTAATTCATTCCACCGCTAAACCATTATAGCTATCATTCTTATAAGAAACCCCTTTATTAAATTGTTTAAAATATTATACGACTGCATTTTAATAGTAATTCGTTTAATAGTATTAGACATAAATAACAGATTCGCAACTCGCAAGCTTTAACATTATATTATGTTACAGTTGTTATGTAGTGAAATTATCACAAACAAGTATACCTTGTCACGACAGTTATTGCCAACATAATAATACTATTAATATGACGTTTAGATTAGTAACTAGAACGTAATGGGAAGTAAGTAGGTAGTATTATTTAATAGGTACAGTAATTGATAATAGACATATAAGGTAATAATAATAAACATTGCTGGATAAATTAGACGAGTTGATCTAACTCCAGAGATGCTACTTTGCTTATAATGCTTATAATATGGGTATTAGTCAACGTTAATTGGGTGTTAGGCGTTAGCACAGACCATATGAATACTAATAGACACGTCCGTGTCATTGGGAAGGAAACGTGTCGCCGCGCATTTGAGCAAACCCTCCTATCACTGTCAAAAATGTCATACATTTGTAGATGTACTTATTATATCGTGAAAAAATAGAAATAATCTATGTTGTATTATTTTATCATACCAATTGAGATGACAAGGTTTAAAAATTACCTTTGGAGTGATTTTATTTGATCGGTAAGTGTACAACTCTGTATTTCTCTGTGTAAATCTACACTATCAAACTAAGAAATTGTCTTCAAAGGCGTATCCATTTAATCCACTTACTAATACATAAAAAAAGGAATTGAATAACAACTAAATTAAAATTCAAAGTAAAAAATCAATGCCTATTACACAAACGTTTGTCTTACCCAGGAATCACACCCAAGTCGTATACCTACCTACATTGCGCAGTTGGGATCAATAATATTTATAACTAGCTGACCCGGCAAACGTTGTTAGCCTTTTTAACTATTCTTATTTTTTTTCTATATTTTCCCTCTTTTTAAACCTTCCCTAGACTTCAACAATTTAATTCAAAACTAAAATTAGCCAAATCGGTTCTGCCGTTCTCAAGTTTTAGCGAGACTAACGAACAGCAATTGATTTTTATATATATAAGATTTGTAAAGGCTGTTCAGTTACTAATCGTCAATAATTATTTCGTATGAATACGAAATAATAATCGGACGAATATGAAATTATTAGTATTTTCAATTACATAATTTAGGAAAGACAATTTAAAGAAATTTGTTAAAAACCCAATGACTTCTATATACTAATATTTCTTTGTAAATACTTATATTTTTTATATGAAATAAGTAGTAAGGTACAAAATAAACATTGCGAGAGATTACCTAACCTAATCTGGATTAAGATAGTCTACTCATAAAATTAATTATTATATAAAAAAGGAAAGTTATTTTATTTTGTTATTATTTTGTTCTTAAATAATATTTTCGTATATTTCGATAATTATACGAATGCTTTTTTAAAAAACGATTTCCATATTCGCGCCAACAAAACCGCGGGCACGAATAAGTGTTTAAAAGCTAATAAGAACATGATTGCTTACGTAAGTTTGGTGCGTAAACGATTACTTGACAAGTAATGTGTGCCTACATTACTCGTGACATACTCGTAAACGATTATATAAAAATAGAAATCTATGGCTTGACATATTAGAGTAGGGAGATGCTGAGCAGATCACCCAATGATTTTCGGATATGCAATTATCATTTTTAAATAGGTGAGCCGTAGGGAACGAATTTCCATAAAATATATCACTAGGTAAAGACTTTAATTTGATCCGAGCCCTAATGAAGAAAAAATAATCGGGCAGACAGTTCGTAAGAGTTATACGTATGAGGGATCAGTACACTCGCACGCTACAATCTATGTTTGAAATATATCGTTATTGTGATTTCATCACCTTTAATAATGGTCGGTAAATATAAAATATTGAGATTGACAGAGTAGAACTAATGTTGCCAATATTTATTTTTACCCACAAAAGTAGGGAGATGATTTATTTTTTTGCTACATGAAACTACAAAATAATTAAGTACAAATCTGTATTTTTGTCTGTTTGTAACGAATAAATTAAAAAAGTACTGAGTCGGTCTTAAAAATTATTTTACTATTAGTAAGCTACATTATATAGGAGTGATATAAGTTAATTTTTACCTGATGTAGCCAAAACAATTAATGACTATGAGTCACGTGCACGAAATAGCGAGTAACATCTAGTAAAAAACAAAATAGCAAATTTTCAAATTAAAATAAAATGCCACTTAAGTGGTTTGTTTTGTATCTTTTAATTATTCCAATTAAGGTTATGCTACTGAGCTAAAATGCAAAATAAAAAATACCTTTGATACTTTTACACAGGCAATACATCATTGATTTCTCTGGTGTCTATGGGCGATGGTTGCCTTTTCCAAACAGGAAAGCCATCTTACACTCTAGACCTTGTCAAAAAGTTAATAATAACGAGCAGAAAGTCAGATGCCATTTTCTCTCCCACTTATCGTCATGAGACTGCTTTGACCCGTGGTTCAATCTCACTGGAGACACTCTTAGTGTAGGCCTCTTCCAAACAGGAAAGCCATCTTACACTCGAGACCCTATCCCAAAGTTAATAATAATGAGCAAAAAGTCAGATGCCATTTTCCCTTCCACTTATCGTCACGAGACTGCTTTGACCCGAGATTCAATCTCACTGGAGACACTCTTAGTGTAAGCTTAAAACGAAAGCAACTTATTCTACGACTGATCACTTTGTTAACCCAAAAAACCCCGGTTTCGCGATAGCGGTCACTTCTTTAATGTAATTTCAATAAAAAGGGCGCCATCTTGTTATCCTATGATTACAAAAAGTGGTAGATTTGTCAACATTTCATAAGCAAATACTATCGGTGCTACCGAAATGGATGCAGAGTTTGTCCGAAATAACTTCATGGTGGGTGCAACGCGAAAGTAAGCGGAGTTTGCAGACCGGTCGCCCGAAGGCCAGCCAGCGATCGCTTTTGTCTAAACCCCCGTCACAGGCTGTAAGCGAACGCGGTGATTACTCTGTTACGTGAAGCGTTAACAAACTAATTAGGTTTTTAAATCTAGTTTTATACATAAAAACAATAGATAGTGGATAGATTTATAAATAACTTGATAGAGAGAATTGTAGTAATGGGTTATAGTTAAACGACTGAACCTTGAAAAATATTTTCGCAATTCACACAACTATACGCCGAGTTTCACAACATTAACTTTGTTATTAACGATAACAACAAGCATAGCTCTCCTGGTAAGAGGTAACCGTCGCCACCGATAATACTACCGCCTTGCAAATTTCTACCGCAATACCGTCAATGCGTGTCACTATAGTGTTCCGATTTAGAAGGTAATGTATGTATCCGGTAAATTTATGTGTAACATTACAATACACCACATGGATAGTGACGCACTATTGACAAATTTGGTGTATATCTGCGGTGGTTGTCTTCATCAGGAAAGCCATCTGCTTGTTTGTTTTCTTATAATATAAAAAGTGTGTAATAAATGCAAAAAAAGCAATATATATACACCTGGAACGTAGTGTTAAGTAACCTAAACAATAAAATACATGCATATGTATGTATATGTGTAAATATAGCTATTAAACCGGAATCCCACATTAATGTAATTACAATTTGACGAAGTGGATATATGCTTTGTATTCCCTCGATTTTTGAGAGCTGCCTAACAGATAACAGACGAGCCACTCTTCGTAACGGGCTAGTTTAAAACAACAAGGTAAATATCTCGTTGT
Organism: Apodemia mormo; assembly: GCA_036924255.1. Lineage (NCBI taxonomy): Eukaryota > Metazoa > Arthropoda > Insecta > Lepidoptera > Riodinidae > Apodemia > Apodemia mormo. Next base: position 39,708,314 of record JAUPFN010000001.1, on the reverse strand, counting down.
AATATTGACTTTGAAGCTAGCTCTTTGATATGAAATACGGAACGAAAATATACGCATCTATGTAAATCACTTATTAAATGATTTTTTTTTCGATCTTGCAGCCAGCGCTAACCGTCTTGACAAGAGAGTAAATAATGCACACGTGAAAGCCCATTGCGTAATTTTCATTTTTATCGTTTGGTCTTTTCTCTTGAAAAATAGGCTATCTGTCGGAATCCATAAAAAAAATTTGGGATATTTAAGAGGAGGGTCAACAAATAATTTTCAATAAAAAATATTTTTATATTGTACTTTTGTATTTTATTTTTATTTAATACTTTAGTTGGTAACAAAGTCATAAAGGATTTTTAAATTAATATTGACAGTTTCACCGAGGTCTGATGGTAGTAATGTAATTTTACATTAGCGGAAACTCAATAATTTTCATTATTATGAATTTTCATAATAATGAAAATTATTGAGTTTCCGCCATAAGTTTGTGAATTGTTTCACATCAAAAGGTGCAGAATGCCGCGGCAAAAACGCATACTGCACCACTCCTACCACCGAATCATGCGTATTTTCCTTCCCACTCTCGCACGAGAAATACAACGTCTGTCTCTGTTTTTCAATGAATATTTTTATTTTGAAAGCACTGTTCACATTAGTAAAAAATAGACGTCTTTGTCACAAACCAACTTGAATCGAATCATACACAAAATAAAATATAAGAGTATGTATATATATGTATTTAAGTCGCCTCATTGGTCTAGCAGTACCGGCTTTCGGTTTTCACGACGCTTTAAGGTCCAGAATTTGAATTTCGGGTCGAGCAAATTGTTCTAAATATATTTCCTTATTTCGAGACTTGATAATTGGCTGATTTGGATCATTATATTTTGTCCTAATTAAAATTAACAGGTACTTAATAGGTAGATGGAGACTCTAGTATTCTTGGACATTCTAATCATCAACATTGATACTTACTCGAAAAAATCATTCCCACTGTGTACCCGTTGGCGTACACGGCCTCACACTAAACAGATTCGGCGAAAGAAACACTATCCTTGTATTTTTTTTTCTATTATAATTTTTAATCAATTACATTAATTATCAGAGATTGGTATGAGGAACAATCATTCTCAGTCTTTTTTGTCCCCTAAATAATTTGAAAATTTGATAACCTTTTTACATATTATTTGTGTTTTATTACATTTTTAAAATTATTTATTTTATTTTGTTATAGAAAAAGGAAGAGCTGGTACTGAGGAACCCCCGCCCACAAGTGAGAGCAGTACTCCATATGAGGTCGGATTTGTGCTTTATAAAGCTGTAAGCAATGGGCCAGTGTGAAGTACTGCCTGGCCCTTCTGAGAAGACCCAGCTTTTTTAGGATAATTTGGCTTTGCCATCCAAGTGATCACGGGATTGAACCATGCAAAATATGTCAACTCTCCAATGATTTGAAGACTAGCTGTGGCTGTTAGAGAAGTATTTTCGAGGAAATACGACAAAGCGAGATTTTTTTTAGTAAAGAACGCCCAAATTTGTGTCTTCTTAGGGTTAAAGTAGACAAAGTTTAGTCGAGCCCCCCAAGACTGAGTTTTGAGGCTGTGGAAAGTGGTTATTCGATTACTGACACAAGTTTGTTCCGGTACTCGTTGACGTGGTGTCGAGAAACCCCGCTGCGGCCGGAGTACAAAGCTTCACCCGTAGTGTCATCCACATAGCAATGAATGTTGCTTGATTGCAATGTCATTAATATGCAGAAGAAATAATGTAGGTGATAGCCACACCACCCTGAGGAACACCAGCATTGACGGGTTTAAGTTCAGAGCATGCGCCATCAACAATGACCTTAACGCTTTAATCTGCCAAAAGAACTGGTGATCGAATTGCAGAGTTTCATTAGGAAGTCCATAAAAACGGAGCTTGGGGGGGAAGTGCTTTGTGTTATATCCGATCAAAACCCTTCGCATGTTCAAACTAACTGCCAAAGTCCTCCCTTGTTCTCCACACACTTTGCCCACTGGTGCGTTAGGTAAACTAAAAGATCACCTGCTGAGCGACTCCGACGAAAACCATACAGACGATCATTAATAAGCTGGTGCTGCTCTAGATACCTCAAAAGCTGGCCGTTAATAATGGATTCCATTATTTTGGAGAACAAAGAGGACGGATAGTCGGAGTAGTAAATAGTATAGTAAATAATATAGTCGGACCAGAAAATACTGGAGACTAACAGAACAAACTGTCCCGAACCATTCCGAGGTATCGCGTCCTTGAGAGGTGTCGATGTGTGCGTTGCTTGAATATTACTTGTATGTAGATTGACTTCTCTTAGTTTTTAGTGTTCTATGGTTTAACGGATTTAAACGATCGCTTTTCTTACACATTGAGTGCACAAAAGCTGTCTTACAAGATTTTGGGACAACGCCAGTTGTGTATGAGAGTCAGAAAAGCCCGGTGTCAACTCGGAAGCACACATTTTAGCACGATTGGGGAGATGCCATCAGGCCCACTCGACTTATGGGTATCCAAGGAAATGAGTGCTTTACGCACTGCTGTTTGGAGGAATTAAACCTCGGGCATGGAATTGTCACACTGCGTGATCGCAGGCGGCTTCTTCCCTTGGTCGTCTAGAGTCAAGGTGGCAGCAAAGAGTGAGCCCAAAAGATCTTTGTATTTGTATATTTTGTATTCTTCTTTGTAGCATGGGCCAAAGAGCTATCAGCTCTACACAGAGGTGGAAAGGAGGGCAGACAGAAATTCCCTTGGACAGCTTTTGCAAGACACCAGAACGTACGAGTTCCCGAAGGAATCTCCCTCCAATTCTGCAAATGTGCTCCGATTTTGCTTCAGCGATGGCACTTTTGAAAGACCTAGAAGCAAAAGTTTATTCCTTTCTAATTGCAGCAGTGTTTACATCATGAGACGCTGCTGCAGCAGCCCATGCATGGAAGCACTTCTGCTTAAAGTCATTTTGTAGAGGCGACCAAACCAAGGCCGTGACTTGCCACCGATGGGTACCGCGGTTAACTTAACGGCCTACAGCACCACTTCAGAGAAGCAGTCAGCAACGACATCTGGATCATCCAGTGAAAGTCTATTTGCCTCTATGGGTAGGATGCAAAGATGGACCGCAATCCGTCCCAATCTGCTGACCTGTAGTGACAACCGCGGCGACAGCCTAAAAATGAGGCCGCGATAATCGTTTTACCGGCAATTCACTTCGTATGAAGCAGTGGTTTGAAGAACCTAGCGGAGCAGTAATTGAGCGAGTGATAGATTTAACAGCAGAAGGTCTAAAATTGAAGGTAAATGATCATCCACATCTGGAACACGCGTAGGCAGAGTGAAAAGATCTTCCCGCGTGATCGGTGGTACGTGAACTAAGTCATTCAACATGATGGGCGTTAAAGTAACCAAAGGTCACGATCTCCGCAGAGGGGATCTGCTGTATCACGGAATCTGTATTTTTTTTCTAGTGTTGGTCACGGGCTCCTTTGAAAAATAGGCCAACTGCCGTCCTGCTAGGCAGGTCGTAAAAGGCGACCGATTGGCTATTCAAGTATTACTATCCTGGCTACTAGGTGGTAGAGTTCTGCATTATCTCACCCGGGTCTGATATCACCGCCTTACCTATTTCTGCAACAATAGTGTCAGTGCTTGTCACTGTCATGTTCCGTTTTGAAGGGTAAGGTAGCCGGTAAACTTATGCATGTGGCATTAGACCTCACCACAAGATAGCAACGCACCATTAACATTTTTGGTGTCTATATGCGATGGTTGACTTTTTCCACCAGGAGACTCATCTGCTGGTTTGCTATCTTATGATATAAAAAAATTGTAAATGCTCTACGAGTCGGTTTACTTCGGCATTTCCACTATGAGACCTGTAAAGGCACGCATACGGCCCGTTCACGACCTTGCCACAGTGAGCGGCAGCTTAGCGCGGAGCGGCGGTATAATCAAAATCATACAAATGTTTGTAGCACGCCACGAAATGCCGTTCATAGCGAAATCATGCGCGGTTTTGTCCGAGTGAATCGCTGCAGCGGCGCGAGGTGTGAGGAGCAACGGAAACAAACGTACAAGCCAATGAGTGCGATGCCTCACGCCACGAGTGACGAGACAGAGCGGCACGGACAGCGGCGTGTGAGTGACGTATTCAGCAGCGATTTAAAGAATAAAATATTTTAGACGATTTTTGTAGCGGATATGAACACGGAGGCTTTTATCGCAGAAGTTATTAATCGACCACCAATATGGATGTCGAAACATCCCCAACATAAATATAAAAATGTTATTAAAAGATTGTGCGAAGAAATAAAAGAATGTTTTCCAGAATTTAATGATAAGTTTAATTTCAATTACCTACTATATAAATAAAAGTTTAAAACATAGATGCCAATATGTAATGTAGTTGGTTGATAAGTTTTGTATTTGTATTTATCATAAGTCTGTTCTATTTTCTGAAATCTTCGTATAAATCACGGAATTCACCATTTCAATATCGATTCCTATTCAATTCATGTACTCCTTCCCTCATATTAAGAAATGTCTTCTTTAAAAATATTTATAATTCATATCTTCTTTAAAAAATGTGCTGCTTTCAAAACAAAGAAGGGATATTTTAGATAACGCCATACTATTGGGCACTTTCTGAATACGTCCACCTTAGCTGCTGCCGCTAATCGCTACTGACTCTGAAGTTACGTGGCGTGTCAACGCTTCCCCGCCCTGTTCGCTGCACCGCGCGCCGCTAAGACCGAAAGTCGTGAACGGGCCGATAGATGCGTGGATAGTTGTCGCACTCTATGTGTAGCCAGAGGATGGACCAGGAGCCAGCCTGCTAAGGCTGCTGTGACGCCGGGAACATATATCTTGTCTAACGTAAGCACAAACTTTCGTTCGATACAAATTAATGCTCTACTTTGTACCCCGGGTAGGAGATATATGAGGGATCCGCCGGAGAAGATATCTGAGAGTCTCGGTTAAAAAGAGCAAAGCTGGGTTAGTAGTCTCAAGGTGGTAGTGGACGGCATTTAAATTAGAATGGAGACCCCTATTATTAATAAAGTCCACGTGGAGTGTAGCAGGGGGTGCATTTAGTTTTTTGCTCCGTTTGCCCCGAGCAGCAAAGTGTGTGAAGGCAATTTTGCGCCCCCCCCCCCCACCAGAGTACGCAGGGCAGCCTGCACATCCATGCTCAGGTTCATTACAAACTCCTGAACATGGATGTCCAGAGAGGGATTCTCTACCGTTTACGCTGGTGGTACCCCCCTGGGGTAAACAACTACCTTAGTTGCTTCCATAGTATTAGGGGGAGGGAGGAAAGGGTCTCCGAGAACCTCCCTAACCAGACGAAACGCAACAGCGAAGCTGTGACTTTACGTTGGTTTTAAGTGAGGTAGCGGTATTGCCCCATTCAACAGAAGCAGGGCACTACCACTTTATTTATTGATTAACTGCGCCGGCGGAATAATTTCTAAAAAAGAAGATTATCTCACCAACGGGCGATGGGGTCGTTACGTCCCGACGCTGGCAATTTATCGGTAAATCTATTATACCTGCGGGAATATTATTGTAAAAGCGTATACACTGCCCCACAATAAATGAGGACTGCCCCATAAATTATTATGTGAAGACGAGATGCATGCGCTTCGAGATTGTTTTTGTTCCTTGTATTCACCGAATGACATGAGCATTGTTCTTACGTGAATACTTTTACGAACGTACGTTACAATTTCAAATATTATATTTTGATGTTATAGTAAGAATATTGATCTATTTGAATTTTTCTTTTACGGAAACTCTTTGATCAATATTGTAAATTGCCCTTTAAATACTACACGTATTTGCTGAGCACTCTTCAAAGCGTTACTTGTTGATTACTGAAAAAGAAATCTCAAATATAGCTTTATAAGGCACGGCCTTCTTAAATCACGTAGACATTGGTAACAATCACTCTCGACTCAATTTACTCTATAAAACTGAAAACCAGTATAACAAACATCAAATAAGGCAATCTGGACACAAATAAATAAAACCAGTATAGCGGTTATCTTCCGTCATAACATTTTTGTATATACCACTTGATAAATTAGTATTATAAAATAATGATATCATCAGCTTTAAAATCGATGATTAAATCATTAACTTAGTAATAATGTCAACCTGAAATTAAAAAAATAAGAAATAAAAAATATTGAGGCCTTTCCAAATAAAGAAGAATACCTATTCAAGTCTATATCGTTTTAATAACATTAATATATTGATGTTAAATATTTTCTAAATTATCTAATGTTATAAAGAGGTAGGTTTGCTGCCTGACACGAACAAAGTCACGGGCATCACCTAAAAAGTAGCCTGACAAACTCACGAGCATTGTATAAAAATTCCCACGTACAAAGTCACAAGTCACTAGCTGAAAAGTAGTCCCATGATTAAAGTCACAGGAATTAAATAAATTTTAATAAGCATGTACAAATGTAGAGTAACATGAAAGCCCGGAGCGTTGCCGTTGGACCGAGATCGTGACAAACCCTTGCGTTCAAACACGAGTTCCGGTATCGATAAAACAACCTCGAAACTGTAGAAGGCAGCTTACAAATATTATCAATTTTCCACATATACGTAAAATAAAAAATAAATTAATCAATATTTTATACAAAAAAAACCCTTGTACTGTTTCGCAATAAAGTTATTGTGAAATAGTGCAAATGTTTTTAATATAAAATATTGAATGAAAATGGAGTTTCACCAAGTGCCAACGACAGCAAAAACAAAGTTCGTGGAACTTTCGAGTTGAAAATTTGTCGGTTAGCTGGTGATGGTGATATCCATCGCCACATTCAACCAACGTGATAACGGCTATCGCTTGCTACTCACGATAATCGGGACTGACAGCTTAAATGAACATCCGAGGTATAGGAGTGTTAATACAACACCAATAGTCTCTGAACTTCTACAGTGACCTCAGTATTCAAGGATAGCACCGAAAAACATCAAAAACACTTCCCCAACCCGAGGATCGAATTCGCGGCCTCGTGATTTAACCCCGCATTGCCAACCAAATAACCATATTAATGACTTTATTATCTTTTATTAATAAAGTTTATTACCCGATTTTTAATCTCTCTTATGAAAGAATACACTCTGTACAGCCCGCCTCTATTACTATAAACATAAACGACAGGCTTAATACCTACAGCTAACTCAGGAATCGTTACGCATAATTCATAAATAACACTTTAGATTTTACAGACGTCAATAGTCAGGCTACATCTTACTACTAAAAAACTATTAAACTATTTGCAATCACAAGTGATTACACTTTATTGGTCTAACTAAAACATACCGCTCGCCATGTTGGTCGAGTGGTGACGACTCTGACTACGCAATCAATGACGGAGATAAACTTATGTGATTAGCTTAGATTCATCCCTGTCACATCGTTTTTTTTTGGATCCTTCTATGTATGTCTTTGACTACGAACTATTATCACAAACAAATGGTTGTGATAATAGTTCGTAGTTGTTCGCAATTGAATTGCTTACGTTAGGAGTTCTTTTCCTATTTTTATACTTATTATTTTATCATCAAGTATCAATGATATAATAAAATAAACCCAAGATGCACAGTCTCGAACAAAACTGACACTCAAAACCGTCCCTGATTTCACATAAGTAGTTATAGATATGGCAAAAACATATGTTTTGCGTATCCAATCTTAAGCGCAAGTTTTATGGTTGTTTTTAAAAAGCAATGTACAAAAAGTAATTAAACTGACAGTGTTGCGATCGACGCGATTCTATTTGAAATGAGTGCATAACTTAAAATTGTGCGCTCATTTTTAGAGGACGTTTTTAAGACACTGCGCATCTTGGGTTTTTATATCAATGGCAAGTATTAATGAATTTAATCGAAATATTGAGTCGAGTATGAAGGGTAAACTAAATATCTAATACATGTAGGTATCTCGAGTACCAAGTTATTGTTATTATATGTTTGAACCATGGGGCTCGGGTTCGATTCTCGACAGGGACAAACATTTGTGTAATGGGCATAGATGTTTGTATTTCTGGGCTTTAGTGTTTATTATTTACGTAGCAGTATTAATATATGTATTTATATGTATTATTATCGTTGAGTAACACCCATAAAACAAGCAAATAATTTTCTTACTTTAGGGTTGGATTAATTCGTGTGATTTGTCCAGCAATATTTATTTTATTTATTTACAAATACAAGGCGCTTTTCTCGTAGTTAGTACAAATCGTAATATATTTGTCTTAGGTCAGTATTTTCATTTGTTAATATTACAGCTAAAATATTCTACTTTTACGTATTGGCACGCGTTATAGTTACTTAATGCTGTTGAGAAATGTAAAATTTCAGTGTAACTTGTGTAATGAGAATTTCATTATTTCTTTCCACACGTTAATCGTTATAGTATTTATTAATCTATTTGTAAATGTTGCACGCATATTTTGCAGGACTTGCTTTACTAGTTACTATTCAAACCTAAATCAGCTCAAATATGTAAGGAGCGTTTTGTTAAGGTTTGTATCTCCTTTACTTCAAAAGTACCGGTTTACTTATGGAATAAAATATAAGGGTTTTCAGTCAATAAACCGGTTTATAGAACTTAAAAAAAACGATGTCTACTGCCTCCAATTTTCTGCGGCACTGTGCGTAACGTATTTTTCGTAGTTTTGACTTAAACCGGTTTTAATTTAGGTATTAAGCGTTCTCATCTCTGATACGCTCCGGGCGAAACCTTTAATAAAAACAGCTAAAAATCTATATTAACTGGTATTCCTTAAAACGGTTTTAAGCGCTGATGTGTTGTTATAGATACTGCATTACGGCTTAAGCAGTGTAGCTTTGCTTCCTCTATCTTCATGATCCTCTTCATACACTTGTTATAAACACTCTTAACATCATTTTGCGATAGCCATAGCACTCAATCAATTTGATTATGATGAGTTAGCTTCCCTTCCATAAATTCAAATTGTGTATCAGATAATTAACATTTCATTTGCCATTCTTTTTACGTGACAGAATTTAATAGATAGTATGGACTGATTCGACACTTTCAATCCCAACCTATCCAATATGTCATGTATTTTGTAATGGCAGTGTGTCAATTCAGGATTCGATTTTACACTACATATTTTCCATAGTTTCTCATTTTAACCACGTTAAGCGTACTTTATTGCCCTTTCTGTTTACCAACTCTTACTTATGTATAACCGATTTGAGATAGGTGTAGGATTACGTAGAGCAAGATAGGTATTTTGTCTAGGTTAAAGCAATATTTAAATTTGAACAACACCGTTATAATTCTATTGGTAATTAAAAGTCTTTTAGGATATGTATTTAAACTTGTTTTTTTTTTCGTGTCAGATATCCCAAAAACAACTTTGTGATGGATCCAAATAACGAGTCCAAGCCTCGTGAATTGAGTATTAGTTTATTTATTGGTCTCACCCAGGTATATGGTACCACCGCTTTACCTATTCCTACCGCAATAGTGTCAATGCTTGTCAGTGTTGTGTTCTAGTTTGGAGAGTTAGTTATCCGGTAGATTTTTGCATATGGCATTACCATCCGCATCACGGTTAGCAACGCATCATTAACATCTTTGGTGTCTCGTTCCACCCATCTGTTTGTTTGCTTTTTTAATTTTATAAAAATAAATTATACATTTTTGTGATTGACCCGGCAAACGTTGTTTTGCCTTTTACTACTACTACTACTACTCTTATTTTTTTTTGTATATACGTTCCCGGGACTTCAACAATGAATTAAAAACCAAAATTAGCTAAATCGATTCAGCCGTTCTCGAGTTTTAGCGAGACTAACGAACAGCAATTGATTTTTATATATAAGAAGAAGATAAGTATAGGACTAATTTCTATTTTGTACATTTTTTAAATGTTTATAAATAGTTTAAATCAATGAGCTTAGTAACATATAATATCATTGGTTTAAATAAACAAAATGTATCTTAGTAGGATTTATATGACATTCAACCTGCTTTGCTTTGCTATTTACTTACTCGAATCAAAGTCTCAAACGAAGTAGACTGCTCAAGCCGCGAAACTAACTAGTTATAAAGTAAGTTTGCAAGATTTTTTAAAGATAATAAGAGATTTGGTAACATCAAGTTTTAATGTTGTATTATGTACCTGCATAACCTCTCGTGTGAGAATTCAAGTAAAACTTTTACTCTAAACAGATTCACAATAAAACTTTTACCACTGTACAGCATTCAATATTTATTAACACTAACGATCGCCTGTAGTCGAAATTCGACCATAGTATAAACATTTTTTTTAAAAGTTTAATTGACTTTAGCCGTAAAGAAAACTGTATACATTTGTTTATATTATCATGTATGTCACATGAATGTCGTGTGTGTAATGTTTATTTTTATTAACTTAATGTATTTGTAATGAATTTTATTAAAAAAATATTAGGTTTTTGCAGTCCTCTGTAATGTCAACTTTAACTGTGCCAAATTCATACTCTTCAGTTCACGCAATTATTATAATGATTTCATTATGAATTATATGAATTATTATAATGAAATGAAAGATTATAATGAGAACAAAATTATTTGTTTGTGTTTAATTAATTCTACAAATATGTAGTCTATCGATATAAAAAAATTTTTCGTTATAAGCATATTAACTAACTGACATCAACATGTGTCAGCTATGATATGCCATTTTTTATTATTACTCATCAGATAGTAAGAAAGTTGAAGACTCTTCTAATAGAAAAAGAAACCATCGCTTATAGACACCAAAGACGTTAATAGTGCGTTGCTATCCGTGAGGCGGGATGGCCATGCAATATGCATGTGTCAAACGGCTACCTTACCCTTCAAACCAGAATACAACAATAACAAGCATTGACGCTATTGCAGCAGGAATAGGTAAGACGGTGGTACCAAATACCCGGACGAGACGTTGCGGAACTCTAACATCTAGTAGTCACGATGGTAATGTCACATATAGCCAATGGGATGCCTTTGCGACGGCAAAACGGTAGTTAGTCTATTATTTAAAAGAGCCCGGGCTCTTGCTCTTGTTCCGGTCCAACACTAGGGAACATGTTACTCTACTCGCGAGCGAAGCGGCGTTGGTCTATTAGTTTGAATATAAAGGAGAAACTGAAGTCATAGTTTATATATTACTAATATGTAAGTCTGTGTATAGGGGATCGTCGACCTTAGCACAGACCATACACCGTGAGAGGTCATGGGATCGAAACCAGTTCACTCATAAACGCTCGTGTTTTCGACTTTATCGCGGAAATTTTATTCTGACCGCTTTGATTTAGATTTATTAATACGAAGTTAAGAAGACAAAAAACAACTTGCATATTAATTAGCTTGTATAAATGAGTAGATTCTAAACGCGTCTTTATTTTCGAATACAGTTAAGCCACTAGAGTTCCCTCTCTTGGCTTTATATAGGTCTATGTATATTTATTTCTTTTTTTAGTCTAAGAACAAATTCTGTAGTGAAACGAAACTTTTATGAATTGACTTTTTATTAGTAAAGTAATATTGTCTGTAAGTGTTCAATGTATACAAAAAACAAGCCCGCTGTGTTCTTCCGCCGGATCTGCGCTGTATGTGGTCGGTAGTTAGTAAAAAGATGTCATCTGTCAAAAGGACCTTGCATGTACAAACATTATGGACTGTACCTGTAACGCTTTATGAAGATTCTACAATTTACGATAAGCAAAATAAAAATAAAATTTTTTTCGTTCAAATATCCCAAGGAGTCTGCAGTGTCATATATTGATGTATTGTTGTACTTACCGTCTGTTTGTCTTATCATAATATAATATTATGGAGTCAAATACTGATATTAGATACGATATAGGCTAATCCATTGACGCGTGAACCCACGAAGAGAAACTGCATATTGATATAATATCGTGGTGAATCCAACACTGAGCTAATTATATTTTTCAAAATTTGAAAGCTCGTTCAGAACGATTTTCCAGACTTGAAATTCAAACCCAAGACGTCACTAATCTATGTCGAGGTCATCGTCGTTCAACCAATTATGCATATGTTATTTATAACAAGATATCTTAATGTAATACCTTATATTTACTTTCAAAAATCGCCACTTGGTAAAACTGCATTACTCACATTTTACTCATTATTAAAAATATACTTGACCTTCTTTTAATTAAATATTAATACGTGAGGAAAAACTTTGGCTCCTAAGACAAGTGCGCGGACGGTAGAGTTGAGATCCGCGTGTAAAGCTGTAGCGGTTCAAGCAATCTACAAACGCTACCAGAAAAAATAATAAAAAATAGAAACAAATGAAATTCAAAACTAAAATCCTGATATCACAATTATTTATCTTGCACACAGTAGGTATATACAAGTTTCAACGCTTCTAAAACGGACTTCGGTCCCCAGGCAGTACACCTTGCCTGGCTGGGAAGATCTTCCTTTTCCCCTTCCTTGTCCTTGTGTGACGTTATCAACCTTCACAGTTATGACGTCATTTTGACAATAGTTGGCCCGCTGGTTCCATCACTATGATATTTCAGCGGTACGAACCAGTGGCGCCACAAAACTAGCAAGCTTAAATGATTACAACTATTTACTGATAAATATGTGTAATAATTTCTAATAGAGGTGTTACTTGTTATATAATTGGTACATCGTAAAGATAAAACACATAACATTGTTATGTACATAATATTGCTAGGATTTATTACGTTATTCATCGTGGAGGTAATTTATTATTAAAAATTATTTCGTAAATAGTAAAATTTTCAAGCTTCTTTCAAAACCAATTATAATAATCTAATTAAATTTTTGTTACGAATATAACAAAGATATGCTGGAGAAAGTACAGAAATTGATGTAGCCCCAAAATAGGGAAGCGAAATATTTGCCTACGTTATGGATGGAGTCAATGATACTATTTTTTATCATTACATACAAAACAAGTCAATAGTTTTCCTGGTAGAAAGAGAAACCGTCACCTATAGATACTAAACGCTTTGCTATCCGTGTGGCAGGATGGCAATGAAATTTACGTACCGGCATTAATTAATGCACAGTACTCGCGCATTAATGTACCGGCTACCATTCTCTCCAGACCGGAACATGACAGTCACAAGCATTGATGCTATTGTGGCAAGAATAGGTGAGACGGTGGTTCCACATACCAGGGTACATATATAAATACTAAAAAAAGGTTTCTCCAATAACAAAAATTTTTATCTCGTTTAATGCCACGACAAACGTTTCCTCTTTGCGGCGCTTCGAATAAATGAATGAAAAAATAAATGTTTATTAAATAATAAATACTGTCACGAGTCATGTACCTTTGGTACACCAGATACACTCACCATCAACCATCATAATTATATTACCAGGGCCGCATTTACCCAATCAAAATAAAAAATGTTTTATTTAAAAAATCCTTTACAGGCACTTTTGACGAGTCGACATTTTAAAAGCTACTACCACATCCACAATCTTTACTTCGGTAAGTTACTACCACCGATATTTGATTAATTACTTACATTATGTTTGTTACTATGGTCCTAGAAATCTAGATTTATAATTTCTAGGAGATTATAAAAGGAATAGATATAAGTTGAGTTCATCAACTGTAAGAATTAAATAAAGTATTCTATGTAGATACGAAGTTACACCAGTTGCGACCCTAACGTTAAAGCTTAGAAGTTTCATTTTTATTACCTGCCCGCTTTGGATAATGCCTATGTGTGATGTATCTACCTAGCCCGCTGCTTTTTAAAAGTTTCTCGTGACTCCCAAAGGAAAAAAATATTTTTACGGAATAAAAAATAACCTATGTGTTATTACAGGTCATCGTTTATTTGTGTGCCTTCATCCAAATCGGTCGAGACGTTTTTGCATGATTGAGTAATAAACACAGCCAAACATACAAACTTTCGTATTTATAATATAATTATATAAATTAATGTTGCACGCTACGAAAAACATTAACTTGTCGCAGAAATAAGTAAATTGCTTAAGTAGACAAACCGATATGACCTTTAGAAGTCATCTATATTCTGATTTTTATGCATTACACTACAGATACATTTAATTTGTGCATAGGTAATCATTATTGCTCTAGATGTTATTACAATAACACAAATAAAACAATAAGGTAAGTCTTAACGAAGTGTTAAATTCGATATAATTACAGCGACATCTCATGGTTGATAGACGAAATTACTAAATAAAAGTGATTATTATCTCCTTTGAATTATTATTTCGAATGATGTGTCCAACCCGGTAGCAAGAAAAGTCTTTAAAGATGAGAAAACTGGTCGACAAAACTTTATTACGCTGCTTACTCTAAGCGGCATGGCATCATCTGGTTTGGGTACGAAACAGGCAAGAAACTATGTGACTGTGAGTCCGAGTTCTATTTGATAAGCTTATTGCAATCAATCTTGCGAAAACAACTTAAATTCAGCGTAAAAATCTAATCATAGTGAATTAAAAATTGGGTTCACTACAGGATCAGAAGCTTAACTTCTGATCATGTAGTGAACCCGAGTAAAACAATTACTTTAGAGAATAAAAAATGTAAATAAATACCTTCCAACATTTTATTAAACATGAAGGGGAAGGTAGTAGTAATAATAATACATTTAAGCTTAGCTGTAGATATTAATTACCATCTTATTTCGTGATAAGTGGCAAGTCTGTTAAAATTTGGCCAAAATTCCAGTCTTGGGGAATTTAAGATTGCCTAAGCCTAATTGGCATTCAAACCTTATATTTCTGCATCTTTACTGACATCTGTATTACCTATTCGATTTATGTTGTGAAGTTATAAGATCGTTATTTTAATGAAAAAATAATCTTTGTCTATAAAAATATTACTATATTTCACATAAAGCATGTTAAATAATCTGATAATAGTCTAAAGCGTAATATTTTATAAAATTAAGATAATATTAATACACAAATATATCATAATCGCAACTTATGAGCACCAAATTGCCCGGAACATTCGAATACCCGTTGAAGTCTTTTCTTAAGATATTATGTAATGGCCGATTAAAAAATTTACATAGCTATTGAAACAAGAAAGAAGCGAAATCAACGATACCGAAATCAATCAAACTTTTGGATGTTACAAAATAAAAAAACACGATTCTAATAATATAAAATATAAATAAATAAATAAATTTGTATAAACATGGCACACCAACAAACATATATGAGCTTTTAGAAAAAATAATTTCTGTAAATAATTATTTTGTAAAAAAAATGTGTAACGATTATTATTATTATTATTAACATATAACAAATAAAAGATTACAAAATTCAGCTTTAAGTTTGTAATAGATTGTTTTAAGGTATTTTACAAACAAAACACTTACCGAATAAAAAAGAAACTAAAAATACTGGCACAAAATCCTTCAAGTTTGTTCCACTAGCACATCCAACAAAAAATTCAAAAATGGAATAGAACGGTAACGGAAATGTTCAAATTCGAAGCGGTTAGGTCCGCGGTGCGCGCGCGAGTGGCAGCCGGTCATGCGCCTGCCTACCGTTGATTGGTAACCCTGCAAAGTTGGAAAGGTACGCAACATGTTGTCATGGTTTTTTTACCTGTTTCCGTATTCTTTGTGCTTTCTGAAGTCAAATTGATTAACGTTTTGACTTTAAACAACGCGCGAACTTATAACAAAGGTGGATTTTAAGGTGTTTGAAAAGCTTTATTTGTAGCTACTAGTTAGTGCCCGCTTCGCACGCCTAAAAGGTATTAAAGGTAAGAAAATTCGCAAGTCCACTGATTTCGTATAATTTTGTTAAAATTTCAAATATTGTTTAAAATTATTGTACCTACAATACAATTGACGTTTTGAAGTTTGTTAGAAGACAGAATACCTCTGCAGCTAGATGGAATCATACTTATGTTAATTCAACGCTTTAATAATTAATTATAATACTAGCTGCAGCGTGAAGCCCGCTGAATTATAAAAGATTTTTTCGAATCCCGCGGGATTTGCCAAAACACTTATAACCTATAATATATAAGAATTAACCTATGTGCTGTTCCGGGTGTGTGCATGTGTGTTAGCTGTGTGCCAAATTTCATTAAAAATCGTTCAGTAGTTTTTGCATGATTAAGTAACAAACATCCATCCATCCATCTATGGATGTTTGATCCATCCAAACACCCATTCATACAAACAGCACTTTCGCATTTATAATATTAATATTAGATTATAGCAGATAAACGACGAAACACATACACATATGAAGAAGGACCAAAGAATAGTCCTTATTTGCTGGTTTCTTATGAGCTATAGAATCCCAGAGAATTGGAAAGGTAAGACTGTGTCACACACATTAAAATATTAACAAATAAAAATACATACAAAAATTATCAAAAACTTAATCTTTATGTATTTTTATTAGGTTGTATTCTTTTCCAAGCGACTTCCCAAGTAGGCGGAGTCAATCAAGTTATAAAATGTGGTATATAAACATCCCCTTACTTCGAATGAACTTGTAAACCTGTCGGCCTAGGTTATCGCATGAATCAGCGATAGCCGTTATACGTCTTAAAATGCAGCAGTAATGTTAATCAACACCAATCTCGCTAGCCGTCAAATCGGTGAAACTTTTTACTTTGTCTAACCCAAAAGGAGTAGGCAAATTAAAAAGTTGGTGACCACTAGGTAATACTTAGTTTATAGTATAACTAGCTCTTGCCTGCGACTTCATCCACGTGGACTTCGTTTACTCCGCACTGCTCCTCCTCTAGAGGTGATAGCATGATAATATGTAGCCTATATGTTGACCCGACCTGTTAGTAATATTCATGCAAAATTTGAAGTAAATCCATGCAGTACTTTTTGAGTTTACCCCGGACATACATACAGACAAACAGACAAACAGACAAGCAGACAAACAGACAAAAAATCTAATAACTATATTTTTGGCTTCGATATCGAATGTAGATCACGCCCCAAGTATTCTTTTAAAAAAATATTCAATGTACAGTTTTGACTTTGTGCGAGTTACTCACGTGGAGAGGGATCCGTATGATTGCCTATGTTTGTTATTGTAGTACCATAAACTAACGTAATGCATTGGTAATCAATAATTTTCTGTATTTTTTAAAAATTTTTGAGGCCAGGAGTTCGGAGGTAAATGTAGGAAATGGAAAATGTGGGATAGTTTTTATCCCGAAAATCCCACGGCATCTGAAATTATGTGGGTTTTATTTAAGAAAATTTTCCTCGCGAACGAAGTCGCGGGTACACCTAGACTTAAAATATATATTTGAGATGCTTACAAAAAAATCTTTCATTTGATATGTTGTTTGTAAGTTTTTACCTTTTTTAATCCCCCTAAAGTGCCCTATGTTTAAAAATCATCTATTTTTTGAGACAAGCGTTTTTGAATTACATTAAATAAATATTTTATATATCAAATTTCAACTTAATTGGTAAAAGATGACGGTCATCGAGGTGACGTCACCATTGTGGAGGATGATGATATCATACAAGGATGAAAAAGAAAGATCTTACCTCTAAGGTGTACTGCTTGGGGATCGAAATCCGTCTTTCGAAAGCGTTGAAACTTTTTATAGAGTGTGACAAAATAAATAATACCAATTAGATACTAATAAGGCAGTTTAGGATTTCGTTAAATTTCCATGTAAGTATTGCAGCGTTGAAAATTGACCACTACAGTCCTCGAGTTTTGGAGAAAATTGTCTGTGCTCGAGAAATAGACCGACCGACACATCAGTGGAAAATATAAATGTTCTGTGTTTGCTTTATCAGTTACGGAACCCTAGAAATTGATACAAAATGCATGTTTCGTTTTCTCAGAGTATATTTCAGTATTGATATTGTCATAAATATACCACAAGCATGAAGAGTACTGTCACTGCATCCTTGGCAACGGTGGGATAATGTTTTTTATCATATAATGTAAACGAAATAAATTGCTTTCCTAATGTAAAGAGATAACCATTTAGGTAATGGTATAAACACCAAAGATTTAAATAATCCCTGTTGCAGGGATGCAATGTAACATAGATAAAATTTACCCGATATCTTACACTTCCCACCAAAATACGACACTGATAAACACTGTCGCTATTGCAGCACGCACTGCCTGGCAAAAAAATTATACTGCTGATAGGAAGAGAATTCTGCAAAGAAAGTTCATGATTCAGAAGGGACATAAATCAATACAGGGATATACAATCAATATCAATCAATAGGCATGTTTGCGGAGAATCGTTATCAATGGTTACAGCAGCACCAGCGAACCTTTTTCCATTAATATCAACCTTCTGAATTCTTTCATTTAAATAAGAAATCAGAAGATCGAGAGCTTTATTTCAAACTTCATAATAGTGTAATTTCCTGATTAAAATGTTATGATCGACACAGTCAAATACCTTAGACATATCACAGAACACTCCAAGTGCATCCTGTGAATTCTCTCAGCTTCATAAACGTTTTTGAGTAATTCAACACCAGCATCTATGGTTGAGCGACCATTTGTAAAACCGAAAACTGCGAACCAGCTCGAATAGTATTCTAGACGTATTGGTGTATCGTTGGGGCTCACAAATACTACAGCATTGGTTAAACCTGCATATATCTCAGGTGACACCAGGACGATTTATATAGTTTTAGTATACTTCGGATCTTAAAATATGAAACTGTACTTTATCTGTCAATCAAACAACATTCGCTAATTTTAGATTTTAAAATTTTCAATTTTAGATTTCCTAACACAAATATGATAGATAACCACGAAATAAAGGATAACCCATGTTTCTGAATTAAATATTATTATTATTAATACGGGCCCAATTCTTTACTGCTACGATTGTAAAAAGCAAGAGATTGCTAATTCATGTCCTAACACCATGACTGTTACATTGGTAGTAGGATTGGTGTCACCGCTTTACCTATTTCCTGTCGCAATAGCGTCAATACTATTGTTGTCACTGTTGTGTTTCTGTTTGAAAGGTAGTCGGTAAACTTATGCATTCCTTCACATGGATCACAATTCTCAACTCATACTTTTTTTTTGGCTGTCTATAGGCAAATGTAGTCACTAAAAACTTTTTTAAACAAAGAAATTTTTTGACACGACTTTCTTTGAATAAAAGGTTTTAAATTTTTATTAGCACGGTATCAGTGGTAAATCACATGTTAGATAGTAACTTCTTCTCATCAAGAGAGCCGTCTTCTTGTTTGCTATCCTATGGTATATAAAAAAACTATCATGAAAGTTTACAATTTCATTCAGCTTCGTTGTAGCCCTCATACCCATTTCTATTGTAATATGATTATGATTTCAGGGCAGGTATGTTGTATATTCTTTAACTAGTAATTACTCGCTACTTTGCTCACGTGACCAAAAACATTACTTCCAAAGGAAAGAGCAGAGCAAAGGCTCTGTCCGGTAAAAGGTAGCCTGTATTACTCCCGGAAAATCAAAATCTCCGAAATCCCGAAAAATTATATCCCTCAAAATCTGATATAATTTTTAAAATTGGGCGAGTAGTTTTTGAATTAAATCGTAACAAACAAACAAGAAATTAAATATTTCCTCTTTATTAGCTTAGAAAAGAGCGTGGGCTCGCACGAGAAAAATTGATTTTCAATCAACTTTCTCCATTCGGATTTATTTTTTTACCTTAGAAATCAGTCATTTATTAACCAATTGTTTAGAAAAGTATATATACTTCCCATTTGGCCCTATATAAGTTAAGTGAAAATCGAAAACAATATTCCAGAGACACCGGAGATTGGCAGTCGGTTGTTGCGATTTTAGAGAGTTAAATTATTTTAAACTAGCTGCTATTCGCGACTTCGTTCGCGTGATCCAATATCATTACTTCCTTTTGCACAGTCGGGTAAAAAACTAGCCTATACCATTTCTGGATAGTGTGGCTTTCTAATGGTAATATAATTTGTAAGATCGGTCCAGTCGTTTTTTTGTTGCAAACATATAAAAATACAAAAATACAATTTTTTCCTTTTCATGATTTTAGTATTATCTATATACTCAGTGCTTCGTAAACCATACGAATGAAATGCTTCATAAATGATAGATTTAATTTATGTAATAAAATCACCTCAATAAGCATTTCTCAACGTTTATCTGTGCGATAACAGTATTGGACGCGTTCGGCACGTACATTTAACGCCTCAAGTTACGATTTCATTTATTGGTGTATGTGTGTAATAACTTGCGTTAATGTATGTCACTGAGTGAATTCATCAAAAAGTTTCAAAATATACATCATAATAAATACGCTGAAATAGACAAGAAGATAAAGTTATATAGTTAAATGCAGAATCAAATTCTAATTTATTTTTTATGTAGTAATTAAAACTAGCGATCACCCCACAGAGACCGAATCGCCTTTAGATCGAAATTTTATCGTAATTTTATTAATGTTATATCAGAATGTCTATAAGACAAATTATGTGATAAATAAGCTATGATTCAAATAAAATCCCCTGCTAAGTTTGACCACACACTTTTACAGTAAGTAAAATGGTAGGTACATATTATTATATGTATGCACGTTAAATGAATGTTGTGTGTAATTTTTATTTTTATTAATTTAATGTACATATTTCTTATGCATATTGTATAAATATGTTAAATTTCTGCGCTCCTTCGCAATGCTAACTTTAACTGTGCCAAATTTCACATACGTTCGCGTAATTGTCATAAAAAGGTGTACAAAGTTATTGCTTCGCGTATGAATTAAAACTAACAATCGCCTGTATCCGAAATTCGACAATAGACTCTTAGAAACAAAAAATCTCTTTTAAGTTTGACAACTGACTTTAGCCGAGAAGAAAATAGTATATACGTCATATTTATTTTTATTAATTTTATGTGTTTCTAATGCATATTATTTATAAGTATTAAACATCTGCAGTCCTTCGTAATGTAAACTTTAATTGTGCAAAATTGCATACTCTACCATTCGCGTAATAGGCGTAAAGGGGGTACAAAGTTTGTCCTTTACGTATTATAGATCTATAGATAACGTGTATTAGTGCCTATTTGAAATAAATTCATATTTTAATATCAAAAAGAGATAAAACTTTTGTATGTTTATATTGAATAAAATTAAAAACCACTGGACTGATAGTAACAATACTATCATTATTATTTTGTTTTAAACAATTGTGCTGTTTCCCGAGCACAAACTATACAATATATTTATTTTTAATTAAATAGCCAACTAGTTTCATATTTTACTGTATCTTCAGGGTTAAAATAAAAAGCGCAGTAAAATGTTAAACCGGTTGGCTATTTAATTAAAAATAAATACATTATATAGTTTGTAATCGTGAAACAGTACAAGTGTTTAAAGTAATAATTATGACGGAGTTTCACCAAGTGCCGACGATAGCGAGTATAAATTATAACAATTCTATCATTCATTAGAATTCAGAAGTAACATAGCATTAGCTGCCTTTTCTTCCGACTGTGGTACAATGCGCTTTTCATAGATAAGTTTATATACTCAAAGGCGCTTTTATTAAAATAACGTCTTAACTTAGCTGGGTTATATTCGAGCGGGTGTTCAGGTAAGATTTGCTGTTATCGCCGGAGAAATACTTGGAATTGCCGCTGATTACGATCCTTGAGGAGCTGGTGTCTTGACACTACAATTGTTCACATTCTTACACTATAATGGAATAGATAAAACAAGTTTTTAGAACTGATATAGTTTACAGTTATGTCAGAAGTAAGCATTTGTAGTATTTTTATTTTAATAATATTAGAACATTTTTATATAGCATGTGTTATTGTAATCTATATATTAATAGGTCAAGCAAAAACTTTTGCACCTTTTTAAGACAATAACACAAACCACAATATAAAAAACTGGCTAAGTGCGAGTCGGACTCGCGCACGATGGGTTCCGTAGTATCACAGCAAAAAAATACGAAAAAATACGTTTATTGTATGGTGTACACCTTAATATTTTTTTTATTTTTAGCATTTGTTGTTATAGCTGCAACGGAAATACATAATTTGTGAAAATTTCAGCTTTCTAGCTATCACGGTTCATGAGATACAGCCTGGTGACAGATAGACAGATGGACAGACGACAGGGGAGGTTTAGTAATAGGGTCACGTTTTATCTTTTAGGTACGGAACCCTAAAAATGTCATAGTCTGTGTGCAAGCGGTGTAGTACGAAATTTACACAATAAATATTTTTTGTGTGTTTGTATGTAAAATCTTAACCGATTTAGAAAATCTTTGACCATTCATAATCTAAACTACCCAACCTTAAACAAGCGTTAATTAATTGTCGATACTGACTAAGAGTTCGTTTAGTTTTAACTTCTCGCTACGTGTACTAAGGAAATTACTGATTTTGCCCCGATTTCCGAAAATCGAGTTTTCACTAGATCTCCACGTTTTGAAGTCATAGGAACCTTTTTTTCAAGATGGCGTCAGTATAGCTGTATGTATGGGTGTGTGTGTGTATGTGTGTGTGTATGTTTGTATGTAAACATTTCATAATTTTTGTACAGCTTGACCGATAGAAACGCAATTGCTGGCATTGGATTGGATTCCGCTCAACTTAGACTTCCTGAAACTTTGAGCCAATTTGATTCAGGAGATTTTAGCAATTTTGTAAAAACCGCCAAATAATTTTTGGTGAAACAGTATTTTTTTTTAAAATATAACTTCCAGCTAAATGTACCGATTGAATAGTCTATAGACATCGAAGATGTTAATGATGCGTTGCTATATGTGACGGGATAGTAATGCCAAAAGCATAAGTTTACCAGCTACCTTACCCCCCAAACCGGAACACAACAGTGAAAAGCACTGACGCTACTACGGCAAGACGGTAGTACTAAGCCTGGGTGAGATATTGCGAGACTATACCACCTCGTAATCATGATAGTTTACATGTTCAGCCAAGTTTTTGCTTCTACGACCTGCCTGACTGAATGGAAGGTGATCTATTCTTCAACAAAGCCACAAACATAGAGAATAAAGCAATTACAAAAAAAAAATGCAAAAACTTTTATCTTTGTATGCAGACATTAGGTACTAAAATCATTTCCTCTTTAACCTGGCCACATCTGGGTAAAAGTCAATGTAACAGCACACTGCGCATTAACATGAAACAAAGCACAGAAAGCTCTTCCGTTATGTACGTAACGTCAACTTTTTGTGAGCTTTTCACTTTATAATATTTTACTAGCTGATCCGCGCAGCTTCGCCCGCGAGTAGATTAGCATGTCGTCAAGATAGATTTTGATACAAATTTAATCCCCTGTTTCAACTCTTTATGGTTTTATTTTTGAAAAAACAAATTAGCCTATGTTGATCCCGGCTCTTCAACTACTTCCATGCCAAATTTCAGCAAAATCGGTCCAGCGGTTTACCCGTGAAAGCGTAACAGACAGACAGACTTTCGCGTTTATAATATTAGTATAGATAGATATCGTTCTGAGTGCTAAGTGTGAGTTTTTATTTTCGCATTCGATCGTGAGCGCGTTTCGAGTTTACTAGGAATTTGTATGTGATTTGTACAGCGCCATCTAGTGGTAAACGTGAGAAACCAGTTTATCACTAGGTGGCGCTGTACAAATCACATACAAATTCCTAGTAAACTCCAAACGCGCTCACGATCGAATGCGAAAAGAAAAACTCACACTTAGCACTCTGATGTAACGAACGGATTACTACAAACAGGACATACAACACTCCTTAGCTTCAAAAAATGTCATCACGCTGCGTAGTTCCTAAGGAGGGAGAGTAAAATTATCCTCGGTAGACATCTTGGTTTCTTTTGTTCTCCAGCTTTTTATCATATGAATTAAAGTTAAAGAGGTAAAAAACTGTAATGGAAGTTGCGAAACTTTACCACTTATTAGTTGTGATGGTAGAGAATTGTTTGGGTCATCGTTCGCCTTTTATAAGTGGCCTGGTAGAATGGCCGATGGTCTTTTCTCAAAGAAAACACCATTGGCATTATCACTGAGTAAATAGACTCCTTTTTCACTCACTAAGTAAAAGGAAGTAATGTGTGTATTTTTTTTTTATATCATAAGATAGCAAACAAACAGATGGGTCTCCTGATGGAGAGTCAACCATCGCTTATAGACACCAAAGATGTTAATGGTGCGTTGCTATCTTGTGGCGAGGTCTAATGCCACATGCATGAGTTTACCGGCTACCTTACCCTCCAAACCGGAACACGACAGCGACAAGCACTGACGCTATTGCGGCAGAAATAGGTAAGGCGGTGGTACCAGACCCGGGTGTATGTGACTTTGTTTGTGTAACCACGAACGAAGTGGCGGGAATGAGCTAGTAATATCGATATAAACAAACAGAGTGCTTGTTTATTTGTGTATAAATATCTAATCAAATCTACCAAGTATCCTGTAATTTGTAAAATAGTAATACAAAGACAAAAATTGCATGTAATAAATAAATAAATTATGCACTTGTACTTTTAATTTATTACAAACTAGCTGTGCCCGCGACTTCGTATGCGTGGGATTTTTTTTCAAAAATGTAGCCTAAGTTGCTCCTTATCACATCAGCTATCTACCAGTGAAAGTCCCGTCAAAATCGGTCCAGCCATTCCAGAGATTAGCCGGAACAAACAGACAGACAGACAGACAGATGGACAGACAGACAGACAAAAATCGTAAAAATTGTTATTTTGGTATGTGTACCGTGTGTACATGCATATGCATTTAGCTAAAACCGGTTATTTTAATATTACAAACAGACACTCCAATTTTATTTATTCGTGTATAGATAAAAACACAATTGTAAATCAAGTAATATTTTATACTGTAGAATATTACGTCATGAAGGTGCCTTAAAAAGCGAAATCTGTCGATTAATTTGCAATAAATAGGTATGTGTATATTACTGAATTATAGTACAAGTACATTATTTACTGGTTGTAGTTACAACCAGTAACTGGTTGTAGTTACAACCAGTAACTAATAATGAAATTTAACCAAGTGCTGATGGCTGGAAGTGTGAAAAATGGTATTTGCATTCGAGTTTAATAAACTCGTACGCGCGTGAAATCAGAAAGTTGTCATATGAAGACAAGTGAAAAGGTCAAGACAGGAAGTGGGATCGAGTAAGTGGGGCGCGCACTGGACTGAGACGACTCCCCTTATGTCAGCGATTCGACAGATTTATCATAACTAAGTATGTAAGTTGTTATATTGAAAACTAGCTGTTGCCCACGACTTCGTCCGCGCGGACTTCGTTTGCTCTGCACAGCTCCTCCCCGTAGGTGATAGCGTGATAATATGTAGCCTATATGTTGACCCGACCTGTTAGTAATATTCATGCAAAATTTGAAGTAAATCCATGCAGTAGTTTTTGAGTTTACCCTGGACATACATACAGACAAACAGACAAACAGGCAAACAGACAAACAGACAAAAATTCTAAAAACTATATTTTTGGCTTCGATTTCGATTGTAGATTACGCCCCAAGTATTCTTTTAAAAAAATATTCAATGTACAGTTTTGACTTTCCTACAATTTTATTATATGTATATAGATAGTAATTTAAACTAATAAAACTTTTTTAATATTGTAAGACAGCAAACAAAGAGATGGCAAGACAGGGAAAAACGCAATATTTTTTTAAATCATAAGATAGCTATGATAGATAGTATATGGCTTTCATTATAGAAAGAGAAAATAACGCACCATTAACATATTTGTTGTCTATAACCACGGCAAGACTGCGAAACTCTATCAACAATCTAATAACCGACTTCTAACCTCATGTATTACGGGAATTTTGAATCAGTTCTTCCACGTAAGGAACTAAACGAGATTTAAAATTTCAATTTCAGATTATTCAGGATAAAAAAGGATGGGATTAATTGCTCATACCAACATCTGATAATGATTGTAGTTGATCAAAAATTGTAATTAAGGAAAAGAAGGCCGGAATTTCTTCTCGCCCGGATCTGTTCAGTATGAGGGTACACTTCGATCCGGTAGTAGCTATAAAATTGTCAACACGTCAAAAGCTTTTTTTATATCATAGAATAACAAAGAAGCTCTTGATTTTTTTTATTTCAGTCAAATTTTAAATCTTGATCGTAGGAGACAACCATCACATATATGAATGGTAAGTTGCTATATATATATATATATATATATATATATATATATATATATATATATTTATTATTTGAAAAATGGAATTTTACCCGATAAACACCCATATTCATAATATCTATATTAATGTATATAAATATTATAAATGCGAAAGTTTGGATGTTTGGATGAACGTTTGTTACTCAATCACGCAAAAACTACTGACGGATTTGAATGAAATTTGGCACACAGGTAGAATATGACCTGGAATAGCACATAGGCTACTTTTTATTCCGGAAAAATTTACCAAAAACTTATAATGCAGCGGGCTGCACGCTGCAGCTAGTAAATAATATATAAACATCCAAGTCGATATCCTTAATTTTCTCACGTTGCATATCTGGTATACGTATATCAATCGCACTTAACTAGCATATGTGTGATGAGCATAAATGTTTGTATTTCCGGGTTTGGGTGTTTATTAAATATATTCTAGTATTTATATATGTATTTCTATGTATTAGTATCGTTGACTAGCACCCATAACACAAGCAAATAATTTGCTTACTTTGGGGTTAGATCAGTAAGTGTAATTTGTCCCGTGAATATTATTATTATCATTATTATTATTACCTACCCAAATTACTTTTACAATTATTTAAATTTTTTTTCATATATGAATAAGATTTCAGTCATTATTACCGAATGTAAATTAATGAACGAATAAACACAAGATTATTCGATCATTCATATACATTCGTTTTACAACTGCTGATGCAACAAATGGGACCAGTATAGACTATTCTTACGAAAAAAATATCAAGTATTGATTGAGTGTAAAGACTCAATGAAATGGGGCTCACACTATTGTGTTTACCTGAGACGGCAGTCGTGAATGAAAGGATGTGGTGAGAATCCTATCGCACGAAGATATCACGAGGTTGGCATTTCAATTGTTGCGCTCTGTTTCCTCTAACATCAACAGTATAGTGTAATCAAACATGTCGCATTTGTAATTCGTTTTGCCATTCATTAATCAAAAACTTTTTTCTCATAATACCGAATAAAAGGGCGGCAAGTGTTGAAGACGCGGTACCTTTCTTTGCTTCTTTTCGCTATACAGTAAGAAACAAAAACCCTGTCCGATTGCCAGACATTGCTTAGTAGTGTAATACAAAAATATTTTTTTAACTTCTCGATAGTAGTACAAGAAAGTTTCTAATTTTGCCCGGATTATCGAAA
The DNA here is from genome assembly GCA_036924255.1 of Apodemia mormo. NCBI lineage: Eukaryota > Metazoa > Arthropoda > Insecta > Lepidoptera > Riodinidae > Apodemia > Apodemia mormo. The sequence goes on along the minus strand of JAUPFN010000001.1, from coordinate 39,680,915 downwards.
ATCGAGATTTCACCTAGTAGAGTTTTAGGTCCTAGGAACCTTTTCCGATTATTTTCATGATGACGATGACGTGTGTATGCATAAAAATCTCATAACTTTTGGCAAGATTGATTGAAACGCGGTTGGTGGCTAAAAATCTGGATCGGAATTTGAGAAATTTTAGAAAATCCTAAATCAATTACAAATCCTAAAAAAGAGTTTTTTTTTACTTTCAGATTAATGTACCGATTGTATACAAAATCTAATCGGGTAATCCGTTCGGGAATCATGGTTGAGATATGTAATGTTTTTGTACTAAAAAAACTACGTCGAATGCCGTTTCAAAAATCAAACTCAAACCAAGTTTTCAAAAGTTACGGCTTTTCAAATATTAAAATTATGACAAACTTATTTCATATTGAAAAACCTTTTAGACTAATATACCGATTGATTTCAAAATCTTATTATCTCTTCTACTTAAAAAATTACGTCATTACCTTGAAATCGGGTCAAAATCGGCCCATTCGTTCGGGATTTATAAACGGCGAAAATTATGAAAATATATATATTTTTTAAATTTATTCCACATTTTTCAACCTATCAATTTTGTAGATAATAAAACATTTTAAAGTTTGAAAATTGCTTATGTTTTAGAAAATTGAAGAATAAATATAAGCATTTTAAAATAACTTAAAAATAAAATGGAACTTAGCATCTATGTTGCCAAGGCACAATTAACATCTTTCTGAATAAGCAACTAATTGTTTTCTCTACTATAACAACAAACGGTTGACCCTGTGGGATATCCCTGAAACTTCCCGCTAAATCTAGCTGAAAAGGGTAAAAACTATGACCATAGATTTTTTTCAGTTCAAACATCTATTTTGTTAGAAATGGCAGTATATTGATTTTTGAAAAGCTGTATATTTTGGAAAAGATAATCGATTTGGATCTTTCTAATGGCAATCAACTCAATTTTTGAGATCTAGAACATTGCTTTGGCTAAATAACCGATGGGTTGAAAAATTTCGAAGCAATGTCAAAAAACTTTTTTTTTAATTTTCGTCATTGATAAATCACAAATTAACCAATTTTGATGTTATTAACATACATCACGATCCCTGCAGGCTTGTCTTGCTTCCTCCACATTCATCACTGTCTTTATACACACACACACACCCGTTGCGAAGACTCTTAACACCACCTTCGGACAGTACTCGATCAATCTGATCATGGTATGTCAGACTTGATCTTCCCCGGTACCTACATCCTTCCACATTCGCATTGTATATCTGTTTTGTTAACCTTTCATCTACAACGTAATTTTAATATTTAAAAAGCTGTAACTTTTGAAAATTAGATTCGATTTTGTTTTATGAAATGGCATTCGATGTAGTTTTTTCGGTACTAAAATATCGTAGAATACCGAAAAATGATTGGTTGAAAAATTTCGAAGTTAGGTCGGAAAACACTTGTTTTGAGAAGCTGAATCACCTTTAGGGGCTGAATCACCTTCGTCCCTAGGAGAACATCCACAGGAATTCAGTATCCCTACACGTGGCCCCTGGGTGGTGCTAATCAGGTGAATACATGAAGTACTGTTCTCACTTCTGGGCCGGAGCTCCTCGGTACCAGCTTCTTCCTCTTGATCGCATTCAACGTAGAGCGGTTTGAATCGGTGAACCAGTCTTTTTCTAATCGGCTTGAATCGTTGGCGTTACGCAGAGATATAGGTTCGCTCTGCATCTTTTACCGTATTTATCATGGGATGTGTTCCGACGAGTTATTCGGATTAATTCCTACCGCTAAATTTCATCATCAGACATCGCGTCAAAATTTAAAGTTCCATCCTCACCACCTCGATGTCTGGAAATCCACAACCATGCGCTTTTGTCGGCATTTTTTGCCTCGAACTACTCCTTTGTGGAATCAATTACCCGCGGGGGTGTTTCCGAACAGAGACGATTTGGGGATCTTCAAGAAACGAGCTTATTCATTCTTTAAAGGCCGGTAACGCAGTTGCAAGACCCCCGGTATTGCAGATGTTCATGGACGGCGGTGGTCACTTACCATCAGGTGCACCTCCTGCTCATTTGCCCCTTCTACTATAAAAAAACCTATCACATTATAGGACTGACGGCCGGTTTTTAATAAGTTGCTTGTTAAAATTAAGTTCCGTTTCAGAAACCGGCTGTAAGTATCTTCGGATAATCGTGGGTGCACTGGTTGTACCTCTAGCTACCCCTTCGAGGATATTTTCTTCTAATTCCTTGTCTTCTAATTCCTTGATTTTAAAAATTCTTTTGTCTTAGCAAGCTACATAGTTCAGAAGTGACATATGCTCCTTTTTACCCGACTGATCAAAGGAAAGTATTGATTTTTAGTAATACTAACGAAGTTGCGAGCAACTTTTAGTTTCTTATAAGGATAGCGTTCATTTTATTTAGATACGTACCGACAGGAACGAGAAAATAGACGAGGAAACTCGGCGCTCGCGCTACTGTGACTGTGCTCCCTGCCTTCCTGTTTCTCATTACACTGTCCGATCGTCAAGTCAGCAGGGAGTTCAGGAGATCGGAGCCACTCGATCGCCTTACCTAGGGACCTTAACTCCCCGTTTCATATTACACCCACCCTATCCCTGTCAACTGGGCCCATGAATCCGGGATTTGAGTATGTATTGCAGTTTAATAAGCGGCGTTCTGAGTAGGAGACAGAGTGCCCGCGGACCCAAGGCATGGTTTTTTTTATAAGACACCAAACAAGCAGATGGCTCCCCTGCTGGAAAGAAACAACCGTCGCGTATAGACACCAAAGATGTTAGTGGTATATTGCTATCCTTGAGGCGGGGTCTTACTGCCACATGCTCAAGTTTACCGGTTACCTTTCCCTCTAAACCAGAACACGATAGCGGCAAGCAATGAAGCCATTGCGGCAGGAATAGGTAGAGACAATATAGAACTGTACCATCTAGTAGCCACGACGGTAGTGACTCATATAGCCAATCACTTGCCTCTTACGAACTGCCTGGTAGAATGGCAGATGGTCTATTCTTCAAAGGGAGCCCGGACCAACACATGGACCAAATCGCATAATGTAAACCATACTAACGTTATAAATGTGAAAGTATGTCTGTCTGTCTGTCTCTTCTTCACAATTAAACTACTGAACCGATTTGGATGAAATTTGGCACAGATATAGTTTGAAACCCAAGAAAGGACATAGGATAGTTTTTATCCCGGCAGTCCCACGGGAACGGGAACTATGCGGGTTTTATTTTAGAAAATTTTTCATGCGAACGAAGTCGCGGGTACAGCTAGTAGGTGCTAGAAGGCAAGAAACCAGACGGTCTATTCTCTGGCTAGATCAAAACGTAGAAAAGATTACAAACTTTTGCTAAAATCTGTGTACTTGTACGTCCATCCATACTAATATTATATAAATGTGAAAAACTGTCTGTCTGTTACGCTTTCATGGCTAAACCGCTGAACCGATTTTCATAAATTTGGCATGGAAGTAGTTGATGATACGGAGTCAAACATAGGCAAATTTTTTTCAAAAATCAGCTCCTAAAGGGCTGAAATAGGGGATGAAATTTGTATGAAAAATTATATCGATGATTCGTTAATCTACTCGTGGGCGAAGCTGCGTCGTAATTAATATTGTAGAATATAAAATGATTTTAATACCTTTAACATGCCATTTAAGTTTAAAGTAGGTAAATATAAAGTTGGTCGTAATATTCATGGCGTTGTGAATTCCGAGTGGGTGAACCGTTGGCATTTATCAATTTGAATTTCGTAGTGACTCATTGGCATACCTTCGCGCTTTTTAGATTCTTAGCATATCCTGAGAGTACGCATACATACACATCTATATTTTTATATCATAAGACAGCAAACGAGCAGATGGCTCTCTTGATGAAAAGGGACAATAATCATCTATAGACATTAAAGATGTTAATGCATAAGTTTACCGGCTACCTTACCCTCCAAACCAGAACATGACAGTGACAAGCACTGACGATTTTCTAGTAAGAGTATCTATGTAAGGCAGCGGTGGTACAAGTCCCGGGCGGAATAATGCAGAACTCTACCCAGCAATCGATGGTAGTTAATTTATAGCTAATCGTTCACCTCTCACGAACTGCCTAGTAGAACGCCAGATTATCTATTCTAGAAAGAGTGCCTGGACTACCACGGGAGACACACTATGCTTAAATGTATATAATATCTAATACTTAAATAATCCTCTATAGTATAACAATACCGGATTCGGTACAGAAATGTGAGGTACTGGGATCGAATCCCAGATCAGTCAATTCGTTTGAAATAGAGACAATTGATTAAGCACTTGTACTTTAATACTCTTATCATGCTCTTTTATCCATACATATAATAAAATCGTAGGAACGTCAAAACTGTACATTGAATATTTTTTTAAAAGAATACCTGAGCGTGATCTACAATCGATATCGAAGCCAAAAATATAGTTTTTAGAACTTTTGTCTGTTTGTCTGTATGTATGTCCGGGGTAAACTCATAAAGTACTGCATGGATTTACTTCAAATTTTGCATGAATATTACTAATAGGTCGGGTCAACATATATACATACATTTTTATATTCTAAAATGTGATGGAATTTGTAAACGAAAAAAGTTAAAATATTCGAGTTTACTTTCAATCAGGTGTAATTTTTAACAAAAATAAAAACAAAAACGTTTGAAATACTGAATTTTTCTTATCGTGGTGTAACTTATAAGAATTTGTAGAGTTCCTTTCTTTGTATGATGATTACGTCACTCTTCCTTTCCTTTGCGTTAAAGGAACAACAAAACGGTGCAGGTACTTTTCAGTTGCTGACAACATTTAATTATAATTACTAATGTTAAACCTATAACTAAATAATAAAAATGTTGTATAATCAATATAAAATTTCCATAATGCGAACGTGAAACGATAAAATTAATAGTTTACAATGAATATTAATAAGCTAACAAAAACGTGTTATCTTAAATTTCAACTGTTCATACATATGTAACGATAAACGTTATGTAATTGTTTGATTGAACGATTTGATTCGAATTGTTTATGCAAAATTTTAATAAGCTAAAAAATGAATTTTTCTACTATTTATACGATTCAATTGGAGATTTTAAAAAGAACTAGCTGTGCACGCGAAAAATTTTTAAAATAAAGGTCCCAGCGTTTTACCCGCATAGTTCCCGTTCCCGTGGGATTGCCGGGATAAATACTATCCTATGTCCTTTCTTGGGTCTCAAACTATTTTTGTACCAAATTTCATTCAAATCAGTTCAGTGGTTTAGGCGTGAAGAAGAGACAGACAGACAGAGTTACTTTTACATTTATAATGTTAGTATGGATTCTAATAAGCCATAAATTAATGTGTATGTGTTGTATAATTATTCAAGTTAATTTCAAATTTTTGTACGTTATTTTAATAAGCTAACAATACACATTTTCTTACTGTTTGTTTATAATTCTAATGAGTCAATAATTAAGGCGTTTTTTAATATTTGATTTTAATTGTTAATATATAATGTGAATAAACATATTTTATAACAAACATATTTTATTGCTGTGTAACTGTACGATTCAGTAGGATGATATAATTATAGGATTTTTGAAATGAAATGATGATTTTGTTTATCTGTAGTCCGATTTAATTTGAATTATTTATCGATGATTTTAATAGCCAAAAATAAACGTATTTTGTTATTGTATGAATCGATTTAAGGTGCTTAATATTAACCATACAGAAGCGTTGATTGGATGTCAAGGTAAACCGCACTCTTACCGAAGATACTGGTTAGTAAACGAGTCATATGATAAAAAAATACCTGTCGTAAATTAAATTCTAATCTGATATAAGTAACGTATACTTAATAATTAATGGATAAATAAAGTTTAATAATTTAAAATAACAAGTAATATCATGCTGGCGCTTTTGCGGAGTAGGGACAGTAAATCAAATTTTTCTCATTTAAATGGGTAGAATATCTTGAAAAGTTCAATAATCAGCACTAAAAAACCATGCAGGTTTAACAACCTAGTACTGGTTAAGCTTGCGTCTGTAATTTTTGAAAAAAAATATTTGCTATAGCATTACGTACTAATGATATTTAACAAAAAATTCAAAAATAAAACCAAATAATAAATTAATAATGAAAATAAATAACGTTTGATTAAATTTGATTGGTTTGTATGAAACAAACGGTGACTTGTAAGACCACGTTTTTTTTTTATAGAAGAGGGGGCAAACGAGCAGGAGGTGCACCTGATGGTAAGTGATCACCGCCGCCCATGGACATCCACAATACCAGAGGTCTTGCAGTTGCGTTGCCGGCCTTTTAAGAATGAGTAAGCTCTTTTCTTGAAGGCCCCCAAGTCGTAACCGTTTGGAAACACCCCTGCCGGTAATTGGTTCCACAACGTAGTGCGAGGCAAAAAGTGTCGAGAGAAACGCACAGTTGTGGATTTCCAGACATCGAGATGGTGAGGATGGAATCTCAAATTTTGACGCGATGTCCGATGATGGAATTCGGCGGCAGGAATTAATCCAAATAACTCGTCGGAACACTCTCCATGAAAGATACGATAGAAGACACAGATTGAGACAGACACACACACACATCACACACAATAACACGTTTGCCAACTTTAACAATTATTACTTGTTATTTATCACAACAGGAATCAAAAGTTAGACATTTAGCACCACTTCCCTGGAAATTACCACACACATTTCCTCGCGATCAAACTCACCGTTGACAATTTTTCCTGTATTTGAAATTTTGAATTATTTTATATAGCTACTTACAATAGCGATGCTTTTTATAATAATCTTTTGTCATAAGTCCAATTATGAAACCATACTCTCCTCAATCAAACATAATTCTAATGGAGTGTTTTGGAGATGTTTTGAGATGTCTGAGAAAATTAATAATTACATTAAACAGTTACATACATTAATTTATAAAATTTAAATACAAAAGCGAAATATAAAAAAATACAACAAAGAACATAAAAGAAAATTACGATGATTTGATTTACACTACAAAAAAAAATATTTAATCACAAAAAATGGTGGAGTAAAGTTATGTATGATTTGGAAAATATTTTTAGTTTATAACCTGGATTTACATGAAAGTGTAGCATTCACAAAAAATCATTTATTCTACGGAGTGCAGTAAGAGTAAAATATTTATTTAAAGAAGTGCGTTTGGGGCCACGCGCAATGTAGGGTTCCGAAGTGGCCCATCGTAATAATGCGGAATAAGAAGAGGGTTTTTATTGTTTCATATTATGAAAATTCAACTTATTTAACGTGAATGACAGATATATACGCACTACATGTTCACCGCCTATAAAAATTTTTTTCGCCAAGTACAATTTATAATTTGGTCGACTATTGCTCAAAAGCTTGTAAGCTGTTTAGCTGGCAGATGGCGAGAGGGGGGGGGGGGGGGATGGGAAAGATATGCTTGACTCTAACGAAAATTATTATCAACTTAAAGCTTAATATTTCACAAACAAATCTCTTCACGAAAACTTGTTCTAACAAATCCAAAATATTTTTTGAAATCCTATCTAATGATACCTCTCACTAGGACGTACGTGAGAAAAAAAAAATACATTCCCACTTTACATGTAGGAGAGCTCTCCTATATAAATAGGGTAGCAACCTTAAAAAAACATTTTTCAAGATTTTATTTTACTAATTTGTTGTCGTGATCAATATGCATATTCATGCTAATTTACAGTTTTCTAGTACTTATGATCTCTGCTACATTGTAGACGAACGCAGGGACATAGCGAAACTATAAGGGTTCCTAGTTTACTTCGATCTCTAAAGAATGAAAACATTTAATTGAATGAAATAAGAAAATTTGTTTGAAGGTATATTTTCCATTTAGTCTTAAATAGATTGCGTCCAGGTGGAGATCTGATCCAAAGTTTCAGGGATAGGTACAGTTTTAGAGGTTGGAAGTCGGTTATTACACTTACAAATTTATTGCGATTAAATTATTATAAAATAATTTTTATAATAATTTAATCGCAATATTATAAAATAATTATCACGGTAGACCAAAGGTGCTATACCCCGGTATAAAGGAAGTCAACGGAGGTCGGATGCGTGTCAGGTGGGGTGACCGGCGAGTTGCTTGCACCTTGCGTATATATTGGCTGTGTATTGGCTGACGCTTGGCTATACATATGAAGTAAAACTAGAATTAGAAATCACCTTCGTGGTTTTACAGTACCAACCTAGGTTATCCTCGGTATGAATTAGCAATTCATTTTATGTTTTTCGTGTTTTCACCTTTAATAATGAATAATAAATATTCACGGGACAAATTAAATTTACTGATCTAACCCCAAGGTAAGCAAATTATTTGCTTGTGTTATGGGTGTTAGTCAACGATACTAATACATAGAAATACATATTATATAAATACTTTTATATACCGGAAATGCAAACATTTATGCTCATCACACAAATGCTTGTCCCCGTTGGAGATCGAACCCGAGCCCCGTCGATTGCGTAGTCAGGGTCGTTAACCACTCGACCAAAGGGGCATTTTGCATAACTTACTTGGAATTAGACGTGATTTGTCTAAAGACGCCGAAGTCCACTGTGACACGCTAGTTTGCCTTCTAGTGAAATGAATATAGTTCACATTGCCCTACTAGCGGTTATTTCAAAAAACAAGCAAAAATCGTTAATAGCAAACACATTTTTACGTTTGTTTCACAAAATAAGCGAAAATCGTTACATTGCAAGTCCGTCGATATGAATTATGTTCTCATTTTCAAACGACTTCTCAAAAGAATGTATATTTATTTTCCAACATTGTTATAGCTTTTATATTGTTACTGCTCTTTTTGAAGACTCGCGTCCAAGTCCAGCTCAAGTATTTCAGTCTTTTAAAAAAGGCTTGAGACATGACTGTGGGCTAGTACACAGAATTTAATGTTAATGGTGCGTTGTTATCTGTGAGGTGAGATGGTAATATGGCTACAATACTCTTCAAACTGGCATACCACAGTTGAAAGCATAGATGAATCAAACCCAGGTAAGGCGTTGCGTATCTCTACCACGATAATAGTAAAACGTTTAGCCAAGTATTCGCCTTTCATGAACTCATAAACCGCTTTAAGGGATAGATTTTTTTTATATCAATACATAGCAGACAAGCAGATGGCGCTCTTGATGGAAAGAATACCTATCGCCTAAAGACAATAAAGATGGCAATGGTGCTTTGCTACTCATATTGCGGGATAACAATACCACATGCATAAGTCTACCGGCTACCTTAGCCTCTAGAACTGTAGTCTTAAGTCGGATATACGTGTTTTTATGTTTGTTACCTTAGAATTCGGTCATTTATAAACCGTTTTTGATATTCTTTTTATGTCTGGGAGGGTACTATACTTCCCTTGTTGTTCCATTTTAATTTTGTAAAGATCTTATGCAAGGTTCCAGTGCTACAAAAATGGAAAGTCGGTTGCTATAGTTTTACCTACTGCGTTTAAAAAGTTATATCAAACATTTCATTTGGTCTATTCGGTCTATCCTGCCAGAGGATCGGCGTTACAATATAAATATTTTTTATTAAGTTCCTCCCTCTCCATGTACTTCCCCCAAGTTACGACTACGTGTTGTAAGTCATTTATTATTCGTTATTAGTTAATAGTCTCAGTTGGCACGAATTCGATGTTTGAAAAGCGTGGTTTTTAGAGTAACTCACGAGTAAATAGGATTTGAAGATAATTAAATTTTTCTATAAATAAATATAAATATAAATATTCACGGGACAAATTACACTTACTGATCTAACCCGAAAGTAAGCATATTATTTGCTTGTGTTATGGGTGTTAGTCAACGATACTAATACATAGAAATACATATTATATAAATACTTTTATATACATAATAAACAGCCAAACCCGGAAATACAAACATTTATGCTCATCACACAAATGCTTGGCCCCGCCGGGGATCGAACCCAAACCCCGTTGATTGCGTAGTCAAGATTGCTAACCACTTGACCAACGGGACGTTCTATAAATCGTGGGAAAATTATTCGATAACTCTTATTTATAATTATTTTCAAAACTTTGTAGAATATAAATATTTAGAAAGAAAGTGTCCCCCGTATTGGCCCCAGGCTCCTTTGAAAAATAGGCCAACTGCCGTTCTGTCAGGCAGGTCGTAAAAGGCGACCGATTGGCTATACGAGTCACTACCATCGTGGGTACTAGGTGGTAGAGTTCTGCATTGTCACGCCCGGGTCTGGTACCACCGCCTTACCTATTCCTGCCGCAATCCAGTAGTCCAGTAGTTTTTGAGTTTATTCGTTACAAACATACAAAAGTACAAATGTTTGTTTATATTATTACTAGATGTTTATCACGTTATAACTGGTGTAGGTTTCGATCTTGCGAGAAAATTGGTATAAAATATAATCTATAAATTGGTATAAAGGCTGTGACCTAAGGCCATGCTGCCTTTTTATTGTAATTATACCATAATTCTTAATGTCTATAGCCAGGAAGAAAAAGCACAGAGGTATCTATAAACAATATTTTGTGATCCAAACTGCAATTGTAGCATACTAATCACTTACAAAATGTCCTAGCTAATCCTGACTATATAAGGTCATTCTATAATAAGTAAAAATATTTTAACCCAGTATTCGATACGTCTAATCAAAGATATCCAGCTAAAAACAGATGTCATTCAAGGGTGTAAATTTTTTTGATTTATATGAATAAAATTTCGTATACGAATAAAATTTCATACGAATCAAAAAGTTTTAAACCCTTGAATGACGTCTGTTTTTAGCTAGACATCTTTGGTTAGACGTATCGAATGCTGGGTTAAAATATTTTCCCCTATTATGGAATGACCTTTATAATGACAGTTGTATACTGAGACTGTATCATAGTTTATATATATCACACGTCACGGCCGCGCTGGTTGGGACTCGACACACTATATAGACCCGAGAACACTCGACACCCTGGTCAAGAGTTGAAAACGAGCCGAAACCCGGATGCCACTTAATTTCTGACCTATCGGCAAGATACTACCCCAAACCAAGGTTTGGTCTTACAGGAGACATCCCATGCTATAAGCCCACCAGCTTTAAGTCTGGCTGAAAACTCTGCTCTCTAAAAGCCTATTTTCACTGTAATCGTCATACAACCACACACTGACAGTTGATGCTTAAAATTATTTAAAAAAATTTAATGTAGTCAATGTGTATCTATTATGTCATAATTGACAAGTCGAAGGAGTAGACTAACTTCTGCTCCATTTAGATGATTGTGTACCAGGTTAATTCACAGTTGTTCCTCGTGGTCCGGGCCCCCTTTGAAGAATAGACCATCTGTCATTTTTCTAGGCAGTTTGTAAAAAATTAACGATTCATCAAAGTTACTAACATCGCGATCGCAATTACTAGGTAGTAGAGTCCTGCAACGTCTCGCCCCGATCGTCGGGTCTACCACCTTACCTACTCCTGCCGCAGCAGCCTGTGTTTTTACACTGTTGTGTTCCATAGCTAAGCACCATTAACGTCCTTGATGCTTATGGATTTCTCTTTCTATCAGGAAAACTGTCTTCTTATTTGTTATCTTAAGATATATAAACAGTCAACAAATTAGTGAAACCTGGTAGATCTATAAACTTTTTGCGTGTATATGTGCGTGTTTACATGTGCATGCGTATGTGTTTGTGTTTAGCTATGTTTGGGAGAACCTCTAAGGTGCAAGAAAAGTAAAATAGAATAATTTTTTTATTTATATGCGTTGCGTTTTTAAATTTTATTCTTTAGTACCGTGTTTAGGATATTTTTACAGTAAAAATCTCACGTTGAATTATATATTTATTGTACCTAAGTCCAGGCTAAAAGAAATAAGTAAACATTACTTTCCAGGATTGTATTAATAAAAAAACAGTTCTTACGTAAAAAAATAGTGTTTTACGTTTGTTCGAATGCCTATAAAATTACAATGTGTAAAGGCATTTTCGTCAAATGTTTCGTCAAAGAAAAAAAATAGTGTTGCCAATATCGGCGCAATTGTTTTCATTAATTTTCCCGCCGCGGTTTGTTGCATATTTAGTGTAAGGAGCGATGTTATTCGAAATTCGAATCCGCAATCGTGATTCGTGACCCGAGGTTGTCCAACTGGTTTCCAGCAAGCGTCTATATTATGTGGGGTTAGCGCCTATTCAATATTACTTGTCTTTGTCTAACATAATATAGTATGAGCAAGAGAGGAAGATAATTTCCTGAACGAGGACAAAGTTTAAATGTGCTATTACTTCCCAGTCTTATGTTATTGTTTAGCAGCAGGAATAATTTAGGTTCTTATTATAATAATGTTATAAGAAAGGTAAATAAGAGCGCATTTCGTTAGTATATTTTGACTACAGCTGTGAAGTTAAAGGGTTTGTATTCTCCTTTGAAAAAATGTTCCGACGTCACCTTAGTAGCAGGCAACAATTTCTTTTTATTTCTTATTCTTTATTAAATAAGAAAGACGGACAAACAAACAGCCACACTTTCCCATTTTTTCCCATTTATAATATTAGTATGGATCATAATCTTTTATATATACTTAAACTTTCAGGCAAGGGTCTTCTAAGGAGCATCTAAGGAGAACCAACTTATTTTTTATATTATAAGATAGCAAACAAGCAGATCACTCTCCAGATGAAAAGACAAACCATCGCCTATAGATCAAAGATGTTGATGGTGCGTTGCTATCCTTGTGACAATGTCTTAATGCCACATTTATAAGTAACCGGCTACCTAAAACCAAAAACCGGAATACGACAGTGGCAAGGTGGTACCAGATCCAGACGAGACAATGAAGAACTCTGCCATCTAGTAACCACGATAGCTTAGCCAATCGTTCGCCTCTTACGAACTGCCTGATAGAGCAGTAGATGGTATTTTCTTCAAAAGGTAGGCCGAACCTCTGTTTTCCCCCCGTGTTGATCCGGGCTCCTTTGATGAATAGATCAACTGTCGGACTGCTAAACAGATCGTAAAAGCAACCGATTGGCTATACGTGATACAACCAGCGTAACTACTATGTGCTAGAGTTTTGCAATGTCTTGCCTGAGTATTATAGCGTCTATGCTTGTCACTATCGTGTTCCAGTTTGGAAGGTATAGTAGCTAAAAGACTTATGCATCCACATACTACTACTATACCACTACTACTATACCAACCACTATTGCTATCTCGTCACTCGCCCGCACGATTAGTGTGTGCAGGCGATGGTTTCTCTTTCGACACGGGGCAAAAAATTAAAAGTAGTTTAAGTTTGACCTGGTTCTTCAGCTACCTTTGTGTCAAATTTCATCAAAATCGGTTCAGCGGTTTAGCTATGAAATTATCATTTATAATTTTAATATTAGTGTAATAAAATTTATAATCATAATAGATAGTAGAACAATTAGTACTCCTTTTACTAATAAATGACACGTTCAGTCTGCACTCGCTTTACATAAGCTATTTGGCATGAAGGTCTTTATCACAGAAAACGACCTACTTATATATTTTATAGATTCGGGCATTACGTTCTACAAATACATGACTTAAAGAAAAAATCAATTTAATTTTCAACTTTAGGTGGACTGTCATATCACATAAGTGAACGATTGTGTCGTTTCGACAAAACCAGTGTAAGAAATAGTACAAACACACTGAAGTTCTAGAAAATTGAAGAACTCAGAGGTATATTTATTACCCTCCCACATCCACCACACTTTCATAAACTTCTCTTCCGTCAACAATGAAAACACTGTCAACTTACGTTTCACTCCGTAAATGGTAACCGAAGTATCCTCAAAAGATTTTTGGGTGATTGGTATGGAGTGATATTCGTTTCTCCTGAATTAAAATGAAATTTATATCTTTTATCCATTCTGTAATTAACTTGAAAACGGATAAACTTATCATGTCTTAATACCAAAAAACATAATTAGAAAAGAACTGTAGTAGACGTCTGAACTATAATATAATTGTTTGAAGATAAAAGCTAAAGATATTTTTAAAGACAAGCTTTTGTTCCTAATCTAAATGACATTACATTTTGTACAAGAATGTAAATTGGCGGTCCGATTGCTAGCGGGGCGGATGGCGAAAAAAACCGTCTACTTTCAGTAGAATCCAAAACTAAAGTGGTTTTGTGCCATTGCTAGCTAGAAAAATCCTAATGGGTAGTTGCTGTATAAAATATCTTTACAAAATTTATCAAATTCTCTTGTATGAATTTCAATGATAATTTTTTAATTTTATTCATTATTCAATATTTTTTCTTTCCACAGTGGGTTATTAAAATAACTGTAATAGAATAATCATATTCTGATAATCCATTTGCATTTATTATTAATTAGCATTTATTTTTACTTTTTCTCTCTTAGCATTTATTGTTACTTTTTCGCATTTATTTAATAAAATAAAACATCAGATATGACTCTCTTATCTGTACGAATAAGTGCTGCCTTGGAAATTTGAGGTGTTTTAATTTATTTACATCACACATTTATCACAAATAACGTTAAAAATAAATAAACTGGTCATCAAAAAAATCGGCCCACCCTGTTTTTGTTCGTTATTTCTCAATTATTTCGTAGATAAGCCATTTCTCACAGTTGTTTTTTGTTTTGAGGGTCGGATAAGATGTTTGACACTCTGTTTGTCATAAATCCTATGGCACTTAACGGTACTTGATTATTTTTTGTTCAAAAATACTGCTAATTGCTGATTTGACGGTTTACGTCGGTACAAATTAAGCTCGTGTTTCCAGTCCGAAACAAACTTTTCTCGGGATATCTTGTTATTTACGTTAAGTTTATTTACTGAAGCTGTAGTTTTGATTAATTTTGCCTGAAAATAATGGATACTACTGAAGCGGAGGCAGCGCAAGTTGTGGCTCTACTGCAACAGGGCTTAAGTCAACGTGTCGTGGCTAGAAGATTGAATCTCAGCCGTTCTGCAGTTCGACGAGTTTACCAAAGGTTTCTAGAGACTGGGCAGTATCGAAGAAGATCTGGATCTGGCAGACACAGGGTGACAACTCAAAGGGACGATCGCTTTTTAGTGGTATCGGCTTTAAGAAATCGACACCTTTCTGGCGTCGATCTCCAACAACGCTTACGTGAAGATCGGGGTGTGGCTATAAGTGACAGTACTGTTAGAAGGAGACTTCGAGAGCAGAATTTAAGACCACATAAACCAGCAACGGGACCACTTTTGACCACAGCTCATCGTCAAGCAAGACTTCAATTTGCGCAAAATCACATTAACTGGACTATAGGTCAATGGGAGTCAGTTCTTTTTAGTGATGAGAGTCGAATGACTTTATACGGTTCTGACGGACGTCGTAATGTAATGCGACGACCGGGTGAACGTTATGCCCAGTGTTGCATAAGAGAAACAGTCAGTTACGGTGGGGGCTCTGTAATGTTTTGGGGCGGGATATCTTTAACTGGACGAACGGAGCTGGTTTTCATAAGTAGAGGTGCTTTAACTGCTGCACGATACATTACGGAGGTTTTAGAAGACCATGTGGTGCCTTATGCTGGCTACATCGGGGAAAACTTTCAACTTATGCATGATAATGCACGGCCACACATAGCGCGCAATGTCACCCAGTATTTAGAAGAGGTCGGCATTCGTGCTATGCAGTGGCCCGCCCGAAGCCCTGATCTAAACCCGATAGAGCACATGTGGGACACCTTAAAACAAAAGGTAAGAGCACGGAATCCAGCCCCTACCACATTGGGAGACCTGGAAACCGCCATCAAGGAAGAATGGGAACGAATTCCTCAAGAGACCATTAAAACCTTGATTAAATCTTTAAAACGGCGAATGCAAGCCGTTATTCGAGCAAGAGGAGGAAATACCCAATATTAAGATGAAAAAATGGTGACGATAACTTTAATGATTAAAAAAATAAGTGAGTTTGAAATTTTAACTAAAAAAATGTGAAATTAATGATTTTGACTTCAAATCCTAATTAAATTGATTTTTTTTATAATTTGAAGGTTTAAAGTACTTAAATTAGTGTAAATAAACATGATTAGTAAATCATTTTAGTTATTAAACAATATGTTTTCTTTTGCCAATGAAAACGCATAATTTGCGGTGAAAATGCAGGTGGGCCGATTTTTTTGATGACCAGATTATTATAGGTTCATTAATACATAATAAAAAATGAAATTCATTTAAATCTATATTAATCTATATTAATATTATAAATGCGAATGATGATGATGATGAATGATGTGGAGTACTAATAAGAAAAACGCTTATTCGCTAACAGTCGAGTTACATCCTAAGATTCAGTTGAGCTTGAGTCACGTCAGGTTTCGTGACGTCATCCTACGAGGAGCCAACGGTGCGGCGCTTCTTTGTTTTTTTATCGCCGCTTTATCTTGTCGGTTTAGCGAAAATGTATTCGTCATTATTATTTTCGTACCTGACAAGTTTAAGGTCAAGATATCCTGAATATTACCACTAGACGAACCGACTTTAAATAACGTCTTTACAAACCAGTTATATATACTTACCAACAACGAAAGTAGAACGGACATACTTAGCTATAGGTTTGTTATGAGAAGGGGGAGGGGGGTGGGGCAAAGGGTTTCTAATAACTAATTAAATACATACATACATATCTTCACGCCAGATTCTTTACGGGGTAGGCCGAGAGAACCGAGTGCATACAACATACATCACGATCCTTGCAGGCTTGTATCGCTACCTCCACATTCATCACTCTTTTGGAGTATACTTCACTACCATCATGTCTACTAGATGGTAGAGTTCTGCATTGTCTCGCCCGGGTCTGGTACCACCGCCTTACCTATTCCTGCCGCAATAGCGTCAGTGCTTGTCACTGTGGTGTTACGGTTACGTAGCCGGTAAACTTATGCATGTGGCATTAGACCTCGCCACAAGATAGCAACGCACCATCAACACCTTTCGTGTCTATAGGCGATGGTTGACTCTTTCCATCAGGAGACCCATTTGCTTCTTTGCTATCTTATGATATAAAAAAAATCTAATTTGTGCATATAAACATATAAATGGGGGAGAGGGTAATCTAGGTAAACCGAAAGGTCAATGCAACCCCGGAACACTGTTAAAATACCGCCACATTCTTAATATTAATGCTACGAGGATGATTGTCGCCTCTGTGGTCTAGTGGTCAAGCGTTGGCGTTGACCACATGAGGTCCCGGGTTCGATTCCCGGGTCGGGCACATAAAAACGTGTTTTTTCAGTTTTCTGAGAAACACAAAGTTGCTCAGGATTGGAAAGTGCCCGGTTGGTGATAGGCTTGCCACCTATCACATTTGTGGGACCAAGTATCTTCGGCTAATCGTGGGTGCACTTGTTGTACCTCTGCCTACCCCTTCGGGGATATGGGCGTGAAGATACTTCTTTTACTGAGTACGATTTTAGTGCCTTTTTGGAAGAGGTGAGAAGAATAGGTGAAGCTGGAGGCTCACTTGATGGCAATTATTCGCGACCATCCGTGAATATCCAAGTTATTTAGTTCTTAAAACAAAATAAAATAATATTTAAAAGCATTTTCGGTAACGTGAAGATATTTTTTCTTACGCTCTAGCACTAGCTCCCAGTGCCCCTAGTGTTAATCCAGGGTTTTCTATGGTCAATTCGCCTTTTACGAACTGCTAGGATTAACGGCAGATGGTCTTTTCAAAGGAGGTCCGGACTTATTCAGAGCTAAAAGGACAGACAGGTCCTAGGTCAACTCAAAGTAGACAATAAATTTTGACTTCTTGAGAGTGTCAAAATAGTATACGTTTTTTGCGGCAAAAACGCATGTAAGGTACATGCATTAACGCATTAACGTTAATTGTATTACTACACGAAATAAAGTTTTCTTATTTCGTGTATTACTATATGATTTTAATTTCTACTCAATACTGTTCCCGAAATAGACTCTTGACAGACGAACAGGCAGACAGTAACGTAATGTTATATCCAAAAAAACGGAATTTTTTGTTTATTCCCACCTGACACTGGAGATCTCAAGATAGGTTAAAGAATGTAAAATCTTGCAATTATACCAACAATATGTTTTAATTACTCGCTTGTTGCTACATATTTGTCTTTAACTGTACTCTGTGCACTTTGCACGTAACTCGTAGCTATTGTACAATCGCTTGAGAAGAAGATTTGACCTTTTCTTGATTGGTTTCGGAATGTGACCTTTGAATACGATGAGCTTGAACGCGCTTCGTTAATTCAGCTTTAACTTATTGTTTCGCTAGCTTTATGACGATTACCTATTAAGGACCACTTTCAAATCTAAGTATATAAATAATATAATAGAAATCTTCCGTTGTGCGTGCATCTCGCAAAAACTTATACAAATTTAAGCTAATTTTCTTTCGATTCACTTTTTAAACACTTCGTTCTCATCTTAAGGAATAGCATGATATTTTTTTATCGACATTATTTTGTGATCGTTTTAACGATTTTCGACGGATGTTTGCGATAAGCACGATTAATAACCTTTTTTTATAGAACAGGGTGCAAATAGAAAGGAAGTGTACTTAAAGCTCACCATATTAAGCAATCACCGCCGCCCATGGGCAACCACACTACCAGAGGTATTGCAATGGCATCGCCGGCCTAATATGCGAGACTGTATTAAAAGTTAAAACACTAATAGTAGAGGAGACCAAGATGCTAACTAAGGGTTTACTCGTGCGTCGTGGAGACCTATTAGATTTTGTATTTTAGATGATGGGAAAAATAAAAGTTTCTATAACGTCTTCCATTTCAATGGTGGGGTAAGTCTCTACAAATTTTCAAAAATATAAAAAAATAGTGTCATGGAAATACTGGAGCACTTCAGATCAATGCACGGTGGATTAATTGCGCGCTAGAAGTGTAAAGTACACTAATTTTTATACCTTTTTTTAAAATTCTGTACACTAAGAAAATCCGACGATTTGGGACGTGGGAGAGTCACAAAGTTGCAAAGAAAATACTATCTTGACAAACTTGAGCGCAGTTAAATTTTCTTTTATTTTGAAGAAAATTATGTAAAAATAACGAAAAAATATAATTTGCCAATTTCCACAAGCCGAAATTATGGGATTAATTTTTTACTTTCTTTTATAAAGAGCTTATATTTTGGTAGCGAAGTATCGTCTCCCAGAATCCCAAAATCTCCTGCACTTACTTTAAGGCGCGGGGGTGTTAACTGTTAAAACATTACTGCTAGATTCTGAGTCGCTATTGAATTTTTATACGTAGATATAATACAATTCCAGAATTATGATACAATCAGAATAGTAGGATCTTTTTTGGCCCAATACCTTTGAAGAATACACCACCCGCTAATCTGCCAGGCAGGTCGTAAAAGGCGACCGATTAGCTGTGCAATCACTACCATCATGGCTGCTAGATGGTAGAGTTCTGTATTATCTCGTCCGGGGTTGGTACCACCGTCTTACCTATTTCTGACGCAAAGCGTTAGTGCTTGTCACTGTTATGTTCCGGTTTAGAGGGTAAGGTAGCCGGTAAATTTATGCATGTGGCATTAGACCTCACCATAAGATAGGAACGCACCATTAGCATCTTTGCTGTTTATAAGAGATGGTTGACTCTTTCCATCAGGAGACCCATCTGCTTGTTGCTGTTTTATGCATTAAAAAAAAAACTATGAGTTACTACCACCGAGACTATAAAGTGATAAAGTTCCGCAACATCTCGTCCGGGTTTGATACCACCACCTTTCCTGTTCCTGTTGCAATAGCGTCAATGCTTACCACTCTCGTGTTTTCGTTTGGAGAGCAAGGCAGCCGATAACCTTATGCATGAGGCATTACTATCCCACCACATGGCTAGCAACGCGCTACTAACATCTTTTGTGTCTATAACCGATGATCTTTTTTCATCAGGAGAGCCATCTGCCTGTATTTTATGACATAAGAAATCGAAAAATAACTAGTTTCCTAAATTAATAATGATATTTGTCATTGGTATGTAAACATTGTAAATTACGACTGAACATTCTGTATACGGCAAATTAATGGAGTCGATTTAAGTTAACGAGTATTATGTATGTAAGCATAATCTGTGTTGGTGTTGACCGAATTACTCAAACAACCTGTAGTAAACGTCCTTGGTTGTCTGTTTATCGACGTTATTATATTATTATATATACTAGTTTCCAACCGACTTCCCAAAAAGGAGGGAGTATTGAATTCGTCTATATTTTTACTTTTTTATGTTTGTTGCCTCAGAATTTAGGCATTTATTAATCGATTTGGAATTTATTTTTTTGTTTGAAAGTATGAGGGTTACTATTTTTTCTAATTGTTCCATATTGAGTGTTCCAGAGGTACAGAAGACTGGTATTCAGTTGTTGTAGTTTAACTTCCTTCAAATTACTGAAATTATACTTCTTTTGTTGTGGAGAAGACCGATAAGTAATTTTTACGCCACACGCACAGTGATACGAAATTTACAGCATGACATTACAGTTAGTCATAAACATCCCATTAGCGTGAAGTGATATAAATACACGTGCACAGTGAAATGAAGTTTACAGCATGAAGTTAGGCATAAATCTCCGTTGAGTGTGAAGTGATATCCAAGCACGTGCACAACGACACAAAGTTGGCAGCATGAAGTTAGTCATAAATCTCTCTTAGTGTGAAGTAATATCTATGCAGTTATGCACGTTCACAACGACACGAAGTTTACAGCAAGAAGTTAGTCATAAATTTATTTTAGTGTGAAGTTACATCTGTACACGTTCGTAAAGACGCAAAGCTTACAGCATGAAGTTAGTCATACATTTCTCTTGTAACTAAATTATGTCTCTGCACGTTCACAGCGACACGAAATTTACAGCATGAAGGTAGTCATAAATTTCTCTTAGTGTGATAGACTGGGAGCTGGCAACAAATATTGGCAAGGTCCTTTTGGCAGATTGGAATTGCGAAAATATATAATTTCGTCAATGGCGATACCGGGCCTGCAAGTCTGGCTGAGCATTTGCGGTTATTTTGCAACTGTGCAGTATACAACACTTGCAAAAAAAATGTATTTTTATTTTATATTTTAATTAGGTTTAGAATTCAAAAAAAATATCCCGGGCATTTTTGTCGGTTCTAAAGTATTCCCAGACACCTTCAAATATATTTTACGAATGTTTTTAATAAATTTATTTTATATTTATTTAATATATTACTATACACAACAAAATATTAAACAAATAAATAAAGATCCTCGTGTTGGCCCAGGCTCCTTTGACGAATAGACCAACTGCTGTTTTGCCAGGCAAATCGTAAAAGGCGACGATTATCGATACGTGTTACTATCATCGTGACTACTAGGCGATAGAGTTCCGCAACGTCTCGTCCAGGTATTTAGTACCACCGTTTTACCTATTCCTGTCTCAATAGCGTCAATTCTTACAATTTTCGTTTTCTGGTTCGGAGAGTAAGGTAGCCGATAAACTTATGCATGTGGCATTGCTGTCTTGCCAAACTTGCCAAACATGTTATCCCCGCTTATTTATACCATTCTTCCATTTAGTATTATGTCCATTGTTGTTGTGATTATCTCAAAATAACAGGTGCATAACACAGGTAAGCCACACATCTGGCCGGCATGTTAGCAACCGCGCTTAACGACAAGTACTAACTTGTCGTTAAGCGCGGTTGCTAACATATATTTTCGCAATTCCAATCTGCCAAAATGACCTTACCAAAATTCATCGCCAGCTCTTGGACCATCAAGTTATATATATGCACGTTAAAAATGACACCAAATTTACAGCATGAAGTTAGTCAGCCCTTAGCCCTTAGTGTGAAGTTATATCAATGAACGCTCGAAGTGACACGAGGTTTACAGCATGATGTTAGTCATAAGTCTCTCTTGAGTCAAAAGTGATATCTATGCATGTGCACGGTGACACAAAGTGTACAGAATGAAATTAGCCATAAATTTCCCTTAGTGTTAAGTTATATCAATGTATGTTCACAGCGACACGAAGTTAACAGCATGAAGTTTGGCATGAAGTTATTCATAAATCTCCCTTGAGTTTGAAGTGATATCTATGTCCGTGCCCAACGACATAAAATTTGCAGCATGAAGTCATGAACCTCTTTTTAATGTGAAGTGATATCTGTGCAAGTTTACAGCGACACGAAGTTTACAGCATTAAGTTAGTCTTTAATCTCCTCTTAGTATAAAGTGATATCATTGCACTTGCACAGCGACACGAAGTTTATAGCATGAAGTTAGTCATCAATCTCCCTTAAGGTTTCACTTACCACTAGTCGGTAGCACGAACTCGTTGGTGGGCGTAGTTAAAATGCATGCTATTTCATCCAACATTATGTGCGAAAGAGACAAGCACTGTGATGAGCAGTAAGAAGCTATCACGCGAACGGATGTACCGTAAAAGATGGATAGAAAATTCTGTGCGTAGTATTTTGGCGCGGTGATAACAGAAATGCTTGAATGCAAACATAAACCTACCTAATTAAGAACAAAAATGACAAGATTATCATCACTGTGCAGTTCATATTTTTATGGTAGTCTATACATCTATAATCTATAAAAATAAATAAAATAAAGTGTCTGTTTGTAATATTAAAATACGCTTTTTACTAAATGCATATTTTTGTCTGTCTGTCTGTTTGTTCCGGCTAATCCCAGGAATGGCTTCACCGATTTTGACGAGACTTTCACTGGCAAATAGCTGATGTGATAATGAGTAGTTTAGGCTACTTTAATTTAGCTATATATCTTCTATACATACATACATACAAATAAAATTGCAGTGTCTGTTTGTAATTTTAAATAATCGCTTTTTACTAAATGCATGTGGATGTACACGGTACATATACAAAAATAATTTTTTTTTAATTTTTGTCTGTCTGTTTGTTACTGCTAATTTCAAGACCGGCTGGACCGATTTTGATGGGACTTTCACTGGCAGATAGCTTATGTGATAAAAAGTAATTTATTTTAGCTACATCTTCTTTACAAATAATCTATACAAATAAATAAAAATGGAGTGTCTGTTTGTAATATTAAAATGACCGCTTTTTACTAAATACATTATGGACACGATACATATACCAAAATAACATTTTTACTATTTTCGTCTATCTGTCTGTTTGTTTCGGCTAATCTCAGGAACGGCCGGACCGATTTTGAACAGACTTTCACTGACAGATACCTAATATGATAAGGAGTATCTTAGGCTACTTTAATTTTCGAAAATTTTCCATGCGGACGAAGTCGCGGGCTCAGCTAGTTAATTTGTAAAATATAGATAGCTCCGGACTTATACTAATACTTATAATACGCACATACCACAAAATACATACGTACGTATCAGGCGAAACGTACACACGGCTACAAAGCCGTGTACATCATATCAAATTACGAGTAGTTGATATCTCAAGTACCCGTAAATTGACATTCAATCGTGTTGTTGACAAAACGTGATATATAGAAGGGGGAAGATATATAGATCTTTGTTTATAGGAGGGGACAAACGAGCAGGAGGTGTACCTGATGGTAAGTGATCACCGCCACCCATGAACATGCGCAACATCCGCAACACCACAGGTCTTACAGTTGCGTTGCCGGCCTTTAAAGAATGAGTAAACTCTTTTCTTGAAGGTCTTCTTCTCTACAAATATATCTTCTCTACAAATCTTCTTTACAAATAATCTATACAAATAAATAAAAATGGAGTGTCTGTTTGTAATATTAAAATGACCGCTTTTTACTAAATACATTATGGACACGATACATATACCAAAATAACATTTTTACTATTTTCGTCTATCTGTCTGTTTGTTTCGGCTAATCTCAGGAACGGCCGGACCGATTTTGAACAGACTTTCACTGAAAGATACCTAATATGATAAGGAGTATCTTAGGCTACTTTAATTTTCGAAAATTTTCCATGCGGACGAAGTCGCGGGCTCAGCTAGTTAATTTGTAAAATATAGATAGCTCCGGACTTATACTAATACTTATAATACGCACATACCACAAAATACATACGTACGTATCAGGCGAAACGTACACACGGCTACATAGCCGTGTACATCATATCAAATTACGAGTAGTTGATATCTCAAGTACCCGTAAATTGACATTCAATCGTGTTGTTGACAAAACGTGATATATAGAAGGGGGAAGATATATAGATCTTTGTTTATAGGAGGGGACAAACGAGCAGGAGGTGTACCTGATGGTAAGTGATCACCGCCACCCATGAACATGCGCAACATCCGCAACACCACAGGTCTTACAGTTGCGTTGCCGGCCTTTAAAGAATGAGTAAACTCTTTTCTTGAAGGTCCCTAAGTCGTATCCGTTCGGAAACACCTCTGCCGGTAATTGATTCCACAACAGAGTAGTGCGAGGTAAAAAGTGTCGGGAGAATCGCACAGTTGTGGATTTCCAGGCATTAAGATGGTGAGGATGGAACTTCAAATTTTGACGCGATGTCCGTGATGGAATTCGGCGGCAGGAATGAATCCAAACAACTCGTCGTACCTAATTCAACAACAACAGTAGTAATTCACGAGCCAAAAATTTATAAAGTAAAAGCAGTTAATTTCTTAAACTACAAAGTTATACTCGTTATGTAAACGTATAATTGTTCATTTACCCTTAAATATCGAATCCGTATTACAGTTTTTTTGAAGCTATCCGGTTCTGAAATTGTGTAACAGCGGTAACTTAAATTAAATTAAGAGTTTATAATACTGTAGAGCGTGCACATATTCATTTTAATGAAGGAATGAATTTTGTGCTACTCCTTAAGAGTGCCATAAAGATTTACGGCACTTTAAGAGTGATTTTAGTTAATCATAAAAATAGTAGGTGACAGAATAATTAGAACTAAGAAAAAAATTGGTATGAGTAAACATATTATATCTATTAGTGTGAGTAACATTACAAGAACATAAATATTTATATTTCGTCAGGCCATATCAACTTTAACTATTTCGTAGCGTATCAAACCCTGTTGCACACACACGCACACACACACACACACACACACACACACACACACACACACAAACATACAAACGTACGCACACACCAACTCACGAAAACACAACGCAAGAATGCACGAACACATGAACACACAAACACACGAAGATATGAACACACGAACACACGAATACACGAACACACGAACACATGAACACACAAACACACGAAGATATGAACACACGAACACACGAATACACGAACACACGAACACACGAACACACGAACACGCGAACACACGAACACACGAACACACGAACACACGAACACACGAACACACGAACACACGAACACACGAACACATGAACACACGAACACACGAACACGCGAACACGCAAATTCGCCAACACGTCAACGCGATAATACACCAATACTTCCAATACACCTACACGCCAACAAGCCAAAATGCCAGCACGTCAACACACCGGCACACGAACACACAAACATACATAAACTTACGAAATTTAGTTCACGTGCTTAGACGCCTAAATAGATAATCATACTCAAATATTTATCCAACAATTACAATTTATAAATGAAAACAATGTTACATATAATACATACATAAATGAAAACAATGTTACATATAATACATACATTTCAAACTGATAATATCCGTTTTTTCATCGGTTGACAAAACTCACATTAGCCAAATTATTTTTGTCTTGGCGGTATTATAGTGATTTACGTATAATAAATTGTCAGATTGGTGGGATATTGCCAGCTTCTGCGATCTACTACTTCCTGCGATATCATAATATGATTAGAATATTGTCTAGATACGAGTATAGTGAGTCAAAAGAAAACATTTTCTTATTGGGCTCTTGAAATAAGCTTTGTCTTTAGACCATGTAGGGTTGCCCATCGTCGCATATAAGATGGGACGTCCCGTTTCCATGGCCTAAATAATGCCTCCCGAGACGTTTGTTTGTATGAGCTTTAAGGTAAGTTTGGCCCAGGCTAGGAAAAAGTTTTTGAATATGACTCTCATTTACTGATTATTATTTTTGTGATGATTTAATTAAATAACCTATATATTTTCTGTAACGAAGCTTGTTTATTTTGTCAGCTTAATTACGATTTTTAAATAAAAAAAAATGTTATATAGAGAAAATGCCGTGTGATTTGGGATGCTTTATTGTCGATTCACAAGAATAAAAATAAAAAATATGAAGCTATTGAGGAGGTGTCCAAACTGACGGGAATTTCAATCAAAGAAGTAAATACAAAGCGGAGAAGCCTACGCGGTCAATTTAACCGTGAGAAAAAAAAAATACTATCTACCTACGTCTTCTTAAAAAATATTATAATTGTTTTTCTCTCACTTATGTATGTCCGTTTGCACACAAGTCCCGCATTTTTTGGTCTAGTCTCGCATGTATACCCATGATTTCTCGCATATCCGAATATAAAAGTTTGCAACCCTAATAAATACCCTCTCAAACTTTTTGTGCTTACAATGTACGTATATGCACTCTCTAAGGTCATAAAATAAAATGTTTATATAATATAACGTAACATAAATATTGCCTAATAACAGTTGAAAGTTGCTTCATATTTGAGAAAAAGAGATAAGGACACTTAATACATTTGCCGACATCTCAAGGTCGCGATCATCTAACTTTATTCTCTGACAATGTCTGTGCACACGTTGATCGTAATACCCACTCTAAGCTTTCGTGCTGATCGCCGTAACCGACAGAAGGTGTTTGATACTTGTGACAGAGAGAAAACGACCTGAATTTATAAATACGTTTGCCAATATTGCTAGCGTCCTTGCTTTCAAAAATACACGCCTCGATTTATAAGGTTACGCGCATATGAGCGTAGTGTCAGCTTGCATTCTACTTTTGATTCGCTTCATGTCTTGGTCCGAGCCTCTAGTAAAGGTGACCTTATGTTATCTTTCAAGGAAGCTACTAGGTAGTAAAGTTCTGTAACTCTTGCTTGGGTTTAATACCATCAAACGCAAGGTAGCCGGTTAATTAATGTATTTGGGTTGAGCCCCCACCAAGAGCATCATCACGTAGGATCCTATATATATTTTATATCATCAACGTATTTTATCTCATTACACCAGAAGAATTATAGCTACTTCATGTTAAAAAGTTAATTAATATCAACTAATAAGCTTATAAATATATTTTTATAATTAGTTAAAGTCATATTTCTTTTTAAATACTATCACGCTAATTAACTTAGAATATAGAGATGGTGTGGATATATTATTTTGGTTATTTATTTAATTGTATTAGGTAAGGGACATGCAGTATATAGGTCATGGTGATATGACGCGGAATTGCTTGCGGGAATCTCGATTTTAGCCACTTAGAATTAATTTTTGAAAGCCATCCTGATAGGATGCCTACAACATATGTTATAAGCCTGATGGTTTCGGTAGTTTCAGCTATGCGTTGGTAGATCAGCCAGTTAGTCATTTTTTATATAACATAGATGAATTTTTAATATAGATTAATGCAAATGATTATATATTATTTTGGTCGTAGGCTGAATATTAAGGCATTGTTCAGTGACAAAAAAATAACTTGCGACGATGAGTAGACCCTACGTTGGTCCGTACTCCCTTAGAAAATAGACCATCTGCTATTCTGCCAGATGGTTCATAATGGTTGAATGATTGGCTATACGAGTCACTACCATCGTGACTGCAAGGTGATACAGTTCTATGGTCTGGCTAGGGTCTGGTATCACTGCCTTACCTATTCCTACCGCAATAGCGATAGTGCCTAACACTGTCATGTTAAGATACACTGAGGGTAGGCGGTAAACTCATATATGTAGTATTAAGACCCCATCAACACGACATACAGCAACGCAGCTTTAACATCTTTGGTGTCTATAGGCGATGATTGTCTCTTTTCATCAGGAGAACCAAAAAACATATTTTTTACAACCAATAACATAGTTATTGTTTGAAAAAAAATGAAAACTATTATATATTTTTAGTTACAATTGTTTAGTTTAGAAGTTTCAGAATGTTAAGATTATTATATGATAAATAATTTACAAAAGGTCACTGTGTCATAGAATACGGACCATGTGCCATATGGACTATTTTGTAATTTATAATTTAAATAAGAAATTTGTCTCTGTTTATCACACGGGCTAACCTTTACCGTTCTACAAAAAAAAAAAACTCCCGATATTTACTAGTCAACAAATTTGAAAACTGTGTAAAAAATCGTTTAGAGAGTTAATTATCCGATATTGACGCTAGATAGCATTTAAAAGTTAAAACAATAAAAAAAATTAAAACATTAATATAAAGTATAAAACAATAGAAGCCCTCTTCTTAGTCCGCATTATTGTGATGGGCAGCTTCCCCCATTGTGCATACCCCGATATGAACTTTACCAATTTATTATATAATTAGTAAAGTGCGTTTAAATATTATAAACAAAAATTTGTTTATTGTACCTAAACAATATGTAGCTGCAGGAAATAAAAACAGCGCAAATGTAATTTAAATTTATTCACTTTATACATATATATTTACAATATCTTTACGATTTATGAGAATAATATTTTTAAGGTCAATTTCATTAATTATATAATTTAAAGGTACATTTTTGAGTGCATAAACACACTTTTTGTTTTAAAAAGTGCTATTATTGATTTAAAGTTAGCCAATGGTTTTAAGAGGACAAACATTGTAGCTTAGGTAACTACTAACAGTAAAAAGTAAGTATCTGTAAAAGTCATACATTAGGTAATTAAATATATTTTTAACTTGAAAAATTGTAAATTGAATTTAATTTTTGTAAACACTAATTGATCCGCCTGGTATTGATAAAATTGTAACAAAATACCAAAGCATAGGCTAGGTTGAATCTAGGAAAGCGATGCTCTAAATCTGGTGTCTAGACTGCCGTAAGTGGGTCTATATCGTGGCGTGCGCTGACTCCAGGGGCTTCGACGGTTCTTGTAGCTGGAGCAAGCGATCAAACTGTTCATGGCGGGCGGCCGAGATTTCTCCACGCTGATGCCGTAACGACGACTATGGAACAGAGAAAGAGCTTAACAAGTTACATATACAATATAGTATGGGAGCCCACGACACTAAACCTGCTCCCATAAGACTACCGGATGGCATATACATAGTTAGATTCGTCGTTAATTGGAGAATACGAAATGGCTATGCTGCAATGCGAAAAACCGGGTGGCGCTATTAAAAAAAAGGAAAAAAGAATAAAAAAAATCGATTTCTGGTACGATAAGACTACCGAATTTCGTTTGTTCCTCGACATAGGGGAGGGGAAGGACTCTACGAAAATGCGGTGCTGCATGTCCCCATGACTGGCCTTATCAGTGGCAGCAGCATTATAAGTGACGCCTTGTACCTAGGTATCTAGTACCATCGGACTACCGAACGAACCAAAGCTCATCTGAAAGATCATCAATTTCTGTGTAAGAAAAAACACTGCTGCGTCTTCGAAACAGTGGATGAGGTGGTTGCTGCAGCGGTTGAAGGTCGCCCACTGCACAGCTTAAATCGGCGTTTATGCTCGGTTTTGAAGACAATTACCCGGTTTCTTTCGTCTAGTACTGATGGAATACCCATGCCACGATCAGGTATGAATAATTTGACTGGTCATTAACTGTTTAAACAAATGAAATTACATATTTTATGGGAAATTGTTGGATTTTTCAATCGTTTTCAATAGGATGTTCTAATTTTATGTCCTACTTAGGGATTTATAGGGTTCTGAAGTCAACTGGAAACCCTTATAGTTTCATACGTCCGTCCATTCGTCTATCCATCCGTTCGTCTGCCCCTTAGCTCAGGATTCTTAATACTAGAAAGCTGTAATTTGGCATTTGTACCTATACATGTTAGTCATGCCATCAAAAACGGTAAAAAATAAATAAAACGTATATTGTTTAGGGTACCCTCTACAAGTAAAATTTTCTCGCAAACCCCGTAGTGTAAAGTATCGTTGTATAGAGTTCTTAAACAATATTGCGTGTTGTCACCGTGACTTACTTAATCAGGCAATACCTTGCTTTCATTATGCCATTTTAGAATGCGTATACTTTTTCACATTATTGATTTTACGGTAACTCTTACCTTTATCAGATATTTTAAGCTAAGACTTAAAATCTAACCAAAAATCTCCAACCAAGTCGTTTAAAATTAACCAAGCCGTTTAACCAAGTCGTTTAAACTTAAAATCTAACCAAAAATCTCTAATCAAGTCGTTTAAAATTATTGTTCTTACTATTACATATAAAATAATCAAATGTGAGTAATTCGTAGAATTATAATACTCAACCAATTTGCACATTTCCCCAATAAATAGAGCCCTAACGCATAGAGCATAAAATAAACAGGGTTATCACACCAAGTTATGCTTTTCTCCTGTTGCAACAAAAACCGGCCAAGCGTGTCGGACACCGCGCAATGTGGGGCTTCTTAGTTGTTAATTACAATATTGTGGATTAAAAGGAGGACATTCGTTTTGTACTCTGAACATTTAACCTATTCAAAGTCAATAGCGGATATATTCACAATTCAGGTTCACAGTCTATAAAAATTTCTCCAAATATATTTTGTCAGTAGGCCAATTACTTGTAAACTTGTAAGGCGTACTTAGCCTGGGTAGTTATACTTTAAACTTTCGGTTTCGTTTGTACGTAAAATTGTATTATATCGTATCGTATATCGTATCGACGACAAGCGATTCTAACAAAAGTTAGCATTTTAAAATTAAATATCTTTCAAACGGATCCATTAATTGAAAAGTTATGGTGACAACACGCAATATTGTTTAAGAACTCTATACAATGATACTTTATACTACGGGGTTTGCGAGAAAACTTTATTTGTAGAGGGTACCCTAAACAATATACGTTTTATTTATTTTTCATCGTTTTTGATGGCATGACTAACATGTATAGGTACAGATGCCAATTTACAGCTTTCTAGTATTAAGAATCCTGAGCTAAGGGGCGGACGAACGGACGGATAGACGAATGGACGGACGTATGAAACTATAAGGGTTTCCAGTTGACTTCAGAACCCTATAAATCACTAAGTAGGACATAAAATTAAAACATCCTAGTGAAAACGATTGAAAAATCCAACAATTTCCCATAAAATATGTAATTTCATTTGTTTAAACAGTTAATGAACAGTCAAATTATTCATACCTGATCGTGGCATGGGTATTCCATCAGTACTAGACGAAAGAAACCGGGTAATTGCCTTCAAAACCGAGCATAAACGCCGATTTAAGCTGTGCAGTGGGCGACCTTCAACCGCTGCAGCAACCACCTCATCCACTGTTTCGAAGATGCAGCAGTGGTTTTTCTTACACAGAAATTGATGATCTTTCAGATGAGCTTTGGTTCGTTCGGTAGTCCGATGGTACTAGATACCTAGGTACAAGGCGTCACTTATAATGCTGCTGCCACTGATAAGGCCAGTCATGGGGACATGCAGCACCGCATTTTCGTAGAGTCCTTCCCCTCCCCTATGTCGAGGAACAAACGAAATTCGGTAGTCTTATCGTACCAGAAATCGATTTTTTTTATTCTTTTTTCTCATTTTTTAATAGCGCCACCCGGTTTTTGCATTGCAGCATAGCCATTTCGTATCCTCCAATTAACGACGAATCTAACTATGTATATACCATCCGGTAGTCTTATGGGACTAGGTTTAGTGTCGTGGGCTCTTAAACCAATACAGATGCACATCCAAATATTATAATACCTATATTCAAATGTCTTAACATTCAAACATTCTTGATACTATAACATAGTTTTGATAAAATTCTGTTTTGCACACCAATTTTAGAGTATCTAATTTATGTACCTATTAACTATTTCACTAATTAAAACACAGTCTAAGATTTGTTTCAACTCTTTCAAAATTCTTTGACATACGTTCAGAAATACAGAGGATGGAAATACACAGTGTACAGAGTGTTATTTAGGTAATTATTACTACAATTAAGATAACTAGTGATCGCTTGTGGCCGAAATTCGACCATAGACTAAACAATAAAATCTCTTAAGTTTGACAACAAATTTTAGCCGTAAGAAAACAGTATACATGTGTTTATATATCATGTAAGTCACGAAACTTAGTGTGTGCAATAACTTGCTGTAACTCGTGACTTTTTTCACGTGACCCAAAATTATTGCCTCCTTTTACACAGTCTGGTAAAAGCCTATGTCACTTCTGGATAGTGTTTCTTTCTTATAGTGAAAAAAAAATCTTTCATAAGACCAGCCCAGGCCCAGTAGTTTTTGAGCTTATGCGTTACAAACGTACAAAAATACAATACATAGAAACTTTTTGTTTATAATAATTGTATAGACAACAATAGGTTTATACGTACGACTAAGTATAAAAATAAAACATAAAATCACACGTGAAATTTGTCAAAAATTTCGCAATAAACAAGTTTAAATATAGTTTGATAAAACTTAAAAAAATATTTTATTTGTGAAATATATGTCATGATTAAGGCTCGTTTATTATTCATTTGCTTATTAACCTATATATAAATTTCGATGGTATGCAAATGCCTCTATAGATATAACGATGTAGTAACGATATTCTCCATAATATGATATATAAAATCTGGTTTGTAGACCACATTTGTTTTTTGACATTGATATTTAATTAACTACAAAACTGTTTTCTTAAAAAAACATTCAAATTCGAATAAAATCTTTTGGAGTCACGTAAAAACAATTTTTTTTGGGCTGTCTCGATAAGTATATATTTAAGCAAAAATAAATTGTAATAACAAGCAACAGTTTCCTTGAGATAAAAATTTTGTTATCCTTATAATAAGGAAAGTCACATGTGTCAGTTTACCGGCTACGTTACCTGGCTACCCAAAACATAATAACAATAAATAATAATATCGCTGAACAAATAACACGAATTGTTCTAACCCGAAAGCAAGCAAAGTCGAGTCACTACCAACGTGCTCTATCACATCCCCCATTAAATCATCAGGGTATTTGATACCTGTCTTTCCTATTCTTGCTGCACTAGCGGCAGTGTTTGTCTTTTCGTATGTTTGGCGGTTAAGGTAGCCGGTAAACTTATGCACGTGGCATTAAGACCCCGCCGCAGTGATAACAACGCACCATTACCATCTTTGTTGTTTATGATGGTTGTCTTTTTCCATCAGGAGATTCATTTGCTTGTTGGCTATCTTAGGATATAAAAATGAAAGGTTCGCTCCAAAATCCAAATCTCAGTAGCAGCGTTATCTACTGACAGTGTGTTACAACCCCCGTACCTCTGCTGAACATTACACAGGTCAGGTCGGTATAAATGCATGGTAGAAATGCAGCGTCGGGATCGCTGCCTATCTCGCCAACCGACGCGACAAACTGGTGAATCGCGGTAGATGAAAGCCTATAGACGTCCTATCCACTCTGTCTGCCCCGCAAGGGAACCTGCAACTAATTATAAAACATATCCCTTACCTTCTAGTCTTAGTTATACTAGGCGCCATGAATTTCTCGCCGATGAGAACACTTTCATCCAACGTCCCATCAAGTTGCAGGAGATCCCCAGCAGATACAGACACCTCCATCTTGTATCGATCCCATATGCACATGAACACCAGTACTATAATTGCCTGGAAAAATAAAACATTGTTTAAAGGCTTTGTGAGTCCTGCGGAACGGGAACAATGCGTTCTCGGGATAAAATTGCGGCCTATGAATTAAGTCTTGATATAGACTATCGTACATAAAAAAGTCTGTTTAACCATCAGCACGTTTTTTATATATTAAGAGAGCAAACAAGAGCAGATGGCTCTCCTGATGGCACGAGACAACCACTGCATATACAACAAAGGTGTTAATGGTATGTTTAATGTCCATATGGCGGGTTGGTAACGCCACTTACATAATAGACCATGGTCCCAGGAATATTTTTATTTTTGATAAGTCACAAGCTAAATGTTTGTGAACAGCTTCGTTTTGACGAGATGCCTATCTTTTATCGCTTCAAAAAATCTCGAATCGGGTAACTAATGAAGTTATGTAGAAAAGAAAACTTTAGAGTGTCGGACTAAGAAAAGTTTCCAAGATACGTGTAAAGTTACTCTTGAATTATATTAACATATTGTTTTGGAAAAATTAGGTTGTTTTTAAATTATTTTTTTATTTAAATTAATTAATATTAATTTAAAAATCTCATAATGCCCATATCTTTAAGTGTTCTGTTAACTCTTCAGAAAAACCTTAGAATATATAGGACAAAAGTTTTTTCTTGTTTTTCTTAAAATAATCAAGCGAATAAAGTAAAAAACTAATTGTTGTTATCAGTCAAATTTTTTCTTCACCAAATTAACATGTTCGAATCTCTTTAATTTTTTTAGTTACCCGATTCGAGATTTTTTGAAGAGAGAAAAGACGAGCATCTCGTGAAAACGAAACTGTTTACAAAAATTCAGCTTGTTAATAATAAAAAAAAATGTTCCTGTGACCACGGTCTATAAGTTTGGTGGCTACCTTACTCTCCAAACCAGAACACGACAGTCACAAGACGGGGGTACCAAAACAACCTGGCGAAAACTCTACCACCCAGTAGCCACGATAGCAGTAGCACGTACAGTCAATCGTTCATATTTTACGAATTGCCTGGCAGAATGGCATATGGTCTATTCTATAAAGAGGACCCGGACCAAAATGGGAATGTTTTTCTATTCCCTTTCAATATTATACGATAATGTATAATATATTGTTACGTACTTCGGGTTCGTAATTATAAGAAAACACCACTTATATTAAATCCGTGTATTTACAATACAAATACACACAACACAAGACAACACAAGCACTAAATACTCTGATTAACACTAGTCACTCACTGTACTAACACTAAACTTAGAACCCTCGCTTCGCACTGGTCACTTTAAGTATCGCTCTCCATCGTTTTGTAAAAACTGCCCTGTATTTGTCAACACATCTCTGTTTATACCCAGGGTAAAGTTCTACCTGGATCCAGAAAAATCTAAATGTATCGGGAAACGATGAATCACTTCTTATTGTAATCAACTTATGATAAACAAGTTATGTCTCATTAATCCTAGTACACGCTGCTTTCAACTTTATGCCCTATACCACAAAGTTCATTATGGTATAGCTTAGATCAACTATTTGTTTGTCAATAGGAGTAGCTATCTCTTTCTTTTATTTCTAGATCTCTCCAGCGTTCCAACTCTACACGTTTCTAGATTATTCGTAACAATATTTTATTAATATTATGGCTTCTGGAGCTCTAATATTGATGATGATAGCATAAACAATATATGTTATATACGGGTATGCTATCATCACACATACACACACACACACACATACACACAAATAAACAGCAGTCATTCTCACGAATGTATAACGTTTTGTTATTTAGGATATCAACTCCTGGATTATATTTTTTAAACCATTTCATAAAGATTTATTTGATATTCACCATAACGGCGTGCAGGACGATAACAAAGAGCGTGGACATCCGGAACCCTCCATTCTGAAAGAGCAGGCCGGAGACGGTCGGCCCGATGAAGGCTCCCAGCGCGAACGTGGAGGTCCACATGCCGGACACCAGGCCGTATGTTTCTATTGAGTTGGGTAAACCACTCGAACTGGAAATTAAATTTATTTGGATCATCTGATTTTATTGACGTGGAACATTTTTTTTCTTGCTTTCCTGCAATCTTTGCGAGTGATTTCGTGAAATGCAATGCAAGTGTATGCAATGCAACTGTAAAAGTGAGACAGGGATGCGCGCGCTATATGGAATTAGCAAATGTGCGCGCGCTGTGATAGAGTTGGCCTAATGCAGATTAAACCCCGGTTACACTTTAATTAGTGCGAGTGCGGGTGTTTAATGCAAGTGCTTAATATAAAGCAAAAACACTTGTAGACAGCCGTTGATTAGTGCGAGTGATTAGGAATCAGCGTCAATTTCCTTTACCTTCGCTGATGACTGATGAGCTAATCAGCGGCTGTCTACACGTGTTTTTTGTTAAATACTAAGCACCTACATTAAATACTCGCACTCGCACTAATCGAAGTGTAATTGGCGGGATTATCACGTATCTCGCAATGCGCAATTATAATAATCTATACATATAATAAAATCGTAGGAAAGTCAAAACTGTAAATTGAATATTTTTTTAAAAGAATACTTGGGGCGTGATCTACAATCGATATCGAAGCCAAAAATATAGTTTTTAGAATTTTTGTCTGTTTGTTTTTTTGTCTGTATGTCTGTTTGTCTGTTTGCTGTATGTATGTCCGGGGTAAACTCAAAAAGTACTGCATGGATTTATTTCAAATTTTGCATGAATATTACTAACAGGTCGGGTCAACATATAGGCTACATATTATTACGCTATCACCTACGGGGAGGTGCTGGGCGGAGTAAACGAAGTCCGCGCGGATGAAGTCGTGGGCAACAGCTAGTAATAATAATAATATTCTTTATTGTACAACATTAGGATTAAAGTAGTAATACAATCTAAAGTAAACAATCTGATACAAAAGGCGGTCTTATCGCTGACAAGCGATTTCTTCCAGATAACCACATTACAAGTAATTAAAAAACACGACTAGGACAAGGTACAACTTTTAAATATATAAATTACATGACAAAGACATCACAAAGCTAAATTAACACTTAAAATAATTAGGAGGAAAAAATGAACAATATTTTATACACTACAGTGAATATTTATTTTGTTAGGAACTACATGATTTGAAATAAATATCATGGACCATCTTTTTAAAGGTAATTTTGCTCCTTGCTTGCCTTATATCTACCGGTAAAGAGTTCCACAGTTTAACCGCTTGGACAGAGACGACTTATAAAATCTAGAGTTACATCGCGGAAATTTTAATAATAACCGTTCCAATCCAATTATGTAATTGTTTACTTATTGCAAGACACATAATAGTTTTTTATGTTATTGACAGTCGTTGCAGCTTGATTATTTTTGGTGTGTGACGTCACAAAAAGTGAATTTAGGGACCAGTAAGCAATTTGCGACGTTTTTGATTTTTTGTTACGTTTAACAGTCATCGATGATCGCTGGCGGATTGTAAATTTTATGTAACGCCTGCGGGGTCTAAGGCTCGCTCGTTTTTATATTTTTATTATGACCCCGATGGAAAGGGATAATCGTCGCTCAAGTTAATTATGATAAACTAGGCGACCTGGCGAATCTCGTACCGGCTTAGAACAGATTTTAAATGTTTGGCAGCTGGACACAATTTCTTTAAGAAAAGTGTTATCTATATATTTATACGTGAAGAGAAAACTTTTTACTCCTTTTTGAGACAATTGAGCGAACGATGCAGAAGGAAATTATGCCACAGTTAAAGTTTACATTGTGGAGGACTAATAGCAGAAACCTAATATTTGTAACAAAATGCATTAAAATACATAAAATTACTAAAAATAAGCACCCACTACATTCATGTGTATGTGTGTGATATACATGATAATATACACATATGTATACTTATTTTTTTTTAAGAAAAAAGATTTTATTGTTTAGTCTATTGCTGAATTTCGGCCACAGCAAGTAATATTTAATAACACCTTACCATTTTTCAATTTCCTTTCCGTTATGGTAACAGTCCAACAGCTAATTGTTTTAAATATAGTATTAAAACAACACTCGGCTCTTTCCTATTCTCCCGATCATGAAAATACAAAACGAAAAGATAGAGCGTGTCGGTCGTGTCGGAACAACGAAGTAACTAAAGCTTTTTCATCAAAATTTTACGTATTTTTAGGTCCATTTCTGTATTCATAAAATTTTAGAAATTGCAAAAATACTTTTATTGACATTTTACAAAGTATGTCATATGATGAAACTGGGAAGTTATTATTAGTTTGTACATATACGAAACAGTGTTGTGTATTTTAACTGTGTTTAATTTTTTTTCTTCTTGTTGTTATTTGTGGTAGTTTTATTTAATCACTCTGTTTTTCTGAGTTTATTTTATTACTTAAGTTTAGGAGTTCAATTTAATAACATTTTAAACTATGCTAATTTAATTATATCAGTGATTATTAAAATTATTATATTTTCTAGCCCCCTATCGCCTGAAACACAGGTCAACCAAGTTCAGGCAGACACATGTTAAGTTAGATCATAAGATTTTTGTTGAAGAATAAATATTTTTGATTTGATTTTGAATAAAACCTCATCGGACTTTAACGAATATCTTAAAAAATAGCTAAATTGGTTCAGCCCAATGACATGTATATGGTTCAGCTGTTCTCGAATTTTGCGCTTAATAACACATTTAGCGATTAATATTTATATATTCATATATACATTTCACTAAAATTTTGTCGTAAGATATTATATATTGTTGCACTAACCATAGGTAATTAATACTAATTTTAAGATGACGGAGACAGGATAAACCCACGCTTAAATTTGTTTATCAGTTAAAGCTAGTTTTTTAATTTGTATTTTTATTTTAAAATATATATGCGCAAACATATACTAAGGTGGTCTTAACGCTACACGGTATTCTATACGACTGTATAGAATACTGTGTAGCGTTAACCTTAATTCAATGAGAAGAGTATGTAGGATGGTGTGCACAGAAAAACTAATTATAATCGTTTACTATCAATTAAAAATATGTATATAAGGACATTCCGTAATGGGTGAACATGTTTTAACACAGCATTCGGTACGTCTAACCAAAGATATCCAGCTAAAAACAGATGTCATTAAAGGGTTTAAAACTTTTTGATTTGTATGAAATTTTATTCGTATTTTCACCT
Organism: Apodemia mormo; assembly: GCA_036924255.1. Lineage (NCBI taxonomy): Eukaryota > Metazoa > Arthropoda > Insecta > Lepidoptera > Riodinidae > Apodemia > Apodemia mormo. Next base: position 39,641,997 of record JAUPFN010000001.1, on the reverse strand, counting down.
ATTATGGAATGACCTTATATAATTTAGATATTGCAACAAACATATTATATACAAATAATATATAGCATACATAGTTTCATATAAATATTCATATACGTATACTTAAACTACTTATATATTATACATCCATGTGCATAAGTTCTATGTTTCCAAAACTTTTATCGTTATATCCAAATTAAAAAAATACAATTTTCGTATAAGCTTATAGGACATAAATCATCGTCCAAAATATTTATAATCCATACAACATTATTAAGTACTTAGTACAATTATAAATCTAAAAGGGACTTGGAATTCCGCAACTAATTTATGTCTCTTAATAACGTACGAATGTGAAGGTCTTTCTCAGAATCGGGCGGTTCGGGCCTGGCGGGAGCTGGTAATTTCGTTAAAACTCATTATAATTCGATTAGGGGTTTTTGTTGCCTCAATTGGGAATTTAAATATATGTTTTCTTTATACTTTTACAAAGGTTTCACCCGGGCTTTGCACGGAGGCAATTTACCACAGCATATTATGCATAAAAATCGTTTTGGAACTTTGGATAAAAAAAATTAACTCGTATATTTAGAAAGGATTAAATATCGGTTCCTTTTCTAAGCAGTAAAGTTTGAGACGAAACCGACATTCTAATGTACATAAAAACATATGTATGTAACGATTAACAACAGCATTAATAAATCTTCACGCCAAATCCCATTCGGGATAGGTGGTAAGAGTTGAGTGCTATGTCACGATCCAGACAGACTTGCTTTTCTTACCGCACCTCATAACTGTCTTCATGCAAACACTTTTGTGGCGACTCTTGACACCACCTTCGGACAGCACACGACCAATTTGATCATGGTACGTCAGTTTTTGTCTCCTCCGGTACATAAATCCATCCACATTCGCATTGTATATCTATTTTGTTAGTCGTTCATCTGCCATTCTTTCAATATGTCCGATCCGAACCAACGGAGTATGCCCTTTGTCATATTTACACCGATATCTCTCTCCCAAACTCTCTCTTAGCTCAGATATAAAGATCTAAAGATCAGTATCTACAATATATTTATTATATGTACTTACTAATGTTATAAAGAGATACATTCAAAAACTAGGTACTAAACCCAAAATTGCTCTTAAATAATCCGAACCAAATGTAATCTAAAATTATGAATATTAGGTATTGCTGATCTATTACACGAAGAAACGTCCATAACACTTACATGGCTGTTCCAAGAGCATCTGAGAATGTGGAGACGAGGATACTGCCTATCCCCATTCCATGCAGTACCAGTCCTAATATTGTCACCCAGAGTATTCTGAAAATTGGAATAACAGTATGACTTAATATTAAAAATGTGGATATGTTTAGTGATTTACTAGACCACAAGAAAATTTAAATCACGAACAGTTTATACCCTGTATCTCATCTAAGTTGATATACCTATATGATAAATATTGTATTTGAAACTTGGACGACAAAAATACATAGATCGTACCTTTTCAAAGTTTCCTACTTATTCGGTGGATGAGTTGATATACATGACGGAAGGTCATGCATGCGTCTTAAAGAAGTCCTGAAGAAGTTGGAAATAAATATCAACAAAACATGATGACTTTTGAAAAGTAAACGTCTATGTATTTTTGCAGTCTTTAGACGCATCACCCGAAGAAGTTGGAAAAAAATCCAATCTAAATGTTGTGACTTTTTAAAAATAAACATCTGTGTATTATTGTCTTCTTAAGACGCATCATCTAAAGAAGTTGGAAGTAAATATCAACAAAATGTTATGACTTTTAAAGTAAACATCTATGTATTATTGTGTTTTGTAGACGCATCATCTGAAGAAGTTGGAAATAAATACAAACTTCCTTTTTATTGGCTTCGCGTGAAATTCTGCAACTGGATCTCCAGTTTTTTGATAAATCGGAGCATCAAAGTCGTTGATGGCGCACACGCAGAACTTAAACCCGTCAATGCCTGCACTGTTTCTTTTGCATAATAATGACTTTGCAATCAAGCACAATTCATTGCTATGCGCATGTCAGTAAGGGTGATGTTTTGTACTCCGGCTGCAGCAGGGTTTCTCAAGAACACGTCAGGGAATACTGGAACAAACTTGTGCCAGAAATTGAAGAACAACTTTCCACAGCCTCAAAGTAGAGTCGACTTATCACTTAACTTAGTCCATTTTAACCGCAAGAAGATACAAGTTTGCACGTTTTTCCGCTACAACAGCCTTAGCTGTTCTTGGAATCCTTGAAGTTGACATATCGAGTGACGTTCAGTTCCATGGTCACATGGAAGGCAAGGCCAAATAAGCCTCAAAATAGCCGGGTGTTCTCAGCAGGGCCTAGGCCGTACTTCACACAGGCCCATCGCTTACAGCTTTATATGGCACAAATCCGGCCTCATATGGAGTACTGCTCTCATCTGTGGGCGGGGGCTCTTCAGTACCAGCTCCTTCCATTTGATCGCATTCAACGTAGAGCGGCCCGAATCATCGACGACAGGTCTATTTTTGATCGGCTTGATTCTTTGACATTACGTAGAGATGTGGCATCGTTCTCCATCTTCTATCGGATATATAATGGGGTGTGTTCCGAGGAACTGTTAAAATTAATTCCTGCCGCAGAATTACACCATCGGACATCGCGACAGAATTCAAAATTTCACCGTCACCATCTCGATGTCTGGAAATCTATAACTGTGTGATTCTCGAGGCACTTTTTTCCCCACACTACTCCTTTGAATCAATTACTGGAAGGGGTACTGAAAACGGATACGACTTAGGGACTATCAAGAAAAGGGCTTACTCTTTCCTAAAACGTTGGTAACGCAACTGCAAGTTTTCAGATAGTATAGTTATCCATGGGCGGCGTTGATCACTTACCATCGGGGGAGCCTCCTGTCCGTTTGCCCCCTTTTCCATAAACAAAATTGTAGAAACTTACGTAGGTATATCCAGGAAAGGCGCTGGTCCAATGAGCATGAAGGCAGCCAAAACAAATAGATGTCCAAGAAAAGCAATGTACTTCGGCTTGACAAGCGGATGGTCGCACAGCCAGCCCCAAGCTGGGGCCGTCAACGCGTATATACCTCCATTGATAATGAACATGACTCCCAACACAACCGGTGAAAAGTTGAACTGGAACATTCAAGATGGGCATGTTTTTTTATTTCATAAGGTAATAAACAAGCAGACAATTATCCGATGGATAGAGGCAATCGTCGTCTTCAAACACCAAAGATGTTATTAGTGCGGTGCTATCAATGTGGTGGAGTTGGAACGCAACACCGTTTCCCGGCAGAGAGTTTAATGCACTACATACTAGAGAAGATAGACTAAGTAGAAGTCGTGTTCCATATCGTCAACACTCGCTGCAGCGCTTACAAAACCTTAGTCAAAATTAAACGTATAATAGAGTATAATCGCATATAATAGCGAATATATCGCGATTACAATGTGAATGTGGTGTGGTGAATTTTCATAATTTTCAACAATACATACATATAACAAATAGTTATTAAAATAAAAAAAACAAATTGGTCAAGTCCAAGTCGGCTATGTTAATGGCGTACCAGGGCAGGGAGGGGCAGCTGCCCCCCCTGGAATTAGTTCACCTCTCTACTAACTATCTACTGTTGTAGATAAAAATAGAATAAGATAAAAATATAGTCTTAAAATGTTATGGTTGACCCCCCTGGCCCAGGACCTGGGTACGCCCATGTGTATGATTAGTGTTGTCTTCAAAGCTGGGTCTGGCATTTAGATACGATATGTTCCACCTGCTTAATAGAAACGAAATTATTTGAGTTTTCAATTTTTAAAATGTTGAACAACAGAACTCTGTCAAAGTTTTAAAATTAAACTTAGTTTTCGATATAATATAATATAAGCGCCTCTGCGTTTTATCTTAGCAAAACAACAGTATATGAATTTGTCGCAAATTTTAAAAAGAATATTTAATTTTAACTTTACATTAATTTGCAAATATACACATACACAATATTTATGTAAACATATTTTATGTTACAACATATAACATACTATGTTATATTATATATTTGTGAAACAGTCCAAGAATTTATTGTTACTAAATTACTATGATGCTCTTTCACCAAGTGCCGACGATAGAAATTTTAAATTACATTATGTTATTCAGTTATTTTTTAGGGTTCCGTACCTGACAAGGAAAAACCGAAACCCTTGTAGCATCACTTTGTAGTCCGTTTATCCGTCTGCTAGTCTGTCAAGCCCTTTTTCAGGAACGCGTAAAGGTATCAAGTTGAAATTTTTATCAAATACTAATTGACCCGGAAAACGTTGTTCTGCCTTTTTAACTACACTTATTTTTTTCTATATTTTCTCACGTTTTAAACCTTTTCCAGATTTCAACAATCAATTCAAAACCAAAATTCGCCAAATCGGTTCAGCCGTTCTCGAGTTTTAGCGAGACTAACGAACAGCAATTGATTTTTACATATATACTAGCTGACCCGGCAAACGTTGTTTTGCCATATAAATTATTTAATAAAAAAATAAGGGTTGGTGATAGAAGGGTAAAAATGTAGAGTTATATGTATTTTTTAATGCTGAATCATAAAAAAATAAAAATAAAAAAAATTCTCCATAAAGTAAAAAAAAAAATTTAGGGGTGGACAACCCTTAACATTTAGGGGGATGAAAAATAGATGTTGGCCGATTCTCAGACCCACTGAATATGCATACGAAATTTCATCAAAATCGGTCAAGCCGTTTCGGAGGAGTATCGAGACTAACATTGTGACACGAGAATTTTATATATATAGAGATAGACTCGGGTCTACGGTCCGTCTCAGCTGTGAAAAAATTAAACTTGTAAATCAACGCGATCAAAAGATATGACCATGACTTATGACGCATATTTTGCGTTTTTTTTCCGATCGTTTTTTTTTATATCATAAGATAGCAAACAAAAAGATGGGTCTCCTGATGGAAAGAGTCAACCATCGCCTATAATATAATAACCACCAAAGATGTTAATGGTGCGTTGCTATCTTGTGGCGCGGTCTAATGCCACATGCATAAGTTTACCGGCTACCTCCCCCCCCCCCCTCAAACCGGAGCACGACAGCGACAAGCACTGACGCTATTGCGGCAGGAATAGGTAAGACGGTGGTACCAGACCCGGGCAAGACAATGCAGAACTCTACCACCTAGATCTCAAAAGGTAATCAAAACCCGGGTACTTCCTGTTGAGGTAGAATTAAGAAATTTGTCAAGACAAAATGTCTTACTCTACATGCAGTGGAAAAATTCCGAAAACCGTAAATTTTTTGTTATGTCATAAAAAAACGCGAACAAGAGTTATGATCGTCTATGTCATTTATGTATGTCATATTTTGCGATTTCACAAGGGAATCAAAATGGAGTGTTTCCCATTGACCTATCATGAAAATGTATAGCTAATGTTATCATGAAAATGTGTAGCTTAGGTTAGCTTATCAATAAAATGTGTAGCTAAGGTTACAAGTTTGTACAGAACCCTCGGTATGCGAGTTCAAGACGCACTTTTCAATCTTAATAAATCAAATATTTGGATGAATTAATCTTACCTGTCGTAAATGTGGTTCAAGCGTCGCTTGGAGGAATCCAATACTTAAACTTATGCTAATAATGCTGGTCGCTGCTATGAACACCCCGGGTATCTTCAGCAGCGAAAACATGGACGCTGAAATGTAAATGTGATCAAAAAAATTGGCACCTGATTAATTTTGGTAGTTTTAGTTAACTTTATATAATTGAATTGTAGTTTTTATACCAGTACTTTTACTGTAATATCATGAAGTGGTAAGATTTAATTATTTGTTTCTTTTGCAGTGGATAAACTTAAAAGCTATTAGACTGATTTTAAAAATTCTTTCAATTTATTACATACAAACGTACATATCTTCAAGCCAGATCCCTTACAGGGTGGGCAAAAAGAACCGAGTGCCATACATCACGATCCTTGCAAGCTTGTCTCGCTTTCTCCACATTCATCACTCTACATACTCACACGCCGGTTGCGAAAACTCTTAATACCACCTTCAGATATTACTCGATCAATCTGATCATGGTGTGTCAGTCTTAGTCTTCTCCGGTACCTACATCCTTCCACATTCGCATTGTATATCTGTTTTGTTATCCTTTCATCTACCATTCTTCCTACATGTCCGAACCAACGGAGCATACCCTTTCTCATCTTTACACCAACACTTTCTTTCAAGCCTCTCTCTCACTTCTGTCTCACGTCCGCGAGTGTTACACCACATATTTTCATAGCGATTTCATCAATCATTGAAGTCAAATAAATAACATTTTATTAGACATAGGTACATATCACGAAACTGTGTTATATCTGGAGACAACACTTCTAATACTTACTTGAAACACGACTTTAAATACTGCAGTCATCTTCTGAGATCTCACTCTTTCTTTCTAACACAGCTGTATAAAAAGAGATGGCGACACCTCATAGAATGAGACAACGTAGTATTTGTTTCAAGTGATTAATACGAGTGCTAACTCTAGCTCCATCTATAACCTAATACTTCATGGGTACATAAAGGAACACTTGTCAATGCCATTTTAAAACAAAATACCTACCTATAAACAGTGGTATGTATGTATACTGAGTTCGCTGTATTTACCTATAAAAGTTATACAATGATTTTTACAGTCAAACGTTAAACTTCTTAATTCGGTAAAAATGATTATCTTTTAAATAAAATACAGAAAATTCAAGGTAACTTGTGCGACTTCTTTGTTAAATGAAATAACTGATATTTTGATATACATTTTCGCCGTGTTGGTCCCGGCCTCCTTTGAAGAATAGGCCAACGTTCTGCCAGGCAGGTCGTAAAAGGCGACTGATTGGCTATCGAGTCACTAACATCGTGGCTACTAGGTGGTAGAGTTCTGCATTGTCTCGCCCGGGTCTGGTACCACCGCCTTACCTATTCCTGCCGCAATAACGTCAGGCTTGTTGCTGTCGTGTTCCGGTTTGGAGGGTAAGGTAGCCGGTAAACTTATGCATGTGGCATTAGACCTCGCCACAAGATAGCAACGCACCATTAACATCTTTGGTGTCTATAGGCGATGGGTGACTCTTTCCATCAGGAGACCCATCTGCTTGTTTGCTATCTTATGATATAAAAAAAAAATACATACGCTATTGCGATAGGATATAGATAGCCGGTAAACTTATGCATGTGGCATTAGACCTTGCCACAAGATAGCAAAGCACCTTTAACACCTTTGGTGTCTATAGACGATGATTGACTCTTTCCATCAGGAGACCTATCTGCTTGTATGCTATCTTGTGATGTAAAAAAAATAAAGGTTCCTACTGTGAACATTTAATCTATTTAAAGTCAATGATGGATGTATCCGCACCTCAGATTCACTGCCTGTGAAAACATCTCCAAGTACATTTTGTAGGTAGATCGACTATTAATCAAAAACTTGTAAAGTGTTCAGAGCCGTGACAGTTTTCCTTTTAATTTAATTATAGGTATTTACTGCTACCCTGATTTTTTTATTACCCCCAAAACCACCCGTTTAGGCAGTGGTACCAAATATCCGGGCGGGACATTGCAGAATTCTACCACCTAGTAGTCACGATGGTAGTATAGTATAGTACACGTATAGGTAATCTGTCGCCTTTTAGGATCTGCTTTACAAAATGGCAGTCGGTCTATTTTTCAAAGGAGCCTGGATTTACATGAGTGTTATTGTGTTTTCTTTTGGGTTACCCTGAAAAATCAAAATTTTAGTAGAAGTTTGGAGTGTGGTGGCGGTGTATTAACATCTTCGTGTTGCGAATATATTGCCATTTGCCACATGAATGCTACTGGCTATATCAAAACAATAGTGCGTTGCTATCTTGTGCTCAGGTCTAAAGCAGCTTTGAGGTAGTAGCAGTTTTGAGGCAGTTTGGAGGGTAAGGTATCCGGTATACGTATGCAGGTGGCATACGTATACCGGCTACCTTACCCTCCAAACTGCAATAAAACAATGACAAGCACTGACTTTATTGCGGTAGGAATGGGTAGGGCGTTGATACCAGATCCGGGCGAAACAATGCAAAACTATCTACCACCCAGTAACCATGACGATAGAAACTCGCATAGCCAATTCACCTTTTACAAACTGTCTGGCAGAACGATAGTAGGCATATTCTTTAAAAGAGCCAACACGAGGAAATACTAGTACAAAATATTTTACTTTTTGAATCGAGTCGTCTCGTCTATGGAATTACTAACGTGCGAGGTCAGACACTGATTGACTCTTTTTTTTTCTAATCTTTGATTTTTCTATCTTGCTTTTGATGGCTGCATTTCTTTTCATTTTATGATAATTATACAAGGAAATAGAATCATAATGATGGATACTTACGTCCAGTGGGCTTAATGTCTTCGTCATCACCACTCTTGGGTAAGGTAATATAACACAGTATGGCACTAAGAAATAAGGTGAAGCCCAGAACCGCGAAGGGAAGAGAGTAACCCCCCACGCTGTACAGCACACCGCCGACCATAGGGCCGACTATGAGTCCGAGGCCAAAAAATGCTTCTAGAGATGCCTGCAAAAGACAAAAAGCGTTAATATGTACTTTTTCTTGCCAGTCGATCATTCATTTTTATAGCATAAATAAATTGCCTGGTCAATAAAATTTTGCCGAAAAGAAACTCTTCAGTGCAACATGGTTACATAATCTCTGGACCAAATATAAAAGATGTCATATTTGCGCTTTTGTCATATAATATATAATTTTATTTCCATCGCACGACGGCATGAACGTTGGAATTGTGTAAGTACAAGCGAGAGGGTCAACGAATTTCAGTGAGATTCACAAATATTGTGAACTTGTAAGTTTCCTAATATGGATAATGGAACACAAAATTATTTATAAACTCTTTAATCCTACCCGACTCATAAATCTGTATATTATAGCAAGAAAAATGACACGTACATATGTAGTGTAATTTAATTCGATTCTTTGTTAAGAAGTGACTGTAATTTCTGAATACAGTATTACTACACTCATTTCGTAAAAGTTTAGTATGTAGTTAAGAAAATATCAAGTAATTTAATCGACAATAAACCCATATTAGGATTCAACGGACACTTTTAAACAGCATTTAAATTTGAGCATACCTGAAAATCATGAAACTCATCAAACTTGTGGGTCATTCTTCGTAGTACAATTTTTGAGCGTAACAGATTCTTATCTCCTATATAACCAAATAATCTTTGCACAAATCTACTATAACATTGTTTATTCATTCTATATGCATCGTGTTATATAGATTTTATTATGTAATAACCATTTATATAGAAGTTATTTGCCCTCAACACCTCAAATCCGGTTAATTTTGCACGTTTTATACGCGTAACACGTGCGCCGTCTTTTGATCAATCGCAAATATTTTTTAATTCACAAACGCTTTTAATCCAATTTATACACAAAATTAAAAAATACAAATCAGTTTATATCCTAATCAAATTTCTAATCCAATTGCACTGAATGTTTTTATTTTATGGGTGTAAATAAGTATGTCACACACTTGGCAAAATTTTAGCTTCGCTTGTTGCGACTGGTGCTACTATGAACTGGCGAGGTCTAGAGGTATCGGGATTGGTTTTTCTGAATCTGCTTTTATGCTGCAGCTTATGGGTCAAGTATTTGTAGCCCTAAGTCTCTTCATTTCGGTACAAGAGTAAGTTCTTCAATTTTTCAATTTTTGGTTCTCAATTTTTAAGAATTTCCATGTCACATTTTTAGAATGTAATCGTACTATTTTTAGTAAACGGGTATTACGGTCTTATACCTAACTCCCAAATGTAGATAGCCAATAACACACTAGTAGCCTATATCTTTCCAATGGCGAAAAATTTCCAAATATATACTTTTTTGTGATTTCCGTGGTGTAATTTCCATGTATAAAACACCATGGAAGTTACATAAAACTCATGGAAATTACTCTATTTAATTTTGTTTGCAAAAGTTAAAGTGAAATATTCAATGTTTATACTGTAATTCATGCAAATACCAGTTTGAGTAATAAATATTGTTAGTCAGTTATTTTTTTTTATTTGAATCTGTTAATCCAAAGCTTATCATTTAGACTGCCTCATAGTCCTAAGTTCGATCCCTAAGTCAGGCAAAGGTGTTATTCAAATTTTTTCGAGGTTTCCTCAAAAATCTTAAACCTCAGTAGCTGCTCAGAGTCTGGCGGAGTGGTGTATTACCTCCCCCGTGCCTCGAATGAGCACGTAAAACTGTCAGTCCCGGTTATCACTAGGAGTATCGTTAACATTATCGACTATTCCTAGTGATTTTTTACATAACATAATATAACAATATCGACTATTCCTAGATAGTAGACTATTCCTAGTTGTCGGTAAATGCTGCGATTAGGATCACCACTTATCTCGCCAACCAACAAACTGGTGAATTACGGTGAACCAGAAAGTCTATAGACGTTCAGTTAAATCTGCCTTTTTTTTAAATTTGTTAAGCCGAAGCTTATTATCATTTAAAGCGTCTAATTATCATGCTCAAAGTGCCGAAAATAAGTCTACTATTAATGTTCTGATGTTAAGGAAAGTATTTAACGTAAAGTGTAGCACTACGGCTAAGCTAGGCTAGGTAAGCTGCTCGGTTGAGCATACATTCATATTTTTCGCTAATCCTGCAATTCTTCGTTACTCGACTACTTACTTATGTACCGATATGATTACATCGTCGTTACAATTATAATGATTTTTATGAAAATACGAACACTAAGTTTTTCACACGCTTTCAATTGCATGGCTTAGAAAAGCAAAAGGTAATAAGAAATGTGTAGCACACGCACTTTATCACTAATCTGTTTTGCTGTATCTAAGTTTACCGGAGAGGAGAAATTCAGAAAAAAAAGAGTTGCTGAAAAAAAATTGCCTAATATCGTTTTAATATATATTACAGCCGTTCATAGTTCCCCAAATCACTTTTATCTAATCTTATTTTCATATCTGATACGGTATTTAGCAAAATTTTACCTGCTGGGTCATTTACGTGGTCTCTAATGCAATTTCCATGGCCCGCAAATATTCAATTTTTTTAGGAAAAGTATAGATCTACTACGTGTCGAATTTTCATATGTTCTTTAAATTTGCTTAAACTTTTAAAATGTTTGTGTAATTTACTTTAATTAAACGATTTCACAAATACCATGGAAATTACACGGAGAACACATTTTTCAAGAATCACCCTTGTACGCTTTTTCTCATTTCTAAATCAAGCAAAGATTTTTTTTCTACTTTAAAGTTATCATCGTCTTTTATTTATGGCCAACCAAACAAATTAGAATCGAATAGACGCAAAATGTTAAACAAACTATCCATGTCCGTCAACTTCTCAGCCTCCTAGAAAAATCCTTATAAAACTTCGTTAAACTTCGTTATACTAAAGTAGTCTGTATTTATATTTATATCAGAAAAAAACATTCGTTATACTAGTATGTATTTTTAGTAGTGGAAGGTTGAAAACCAAATGGGAATGCGACACTTAAGCGTCGTGTGGGTGCCAACTGAATTCCACCGAGAATCGGTGCGGCGCGGCGCTTAAGTGTCGCATTGTATGTTGATGGGTTAAATAACGTACCTAGCGTTACATTCGTACTATTATTCATGTAATAGAATTTTATTAACATCATATATGTCAAGAAGACGGTTGTTTCCAACAGTAAAGCCGTTTACCTATTTGACACATGTTTAGTATATAATGTACTGATGGCAAGAAAACTTACAAACATAGTGGCCACATTATTAGGGAACTCCTTGGCGATAATTGCAAAAGAAGCGGTGAGGAATGCAGCATTTCCCATAGCTTCTATTATACGAATGGTGAACGCCAAAATGATAAATGGAATATGGCCATCCACTTTGTCCAATAAACTGTAACAACACAAAGCAATACATGATTGTCAACACCCTCATATATCGTAAATAGTGATTAGTAAATATCCATGGTAGATTAGAAGAAACTATCAGATGATCTCTGAAGTAGAAAGAGCTAACAAACGCATTGGCGTCTATTGAGACATCAAAGATGTAAATAGTGCGTTGCTGTTGTAAGAGGCGACTGACTGGTTACACGTGTTTTTTTATAGTATAAGATAGCAAACAAGCAGATGGGTCTCGTGATGGAAAGAGTAAACTATCGCCTATAGACACCAAAGGTGTTAATGGTGCGTTGCTATCTTGTGGCGAGGCCTTATGCCACATGCATAAGTTTACTGGCTACCTTACCCTCCAAACCGGAACATGACAGTGATAAGTACAATGCTATCGCGGCAGGAATAGGTAAGGCGGTGGTACCAGACCCGGGCGAGACAATGCAGAACTCTACTACCTAGTAGCCACGATGTGACTTGTGTAGCCAATCAGTCGCCTTTTACAACCTGTCTGGCAGAACCGCAGTTGGCCTATTCTTTAAAGGAGCCCGGGCGGTGTTACTATCATCGTGTCTGATAGATGTAAGAGTTCTACAACGTTGCCTGGGTTTCGGCACCACCCCCTTACCTATTCATGCACTTGCATTTAATACTCGTGTATTTCAGTTTGATGGTAAGATAGCAAGTGCACTTTTGCATGAGACATGACCATTTAGCCTCATGGATAGCAACGACTACCAGTAACATCTTTGGTACCTCAACCAGTAACATTTTTGGTGCATATAGATAATTAATATCTATTCAGCCAGGAGAGCTGTTAGCTTGTTTGCTATCCTACGTTTTTAAACGAATTGATCTAACCCCAAAGTAAGCAAATTATTTGCTTGTGATATGAGTGTTAATCAACGATATTAATACATAGAAATACATATATAAGTACTCAAATATATTTAATAAACACCCAAAGCCAGAAATACAGACGTATATGTTCATCACATAAATGTCCCTCACGGGAATTAAACCCGAGCCTCATTGATTGCGTAGTCAGGTTCGAAAACCACTCGACCAACGGGGCGGTCCTATGACATAAAAATACCAGATTTTCGGCTGGTCTAATTGTTGCTGATATACCATTAATATATTAGATATTTGCGACTTTACACGACCATAGCTTCTTATTAGTGATAACCATAAAGCCTCGTGTACCTACCTAAATCCATTGCTGCAATACTGAATACACATAGAAATAAGATAGCTGTTAAACTTATGCAAGTGCTATTCCGAACCCCGCCACACGGATTACTGTGCACTGTTAACATCTTTGGTGACAATAGGCGATAGTTATCTCTTTACAACAGGAAAACCATCTTTTTTATATCATAAGATAGTAAACAAGCAGATGGGTCTCCTGATGGAGTCAGCCATCGCCTATAGACACAAAAGATGTTATTGGTGCCGTGATATTCTGTTGCGAGGTCTAATGCCATATGCATAAGTTTACCGGCTACCTTGCCCTCCAAACCGGAACCAACAGTGACAATCACAGACACTATTGCGGCAGGAATAGGTAAGGCGGTTGTACCAAACCCAGGCAAGACAATGAAGAATACCACCTAGTAGCCACGATGGTAGTGACACGCATAGCCATCTGGTCGCCTTTTGCGATATGCCTGGCAGAACGGCAGTTAGCCTATTCTTGAAAGGAGCCCTGGACTAACACGGCGAAACACCATCTCGACGGTCCCAACGTATAAAGTGGCATGTCAAAAACTGAGGTTTACATGAGAGCGTAATTAATGTTCAAATCTCTCTTGAAATAATTCTATGCATAATTATAAATATTTTTCTTTCTACAATGAGTTATTATATTTAGGGAGTCCATAATAGTATTTAAGTATTTTTTTTAATATTTTCCCGGAAAAACTGATAGATTACTGTTTTTGCATTGACATTTATATCAGACAAGTCGGAGATACATCTACAACGCTGAAAACAAAAAAATCTGAATACATAATTCGTAAAATTCATAAAATTGTTTTTATGGTTTATTTTTTATTGTTATTTATTGAAAACAACAACGTATTATTTACGTTTTATTAAAAACAATACCATACCTTAAACAATTTAAGATCACCATCCAAAAATATTAAAAATACATTAATAAAGACATGTCTCTTTATAACACCGTGTAGAACGATAAGTATAGATCCGCATATATACGACACCTATTTTTTGTAATTATTACACTTGTTCTCTTATTTGATTTGTCGTAGCGAAATACATAAAATAAAAGAAAAAATCTTATATAGATATGAGTGTTTAGAAAATTTAAAGCCATAATATATGTAATATTTTTTTTACATTTTTTTGATGTCCTTTTATACGTAGGGACCGTCGATCTGTTTCTTTGTTATTCTATGAAATAATAAAATCTGACCTGATGTTGAGATTTTTATTTTCTTGTTCACCTTCGAGCGTGGAATCAGGAACATCATCATCATCATCAATCCAAATAACCACTAGACCATAACACAGGTTAATAAAAATAGTCGAAATAGATAATAATTACCCAAACAATATGGCACATGTTGCAGTTGTAAGGATCCCAGAATTGAATACAAGTTTAGGACCCAAACGATTCAAGTGGGCTCCATAAAATGGACTGATGACGAAGACAACTAGCTCGAAAATTCCGAATACCAATCCATATTCTGTAGCTTTACAGCCTTTATTTTCAGCCTGAAATAAAACAGTATATTTAAGAATATCGTTGAAAATATTTAAAAACATTATTTTTGAATTCGTTGGTTGAGTCTAGAACATACACGCCGATCATTGATCGATTGGAAGTTTATTAAATATTAATCTACTGGAGAAGATTAATATTTCGTCGATATTGTTTCTCTCTGCTCTCCCGATGGACAGAGAAAACATACCTAACCGGAACACGACAGGACAATGATGGCAGTAAATCGCATAGCTAATCGTTCGCCTCCTACGAATTGCCTGGCTGAACGGCATATATCTATTATGTGCGATAGATCATTGGATTCGGAATTACGCCTAGAAAAATGTGCTTAAAGCGTGAATAAGCACATAAAAAATTGCAAAATTTATAAACAATTAAAAATGAAAAAATGGCATATCGTTTTTGCCAATTAATATTTAAGAAATTTCAAAAAAGATTTGGAAGAAAATTCCAATAAAAACTCTCAGCTCCCGGGACTCTTGAAAAATTCAGAAAATGAGATGGTTAATTCGTTAATGATGGTTAATAATAAGTACTTACTTTAAATGACTCATTAGAACACTTTTATGTATTTTTTACCCAGCAATGTCAACATTCAGTATTGAACTGAAAATAACTCAAAACATACTTCACTAAAATGTCTTACTATTGAACTAGGGCAGCGATATGCACGCATACATAGGTACTATATTCTGTCCGCCTAAAATCAGTTGTCAACTTAAAATATATTTTATTGTTTAGTACATGGTCGAGTATAAATATACGACTTAATGTTATTTGCCTTTACCGATCAATAAACTATAATTCAATCGTTCCCAAAGTTGACTTGGCTCCGACCTATCTAACAAAAATATCCAATATTGGGACCTATCAGACCTCTTGCAGAAAACGAGGACATAAATATTGTTAAAGCTCAGATTACCTAGTAGCGAGGTGTGGAAATAATTGATGCCTATTTGTTCTAAATGGAATGAAAAAAAAAATGATTTAAGTGTTATTAATATGATAGAAAGAATGTTGAATGAAAACAAGCAGTTGAGATAGGCCTCGTATTTCGGCAGACTCATCTAGTTGTATTGTAAATATCCGTCTAAGCGAGCCGTACCTACTTTGCGTTCGTAGCCGGCTGTAGGGCCTACTCAATATTCGTTGGCGACCCACCAGTGGGTCGCAACCCATACTTTGGGAAACAATGAACTATATAGTTTTTAATGTTTTTGCGTCCAACTTGAAAATAAATAATTCACGCAAAATTCATATAAATTTTTTACTGTTTGTTTGTAAAGACTCTTGCTTGGAGATTGCGGGAAAAAAATTTAAAAACTTAATTTGTCGTGTAGGTCGAGGGAAGTAATGTATGAAATTTTATTTTTTGAGAACAATGGGATTTGGAGGTCTAAGAACGATCCCTGAGAAGGACCCGTTTAAGAAGTCAGATTCTATATTGATTGTACTAATTACTGATAAAACAAACATAGATAAAAGAGTTTATTGCGCACTACGACATGACTACGACACGGTCGCGGCGCCTCACAGTAATATTGTAGTGCGAACAATTGATAACCCAAACAAGTTCATTAGGTTATCTGAACCATTCAGTAGTGGAGGGCAACGAGAAAGGTAGAATCCTGAATTAGATATAATGTCAAAGGCATGCTCTCAAAAGCTATCGGGCAAAAGTTATTAAAGTATGAAGCGATTTAAAAAATTTTTGACCATCGTATAGCATATACCTATATTTATGAATATTACAATATGTCACACACAGAAAACAGTAATTCCGTGGTGTGACAAATGCATGGTAGTGTAAAACCTCGACTCGGGGCTTGCACCAAATGTAGAGGCTTGCTGCTCTACCGACTGCACTTGCCGGGTGATTCTATCAACTGTAGAATCCTTCAAATGCCCGGATGATTACGTTATTTGCTTGGCTGCTTCTAAGGTACACGGGATCTAGCTTTGTTTTACTGAATAAAAGATATTTTTCGGATCTTCATTTATTTTTGGGCATGCGTCTTAGCCCGTCAAGAGAACTTCTATATCTTATAATTTTACTGACATCATATATATAAGACTAAACAATGTTCTACGTTTAAAAGCAGACAAAACTGCCAGTATACATGCAACACCATAAAGGTATTACAGTACTGTCTGTAATATTAACTTTCATTAACTTAATGTGTTTTTAATGTAAAGATATACTACTTATATGCAAAGATATACTTTATATATATTTGTACACTGTAGCTGTAGCTTAATATTTTTTAAATTAATGTATTAAATAAATAAAAGTTGTAAAAAACCACAATATGTAATATATTTAATATTATCTGGACCATCGGGTGGCAAACATACATCAAGAAAGGTACCATCGTGATGAAGACAATTCAAATGCTTGTTCTCAAATGTAATATTTTTCTTTAGTACGAATTTTTATACAATTTGAAATCAGACTGCAGCGTTTGTTTTGTGATTAGGCTGTTCGATTGATTCGAGTTCGAGATAGGTACTTGGGTCGAATCTTAAGACATCATAATGTATCCTCAGTTATAGCTAAATAAATAATTCGATAATTAAAACTGATGTATATTCAGCCGACTAAAAAAAAATTATCCAAAAAGGTAGCCACAATCATGGGCGTATCCAGTGGAAAACAGGGAAGGGCAGCTGCCCCCCTCTGGATTTTCTAACCTTTCTAGTATCTACTCTTGTCGACAAAAAATCTTCTTTTACCACGCAATATATAATGTAGACATTGTATTTGCCCCCCTCCCCCTGGCCTAGAACCCGGGTAAGCCCATGGCCACAGTGACTATAATAATAATTATCGATCTTGCAACGCTCTACTCTAAACAAAATAATCAACACCATGTTAGTAAACAATCGTACGACTTCTATAAGATCTAAAAAAAAAAAAATATTATAAACAATAGCATCACCACGATGATATCCTTCCAGTAAAAACATGTACTACTAGTCTTCGTCGACTACAACAAGACATTTACTACACTTCGACGTGATATAGTAGCAGAGAATTTGGATGATTATGGCATAAGAGCACCCTTAGGAAAATCGTGTCAAAATAATTTAAAAGTTAAATTATACGTGGCAAAAAGAAGATTAAATTATTCTTTTTATTAAAATAAAAAATGTATTATTTTAAAGTGCTTCATTTTAGTACTAAACTTAAGGAAGTTTCCCTTAAATCAAGCAAATATTTTAAAATTTGTTTATCAATATTCATAAAATAATGTCACAGATATGATACCTAAGCCTTTGACGTTGGGTTTTTTACACACTGTATATCTTACGTACTGAAATGTATTTCTAATTTAAGCTCTATTTTTGAAATTATATTTCTAATTCAAGGATTCTTTTTTTTTTTAATAAAATGTACCTAGTCTTTTAATGAATCTAAAGAATAGATGCATTTTTTTAAATGGTGTTATGATTTTTATTACACATTACTGCAAACAACCCATTTCTTTATTTCCAGAACCCTGCATCAGATTTTCATCCAATTAAAATAGGACTATCTGGGAAGTATAATCCTTTGAACCAAAATAGTAGTTTGTTCACCAAGGCGAGAAAATGACCGATACCTTACGAGTGTAGTTTGAGGCCCGATGCGCAGCTGAGGGCCTCAATACACTCAAGTTAGGTATCGCATTTTCTCCCGAGTGATACATACTGCTTTATACTACACCAATGAGGAAAATAAAAACATTTTAGTTAAAATTTATATTAAAATTATTACAATTATTGAAACTCCATAAATTCTTCATATGTTTTGTTGTACTTATGCTTGGATTTTTCTGGCAAAAGGTTTAAAATGACTGTTTGAGCAGCTTCTTTTAATACAGGCGGCGTAAATAAATCTTCATTCTCGCTACTAATGGTGTGACTGATATATTAGTATTCGCTAAGATATTAGTAATATTGAAAGGATTCGTGGATTAGTAATCCGGCGAACTGTAATACGCTAATATTTCATATTCGCCTAATATCTGTAACGGATATCCAAAATGAATAGGATAATATCATTCGGTATTCGGAATAGTTCGGATTCACTAGATTGGCGCCCGTCGGATTCGTGAAAGTATTAAAATATTTTCACGATACGCCGCGTCGTACGTACGAATGAGACGGACGTATTTCCTGCAGTATCAGATCTTATTAAAGTTGTTTTAAGGTCCAAATTACAGTGAAATATTAGTTAATACTGATATATTAGTTAACATATTTTCCTGCCATATCAGTATAAGATCTTATTTCTGTTACTTTAAGGTCCAAATTACAGTGAAATATTAGTTAAGATATTTTCCTGCCGTATCAGTATCAGATTTTATTGCTGTTACTTTAAGATCCAAATTACAGTGAAATATTAGTTAATACTGACATATTAGTTAAGACATTATAATATTTCAAAGTGAATATATTAGTATCACCTAATCTTGAGAAATATCGGTATTAACCCAACTCTACTCGCTACTAGACATAGACATCAGAACAGAATGTAAGAAGAAGATACAATAAAAAAGAAAATTCGCGCGTACAATCGTTTTTTTTAATATTGAGGAGGCAAATGAAATAAAGCACATACTGCCAAGTTTCCTTAGTAAATGCTAGTGGCCAGTAACATTTTGATGTGCTTCGAGATACAAACTTATGAATTTCAAAATGTTAAAGGAGGGGAGAAAATTACTATGTATGGGATTTACTTATTAAAGTAAATCCCATACTTTTTCGCTTGGAATTAGGTATTTTCTTCTCGTTTTTCAAGTAAGAACTAATGTGCTTTCCGAATAGGTGTAGTATAAAAATATTTTCCAAATTAGTCAGACGTCTACAAGTAATCGGTGAACACTTTTTTATATATATATTATAAGATAACAAACAAGCAGATGGTTCTCCTGACCGAAAAAGTCAACCTACGCCTATACACACCAAAGATGTTAATGATGTGTTGCTATTTGCTCCAAAGCGGACCACGGGAGTGAAAAGCACTGACGCTATGCATCAGGAATAAGTAAGGCAGTGGTACCAGATCTAGACGATACAATGCAGAACTTTACCACCTAGTAGCCACGATGCTTGTAATCATACCGGCGACCGATTGGATACATCATAGCCAATCGGTCGCCTTTTACGATCGGCCTGGCAGAATGGCAGCTGGCTTACTCATCAAAGAAGCTTGAAACAACATACATAAATGAAGATTCCGACTAATTGAAAACCTCCTCATTCGGAGAGTCGCTTGAATAGTTATCATTTTCCTCATATAAATATTGATGTTACGTGCCGTTACATTTTCTACCAACTTCTGTTACATTTTCTACCGACTTTCCGAGAAAGATCTTAATTTGGCTTTATGCTTTATGTTTGTTACTCAAAAATCGGTAATTTATGAACATGAAAAAATTATTTATTTAGAAGTTGGTTGTTGCAGTTTTACTTAATTTAAATTATAATCATGTATATTAATGAAAGTGTATCATTCTTACCTCTTGTGGAAAAAATGGAGCCTGTAAAGACACACATACTGCATTACAAAAATCCGCTATAGATATAACTACCACAGTCAGTATTTGTCTATTTGTAAAATCGCGAAGCATTTTCAAAATACAATGTCTTATGTATCTTTAACTTTATTTTTAACACTTAATGAATATTAACATACTTATTACATTTTTGTAATTCTTATATTATATTATTAATACACTTTTTCTTTTTTATTAAGTGCTATTTTAATAGACGTGATTTTATTCTGGATGTAAGTATGTAATTAACATGGACCCATTAAGATTACTACTCGCACTGTTGTTGTTATAAGATATCGTTTAGTTATGAAATGAACTTTAATCTTTGGTAGGAACAGAATACATTGCTTGCGTGTATTATAAATATAATAATATTGGATATATATTTGAATTAGATTACATATAGATAATATGAAATTTTTAGCTTCTAAATTAATTCCCTTAGTTTGCCTTACATAGGAACTCCACTAAAGAAAGTAAGGTTAATATGATTGTGCTTTCCGTGCTGACTTTCACTCCATTTCTATGTTTTGGCAAATGGTAATAATTTGCAACTCCCCTAAACATTTCAAATGTGTGTACAATATTATTAGTTTTAAGACAGTATTGTATTGCTGTTTTCTGTGTGGACTATTTTAACACCAATCTGGCCCTCACGTTTCATGAAACCTTTATTTAGATCGTTTTTTGGAGTCTATACTGTGCATAGCCATCCCGCCCGCTTGTTTATTGAATTGAGTATAAAATTGTAGAAAGCTCATCTAATGGTGAGCATCACCATGCACGGATATTTATACATATGTCACCGAACGTTGTCTTACGAACAAGCCTTCCTTCATATTTATGGATGGATCTCAATTAGCTCTTAATATAATTAAGAGGAAGTAAGTGATACTAATAAAATCTCGAGCAAGAATGCACCAAAATTAGAGATTAATAAGTGAGCATTAGAATAGCTTAGGTTAGCTAAAATTGAAATAATCGTAGGCATAATTTTCAAATATTTTATCAGACTCTTTCATTGATGACCAATGTGTAAGATGTGACAACGGTAAAACACTTCAGACTTAAGGTATTTTAGCTGTAAGCCTTCAGGGCATTTGAAATAATTTCCATTTTGTGCGCGTGTTCGCAATGCTCTCGAAACATAATTTTAAAGAATTTCCGTTATGTTCTGTATAGAGCTAGCTAACTTCAGTTACCCTTGTGAATGTTCATTTTAGAACTGAATTAATTTAAAATAAATTAATATTTAGTAGGTGTATTAAATGAGCGTAAATTACAAGATGGCTAATGACAGGGTTTTCAATCTTCAATTGTATGCTAAAGGTTTAATTTTTTACAGTGGGAGATATCCTGAGACTTTCAATTATTTTGCTCTCTTGTCGACTATCCCCGTCTTCAATTTTTTTCCTTGAATTACTTCTATCGAAAATTTATTATTTCGTATTTAGTTTTGATGGTAATTGTAGATAGTCCCAATGTAATTCTTACATGCAGCATATTTTGTCTTTGAAATTATCTATGTTTATATATAAATTTTAAAATATTTTAAATTTATGCACATGTTTTGATTTAATAAGGGAAATAGTATTTGTTTATATTTTATTTGTTGTATTGATTTGAGCAATTTGAAAAGGTTTTTTTTTTTTGATTCGTAAGTTGGAATTTCATAATCCTGTCGAAAGGCCGATAATTACTGAGGTCTTAATTCATGCATAATATTTTTATAAATCTTTTTTTTTATGGAATAGGGGGCAAACGGGCAAGAGGCTCACCTGATGGTAAGTGATCACCGCCGCCCATGAACAGCTGCAACACCGGAGGTACTGCAGGTGCGTTGCCGGCCTTTAAGGAATGAATACGCTCTTTTCTTGAAGGCCCCTAAGTCGTATCGGTTCGGAAACACATCCGCTGGTAATTGATTCCACAGAGCAGTCGTGTGGGGCAAAAAATGCCTCGAAAATCGCACTGTAGTGGACTTGCAGACATCCAAATGGTGCGGGTGGAATTTAGAATTTTGGCGTGATATCCGATGGTGGAAATCAGCGGGTGGTATTAAGCCAAACAACTCCTCGGAACACTCCCCGTGGTAATAGCGATAGAAGATGCAGAGAGAACCAACATCTCTTCGTAACGCCAAAGGATTAAGCCGATCGGAAAGAGCCCGGTCATCGATAATACGAGTGGCTCTACGCTGTATGCGGTCAAGAGGAAGGAGCTGGTACTGCGGAGCCCCTGTCCAAAGATGAGAACAGTACTCCATATGAGGCCTGACTTGCGACTTGTATAGTCGCAAACGGTCGGCTGGTGTGAAGTATTGTTTCGCCCTGTTTAGGACACCAATTTTTTTGAACGCCAGCTTTGCTTTACCTTCCAAATGACCACGAAACTGGACGTTACTCGATATGTCGATACCAAGAATTCCAATATTGGCTGAGGCAATCAAAGGAGTATTCTCAAAACGAGGGGATACGGCAAAAGGTGTTTTCTTGGCGGTAAACGCACAAACTTGTGTCTTCCTTGGGTTGTATTGGACTAAATTTATTTTTTTTATTGTTTTTATTATTTTATATTATTATTAAATTTATTGTCGCCTCTGTGGTCTAGTGGTCCAGCGTTGGCGTTGACTACATGAGGTCCCGGGTTCGATTCCCGGGTCGGGCACATAAGAAAAGTGTTTTTTCAGTTTTCTGAGAAACACAAAGTTGCCCGGGATTGGAAAGTGCCCGGTTGGCGATAGGCTTGCCACCTATCACATTTGTGGGACCAAGTATCTTCGGCTAATCGTGGGTGCATTTGTTGTACCTCTGCCTACCCCTTCGGGGATATGGGCGTGAAGATACTTTTTTATTAAATTTATTATTTTTATTGGACATTCTGAGACTTTGTTCAATAAATCCTCGACTTCAGACACAAGTTTTTTCCGGCACTCGTCAACATGTTCCCGAGAAATGTTAGCGCGATCGGAATATACAGCATCTCCTGTACTGTCGTCTGCATAACAATGAATACCGCTAATTTGCAGCATATCATTGATATGCAGAAGAAACAAAGTAGGAGATAGCACGCAGCCTTGGGGAACACCAGCATTGACAGATTTTAGGTCTGAGCATACACCGTCGACAACAACCTTAATGCTACGATCTGTCAAAAAAGTGGTGATCCAGTTGCATAATTTATCGGGAAGTCCATAAGATAGAAGTTTCGCAAGAAGTGCTTTGTGCCACACCCTATCAAAGGCTTTCGTTATGACCAAACTAACAGCTAGCGCTTCCCCCTTGGTCTCAACTGCAATCGCCCATCTATGAATAAGGTAGACCAAAAGGTCACCTGCCGAACGACCGCGACGGAAACCATACTGACGGTCACTTATCAGCAGATGCTCTTCTAGGTACCTTAAGAGCTGGCAGTTGACAATGGATTCCATTATCTTTGAGAAAAAGAGGTGATAGCTATGGGCCGGTAATTGGACGGATCTGAACGATCGCCTTTCTTGGGTTTTGGGTGCACTAAAGCTGTCTTCCAGGATTTTGGTATAACGCCTGAATTATATAAGAGCCAGAAAAGTCGCGTCAACACCGGAGCCAACTCGAGAGCACACGTTCTTAACACGATTGGTGGAATAGCGTCAGGCCAACTCGACTTGTGGATATCCAGGGAAACTAAAGCTTTTCGAACAGAGGTTTGAAGAAATTTAACCTCTGGCATTGTACTATCACATACTGAGACAGTCGGTGGTGTATTTTCATGGTTATCCAAAGTCGAGTTCCTTGCAAAAAGTGAGCCCAAAAGATCGGCTTTTTCTTTTGCCGTGTGTGCCAAAAAGCCATTATTATTGTGGAGAGCTGGAAAAGAAGGCTTACAGAAATTCCCTAAAACAGCTTTGGCAAGGGACCAAAACGCACGTGTTCCCGAGGGAAGGCGAACTAATTTCTTGCCAATTCTGTTAATATGCTCCGACTTTGCCTTTGCAATGACTCTTTTGAAGAACCTAGACGCAAAATTGTACTTTTCTCTGAGTAAACTGGTTTTTTCATCACAAGCCTCTGATGCACTGGCCCAGGCTTGGTAGCACTCTTGCTTATGACGTAAAGCCAATTTGCATTGGCGACCAAACCAGGGCTGGGACTTGCCACCGATGGGCACCACAGAGGATGGAATAAAAAGTTCCATACCCTGTAGCACCACATCAGCGACAGAGTCAGCAACAGAGTCAGCAACAGTACTTGGATCATCCAGCGAGAAGCATATCTGCGCCCATGGGTAGGATGCAAAGAAGGACCGCATCCCGCCCCAATCCGCTGATCTGTAGTGCCACACGCGTCTACAGCCAGCAAAGCGAGGCCTTATATGACGCACATTTGGCACTGTGGTACAGACCAAACAGTGGTCTGACGAACCAAGTGGGTCTTCGACGAAGACCTGGTAGTCGTCTGGATGAGCGGTCAGGAGTAGGTCCAACAGTGAAGGTCTTTGGACTTCCACATCTGGGATTCGTCTTTTTTAGTGTTCTAAAAGGTAAAAACGGGACCCTTTTACTAAGTCTCCGCTGTCTGTCTGTCCGTCTATCTGTCTGTCACCAGGCTGTATCTCATAAACCGTGATAGGTAGAAAGCTGAAATCTTCACAAATTATGTATTTCTGTTGCCGCTATAACAACTAATACTAAAAATAATAAAAAAATGAATATATTAAGGGGGTCCCCATACAATAAACGTGTTTATTTCGTATGCTTAATATTAGTAACGGTAATAGTTAGAAGCTTAAAATGTTTACAGATATATTACCATTCAAAGTAAATAATTAAATAAAAATAAAATAAATATTAAAGGGGTCTCCCAAACAACAAATGTAATTTTTAAGCGATTTTTACTCGATTTTAATAAACAGAAACTTGAATAGGGATAATACGGGACCCTTCGTGCGCGAGTCCGACTCGCACTTGGCCGTTTTTTTTTAACTTTTGCATATTATATTATATTTGAGTGCTGAGGCTATTTCACAATGATTTAGGGCTAATTAACTCAAACTTTTATACAAGTTAAACTTATACTAATTAAAACTGAAACAGAAGAATCAGACGGACATAATATATGCTTTGTTACTAATCCAGTGTATAGAAAACTCGAAGTAGGTATCTCCTAAAACTCTCTCCATGGAGAGGCTTAGCGAAAATAAGCGAGAATGGAACGTCATAAAATAATTCTACTAATTTAATATTATAAATGTAATGTAATATTATAAATGTAATATAATATTATAAATGTAATACTTAACCGATCACCATGAAACTTTGTACACATATTCTTGGAGGTATTAGACATAGGATACATTTTATTTAAAAAAATCTTTAATGCGAGCGAAGCCGCAGGTAAAAGCTAGTTTTTAATAAAACTAATTCAGTCAAGTTATTTTCACCTTATACTTCATTTAATTTTTTTATTAGATACTTCACAAATCCGTTACTAATTACGTAAATGCAGCAATGTAAATTAAACTGACAATGTATGAAGCATCTTATGAAACTAAAGATTGCTTATAATAGTAAGGTTAATTAGGTTTTTAAGAAGGTTACTTATTAATGTATATAAAATAACCTAATTTAAAACTGCTTTTTTGTGGATCACAGATATGTTAAACATAATAATATGGCCATTTCAAGTTACGTAATTACAAATGCTTCGCCTTCAGGCACAAAAATAAAATTTATTTTATGAATTTAATGATATAGAGAACAGGCCCTATACAAAATAGGGCAATGTGCCATGGTACATACGACGTGACAAGAGCCGACAAGATCGCGATTGTAGGTTGAATATAATACCGTTGAAAACTTTAAAGATGTTGCTTTTAAAATTGCCGTACCTATATTTTGAAATTTATTTATTTATTTAAGGCTTACCAACTAAATACTATACAATACTTAGACTTTGCCATTTAAAAAAAATATTTATGTATGTTTTTAAATTATAGGTATACGCTGCAGTTTTAAGAGTCTACAGAATTTTAGTAAATAGCATGACATAAAAAGGCTGTGATGACATGATATCAAAAAGACTGTAATAATATTACTTCAAGTAAAGTGAAACGTGAGTCTATTTCTAAACATATTATGACTATCATAATAGTCATGGTTTCGTCCTTCTCATTAGTGTGAGAAGGACGAAACCGTGGCTATTATGATAGTCATAATATGTGACAAAGTGACAGAAACAAAAATTTCATACCTACATTATAGGAAAGCGTAA
The DNA here is from genome assembly GCA_036924255.1 of Apodemia mormo. Classification (NCBI taxonomy): domain Eukaryota; kingdom Metazoa; phylum Arthropoda; class Insecta; order Lepidoptera; family Riodinidae; genus Apodemia; species Apodemia mormo. Next base: position 39,615,501 of record JAUPFN010000001.1, on the reverse strand, counting down.
TCAGGAGTTCCATTAAACCTGTGGAGGTTAGGTTATATGGATATAGAGCATTGATATAAAAAATCCCAAGATACACAATCAGTGTGTCAAAAACTTCCTCCAAAAATGAGTGCACAATTTTAAATTGTGCGCTCCTTTCAAATAGAATCGCGTCGGTCGCGACACTGTCAATTTTATTTCTTTTCGTACATTGCTTTGTAAAAACAACTATAAGTCGTGCACTTAAGGTTGCATATGCAAAGACATATGTTTTTGCCATATCTATAACTACTTAAATGAAATAAGGGGACACTTATGAGTGTCAGTTTTGTTCGGGACTGTGCATCTAGGGTTTTTTATATCAATGATATAGAGATACATTCTTCGTTGTTTGTCAATTTTGTTGTGATCTTTTACGATAAGACAACATATCGTGTCACGAAGTAGCATCTCAAATATGTCACGATGTCGTATCGTGTAAACGTATTTTGTCTCTTACATCAACCACAATTTGCGAGATTTGACTCGCTAATGGATAATTTAACAATTAATGGGCGATAAAGTAGTTGTAATAATATTTATTTCTGTTAGCAAATAATCTAATTACTGATATCTATGGAGGTGAATAAACTGTTAATATACCTATTTATATATTTTATTCACAGAGAATCATCTTGCTTGACCCGTTTGTAATAAATACTTGGGATATTGTACATACTCGTATAGCGTATGACAGGCTCGTGGTCTAGGGGTTAGACTATTCGGTTCAGATCATGAGGTCCCGGGTCGGGAAAAGTGTTATTGAGTTTTTTCGAAAATCTGAAATTTCAGAGCTGCTCGGAGTCTGTCGGAGTGGTATGTTACCACTATCTTGCCTCAGATGAGCATGTAAGCTGTCGGTCCCAGTTATTGCTAGAAATAGTCAATAATCGTTAACATGTTGGTAAAATACGGCGACGAGAATCACCTTTTATCTCGCCAATCAACAAACTAGTGAAACGTGGTGAACCGGAAGGTCTATAGACGTTGGGATTACTCTGATTACCGCGCAAGGGAACCGGGCGTGATGATACTTTTCGTATAACATTCGTGGCCGAAAATCAAAAGTTGATTGAGTCTTCTCTCAAGGTCACCAAACATATGAGTATTTCAAGAATAGTTAGTTACCTATATATCCTTATGGTTTGTTCTCTCTATCTCAAATTGTTTGTCTCTGGTTTGTCTCTATAGAGCATTATAGATATCTTAGTGTGGCTACGCACATACAAAGAGTACTTTATTCAATAAAACTTTTTACAAATTGAAAGCTAAAGTTAATTTCGTTGAAAATCGATTACACAATCTCATCAATAAACGCAGTAAAATGCTACCTACTTAGACATAAGGTGATACTTTATAAACACGTGCGTAAGACCCATGAAGTATTAGGTATAGGTGGAGCTAGCACGCGTATTAATCAATTGAAACAAATATTTACGTTATATCTCTGTCTCTGAGGAGTCTCTGTCCCCATCTCTTTTTATACAGCTGTGTTAGAAAGAGAGGTTAGGATCTCAGAAGATGACAGCAGTATTTAAACTTGTGTTTCAAGCAGGTATTAGAAGTGCTGCCTCCAGATATAATACAGCTTCATGGTAAGACCCATTCTATCATACGCCTGCGTAGCGGTTGCCCATTTCCCCCGTACGATCTTGCATCCGTTGCAAGTAGTACAAAACAAATTCTTGTGTATTGTCACGGGTGCACCGTGGTACATGCGCAACGTAGACATTCATAAAGATCTTGAATTCCTAAGCTTAGCTAAGCATTTCAATGATATTTCGATCGTACCAATTCGCATTCTAACCACTGGTGGATTACATCCCAGATCCTACTCCCGGATCCCATTGCTGAGACCTCGCCACATTCACGCCAGTCCCGACAACCCGATAACTTTGGCTAACGGAATACACCGAAACACTACTCACCTATACATGCGACACCATCGGCGGCGATGGCTTCGCGTGACAGCGAACCCTGTTTCGCTCATCGGCGAACCGAGCCCAAGGACAAGAGTCAGCCGACAGATAAAACAAAGCCATTAACACTCTTATCGCAAATCACGACCCCACCCTAAGTCGAGGATCAGTCTAACAGGAGGCACCCTCCGGGCGGAGGACGTGCAGTCCCACACCTTTAAAATCTGGCTGAGCACTCTGCTCGCCCCCGTGACATTCCGAAAAAAAGTGTGGCTAGGCGTAGCAGATTAACTAACTATAACTAATTATATATATACTACTACTATAACTAATTATAATAGATTTAGTGGTTGTATAATAATTTAAACAAACACTAAAAGCGGATACAGACATTGCAGGGTATATGCCGGCGGCCGTATACGAGTCGCCGCCGCACACGATTCGTAACGCATGCCTCGAAATAAAATTGCACTGCCTCGCCTCGACTGTAAACCACCACACATTGCGAAGCATGCAATGAGCATCGTGTAATGTACATGCCTCGCAATGTCTGTATCCGTATTAATACTTCCTTAACACACAAACGATTTTATTCTTCATTGGTTTTATTACATACTAGTTAAAACTGGAATTATTTTTGTTCAATATTTGAAGTATTGATAGTACTTATCGGAACCATAATTAGACAAACAAATAAAGAGTTTTGATATAGGCAATGTTTAATTAAATACTGACCTTTGTATTAAGATATTCGTATATTAGGTTCTAGCAACAGACTCCGGCTTCACACGGGTAGTGCACGCTAAGTAAAAGCATGCGGTCGGTTGAAAATAAAGGCATATTATGATAGCATTAGTAGAACATGTCTTTATTTTCTACCGACCGCGACTTTCCAAAAGCAGGAGGTATATCAATTCGTAAGTATTTTTTTATGTTTGTTACCTCAGAACCCAGTCATTCATGAAAATATTTTGAAAATTCTTTTTCGGTCATATACGGGGGGTATACCTCCCGTGTGGTCTCATTTAAATTTGGTAAAGATCTGATGCAGGGTTCTAGAGTTACATGAAATATGAAGCCGGTTGTTGCAGTTTTACTGCGTTTAATTTATTTTTGTCATAGTGTCACAGAGTGTCACATTAATTCGTATGCATGGAGCCTGTGGATTAGATAAAGACTGCTTTTCAGATTGGTTCGAACTTTCTGCGGGGGTGCCTCAGAGTGGGATTTTATCTCGTCTCTTGTTTTCAATATTTATGTATCAATACGGTCACCAATCTTATTTCATCTCATTTCCACCTTTATGCGGATGATCTACAATTGTAACGCCCTTTTAATGTCGAGGATTTAACTTTTGTATGTCTATTATTATATTATATTCCTATTATATATATTCCTGATAGTCTTAAATCTTTACCTATAAATAAATTTCGCAAAAAATTATTTGATTTGCTGCTAGATAAAACTTATTATGATATTAAATTATTTTTAGCCGATAAAATTAAATGTTAATGGATAGAAATATGTTATTGAATTGTCCTTAAAAACTTTCAATGTACCTAGTATTTTTTTTAAATAGTGAACATTTTGTAAATTATAAAAAAATTAATTACACAAAATATGAAACTTGTAATTATAAAAATAACTTTTGTAATATGAAATCATTATTGTACATTAATAATAAGTACATAAAATAGAAAAAAATGACCAGCCCGCTGAGTTTCTTCCGGCGGATCTTCTCAGTTTGTGGCTGCGTTCCAATCCGGTAGTAATTCTAAAAAATCGATACAATGTTTTAAATGTAATATTATATAATGATATTTTTTTAAAATATTTGCACACCATACAATGGTAGAATATGTTGGTAGCTTAATTTATTTTTAACAACTTGTAACAGCCATATTCTTGCAAATAAACATTTTCTTTCTTTCTTTTGCATTCAACTCCATTAATACAGACCTTGACTCAATTTACAACTGGGCTAGGTCCTTTGGCTTAGTTCTCAACTCTAGTAAATCACAAGCACTCTTAGTAGGAAGTCGTTTTCTGCTTAACGCTATTGATAATTCTAGGACTCCACAGCTCAAATATAACAATTTTATTATTAGCAGTACTGGAAGCAATTTACCTTATCATCAACAACCTTATCATCATCAACCTTCAATCATCAACCTTAGCAGTACTTGAAGAAATTTGGGTTTGATTTGTGATTTAGATTAGTTCTGATTTTTCGTGGGGCCTAATATGAATCATATTCACAATAAAGTTTATCGATCTTTCCATTCTTTAAAATTTCTTCAAAATTTTCTTCCTTTTAAAACAAAAATATCTTTGGTCCAAACGTTAATTTTTCCCATCAGACTCATGTTATCCTGATGCTACAAAGGAACTTCTTAATTTATTCTCCAAAATTTATGCATCAAATATATATTTGGTTTACGAAAATTTTACCATATTTCCAACTTTAGGAGCCAACTTGGTTCCTATTCGCCTTCGTAAGAACTTAAGGTTATTGTCATTTTTATATGACAATAACTTTAAATTTGTAACTAGTATTAACTAGCTGACCCGGCAAACGTTGTTTTGCCATATAAATTATTGAATTAAAAAATAGAAGTTGATCGTAGAGGGTTGAAAATTAAGGGTTGTATATATTTTTTTAATGCTGTATCATAAAAAAATAAAAACAAAAAAATATCTAAAAAATAAATTAAAAAATTTAGAGGTGGACTACCTTTAGAATTTTTAGAGGTATGAAAAATTGATGTTGGCCGATTGTCAGACCTACTCAATATGCTCACAAAATTTCATGAGATTCGGTCACGCCGTTTCGGAGGAGTACGGTAACGAATATTTTGACACGAGAATCTATACTTAGGGGAAAAGGCCCCGGAATCTTTTATTCTACTTTCTTGGGAAGGCAAGCGATATTTTACGTGGTAAAAACAAAAGTTTTTTGCTTTCTATTGATTAGTTTTTATATTGGAAATTTTGGTTTATCTATTTAGTACTTACCTTAGCTTTGAAAAGTGAAGACGGACATCGATTTTTGTGTTTACGATTTGGTTTATGATAGACTAGAAAAACATTATTGTTATATAAAATGCCTAGGAGAGAAAAAGTAATTTATCTCAAGGCTCTAACTCAGCCAAGAGCATGAGGTAAGTTTGTTTCCTTGAAACCGATGAGGACCGTGAGTCTCGGTTAACAAGGTATATCCCCCAAGACCTTCACAGAACGTAAATCTTGACTTAGCTCTCAGCGTAGCCGCACAGCTAGCTTGCGGTCACTAGAAAGTACCCAAGAGCGTGAAACTCGATTAACAAATGATCGCCAGCACTACACCGAGAGCCACGTCTCTGAAACATTCACGCAGCGTGAAACAAGATTATCAAGCGATCGCGAATGCCACATCGAGTCCTGCGCTTCTGAAACCTTCACGCAGAGTGAAACTCAGCTTGGCTCTCAGCGTAGTCGTACACTTAATTTGCGGTCACTAAAAAGTAGTGAAGAGCGCGAAATAGAGATTAGCAGACGATCGTGAGCGCTACACCGAGTCCCACGCCTCTGAGACCTTCACGCAGCGTGAATATCGGCTTTTATCAACATAGTTACACAGCTACCCTGCGATCACTGGAAAGTTGTGAAGACCGCGAAATGAGATTAGCAAACGATTGCGAATGCGACACTGAGTCCCGTGTCTCTTACACGTGTCTTTATTGTTAACCACACGATACCTATAAGTTTTTTTTACTAGTCCCTCTGGCATAATCAGGGACTTTTTGGATTTTGGTTAACTATTTATATTTATTTATAGTGACTAAAACTCGTAAAAATTATACTTTCGCCATCTGAATATAGTGACTGAAACATGTATAATTTATATTTACAGATGTTTGCAAATTAGTAAATGATAAGCAAAATAAAAGGTTATGTAAATGTTTTTTTTATTTTAATGGTGGGAAAGCATCTACAGATTTTCAAAAGTGTAAAAAAGTGACATGTAAATACTGAAGGGCATCAGATAAAGTGGGTTACTGCGAGCTAAAAAGCTTAGAAAATGTGACGATTTCGGAGATGGGAGGGTCACGAGTTGCAAGAAAAACGTTGTCTTGACATTCTCGAACGCATTGAGCGTTATTTTATTCTGGAAAAATGATGTGAGAATAACGATCAAAATATAATCTCACAACTTCTACCACCCGAAGTTATTAAATTTTTATACTACCCATGATGTCTGACTCTGTTAAGGGCTTATATTTGGAGAAGAGCCTCGAGTATGCATGGTATCCCCCTTAATGTTAATCTGCTGCGCTCGAGTACTGAACATCCCCTCTTGGGCTTTATCGAGACTGAAAGTTTTACATACATCCTAGATATATTCAAAAAACTAGTTAATTTTTTGTACGTAAAAAAATCCTAACCAATCTTTGTCCAGTTCAAAAACAAAAATTTATGATTTATACGAATAGAAACCTAACTTTAGGGTCCGAATGTTCATGAATCTTAAATCCGATTTAATCGCTAGTTCTTTATCCCCAAATTAAATTCAAGCTTCTCCACCCGTTTCTGTCTTTTATGTTATACAATATAAGAAATATATAGAAATGTTTGTAAAATTCTCGAACACGACTCTGTGATCGAATGATAACCTGGTTCAACTTGCGTTCTACATTCATGTTAAAATAATGACCGTCTATCTCTGCTATGTATATGGTCATGGGTGAAATCTACTAAATAATAATTATAGTATTTGAGGTCTATTTCTAACAAAAAATTAACACTTAAATTTTGCACCTCGATAACACGCCTTCGCACAAGGTCATTATTGTGAACGAATTTGTGACAAAAACTCAACAAATACCATCGAGCAACCACATTACACCAGATATGGCTCCAGCCAACTTCAATCATTTTCCTAAACTCAAATTCCCACTTCGTGGTACCTGTTTTCGACCTTAAGAGATATAAAGAGATTTTGTGGCGAGAACCGAACTCAACTTCGGAAAAAAACGATTAAAAAATATTTTGATGATTGAATTATTCGTTTGCATAAGTATATCGTTTCTGAAGAAGCTTGCTTTAGAGGCGATGAAATAAATTTGGATGAATACATAACTAACATTTTATGTATTATTTATCGTTTCCCATTGCTTTCTTTACAGAGTAGTATACATAATATAATGTATAATTTTTAACAAATTACAAAACTGATTAATTATATTCGTATTTGTACTATTATGTATTCTATGGTAGGTATTGGTATAAGGAGCAATTAGTCCCAAGCTTTTTCGTTTTTTCAGTATTCTCAAATTTTCATTACACAAAGTAAAATGAATAGTTTATTATGAATTTTAAACAATGCCCAATCTCTTTATTTAAAGATTACCCATATGAGCAAGGTTAGAGTGTTATTATACTCAGGATTACGGTTTCAGTTCTCTGAAAAAAAAAACATTGCCGGGATTGGAAAGTGCCCGGTTTCGGCTACAATAACACACAGTTGTGTACCTCTGCCTACCTCTATCGGATACGGGCGTGAAGATACTTTTTGAAGTCACTGTACACACGAATAAAAATAAAATATATTTATTTAAAGAATAGATCGTTTGTCATTCTGTCGGGCAGTTCGTACAAGGCGAACAGTCGGCTATACATGTCATAAGTATCATAACTACTAGGCGATAGAGTTCCGCCCGGCCGCGGCGTACCCGGCGCGCCCGGGTATTTGGTATCACTGCCTTATGTCTTCCCGCTGCAATTGCGTCAATACTTGTCATTGTCGTGTTTAGGTTTGGAAGGTAAGGTAGCCGATAAACTTATGCAAGTTGCATGAACACCACGCCACATGGATAGCAACGCACCAATAACATCTTTGGTGTCTATAGACAATGGTTTCTCTTTCCATGAGGAGAGTTATCTGCTAGTTTGTTATCTTATAATATAAAAAACATAATATTATATTTAATATAAATATAGTTCATAAATTTAATATTACACATAATTGCAAATATATACGGCAACGTCATTTAGAATTTTCTAAAAGAGGGGTAAATTTACTAACTCACATATACATTCGTATGTGAGTCAGTAAATTTGTACCCCTCTTTTAGACAATTAAGCTAACGGTGGAGTATGAAATTTGGCATAGTTTAAAGGTTACAATGCGGAGGAGTGCAGAAGTGTGCACCTAATATTTTTAAATAATATGCACTAGAAATACATTAAATTAATAAATAAATAATAGTTTAAAAAAACTAAAAACACGCTTTTTATAGAAAACCGAATTAAAAAATAGAAAATAAATTTTAATAAATTTAAATTAAGAATAGTGTTAAAAATTTCAATAATTATAAATTAATAATAGTGTGAATAAAAAAAAAATAATTTTATTTAAAAAAAGCGTGGGGTGCATGGTGTCAATAGTTATAAATATTTTATTGACACATATGAGTAGAGTGATTATCATTTCGGTAATATCTTAAAAAGCACCCCACGCTTTTTTTAAAATAAAATTAATTTTTTTTATTCACACTATTATTAATTTATAATTATTGAAATTTTTAACACTATTCTTAATTTAAATTTATTAAAATTTATTTTCTATTTTTTTTTATTCGGTTTTCTATAAAAAGCGTGTTTTTAGTTTTTTTAAACTATTATTTATTTTCTACTTTTTAGTTTGGTTTATTTATAATAGCTTGTTTTTTTTTTAATTTTAAACTATTACACGACTCATGATGCGAAGCATCAGAGAGTGCTTTACGATCGAAAAATTTTTTCATATATACATATCTTCACGCCAGATCCCTTACGGGGTAGGCAGAGAGAACCAAGTGCCATACATCACGATCCTTGCAGGCTTGTCTCGCTTCCTCCACATTCATCACTCTTTTCATACAAACACGCCGGTTGCGGAGACTCTTTATACCACCTTCGGAAGATCCAAGATCCTCCGATCCAAGAGCGTGTAGCGAATGAGTCTTTTGAGCAGAGAGCTATTAGAGTTGATCTCATTATTGAGCGAACTAGCGAACTAGCGACTAGCGAGAAAACTACTAGCGAACGAGTCTGCCGAGCAGAAGGCTCATAGAATTGGTCTCATTGAGGAGCGTTTAGCTAAGGAGTCCGCCGAGCAGAGAGCTCGTGGATTAGTAGTGATACGAAACCGTACAGCAATCGAGTCTGCTCAGCCACGTGAGAATCGCCTAGCGGTAGCGCGTCAGACGTCACAAAGACTTCGTTCAATTACTGAGCGTAATTTTATAACCACCATAAATCAATATGCTGAAGTACCATGTACAATCTGTAAGAAATTATTATATCCAAAACAACAGACGTCATTAGTTAAAGCACGTTTTGATTTTTTTTGCTCGACTACCATAAAAAGACGAAAAGTTCCTTCTCAGGCCTACTGGAACAACATGGAAGTTATATCTTTACCTCTTGAACTGACCGACTTGACAGACGTAGAACAAAGACTTTTGTTAAGAGTAGTTCCTTTTATAACTAGTTTCCACCCGCACCAAAGTGCTCGTCAACACGAATCAAACGAGCCCAAACTCGATAGAGTTGTGTTATTTAATTGCTGAGCTCCTATGGTCACCTTCTGGTTTCATCATCGAACCCTGCAGGATCCTAGTTAGCACCAAGCACCAAAGTGCTCGTCAACACTAATCAAATGAGCCCAAATTCGATAGAGTTGTGTCATTTAATTGCTGAGCTCCTATGACCATCTTCTAGCTACATCATCGGACCCTGCAGGATCCTAATCACCACCAAGCACCAAAGTGCTCGTCAACATGAATCAAATGAGTCCAAACTCAATAGTCTTGTTATTAACCGATTTTTAACCACTTAATTATTAAGTTCCTGTGGTCACCTTCCGATTCAGATTCATCAGATCAGCTCCATGTCATAATAAGGTTTCATTGTCATTCAATTAACATACGTATACAAAATTTCAGCTCAATCGGTAACCGGGAAGTGGATCAAATTTACTTGAGAGATTTGATTTCAGACATCGAGATAGGTACAATAAATAAAAAAATGCTCATAAAACAAAAACTACTGGGCCTACCTGAATCAAATTTTTATGGGACCAATTCGAAACTATTCCGCATCAAACAAAAAAAGAATCACGTAATTCGGTTCAGAAACCTCGGAGAAATCGGTGTACATACACAAAAAAAAAAAATACCAGCCGAATTGAATACCTCCTCCTTTTTTTGAAGTCGGTTAAAAATGGAATAATTTTATCAAATTAGTGTATTGTCATCGGTCCTCGATAAATCTACAAAGTTTGAACGAAATCTGGCCGTTTAAAGTGGGTCAAAATCGCGCCCAAAGAAGTCGGTTACAAACAAACATACAAACATACAAACATACAGGTGAAGCTAATAAAAAGCGTGTAAAATAAACATTTATATACATGCGACATTCATTTGACATACATTATAATATACACACATGTATATATATATTCATTATTCACAGCTATTCCTAAAGTGTTGTCAAACTTAAATGAGATTTTATTGTTTAATCTTTGGTAGAATTTCGATAGAATTTGGTAGAATTAGCGATCGTCGATCGGACGATCGCTAGTTTTAAAACTTGCCGGCTCAGTGGTCTTGCAGTATCAGTTTTGGTATAGCCTGATGACAAAACAAGATTTTTAAATTTTTCCAACAGGAATCTTTTCTATAGCTTTCTACAAATAGACCCAAACATTGAAAAAACAAACATTTAATTTGCAAATTATCAGGGGTTTTATGTAAAAATCCTACTTGTAAAATTACCTTAGTTAACAATTGTATATGTTAATGGATAAATTGCGGAAAACATTTTTGTCCGTGGATTTTTGTTCATGCATGTATTCTTAAAATATCTGAATTTTATTATTTTTTATTTTAATATTCATATTTAATAGTTGAAAAAATTAAAATCTAGGTTATAGAGTTCCGTTGGAATATTTCAAGGAAATTTTACTGTTCTTTAAAAATCTTTTTTTTTTAATTTACGATATGAGATGTTTATGAAAGACCCGTTTCTTGTTTTAATAATTTGTATATAACTTATATAAATATAATGCGGTAATTTAATTTTTTCAAAAACTTTCTAGATTAAATTATAAATCGAATAACACTTTGGTTATAATTTTCTGAATTGAATGATATGAATTAGCCTATAGGCCAGGGGTCACCAAATGGCGGATCATGGTCCAGATCCGGACCTCTCCATTTGGAGTTTAAACTTATTTAAGAAAAAAAATCGAAATCCATCTTTGCCTTTTTTAATAGACTAAGAAAATACGAAAATATACTTTAGCCATGTAGCTTAAAATGTACACCGAACGAGACGAGAAAACATATTCCAGTAGTTAACTGTGATCATAAGTTTTGTTAACATTGTTGAAATAGTTTTTAGATTATTCTTGAATAAAAGAAACACATTTTACAATAAATTGATTCGTCATCATAAATTTGCTCGCTTCTAGACCGCAAGTGTATTTTTATTTTTTAGGTTTAAACAGGACCTCCTGTCCAAGTAATTGGTAATCCCTGCTATAGGTAGTATAGTGCCCCTTACCACCTAGCGCTAGAGCGACCGCTCTCTCGCTCTATCCCAGTGCCAGCACTGCTCTGATATCAAGGTTTTTACAGAAAATGTGTAGTTATGGTTTGTTCTTGTTAGGTCACTGATTGGAAGATACAACCATCACCTAAAAACACCAAAGATGGTCCTTTGATATCTGTGTGAGGGACGCTTATGCATAAGTTTGCCGGCTATATCACCCTCCAAAACGTAACTCGAGAGTGACATTTACTGGCGCACCGATTCAGAAACACTGTCTTAGCTATATGTACTGTAAAAACAGTATATAGAGCTAACTGAGCTAAGGCGGCATTTCTGAATTCGGACGAGACATCGCGGAACTCCACAACCATGATGGTGATGACACGTACAGACAATCAGTATAGCCAATCGCTTTTCTTTTAAGAACTGCCTGACAGAATGACAGTTGGTCTGTTCTTCAAAGAGAACCCGGCATAACTTACGAGGTTCAACGATCAAATTCACAGCTTAAACAAAAAAAAATCACGTTGTTCAAAATCTTTTACTGTACAGGTTCATATCAACAGAATATTTTAATTGATCTGAAATAAAGGTAACATAAAGAAAATGTTATAAATAAATTAAAAAAATATAACTGTTTTTTACTAAAGTAGGTATAATATACAAAAATGAAACTGGAACAATAGATTCGATTCAATTTTATATTAGACTAGCTGTGCCCGCGACTTCGTTCGCGTGGAAAAAAATCTAAAATAAAAACCTGCATAGTTTCCGTTCCCGTGGGATTTCCGGGATAAGAACTATCCTATGTCCTTTCTTGGGTCTCAAACTATATTTGTACCAAATTTTATCCAAATCGGTTCAGCGGTTTAGCCGTGAAAGCGTAACAGACAGACAGACGGACAGAGTTTCTTTCGCATTTATAATATTAGTATGGATTGCTTACTGATATAAGTTCAATGTAGAATTTTTATCAAAATTATAATATTATATATTGTGGTTTTCTAAGACATTTTAAATGTATAAACTCGCATAATTAAAAGGTTATACATTATAATATTTATTTTAACTGGAAGGAAGAAAATGAAAATGAAATTTTAATATACATGTAATTTCATGATTACTTTTTATAATGTATTAAAATATGCTTAAATCAGTTGAATTTTAAAACATGTTCAGTTAATACTAATTTGCTTAAATATAATTTCTTCCAATAGCCATTTTGCAAGTTCAATCAAGACGTATTCTATTGTTGCAAGCTCGCATATCATTTGAGTCGGAACATTTGTGTCATCAATCTTCTTCAGTCCTCCAGCATAGTTTTAGTACGTATGTGTGACGAAACGCGAAATAAAGTTACTTTATAGCAACTTAGAATAAGACAATTACTATAAGCAAATTGGCAAAGATAATCTTAACCTCTAGATTTGTTAAAATAATAAATATCATCACGCCTGGTCCCTAGCGGGTTAGACAGATAGAATCGAATGTTATTAGCACTCAATATCACCAACGATTATAAGTTTGTTGGATAGCGAAATAAGTCGTAACATCCATCGCCGCACTGATTGTAATACTGGTCGTTTCCTTTTTACGATAATCGGAATCGACAGCTTTCCATTCACAACTAAATGAGGTACTGGTTTGGGGGTAGGGAAGAGGGTTGAGGTGATCTTACTAAATCTTACTAAACCGCACATACAGAGAATGAATACTAAAGTTTAACTTCGTCGGCATAATGAATAAAATGTCACTTAGCCATAAGGTGACCCTTTAGACGGTGTGTGTGTACGACCTATCTTATCATAAGCCATATGCCAGCGTAGCGTTTGTCCGCCTTCCCCGTTAAACAATTGCATCCGCTGCACCCATTTCAAGAGATTCAAAACAAATTCTTGCGTATTGCTATTAATCCCGATCTTAAACTACGTAGGCTCGGCAACGTTCTCACTGATCCCGATGGCCTAATAAGTGTGGCCAACAGAATATATGATTAAATGACACAACTGCACACGTGACACCGTCGCCGCCAGTGGCAACGAAGTCTCTTGTTTCGCCCATCGGCAAACCGAGACCAAGATCAAGGATAAGCTGAAGGACAAAACAACGCCACTAATCGCAAATCTTTACCCAACCCTAAGCCGAGGTTCGGACTCACAGGAGACACCCTTAGAGCGGAGGGCGTACACCACCCATACTTTAATCTCTGTCTGAGCACTCTGCTCGTCCACGCGTCCGGTGAAGCTGTGAAGGTCCATAAGGCCAGCAATGATTCAGTCCATTCGAAAAAAGGAAAGATCATTTTTTTAGAAAAAAAAACAGTGTTTTCCCGCAATAAAATTACGTATCTTCTACGATATTTTAGTACTAAATAACTATGTCGAATGTAACAGCTTTTCAAATATTAAAATTATACTTCCTCGTATTTACCTATAAAACATCTTTCTACTAATATAATACCGATTTAGTCAGCTCTTCTAATTAGAAAACTAAATAAAAGGTTGTCTGGAAGAGATCACTTTATTAGTGATAACACCGCCTTTGTGTATCTTACTTGTATTATTTTTATGTTGTAACTTATAATGTTATCATATATTTTGGTGCACAATAAAGAGTTATTGTATTTGTATTGTATTGTATTGTATTGTATTGTATTGTATTGTATTGTATTGTATTGTATTGTATTGTATTGTATTGTATTGTATTGTATTGTATTGTATTGTATTGTATTGTATTGTATTGTATTGTATTGTATTGTATTGTATTGTATTGTATTGTATTGTATTGTATTGTAAAATATCGTAAACCGGATTAAAATCAGTGGATTCGTTCGAGATTTATCAATGACGAATATTTTTGAAAAAAGTTCGACATTTTTTAAACTATCGATTTTATCTATCTTCTATACATATAATAAAATCGAAGGAAAGTCAAAACTGTACATTGAATATTTTTTTAAAAGAATACTTGGGGCGTGATCTACAATCGATATCGAAGCCAAAAATATAGTTTTTAGAATTTTTGTCTGTTTGTCTGTATGTATGTCCGGGGTAAACTCAAAAAGTACTGCATGGATTTACTTCAAATTTTGCATGAATATTACTAACAGGTCGGGTCAACATATAGGTTACATATTTTCACGCTATCACCTAGCGGGGATGTGCTGTGCGGAGTAAACGAAGTCCGCGCGGACGAAGTCGCTGGCAACAGCTAGTAGCTAATAAAACAATTTCGACCTCAAAAATTGCGCTGAATGCCATTGGAAAAATCAAAATCGGTCATAATTAAAAAAAAAATGTAAGTATACATCTTTTCGTTCATTAAATTACTAAGTTTTATTGTTACAAACTTTAGATTTTTGAACTCTTTGAACTCAAAAATCTTTGCATAGGTATTTTTTTCTTTAAGCTTAAAATACCAACCATTTAGCGGGAAGTTTCAGGGATGGCCTGCAGTGTCAACCGGCTTACAGATTTTTTGTTGCTATTGATATCACAACTATTAATAATATAATATAATATTCACAGGACAAATAACACTTACTGATCAAACCCCAAAGTTTTCAAAAAAAATTTTTTGCTTGTGTAATGGGTGTTAGTCAACGATACTAATACAATATAGAAATACATATATAAATACTAGAATATATTTAATAAACACCCAAACCCGGAAATACAAACATTTATGCTTATCACGCAAATGCTTATCCCCGTCGGGGATCGAACCCGATCCCCGTCGATTGCGTAGTCAGGGCCGCTAACCACTCGACCAACGGGGCGGTCAACTAATGAAAAATAAGATTCAAAAAGGAGTCCTCATATCGGTAACCTCCTTTAGTATCTCTCAATGGTACGGAACCCTACGTATGCGAGTTCGACTTGCACTTGACCGATTTGTTTTTTTTTTAAATTTTAATAACTATTTTTTATATGTAAGTATTGTTGTCTATCTATATGTTAATAAAATTAAATAAACTGTTGTAGTATGAGAACAAAACTGCCGCCCTTATCATAAACAACGCATTTGCTTGGCGGTTACTTTCGAGTAAATCGCGTCTAAAGTTTTTTTTCTTTTTTTTATTGTCTCTATAAAACTATTATGAATATTCCAAACATTTTTGTATTGTCTGGTGGCTTTTAATCTGAACTTTGCATTTAAGAAACTATATTAATATATTTAGTTAATTTAAATATTTTAAAAGACGAAAATTTGTTTAAGACTAGTAAAATGGACTGCAACAATATAAATTTACCAAGCATAATCAACGCATGTGTAGCAATTACGTGGTTTATGTCTAGGAAATACATTTGCGATGTTTATGTTTAGCGAGATTAATGAGTTTACTTAGTCTTAACTTCACTTTTGTAACGTAAATGTTGCAAATGCGTTTATTATGATTAGCAAAGAATGGTAAAAAGGGTTCACATGCGTTGTTTTTATGTAATTTACGAAAAAATAAAAATACTTGTATCATCCAAAATATTGATTAATAAAAAAATAAGCTAAAAAATAGGTACCTTATATACTATTTTTACTCTATGGACGTAAAGTTTTTGCTTTTTTATAGGTAATTGTACTTAGTTTATCACAATGATGTCTATGACAATTAATCATAATTGATTATAATAATATCACAATATTGAGATCAGGGTTCTTTGGGCAACTCTTAATAACATTAAGAACTGCAATCTAAAACCGAGCAACAAAACACCTTCTCACTCTGCAATTTAATGCGTAGGTAAATAAAAAATAATAAAATAGAAAAATATGGTCCCATGAAAACTAACTAAAAAACTAGTATCATCATACTAGCATAGATTTGCAAGTAGTGCATAGATTTGCACTACTTGCAAATCTATGCTAGTAGTGCTTGTATGCTATTATGCATCTATGCTAGTATGCTTTGGTCTAGTGGCATCATCTATGCCTAAATTTTGTTTCAATTCAGACAGGTCGCTCGTTAGTACAAATCTGAACGAATTGTCATATTCGTTCCGGTACTGGTAATTAAATATAATATTAAAATTGTTTAAATCAAGAGGTCTAGACCATATTTCACTTAACTCAGTCTTTTTTGGTATTTTTTTATCAGCCAGTTGTAAAAATTTGTTACATCTTTTAGCCATTTTTACCTGTTATGAAAACCATAAATTATAAACAAATTAACATCAATATGAAAATAGTAGTATACATTTAAGAGCCTTCTTCAAAATTTTGAATTTAAGTATAATATTTAAATGTTTCAAAAATATTTATTTCCCACCAGATATGTCTATCGAGATGTTTACCTCGTTTGGTGAGAGGTACAATTGAATACGTTTAGTGAGAGGTACAATTGAATACGTTTAGTGAATATTCTACTAATATAACATCTACAACATGTTTCGAGTGAAACTAAAACAGTTATTGTGATATTTGTGATATTGTATAGTTAATTCTTTTTTAGTTTGTATTTACGTATTTTTCTTGCATACTATTCTTTGTATACAGTTTTAAATTTAACACTAGCATTTCTGGCTATTTATTAATGTGTACTTTCAATTTTATATAGTTGTACATACCTACAATGTGTTTTCACATAGTCTTATGATGTGATATACTATATTTAATCATTAATGTTCTGTGAAAATTCGATGGTATGTCGTGTTAGTAAATAAATAAATAAACATGTTATATTAGTAGAGTAGGCCAATTGTAAAACCGCTACAAAAACAGTTTAGTTTTGGTAGTAGAACCAACTTTTAATTCTCGCGTAATACCTATTTAATGATTTTTATTTAATTATAAACATCAAAAAATGCCTTGATAATCTAAATTGTTCGACTTTTTTCGATTTCGATTCTTATTACTAGTACATTTGAAATATCAGGTTATAATTTTACACTGCAACGTTCATTGCGACGCTTATGACTAGTAATAAGTTTGGTATGGATCGAATACGCTGTTTATGATTAACAAGAACATTAAAACTATGAGAGATATCAAAAATTGGGTGATTGATCCCGGTAGATCTCGTTTCGGTGATTCCGAATATACTTTTAACTCAATTTCGTCAAAAATGTCGATTGCGTTGTTTTTGATAAGGACGGCAGAAAAATAAACAGGTACACAGCTAGGAGTAAGTACCACACTACATAATAAAAGTAATACTAATTACTGCTACAGCGCACGTGGTATGATTACTGTTAGTAAGCTCAATGTCGTGGTGGGGCAAATCAACAAGTGAAGTGAGGGATGACGAAAATTGTGGCTGAATAAAACACAAGGCATCATGCTTTCACTTCGAACAAAATGAGACGCGATTCTGTCAGACCAGCGGACGACAACGCCATTGCTCACTAAATCTGCTACCCAGCGGACGCGGTTAATTTAAAAATTCTTTACTCGGAGACATTAAGTGCTGTGCTTATGAACTGTCGATGTTAAAAGATTTTTCACGATACTCAAAAATGGCGGTTATTTTCAAAACCCTTTTAGTTTTGTATTTAACGGTTGTTTGCCAAAATGGGGAGGCGGCTGAAAATGGTTACACTTTACGTAAGTATCTATTGATTATAAAGGTTTACGTAATTTAAATAGTTTAATAAAATAACAAAATTACACATTAAGTTAAAAATATTTATCCTACAACAATAAGGCAGATAAAAACAATAATCTCTTTTCTACTTTTATTCTCAAATACCTACCTGTTTATTAATCTATGGATATATTTTTAAAATAAAATTATATTATTAACATTTCTAATACCGTTTAAACTTTCAGATGAAAAATTACTCCTTTTTTACTTACAAATACCTACTCATTTTACGACTACATTTCATCAAATTTTATGTAATATTGTATAAATACGTATCAATTATGAATTTCTTTTTCCGTCACGCTACAACAAACAAATAAAAAAAAACTGTAAAAATATATATTTTTAGGATTATAGGGATCATATAAACGGTACGGATTATGTAGAATACACTTGTATTAAATAACTAGCTGTTGCCCGCGACTTCGTTCGCTCGGACTTCGTTTACTCCGCAGAACCTCTCTTCGTAGGTGATAGCGTGATAATATGTAGCCTATACGTTGACCTGACCCGTTAGTAATATTCATACAAAATTTGAAGTAAATCCATGCAGTAGTTTTTGAGTTTACTCCGGACATACATTGACTTTCCTACGATTTTATTACATATATAATAATAGATAATAGATGAACCTTGGATAATAAACATCGTGCAAATCGTTTGCACTTATATGATTGTTATTCAACGATACTTATACACAGAGATACAAATCTAAATACTATGCTCGCCACAAAAATACGTAAGATTCTGTCGAGCATCGAACCTGGGCCTAGTCTAATCAGTATTTTATCAGTAGACCCTAACCATCCAACCGGGACGTCAATCGAAGCGGCCAAACATAATATTTTGATGTCAAATACGTTTATTAAATCATTGCTTAGGTCATTGTTAAGATATCATTATTTTAGTCACGAATTAATAGACCTATGTTAATTCAAATGTTTTTATCTTCTATACATATAATAAAATCGTAGAAAAATCAAAACTGTACATTGAATATTTTTTGAAAGAATACTTGGGGCGTGATCTACAATCGATATCGAAGCCAAAAATGTAGTTTTTAGAATTTTTGTCTGTTTGTCTGTATGTATGTCCGCAGTAAACTCAAAAGTACTGCATGGATTTACTTCAAATTTTGCATGAATATTACTAACAGGTCTGGTCAACATATAGGCTATATATTATCACACTATCACCTACGGGGGAGGAGCAGTGCGGAGTAAACGAAGTCCGCGCGGATGAAGTCGCAGGCAACAGCTAGTAGCTATATAAACAAACAGCACATTTGTTTGTCCACATTCCTATCTATCACCTTAAAGCTGCTGAACCTATTTGATTATTTTTTGTTGTATTTGTAATTGTCAAAACATAGTTTGTATGAAAGAAAATATTTGAAATATCTTAAGGAAAAGTGAAAATTTTCAGTTCAAACACTCTGTAAGCAGAGTTACGGTAGATTAGATAGATGGATTCTACTATTGTCTTCATTAGTAAACTCCAAACAATCTAAATATAAGTGTAAAATTAATGTCTACTCATGTTTTAAGGATGTTGATAAATTCCAATAACTTTGAACTAAATAATTATAATAAGGAACTTTTTAACAAAAAAAAACGCATATTTAATGTGATATTATTCGATTTTTCAACCGTTTTCATTAGGTTTTTTAAATTTTATGTACTACTTAGGGATTTATAGGGTTTTTTATATCATAAGATAGCAAACAAGCAGATGGGTCTCCTGATGGAAATAGTCAACCATCGCCTATAGACACCAAAGATGTTAATGGTGCGTTACTATCTTTTGGCGAGGTCTACACACATATGACACATGCATAAGTTTACCGGCTACCTTACCCTCCAAACCAGAACACGACAGCGACAACCACTGACGCTATTGCGGCAGGAATAGGTAAGGCGGTGGTACCAGACCCGGGCGAGAAAATGCAGAACTCTACCACCTAGTAGCCACGATGGTAGTGACTCGATAGCCAATCGGTCGCCTTTTACGACCTGCCTGGCAGAACGGCAGTTGGCCTATTCTTCAAAGGAGGCCGGGACCAACACGGCGAATAGGGATAAATAGGGTTTTGAAATTAACTAGAAACCCTTATAGTTTCATAAGTCCGTCTGTCCGTCCGTCCGTCCGCAGCTTAGCTCAGAGAGTTTTAGTACAGAAAGCTGTAATTTGGCATACATATTAATCATGCTATCAAAATGGCAAAAACCTTAAAACATATATTTTTAGGGTACCCTCTACAAGTAAAGCCTTCTCGCAAATTCCGTTGTGTAAGGTATCGTTGTATATAGGGTTCATAAAAAAAATTCGGGTTGTCACCACGATTTTTCAATTAAGGGATCCGCTTGTAAGATTCGAGTATCCCCCTTTGGCCCCTTCCACCTCTGCCAGCTTGGTTTTTTAATAGTATTTTTCGCATAGCAGCATAGCCATTTTGTATCCCCAATTAACGACTTCTAACTATGTATATACCATCCGGTAGTCTTATAGGACTAGGTTTTGTGTCGTGGGCTCCCGTACTATTACACCGATTAAACGTAAGTGTAGTCATCTCAACTTTGTATTCCTTTTTATGAGATTTACACGAACTATGGAGTATGATGTTTGGCACAGTTAAAATATACATTGCAGACGATTGCAAAAGCCTAATACTTTTAAATATATTATTTAAGCCTATACTTTTATCTATACATCTTCTATTCATCTATTCAAATAAATAAAATTGGAGTGTCTGTTTGTAATATTAAAATAACCGCTTTTTACTAAATGCATAGGGATGTATATACAGTAAATATACCAAAATAACATTTTTTACAATTTTTGTCTGTCCGTCTGTCTGTCTGTTTGATCCGGCTAATCTCTGGAACGGCTAGACCGATTTTGACAGGACTTTCACTGGAAGATAGCTAATATAATAGGGAGTAACTTAGGCTACTTTTTATCGAAATTTTTCCACGCGGCCGAAGTCGCGGGCTCAGCTAGTCGATAATATAGATATAAATTAATAATAGCTCATGTGAATTCGGAAGCTATAAAATGTAATTTAATGTATTAAATAAATATTTATCAGTAATAAAAAAAGATGACGTATTTTCTGACAGAAAGATAGAGTAATAACTATCCAGTACCTAATAGTAATCAACTAAGAAGCATTTTGTAATACTGAAAGGCATAATGCAATATACACGTTACTCATTGCAATCTAAAAAGGTGTCATTATCTTGATTTAAATTAAGTTAAACGTTTGAAACTTTCATGTATAATTAATTAAGTAAACTAGCGCTTGCCCTCTGGTCGAAATTCGACCATTATCCTGATTTCGTTTGAACATAGACTAAACATAAAATCTCTTTTAAGTTTGATAACAGACTTTAGTCGTAAAGAAAATAGTATACATGTGTGTATATTATCATGTATGTCATAAAAAGCGTGCAGCTCTCTGCACTATGAAAGTTTTTCGCGAATCCCACGGGATTACTAATTTTTTCCGAGATAAAAGTAGCCTATGTGCTATTCCAGGTCATCATCTACTTGTGTGCTAAATTTCATTCAAATCCGTTCACTTGAGCACGATCAGTTGAGGAAGTCTGTTACTCAATTGAGTAACAAACATCCTTCCATCCGAACATCCAAACTTTCGCATTAGGTTATTAGATGATTTGCACGAATCAACTCGCACGAAATAAGCGAATTGATATTTTGCAATAATATTATAATTTTTTCTGTAGGTGATTCTCACGAAATTAATTTTTCGGTGTGCGAATCGTCAACTCCAAAAATATGTAAAAGGCTTTTGGGCTTTGGCACATATTTTATTTTACAGAACACAAAATAAAAAAAGTACAGTTATGTTCACTCGGTTCAGAAATA
Source organism: Apodemia mormo (assembly GCA_036924255.1). NCBI lineage: Eukaryota > Metazoa > Arthropoda > Insecta > Lepidoptera > Riodinidae > Apodemia > Apodemia mormo. Next base: position 39,593,523 of record JAUPFN010000001.1, on the reverse strand, counting down.
ATACAAATACGAAGAATTAATAGAAGCTTAGATAGCAGCTTATTTATTTGAAATTAGGAAGCCATGCATAATCATTTTATCATTGTAAATTTAAGCGTTAATTCATTTGCAATATTTTTTGGATTTATGTATGTTCAAATAGTAATAATCTATTACTTTGTGGACGAGATTTGATAACTTTTTAGTCCTCAAATCATGTCATATAAAAGCAAATGAAGAGATCGTTAAATTTTTATTTTAATAAAGACATTTTTAATTAATTTATATCTTATTTCATATCGATAAAAGTATTTAACTCTAAATACTTTGGTACTTAAGTGTACTTTATCATAACTGAGTTCCACAAAACACAGCGTGTGTGCCGATAGCCTTCTACATATTTTTGGAGTTGTTTGTTTGGAAATTACTTCGTGCGAATCGCCTACAGAAAAAAAAGCAATATTAAAAAATATCGATTCACACGAAATGTGCGAATTAAATTCGTGCGAATCATCCAATAACCCTACGCATTTATAATTTATAATATTAATATAGATGTATAAAGTATAGATATTAACAGATTAATCTATATATATATAAAAATCAATGCCACTTTTCGGGTTTACCTATCCAAACCAAATGTGTAGGATTTATTCGGACTATTTAGTAGATGGTTTATGTGAAGTTTGCACAAAATCGGTAGAGCGGTTCTTTATTTATCACATGTTTTGTAACAAATGAATTCAATAAATGGCGATACTGGCTAGTATATTTATAAATGTCTAAATCAATTTATAAAAAATCAAGGATATTTTGGAATTTCCCCGTGTTGATCAGAACTCCTTTGAAGAATAGACCATCTGCCAAAGGCGAACGATTTGCTAAGTGATACTACCATCGTGACTGCTAAGTGGTAAAGTTCCGCATCGTCCTGCCCGGGTAAATCGTACCACGGCCTTACCTATTCCTGCCAATGCTTGTCATTGTCGTGTTCCGGTGTGAAGGGTGAGGTAACCGGTGCACTTATGCATGTAGTGTTGCTCTTCAGCCGCAAAAATAGCATTGCACCATTGAAATAGACGATGGTTTCTCTTTCCACCAGGAGAAACTACTATATACTATCTAATGGTATAAAAAATAATAGTGGAACCATAGACGGAGATTAAAAGTCCAAAGTCCCCGTGGTCTGACCAGAATATACGAAGTTTTCGATGTCATAAAAATAGCATAAATAGATGTTGTTAAATACATGAAACTGTTTACTGTATGTGGTTTTCTCGGGTGAATATTACTGTTATCAATGTAAGGTAAGGTAGGGTGAATATTACTGTAATCACTGTAACAAAATTGCGATCGGCATAGGTGATAAATTAGTGAGGTCTTTTGCATGTGGTATTAGTCGCCACAAGATAGCAACGCATCATTAACAACTTTGGTATTTATAGGTGATGGTTGACTATTTCCATCAAGAGACCCATCTGCTTGTTTGCTATCTTACGACATAAAAAAGGTCTTCTTAATATTCGGCTTATTATTGGACTGCCTCGTGGCCTAGGGGTTAGCCTATTCGGCTCAGATCATGTGGTCTCGGGATTTTTCGAGGTTGGAGTGATGCACTCCCGTGCCTCGGAAGAGCACGTATAGCCGTCGGTCCCGGTTAACGCTAGAAATAGTCGATATTCGCTGTTGGTAAAATACGGCAATGGGAATCCCCACTTATCACGTCAACCGACAAACCGGTGAATCCTGGTGAACCGGATCTATAGACGTCTCGTTTACTCTGTCTGCCCTGAAATGGAAGCAGGCGTGATAATACTTTTTTGTTATTGGAAGAACCCTAGCAAATGTTATTTGTAAAGGTTGCCATATAATAAATAATTTAACAGCAGTGAAAATGCAAACATCGACTCCCTGTCTCTTATATCACTGGAATCTTGGATCAGATCTTCACCAAATTGATATGGGAATTCTCGACAAAAATAATTTTTCAAATCGATTAATAAATCTAATACCTTTAAACGAGCAATTCTTGTATATATATATATATATATATAATTGGAATCTCGGAATCGGCTCCAACGATTTTCATGAGTCACAAATTAGGGGTTTTTCGGGTCAAGGAATCGATTTATCCAGGTTCCAGGTCCAAGAAAAGCTCGGTTCCTAAGATATGGGTATGTGAAAAACCGAGCAAAGCTCGGTCAAACAGGTAAGAAAAAAAATATTTTCTATAGGAATCGATTTATCAAGTTTCAAGGTCCAAGAAAACATCGGTTTCAAAAATATGTGAAAAACCGAGCAAAGCTCGGTCAACCAGATATTAATATTAAAATAATAGTATCAGTGGACAAATTACACAAATTGATCTAACCCCTAACTAAACAAATAAGTTGCTTGTAATATGGGTGTTAGTCAACGATACTAATACATAGAAATACATATATAAATACTCAAACATATTTAATAGACACCCAAACCCGGAAATACAAACATCTATTACCGATTATAATCGAACCCGAGCCACATCGGTTGGGTAGTCAGGTACGCTAACCAACGGAGGAAATGAATGACCGGCCTAGAGCAAGTGGGGCTCGTTTGTGAACGGTTCCATAGCAGCAAAATATTGTTACTTTTTACCAAGCTGTAACTATTTACAAGCCAGTAAAAATAAGTGTATATTAATCCGAAATATAAAAACAAATTGATTTTGTACAGCTACTGAGAGATTTTATGCAATTGTTTGGATACGTGACCGGCAACGTTGCCATGGCATCCCAGTGAGTTAGGACCCTTACTGTCACCATAGTATCTTATTAGTTATTATTTTTAACGACCGTGATTAATATATACTTTTTCTTATTAACGCCAAAGCGGTCAAATTTAAAAAGCACCTAAAAGACCGCCGTGTTGGTCCCGGTCTTCTTTGAAGAATAGTCCAACTGCCGTTCTGCCAGGCAGGTCGTAAAAGGCGACCGATTGACTATCGAGTCGCTACCATCGTGGCTACTAGGTGGTAGAGTTCTGCATTGTCTCGCCCGGGTCTGGTACCACCGCCTTACCTATTCCTGCCGCAATAGCGTCAGTGCTTGTCGCTGTCGTGTTCCGGTTTGGAGGGTAAGGTAGCCGGTAAACTTATGCATGTGGCATTAGACCTCGCCACAAGATAGCAACGCACCATCAACATACTGCACTGAAGAGACCAAGACACACATCAAGGTCGAAACTGCTAATTTTATACTCGGACAGATACATCCAAACACTAGTGTTCAAGTGTGGATGGTAAGATATGGATCTTTGGTGAAAAGACAAAACCATCTTGACCCTTAGTGATTGTGTCATTTCCATTTATATACTTGAATGACATGTCACTAGAATTTGACCACTTTGGCGTTAATACAAAAAGTATAATATCTTATTAATATTATTATTTATTTTCTTAGAGAATATTAGTATAATTGTCTTATACGTAAGTTTACCGGCTACCTTATGTCACTCTAAACCAAAACATGAAGGTGACAAACGTTGACACTCTTGCAGAGAAATTAGAAATTTAAAATAATAAGAATATTGCATTTCTGCAGAGAAAGAGTTGGTGATGTTGCGGAATTATACCACCTAGTGAATTCTCTCCTCGTTCCCTTATTCGCTCCACCGAGTGGTGAGGCGAAGTATCAGCCCCTATTCGACAGGAACCAATGATAGTTTACTATAACACATAATTTCAAAAACAGTTCTTTGAATTGCTTAAGCTTGTTGATCGACCGTTGCGTGTTTTTATTAAGCTATTGCATAGCTTCTATCGCGGGTCTTGAGCGTGGAGACCGAATCCAGAAATTCCGTAACGAAAAACCCTAACACCCCCCACTCCGACCGGCACAGCGGTGATACTTTTTAGTTTTTCCATCTATCGATAAATACCAGAACTTTTAATGACTTTTTGAAATATCACGCTTGTCTCTTTACCGTAATCAGCTGTTTGTGAGAAAGTATATAGGTGTATAGGTATTTATCATCTACGTACAACAGTGAATATCTGTACTCGTATAATTTGTGTACAAAGTGTTTTAAATATGAATAAACAAAGAAAAAAAAAATACTGCATAAATAAAATAAATATATAACTGTAATTGCATAAGTTGATGAAAAATGCTATGCAATAGCTTTACCGCGGCAGTCTCCGAGTGCCACACGTCTTTTTTTTATTCCTGAGTTCCTACATTTATCCCAGTCTTCTCGAAGGAATGGGACCTGCGCGAATTTATTTTACAGCAGCAGCAGTTAAGCACAACTTAAGCAGTTGGTCCAAATGGTCATTACTACGAAACCGGGATTTTCGTCCGAGCAGAGTACTCGGCCGTAGTTTAAATTAAGTGAGCTAAGAGCCCGCCCTAAGCGTATCACCTGAGAGACCGAACCTCGGTTTAGGGCAGTATCTTGTCGCTTGTCGCTTAGGGCAGTTGTGAGAGTGTAAGTGGCATCATAATTTCGACTCATTATTGACTCTTGACCAGCGACAAGTGTTGGCGGGCCGAAACAATGGGTTGAGTCGCCACCGGCATGCCGTTATTTGCCGCCGTAAATGTATTTGAACGTCATACGCCGGAATGATTTTGTAATCACTTGTCAGTATGAATGAGATCACTTCTTTTTTTTGTTTCACGGGTGTTAACCAAGACTCATTAGATTATGCTCGTTGTAACGTAGTGCGTAACGTAATTCATAGACCACGTTTATCGCTTCTCATTGAGCTTTTTTAACGTAATGAATGATTTACGATAAATAAATAATACTATAAATATTTATATATATTTAATCTTTTTAATATTATGATTACTCATGATTTACATTTACTTTTGTATTCATTGGAACTCGTATGGCTCTCCTTGAGACGAGAGATAACTATCGCCTATAGACAGATATTGATTTCTCCCATTTTACTATCTATACTTTATATTAATTTTATAAAGAGGTACAATTTGTGTGTTTGTTTGTATTTTTTATATCATAAGATAGGAAATAAGCATATGGCTTTTCTGATGGAAATAGAAGATCATCGCCTATTGACACCAAAGTTGTTAATAGTCCGTTAATATCTTATGGTGAGGTCTAAATGCTAGATTCATAAGTTTATCGGCTACCTTACCCTCCAAACCGGAATACGACAGTGGCAATCACTAACGCGACTGCGGCAGGAAAAGGTAAGGCGGTGATATCAGACCTGGGCGTAATAATACAGAACTCTACACATAGTAACCATGGTAGTGACTCGCATAGCCAATAGCGTCTTACTAACTGCCTTGCAGAACTGCAGATCGTTTGTTTTTCAATGCAGCCAGGACAACACGGGGAAATGCATACGCTTAGCAATGTTCTATACAATAGCACATAGCTAAGCATATGAATTTGTGCATGTATGCATTTGTGTATGTATTTGAATTAAATTTGGCACACAGGTAGATGATGACCTGGAATAGTACATAGGCTAGTAGTACTAGTAGCGTAATAGAAAAATTAGGTGATCCTGCGGGATTCACCAATAACTTTTATGATTTTCCCCCGTGTTGGTTCTGGGCTCCTTTGAAGAATAGGCTAACTGCTGTTTTGCCAGGCAGGTCGTAAAAGGCGACCGATTGGCTTTGTGAGTCACTACCATCGTGACTACTACGTGGTAGATTTCTGCATTGTCTCGCTCGGGTCTGGTACCACCGCCTTACCTATTCCTGCTGCAATAGCGTCAATGCTTGTAACTGTCGTATTCCGGTTTGGAGGGTAAGGTGGCCGTAAACTTATTGATGTGGCATTAGACCTCGCCACAAGATAGCAACGCACTATTAAGATCTTTGGTGTCTTTTGGCGATAGTTGACTCTTTCCATCAGGAGACCCATCTGCTTGTTTGCTATCTTATGATATTATGATATAAAAAAATTATGCAGCGGGCTGCACCGCGCGACGCAGCTAGTAGTTCTTAAAGTATATTTTATACCTCTATGTGATTAGGGTGTCCATTTTTTGTGTATTTTATGAAGAAATTTTTTAATTTTTTTGCCTTGCAAAAAACTTGGCTTAGTCTATGTTTTTCAGATTATCTGCTTTTTCCGTTCTGTCAATTGAAGCTGAAAAATTAGCTAGTCTTAGCTATGAGACAATCCTGAAAAAATTTAGTGACCCTAATAGCCGAAAGTTTTAATCTATTTTTATTTCTATTTTTGTAAATAATTTTTGTTAACATTTGTTTAGAAATAATAAAACTCTTTTATAATTTGACTCATGTAATTTTAGGTGTGTTTTTACTGGGACTCGCAAGCCTGTTTATCCCATTACCATATTAATATATTGAAATGTATATACATATTATGTACATACGAGTATTATTATTGAGATTTATTTAATACCTAAACAACCGAACCCAATAAAACAAATCCCATTGATTACATCAGGGTCGCTAACAATTCGCCCAACAGGGTGGTCAAGATACATATTCAGCCAAACCCAGGAGCTTATGCCTCTATGAAGGTGGTACCACTAGATCATTTAGACGACATGCGCTATGCGACATGATTATACAACTTCAATACAATAGCTACTTACCAAGATTACATTTCTATGAATGTGAACCAAACATAGATTGCACGCTTGCGGTCATAAAGTGTGCCATACTCAGAAAATGACAATGACATTTGACAATGATTTTGTATAGGGACATAATTATAGTTAGTGTGGTTTTTTTATTATCTCCTCTCATCATCACGATCTCGCCTGATGGTAAGCCTAAGATAGAACGCGCTACGCTAGAAGGTACCTGTTCACTCTTCTCTTGAAGATCCCCAGATTGTACTCATCGGGGAACACAGACTCAGAAAGCATGTTTCAGTTCTTTGCAGTTCGGATAAAGAATTTTGAGTCGAACCACTTTGTCCGGGAAAGTGGAACGTCCACCATATGTTGATACCTAGAATCTGTGCGCCTCGACGCGGACGATCGATAAAAAACGCGGATGGCGGAATAAAGTCGTGCAATTCCGCAGCACCTTTTATTTTATTAGATATTTTTTACTCTAAAACTAAATAAATTTTACGATTCTTTTTCCTTGTGGGATATGTGAACTGAACCGAACATCAAAAGGTACTCGACTACGACCACCACCACCAGTTGGTAAGAAGTAGTAAAAGTCAAAGTCATTTAAAAAGTAATTGTTCATTTTGGAGCAAGCGAACCTTAATTCTATAACAATAATTTTAAACAAATGCAACGCGAATGAAACTGCGAGAAACACTTAATGGTATAATATCAATTTAAACCGAATTCAATGCGAGCGGAACCGCTAGCAACGATTAATTGTATACTATATCAATTTAAACCGAATTCAACGCGAGCGGAACCGCGAGCAATACTTAATTGTATATAATAATAATTTAAATCGAATTCAACGTGTGTGGAACCGTGAGCAACACTTAATTGTATAATATCAATTCTAACCGAATTCAACGCAAGCAGAACTGTCTGCAACACTTAATTGTATAATATCAGTTTAAACCGAATTCAACGCGAGTGGAATCGCGAGCAATATAATTTAAACATATCAAAACGCAACAACCGACTTCTAATTTCAAATTAAGTCAAAGTCAAATTATTTTGTTCAAATTAACCTTTACAGGCACTTTTGACGGGTCGAATTTTATAGCTACTACCGGATTGGAACGCGGCTTCACATGGATTTCCTGTATATCTGGAGACCAGAATCAGATTTTCAACTGCAATCCGACTGCTAAATGGCAGTTCAGGCAGTTCAGATGCAGTTTGAATGCAGTTGACACGACTGCAATAGAACTGCAAACCAAATGCGCAGTCCAGTTGCAGTTCAGTTGCAGTCGGCGTGCAGTCGTATGAACTGCACGATTGTAGTCGGTCTGCAACTGCATCTGAACTGCCATTTAGCAGTCGGATTGCAGTTGAAATGCAGTCCGTCTGTGTACACCCTTAAAATTAATTTTAATAAAATATTGTTTGATTTTAATTTACGTTTTCCAAAAAACATCTACTAAATTTACTTCTAGACTAAAATGATGCCTTTACTCCTGAACTAAATTTATATTAACCTCTTAACTTTTAGCAATAAGTTAATAAGAAAAATGTCAATCATATTGCATATTTCATTACATTCGAGTGTTAATTAATGTGAATTGTAGTGTCACATTCCTTGTCAAATGAACTCTGTTGTCTGAATGATCTGAGCAATATCCAACAGCTTGACGTTGTGTTGAAACTTGATTTTGCAACTGAGCAAATTGTGATGAAAAACACCGACCTTTACCTGTTGCGCTTTAGTGTTATATAACAGTTTCTTCAAAGTTGTGTGGAAAACAAATTTATTTATTTTCTTTTGCACTCACGGGTACCTAAATAGAAATTTCAAGTAAAGGATTAAGAATTTATACACTCACATGCATACTATCACAGCCATGCAAAATTACCCTCACTAAAGGACACAAGAACACAATTGCTTATTCATTATAGAATTTTCTTTTTAAATTAATTTAGAAGTAAAATTATAGGCTACTAATTATTTCTCCTAGTATAACCCGCGTAAGTCTTGATCCTTCGCGAACATTAGGATAAAATTATACTGCCCCGCGATTATTAAAATATGGGATAGTTTTCATCACAATTATCCACCCTCTCCTCACTAGTATCCCACCAAAACATTCAAAACGAGTACTTTGTGTGGTAAAACAGCAGGTCAGCTAGTCTATATAATTTACTCTTTACATCTATGTGTAATCAATAATTAGTAGCATGCGGGATCCCGGTATTGCATTCCATATTAGCAAGAAAAGATAAATGGTAAATGCCGACGAAATGTCGCAGAATTCTACGACGGCAAATTGCTTTTTCATCAAAAGGGACCCGAATCAAATTCTCTCTTATCTAAAATCTCTCTCCTAATGGATATTTTGTTTTAATAAATATCCATTATTATAATTTATAACTTTAGAAGAATGTGTATGTTTGTATAAATATATATGTATTTTATGTCTAAGTAAGTATATGTATGTATTTATGTATTGCGTGTGTGTATCATAATATATATTAATTTCATGTAACCTAAGTTGCTCAGTGGCATATTCACAGCTACATTCTGTTGGCCCAAAGGTTGACTGGTTGATAATGTTAACAGGCATTAAGTTCGCCTTTTGTACGAAAATGTATATTTTTAGTGTACAATAAAGTTTAAATAAATAAGGAAATTTACTTCTTTTATGTAACCCGTTGGTCGAGTAGTTAGCGCTCTTTACTATGCACTCAATGGGGCATTGTAGTCTAGTGGTCCGGTGTTGGCATTTACTACATCAAACCCAGGAACGATTTCCGAGTCGGGCAGTTCAAAATGTGTTTTTTCAGTTTTCTGATAAAAACAAAGTTGCCCAGAATTGGACACGTACCCGGTTGGCGATAGGCTTGTCACCTATAACATTATGGGACTAAGTATTTTCGGCTAATCGTGGGTGCACTTGTTGTATCTCTGCATACTTCTTCGGGCGTGAGATAATTTTTTTAATACTTTTTCGATAGGGCTCGAGTTCGATTCTTGATATGGACAAACATTTGTGCGAGTAATATGTATTTCGATATATTAGTAGTGACTTACACTCATCTATTTATACATATAATAAAATCGTAGGAAAGACAATGTATATCCGGGGTAAACTCAAAAAGTACTGCATAGATTCACTTCAAATTTTGCATGAATATTACTAACAGAACGGGACAACATATAGGCTACATATTATCACGCTATCACCTACGAGGGAGGAGCTGTGTGGAGTAAACGAAGTCCGAGCGGACGAAGTTGCGGGCAACAGCTAGTCATTACATAGTATAAAACAAAGTCGCTTTTTCTGTCTGTCCCTATGTCCCTATGTCCCTATATATGCTTAAATCTTTAAAACTACGCAAAGGATTTTGATGCGGTTTTCTTTAGTAGATAGACTGATTCTTGAGGAAGGTTTAAGTATATAAACCTTTCCGATATTCTCACGGGAACAAAAGCTACGCGGGTGAAACCGCGGGCAGGTCGCTAGTATCACAATAAAATAGTTTTATTTCACGTCATTTAAAAAAAGCTCTACTTGTGTATTATACTACGAGTATGAGTAGCTTTGGTTTGTTGGTTTCTTGATTGATATTCATTTGTGTAAATAAAAATATTTTATTTATATAAGTTGTTTTACCATGCGGCAAGGATATCTAAGTTACGTGTATAAACTTAATCAGATGATCGCTAGACAACAAATAGCATGTAACAAAGAAGTGAATAACAAAGACGTTTCCTAGATGATTTCATCCTCATTTACTCCATCAGAAACGATACAGTTTACGCCAACAATTAATCCAATCATCGAAATATTTTTTAAATGCTTTTTCCCGAATTGAGTTCAGTTTTCATCGCCAATTCTCTTTTATGTCTTCTATCAAATGAAAATGACTATCACAAAGTAGTAATTCGAGTTTAGGAAAAATAATGAAGTCATCTGGAGTCGTCCAGCAAATAAGGTGATTGCTAGATGGCATTTCTGAAGTTTTTGGTCAAAAATTCATTTAAAATAATGGCCTTGCGCATTATCATGGTACAAAATCCAAAAATTCTTTCCTCAAATCAGGGCTTTTTTGTCGAATTTGCTTTCTTAAATGCCGTATAACGCTCAAATAAAGTTTTAGAAAGAAGTTCTTTATCGCGCGTTGTGAAAGGGGGCTAGACGGAAAAAAATCTTACGAAAAGTTGTCACGACACTTTTTGCTATAGTAAGCTATTGTAAGCTGTGCGGCGTGCGCATGTTTCTCTCTCTCTCTCTCTCTCTTTCTCTCTTATAGAAAGCAAGCCAGATATTTTCATTTCTATTATTATTACGAAAATTGAGCCTACTGATTAAGTTTATATTACATTATATTTGTAAATAATAAAAAAAATATTATTATAACTTTAAAAAAATAAAATTTTATTACAATTACTTCACTAATTAATCGAAAGGAACTTCGTTCCATCCGGGTGTCCCTTGACACCTCTCAAGTTTTTTTATTTCCCATTTGACCTTTTGGTAAGAATTTCGAGAAACCAACACCGCGAAAGTCAAAGAAAACAATCTTTTAAAGTCAAAGAAAACACGACTTTAACTTTTGGTCGACTTTATTGTGGTTTTTTCGCTTTCAGTTCATTTGGAAGGCGCCACTTCAAGCTTGTTAACTAGTTTGCTTGTTAAACTCGTAAACCCATGTATCGTCACCAGTGACAATGTATTTTGTTAATGTTGAGTAGGAATTAACTCATGTCCTCATGAACATGTCCTCAGCGACTCTTACGCGATTAAGTTTTTGGAGAAAATTCAGGCCTCCTGGGACTAGCTCAGTAGCAACATGTTTCTTAGACAGGTAATTATTTAAAATGGTACCCCCCTTTACTATTTCTGCCGCAATAGCGTAAGTGACTGTGTAGTAGACTGTGTGTTCACTGTCATGTTCCAGTTGAGAGGGTAACTGCCGGTGAACTGATAGATGTGGCATTAACATCCCGTCACAAGGATAAGTATTAACATCTTTGGTGTCTATAGGCGATGGATGTCTCTTTCCGTCAGGAAAACCATCTACTTGTTTGCTATCTTATGATATACTCGACATTCAAAGCAAACAGTCAACATGACTTTGACTTTTAATAGTCTTTGGTTGGTTCTTTCGGTTTCGGTTTTGTTGGAAGACGTCACTTTGAAGCTTGTTGACTAGTTTGTATGTCAAACTTGTAAACCCACATTTTGTCACCAGCATCGATGCGTCTTATGAATGTTCGGTTGGAATTGACTTGTTCTAGCGTGTCCTCAACTCTTAAGCGATTGAGTTTTTGAAGAATTTTTGGGTCTAGTCGAGCGGCAACATGCTAAATACCCGAGCCACATGGTAGTATTTTTAGGAATTTTGTGCCCAAGTGATTATAACTATAGATATCAAAGATGTTAATGGTGCTTTGCTGTACATGTGGCGGGATGGCAAAGCCACGTGCATAATCTACTGGCTACCCTACAATCCAAACCGGAACACGACAATGACAAGCATTGACGCGATTGCGGCAGGAAGAGGTAAGACGACGGGATTAAATACCCGGGCAAGTCGTTGAAGAACTCTTTAGTAGTAACGATAGTAGTGACATTTACGAGTATATCCAATCAGTTGCCTTTTACGACCTGCCTGGCAGATCCGCAGATGGTCTATTCTTTAAAGGAACCCAGACCAACACGGGGAAAGACAAATTTAGTTACTAAATTACTATCTTCTCGTCTAAAATAGGTACTAGCCTAGTCAGATCGAGGCTTAAGTTAAATGATTCTACTCGAAGACAATATATCAAAATATGTGTCACATCCTCAACTGCTCCACACTCGTTGGATTAAATGTTAGAATACAAAAACTGTTTTAGTTAACAATGCAGTCAGTATTGCTATATTTCCTAAAATTAATTTGTCTTCTTTTTAAGTACATTCAGCCATTTTCAATTTAGAAATTTAGAATTAGAAAATTAGAATTTATAATAGATTGATTTGTGAGTCACACTCTCTATGTAAGTGCAAATTTGCAACAGCGCCTACGAAAGCCGAAGAATATCTTTGTACGTCCAGTCAATCATCTATTGGTCGTGAATCGTGATATTGCAAGAAAGTGAGATATAGTCGGCGAGTGAATCGCTGGATATAGTAGGTTAGCGTAAACATAATAGCTTTAAGTATTATTAATCAAACCTAATATAATAAATTAGTTTTATTATATTAGGTTTAATGGTAAACAAAGTCGGAAAGCTAATATAAAAATCATGGAACATAGAACAACGGAATTGGCAAGTACAAACATTTGTATCAGGACCGCGATCGCCACACTCACACATAAAATAAGCATTATTGCATATAAACTACTAATGCAAACATTGTTTCATTGGTCGTTTTCATTTTAAACAACAATAATCCGAAGCACACAAACAGAACATTTAAAAATATACCAAACTGCGTTACAATAAATTTTATTTTGCTACAAAAAAAAGAGTATTTACGTCCTTTTGTAGTCTATTCAAAATAGACTCATCTATGTGTACAATAGTGAAACTTAAGATCTTAATAGTTTCGCTATTCTACAATAGATGGCAGTATTGATTTTTCCGTAGTTTTCAGTTGATCATATTTGAGTAGAGAACTTTCTAGAACGATATACGTAATGACTGTCTTTACGTATATCTTTCTAGAAAAATTAGGTCAACCTAAAATGAACTTTATATGTAAGGTGTACGGCTGATTTTAGCTTGACTTTCTATCATTAGAGATTATATTAAATCAGGAATTTAATTAAAATAAAATGAAAATTGTACTTTCGAATGATATGAAATATCTCCATTTTTAATCATCTGTATTCTACTATCATTTCTGCATTCAAGGACGGCACAATACGGCATAATTCAGTGTATAATAGATTTTCGCACGACGACTATCTCCTAATGATATGGTAAGTATCACTAAGGCAATTTAGAGTAAAAGCGCATAATAGTGACGCACGCGGCACGCCCACTCTTCACTTCCCTTGTTCTATGTTCCATGATAAAAATTCATATTATATCGATGGTTTCGCATTTGCGTTTTACGAGTCCTCGGATATAGTTAATTTAGTAAAAAACATCTTGTGGGTTTTATTTCAATTAAAAAAGAATAGAATAACAAACCAGACTGTTTCGCGGTCTAGGGGTTAGCTTATTCGGCTCAGTAGGGCTACTCTTGAAAACCGATTTCAATTTTAAATGAATATTTAATGAATTTTGAAGTATTTCGTACTCTGGACAATTATATTCAATTATTGGATTCGGCGACAGCGCCACACAGATTTCGAAATTTTTTAGAACTACTCATTATTGCTTTTATTCGTTATTTTGTTTAAAACGGTACTTAAAATTTCTTCTTGTAACGTGTTGCAACACTAGCTTGACGTGTAACGATGACATCTATTTCCAATATATAGCTCGTTACTATATTGAATCAATGTGGGCAATATTGGTTTCAAGAGTACCGTTTTTTGACTATATTCGAAACTTATTGTTTTTATCAATATGCGTTTAAGATTTATATTGTTTTCAAGAGTAGGCCTGCAGATAATGAGGTGTCGGGCTCAATTCCCGAGTTGGGCAAAAGTGTTATTCAGGTTTTTTCGAGATTTTTCTCGAAAACCCAAAATCTCAGTACAAGTGTGGAGTATAGCGGAGAGGTGTGTTCCCACTCCCGCACCTCGGATAGGCACGTAAAGCCGTAGGTCTATAAGTCTATATATATACGAAAGCCGTAGGTTTATTTCTAGCGATAACAATAGGACTACTCTTGAAAACTGATTTCAATTTTAAATGAATATTTAATGAATTTTGAAGTATTTCGTACTCTGGACAACTATATTCAAATATTGGATTCGGCGACAGCGCCACACGGATTTTGAAGTTTTTTGGAACTACTCATTTTTTTATTTTATTCGTTATTTTGTTTAAAACGGTACTTAAAATTTCCACTTGTAACACTAGCTTGACGTGTAACGATGACATCCATTTCCAATAATTAGGTCGTTACTATACTGAATCAATGTGGGCAATATTGGTATCAAGAGTACCGTTTCTTGACGATATTCGAAACTTGTTGTTTTTATTAATATTGGTTTAAGATTTATATTGTTTTCAAGAGTAGGCCTGCAGTTATCGCTAGAAAGATTCGATTATTGTTGGAATTCGATTCGATTGTAAATGCGACGATGGGGATTACTACTCATCTCACCAACCAACAAATCGGTAAATCATGGTGAACCGGAATGTTTATAGACGTTCGATTTACTCTAATGATTCTGTTTTTTAGGACAAAACGTAAAGCCCTAAACATAAACCGTTTCCTCCCATGTTGACCCGAGCCGTCTTTATCATATTATACATAGACCATACCGCAGACAAAGCCTTTGTATCAGATGAGTCAATATCCAGTGTTTAAACATTTGATTGTATGCACAGAATCTTCCGTATACATTATAAATTCTTCGTCCAGTTCCATGACAGTACGCAATGCGTGTTTTAGCAAACAGATGGTGTACTTTTCGGGGCCAAGTAGTTTCGTCAACCAGCGTTGCAAGTGACCTTGGCATGAATGACACTTCGACTATGATATACATAACAATAGCAATACGACATAAGTATATACATTACATCGTTAAGTTATTTGCGATGTAGTAACTGCAATCTGATATATAATTTTCAATGTATGTATTGTTCTCCAAATAAAAAAAAAATATTGCAAGCCAGTTACTTTACCGGTCGAGTGTTTATTTACCCTGGCTGGCTAGAAATCGATGAGGCTCGGATTGATTCCCAACAGGGACAAATATGTGTGATAAGCGTAGACTGCTGGGTTTCTATGTTTATATATTTTGACCGAGACCTGGAACCTTGATAAATCGATTCCTATAGAATAATTTTTTTTCTATACCTGGTTTTTCACATACCCATATCTTGGGAACCGAGCTTTTCTTGGACCTGGAACCTTGATAAACCGATTCCTTGAGTAAACTCCTTGAAAAACTCCAAACTTGAGTAAAACCCCTAATTTGTGACTCATGTAAATCGTTGGAGCTGATTCCGAGATCGTTTATAGATATATAGATATACAAGAATAGAAGAATATAAATATATATGTATATATATATATATATATATATATATATATATATATATATATATATATATATATATATATATATATATATATATATATATATATATATATATATTTATATATATATATATTCTGTGAAATAGGCAGTTTACAATATTGTTTTATATACCCCTAGATGGTTTTTAACTACAGATGGAAATAGTAGGTGACGCTGTAGTCGAGGATCTATAAGAAAACATTTAAAAATTTACGCCCAGCGGCGACTGTTTAAAGATTTTTGTGCAACCAACGAGAACAAGTTATAAACTATTTTAGTGCTAAATTTTATCAGATTTTCTTAAGTTGCTATTGTGTAATTGAGCAGCAAACACCTAAGGGATAAGCCTATTAAGTTTGTTCCACAAAATTTTCGCAGTGTGTCCGCGAAAATACCTAGCTGAAAAATAATGACTCCTCAAAAGTGCCAATAAAAAGGATAAGTTTAACTTAAGTTTTGAACTTCATTTTTTAAACTTTCCGCTACGTATGTAGATAAGGAAGTTACTGATTTATTTTTTGCTCCGATTTTTGAACTTTTTTCGACTGTTTTCTTTTCACGATGACGTCAGTATGTCTGTACTGAAAAATCTGTGCTTATTCGTTTTTACTCCTTTGAGCTTAAATATATTAATTTATCGGGAAGTTTCAGGGATGGCCTGCAGGGTCAATCATTCACAGATTTTTTAATACATATTACGATGGAGTCAAACATACAAACATTTATATTAATGATGTTACTAGAACGAGTGAAAATGATGTATGTTATGTTGAATGTTTCTTTAGTTCATCTGATTAAAATACGGTAGTTCATTATAATCGTTGTGAATTTAAATATATTTTTAAATTACCTGCACTCGTAGCTTCCTCATTTGAAATTCAAATTCTGCTAGCTAACTTAGCGTGAAATAGCGTGAAGTGAATTATTATGATTAACACACAACTTTTATTCATTGAGTTCCATTTTCATAGAAAATAAACAAATGGTTCTTTGTTACTATCGCCAATATACAATAGTTAATATACAACAAACCGGAATTTCTTTGAAAATAGACCATCTGCCGTTCTGCTAGACAGTTCGTATTAGAATGTTTGGCTATACGAGTTGCGTCCATTGTGGCTACTAGGTGGTAGAGTTCTGAATCGTTTCGTCCGGGTCTGGTACCAGCGCCTTATCTATTCCTGCCGCAATAACGTTAGTGCTTGTCATTGTCATGTTCCGGTTTGGAGGGTAAGATAACCGGTAAACTTATGCATATGCCATTAAGACTTAGCCACTGGTACAGCAACACATCATTAACATCTTTGGTGTCTATAGACGATGGTTGTCTTTTTCCATCAGCGGAGCAATCTGCTTGTTTGTGATCATATGATATAGGTTAAACAAAAGAGTAAAAACGAAAGCGAAGCGAACGAAATCGACACGAACGAAGTCGTGAGTAACTTCTCAACTCTCAAGAAGAAAATCGACGGTAATAATATCTTGATCTATTCTACTTTTTTAAAGAAAACTTCTTTGGGCGTGACTTGAGGGAAACTATGAACTTATTTAGACAAAATTAACACTTCGCAGTTTTCGCTATTTAAAAATAGAATGTTGTGAGTATATGTGATTTGTTAGTGTACTATGTTGTGGTTACATTTTATAACAAGCTTATATTGACATGAGATAAACCTTCTAATTTATTTTTTCAAACATCATCTTACGTATTTCTTCCGCAATAGTGTCAGTGCTTGTCGCAGTCGTGTTCGGGTTTGGAAAAATGTGCGGGTGTGCCAAATGTCATACTCTACCATTCGCGTTATTATCTTAAAAAGGGATACAAAGATTGTGCTTCACGTATTAATATGTATGTAAACATTATGTTGTAATAATGTCAGTAAACATTACACACACTGCCGTGCATTCTACACACATAATATTCACACATATAATAGGTCGGGGCAAAAGTATTTTCGTATTTTGAATGTGTTATATTAGTAATCAAATCTCTTTGGCTGTACTGAATGTAACTGGCTGGTTTTAATACCCATTGAATGTGACATTCTGGAAATACAATAAATAAAAAACTAGTTTCCGCCATTTTCAATTGTTTTACAAGCAAACAAAATTAACGTATGTGACGAAGATTTGGTACATTTTAAAGTTGGAACGAAGTTCCTTATCGCGCGTTGTGAAAGGGGGCTAGGCGGAAAAAATTCTTACGAAAAGTTGTCACGACAATTTTTGCTATATTAAGGTATTGTAAGCTGTGCGGCGTGCGGATGTTTCTCTCTCTCTCTCTCTTATAGAAAGCAAGCCAGATATTTTCATTTCTATTTCGCATTGAACAGTGTGGTGTCGCGACGATTATTTTTGTTGAGTGTATACAGGTTTTTTGTAAATAATAATAAAAGGAACTTCGTTCCATCCGGGTGTCCCTTGACACCTCTCAATTTTTTTTTATTACAAAAATGGTCAAAATGTGACGAATGCCGCGAAAAAAAACTTTTGCGGTACACGGTATCAATGCGGTATCAATAAGAGTAGCACAAATGTGGTTGAAGCTTTTCAAGTCTGAAAATTTTAGTGTGAATGATGAGATTCGCTCTGGACGCCCTGTCACAGATAAAATCAGTGCCATCTTTGAGAAAATGGAGCAAGATCGACATATTAGTAGCTACGACATTGCTGAAGAACTGCATGTTGATCATAAAACAGTTTCACATCATTTATGAAAGTCTGGGTACAAGGAAAAACTTGACATTTGGGTACCACATGATCTCACTGAGAGAAACTTAATGCAACGTCTTTCCATTTGCAATTCTTTATTGAAACGTAACAAATCCGAACAATTTCTTAAACAGTTGATTACGGGTGATGAAAAATGGATAACTTACGATAAGAATGTGTGAAAAATATCATGGTCGAAGCATGGACAAGCCCCACAGACCGTAGCAAAGCCCAGACCGACTCGGAAAAAAGTGATGCTATGTGTATGGTGGGATTGGTAAGGAATCGTCCACTATGAGCTTTTGCCTCCGGGTAAAATAATTGATTCTGACCACTACTGTCAGCAACTAATGAGGTTAAAAAAGCATTGAGAAAAACCGGCCGGAACTGGTGAATAGGAAGGGCGTGGTGTTCCACCATGACAACGCTAGACCGGATTCATTTATAGCCTTGCAGTAAAAATTTTGAGAGCTTGGCTGGGATATGTTGATGCAATCTCCGTATAGCCTTGCTCCATCAGATTTCCACTTGTTTCGGTCATTGCAGAACTCTTATGGAAGCATAAAACTAACTTCAAAGGAACACTGAGCATTACCTGTCAGATTGTTTTAATCAAAAAGCACAAAATTTCTGCAGGAATGGGATCATGGCACTATCCACAAGATGGCAACAAGTCATCGATCAAAACGGCACATACATATTATAAATAAATAAAACAAATATACCTAAAAAAATATTTTCCTTTCTATGAACAATACGAAAATACTTTTGCCCCGACCGATATATGTGTACAATTTTGTTTATGGTGAAAGTCTGTTGTCAAACGTAGAAGAGATTTGAATATAGTCCATGATCAAACTTACGGTCGACCAGCGAACGATCGCTAGTAATAATTATATCGTCAGATATTACTCACTCATATCAGTTTCGGACTTGATAAGATATAAAGAATAAATCAATGATGATCCATCAATAGCCGAGTTGAATAATATATTGCAATAACTCTCATGTTGGGTAAAAGATGGTCAGCCTTGTTTGTTCCATGTAAGGCAAACATAAATTTAAGCATCCAGCGTTCGTGCTGTGAATCTGATATGTATTTGGACATAGCCAGAGAATTGCACGTACTAGACCATTGAAATCCACAACATTGACCTGGTAGGATTAAAAATATTGCTTCTTCGTTTTACACATCCACGGGTCCTACGTAAGCTGTTGTAACTTAAAAAATGTTATTCTTGTTGTATTTATGAAAATGACTCCATTTTTATATTTTAATAACACAAAGAGTAAAATTGAAAAATCTATTAGATAAATCCAACTTCTAATAGAAATTTCATTTTTATTTTTTGTGTTATTAAAATATCTATAAAAATGGAGTCATTTTCATAAATAAAACAAAAATCGCATTTTTTAAGTTACGACAATTTACGCAGGACCCGTCGACATGTGTAACTCGTAAAAATATGTTTCTTTAATATAAAAGGATTGATATTAAAGAAACATATTTCTTGATGGAAAAGACTGCAATGTTTGTTGTAGGGAAGGGAAGCTAAATTTGTTAGTAGTCATGATTTCATTGACATATGTTAGTCTTTCCTCGCTTGCAAAATGATGTTTTTTACATTTTTTATTTTTAATAGATAAAAAAATACAACCTCAATATGGTAGTAAAGTTACGTAAGGTCTTGTCCTCTCTGTTGCGCCTCTTAATTCTACCCAACAGGTTAGTTGTAGTGTAGGTTAGATTCCAATACCCCATGTTTTAGGATATACAAGAAATAAAAACCTCTTATTTTACGAGTAAAGGGAACTCTGAAATATTTTTTCGAGCTTTTATTATTTGGTCTGATTTCTGCTATAAAGTATGTATAAAGTACAAAAAATCTGTGAACTAAACATCTAATAAATAAGAAGGCAGACATACATACCTCCGTGTTGGTCCGGGCTCCCTTTCGAAGAATAGACAATCTGCCGTTCTACCAGGCAGGTCGTAATAGGCGACCGAATGGCGACGCACGTCACTACTATCGTGACTTTTGGGTGGTAGAGATTTGCACCGTCTCGCCTGGGTCTTTGATACCACCGCTTTACCGATAAAATTACAAGCGCATTATTAAACTAGTTTCAACTAATAATAATGGAATTTCACCAAGTGCCAACGATTGAGAATGTAAAATCTATATTAGCACTAGCTGACCCGGCAAACGTTGTTCTGCCTTTTTAACTAATATATATATATATATATATATATATATATATATATATATATATATATATATATATATATATATATATATATATATATATATATATATATATATATATATATTTTCCATTTATTTAAAATATATGCACAAACACGTAAAGAGGTGGACTTAATGCTAAATGACATTTTGTACCAGTGAACCTTACTTTCGAACAGCAATTGATTTTTTATATAGATATAAGATAATCCTATTTAATTTCGTTTGCGTTGATTTCGATTTTATCCTTTTAATAGTTAAATTTAAAAACCTCTGTATCAACAGTGATTATTACAATTTTTATACATTGATATAAAAAACCCAAGATGCACAGTCCCGATCAAAACTGACACTCAAAACTGTCGCAAACACATAAGTAGTTATAGATATGGCAAAAACATATGTTTTTGATTATCTAACCTTAAGCGCAAGATTTATAGTTAGTTTATTTTAAAAAGCATTGTACAAAAAGCTCGGATGAATAACATACATACTCATAGTTCTACTCGGATGAATAGTAGTAATAGTTCCATGATAAAATATATGACGCGATTCTGTTTGAAACGAAGGCACCATTTAAAATTGTGCGCTCATTTTGGAGGACGTTTTTGAGATACTGATTGTGTATCTAGGGTTTTTCATATCAATGTTTTTATAATAATTTAAAATCGCTAAATTAACACGTAAGTTACAAAATCAAATGACAATACTACATTTTGACGATAGAGTGATATACAAATTAGCGTTTCGGCGTGAATATTTGCAAAAACCAACAATGCTTTGAAATTTAATTGCGTTTTTGACCGCAAGCGCGGTATAAACGTAATCGCTCGCAGCCTTGACACTCTTGCGTCAACTTACGAAATCGTTCCTCTAAGTAGTCGCGACAGACACCCACCGGATGTTCATCTTAAAAACTTTCTTATAGTATTTTACTCGATTGCGAAGAAGGCCGTATGTTGTTCACGCGAATCTATATTTATTGTTCAAAATGATCAAAATATTGTTATAGCTGTTCGGATATCAAAAAATAGGATGTCTTATCTCTTATTAAAATTAGGATGTCGGTAAGTATATTGTTAAAAAATATCAATATATTTTTAATAGGATAAATTATATTAAGGCCGCCTATAATTCGCCACTTTTGGGGCTTATGTCATTATGACAGAGGGTTTTTATTATTTTCTATTATAAAGTAAATAAAAATGGCATCACGATAGTAAGGCCGCCTCTAATTCGCCACTTTTGGGGCTTGTCATTATGACAGAGGGTTTTTATTATTTTCTATTATAAAGTAAATAAAAATGGCATCACGATAGTAAGGCCGCCTATAATTCGCTACTTTTGGGGCTTATGTCATTATGACAGAGGGTTTTTATTATTTTCTATTATAAAGTAAATAAAAATAGCATCACGATAATAGGGCCGCCTATAATTCGCCACTTTTGGGGCTTATGTCATTATGACAGAGGGTTTTTATTATTTTCTATTATAAAGTAAATAAAAATGGAATAGAAAGGCAATCAATAGTTTAACGAAAAGTCTTACTTCGGCTCTCGATGAGTGAAGTAGTGTTCATGTCTCCGAGATGCTTCTACTCGGAAGTGAAACGTGCGTTGAATGCGTATATTGTGTGCTTTTGTACTTGCTACTGTCACAATATATATCCTTATACTGTGCTACTGTCGTGGTGTAAAGTTAGGTGGACGAGTTTGGATGTCTGTGCCGCTAGGGTCTTCTTTATCTTTCAGGCCTACGGTGAGTTTGTTCCATTTATTACACCGCTTTTTAGGGCTCCGATGTAAACTAGGAACGCTTATAGTTTTGCCATGTCCGTCCGTCCGTCCGCACGGTTGCTCAGAGATCCTTATTACTAAAAAGCCATAATTTGGCACGAATATACATATTAGTCACGTCAACAAAGTGTTTACATTCAAATTTTTTTTTCAGGGTAGCTTCTCTACATGTAACAGGTTAGATAGGGATATTATTTTTTTCTTACGTACCCCATTGTTTGGGATATCGTTGGATAGGTTTTTAAAAAATAGTGTAAGTTTGTGAAAACAAGTTTTCGATTAAAGGACTCATTTGTAAAATATTAAGCTTTTAATTGCTAATTTTTGTTAGAGTTAAGTGCCCCCCCTCCTGTCCCTCTACAGGCTAAAGTTTTGGTTTTGGGGATGGGAAAAAATCATGGTAGTAGTAAATATAATGAAGTTAAAAGGAAAACTATCACGGCTTAGAAGACTTTACAAGTTTTTGAGTAATAATCGACCAACTTATGAAATGTACGACGAGAAGTTTTTATAGGCGGTGAACTTGTAGCGCGGATATGTATTTGTCATTTAAATGTCCATAGTGTGAAACTATAAAAGCCCTCTTCTTAGTCCGCATTATTATGGTAGGCAACTTCGGAACCCGTACGTTGCGCGCACGCGCACTTTAATATTTTTTTTTTATATTTCCCTTTTAGTGGCAACGCAACTTTTTCGTGTACCCACGTAAAAGTTCGCGAAAATTTGCAAGTGATTCTATTTATAAAAATACTACTTATGAAATTTTAATAAACAGCCACGCGTAGATATCGGGTGGCTACTACTACTACGAACATTCTTAGATCGCCTTCTTCCAACATTTTTTGGTCGACATTGTGTGATGCCATACTAATATTTGAAATATCATTGAATATTAGTTATTTTAACTAGGGAAAATTTGCCTATCTATATTCAATATCCACAAAATAACATGTATTAAGCTACAAAATGCCTTCAACGATCGGACAGGTTTTTTGTACACTCTGAAAATGTGAGAGTGTATATTTTTTATTACATCAAGCTAAAACGACAACGGATTTGAGGTAAATATGATACACATATTAATATTGCTTTTGACTAAATATACAAAAGTACAATGAATAGTCTTCTTCTATTCCATAGAAAACAAAAATTTAACTCGCAGCGAATTACGGAACTCGGCTAGTTTTATAAATAAATTATGCAAGAATTTTAAGTGCCAGCTCATGTGTGTGTACAGATTAGCATAATATATTAAATCAATTTCTTGACGATTGTTTATTTAGTGCGGACAATTAATAAGACAAACAAAGTAGCTTAATACAGACCATGGTCCCGTGAACATTTTTATTTTTACTAGCTGTTGCCAGCGACTTCGTCCGCGCGGACTTCGTTTACTTCGCACAGCACCTCCCCGCTAGGCGATAGCATGATAATATGTAGCCTGTATGTTGACCCGACCTGTTAGTAATATTCATGCAAAATTTGAAGTAAATCCGTGCAGTACTTTTTGAGTTTACCCCGGACATACATACAGACGAACAGACAAACAGATAAACAGACAAAGAGACAAATAGACAAAAATTCTAAAAACTATAGTTTTGGCTTCGATATCGATTGTAGATCACGCCCCAAGTATTCTTTTAAAAAAATATTCAATGTACAGCTTTGACTTTCCTACGATTTTACTATATAGTAAAATCGTAGGAAAGTCAAAGCTGTATAGATTAGTTGATTTTTGTAAACAGCTTAATTTTGATGAGACGTCCATCTTTTCTATCTTCAAAAAATCTTCAATCGGGTGACTAATACAGATAGGTAAACAAAAAAATTGTAGCCGTTAAAACTATAAATTTAATGTGTCGGAATAAGAAAAGTTTCCACTTTACGTGTATGACAGAATTATAATAACAATTACTAAACTGTTATAAGAAAATTACGTTTTATTAAACTATTTAAAAAAACTCATAATTTCCACATATTTAGAGTAAAGGAATCGTTAGAAACCATCAAATGTGTAAGATAAAAGTTTAACATGTTTTGTATTGTAATTAACTAACATTTATATATTTCACAAAATTAACATGTTTAAAAGTACCCAACTTTATTGATTACCCGATGGGAGATTTTTTGGAGATTGAAAAGATGGACCTCCCGTCAAAACGAAGTCTCTTTACAAAAATTCAGCTTGTTGTTAATCAAAAATAAATATGTTCCTGCGACCACGATCTAAGGAGTCCTTAGACCGCCGCCACTAGGAAGCCAGCCTGCGCAGCCAGCCTGCGACAACCAAAATATTTAAGCAGCCAGTTATTACTTAACCAATCGACGGCCATTTGTGATCTTAATTCCATTTGTGAACTTATATTTTTTACCTATTCATATAAAGCGCGAAGCAAAGGAAAGCCATCCTCTTTTTTATATATAGCAAAATTCATCCTCTTTTTCTAGAACGACACTGAAAAAGCTCATTCCACGCTTTTTTTTAACTACGCGAAAATATCAGTGCAATTGTTTGACAACCTTACGGAAAAAATAAGAAATACCTATGCGAGCTTGTATAATACGTCTGGCTGCTGTGCAATCGTACGTGTTGTAATGGCGGCCACAACCGGGATTTCTTGGCTGCCTTGTACGCGGGTTCCCATACAACGCCATATTATGCTCGACTTGCTGGCTGCGCAGCCCGGCTGCCTAGTGCGTAGGGACGGTAATACAATCACATAAACCAAAAACATTTTCATGTTAAATGTTGGCACGATCGGACCATATGGTTCGCACTGTCAAAAAGTTATTAGGTCTCATGTAGAACAAAGTTTCTTACTCTACACTCTACTAGTACAGACCGTAGTCAAAATATGGCCGTTCTTGGCCGTTTCGTTACTACAAAAATTATTTTATAACAGAAAGGTGAGTAAAATGAACTATGAATAAATTCACCTTACGCACATATTATGGTAGTCCCTTTATAGTCCTTTGTAATCTTTACTAGATGGTAGAGGTCTGCTTGACTTGACCAGGTCTGATATCAACGCCTTACCTGTTTATGCCACAACAGTGTCAGTACTTGTCACTGTCGTAATCCGGTTTGGAGGGTAAGGTAGCCGGTAAACTTATCCATAACATATGTGACATTAGACCTCGCTACGAGATAACAACGCACCATTAACATCATTGGTGTCTATAGGCGATGGTTGAATCATTTCATCACGAGTCCCTTGCTTATTTATTATCTTATGATATAAAAAAAATGTTCCTATATCCTTATTATAGTTCTTATATCAGTTAAGGTGACGACGAAGATGGTGTCAATACTTTCCAAAACCGCTGTATTTGCATGAAGATATTTATAGAAGAGAGCCCAAGAGGCTACACGGGTATTTACTAAAGCGTCATGGGGACCTATTGGACTTTGGTGATTAAATTATAGAAAAAATAAAAAAATACGTACGTAATTTTTTTTCCCAACCATTGGGCGAAGAAAAAATGTAGAGATAAAAAAGAATTGTGCGGTTCGGACAGCTCCGTCAGGAACGAAGATCCTTACGTATTTTCTTCAATTCCGAACGTAATTCGAAATGAAATCTGTACATTTCAAATTTTATTTCATACTAGCTGTTGCCAGCGACTTCGCCCGCGCGGACTTCGTTTACTCTGCACTGCTCCTCCCCCATCGGTGATAGCGTGATAATATGTAGCCTATATGTTGACCCGACCTGTTAGTAATATTCATGCAAAATTTGAAGTAAATCCATGCAATACTTTTTGAGTTTACCCCGGACATACATACAGACAAACAGATAAACAGACAGGCAAAAATTCTAAAAACTATATTTTTGGCTTCGATATCGATTGTAGATCAGGCCCCAAGTATTCTTTTAAAAAAATATTCAATGTACAGTTTTGACTTTCCTACGATTTTATTATATGTATAGATATAGATTACGAGTATTTTTCGTTAGCGTCAGGACCCCTGGACCACAAGCGATATTTGATGTTTCAATTATATTAAACTTTAGTACCTTTTTGGTACTATTTGGTACCTACGGTCAAAATTTTAGTACCTCGACAAGAAAAGAGAAAAGTGAAAAAGAAAATGTCCAGACATTCTGACGTTAGGTTGTCTGGACCACATTGATTTCACTTGGATCAAAACGAGTAAGCAAACTAATTTCTTCGCAAAACTTTAGTACCTAAATAGTACCTCATGACTTTTTTTTATTTAGAAAATTTTGATTTATAAATAAAAAGTTATATCCGAAATTAAATTTGTAGGTAGATAAACGGCTGCCCTATCGAAAAATAAGGTAATTGAGATTTTCCCAAAATAGTTGGTACTTTCGAAACTTTAACTTCGCAAGGCAAGTAACATTCTTCGATAATGCTAATCTTAAGATTAAAAGATGAAGCGCACTATGACGGGGCGAAGCGGGACGGACCGGGCTACATCACAAGGACAAATGCTTGCTTAATACATTGGTGCAGTGCATTGTCGGATTGACATATTGTGCTTATGAATAGTTTTGACGAACATCTTTTTTCGGTTTTTCTATTATTTAATCGGTTTTTCTATGCACTGGCATAGAAAAAATGTAGAGATAAAAAAGAATTGTGCGGTTCGGACAGCTCCGTCAGGAACGAAGATCCTTACGTATTTTCTTCAATTCCGAACGTAATTCGAAATGAATGTCCTATTCCTAAAAATGTTCCTATATCCTTATTATAGTTCTTATATCAGTTAAGGTGACGACGAAGATGGTGTCAATACTTTCCAAAACCGCTGTATTTGCATGAAGATATTTATAGAAGAGAGCCCAAGAGGCTACTTTTTTATTCCCTTAATCCCTTTTATTACGCTTAATCCCTTAATCTTAGATTACCATTTTATCGAAGAATGTTACTTGCCATACGAAGTTAAAATTTTGAAAGTACAAATTAGTTTGAAAAAATGACAGTTTCTTTATTTTTCGATAGGGCAGCCGTTTATCTACCTACAAATTTAATTTCGGATATAACTTTTTATTTATACATCAAAACATTATAAATAAAAAAACGTCATGAGGTACTATTTAGGTACTACATTTTTACGAAGAAATTAGTTCGCTTACTCGTTTTGATCCAAGTGAAATCAATGTGGTCCAGACAACCTGACGTCAGAATGTCTGGACATTTTCTTTTCCACTTTTCTCTTTTCTTGTCGAGGTACTAAAATTTTGAACGTAGGTACCAATAATACCAAAAAGGTACTAAAGTTTAATATAATTGAAACATCAAATATAGCTTGGGGTCCAGGGGTCCTGACGCTAACGTATTTTTCCCCTCTGTTTATTTATGTACGCAACACTTCCTTTAACTGCGCCAAATGTCATACTCCGCTGTTAGCGTAACTATCTTAAAAGAAGTATGGAGTGTTTTCTTCACGTATTAATTAATATATACATTACATAGAAGTAAAGTTCGATTCTACCTAATAGATAAAGTCAAAAATTACTTGATTAATTTTTAAAAAAATATTTTCCTTTATCAATACAAAGCTACATTATCAGTGGTCTACTAAGTAATTTCAGCCGACTGAATAAAATCCCCCCTCTTCTCTTTGTGTACATATTTCACTCTCTTCCCCTCTCTCCTTTTACCCTTTCCCTCCCAAACCCTCCTCTCTCTCGACTACACGGGTTAACTGCTTTTTTCTTTTTTCAAAACTGAATTGCAATCCATACTAATATTATAAAATAAGAAAGTGTGTGTGTTGCTTGTCCGTCTTTGACAAGAAACAAGAGCGACAAATTGACGTGATTTTTTTAAGTAGAGATGGTTGAAGGAATGGGGAGTGACATAGGCTACTTTTTGTCTCTTTGCGCGAGCGAAGCCGCGGGCAAAAGCTTGTAATAACACTTTCACATGTGATCTATCTATCTAATACAAAAACACAATTCACAAATACGTTTTTATAAAATTCCCTCGTATCTGTTACATGATTAAAAGAGGCATGGACAGAAAAACAGAGATTGATACGCACGTGGATACATACACAGCACAGGGCATTTCGTTATGTGGCGATTCCTACTAAAACGCACTACCCGCAAGAACTGTGTTCTAAAACGTGAAAAAAAAAACAAATACATGGCCAAACAATGGCGGGTTAATTGCAACCAACATTTAGAAAATCTGACTATTCAATCCCTTATCTATACATATAATAAAATCGTAGGAAAGTCAAAACTGTACATTGAATATTTTTTAAAAGAATACTTGGGGCGTGATCTACAATCAGTGTTTAGAATTTTTCTGTCTGTTTGTCTGTATGTATGTCCGGGGTAAACTCAAAAAGTACTGCAAGGATTTACTTCAAATTTTGCATGAATATTACTAACAGGTCGGGTCAACATATAGGCTACATTTTATCACGCTATCACCTTCTGGGGAGGAGCTGTGCGGAGAAAACGAAGTCCGCGCGGACGAAGTCGCTGGCGTCAGCTAGTGCTACATAAGGGAATGTGAGTATCACAAAATTTGCAAAGAAAACGTTGTCTTGACATTCTCGAGCGCATCTGAATTTTCTTTTATTTTAGAGGAAATTGTGTAAGGATAACGAAAACAATATAATCTGACAATTTCCACAAGCCGAAGTTATCGTAATTTTGTTTTCATACTGCCCTATATGCCCACCTCTATATAAAAGGATTATACTTGGAAAGCCTCAACAGATTGCGAGGTACCTCCCCTGTGTTAATCTGGTGCGTTCGAGTAAATCCCAAAATCCCATCTTACTATTAGAATGTAGAGAAAGCAAGAAAAATCTGACTGGAACGATTGCGATTTATGACACTCAATTCTCTTCGCCTACTTCAGAACTTGAACTCCGTCCATCAGCAGACCCATCTGCTTATTTGTTATCTTATGATATAAAAAGAAGGGATTTGGATAAAGATATGTATGCAATGTATGTGTGTACAAAGTAAAAATAATAAAATGCTGAATCGGTTGAAAACAACTTCTGTTGCTGATATTCGGCGAATGACGAAAACATACGTAATTAATGAAAACAAACGGCCTTCAAGAATAAATGCATAATATGTTAATGTGATGTGGGTTTTTGGGTCGCCGCCATATTACGTTATATAACGGAGCTGTAACGTGTGACCTTGTAAAGTAGTGGTTCAAGTTCAATTCTCTCTTTGGGCAAATCAGTAAGAAGACGAGTACGATTATCGAGTTGCATTTTTAAAGTTATACGCGTTTCTTTTGGCGCGGTAGGAAAAATAATGAAAGTAAATTTTTACGATACGCGTGCACACCGTAATGAAAAACCGAGATCATGAAATAAGCTAGTAAACTCTTAAGCCCCTTTCTTTTCTTGCTATTTCATTTTTTGTAAATATTTATTGCTACAATTCAAAAGACACTAAAGAACTTACACCATAAATTGTATCACTTGGAAACATGATAACTTGTAGCTTCCTCGATAGAAAAATATTCAAAATCACCTCTGAACAAAAAGGAAGACGCTTAATATGGCGTAACGGCCATTAGTTTTTAAATAATAGCAAAACAACATATTTTCTATAACATACAAAAATTAAATCTTTAAATACGAGTATGTACATATTTAAATCATAATGATAAATCTCCTCTTCAGCTTTATTCTATAACTGCTATCGTTTTTTCTACAAACATAGGATAATGCGAAGAATAACACTTTTAGAAAGATTTTCATCTTGCTATACCAAAGAAGATTTACCCCGTGTTAGTCCTTGGCTCCTTCGAAGAATAAGCCAACTGCCGTTTTGCCAGGCAGGTCATAAAAGGTTACCGATTGGCTATGCAACTCACAGCCATCGTGGCTACTAGGTGGTAGAGTTTCTTTTTTTGTCTCACCCGGGTTTTGATACCACCGCCTTACCTATTCCTGCCACAATAGCGTCAGTGCTTGTCACTGTCGGATTTCAGTTTGGAGGTTAAATTAGCCGATAAAACTTATGCATGTGGCATTACACCTCGCCACAAGATCTACAGATTTGCAACGCACCATTAACATCTTAGGTGTATATAGGCGATGGTTAACTCTTTCCATCGGAGACTTATCTGCTTATTTGCTCTATCACTACATAGTATAAAACAAAGTCGCTTTCTCTGTCTGTCCCTATGTCCCTATGTATGCTTAAATCTTTAAAACTACGCAACGGATTATGATGCGGTTTTTTTTAATAGATAGAGTGATTAAAGAGAAAGGTTTGTATGTATAATAACATTCAATATATTGTAGAGAAATACTGCAATTTTTGAGTTTTCTGATGTCATGTCATAAATAATTATATTTTTTTCCGCTTACATTGCGCAAATGCAGGCTAAACCCTACGAGATTTATCAAAATAATATACTAGGCATTTGTACACCTTAAAAAGGTCTACAGAAAACTCCGCGATGGTATATGTCTATCTCTTATGGATAACCCACAATAGTATTTTTTTGTCATTTACTTTTTACGAGAAATAATGGCTTTTTTTGGAAGCAATTTTAAGCAATACAGCACTAATCCTTATCCAATTAAATACCTTAAATATATTGTTGATTTAATATAGATTAATATCGCCGTTTACAGCATGTAATTTAAACGAATATTTTCGAAGATATTACAGATTTAAAATGCAGAGGCATAGCGGTTGCGGGGTTACCGGACGGTCAGCGGCGCGCGCGCAGTATGTTCTGAAACCGATGGGAAACGTGTTAATTGTCGGATAAATAAATATAGGACTTCAGCTGAAAACCAAAATTCAGTACATTTTTTTAACTAAATATCACCATATAAAAATCATGTCGAAGATTAGAAATAGCACTAACAAATTATTTGTTTTAGAGATTTTTTAGCCTGTTTTTGGAATTTTATATGATCAAGTAAAGTACATTATATCATGTAATAAGTTAGCACATTCCTTAGATAATATCTTCAGGTATATCGTATATTTTTTGTAAAATTGTTATTTAACAATTAATGTAAAAAACGTGATTTAGCAAACCAGTTTTTAACTTCCCACTACGTATGTAGATAAATAAGGAACTTACTGATTTTACCCCGATTTTCGAAAATCGAGTTTTCACCAGATGTCCATGTTTTGAGGTCCTAGGAATCTTTTCCGGCTATTTTCACGATGACGTCAGTGTGTCTGTATGTATGTATGTGTATGTGTGTGGGTGTGTGTGTGTATGTGTGTATGTAAACATTTTATAACTTTTTAACGGCTAGACCGATCGAAACGCGGTAGATGGCATTCGATTGGATTCCGCTCAACTTATATTGCCTGAAAATTTAAACCGATTCGGTCCAGGAGATTTTGAGAAATTTAAAAACACACCAAAAAAATGTTGTCGAAACAGTATTTTTTTAATTTAACTTCCAGGTTTATGTACCGATTGAATACAAAAACTAATCAGCTCTATTCCTTAAAAACTACGTCTAATACATAAATTGCATCAAAATTGGTTTATCCGTTTACGAGTAATCGTTGCCGAAAAACTTAAAAAAAAAGTGTTTTTTCGACGTAGCTTCGAAATTTTTCAACCAATCATTTTTTAGTATTCTACGATATTTTAGTACCAAAAAAACTACGTTAAATGCCGTTTCAAAAATCAGAATCGAATCTAATTCTCAAAACTTATAGCTTTTCAAATATTAAAATTACGTTGTTTTTAGCAAACTTACTTATTTTTTTTTAAATAACTTTCAAGTTAATTTACCGATTAATCAGATTAATCAAAAATTAATTATCAGCTTTTATTCTTTAAAAACTGCGTCAAATACCGTTAATTTAATCAATATCGGTCAATTTGTTTAGAATTTATTAATGATGTAAATATTTGAAAAAAATGTTTTTTGTCATTGCTGCGAAATTTTTCAACCTATCCATTATTTAGCTAAATCAATATTTTAGATCTCAAAAATTAAGATGAATGCCATCATCGTTTTCAAATATACAACTTTTCAAAAATTAATAGTACTGCCATTTTTAACAAAATAGATGTTTGAACTGAAAAATCTATGCTTTTAGTTTTTACACTTTTGAGCTTAAAATACCTTAATTTAGTGAGAAGTTTCAGGGATGGCCCGTAGGGTCAACCATTTACACATTTTTTCCCGTTTGCTCCGATGCCTCGCCTTAATAAATCGTAGGGTCAAACCTTCAACGTTGACTGTTTTTCACTTGGCCAACTATATATCGCTCTTTCAAGAGTAACCTCTAAAGAACACATGTTCGTATTGTATAATGGCAAGAAAGCTGTGAACGTTGTATATGTCGCAGTTAAATTGTCAATACCGTTAGACATTGATATAAAAAACCCTAGATGCACAGTCCCGAAGAAAACTAACACTCAAAAATGTCCCTAATTTCTTTTAAGTAGTTATAGATATGGCAAAAACATATGTCTTTGCATATCCAACCTTAAGTGCAAGACTTATAGTTGTTTTTACAAAGCAATGTGCGAAAATAAATAAAATTGACAGTGACGCGGCCGACGCGATTCTATTTGAAATGAGCGCACAATTTAAAATTGTGCGGTCATTTTTGGAGGACGTTTTTGTATCTTGGGTTTTTTATATCAATGCCGTTAGATTATAATCTACCTAAGTGATATTATAATTTAACAAACAAAAATTTGCAAACCTAACCTAACCAAATTATAAAATCCCTAGGCTATTACAATTTCACTGCGACATATATAAAGACATTCTGTAATATATTAATTGTAAAAATAAAAGAAATAGGTAAAATGTAAAAACTAAAAATGTAGTATCTATATGAATTTTGATATTCCAAAGATAGCAGAAAATCTTCATTGTATAGGGAAAAGCGGAATTGTTTTACTCCAAATTTAACGTGGCGTGCGGGCCACGGGCAGTAATAAATACATCAAAACTACTGGATCGATTTTAATAATTTTTTTCCCGTGCGAAGCCGGAGCGGGCCGCTAGTCATGATATAAAAATAGAAGTATAATTTCTTAAGTGCGTACATAACTACACACATACGCTTTTTTATAGCGTAGTGTAGCAATCTAGCATACGATTCTCTTTATTGCAATTAAAGACGTTCGCCCTAGCGTTGAACTGGGCCTCTATATAGACTATCCACCATTCTGCCCGGCAGTTCGTAAAATGCGAACGAGTGGTGGTACGAACCACTACCATTACGACTACTAAATGACAGAGTTCTGCATTGTCTCACCTGGGTCTGGTACCACTACCTTACCTATTCCTGCCGTAATGTGTCAGTACTGATAACAGTTGTGTTCCAGTTTAGAGAGTTAGGTAGCCGGTAAACAGCATTAACATCCCGCCACATGGAATGCAACGCACCATCAACACATTCAGTGTTTATAGACGGTAGTTTTTTCTTTCCAATCTGAGTCATCTGCTTGTCTGCTACCTTATGATAAAGCAGTGAATGGTATAGCCAATCATTCGCGTTTAACGAACTGCCTAGCAGAACGACAGATGGTTTTGCACCAAATATGATGACTTGTGAGACAGTTCTTTTCTAAAAGTCTGGTAAACTCACGGATCAAACTGGACACGTCTTTCAAGGCAATTTTTTTAAGTTGTTATTATAGCTTGCATTTACATCTAGAAATACAGTTATTATATAGTACTTACCGATGAAATAAAATCACTTCTCAATTAATCATTTATGAACTCCATAAGTAGATTATAATTTAAACAGTTTCATAATTTTATGTTGACAAATACAACAGATAATACAATTTAAGTCCACAAAAAATGTTTAACCTTGACATGTTGAAAGTAGAGTACTCCGCTTATGCGGCGTCTAAAATAAAACCGTTACAAAGATTCTAGGACATCCATACTTACTATAATTGCAAAAATCTGTCTGTCTGTTTATGTGTAATACCAATTTTAAAATGCAGCTTTACCAAATGCCTACGATTGAAAGTATCCAATTGATAGTTTGTTTATAATATCACTAAGGTAGATAAATCTAACGGTATGTACAATTTTACGATGACATTCACTTATACAATACATCATTACACATTTTTATTTACGTTTATGTATTCACTTTACCATATCGCTTACATGCTCAAAAGTGTTAATCCTAAAATTCTACCATTTATATTTAGCTAGTCGCATCTGTGGTCTACATGAGGGGTTCGATGGGTTCGATGTCGATGTTGACTACATGAGGTTCCAGGTTCGATTTTAGGGTCAGCCAATTAAAAAAAATGTTTTTTCAATTTTCTGATGTAAACGACGTTGCCCGGGATTGGAAATTGTCTGGTTGGCGATAGGCTTGCCACCTATGATATTGTGGGACCAAGTATCTTCGGTTAATCGTGGGTGCACTAGTTGAACCTCTGACTACGTCTTTGGAGATACGGGCCTGAAGATATTTTCTACATTTAGCTAATTACATAATTTACGTTTTCCAGCGGAATACCTGTTACCGTGCAGTCGGAGTGATCCAGATATTGACATATGTATCAAACGTTCATTCAACCACATGCGTCCGTACTTGGCAAGAGGAATAGCAGATTTAGAAGTACCTCCCGTGGAACCCTTACTAATTGACCGTTTAGTCATGGAAAACCAGGCTGGTCCAGTTCGAGTGACTGCTGCTTTCAGTAATATCACCGTTGTTGGACCAAGCAACTATACAGTCACCAAGATTAGGTAAATTTTTGTTTTTTATTTATTTAATACTAGCTGTGCCCGCGACTTCGTTCGCGTGGAAAAACATCTAAAATAAAAACCCGCATAGTTCCCGTTCCCGTAGGATTTCCGGGATAAAAACTATCCTATGTCCTTTCTTGGGTCTCAAACTATATATGTACCAAATTTTATCCAAATCGGTTCAGCGGTTTGGCCGTGAAAGCGTAATAGACAGACAGACAGACAGAGTTACTTTCGAATTTATAATATTAGTATGAATTTTATTGTACACAACTTATAAGATATCACAGAAAAAAATAAATAACTAATACGTACAAAAGGAAGACTTATCTCTAAGGTAAAAAAGATTCTTCCAGCCTACCCAGCTTATGAAGCAATTACATGGAAACAACAGACATTGTGCACTCAACCTTAAAGTTAAAATACACGTGAGATAAGCAAAAAAAATGAGAATGACTTACGAAACTATGAAATAAAAAATAACAAAAAAAAATTATACACAAAATAAACTAAATTTTAAAAGAGAAAGACAAATAGTAATTTCTTAATCGTTTTTTAAAACTGATAAGGATGGACTATCACGAACGTGAAATGGAAGTGAATTCCATAACTTAACGCCCTGAACACTAAAAGAGCGAGAATAGGCTTGAGAATTTATTTGGACACATCTTCTAGCCAGATCCCTTACGAATAGGTAGAGAGAACCCAGTGTTATATATCACGATAATAGCAGATTTGTCTTGCTTCCTCCACATTCATTATGTTCTTTATACAAACTGTAATGTATGAATAATAAATAGACATAACTACTTGTGACGTAGACAATAGTAGGGACGCGGTGAGCAACGGCTCGCACCATCGCTCTATCCGGCCGCCGAGCCAGTAACTGTGTCAGTGGACTCTACATTAGTTTTATTGGTGCATGTACCAAACATAATATAAACCAGCCGTTTGCGAATAACCTTGATACTTGATGATTGAACCCTTTTTAAGGTTCCCGTAAACTAGGAACCCTTATAGTTTCGCTATGTCCACCCGTCCGTCCGTCTACATGACAGCTCATGATTCTTAGTACTAGAAAGCTGTAATTTGGCACGAATATTAATCACGTCAAAAAAGTGGTAAAATAAAACCTTGAAAAATATTTTTTTTTTCAGGGTAACTCCCCTACCCTGAAAAAAAATATACCACTTCACATAGCGGCGATGTTAATTTTCTTTTCTACGTTCAGCATTGTGAGGGGTATCGTTAGATAGGTTTTAAAAAAATATTGTAGGTTTGTGAAAACAAGTTTTCGATTAAGGGACTAATTTGTAAAATATTAAGTTTTAAGTGCTAATATATGCTAGAGCCAAGTGTCCCCGCCCTACTGCAGGCTAAACAGTTGGTTTTGGGGGTATAAAAAAATCATGGTAGTAGTAAATATAATGATGTTGAAAGGAAAACTATCACGGCTTAAATGTCTTTACAAGTTTTTCAGTAATAGACGACTAACTTATAAAATGTACTAACAGAAGTTTTTATAGGCGGTGAACCCGTGATGCGGATATATATATATATATAAGTCATTGGCGTTGAATAGCTTAAATGTTCACAGTATAAAACTATAAAAGCCCTTTTCTTATCCCGCATTATAGTGAGGGCCAACTTTTATCCATACTTCCATGCGCACTTTATTAATTTTTAGTTTTTAATTTATGTTACTAAAAATGTGTCGGTCAAGATTCCATTTGAGAAATGCACTGTCTGTCTTTTGGTAGTCAGTTCGTAAAAGACTTGAAGAGAAAGAAGGTTCGAGAATCCTATCACTACCAACGTGATTTTGTATGGCGGCGGCGGTGGTAACAAACCCGGGCGAGACAATACATAACTATACCAACCAGTAGCCACGATGATAGTGACTCGCATAGCCAATCGTTCATCTCTTACGAACTGCCTGGCAGAACGACAGAAGGTCTATTCTTCAAAGGGAGCCCGGACCAATACGGAGTAAATATGCGTTTTGTGACTTCAGTAAGCATTAATAATATTATTGAAAAAGTGAGCTTACGCATGAAATTATTGAGTTACTATAGCAAAATATTAAAAGTTATTTGAGGCTAAAGAATAAATCTGTAAACTGGTTGGCCCTGCAGGCTTGCAACCCTGAAACTTTCACTTAGGTCGAGATATTTTAAGCTCCAAGTCGTCAAAAATATTTATAAAAATAGATTTTTAAACTCAAAATAAACTTTGTGTATATGTAACGGAAGTGTTTATGGTTTACATTTATTGTAGAGTTCGAAAGAATATTTAATTTTCTGTTGGCAACTTAAAACACCAGTAAGAATAAGTATAGTAATCACATCATAAAATCAACTGTGAATAATTTGAATCTATTATTACAAAAGAATATTTAATGCCAGGTCACAATTATATGGCTGCTAACGAGTTCATATAAACATAACTAATAAACTAGCCAGAGCAACAACAACAGTATAAGGGGCCATTCATAAATTACGTAAGAGGTTTTGAGGGCTAATTTGACCTCCTCTCCCCCTAATGTAAGACATCATAAGATTACGACTACCTACCACTTGATAAGAAATTTTCGTAAGAAAAGGATAGATTGATAAAATATAATTCCATTTATTCTGAAAATAGACTTTATTGCAATCATACTACTATAAATATTATTAACTAACTGTAATAAATAATAACTGTAACTCTAATAAAAAATAATGAAGCCATTTTTTAGCGCGAAAGTGGTAGAATTTTCAATTTCAAATCTTACGTAATTTTAGATTCTCTGCCCCCCCTACCCACAGTAAGAAGTTATAATATTTAATCAACCCCTTTTATTTATATATCCAGTTATAGTATTTATCATGGGGAGTGTTCCGACGAGTTGTTCGGACTAATGCCTGCCGCTAAATTCCACCATCGGACATCGAGTCAAAATTTAAAGTTCCATCATCACCACCTCGATGTCTGGAAATCCACAACCGTGCGCTTTTGTCGACACCTTTTGCCTCGCATTACTCCTTTGTGGAATCTATTACCCTCGGGGGTGTTTCCGAATGGATACGACTTAGGGACCTTCAAGAAACGAGCTTATTCATTCTTAAAAGGCCGGCAACGCAGCTGCAATACCCCCGGTATTGCGGATGTCCATGGGCGGCGGTGATCACTTACCATCAGGTGCACCATCTGCTCGTTTGCCCCCTCTACTATAAAAAAAAAAAATACTATGTAAAAAAATTAACCGGAGTAAGACCGCGGGTATAGTTTGCTAGTTACATATTATTTTAGACTACTAATCTACCCTGAGCCCATGGTTAACTAACGTCCATGTCTGATAGATGTATGTATTTCTTCTGCAATCTTATACAAATTTAAAGACTAGCCTGTGTTGGTTTGGGCCACTTTAAATATAGAACATCTGCCATTCTGTCAGTCAGTTGATAAAAGGAAACTGATTGGCTATACGTGTCATTACCGTCGTGACTACTAGGTGGTAAAATTCTGCAACGTCTCGTTCGGGTCTGGAGATACCTTCTTACATATTCCTGCCACAATCGCGTTAATGCTTGTTACTACCGTGTTTCGGTTTGGAGGGTAAGGTAAGGTAACCTTATGCATATGACATTAAAACTCGCAATACGGATAGCAAAGCACCATTAATATCTTTTGTGTCTACAGGAGAAGGTTTCTCTTTCCATCAGGTGAGTCGTTGGCTTCTTTGCTATCTATTGATACATAAAATAAGTTTGCTAAAAACGACACGAAACAATTTAAAGTGTCGTAACTAGTTTACTTCAGCAAAGAGTGATAAGAAATCGTTTTTGCATTTAATAATTTTAAATCTGTGTACACTATACATATATTATATACATCGAAGTATTTATTGTTGCTGCAATCTCATACATCACCTATTCTGGCTAGTTTATTACTTATGCTTACATGAACTTGCTCACCAGCCATATAATTGTGTCCTGGATTTAAATATTCTTTTGTAATAATAGTCTCAAATGGACCGGAGTTGCATTACCATTCTTATTCTTAATTG
Organism: Apodemia mormo; assembly: GCA_036924255.1. NCBI lineage: Eukaryota > Metazoa > Arthropoda > Insecta > Lepidoptera > Riodinidae > Apodemia > Apodemia mormo. The sequence continues at coordinate 39,554,306 of JAUPFN010000001.1, read as the reverse complement.
GTGTTTTAAGTTGCCAACAGAAATTTAAATATCGTTTAAAACTCTTCAATATATCTTCTATATATTATATTATATTTATATAAAAATCAATTGTTGTTTGTCTCACTAAAACTCGAGAACGGCTGAACCGATTTGGCTAATTTTGGTTTTGAATAATTGTTGAAGTCCAGGGAAGGTTTAAAAGGTGAGAAAATATAGAAAAAAATAAGAGTAGTTAGAGAGGCAGAACAACGTTTGCCGGGTCAGCTAGTTAGAATTAAATAAATGTAAGGCGTAAACTTTTCCATTAGACATATAAATGAGGTGACCATACCTTCCATTTATAACGGGAATGTCCATTTTTCAACTGCTCCTGGTGTCTACAAGTATATTTCAGGGACGTGAAAATGTTCCGTTTCCCGAAAAATATACACAGTGAAGGCGCAGAGTTTAAAATTGGATACTAATGTGTCGGCAATCAAAATCGCATCTAATTTAACAAATATTTACTCAGACACAAGCCGAACACTAAAATCATATTAAAAAATGTTTAATTTTCAGTAAAAAAGCAAACATTTTCAAAATATTCAAAACTTAAAACAAAATCAATTTCGGTTCTCTTTTTGATTATAGATACATCCTAGAGATATTTGCGTAGTTCACATCAACTAAATGTCCTGTTTTAAGATTATAACAATATGGTCAATTTACATTATACACTAAGTTTAGTTTTTTTCTAAGTGAGTAGAAGTTGTAATAAATTACAATATTTCTTGCAGTCCATGTTTTTAAAAACTTCTTTTTTGTCATCAGTAAAACTTATGATGCAAATATATGTACAATGTATGGCATCATGCGTACTTTGAAGATGTTATTTCGTGAAATTTCTCCCTATTTTTCCTTTTTTACTGCTTTTGCTATAGGATTATCAACAAACTTAATATGCTTCCATTGGCTATTTAACGTTATAATATTTTTATAGCATTGGATAGCAAACAAGCAGATGACTTTCATGATGGAAGGACACCAAAGATGCTAATGGTGCGTTGTTTCCTTATGATGGGAATATAATGCTACATGTATTCTTTACAGGCGACCTTATTCTCATTAATGAAATAAGCAGTAGGCAGTAGTATTAAACCCCGACGAAACTTTGCAGAACCCTAAAACTTACTTATTTATTACTATATTACAACATCTTTTTAACTCACAAATTAGCCCGTCAAAATGACGCTTCATTTATTCGCGTTAAGTGTCCGTGTCTGCATTACATAACTCTTTATTTACCAAGCTTAATCGAAACCCTAAAAAGAAGGTCAATGGATTTAAAACGATATTTAACCCATTATATTGGTGAGATTTCCAAAAGCTTTTTTATCATAAGATAACAATCAAGCAGATGGCTCTCATGATGAAAGGAGACATATAAAATATGGTATAATCAAAAACAAAATATATTTTTTTAAACATTCCGTATTTAAAAATATACAAAGTGTATCTACAAGCGGTACATACACTTTGTATATTTTTACATAAGGGCAGAGAACGTTATGCCGTTTCATATCATGATTCACGACTTTCAGGCGTGGGACTTAAATTGACTAAGGCGTGCCAATAGAAGTTTCACATAAAACATACTGTTACAATTAAAAATTTTAAAATTTGCACGTGTACTTATCAATAGTTCACGTCTCTACCACCTGTATATTCTGTGTCTCTACGTTATAACGGATTTAGTGTGATTAAGTCATGTGTATTCCCCCCCCCCCCACTTTCTTCATTAACGGTACTGGGTGAAATGAAACTAGGCATGGATCATTTAACAGTTAGCATATTAAATTTCGTACTAAATTTTTTTAACAATTAACGACTGTTATTTATATTAGCAAATACTGTTAAAAGTAATTTTTATGCAGCACTAAAATTACCGATAATTTGATATATGATAATAATGTTATTAAAAATATTTGAGAGAGCGTTTTTTGTGCTCGCTAACTTGATTTATGATAATACTGTTATTAAAAATATTTCGAGGGACCGTGATAATAATAACTGTTAAAAGTTATTAAAACTGTTCTAGAGGACCTTTTTTTGGTTGCTTCCTTGTGTTTAATACTTATTATATATAGGCTAATAATATAATATAACATAAATAAATAACTGTTAAATATTAATTATCTATAACAACATAACAGTTAATCTAAATTAACAATAATTTCCCCATGTTGGTTCCGGGCTCCTTTGAAAAATAGACCAACTGCCGTTCTGCCAAGCAGGTCGTAAAAGGCGACCGATTGGCTATCGAGTCACTACCATCGTGACTACTAGGTGGTTGAGTTCTGCATTGTCTCGCCCGGGTCTGGTACCACCGCCTTACCTATTCCTGCCGCAATAGCGTCAGTGCTTGTCGCTGTCGTGTTCCGGTTTGGAGGGTAAGGTAGCCGGTAAACTTATGCATGTGGCATTAGACCTCGCCACAAGATAGCAACGCATCATTAACCTCTTTGGTGTCTATAGGCGATGGTTGACTCTTTCCATCCCACCTGGTTGTTTGCTATTTTATGATATAAAAAAAATCGTACGCTAGATTGCTACTCTGCGCTATAAAAAAGCGTCTGTGTGTACTTATATACGCACGTAAGAAATTATACTTCTTTTTTTATATTATAATATACCAAATAAGTAGATGAGTCTCTTGATGGAAAGAGTCGACCATCGCCTATATACACCTAAGATGTTAATGATGTGTTGCTATCTTGTGGCGAGATTTTTTTAGAACGTTAGAAACCAGTTTACTACTAGGTGGCGCTGTACAAATCACATACAAATTCCTAGTAAACTCGAAACGCGCTCACGATCGAATGCGAAAAGAAAAACTCACACTTAGCACTCTGTAATGACTACGGTCGAAAGATGGTTTAATATTAACAAATAATATGCAAACATTTCATCAACGTGCCTCGCGGGTAAGAGCTAAGTATGCGCGTTGCAAGTTGGGACATTCTTTTGTGCTGTCAGACTTTTATTTAAATTTAAATTAGGCAACTGAAACAGTTATGCAAGAACGTGAGTTAAATTACGACAAATATAATCTGACTGTACGTAAATAAAATTCTAAATTATACTTATATGATTTTTACGACCGAAACCCAAACCGAATTTCGGTCTCAGTTTTGGCCGAAAGCGAAACCAAAACATTCTCACAAGGATCATGTTTTGATGCAAAAAAAAAGGTTATTATATTCACTTAGTCTTTATTTTATTATCTTTAAAACACATAGTTATACAGTGTGTAAAGAAAAGGTGTTATTTGGTACCGTGATACGATATGTAATTATTTTATGGATATTGATTAACTAGTTTTCCTAGTAGGAAAAAGTAATCTTAAATGGTATTTTTAACCCCCGACGCAAAACGAGGGGTGTTATAAATTTCAGGTGTGTATCTGTGTATCTGTGTATCTGTGTATGTGTGTATCTGTGTGTCCGTCCGTGGCATCGTAGCGCCCTGACGGATGGTCCGATTTGGTTGCGGTTTTTTAAATTGAAAGCCCTGTTTTGCGAGATGGCTTTAAGCTATGATTCAATAGAAACTGTTCAGCCGTTTCAAGATCACCAGCTCTTTTTAAATTGATGAAAGGAATTAAACAACTTGTAAAGGCTTTATTAATACTAGATTTTGTATGTTGTTACTTTATTGATATTGTAATTACATGGAAACCTTGACCTGATACTTTGAGATCCTGATTCGAAGATCATCAGTATCTATTTAACTGCCAAATATCGTACGTAAATAATAGATTTTCGAAATATTGCAAGCCACTTTTGAAGACTTTCTGATATCTGTTCGTACAAAAACTTGACAGATTTGAAAAACCAGTGACAATGAAATATTATGATACCATTCAACTGAGCTCATGATGTAGCCTTAACGTAGGAACTGGAACTCTCTGATGCAGAGTGCTAATAAAGAGACAACGTTGCTTGGACTCATTGGTCTTGTTACCATAAGTATTAAATTTGATTAATGCTCACGATGACAAGTATCAGAAAATGGAGCTGAAAAAGTGCTAACGAAACTCGCACGTAGAATGTAGAAAGAGATAAGATAGTCAAGTCTCGATGTATTTTTGATAACGTGTACTTTCTATTACATATAATATTGAAGAACTGAGGATGGATTCGTATTATTCGAGAGCCATTGTAACTCACAGATAGAAATTGCTAATATAGTGGAGTTTAGGGTCCTGTTATTCGTTATACTAAGTTCTTTCTCATGACGTTGAGGCACTTAAGATTGAGCTGAAAAAGTGACATTGGAAGTTTAAAAATCTAGATCCACAATGCAACTACAGTGAACTCCTAAACTAAACGAGGTAACGTTTTTGAATAAACAATTGTGTTGTATTGGCAAAAACCTTAGTGCTGGATGATTTTCAGAATATTTTATTGATGATAGAACTGGAAGGTAACTAAATAAGATAAACTAACCGAAATTGGACTCATTTATTCTGTGTGGACACTCTAGTGCTATATGATTTACAGAATCTCATATTAGAGCTATAGATAAAGATATAGATAAAGCTAGAAGATGTACCCGAGACCTCCTTTTTTTTGTTCTCGCAGGGGAAATGCTCTTATGCACTGCCGGGCCGTGTGGACTGGCCCGAGTGTGGGACTCGCCGGACAGAACCGACCACTACCCACTAAAACCCCTGCGTCCGCCCCACTGTGCCGTGGTAGCGAGGAGGTGGGAACGCTTGCGCACACGTCCACCAACCCGCCAGCACCTGCCGGCCTTGCCGGCATCCTTTGGGACTGGGGCCGTCGTGGCCCCAGCAGACGGCTAAGAAGCGCGCGCTTTACGACGCCGCGCGCACCTCCTCGAGGCCTTTTGGGGCAGAGCCCCGGCCTCGATCACGGGGGACGAAGTAGGGCCTGGTAGGCCCGACGTCGCACCCCCGTGCGTCTCCGGCGGATCGGGTCGGGGTTGGCCGCAGCCTCCCTCTCCCTCTCCGCCGTCTCCTTCTGCGACATCACGTCCTCGCAAAAGGAGAGGACGGCCGTCCACGATTCCTCGCTCTCGACCATGGCTTTCACGACGGTCGGAAGCGAGAGATCAGCCCCGATAGCATCGCGTAGGATACGCCGCTGCACTGCCCACTAGGGACAACCCTCGAGGGTGTGCTGCGCCGTGTCCTCGCTGCCCGCACAGTGACCCGAGACCTCCTAAGCTAAACCAAGTTAACTTATCAAGTGGGGACTTATTCGATTTATTTTGGCAAACAACTTGATGCTGGACAACTTCTAGTGTGATAATGAGATTGGAAGGTCATCATGGGAACTTCTAAAATATTAAACAGGATAAACCTATTAAGTTTTTTGTTCCGTTTTAACAAACATCCTGGTGGTAGACGATTTCCGGGGCTTTATAATGAGCTGATGATGGAGGTCGTGCGAACTTTGGAATAAAATGGAGTAAATTTTACAAGGATTTTGAAGCATGATGGTTTTTAGTGCCTGATGTTAGAACTGGAAAAAGTCTATAAGAACTTCTAAGTAAATCCAGATAAACTCATTGAGTGTAGGCTGATTGGATTTGTTTTGACATACACTTTGGTGCTGGATAATTTTTAGGATCTGATGATGAAACTAGAAGGTGGCCATGATTATTTTTAAACTAAACAAGATGGAACCGTCGAGGGAAGATTCATTTGTTCTGTTTTGATTAATCCCCTAATGCTAAATGATTTCCAAGGTCCTATAATGAAGCAGGAATGAGGTTTTGGGAAATTCGAATTAAAATTTAACAACTTCTAATCCGTTCTTTTAAAGTCTTTGGAGCAGGATGAATTTCGGTGTTAGATGATAGGGCGGGGAAAATTCCATGGAAATCCTAAGATAATCCAGAAAAACCCATTGAGTGTGAGTTGCTTCGGTCTGTTTTGGCATATTTTTAGCGCTAAATGATTTTTTGAATTTAATAATGGAAATTGAAGGTGGTATAGGAATCATTAAACTAAACAAGATAAACCCATCGAGTTTGGACGCATTCATTCTATTTTGAGAAAAACTCTGGTGCTAAATAATTTCTATGGTCATTTAATGAAGCAGGAAGGAGGTAATGGGAACTTTGAATTTAAATTGAGAAACGCTATCGATTTTATGTTCATTTGGTTTATTCTAATAAGGACTTTGGAACAAAACTTCCAGTTTCTGAAATAAAACTGGATGAAGTCCGTGAGATCTCGCTAAACTAGATAAACCCATCGAATGTGGGCTAACTCGGTTTATTTTGGCAAACACTTACATAGATGCCGGATGTTTTGTAAGATATAATAATGGTGGAACTAGAAGGTGGCCATCGGAGATTAGGCCGATGTAGTTGGCCGAGATTCGCAGGATTTGATAATGGAACTAGAAAGTAGCCATATAACTCCTGCACTAAACAAAGCAAGTCCATTGAGTGTGGTTTCGTATGTTATATTTTTACATACACTCTGAATTACAATAATTTCCAGGGTTACATAGTAGAGCTGAAGGCTATCAGAGCTTTGTAATGAAACAACTCAAGCTCATGGAGTAAAGAACCGTAATAACCTTAACCTGATGCGGCAAGATTCTCTTTCGAAGATCCTTTCCCGTTTTGCTCATAATATGAGGCATATGTAGCAGAATGGCAGTCGGAGGTTTTTGAAATTTTTAATTTATCTTGTTTATCATAAATTAAGTATAACAACACCTACAAATAAGTAACAAGTCGGATGCTACCGAAGGGCAAGCGGCGCGTGTGCGTCGCGTTTGATGTTCCTTTCTAAAAAGCCGAAAAACGAACAAAAGCGAAAGCCGCCAAGGCGAAACAATGAAACAAACAGCGACAAGGTGTTGTCATTTTTAAAATATTTGCTTAACTCTAGGAAAATATAAGTAAAAATACGAATATTTAAAAAACGACATCTTTTTTATTTTCAGAAATAAAGTCATTTAAATATATTTTTCAGTAATGCCTTTAACCAACCTATATGCCTCTTTCGGATCGGACAGGGTTTTCTTAACACACCGTATAGGTATGCAGTGTTCAACATTTTTCACTTATTGATAATAATTAACGTCATTTAAGAAAAAATATGAATTGTACTTTAAAATACTTAAAATAAATGAGGTGTTTATTTGAATAACTAGATTCTTCTTTTGAATATTATTCATAGTTTTTTTTAACATGAAATTGCTTATTTAAGATATTACGCAATATCACAATATGTATAGATATATACTTAATTTTTAAATAATAAATAAAACAAAATTAATCACTTATATATTTTGTTATGAGTCACAACTAACAAAACGAACTATAAACACAAAGGATGCGGAAAAATGTTTTCGTCGCGGCTTGGATGGAATTCAACGCATCGAACCTGACCAGTAACAGCGCGAGAACTCCCGAATGCAGTTTTGGGTTTCGGTCGAAGTTTCGGTAGGTTTGTCACCAAAACCGAAACTAAATCGAAACCCGTTTCTTTGCCGAAACTCGACCGAAGCCGAAACCGATTTCAAACTTTTGGTCGGACACTAGCAATTATTAATCCCGTAATATAAACAAGCTTTACCCCTTGACAGACGGACGCTACTAACATTACAGAAGTAATTCAAAGAGACATCACACATAATTTGAAAAATCGATGAGACATCCAATGGTAGGGAAGCCCAAGAGGGAATTATGGAATTTACTCGAGCGCGTCAGATTAACGGTTGCGAACTGTCTGGCAGAATAGCAGTTGGTTTATTCTTCAAAGGAGCCCCGACCACCACAGGGATTGTTTTAATCAAAGAAAACATATATAGGTTTAAACAATTCCTTTAATTATATAATTTCAGGTCTGATTTGAAAAAATTACGAATCGACATGGGACTAGTGCTGCCGCGGATTGAGGTGACAGGCCACTACGAAGTATCAGGTCAGGTGCTTCTGTTCCCCGTGCGTTCTCAAGGAGACTTCTGGGCTTCGTTCAGTTAGTATTTTACATTTACTTATTACTACTATACCAAGAACAAAAAGCTAAATCTGGATTTGAGTACGATTGGAAGAGGTGAGTTTCAAGTTTTATATATACATATAGATATTAAATATGGGGTAAAAGTACCGGTTGTGACCACTGTACCATTAGTGGCCATTTATTATCAAAATTATTGTAAAAATAATGCTATTTGTATACAATATCCTAATAAATATGATTTATTAAAGTGCAAAAGTTTAAAAGTGTAAATAATAAAAATATGATTTTACATTATACTTTTTTGTACATTAATTCAAATTTATAGTAGCTCGAAAAGGGTACTAACGTGGTCAGAAAAGGTACTTCTACTATACCATCCATCAGTCAAGACAGATAAATAAGACTGTCAGTATAAGATGATTATCCGAAGGAAACTCGCCTAGTCTATGTTGATATAAAATACCTATAATTACGTCAATTCCCTTCCAGGGGATGCGGAATGACAGGAAAAGATACTCAGAAGATTCTCAGTCATTTGACTTCTGTAACAAATTAATTACCAGATCTAAAATACAGTGAAGTCGCATTAGACATAGCATTATGATTTTTTCGATACATCATACTATAATATTTATATAATACGGGCATCAAAAGCTTTTATGTGTTTTAAAAATAAGTTTCAAATTTTTTTATTTGCCTTCTATACATACAAATAATACAAATAGATAAAATTGGAGTGTCTGTTTGTAATATTAAAATAACCGCTTTTTACTAAATGTGTAGGGTGTGTATACCAAAATCACATTTTTTTACAATTTTTGTCTGTCTGTCCGTCTGTTTGTTCCGGCTAATCTCTGGAACAGTTGGACCGATTTTGACGGGACTTTCACTGGAAGATAGCTGATGTGATAGGGAGTAACTTAGGCTAACTTTTTTCGAAATTTTTCCACGCGGACGAGTTCGCGGTCTCAGCGGTTTAGCCAAGAAAGTGTAACCTGTCTGTTAAAAGCAGACAGACATACCTTCACATTTATCATATTAGTGCCTATGTATATGAAAGTTTGTGTATTTGAATATTTGATAATCAGGAAAACTGGCTTGACTGATTTGGATGAATTTTGATACGCAGGCAGACGATGACTTAGAATAACACATAGGATACTTTTTATCTCGGAAAAACATACTGTTTCCGTAGAGTTTACCAAAAAGGTTTATAATGCAGCAGGCTGCAGAGTACTGCTACTCTTAAGGCGAGGCATCGCGACGAACAGGAAAAAACTGGTTTGTTAAATCACGTTTCTTTGTATTGATTGTTAAATAACAATTTTACAAAAATTACACGATATATCTGAAGATATTATCTAAAGAATGTGCTAACCCATTACGTGATAGAATGTACTTTACTCGATCATATAAAATTCCGAAAAAAGGCTAAAAAAATCTCTAAAACAAATAATTTGTTAATAATATTTCTAATCTTCCACAGGATTTTTATGTGGTGAGATGTAGTTGTAAATACAAAAAAGAATGTGCTAAATTTTAGTTATCAGCTGATGTCCTATATTTATTTATCCGAAAATTAACACGTTTCCCAGCGGTTTCAGAACATACCGCGCCACCCATTTTTTTCTATAAAATTGACGCGCGTCGAAATATCTCACCTTTAAAATAAGCAAATATTTTTATAAACATATAGCAGGATCTTAGAATTTGAAATAGCAATTAAAATATTAATTACTTTGATTTTATTGTTTTAAATTTTGCACTTTTGTACTGTTTCACAATTCACTAATTATATAATACATACTTTTTATTTAAATAGCCAACCGGTTTCGCATTTTATTGCATCATCAGGACTAAAACTTAAATTTTTATTAAATGTTGTTCTTTGAGTTTGATTTTACTAGGTGGTAGAGTTCTGCATTGTCTCGCCCGGGTCTGGTACCACCGCCTTACCTATTCCTGCCGCAATAGCGTCAGTGCTTGTCGCTGTCGTGTTCCGGTTTGGAGGGTAAGGTAGCCGGTAAACTTATGCATGTGGCATTAGACCTCGCCACAAGATAGCAACGCACCATTAACATCTTTGGTGTTTATAGGCGATGGTTGACTCTTTCCATCAGGAGACCCATCTGCTTGTTTGCTATCTTATGATATAAAAAAAACTTTGATTGCTAAATACATGACTAAATCATATCTTTCAGATGACGTTGTAGCAATTGTGAAGATTTTCGGAAAGGAGTTACTACGAGAAGACGTCAAGTACATGTCAGCGGAGAGAATGCAAGTTGACTTCAAACTGAAAGGATCACGGTTTAGAGTAAGAGATACTGTCAACCGTGGCAGTGTAATAGGTATGTAAAACTACTAAATCAAATATTTAAGATCCCGTATTTCCAGGCCGCTTTTGAATAAATAGATTTCTGCCAGACAGTTCGTAAAAGACAAACAATTGGCCTAAACTATCACTATTATCGTGACGACTAGGTGGTAGAGTTCTGCAAAATCTCACCTGGATTTGGTACTATCACTTTATCTATTCATGCTATGATTGCCTAAACTACTAGGTGTGAAAGTTATTTAATACGCCTTATTTAGGTACTATTTTCATTTTGTTACTTACGTATTTAATCTTATTTATTTGACTAGGGTGGGACTTAAGTCCCCCAGAAAAGCCCCAATGTGGGTACGTCTATGGCGGTGGATTCAAATTAAATAATTTATTTACACCAATTTGCAGGTAGATTACATTCCCTTTAATCCACAGAACATCACTTATACTCTCTAGGAGAGGCTTTAAACAAATACAGGGTACAGTTAAAATTACTATTAAATAAAAGAGATTTTACTAATTCTTTGAAATACTACTGAATATATTATAAAATACTACTAAATATAATTTAAATAACTACGATTCGGTCATTTTCATATTATACTATATAATAGACCCTGTTTGGGTATTTTTATACAATTTCTGGCCACTTGAAATTAGCATTGATGTAGGTACGAAAAAATATAATGTTGAATAATATTTTCATTAAATGTTCAAATTATTGCACTTAAATCTTCGCCAAACTACGGGACAATATTTAAACAAAAAAGAATTTTCAATCAGAGATCTGAAATTAGAAATGCTTTATACAACACAACTTTTCAAATTAAAACACATTGAAAAAATCCGATGGAAGAAACTCAGCGGGCTTGTCTTTTTTTCGTGTATATTTTTTAAAGTAAGATATTAAACAATGTTTAATTTACAAGTATATAATTGTAATTCTATTGTAAAAACAATAATGCTGGGGCCGCACTTGCGTCTATCGTCCTGAAGTAATATGCACCGAAGCTTTGTACAATTTGACACTAAAAAATTAATGCGATAGAAGCTGTAGTCATATTGTAACAATTTTAAATAATGTATGTGATATGTATGTGACATCACACTAGGGGGGAGGGAGTTTCACAAATGTGACCAGCTGTGACAAGGACGGGGGAGGGGTCAAAAAATCGTGAAATTCGTGTGACGTAATCTATGGATAGCCCCCAATGATATTTTGCACGAACTATCGTACAATAATCCAAGATGTCTGAAATCATTTTAAAACTTTTAGCTATGGACGGCGACTATCTTTACTTTTAACTATTAATTATTGTGTTCTAAAATATATTTTTTTGCGTTTTACATTTTTAGGATACCGTATGATGGGCTCAGCTTAACATTGCATCTTTCTACTCCACTAAATAATATAATACTCTCTACAAGAGTATTTCATTTTACACAACCACCCGCATACGTCCGAACTAATTAAAAACAACGGCTGAAATAAGCAACGCTAGTCTAACCACGCTGCGCGACATGATAGTGCGCTTAAAACCTTTTGACGTACCGTCAACCGCGCGATAAGCCATACGCAGTCCGAATGTTTGCGACGATAGCCGATAATAGCCGGTCTTATGTATATTTATTGTGTCATTGCACGAAGGTTTGTGATGATGAACGCAAGTGTGGCCGCTGCATAATAATAACGATTGCTGACATGAGGTGCAGCAGCTAATCCCATGCTTTCTTGTCGTCTAGTTATTTATTTTCGTCGTTATTTAGTCGTTAGTTATTTTACATAATTTTGTTAAATGTGTTAATTGAATTTGTGAATTAATCTCTCATAGCATCAGGTAGCTTTTTGTAGAAGTGTATACATTTCTCCATTAAAGAGTAGCTTATTCTGTGGAGACAAGATACATGCACAGGCAGATTGTTGTTGTTCCTTGTATTTAGTGAGTGAATTTCACAATTCTTTTTAAATAAGCTAATATTATTTGGTTCAGGTATCTTTTAATAATTGGGGAACATAAATGAAAAATAGATTCCGGCGCATTAAGAACCTCCTTATTTTTCTAAGATGGTTAAAAATAATACAAACGGATTTATACTATTTTTTCTATTTTAATTCTAAACATTCTTGTCATATTTGTATTAGATTAGATATATAAAACTAAATTATATTCTGATTTCAGGAGAAGCAATGAATCAGTTCCTGAACAATAATGCTGCAGAAATTATTGATGAGATGAGACCCGCTGCTTCAGCGGCTATTGCAAAACATTTTCGCGTATTTTTAAATGCAGCATTTGAAAAAATACCGATGGATGCATGGCTTCTGCCTTAATTCTTCTGTGATAGTATAAATTAAGTCTTTAATTATCAAAACGTAAGATCTTAGATATTGACTAAACAAGCGTGTCTATTAAATGTTCCATGTATTTATAAGGTAGCAATTGAGAAGGTACCCCTTCTGTTGGAAAGATATAACGGCAAAGATGGTAATGATGTATGTTGCTGTCCATGTGGCGGAAAGACAATGCCGTATGAACATGTTTACTTTACCCTCCAAACCAGAACATGAGATGATAAAGTAGTGACGCTGTTGCGACAGAAATATGTAAAGGGGGTGATTAATACTCTGGGCAGAACTATATCATTTAAGAGTCACGGTTAATAAAGGTTATTTAACACTTATTCCACAACTGCAAAATAGTAAATTATCTGTAGGAGAAAAAGATAAGTTTATTTAAAAATATATCTTTTGATTCTTGACGCAAGAAATTTGTTCTACGAGTATGAGCTACTCTACAACACTTTCTGGCTTATTGCTCCCAATGGAGCCATTAGTATTTATTATTTCAATGTCAGAATGTTTTGTACGTTTGTTTGATTACTATAATGTTGATTATTATTTATGATCTAAAAGTTAATTTATTATATTTGTTATAATTTCCTACTTAAATTAGTTGTTATAGCACATGCATTTACATATTTCTTTAGTATAGATTTAAGCTTTATTTCTGATACTTTTATTCATGAATATTTTCAAATACCTTAAGAAAAGTGACAGAGTTCTGCAAAGTGTCGCCCGGGTCTAGTACCACTTCCTTACCTATTCCTGCCGCTATAGTGTCAGTGCATATCACTGTAGTGTTCCGGTTTGGAGGACGAGGTGGTCGGTAAACATAAGTATGTAGCATTAACACCCCGTCACACGGGCTGTAGCGTATTATTAACATTTTTGGTGTCTTTATTACGATGTTTGTCTCTTTCCATCTGCCTTTTGCTATGTTGTGGTGTAAAAAAGGGAGAACTTCTGAATTAAAACATGTTAATGTATTCTTTCCTCCTTAGAGTATTCCCTGTGTTTGGCCCTTAGAGAATAGACCATCTGCCACAGGCAAACGATTGGTCAAATTTGCCACTAGCATCGTGACTACTCGATGGTTTCGCAACATGAAACAAAGAAAACAAGTGGAAGTGAAAAGTAGTCGTGCCGCGTGCAACACTATTATGCGCTGTTACTCTAAATTGCCTTAGTGATATTTAACAAATCTTTAGGAGATAGTCGTCGTGCGAAAATCTATTACACGCTGAATTATGCCGTATTATGCCATCCTTGAAAGCAGAAATGATAGTAGAATACAGATGATAAAAAATGGAAATATTTCATATCATCCGAAAGTACAGTTTTCATTTTAATTTAATAAAATTCCGGATTTAATATAATCTCTAATGATATAAATATGTCTGGGTCTCTAATGATAAAATCAGCCGTACATCTTACATATACAGTTCATTTTAGGTTGACCTATTTATTCCAGAACGATATACGTAATGACATTACGCATATCAATCTGGCAAGTCCTCTACTTAAATATGACAAACTGAAAAATTCGGAAAAATCAATACTACCATCTATTGTAGAATAGCGAACTATTAAGATTATAGTTTCACTATTGTACAATAGAAGAGTATATTCTGAATAGACTACAAAAGGACGTATATACTCTTTTTTTGTAGCAAAATAAAATTTATTGTAACATAGTTTGGTAAATTTTTAAATGTTCTGTTTGTATGTTTCGGAATATTGTTGTTTAAAATGAAAACGACCGATGAAACATTGTTTGTATTAGTAGTTTGTATACGACAATGCTCTTCTATGTGTGAGTTTGGCGATCATGGTTCTGATACAAATGTTCGTACTTTACACTTCCAGTTGTTTTCTTTATTTCGTGTTTTGCAACGTTTCGCTCGGGTCTTGTATCATCGCTTTATCTATTCTTGACGCAATAACATCAATGTTTGTCACTTTTGTTTTCAGTATTATAGGGATAAGTAGCCAATGTACTCATACATGTGACATTACCATCCTGCTTGATGATAACAATGTACCATTAACAACTATGATGTCTGGCATACAAAAAAGCAGTGTCGCCTCAAGTGTTGTCTTGAACTATAAATAATAAATATTCACGGGAAAAATTAAACTTATTGATCTAACTCCAAAGTAAGAAAATTGTTTGCTTGTGTTATGGAAGTTAGTCAACGATACTAATACATAGAAATATACATATAAATACTGGAATATATTTAATAAACATGGATATGTATAAATTTAAGGCAAGTACAAAACAAATTAGTTTAAGGTACTTTGTAAGACGGAAATTAACTACACCAGTGATATTTATCATTATAAGAAAAAATCATTTAGACGCAGTAAAACTGCAATAACGGACTTCCTATTTCTTGTATATCCAGTAACCTACATCAGATTTTCACCGAATTAAAATGGAACCACAAGGAAAGTATACCCTTTCAAATAAAAAAGAATTTTCGAAATCGTTCTGGTCCGGTCCGAATTCCGGTCCAAATAATTGATAAACATACATAAAAAGTTTCCAAAGAAATGAGAACTTCCTCTTTTTTCGGAAAGTCGGTTGAAACATGATATCGTGCCATGACAAGTTTTATATGGAATAGGCAGAATAATAGGTAATATACCAACAATAAGGCAAACATATTATGGTTTCCTTTTTTACATATCGCTTCTTTGCTTCGTGTTAATGTAATATTCTGTTTTTAAGATAATGTGTTATCTTAAAAACAGAATTTTACAGTAGAGCATTTTTTAACTTACTAAATTATTTTACTTAATTGTGTAATTTTTTTTTCTTTATTGTAGATTACGTACAAACTTTAACACCTTGGCTGTCTCGAATCATAAGAATGTTTTGATAATACATTAAATTTAGTACAAAGCTGAGTTTTCAAATTTGTCACGTTATTGAAGCAAAGAAGTGATATGTTTTTATTATATAAAAAATACGGCTTCTGTACTGAAACTAGCGCTAGACATAAGTCAGGTTTCAAGGAAAGATCAAAAATGTAGTGCTTAAGAGTTTTTATTCGATGTCTTATATTCCCTCCCAGACACATTTTTTATTTTGATTTATTCAAAATTAAATCTAAAGAGAAACTGAATCTTCCAACAAATATGTCCAAATTCAATTAGATTGCATCAAATTTAATACGCAAAAGTTTGATGTCGATTTGTTCAATAGTTGTTAATATTTCGTTATAAACATAAGTCTTGTATTTTTAACATTATTAATTCTCGTTTCTTTTTGATATTATAATAAGCAAAAGCTACCATTGAATAAACTGTTTGCGTATTCTATACAATTTCACTTCTCGTGGAATGTTAGCTAGGTTGTGTAGTCGAATAAATAAAGTGCCAGCCTATCATCATCATGTATGTATTAAAGGGCCGTATTTTTGGAAAAATTTAAATGTAATAGTAATCTAAATGTAATATGCCAAAGCTTTGAAAAGTCTTTAAATCACATATGCAAGGAGACAATCTTGGATGATTATGTGATTTAAAGCATTTAGGCCTTGCTATGACTTTTTATTGTTTGAACAAAATTATATTTCTCATGCATTAAACGGATTAATATGAATAATTATTTGAGGACATTAAATAGAAAACGAGTATTTTAATATTATTATACCAAAATATTTTTAATTTGTGTGTGTGTCTTATAAAGTAACAATTTTTTTTCTTAGAATACAAACCATTGCATTTTATTTTTTGACGTTCAATGTTAATCTGTCAAACATTTAAGTTTTATATTTTAACTTTACCAAACAACTAAATTACTTAATTGAGGCAAATAATTATTTCAAAGTACATTTATACGATTTTAATCGTAACAAACACAAATTAAAGTCAAACAATTTGTACATGGAAATAAAAATACTGTAATTATCGTTAATAATAAATTAATATTTATTTAAAAATTACATTATTATACAATTTTAAATAAGTGATATAAATTAAGGAATATGATTGTGATGATAATATTATAAAAAAACTTGACTATGATTTTATGCGATGTGTACAATTTGAGTAAACAAAAATAAACTTCTTAATGAATATTGTGTTTGATTTTATTCCGCAGAATTTTACAATTTTCTCATGCTACATTCAAATGCTTAATAAAATAACTGATATTAATAAAGGTTTTTGTAAAAATAACAATTTGAAATACACCTACTTCGATTGTTTACCGATAATTTGGTTACCGAAATTGACAAAATATTCCTTACCATTTAGGTTAACAAATTATGTATGTTTTTGTAATCAAATATTTTTAGTTCACAAAATTAATTATTATCTATTTACTAAATTAATTATTATAATTCTATCTATAGATAAATTACAAACTATTTAACCATGATCCAGGTATTAACATGTTAACCAGAAAATGCTTATTAAAACTTCGAAAATATAGAAAATTTAGTCTAATATATAAAAATCTCGTATCACGGTGTTTGTGGTCGCACTTTTCCGAAACGGCTCTACCAAGTTTTATCACATTGTTTTATTTATTTGTTAGCTATGAGAAAAGTTCGTTAAGTATATTTCACCGCAAGATGACTAGGGTAAAAATTGGAAAAACACCCAGAACTTTTTCTATTCGTTTGGCGATGTTTTTTGTATTTTTGATTACGCATCAAAAATACTTTTTAATCTCTAAATTTTCCCATATAGGCCCAATTCATCCAAACAATATATTTACTACATACAATTTAAACTGCAGAACAACGGCAATTTGCCAGGTAACCTAGTAAATAAATATTATACCGATTAACTTGTGGGATAGACAAGTCATAGGAAAGAGATAGACGTTGCATTTCACCACAATTCAACGGTTTATCAGTTATCGAGATGCATGGATGGATGGTGATCCCTCGCTGCAATTTACTGACCTTATTACGACTATCTCTTGTTTCTTGCAATAACCAGGACCGACAACTTTAAGTGCTTATCCGAGGCTGGAGATAACACATTACAAATAGACATCCAAACCTTTCTGAGGCCTCGCATTTTGAGGGTAACCTCGAAAAATCAGAAACATATTTCTGCTGGACCCAGACTTAGGACCTCATAGTTTGCGTTGCATGTCTACAGTTAAATATTATTTACAATCATTTATTTAATTTAAATTACCTAAATTATTTCAAACTTTGATCATTTCTCTGTCATAATCGTAGTATTCTCTTATCTTTAAATAAGAAATCTAGATACCTTATCAATTACCAATAAGTGATAATCACACTCATGATTACATTATATGCTAGTACATTGTGTAATATGTGTTTCATTATGTGTCACTAAATCCGATTAATGTTTAATTAACTATTATTTAATAAAAATTAAATATTTTTTTCAATTTGTACAGCTTTTCTATAGGAAATAAATAAATCGCACACCTAGCAATATATTGGGACATCTACGTTTGCACACCGCATAAACGCAGCGTTGAGAGAATGCTCTACTCTCAACATTTGCGGTATCTTGAATAGTACTTAGAAAAGTAACAATATAAAAACGATAGCAAATTTAGAAAAGAATAAAATGGATTGGGTTGACATAAGTGGCGCTCAATCACATGATCAGTCGTCATCGTTATCTCAACTCGCAAATTGGTAGACATTGTTATAATTCGTAATGGAACCATAAAGTAAAGGAATAGTTTGAACACATTATTCCATAAAGTAGCGTTGACAAGCAGAAATTTTAATGATCGCCTTCGCTCTAACAATCGACGATCGCGATTATCGGCTTCGAAAATCGACGAATAGTGTCACATTGGCTAGGAAATTCTTTTCGTTTAAATCTCAGATGCGATGACGAATTTAGAAGTCGTTTCGCTTTGAAACAATGTTACTTTGTCTAAGCCCCCTGATCGTGTATTGAAAAAATCATGGTGTTTGAAATTACGTACAAATTTTAACGTTGATTGGTGTGATTGTTGAAAAAATAGCTATCGGCACATATATCGGAGAGAAAAAAACGATACATCCTATAAAATATCTAATACTTGACGGGAATAAAAAGACGGGAAACTTTTGTTGAACTGAACGAGAAGAATACATTAATTTTTTATTCTGTCCATGCTACAGTTGTTGCTTAGTCCAAAATACATGACCTGGAAAAGGACAGACAAAACTTGCTGAGCCTCGTCTCTGTATACTTGTTTAGGGTTGGACTACATCTGCATCTCTATCCTTTTCTGCTGCCCAGAACTGCTATTTGTTAGAGTGAGAAAGGTAGCGGAAAGGCGGAATCTTTGAGGTGATAGCAGTCCCGTTACCTTTCTCGTTATATCAAACAGCAGTTCTGAGCGACTGAAAAAAGTCAACAGAAAAATGCGATTCCATGCTGACCCATGTAACTCAACCCTTTTACGCATCTTTGACTGTTTAAAAATGATCACTAAACACATTAGGCTACACGTCATCTTGAATTTGTTCGTCAAAGCACCGCGTCCTTCAGAATTTTTAAAATGCGTCGTCAGATGCTGATAAGAATTCGTCGGCATCTAATGTACCAAAAGCGTGATCGGCTAAGGGTTTCAAGACATCTCTTAAAGCTTCTTCCATTGGTCCATGCATTTCTTCGGATAGCTGTTGCCAGTTGTCATTCAAAAACTTGTTCATGGCGGATCCTGTAATTTTTACGATAGTATTACCATGTATATTAATTAATTCTGTCTATCTTTTGGTTACTCTAATAAAAAATATCACTAAAATATATAGCCAAAACTAATATTTTTGGCTGACCCAAAAGTTTTTATTTTGATAATATCAGACGTTTCTATTTCTCCTGCTTAAAGAGTAAACTATGTTATGTCAGGCAACAGGTAACTCGTAAAAGCAATCGAAGGCTCAACACGACAGCCTATATCTATATAGACTATATATCTTGAATACTTAGATATAGATATAGAAGCAGTCTGCAATATTTCGCCCCGATGTAATAGTATTGCATATTCCAACTATAATATTATCAGTGCTTGTCACTATCGTGTTCCGGATAGAACGGTATATCTCTGCTACATATGGGTAGACGATGAATAACTTTTTCCACCAAGAGTCCGTGTTGGTCCGGGCCCCAAATGAAGAATAGATCATCTGCCATTTCACAAAGAATTCGTAAACGGATAACAATTGGCAAAACTTGTCACTGCCATTTTAACTATTGGGCGTTAGAGTTTCGCAACGGCTCGCCCGGATCTGCTTTGGAACACTGTCGTATTCTGCTTAAGATGGTTGATATGCAGGTTACTTATGTGTGTGATATTACCAACCCGCTACACAGATAGCAACGTACCATTAACATCAAAAGGACAAAGGTCCTTTCCATCAAGAGAGCCATGTGCTTGTTTGTTCTCCTATGATATAACAAAAGCCTTTTATTTGCTTGCTATCTTATAGTATAAAAATATAAGAAATATGACCGCAAATCACACAAATGGATTTATCCTTAGTTGTCTATTTGTCTGATGAGTCTGATATTCTATAATTAATTCTAGATTTACTATAATGTAGCAAATCTTTAAAGTCTGATAATTTAAAATTTTCTTTAATTAACTGATAATTTAAATGAAATTGACACAATCCGTACATAGTCTATTAAACACTTTGTTACCTAATTCTTCATCACCGCCAAACAAATTTTCCAAATGTATAGACGCATATCCAGCATGGAATTTGACATCAAGACTTTCGCATGTAAGAACATCTGGAGCATTATCTTGGTGAGCTCTACCAAGAATAATTGTAACAAGGGCGTCTATTTCACCTGCAAATGAAAATTACAATTTGTTAATGAAACTACTAAACGAAACGCTACAAATTATCAATATCTAGTATCTAGTATTCCACCTAATAGGCGATAATCGTCTCTTTCTATTAAAAGTGTTATCTGCTTGTTGCCAATCCTACAATATGCAAAGGGCAGTTATACGGACTGCCGACAGAAGCTAAAACTTAAAACTATGAAATTACATACTGAGTTGTTTTTGAATTTTTATCACGCTGTCTGTCTTACCTTATTCTTCCTAATCTACCTTTCATCTACCCTTCAACTACCCTTACTACCTTTCCTACCCTACCATTCCAATGTTACGTTATGTGTTTCGAAACATTTGTGACACAATACGTCTTACTTCACTAGCATGACAGTCACGCGAACCAATATGTTTTGTCGCTATAAACACATTCAACGCGGCAAAAGCAGTTTTTACTTCAAAAATAAGTATATGGCTATTGTATATGGTATATGGCACTGGCTATACCTACGTGTCATTACCTTCGTGACTATAACTAGGTGGTAGAGTCCTGCAACAATAGCGTCAATGCTTGTCATTCGAGATGTTCCGGTTTGGAGGGTAGGTTATCCGGTAGACTTCTGCATGTGGCATTGCTATCTCGCCACACGGATAGCAATGCAAAATTAAAATCTTTGGTATCTATAGGCGATGTTTTCTCTTACCACCAGGAGAGCCATCTGCTTGTTTGTTATCTCATGATATAAAAAAACTACCTGACCTACACAACTTCGCCTGTGAATGTGAATGTCATCAATATTATCTTTTATACAAACTTTCTGACTGTCAGGGCCAAATTTTTGACTTGAATTTCTTCTTGTCAAATTTTGTTTAGGTATAGTGGCTTAGCTGTGAAAGCGTAACAGAGAGACAGACAGACTGGCAGACAGACACATTTTTACATTTATAATATTTCTATGGAGTAGCTGTTCCGCGCAAAAACGCTCACGAATAGATTAACATGTTGTCGATATCATTTTTATACATATATTACAGCCCTTTAAGCGTTAATTTTTAAATATAAAGCCTATGTTTGACCGGATATTTGGTTATCTCCTTGACAAATTTCATCAAAATCGGTTCAGTGGTTTAGCCGTAACAGCTAGATAGAACGACTTTTGCATGTATAATATTAGTATGGATAAATTTTCTGCGCCCAGAAAAGTATTTTTTTTAATTTCTACGAATATTCTACAAGAGATACCGTGTAGACAATGAGAGAAAGTCTAAACCTAAGCACCTGAGATAGTCGTATAAGTTTTATGATGCTACTATGTAGAAAGTAGGTTTATGTTAAAATAACATAACTAAATTAAAATATAAAGAAAAACGATACATTCCATTATCAGTCCATCTTCCTACTTCATGTGCATAATTTGCAGAGTTGCGTTCGTCCGCTTAGAAGTCACGATAATTAAAGCTATAATTATACACCCCTAGTTTTTGCGTCGGGAGTTAATAAAAAATGTTGATCTGACCGTATTTTGCAGTAAATTGTCCTTCTCCTACTATCGGCAGCATTAAAATTTGTCCTTTCAGCTTGTAGTTGCCTTTCATTCTCAGTTCTGGGATGTATAACGTAGCAATAAGTTTTCTCATTGAAGACTGCACTCTAAAAATTAAAAGAAATAGCAATAAATTAAAATCCTTTAGGATCACAATGTATACAAAATTATTTTTAAGTTTTAACATACGTATTAATGATTAATTCATACATAGGTATATACCTGTATCATAATAAATTGGAAAGATAGGATCTTTCTTATTATTATTATTCTTGCTGATTATAATTAATAAGTAATATATGAAACTTGTTGTTTTTCTAACATTTTTCTTATTAATAAAAATATAGTTTTCTAATTTTGATTAACTTGAATATTTCTTACTCGCGTATTTGAAAAGTGATTTTTATAATTTGACTAGCTGACCCGGCAAACGTTGTTTTGCCATTCATATTAGGACATCCATAGCGGACAAATAACGTGACACGTAATTTATATAAGTCTACGCCCTACGGATTTGTCCTTCCACGCAGCCAAAATGGCATTAAACTTTATATGGTGGTTAAGCATTCTTAAATTTTCTATTTTTCCACGCAATTTTCTTAATATTTGCTTTAATAAGAACCTTCTTCTTACAATTACAAATACAACAAAAAAAAAATACCGAAATTGGTCCAGCCATTCAGGCGTGATGTCGTGACCAAGGAAAATAGGGATTGATATTTTTATACATATAGATTAAACGAAAATTACAATATTTTAAATAAACTAAACTGTTTACACCATTATTATTAAAATAGTAAAATAACTTATAATTTTTACTACAATACTTTCTTGATATTTGAGCGGCAAGAATAGTCATTTGCATAAGTCTAAAATAACACATTAGGCAAAATGTTCCAGATAACTTACTCTATATCTTTAATTCTCATTTTTGAAGGGCCTCTTACAGTAACGTCGGTATAGTAAGCTACTGCTGAAACTGGGCCTGCTGTTTTGATTATTTGGAGAGATGGAATGTACAACGGTTCACAAGGAGGAATCGCATACTTTGGCACACCTGAAAAAATTACCATATCTATATCCTATACATTACACGAGCAATTCTTGTACATTTGTATGTAATTGGTTACTCCGAAACGGCTCCAACGATTTTGATGAAATATTTTATTACGTTTTTTATTATTAATTAGGTAAGTGTCATCTCCGCGATAATCCGTTTTGCATATGAAAAAAATATCATCTGGGTAAAACTTTGTAACGTAGCTAATGTGTATTATTAATACGCAATGGGTCGTCATCTTATACGTATTTTGGAGTATCCCCTTCATGTATCACGACGACGTATATCGTCGCTTTTGTATAACAATTTAGATTTTGACGAATGTATGTTTCATCGCGATTTACACAATCAAACCCAGGCGAGAATCTTTAGAGAGAGAAAGTGATTTTTCCATTAAAAATATATGGGCGTCGGAGTATTTTTTATTTCTTCTGATTTAGGGCGCTCTTTCGATTGGCATCATTAGTTTTTATCTGACCTTTCGTTTTTCACTTTGCTCCACTTCTAAATCCAAAACTTTGATTAGTAACCCGGCTTTTCATAGGCAAATTACGCTGTTGAAAACAGTCGTCATAATATTAAAGTTTTGCTACATCTAGGACTGTATTATTAACTATAATTTACTATACAAATGTAAACTAGAAATACAATTATCATACCTTTTGCAATTTGTGGCAAATAAGTATTTAAAACATCTTTCAAGCATCGTCCCATCGCGTTGTCTTCCCTGGGGCAAATGAAGTTTCCAACTGAAACAAAATAAAGTCTTGAAACTTAATCAATATTATGAACATGAAGCAATTATAGCTCTAAATTTCATTTGGATGCATTCGTTAATCTCCTCCTTATCAGACTACCTTTCTGCTTTATATGCATTATTTTCAGAGCAAAACAAATAATTTATAATCTTCGAATTGTATCCTGTAGCATTTGGTCAACAATACTATGTAATTGTAATATCATTAATAACCTTGCATGTTAAAGTGGCGTTATTCTTTTTATCAAGTAGAAAGCTGATAATATTGAATCGGCTGAACAGATTCTATTGAATTATATTCTAAGAACTGTCTCGACAGACATTGCTTTCAATTAAAACATTAGCTCAAATCGATTCATTTATTTGGGGGATAGTGTGGCGGGATGGCAATACCATATGCATAAGTCTACCGGCTACATTACCCTCCAAACCGGAATACAACAATGAATAAAATTGACGCTATTGCGGCGGAATAGGTAAGGTGGTGGTACTGTAACACCTTCATGTGTTACAATTGAAATAGTGCTAGCCACTTATCTCATTTTAAATTAAGTTCTTTTGTTACAAATAGAATTGTAGTAGTGACATAGAAAATAATGTGATTGTTATTCGTACTGGACATCTGTCCGAAATAAATGAAAGTATTGAAGAATAATTTTATTATTTTAAACAATTCCTCTTAAAAGTAAATACATTTAGCAAGGGAACAAGGAGAGTCACTCCAAGATCGCTGCAAGCAGAGAAACTCCCGTAACGATCGGCGCATCGTCACAGTACCATACCCCAGGGCGAGACATTGTCAAACTCTACCTTCAAGTAGTCACGATGGTATTAAGTCGGCTAGCAGTACAGCAGTTGGTCTATTCTTCAAAGGTAGTCCGGGGTACGGTACCTCGCGTTGGAGGACCAACGGGTTACACTTATATTGTGGGATGGTATGTAATAGTGGTACGTAGTAGACCGTGGTCCCAGGACCGTTTATGTTTTTGATTAACAACAAGCTGATTTTTTGTAAACACCTTCGTTTGGACGAGACACTCGTCTTTTCTATCTTCAAAAAAAATCTCGACTCGGGTAACTAATAAAGTTAGGTAATAAAGAAAATTTTAGAGCGCCGGACTCACTTTGTAGAGTGTAGGGCAAAGATACCCTTAAATTATAATAATAATTAACAAGCTGTTGTGATAAAATTAGGTTGTTTTTAAATTAATTACTATCAATTTAAAAATCTTATATTTCCGATACTTTTAAAGTGGAGGACTCGTAAGAAAAACCATCGAAAGTGGAGGGCAAATTTTTTTTCATCTTTTCGTAAAATAATCAAGCGATTAAGATAAAAACTAATTATTGTTATTAATCAATATTTTTTCCTTCACCAAGTTAACATATTTAAATCTCCCTAATTTTACTAGTTACCCGATTTAAGATTTTATGAAGAGAGAAAAAATAGGCATGTTTACAAAAACTCAGCTTGTTAATTACAATTAATCAGAAGTAAAAATGTTAATGGGGCCGCGGTGTATATGTATTTGTTATGGCAAATTTTTATTTCACTGTTATTGTAACGGAGTCGCTTATCGCCTAAATCGAAAAATTTCTAAAATCAACTATTTTGCAGTGACTTATGAGGCAATTTCCGATCACCTAGAAAACTCAAACTTATTCCAATAGATTCAGCTTGTCATCAATTTGGAGAATATGCAAAATGATTATATAATTTTAACGTTAAAATAACTTTTTTATTAATATAAACATCCAGGAATAATTACCACACATTTGTGAATGGAGTTCTTGCTCCTTGGTCACGTTATATTATATCACTAAATGACACACCCAACATCAAATCATTTTTGTGTTATAACACTTACCCCGTGCTTGGGAAAACTGGAAAAACTTTTTCTTTGTTGTTTTTAAAGTTTTTCCAGTTTTCCCAAGCACGGGGTGAGTGCTATAACACAAAAATTATAAGAAATACGAAAAGTACTGATGTGACTGAATATGAATTTCATCTGTAAATATGAACTCATTTAACTAGTTATACGTATGTATACCTAGCGATCAGTACAATCGACGTTGTCGATCTTATAACAAACAAGAATTTTGCCACGTCAAACCTGTCGTCACTAGCTCAGTGGAAGAGCGTCCCGGCTTTAGGGAGACAGTCGCAGGTTCAATCCCTACGTGTCGATATTTTTCTTTGTTGTTTTTAAAGTTTTTACCCAACTTCAAAGTTTCAACCTCAGCATTTCGATGGCTGGAAATTCACAATCGCGCGATTCCCAAGTCACATTTGCCTAATACTACTCTTACGTAGGACCAGTTATTGGCAGAGATATTTCCAAACGAATACGACTTAGGGACCTTCAGGAAAAGTGCTTACTCATTCTTTTTAGACCGACAACGCAACCGCAAGACCCCTGGCAGAGTGGTTCTCCATGGGCGGCGGTAATTACTTAGCATCAGTTGAACCTCCTATCCGTTTGCCCCCTCTGCTGTAAAGAAGTTTGCCCACAAGAAGAGTAACATGTTAAATTTAATCAATACCCGTAAAATCGTAAGAGACAAACATATTTTCAACTTTTATAATATTCGTATGGATATATCATAATGCCCCAGGTTTGATTCCCAGGTCGTAAATAGGTATCATTGTGATTTTTTGGGGATTATCCTGAACCTAGTCTAGTACTATGTTAACACGTCTGTGATATGAATAAATATGTTTTAATAAGGATAGTCGTTATCAGTCCCCCAAATCACGTAATTGAGTCGACGTAATTGAGTAGGGCTCTAATAAACATAAATAGAATAGAACGTCGAGACGTGCTACGACGCGGCATAATATGTAAGAAAATGTGTAAGATTCTTAAACGCTTCAACTCGATTGTCGTTTTGTTACGTGAATTAGGCCCCAGATCGGGAAAATATAATACAAATAACCGTCCTTAAATAACCAACCAACAGTTGAATCATGGTGAACCAGAACGCCTAATGATGTCCAGTTCACTCCTTACGCTACCAGGGATTAAGTCTGGAGATGACTATTTTTTTATTTTACATAGAAATATTAACATCTACGCTCATCAGTCAAATTCATGTCTGTGTCGGGAATCGAACGCCAGCTCCATTGTTTTCATTATTGTAAACACACATCCAATGTCTAGACGGTGAATTATATTTAAACACTACTTACAATTTACAAAATTCTCACTGGTATCACCAAATTTAATCATTACCAAGACACTTAGTAGAAACACCCACATTTTGAAACGAAATCACATCGACGGCAATTTTAAAACTAAAATGATATATAATAGACAGTCTTTCTAACGTAAACTCGTATTGTCAAACTACGTGATGATAATTAAATCTGATTAATAAATCTTCTATTTCGTAACTTTCTTTTTTTCATCATTACTATATCTCACGTCTGAATCTTATAAACGATATTACAACATCTTTATCCTCTATGAAATAATTTAAAATTTTTCCCGTGTTGGCCATGAAAAAAAATTGTAAAGTGTGTGTCGGGCCACGCGCAATGTAGGGTTCCAAAGTTGTCCATCACAATAATACAGACCAAGAAGAGGGCTTTTATTGTTTCATAATATATTTCTAACATGTTTAACGTCAATGGTGGATATATCAGCACCACAGGTTCACCGCCTATAAAAATTCTCCAAATACATTTTAATTTAGTTTAGTTTAGTTTTAGTTTAGTTGGTCGACTATTACTCAATAACTTTAAAGTCTACTTTTGCCGTGATAGTTTACCGTTTAAATACATTATATTTACCATCACTGTAAATTTTTTCACACTCCCAAAACCAACCGTTTAGCTGGCAGAGCGGGGGAATATTGACCCTAACAAGAATTAGCATTTTAAAGCCTAATATTACATGAACGAGTCCCTTTTGTTTTCCCCCAACTACAATATTTTTTAAAAAACCTATTCAACATTACCTCACACTATAAATATTCACGGGACAAATTACACTTATTGATCTAACCCCAAAGTAAGCAAACTATTTGCTTGTGTTATGGGTGTTAGTCAACGACACTAATACATTAGTATCTTCACGCCCGTATCCCCGAAAGGGTAGGCAGAGGTACAACAAGTGCACCCACGATTAGCCGAAGATACTTGGTCCCACTATGTGATAGGTGGCAAGCCTATCGCCAACCGGGCACTTTCCAATCCCGGGCAATGTTGTTTTTATCAGAAAACTGAAAAAACACATTTCTGAATTGCCCGACCCAGGAATCGAACCCGGGACCTCTGTGGTCAACTCCGACACCGGACCACTACACCACAGAGGCGATTACACTAATACATAGAAAATATACATACATATATAAATACTTTTACATACATAATAAACACCAAACCCGGAAATACAAACATTTATGCTCATCACACAAATGCTTGTCCCCGTCGGGGATCGAACCCGAGCCCCGTTGATTGCGTAATCAGGGTCGCTAACCACTCGACCAACGGGGCGGTCTATTACACTACACTATGGGGTAAACGAGAAAAAAATTAACATCCCCACTTAACATGTAGAGGAACTACCCTAAAAATATATTTTTCAAGATTTTATGTTACCACTTTGTTGCCGGGACTAATTTTTATATGCATGCCAAATTACAGCTTTCTAGTAAGGATCTCTGAGCTAGACTGCAGACGGAGGGACGGACGGACATAGCGAAACTATAAGGGTTCGTATTTTACTTCGGAACCCTAAAATTCGGATAATTGCGTGTTAAACTCGCGTGGATAGGGTTCCGTATTTGAATAACTAAGTTCCATAAGATTTTTTAAATCGAATTTTTTAGTAAATTAATTTGAGAATTTCTTATACGTTTATTCGTACTTTATAGCTAAAGAACTGTCATACAATTTTTTTTTATATAATTTTAGGCCTGATATATTCGAAAATAAGCCACGGGATGAAAATTAAATGCTTCCTGTATTTAATTTTCGTCTTTATTTAATAACTTCCAAGCTTTGAATATTAAAATAATAATACTGCTAGTCACTATTTTGTTCTGGTTTGGAGAGTAAGGTAGTTAATGAACTTATGCATGTGGCATTATATCCGCACTTGGATGGAAACATTATCATCTACATGATTGTCTCTTAAGTGATGGATGTCACCTATCATCAGATGAGCCGTCTGCTTGTTTGCTATATTATGCTTTGAAAAAGAACCGTCCTCTGGTAGCCTTTTGAGCCGTATTTAAAAATAAAATGTCTTTCATTCTTGCCGAGCCTTTCGAACTACACTTGAAAAATATAATGTCTTTCTTATCGAGCCTTCCGAACCGCATTTAAAAAAATAATGCTTCTCTTTATTTCTCGATTTAAAATTAGAATGTTTTCTTATTACCGAGCCCTTCCAGCCACACTTAAAAAATAGAATGTCTCTCTTTCTTACTGAGTCTTTTGGACCGTATTTAAAAATAGAATGTATCTCTTTCTTGCCGAGCCTTTCGAACCATACTTAAAAAATATATCTTTCTTATCGAGCCTTCCAAGCCGCAATTAAAAACAGAATGTCTGTCTTTCTTACCGAGCCTTACAAGTCAGATTTAAAATTTGAATGTTTTCTTCTCACCGAGCCCTTCCAGTTACACTTAAAAATATAATATCTCTCTTTCTTACTTAGCCTTTCGAGCCCATTTAAAAATAGTAAGTATATCTGTCTTTCTTACTGAGCCTTTCGTGGTGAACTTAAAAATAGAATGTCTTTCTTACCGAAACTTCCGAGCCACATTTAAAAACTAGAATGTCTCTCCTTCTTACAGAGCCTTTCGAGCCTTACTTCTAGGCATCTCGTTAAAGGCGAAAAAAAGGCTAATACGAGTCACTAACATCGTTACTACTAACTCGGTAGTAGAGATCTGTAACGTTTGACCAGGTTTTGATAGCAACGCACTTTTGACATTTCTAGTGTTTTAGGCGATGTTTGTCTATTTCCACCAGGAGAACAAGTATCAGCTTGTTTTTATCCTATGATATAAAAAACTAACGCCTTACATTTTTAATGCCGCAATGGCGTCAGTGCTCATCATTGACGTGTTCCGATTTGAAGGATTTTGAACCATTAAACTTGAATTACACCCGTACCACATGGATTAATAATAAGTTATTATTATTTTTTTATAACGTTGGTATTTTTAGGAGATTTGTCTATTTCCACTTGGAGAGTAATCTGCTTATTTGCTGACCTATGTTAAAAAAACCACTTATGCATGCGGTAGGTTCAATATGCGTATCGTTTTGTGTCAACTGTCTCAAAAATGATTCACAAAATTTTGATTTGACATTATTTTTGATCGCCATGACAATGCAATTTTGCATGCACCTTTAATAATGTCAGACACGACCTAATAAGTATATCTGTGTCATCAAAATTGTACTCTGTTCCCTTCTGTTACAATTTGAATTTGTAAATCAGCATTAAGCATAATCATTTAATGTTGAAACTGTGACGTAAGAGAATTCTAGGCCTGTAACCACAGAGCCACGACACGATGGCATACTTTTGAAGGAGTATAATCACGTAGAGAAATGGAAATGCATTTCAAATCATATTATTTTATGTTCTAATTTAAACCTAAAATATTACATTTTAGTAGGTTCTTTCTCATGATGATTAGGCTCTGAAGATTGAGCCGAAAAATTGACACTGGAACTTCAAGAATCCAGCTTCAGAATGCAACTATAATGAACTCCGAAACTAAATGAGGTAATATTTTTGAATTAGGACTTAATTGTCTTGTATTGGCAAACACCTTAATGCTGGATGATTTTGAGGATCTGATGATGGAACTGGAAAGTAACCGTGAGAAATCCCAAACTAAATAAGATAAACTAAACGAACGGACTCATTTGTTCAGTTTGGACAAACACTCTAGTGCTAGACGATTTCCAGAATCTCATGAAGGAGCTGAGTGCACGTTATGGGAACTTTGGGATAAAATAGAGAAACACTGTCGACTTTAGTGTCATTTAATTTGTTATTATAAGTACTTTGGAGCAGAATGGCTTCCAGTGCCTGATGATAGAGCTAAAAGACGTGCCCGAGAACTCCTCAGCTAAACCAGGTTAACCATCAAGGGGGGACTATTCGGTGTGTTTTGGCAAACAATTTGGTGCTGGACGATTTCCAGTATTTGATGATAGAATCGGAAGCTATTCATGGAAACTTCTAAAGTAAACAAGATAAACCTATCGAGTTTGGGATCCTTTGTTCTGTATTAATAAACATCCTGGTGCTAGACAATTTCCGGGGTCTTATAAAAGAGCTGATGATGGAAGTCATGGGAACTTTGGAATAAAATAGAGTAAATTTATTCTAAAGTATTTGGAGCGGGATGTTTTCCTATGTCTAATAATAAAGCCGGAAGAAGTCCATGAGAACTTCCAAGATAATTCTTCTAATCTAGATAAACCCATCAAATGAGGGCTAATTCGGTTTATCTTGGCAAACATTTAGATGCCGGATATTTTCTAAGATATAATATTGATGGAACTGGAAGGTGGCCATCGGAGATTGGGCTGATATAGTTGGCCTTTATTGTTAGGAGATTTGTAGGGTTTGATAATGGAACTAGAAAGTGGCCATGGAACTCCTGCACTAAACAAAATAAGCATTGAATGTGGTCTCATTTGTTATATTTTTACATACACTCTGAATCGAAATAATTTCCAGGGTTACATAGTGAAGGCCATGGGAGTTTTGCAATGATACAACTCAAATTCATTGAATAAGGAACCCTGCTAAATTAACCTGATGCTACAAGATCCCCTATCGTTGATCATCGGGTCCTTTCACGTTTTGCTCTTAAAATGACGCATATGTAGCAGAATAACGGTCTGGGGATGTGTCGGGGGTTTTCGAAAATTTTAATTTTATCTTGTTATATATTATAAGATAGCAAACAAGCAGCACCAAAGCACCAAAAATGTTAATGGTGCATTGTTATCCTTGTGGCCCAGTTTACCGGCTACCTTACCCTCCAAACCGGCAGTGGCATGCACTGACGCTATTGCGACAGAATAATTGTTTTAAAATAATATATAGACGTGCTTTTAAATAGGGTTTAGATCTTTATTACATTATACAACAAAAAATATACTTTTTTTGGGTTACTTTAAGTTATACAGACATAATTTAATTATCAAGTAATATATTAATTATAAGTAATCTATATTTAAATAATTTAATTCCTTACAAAATCAATAAATTAACGGTTTTTTTTCTTGACAAATGAGTTGCATGAGAGATAAACATGAAACAATAATAAGTTTTTGTAAAAAATATTGATGTATTACTCGTATTCTTGTTTAACATCAGGGTATAAAGTATTATTCATCAAATAAATGCATGTCCATATTAGAGTGCCCAATAGATTTGAAGTACTTTAAATATTTTCATAAAAAGTTTCAATATAAATAAATAAATAGTAAATAAATATTCACGGGACAAATTACACTTACTGATCTAACCCCAAAGTAAGCAAATTATTTACTTGTGTTAGATATAGGTGTTAGTCAACGATACTAATACATATAAGTAGATACATATATAAATACTAGAATATATTTAATAAACACCCAAACCCGGAAATACAAACATTTATGCTCATCACACAAATTTCTGTTCCCGTCGGGGATCGAACCCGAGCCGCGTCGATTGCGTAGTCAGGGTCGCTAGGCACTCGACCAACGGGGCGGATATAACTATATAATCTATACATATAATAAAATTGTAGGAAAGTCAATGTATGTCCGGGGTAAACTCAAATAAGTAATGCAAGTATTTACTTTAAATTTTGCATGAATATTACTAATAGGTCGGGTCAACATAGGCTACATATTATCACGTTATCATCTACGGGGGAGGGGCTGTGCGGAGTAAACGAAGTCCGCGCGAACGAAGTCGCGGGCAACAGCTAGTAACTATATATAAATATAACTTAATATGTTACTTTTCATTCATACTTGCTTTTCAAAATAAGATCTAAAAAATACATAGAGCTAATATTTTGATCATTAATTTCTACGGCTCAGACCAGGAAACGAAACAACTTTACTTCGATGTCACATCATAATCCTATAAAGTTTTATTAAAATTGCATTAGGGTACATCTAAAATAAATACTTTACAATAATTAAAATTATCTACTCTATCGCTTTTAGAACATACTGGCATATATATTTTAAAAGTATGCTCTAATATATTTCATACGTAAAATTTTCAGTCGCATGTTATGTGATTTTTATATATTAAGTATACATAATTCATAATTTAAATAAATAATTTTAAATAGTCATAAATTTAAAAGCTCATAAGAATTATAAAAATAATTTTTAAGTCCATAAAGTCAATGTACTAAGCCCAACTTAACATCTAAGTGAAATAACAACTGAAATGTTCAATTTTATTCTTAATTCTGAACAACAAGAAATAACTTAATCTAGTAACACAAAAGTTCATATAATTTGTCACCTATGTATTTATTAAATACAAATAAATTTTTGATACTCAATACTCAAAAATGCAATTTCACATTATTGCTAAAAAAAATTATCAACGTAATTACATAACAGTTTACTTCTTTATCATTTATCCATACAAATATAAAAAAAGGGTTGTCATATTTTTTACTCCATTCTGAACAATAGTAGTTTTATTTACCTATACAAAAAATATTTATAATTAAAAAAGAATTGAAAAAATGAACAGAGATGTAAAAAATATTATACAAAATATTATAAATACTAAAAAATATTCAGTCATGACATTAAAAAGAATGAGGCCGAAACATTGGGTACCAATTTGCTTAAACAGTTTTTTAATTAGGGAAAACCATGTTAGTTGGTACGTGTTTGAGGAACTTGTTTGCTATGTCTTCCAGCACCATCGCTAGCGCAGTCTCTACTGCTGGTTGCACCTCCTTTGCTATTTCTGTCGCGTGCATGTGGATAATGTGATCGGTTATCATTTCTAAAAAAAAACAAAATAGTTATGACAAAGATTTTTTAAGCACAAGAGACAAAACGAGAGGATTGGAATGAGAGACGGAGACGCAATTACAGCTATTTTTTAACTTCCAGCTATGTTCCTATGCAGATAAGGAAATTACTGATTTTGGCCCGATTTCGGAAATCGAGTTTTTAGCAGATTTCCACGTTTTAAGGTCCTAGGAACCTTTTCCGACTATTTTCACGATGACACCAGTATGTCTGTATGTATGTATGTGTGTATAAGCATAACTAAACATCTCATAACTTTTTAACGGCTGGACTGATCAAAACGCGGTTGATGGCATTCGATTAGATTCTACTCAACTTAGATTTTCTGAAAATTTGAACCAAGTTGACCAAGGAAATTTTGAGAAATTTTGAAAAACCCCAAAAAAGTTTTGGCGAAACAGTATTCTTTTAATACTATAACTTTCCGATTGAGTACAAAAACTAATCAGCTCTATTCCTCAAAAAATTACGTCTGATGTATAAATTGCATAAAAATCGGTTTATCCTTTTGGGAGTAAGCGTTGACGAAACATTTTGAAAAAAGTGCCGTTTCGACATAACTTCGAAATTTTTCAACCAATCATTTTTTGGTATTTTACGATATTTTATTATTAAAAAAACTACGTCGAATGCCTTTTCAAAAATCAAAATAAAATGTAATTTACAAAAGTAACAGCTTTTCAAATATTAAAATTACGTTGTTTTTAGCAAACTTACTTAATATTTTTGAAATAACTTCCAGGCTAATACACCGATTGACTTAAAAATCTTATAGCTTTTTTCCTTAAAAATCTGCGTCAAATACCGTTAATTGGATCAGAATCGGTCAATTTGTTTGGGATTTATCAATAACGAAAATTTAAAAAAAATGTTTTTTGACATTGCTTCGAAATTTTTCAACCTATCGATTATTTAGCTAAAACAATCTCAAAAATTAAAATTAATGCCATTCGAAGGATCATAATCGATCATCTTTTCCAAAATATGCAGCTTTTCAAAAATCAATATACTGCCATTTTTAACAAAATAGATGTCTGAATTAAAAAAATTATGCTTATAGTTTTTACTCTTTTGAGTTTAAATTACCTTAATTTAGCGGGAAGTTTCAGGGATTGCCTGCAGGGTCAACCGTTTAGATATTTTTTATATATTATGTAGAAAAATACAGAAGTTTAGTATTGAGATATACCCGCTCACACCACCAGAAATTTTCGCATTTTTTTCTAAAAAAAACACGGACCGTTACGCGCACACGTTCCGGTTGACCGTGGTCACAAAAATGGTTTATGAGTTGTTTGGATTGAATCCGATACTGTAAAGCGTATATTTTTAAGAGGTCTTGAGCACTGCAATACACTGGTTTGAGAACTGTTTAATTTAAATGGCTTAAGCTACAAAATAATTCAGGTGTAACACGACACTTTGAGAAAAATATGACTACTTGTTAGTAGAGGATTTTTAAATCAAAAAGTAAATCGATGACCTATGCTTTTTATATTTTGTTTATATAATTGGTAAACATATACATACGGAAAAAAATAAACAACATATATTATAGTACAAAAATATTTAGTTACATAAATATTAATATTTTTTTCATAATTAATACGTAGTTTTTTTCGCAATATTTTAAGTAATTTGTTACTTTTTAAATTTAGGATATTTCACATTCACACACCAAAATTTACGAAAATAAATAAAAATAGGTACCGTTAGGTAATGTTTTATTAATTGATATTTACGGTTTTTTGACAAAATTATTATCTAAACTGTTAGATCTTGAACTAATCTTGATTATAAATAAAGTATACTTGTTGATTAATACGCCAAAACACTTTTAAATTAACCTGTATCATAAACTGCAACCAACACATAACACACAGCACGAATCAAAATGGCGGGCTAAGTTCTTTTATTTTTCCCCGAGAGCGTATTTGAAAAAATAATGCCGATTTGATATTATTCTGTACAATGTTTCGTTCGAAAACGATAAAATACCATATAGTATTGTATTGAAACCGGTAAATATTGAAAATATTGATTTTTTGGATGAAGTTAGCGTTGGTCCCTATAGAGACCATAGTGTAATAACGGAATTTTCTCAGAGGTCTCATTAGTTACCAAAGTGAAGTGAGCAGACACTGGAGGATAATAAAAGGTGCTAGAAAAAAACGGGCGTAATCAGGAAGCGAAATAGAAACCTATTAAATGATTATTTTAAGTTTCTCGCGTGCAAGGAAAACCGATCTCATATTGCGACATTTATTTATTTATTCATTTTCATAACTCACAGTCCTGATTATGCTCAATTTTCTCTTCTAACACCTTTTATAATCACCCAGTATTTATCTGGCGGTACTTATTTAATATACCTACCACGACCACGATCTTTAAAAAAATCAATATTTACCTTATCGTCTAATCTACTTTTATCTCGAAACCGGAACACGAAAACTACAAGCATTTACGCTATTACGCCAGGAATAAGCAAAGCGGTTATACCACATACCCGGGCGAGAAATAGCGGAACTCTGCTATCTACCTAGTAGTCACGATAATAGTGAAACGTATAGCTAATCGTTCGCCTTTTACGAACTGTTAAATTCTTTAAAGGGGGCCAGAACCAACACGAGGAGAACAATATATAAGCAATATAAAGAGACAAACTTTATATTATCTGAATCTTTTACATAAATGTATACAAACCCATTTCACCAGTAGTTGAATGTGCCTCAATTAAATTTGCTCCCAGAGGTCCTCTACAGCGCAATTTCACGTTCGCATCTCGTATCACCATTCTTTTGTGTACTTTAGCGCCAACTGCGTCCAATGCGGCTGAACAGTCCGCTACAAATATGATCAATGAATTAATAAATGGAATGTCTTTTATCGCCATAGATTTAAATAAAATTAGTTACATTAGAATTGACTATAAAAAATAAGTTAAAATTAAAAAGTATTTGTTAATTTTTTTTGCCTTGCCTCATTGATATTTGGGACACCGGTTATGGAGATTCTTGATTCCACATTCCGATGGCAACCGATCAATCTGATTACGTGATATTTCAGTCTTGGTCTTCACCGGTACCTAAATCTTTCCGCATTTTTATTGTATATCTATTTACCTACCATTCTTACTACATATGTAAACCATCGGAGCATGCTTTTCCTTATTTTTACACAAACACACTTTTTTCCAGCTAAACTTCCTGATAATGCTATTTTTTAAAATGTAATAAGCACAATTTTATTTAACTATGCAATGCCCTACATACACTTGAAATACCAATAACCCAATACAAAACATAATAATAGTAATTTAAAAATTTAAACCTACTTCAATTATCAACTATACTCATATCGAAAAACTATGGAACCAATTTTGACGAAACTTAAACTGTTACCTAAGTTAGAATATACCTGATTTAAATCAAAAAGAATTATCCCGATATGGCTTTCAGTTTCTGAGGACAAACATACATACACTTACGAAATTATTACACGTATTTGGACACCTAAATAGATCATCACACACAAATATTATTCAATTCCAACAATTTTACATACAATGTGTCAAACAGATAATCTCCGGTTTTCCCTAAGATATCTTCGAATTTAATTTAAATTGAGGTACATTAACGTTACAGAAAGATACAACCTACCTGATTAGCCTGTTTAAGCTGAGGGTAGAAATTATCAAGGTAATCATCAAATTATTTAAAATTTTTGGAGGGGGCTTTAGACCCTCAGATCAGCTACTGGATAGCGGTGTATTTATTTGTATAAATATTCAATAGTGATCACAATAACACAATACTAAACATAAAAAGAGGGATAGTTTAGTCAACAAAAAGAGGAAAAAACGTAGATAGCGACAAAACGTGTTTGATTCTTAAAGAAATCTAAAATTATAATACATCACGCAACAAGCATTCAATATTGAAACATTGATATAAATACACAAAGTAGATTAGTTTATGAAATAAATACTGCTTTGGTTAGTGGACTATTTGATGTTAATAAAATGACAAAAAGTACCATTGCTTTTACAATCCAAATTATTTATGTGATATCACAGGATAGCAAACAAGCAGTTAAAGCTCTTAAAGGGAAAAATACACTTTTCATATTAAAATATGTTAATGAAACATTAACATGTAGCGGAGATGTAATTCGGGCCTAATAAAATCTTATATTTTTTTACATCATAAGCTTGCAAACAAGCAGATGGCTATCCTGACGGAGAAAACAACAAAGTTGTAAATGGTGCGTTGATAACAACGTGTGACAGGATGGTAATGCCACCGGCTATCTCATACTTCAAACCAGAAGATGACAGGACGAACATTGACGCTATTGAGGCAGATATGAGTAAATCGGTGATAGCGTAACCCGGAAAGAGGTCGCAGAACTCTACCAACTAATAGTCACGATAGTAGGGACATATTTGGCCATTTGTCTGGCAAAATGGCAGATGGTCTGTTCTTCAAAACAGATCCGAACCAACACGTAGTGCGAAAGCTAGCTAGTAATTAGTTTTCTGATTTAATTTTACCCTTTAAATCGAAACAGGACTAGTATCAATTAGCACCGACGTTATTGCTGCATAATAGAAAAGGCGGTAACAACAATGCCGCCAATTTGACTAAGATTTGATTCAAGTCACTATAGTGGTGATCAATTTGCCATTTGATGATGATTAATTGACCTTCAGTCATCGCTGGCCTTTTTGAGCTGCGTAGCAGGAAAGTATGTAAGGAGTACCAACCAATACAGTGTACTCACTAAAATTTGCTGTTAGCTTTCCGGTAGACTCCACCGGTAACATCTGAAACTCTCCAATCACAACGTATTCTCCAGCAATGATGAGACGAGGTAAGCTTATATTGGCGGTTACTCTTAATTCTTCTGGAAACACACTAATATAAAAAGTGAATGACAAGTTGTTTAAAAAACATTGTCTTATTATTAAAAAAAGGAGACATATCAATCATAATTTGACTGCCACGTGGTTTAATTGACTCTAATTTCACATCGGAGACCTCATCATCTTAATCCTCAAGTTGGGAAAAAACATTTAGTACAAAGAACCTCAGTAGCAGACCTTACTCTCCAAACCAGAATATGACAGGGACAAGCACCGACGCTAATGCGGCTGAAATAGGTAAGGCGATGGTACCAAAACACAGGCAAGACGTTGCATAATTTTCCAACTTATTATTGACTATGGTAGTGACACGCATAGCCAATTCGTTATCTTTTACGATATGCCTGGCATAACGGCAGTTAATCTATTCAAGTTAATCTTAGGTGCACTTGTTGTACCTCTGCCTATTCCTTCGGGGATACGGGCCTGAAGTTACTACTACTAATTTCATCGAACTATAAGAAAACATAGGACCAGGAGGTGGATAATGGAGCTCTACTAGTTTTAAAGACAATTTTGAAGTTTAGGCGCATTTGGGCTGTTTAAACAAGCCGAATACATTTGGTGACATAACCTCCAAGAAACCCATAATGTGGTACAGATGTGTCTTATGAGAATTTGATAGTGCATTCTTTTTTATTTTAAGAGTTTAAGTTTTAGTGCAAAAGTAGTAAAAGTATATTATTAGTAGTTTTAATTTCTTAATGTCTTATGGACGGTTTACCACCGCCATATATGCGATAGTGATCTCTTAAATAATAATAATTTATTTACTAACCAAAAATAGTTAACAAACATAAATAACAAACATTGTTCCTACACTAGGATACGGGTGGGTAACAGGAGAGCCAGGGCTAACTTTAGTAATCCAGGCGGCCGGATAAATCACTCATTTGGCGCCCTTTATTATTTCCTTACCCCGTGGCTACATATATCGGCCTACGACGAAGGTTCGCGTTAGCACGATGCTGTCACATACCACATCGCGACAACTGCTTACGTCATAATGACGTTGTATTCATCAAATCACTGTTCATCAAACCGCGGCTGGCAGATTATATTTGTGCGACCTGCTGATGATATTTGTGCGGCCGACAAAGCAAACAAGAGTATTGTAAGTTGTAACATATTTCCTTAAAATATTTTCTTCTTAAATTCTTATTTCATGAACATTCGTTCCTTAAATTCTTTAATTTTATACTACTGTATTTCATTCACCCAAAGATTACGAACTTATGATACAACTTCATAAACATGAAAGTTCATATCGTCGTATGCTATTTTTTCTACCATGGAACAAAATAAAATAGCACAGCTAAATCG
This sequence comes from Apodemia mormo, assembly GCA_036924255.1. Lineage (NCBI taxonomy): Eukaryota > Metazoa > Arthropoda > Insecta > Lepidoptera > Riodinidae > Apodemia > Apodemia mormo. The sequence goes on along the minus strand of JAUPFN010000001.1, from coordinate 39,514,222 downwards.
ATACACTAGGTCAATATAAAAATACGGCTTATACATGAAATTACCTTACCATATGTATGCGGATAAATAACAGTTTGTTATTATTATTATTATTGTTTATCATAATTATATGACAGTTTCTTTATTGTAAGTTGCACAAATATCACCTGCGCACCGCAGTTTGACTCACACTGCAGTGACGTGTCAAGGCCCTTCGCGATGCAGTTGCGCGATAGGCCGATACATCATGCTAGCGTGAATCTTCGGCACAACCCGATATATGTAGCCACGCCATTATATTATGTTTCTCAGATATTTGGCACCCTGAGCGCCCCGGGCTATCAGTCGTGTTGCCCCACGCTAAAATTGACACTGGAAAGCCATAATTATAGTGGTTTCCTATTCTATGATACAAAAAATTAGTTTACTTACTCCAAATTATTGAATGTATAGTTGGTAAGTCCACTTAAAGTTAAGTCAGTTAGCCATGCATCATATTTGAACCGGTTGTGAGGCATGTTGTGTTGCCTGAGTCTAATGCTCGGTACATTCAGCGGCTCCAGTGGCTGAATACCAAATGATGGAATACCATGAGCCAATAGCAACCTCCCTTGTTCTGCTACTCGTTTGATACATTCCGCGACGTTTGGATCACTGTAGTGGCATGCTGGTTTCTTTGCTAATCAGAAAAAATATTAGTGTAGTAGATACGGGTGCTGGAAGGATAAAATTATGAGATCTAATTTTCAAACGACTCTAAAAACTTAAACACTACAAAGAAAACATTAGACACACCAAGATCAAACGATTTCCCCACAAAGGAGGAGGATATTCTTAATTCGGATATTTATATTATGTTTTTTTAGAGTTCCGTACCCAAATGGCAAAAAACGGAACACTTATAATTTCGTAATTGCTGTCTGTTCATCTGTCCGTACGCCATAGTTATTTTATTTTTAGACTGTGGCTACTGTATTGTTGAAATTTAAGAAATAGATGTATTTTAAGAACCACTAAAATATGATGTAGCACGATTTTGAAAAATAAAATTGTTAAGGATAGCTTCGTTCCTGTAAGTAACTAAAGGTGATAAAAAAATTCGAGTAAGAATAGCCGTGTACTCCACATGGCTATTCTTACTTGAATCATTGGATAGATCTTTGTAAATAAAACAGAGGTTTCTAAAAAAGTTATTTGATTTTAGCAATTTTTTTTAAGAAATTCCCTTCTGAATTGGAGAAACGTGTGTAATTCCCTCTTACTTTTAAATCCTCAAGGAAAAAATTGTAAAAAAATTGGGGATGTAGAATTTAAAAAAAAACTTCAGACGAAAATTGATTTTTAAACAAAATTGATCATGTAGTTTATGAGATATGTGATAATTTTGGTAGTTGCATAAAATATTTCGGTAGGTGTACATAATAAATTTGGTTTAAGTGTCTTGGAGATATACAAACTTATTTTTTCCGCCGCGAAAATAGTATATATGTGTTTAGTTTTTTCCGCCGCTACGGAACCCTTCGTAAGCGAGTCTGACTCGCTTTTAGCTGTTTTTTTTACACATTATATACAAATTATCACCTCTGTGATCTAGTGGTTCTGTGTCGGTATTGACCACATGAGGTCCCGGGTTCGATTCCCAGGTGGGCAATTCAAAAAATGTATTTTTCCAGTTTTCTGATTAAGACAACGTTGCTCGAGATTGGAACGTGCCCAGTTGGCGATAGGCTTGTCAGTTGTCACCTATCACATTGTGGGTCCAAGTGTCTTCGGCTAGTCGTGGGCGCACTTGTTGTGCCTACCTCTTCGGAGATACGAGTATGAAGATACTTTACTTTGTATAGAAATTATAAATTGGCAACATTATGCAGTGTCTAAACCATTAAATTTCTTGGTTCATTATGTGATATCAGCGGTATTTACTTATACCATCTTCGGCGATTGCGACTCGCTCTTGGATAGTTTTTTGTATGTTGGGGCAAAACTACGTCATATATAGATTGATTTACAATTTTTTTTGTTTAAGACAGTATGTTTCCGATTTGGTTGCATATCAATTTGGTGAAAATCTGGTTCAGGGTTATATAGGATGTTGGTAGTCGCTAGTTGCAGTTTACTGCGTTTAAATTAGGTATATAAAGGGGAAAAGTATGTAGATAGGTTCATGCTAAGTTTATCTAGTTTAAACAAGATATGCGTAATATATAAATAAACTAGCTGTTCTCCACGACTTCGTTCGCATGACCGACACACAATACTTTCTTTTACACAATCGGGTATTGAAGGATTACTCAGTCGTCCTTTCACTCAGTCGGGTATTGAAGGATTTTTAAAATTGTTTCAGCAGTTTTTGTGTTTATTCATTACAACATGCAACCAATTAATTAATCTTATAATAATTAAATCTTATATCTATATATATTTATTTACACATATATTAAATAAATATAATCTTATATTTATTTAATATATGTGTAAATAAATAAACCTACATGATATATGATTGCAGTCTTATTTATTACACGTCTCTGTGAAGTACGTTATTACAACACATTTTTAATAAAATAAGAAAAAATCGAAATCTTATATTAATACAAAAGGCATCCAAATCAATAGAGCCATTTCCGAAACATGCGTAATTATTTTTGCTACATCCTATCAGGATACCTGTAGCCCTGTTACCTGTAGTTTAATTTATAGTTAATAAAACCATAATATGCAATAAAATATTGAATGTGAATACTTATCTAATTTATTCTATTTAAATCTATTACTTACCTAGATCATCCAATTTTTCACCATTTGTAACATTTTGATCAGGGGCTCGACGCGCAGAAGCATTGGTAAATAACAAAGCTATTATTAAAAGTTTGATTAAAGCAAAAATCATTTTGAGAGTAGGTCAGATTGAAGTGAATCAAAGAATCTAAGTGAGCAGTTCTGTTTTTATAATTGATGTAAACTTGTCGCAGTACCAACGGATATGGCTACATGTGAAGGATATTCAGCCTCGATATGAGGTCTGCATGTGTACACAGTATGATCAGATAATAAAAGCTACTGCATCTTTACAGCTTTAATTTATTGATTACAAATACGAAAATATTTTGATTAACTCTTATCATAAATACCTTCTTTAACCGCCTATAATAAAATTTGATTTACGTTTTGAGTAAGCTGAGTGCATAAAATTTTATTAGACACTCAAATTCAAAATGTTTACTACATTTTATTTATTTTAAGAATGGTGAAAATATTTGTATATAATGTAAATAATGTTTCGTTTTCTACTTAAATAAGTTATTAGCCCCAAGTATTATAGGCTAATTAAGATATTCTGTATCTATTCTCCAAAAACGTAAATATGCCGGAATAAACTTAAACTTTTCAGAATCAAACTATTGCACTGAATATTAATTACTACATGGAATCAAGTTTCTATATTTCATGAATTTTGGAAAAAAAAATTGAAATTTTTGGTAAATAATTTCTCCTTCTTTTATATGATGTAATTTTCTCATTATCAAGTTTTCAATTATATGTAATATATTTCTATAAAATATTAGATACTACATACATTGTCCATACATTTTATATCAATACTAGCTGGGTCCACGACTTCGTTCGCGTGGAAATTTTTTAAAAATAAAACCCGCATAATTCCTGTTCTGATAAAAACTATCCAATGTCCTTTCTGGGTCTAAAACTATCTTTGTACCAAATTTCATCTAAGTCGGTTCAGGGGTTTAGGCGTGAAGAAGAGACAGATAGACAGAGTTACTTTCGCATTTATAATATAATATGGAAGTGTGGATTAGTCAAATAACAGCGAGTTGCAACAATGACAACTTGGTGCCCGGTTCTAGGTAGATGAGGTTTACATTATTTTGCTAAGCTTTGGTATATTCAACGTTTATGTCTGCAGCCGTTCGCCCTCTAGTTATAAATTTAGTGTCTGTTACTTTCATATTTAGACTTTGAGAGCTAGTTAGTCTATAAATTAGCACGTTTATTGGCTCCACCTCCAAGTACAAGGCTTTACTTCATGACCTAGCAAATATTTCGATGCATTTAGAAACCATTCGGTATCCAATGTCAGAAATATATATTTTCTTCATCACACTTAGTGTGGCTATTTGTGAAGGTATCACAAATAATATAAAATATAAAACTTTGTCACACAAAAAAACTTCGATTTGTTACACCTACTGTAGTCTAAGCTATCTAATGCATGTGGATATTTAAATTTATGGTATAGAACTTGCAACCTTAGAAAAAAATTGTTGCTATACTTATTAACAAGTAAGACCCAGCAAGGTAACTTCCTATATCGTTTACTAAGGTACGTCAAGACCTCAATGATGTCATATTCTCGGCCAGGCAAGACTCTCATCTATTTTTTTCTTTTTTTTATTTCACTTCGAAAAGGAAATCAATTTAATTCGCATAATTGATTTTTTTTCAAAGTATCAAATGCTTGAATCTATCTGTAAAATATACCGCCTTCAGATTGAACATACCCATCTTTGGAGCTACTAATCTAACTTGTAAATATATTTTAGAATTTTACTAGGCAATAGTTGACCACCGTAATTTTATCTACGTTTGTTCCACTTATGAGCGGAGGTGGTGTAATAATTAATAACTGTTCGAAATATATAAATAAATATTACTCAACGAATAGGTGGATTACTTTAACCACCAGTATACTATCATCAGCAATACAGATTTAATGAAGGAAATCAGAAAGTAAATCAGACACACCTTCAGCGTAAATGTATAAATCACGCAATTGCACTTTTTAAAAATGGTATTTGGGTGGCAGTATATTAAGAATTGAGGAATCTTCTCCAATATTATATCCATACACATACTATATATAGCGATGACGCATACTTTTTAAAGTATAATTAAAGTAGAAGATGGCAAGATTTAATATAAAAATAATCCCAGCTTTACTGCATTTAAATGTTTTTTTTTTATATATATATAATTGAATTATATTTATAGCAGTTCTTAATAAGAATATGATTCTTATCGTGATTTCTGAGAATCCTCAATTTGCAAATTTCTCAAATAAAGGGAAAACTTCAGGTCAAATTCCCACTAGTACCCATGCTAGAGATATTAAGCCATGACCAAATTGCGACCTGCTATTGAGATTTTCTCCTTTGCATTCGCAACAGTGACCCTTTAATATACATAGCCGTATAAATTAGACTATTTTTTAAAGAGAGAGCAAATCAAAACGAAATATTTACTTCAAACACTTATGTCAAAATCATGGACATTTGCGACATCAAATCTATAAATAATTTTATGGCCTTTAAGAATCAGTGATTTCTTTTTAATGAGTAAAAGTGGTATCCGCTGAGAAACAGCATCATCGACTATTATTAAAAGTTATCTTACCTATTAAAAGATAGTGCAGACCAAACGGAAACGAATAATTTTTCCTCCGTGATGGTCTAGAGTAGCTTTTAAAGATTAAACCCGTTGCTTTCCTTCTACATAATTTGTAAAAGATAGAACCATCTACTTGTTTGCTATTGTGTAATGCATATATTATAAAAAACGTCTCATTTTTACACATTGTGCAAACTGTGCATTGTTATTTTGAAAGAAAATGTATAGCTCCACACACCTCATTCACACTCAGTATTAAATTTATATTTTAATTTGATATAAAAACAATGATTATAAATAAAAACCTTAATTCTTCAAATTGTGTATAACTTTAAGCCTTTGAAGAGAGTTAAGTAGTCTAAAAATCTCGTTGAAAAAATTATGATGGCCGTCGTGTCGGTTGATTATTTTATGTCTGTAAACACGAAATAGGATGATTAGCTTTATGAATTCACTTTATTTTGTTATCAATATTATCTAATCCACTCAAAATAGACCCTTATTGAAGATCATTTCATTCGGATCTGTTTTTAATAACAAATAATTTAAAAAAAACCTTGCGACGTGCACTTTTGGATTTTCCAAACTTTTTTTTTGGAGTTTGTACCACCATATTACTTCTTCTAGCCGCAATAGTGCTAGTTACTGTTATATTCTTACGTGTTACTTTATAGTAGGGACCAAGAGGGGATTTTGGAAATAATTCAAAGTAAATTAACATAGACGGGATACCTCGCATACTCTTGAAGCTCTCCACCAAGTATAAGTTCTCTATAAAGAGCCAAGTATCCAGGGCAGAAAAAAATCCAATAAATTTGGCTTGTAAAAATAAGTAGATTATATTTTTTCGTTATTCTTACTATACATAATTTCCTTCAAAATAAAAAAAAAACTCAGTCGCGTTCGAGAATATCAAGTGTGAACAAGACGTTTTCTTTGCAAATTTGTCACCCTCCCATCTTTGAAATTGTCAAATTTTCTAAATATACCTACAGTTTTTAGTTCGCAAATAACTCACCACACCTTAATCTGACACACTTAAGTATTTCCATGTCAATACTTTTTTATATTTTTGAAAATCTCTATACATTTTTCCCACCATTAATTTTTTTTAATATCTAACCATTTGTTTTTCCTATAATGTAGTCCTATAGACACCAAAGATGTTAATGTTGAGATGCTATCCGTTATACCGGCTACTTTACCCTCGAAACTGGGACTCAATGATAAGCATTGACGCGATAACTACAAGAATAGGTAAGGCGGTGGTACCAAATACCTACCCGGGCGAGACGATACGGACTTTTACCACGTAGTAGCCACAATGACAGTAAAACGTATATTCAAACTTTAATCTTTTATGAGCTGCCCATCAGAATGATCTATTCGTCTTCGGGGTTTCGGACCAACACAGGGTAATAAATCAAAACCAGCATTTGCTTATTACCTACTAGCTGCAGCGTGTAGCCCACTGCATTATATGTTTTTGGCGAATCCCGCGGGATCACCTGATTTTTCCGGGATAAAAAGTAATCTATATGCTATTCCAGATCATCATCTACCTATGTGTGAAATTGCATTCAAATCTGTTGACGTTCACATTTATAATATTACTAGCTGCAGTAGCTGCCCGCTGCATTATAACAGTTTTTTGTGAATCCCGCGGATAAACCATTTTTTTCGGGCTAAAAATTAGCCTATGTGCTGTTTTAGGTCATTACCTATATGTGTGTCAAATTTCATTCAAATCCGTTCAGTAGTTTTTGCATCATTGAGTAATAAAAATCCACACAAAAATTTTCGCATTTATAATATTAATATAGATTAATATTAATATAGATAATAATAAAATAAAACAAAACAAAATAGATTTGAAATGAAATAATTTAATATTAAATTATATTTATGACTGTACAATTCCCTTAATTAAATAATTACTTAACCTTACACATATTTTTTACAATAACTAACTAAAACCCAATAAACTGATTTATTTCCCTCTTGTACTTTTTGGATAGTATTGGACTTCTACTTCATATTCAAGCATCCTCAATGAGGATTTCATTTAATGGTATTGTTGACAAAATTTTGTTGAAAAATGCTTTGAATATTGTCGCACTGCTGTCTTCAAGGATTGGATTCAGGATATCTAAGACAGTTCCTGGGCTGGCGTTGAAGAATGCGGCTGCAGAGGTTGCTGTAAAAATATTTGCCGACCTTGATATATGTATACTACTATTAGACACTTTTACTATTCCACTTGTACATAAATTTCACTTTTACACAATTTTTTAATATATTACTCGACCGGTTTCACTTTTTAAAGCATCTTTAGGATGTAATATACTTAATCTTATTATTAAAACTTAAGAGTTAAGTATATTACATCCTGAAGATGCTTTAAAAAGTGAAACCGGTCGAGTAATATATTAAAAAATTGTGTAAAAGTGAAACTTATGTACAAGTGGAATAGTAAAAGTGTCTAATAACAATGGAATTTCACCAAGTGCCGACGATGGAAAGTATAGAATATATGTATACTACCTACTATACATACTAATACACATAGACTTATAACGCATATTCTATAGATATATGCTTCGACTTACGCTACCCTGACTTACGCGAACGCGGAGTTAAGCGGTTTTGAAATCTCGTTGATTCGTCTTTTATTATTATTTTCCTTACTGGCTCCTCACTATTGCTTAGCCAATGTACGTGTTCAGACAATTGAAAGACAATTCTAGAAAATATGGACGCCAATGAAGATCGTAATTCTTCTAGTAAACAAACAACGAATAAAAAAAGTTTTTTTTGGATTTGAAAATTTCGCGGGAGGAAAAATTAAGTCGTTAAACTACTTTGTTAGATTTTACGAAACCTTCCATATCAAAATAATTTTTATTGACGATTTTATATTTATATAATTTGAGATCTTAATAAATATTAGAATAGAATAGAGCTTTATTTCATAAAATTAAAAAAAAAATAATATACGTGTATTTTTAAAGCCTCAATCAAAAATATTTTACATGTATTTATAGGAGAAATTATACCCCGACTTACGCATATTTGACTTACATGGTTGTCGCTCAGTCTCACCTATCGCGACGCAGTCAACACCAAAATCGCGCACTCTGTCTCTTTGTACCGGAGTAAATGAGAGCCCATTATCAGTATAACTGGGCGACTAGGTCTTATTATTAAGTAAATATTGAAATTAAAAAAAAGGGTAGATTATTTTTCGAATATGATTCGGTAGCGGTTTAGACATGAATATGATGTACTTCATGTTTTTAATTGCAGATCCATACGTCAAAAAATAAAGATATAGAACCGTTAATGATGATTTTAAGACTAATCTTCGCAATTATTTTCTATCGACCCAATTTTGTTCAATTATGTATTGGTTCTGGCCTCGGTCTTTGACATATAATGAATATTAACATATATCTTTTGTGATGCTATAACAAACAATTATTCTTAAAAAACTGCTTAAATAACATCAATTTCAACAAATTAGGTCTTATCAGCCTCTTAAATTCGGATTATTACTGTAATATATTTGTATAATCATAAAGTAATATCACTAATAATAATAATATAATATAGACTAATTACATAATTTTACTAATTTATACTTATAATAATACTACGTATATCACTAAGGAATATACAATGTGTAAAAATTCCTGTCCGATCCGCAAGAGGTAGGTCAATGACATTATCAAACAAAATTCGTTTTATTAAAATAAAAAAAGTAAATATTGTGTTTTGAAGTACCTCATTTCAATACTAAACTTAAGCAACTTCCCCTTAAATCAAGCAAATATTTTGAAAATGTATCTAACAATATCCATAAAAGCATGACCAAATAATGCCTTTGATGATCAGCCAGGGTTTTTTAAAAAATTGTATACATAATTAGTAAGGAATCAGGCGTAAAAATATACACCAGTAAGTGTAAGAAAAATGACAGTCAATATTATTTAAGAATAGTATTCTTTTTTATATGTATATTTTAATATATAATAGTGTTATGATTAGCTAACCCACGCAATTTCGCCTGCGAATAAATTAACATGTCGTCCATATAGATTTTCATAGAAAGTTTTAGCCCCGATTGTAGTCATTTAGGAGTGGATTTTTGAAAAAAAGTAGCCTATGCTTGATCCCGCATCTTCAATAATTTCTATGTCAAATTTCATCAAAATCGGTTCAGTGGTTTAGCCGTGAAAGAGTAACATTCAGATAGACTTTCATATGTATTATACATATCGACCGTGCCGTCGGTCGAGTGGTTATCGAAGCTAACCGACAGGGAGAAACATTTGTGTGATGAGCATAGATGTTTGTATTTCTGGATTTGGGTGTTTATAATGTATGTTAAAGTATTTATACACTTATTTCTTGGTATTAGTATCGTTGACTAACATACTAACAACACTCATAACACAAGTAAACAAATAGGTCAATTCGTATAATTTGTTCAGCTATATTTATTATTTATTACTAAAATATTAGTATAAATATAAACACATATTGAGATTAAGTTTTACATGTACAAAGCGCCGTACCATATTCAGTATTATAAACAAATGGATCCCAGTGGCATGGGAGAAAGGCAAATCGAGAAAGACCGTCCTCCCTTAGTTCATCTCTTTAAACAAACATGCCGGTTTAAGAAAGTTGACACCGCCTTCGGACAGCACTTGTCTCCGGCTATCCTACCTTCCGAACCGGAATACGAAAGTGACATTGACGCTGTTGTGGCAAGAATCAAAAGTAGTCAAAGTATATCATTATTACAAGTACACAACAAATGGAGTTTTTTGTAATAAAATTACAAACGAGCACACTGCTCTCTTGACGAAAAGTGAAATCATGGACTATAGACACCAAAGATGTTAATGATGCGTTGCTATCTTGTGGCGAGATAACAATGCTACATGTTTAAGTTTTCCGACTACATTACCTCCCAAACCGGAACACTTTAATTACAAGCATTGACGCTATTGCGGCAAGAACAAGGCGATGGTACATTATACCTGGGCGAAACGTTGCGGAACTCTACCACCTAGTAATCACGATGGTAGTAACACGTATAGCCAATTGGTCGCCTCTTACAACCTGATTGGCAGAAGCGGTTGGTCTATTCTTCAAAAGGGAGCCCGAACCAACATGGGGTACTGTTATGAGTACTTACCAGCTACTGGCCTTTCAGTGTCCTCGACAGCGATTTGTCCGTGAGCGATCTTAAGTTTGGTAATCATTTTCTCTACTTGTAAATATTCAACGCCATCTTTTGTTATTGGTTTCGCGGTGCCTTTTACCACGACAGTGATTCCAGCTATAATAAACAAACATTTTTAAATATTTAAATTTTATTAGTAAATAAACACAGACACACGCATGATAAGAAAGTATATTAAATACTCTATCACATATGGATCGTACAAAACTGATGTATAACTTATGTGGGCGGACTTAGATAGCAGATTATTCCAAGATTAAAGTACCATTATCTAATTGTTTACGTTTAGTGGTCAAAAGATCATGAGATCCCAGGTTCAGTCTTCAGGTCAGGCAAGTGTTATTTTGAAAAAAAAAAGAAAAATATTTTATTTGCAAGAATATGGGTGTTGCATTTTGTACAAATTAATGTATATTTATCAATAGTAATAGGACCTCGAGAGGAGATTTTAGGGTTGACTCGAGCGTGGCAGATTATTGTAAGAGGAGATAGCTCACATAAATTTTTGAGGCTCTCCACCAAATATAAGCCCTTCATATTGAGCCGGGTATCTAAGGCAGTAGAAAATACATTTGTTTCGTAATTAAGACATAATTTAGTTCATAATAAAAGAAAATTCATCCACTCTCGAGAATGTCAAGACAACTTTTTTTTCTGTGCAACTTTGTAACTCTCACTCCTTTACACTTCATAACACACATGAGATTTTCTAAATTTTAACTCGCAGTTAACTCACCATACCTTAATCTGACGCACTTCAGTGTTTTTAAATTTATTTTTTAGTTCCTCTACATGTAAAGTGGGGTTATTTTTTTTCACGTATACGTCTCTATTACTCGTTGGATAGGTTTTAAAAATATTGTAGTTTTGTGAAAACAACCTTTCGATTAAGAGTTTCGTTTGTAAGATATTAAGCTTTAAAGTTGTAATTTTTGATAGAGTCAAGTATCCCGCCTCTCTGCAGGCTAAACGGTTGGTTTTGGGGATGGGAAAAAATTCATGGTAGTGGTAAATATAATGAATATAAAAGAAATACTAACACAACTTAGAAGGCTTTACAAGTTTTAGAGTAAATCAACTTATAAAAAGTACTTGGAGGTTTTTATGGACGATGAGCCTGTGGCATGATGTATTGGTCATTGACGGTAAATAGATTACATGTTCATAGTGGAAAAAATTAAAAGGCCTCTTCTTAATCCAATTATTGTAATGGATAACTTCGGAATACTACATAGCACGTGGCCCGACACGCATTTACTAATATTTTTTACCTTAAAGTTAGTTATATATTCGGTAAGATTAGCCGGACCTTTTTTTGTCGCGATATCAACTCCTTAACTTATCCGCATTTAGTATATAATTTTTTTTGTGCTTGGAGAATAATAACTAGATAAAGTTGGAATTTAGGTTAAGTTAACGTAATGTAACGTTTAGTTCCCTTCTTAGCTGTCTGTGGTTAGAATTTATCTTGTCAATACAAGGAATTAAGTAAACCGTAATATGTTAATTTCACTGAATCATAAATCAATTTATATCAATTATTTTTATACATCGCACACCATTTTGAAACATATATAAAACATATTGAATCTTACTAAATTCACTCTTAAGCTTGCCCTTGCCGCTGATATCAAGTGTCAGAATGCGAGATCCGCGAGCATCGTAATCAGCTGTTATCATCAGTTTTGGGATTGTTATTTTCGCTTCAGCAACGTACTTGTCATTCAGGTTTAACCTAGAAAAACAAAAGAAAATAAATAGCAATACCCCCAGTGTTATTACGTATCTCACAATGCGCAATTATCGTAATTGTTTAATTATTGCAAGACACATAACAGCCTTGTATATTAGTGGCAGTCGTTATAGTTTATGTTTAGTGTTGTGACATCGCAAAAAGTGCATCAAGTGACCAGCAAGCGTTTGGCGACGTTTTTGATGCTTTTTTCGTTGCGTTTAAGAGTCATCGCTGATCGTTGGTGCGGCTACCATGCGAATAATTCGCACTAAATAATTATAATAATTATCATTACAAAATTATATAAATTATTTTTTTTATTTCTTTATTAAAAAAAACTCTAAAAACAATGTTCGAAATATAGATAAAATCATCTGTAACAATTTATTTGTCACTAGCTGACCCGACAAACGTTGTTCTGCCTTGTTAACTACTCTTATTTTTTTTCTGTATTTTCACACCTTTTATACCTTTCCTGGATTTCAACAATTAATTCAAAACCAAAATTAGACAAATCGGTTCAGCCGTTCTCGAGTTTAAGCGAGACTAACGAACAACAATTGATTTTTATACATATAGATTTTGTGTAACTGAAATCATGTTGGCGTTTAAAAATGAAAGCCGGCAGGTCTTAATGTATATCTATATATAATTTTAATTATTAAAATATTATATATATTTTTTTAAATAAAACAATAGTACTAACAAATTTTTTAGTTGTGGATAACGGTTAGACAGGCATAAAAATGATATAAAATTTATGTGGAGTATTGTGAGATTTTTTTTCTAAAAAGGGAGGCAAACACCTTAACCTTAGCCTAAACAACAAAATCTCTTAAGTTTGACAACTGCATTTAACCCTAAAGAAAACAATTTATACATGTATGTATATTATCATGTATGTCACATGAATATAGTGTATGTAATGTATATTTTTATTAATTTAAAGTATTTTTAATTAATTTTATTTGAAAATATTTAGTTTCTGCAGTTTTCCACAATGTATATTTTAACTGTGTCAAATTACATACTCCGCCTTTCGCGTAATTAAAAGGAGGTCCAAAAATTTTTCCTTCACGTATTAATATATTGATGATTTTAAGGTATTTTAGAGATTTAATCATTTCTTAGCAAAATTCCATAACTGTAAGAAAGATTATGAAGATAACAGCTAGCGATCGCCGAATATTTGAAACTAGATCTTATCTGTATATTACGAGTTGCAAAAACTTTGTACCCTATTTTCCAGCAATAACGCGAACGATGAACTATGAAATTAGGCACAATTAAAGTTAACATTGCGAAACAGTGCACAAACCTATTATTTTTAAATAATTTGTATTAGAAATACCTTAAATTAATAAAAATTAACATTTTCTTGTTTAGTCTACAGTGGAATTTCAACCAAAGAGCAATCGACAATTAACTTGCAACAGACAGACAACTTATAAGAAAACAATGACTCTTCTAAATTTTCCACAAAATTTAACTATAACATAATAGTATATGTACTAAATTTCATATGTGCCCTTTAGTGCACATAATTTTCGTAACCAAGGTACAAAATTGTTCGCTTCGCGTAATAATTTATATTCACATCAAAACTCATACATATGTATGTTTATAAAAGTAATATTTAGATTGTTATTGAAATTAATATATATTAGGTATATTTTTATAATTTACGGAGTCAAGGCATACTGCAATAAAAATGCAGTTTAATTTCGTAAGCGACCTTAACCCAGATGTTTCATATTGACTGAAATAGACATGTCATACAACATGTTAAACTTAAATCATTTTTAACGCAGTTAAACTGCACCAATCCAATTACCTCCCCTGTATCTCCGGAACCCTGCATCAGATCTTCAGTAAATTAAAATAGGACCACCACCCAAACAAAAAAATAATTTTCAAATTAATATAAACAATAAACAATTAATTGTTATTTGTGAACCGCAAATGACCAAGTTCTGGGGTAACAAACATAAAAAATCATACATTTAAATTGATAACCTCCTACTTTTGGGAAGTCGTTTGACAAAAGCAAAAGGTACACTAGGTGGTAGTAACTCGCATAGCCTTACCTATTCCTGCCACAATAACGTCACTGATTGTCACTGTCGTGGTCCGGTTTTTTGAGTGTAAGGTAGCCGGTAAACGTATGCATGTGGCATTATACCTCGCCACATGGTAGCAACGCACCATTAACTTCTTTGGTGTCTATAGGCGATGGTTGATTATTTCTATCAGGAGACCCATCTGCTTGTTTGCTATCTTATAAATCCATTAGATTTTGCTTCAATATTTTATTTTGCGGACACGATTATTTAGTTGCGAAAGGAGAGCGAATGTTCAGAATTAAAAATAAAAGCGTACGATATTTTTTTTCAAGTCAATAAGAACTTATACAGGAATAATATGATATCAATGTTGTCGTTGATACAATGTAATTTGAAAAAATAAACCGTCATCAGATATTAACTATATTTTTATCTCAAACATTACTGAACCGCTTTTAGTGAAACTTAGACTGTTCCTTAAGTTGGAATATACCTGATTTGAATCAAAAAGAATCATTCCTATATTGCTTTTAGTTCCCAATAAATTCGTGGACAAACTAAAAAATATACAAATATTCATACATATTCGTATGACATTTAGTACACGTGCGTGGACGCCTATTATGTTTATCCAAATATTAACCAATTCTAACAATATTACATACATACATACATGTCGAACTGATCATTTATCTGAATACATGTTATTTATAAGACTTCGTTATCTATTTTGTATATTTTCATATTTTTAAGAAAAATATATCTACCTCAATATTTGAAGAATTCTTTGCCTTATGCTTAAACAAGTTTCGCTGTATTTTATGGTTTAAGCACAACCTAGTTTGGAAGTTATATAACCTAATGCTTGGAAAGAGTATTACAGGTTAATTACAACATATATACCCATTCGAGGTATAATCACATGCAGCAATTCAATGCAATTTATTTTATTACAAAATTCTACGTAATATAGAGTTTGATGACGTGAATATTATATTACCTTCTACATAGAAGGTAATATACTATTGTTTCAAGTTTTTAAAGCTGGTATATGTTCGTATTTATAAACGATATATAAACGAGTAAGTTTCCAAAAACCATCGCTTATGTGGATGGCTATTTTATTATTCTTTCAAGCAAAAATGACCGATTAGATTTTAATAAAACTTTTCAATACTATAACTTATTCTTAAATAAGACATTTGAAAGGGAGGTAGTTGTTGAGTATAAAACGATAACTAAGAATAGATTTGCGTTCTCTAAGGGCTTTCTGATAAAAATCCACAAACTGGTTGAGCCTTCAGGCCATCCCTGAAGCTACCCTCTTAATTGAGGTATTGCATAAGTAAGTAATTAATTAATAAGTGAAAATATACCTAAATATAGATTATTGATCTTTTTGAGCTCATTAAGTACCTATGGTAAATGTTTTTTAGGAGAAGAGCTGGTCAGATTGTTAAACCAGTCGGTATTTTAGTCTGACAATTATTTAAAAATCTTAAGTAAGTTTATTGAAAACTAAATATGTTTCAGCTATAAAATACAAATTCGAAAGTCTATCTGTCTGACTATCTGTCTGTTATGCTTTCTCAGTAAAGCCACTAAACCGATTTTGATCATGTCATAAAGATATACTTCTAAGCAAATTTAAAAAATGAATAAAAAAGACAAAACGACAAAAAATTTGGAGTTTATTGTTCCCAAACTTATCTCTTCTTAATGTAATTTCATACGTTAAAATAGATTTATT
This sequence comes from Apodemia mormo, assembly GCA_036924255.1. Lineage (NCBI taxonomy): Eukaryota > Metazoa > Arthropoda > Insecta > Lepidoptera > Riodinidae > Apodemia > Apodemia mormo. Next base: position 39,498,035 of record JAUPFN010000001.1, on the reverse strand, counting down.
ACATTTAGCTCTCTTGATAGAAAGAGGCAACCATCGCCTATAGACACCAAAGATGTTAATAATAATAATAATATCGCTGAACAAATTAAATCGATTTAACCCCAAAGTAAGCAAATTATTAGCTTTTTTTAAGGCAATTGGCCCACCTCTCGTTCCCACCACTGTAACTTCTGTAAACCAGAATCAACAGTGGCAACCGTCCTGATAACCTCTGAGTTGCGAGCTCAGGGTGCCCTGGGGAAAAGCTAAGCTGTCTTGAGACCCGCAACGAAATTAATCAGAAGTATATAGGAGGAGTAGGAAAATACATCCTGTCTCCCTCGCTTTTTAGCAGGAGACAGCAAAATATTAAAAGCATAAAAATGCTACGAAATGAGACTTTTACAATCAGGTTAAGCCTGATTGCTATTGCACCACGGAAGTTTGAAAATTAGGGACCTACCAAAATGGCCTACTTAATTTTGCTTCCAGTAGTAAGTATGACAAAATCGCTTGAAAGCACGGAAGTTTCCACGTGTTCCCACAAATTATTAGCTTATGTTATGGGTGTTAGTCAACAATATTGATAAATAGAAATACATATATAAATACTGTTACCTACACAGGTACATAATATAAAACACCCAAGCCCAGAAATACAAACATCTATGTTAATCACATAAATTTTTGTGCCTGCCGGAAATCGAACCCGGGCCCCATCGATTCGTAGCTAGGTTCGCTAACCACTCGGCCAACGGGGCGGTAAAGTTGATTATGCGTTACTATCCGTATGGCGGGATGATAATGCCACATACTTATGTTTATCAGCTATTTTACCCTCCAAACTGAAACACGATAGTGACAATATAGGCGTAGTACCAGACCCGGCCAAGACGTTGCGAAACTGTATTGTTTAAATTACACTTTTTTATATTACATAGCAAACAGACACAGGCTTTCCTTATGGAAATCATCGCCTTTAGACACCTAAGATGTTAATGGTGCATTGCTATCCGTAGTTATTGAAGCAGGAATAGGTATGACGGTAGTTAAAATACCCGACTGAGACGTTGCTTAGCTCTAACGCCTAGTAGTCACGATGGTAGTGACACGTATAGCCAATCGATCACCTTTTACGACCTGCCTGGCAGAGCGGCAGTTGGTGTTTTCTTCAAAGGAGCCCGGAACAACACAGATGAAAAATTTTATGATAACTAGAGCCTGCAAGTTTATGTACTCAAACGAGTAAAGAGAAATACATCACCAGACTGCAATTTAAATTGATCTACAAGAATATCTAATGATACCCCCGAAATAGACGTGGGCGTTTTCGTATTTAGTTGCTAACGGATATATAACCGATATTTAGTTTTCATATCGATATCGAAAACCGTTTTCAGATATCTATATCAATAATACGATTTACATAAGTAACTGTGAAACAAACGAAACGCAAACTAACGACAAACGCAAACTCACACTTATACCGTTAATACATTGATATAGGTACAGAGACAAAGCGAATAAAAATTGTGTCATATCGCTCGTGATGTATCCTGCGTTTTGTTCGTTATTCGTACTCCGTTCTCGTGTTGTTGCGTTGCGCTTTGGATAAACCATAAGTTGTTGAAGTTTTTGTGAAAACGGTTATGTATATTTAGATATCAATATGGTATGATAATAAACACATATCTAATATAAGTTACGCATTGATATATCGAACCCATGCCTACCCCGAAATAATCTAAATAACACGTTAGTAAGATTCGCTAATTAAGTAAACCACGGGATTTAATAATCTGAGTCGAATAAGCTAATCTAGACCACAAAGTTATTCAATTTTTTAAATATTTTTTACCTTGCTGAAATTAAAAAAAAAGTTTTTTCCGCTAGTAGATGCAACTACTATAAAACACAATCTTTCATATAAACTTTTTCCCCCTGAGAGGTTGATTTATAAAGGAGCATATATTTAACCCCCGGTCTTCAACTATGTCTTTGCTAAATTTTATTAAAGTTGATTGAGTAATTTAGTGGTAAAAAACAGACAAGCAGGCTTTCGCATTTCTAAGTATACGTAAATATTTCTATGAAATAGGTACATGTTTTTTATGTTACATAATATATTCATCATTATAAAGTCAGTTTACCAACACAGCATATAATAATTAATTTATATATTTAGGCCGCGTTAAACAAGGGCATCTTAGGTCACCAGAAGTACTTTTTAAAAGTAATAGTAGGTACGATTGCACTACCGATTATATTACAGGTGGTATTAGAGCGGAACTCATCGTGTAATTCATTGTGTAAGTGATTTACTAATTTTTATAACAGATTATACCATAATATAACAAGATAAAATCATACTATCACAACATAAACACACTACCTACAAAGTTTATAAAATACTACATAATATAAATCGACATACACATATATTGGTGTTAATACATAATTGTGTAGATATTAGTGTTTGTTATGTCTATGTATTATTGTGTAGTATTTATTTATCTCTCTTTTACATCATAATATGATAGCAAACAATCAGATGATTCTCCTAATGGAAAGAGACAATCATCGCCTATATACACCTAAGACTGGCCCTTGCGGTCTTAACACATAAGGCACTTTCTCACATAGTACTTTTGCGTGGATATTGTTGATGATGCTAGCGAAAATATTTCTTTGTTTATAATTTTTTTATGATATAAACAAGAACATGGGTCTCCTGGTGGAAAGAGTGCCAGCCTATAGATACCAAAGGTGTTAATGGTGCTTTGCTATCCAAGTGGCGAGGACTCAATACCATTTTCATATGTTTACCAGCCACCTTACCTCGAAACCAAAACACGACAGTGACAAGCACTGACGCTATTGCGGCAGGAATAGGTAAGGCCCGGTACCAGACCCGGGCGAGACAATGCAAAACTCTACCATCTAGTACCACATAATATGAATTTTATAATTATCTTATATAAAGAACTTCATTTTAATATATTTCTTAAATTTGTTTAGTGCATATTTAATCCACTTTGCACTAATGCAATGAAATTATAAACATATTTTGTTAGATATTGATGTATTCAAATTGTAGTGGTGGAAATAAATATATTTTTCATTTTCATATCATTCAATAGCCTCAAAAAGTAATTCATTTATTTTTTCAAATTTCTGTTCAACTGGATATATTTCTGTTTTTTCAAGAGATTTATCAAAAAAGATTCACGATCCGGTTGCATTTTTTCATTTGTTGAACTCTTTTTTTTTTGTTTGCTCCGATAATTCCCGTTTGGTCACATATAAAATTAATGTATAATTTTATCCACGGTTCCAGTGATGTAGGAGATTTGAAGACAGTTGTTCCAATTTCATTGCGTTTTAATTATAATTAAAACATAATAAAATGGATTTTGCAGTTTTATTTCGTTTTATTTACTTATAATTAAAACACAATAAAATTGGAACAACCATCGTTTATAGCAACAAATATTTATTTTTTTCCTTATGATTACTGTGTTAGTTTGTTGTGTTTATTTATATGCTTTACGTTTTGTTTTTATTTATTGTATAATGTTTAGTGGTGCTTGAGGCTTAGTAAATATAATTACTTATCAATTGACTTCCCAAAAGAAAGAGGTTATCAATTCAGCTGTATGTTTATAACTCTCCTTTACGTATATGGGATAAGTGAGTTAATGATTTTGCCCCGATTGTCGAAACATCGAGTTTTCACCAGATTTGCATTTTACTCCACGTTTTAAGGTCTTAAGAACCTTTTCGGACTATTTTTATGATGACGTTAACATGTCTATATGTATATATGTATGTGTGTGGGTGTGTGTGTATGTGTGTGGGTGTGTGCGTGTGTGTGTGGGTGTGTGGGTGTGTGGGTATGGGCGTATGTAATGTAAACATCTCATCGGTTTTAAACGGCTTGACTGATCGAAACGCGGTTAATGATATTCGATTGGATTTCGCTCAACTTAGTCTTCATGAAAATTTGAACTAAGTCGGCTTAGGAGATTTTATAAGAAATTTTTAAAAAATCGTAAATAAAATTTTGGCGAAACAATATTTAATATAACTTCCAGATTAATGTACCGATCGAGTACAACATTTAATCAGAACTTTTTCTAAAAAAAACTACGTCTAATGCATCAAAATCAGTTTATCCTTTCGTGCGTAATCGTTGACGAACATTTTGAAAAAAGTGTTTTTCGACATAGCTTGGAAGTTTTTCAACTAGTATTTTTTTATATTTTACGATATTTTAGTACGTCAAGGGCCGTTAAAAACTACGTCGAAAGCCGTTTCAAAAATCAAAATTGAATCTAATTTTCAAAAGTCACAGCTTTTCAAATATTAAAATTACTATATATATATATATATATAAATATATATGTATATATATATATATATATATATATATATATATATATATATATATATATATATATATATATATATATATATATATGAAATAACTTTCAGGCTAATGCAGCGATTGACTTAAAAATCTAAGGAGAAAATCCTTAAAACTGTGCCAAATATTGTTAATTAGATTAAAACCGGTCAATTTCATTTGGAATATATCAATGACGAAAATTTAAAAAAAAATGTTTTTTTAATATTGCTTCGAAATTTTTCAACTTATCGATTATGGAATTAAAGCAATTATTTTAGATCTCAAAAATTAAGTTAAATGCCATTTGAAAGATCAAAATCGATCATCGTTTCCAAAATATACAGCTTTTCAAAAATTATTATACTTACTGCCATTTTTAACTATTTTGATATTTTAACCGAAAAAAATCTATGCTTATAGTTTTTACTCCATCGAGCTTAAAATACCTTAAATTAATGGGAAGTTTCAGGGATGGCCTTCAAGGTTAACCGTTTACATTTTTTTCATGTTTGTTACCTCAAAATTCGGCGATTCACGAACTGTTTTTTTTTTTGTTTAAGAGGGTATCATTTTAATCCCCGTGTGGTATCATTTTAATTTGGTGAAGATCTGATTCAGGGTTCCGGTGATACAGGAAATGGGGAGTCGGTAGCTGCAGTTGTACCTCGTTAAAAATATTTTCAAATATACTTACTTAAATTTCTCAATTTTGAATTTAAATTTAAATGGGGAGTCGGTAGCTGCAATTGTACTTCGTTAAAAGTATTTTCAAATATACTTACTTAAATTTCTCAATTTTGAATTTAAATTTAAATGGGGAGTCGGTAGCTGCAGTTGTGCTTCGTTAAAATATTTTCAAATATACTTACTTAAATTTCTCAATTTTGAATTTAGATCCACCAATCGCTTTCATATTCTTAACAGTGGCCTTTAACCTTAGATTTGTTGCTGTTCTGTCCAGTTTCAATGTTGGTACGCTAAAAGGCTCTAAAACTGGTAAATTGATTTCTGGTATTCCATTTAATATTTTAGGTCTTAGTTCTTCCACTGCTTTAAGAATGCACTTGTCGATTTCTGGATCGTTTTTTTTACATTGTGGGAAATAGTCCGCTAGAATTGAAATAAATGACAATATTAATAATAAAATTGGAAATAATCCGCTAGAAGTGAAATTAATGAAAATATGAGTAAATAAAATTTACCAGCTAATATATTACAGAAGTCTAGAGTTGCAGGACTAATGGGCGGAATGATTACATGAGCCTCTCGCTTCTTCTCTTTAATAAAAATGTCTACATTGTAAGCACTGTTCTGGTAGTTGCAATCACAACTCCAAAACGCGAATATGTTTAAGTTTTGTCAGTTTTTAAAAAGTTATTTATTCATCATAGCGCGGCGCCTTCTAGAGATAAGGCATTCACATAGATGTCTTAGAGCTAAAATATCGTAGAATACCAAAAAAAACTTGAAAAATTTCGAAGTTATGTCAAAAAACGCTTTTTCAAAAATTTTCGTCAACGATTACTTCCAAACGGGTAAACAGATTTTGATTATTTTTTTTTATATCATAAGATAGCAAACAAGCAGATGGGTCTCCTGATGGAAAGAGTCAACCATCGCCTATAGACACCAAAGATGTTAATGGTGCGTTGCTATCTTGTGGCGAGGTCTAATGCCACATGCACAAGCTTACCGGCTACCTTACCCTCCAAACCGGAACACGACAGCGACAAGCACTGACGCTATTGCGGCAGGAATAGGTAAGGCGGTGGTACCAGACCCGGGCGAGACAATGCAGAACTCTACCACCTAGTAGCCACGATGGTAGTGACTCGATAGCCAATCGGTCGCCTTTTACGACCTGCCTGGCAGAACGGCAGTTGGCTTATTCTACAAAGGAGGCCGGGACCAACACGGCGAAAAGATTTTAATGCAATTTATACACTAGACGTGGTTTTTTGAGGAATAGAGCTGATTAGTTTTTTTTAACTCAATCGGTACATTAATTTGGAAGTAATATTAAAAAAATACTACAACAACACATCTTCACATCTTCACGCCAAATCCTTTACGAGGTAGGCAGAGAGAATTGAGTGCCATATGTTACGGTCCAGACAGACTTGCCTTGCTTCCTGCACTTTGCACTGCACATAACTCTCTTCATACAAACTCTTGACACCACCTTCGGACAGCACTCGACGATTTGATCATGGTACGTCAGAAAATACTGTTTCGGCAATTATTTTTTTTGAGGTTTTTTCAAAATTTCTAAAAATCTCAACCGAATTAGTCCAAATTTTCAGGAAATCTATCAAAAGTTATGAGATGTTTGCATACACACACCTACAGATATACTAATGTCACCGGGAAAATAGTCGGAAAAGGTTGATTATCGAAAATCTCGGCAAAATCAGTAACTTCCTTATCTACATACGTAGCGGGAACTTAAACAAGTTGTTTTTCGTTTGTTATATTAAAAATTATGCATTTATAAAAAAAAATGTTGTTGTTACATAAATTGGTTGGTGTTTGTTGCTTTGATAATATTGTCAAAGAAGAAACTTTATATTAGGTTATTAAATACTTAAATATACTTACGAGTCACTTTTCCATACACTGATACTACACATAATACTAACACAATATATAATTTCATTTTTACTATTAAAAAAGTTTAAAGTAATCTTTAATATAATGCACTTAGTTCCCAACCGAATGTCTATTGGTGAATGTACGCTTGCGCCAAAATACCCAATATTTGTACGGAAGGAGTGGCGCGAACGCATTGAGCTCTTGGGCAATTGGAAGAAAATAAATGTTAAGCTTGTTTTTGGAATTTTTTTATAACACAACAAACAATCCTTGCATATTACTATATTGACTCTCCGACTTCTTAATACTTACTCAATATATTAAGAAGTACAGTCATATTAGAATTTTTTTTTATATCATAAGATAGCAAACAAGCAGATGGGTCTCCTGATGGAAAGAGTCAACCATCGCCTATAGACACCAAAGATGTTAATGGTGCGTTGATATTTTGTGGCGAGGTCTAATGCCACATGCATAAGTTTACCGGCTACCTTACCCTCCAAACCGGGTATCACATGTACGTACTTTTTTCTAAAATCAATTACCAGCAGACAGACCAATAGTTCTCTTGATTGAATGCCGTCATGCCTATAGACATCAAAGATTATACTTGCCGCAATAGCTTCAATGCTTGTCTTTGTCGTGTTCCGGTTTGGAGGGTAAGGTAGCTGGTAAACATACATGTGGCATTGCAAGTCAAAAAAATATGTAAATGGCGTTTTGCCTTTCGCGTTTTTTTATATCATAAGATAACAAACAAGCAGATGGATCTCCTGATGTAGAGAGTTAACTATCACCTATAGACAACAAAGGTGTTAATGGCGTGTTGCTATCTTTTGGCGAGGTCTAACGCCACATGCACAATTTTATCGGCTACCTAACTCTTCAAACCGGAATACGACAGTAACAATCACTATTGCTATTGCGGCAGGAATAGGTACGGCGGTGGTGCCAGACCCGGGCGAGCCGATGCAGAACTCTACCGCCTAGAAGTCACTATGGTAGTGACTCGCATAGCCAATCGGTAGCCTTTAACGACTGCCTGACAGAACAGCAGTTGGCCTATTTTACAAACAGACCAATACGGAGGAAAAAATCTTAATACCTTTATCCATCCCGGGAATTGAATCCGAGACCTATAAGCTAAAAGCCTAAAAGACTTAAAATTTTTTATATCGTAAGATAGCAAAAAAAAGATGGCTCTCCTGATGGAAAAAAACATCGCCTATATACATCAAAGATGTTAATGGTACAACGCTATCCGTGTGGCGGGATGGCAATGCCATGGGCATTACCATACATGTACCGATTACTTTGCCCTCTAAAACCGGAACACGACAATGGCAAGCATAGACGCTATTACGGCAGGAATAGGTAAGGTGATGGTACCATACACCTGATTTCGGATACCGATTGAAACCGAGATCTTTAGCCTAAAATGCCAACTACTTGACCAAGAGGCGTTTAATAATCAATATTATGACTTAAGAAGACTAATTGTGGGAAAAACCAATTTCAGAGCTAGGAGATATTTTTAAGCAATTATATTGGTGTCAGAAATATTAAGCAACAAGAACGTGATAAACGAGATCAGTTTGATTAACAAATAAATAAGTATTTTAACTTCCCACTACGTATTTTATACGATACAAGGAAGTTACTGATTTCGCCCCGAATTTCAAAATTGTATTATGGGTGTTAGTCAACGATACTAACATACATATATAAATACTGTTACATACATAATATTAAACAGCCAAACCCAGAAATACGCAGGTCACACTATGAGTTTTGCGTAACTTAAAAAAACAACATATTATGTTTATTGCTTTTCAAAATAATCTCCTTAACATTTTAAACATTTTTTCATGCGTACGAACCATTTTTTAAAACAGGAGGACCACAGATCTGAAGGCATGTTTTCTACGTGCTGTTCGAACGCTATCTGCACTGCCTCCTCGGAGTTGGTAAAAGTAAAACCTCTCATCAAATCTTTGATTTTGGGGAAAATACAGAAACCACAGGGTGCTAGTCGGGGCTATGCGCAGGGTGAGTGATGAGATGTACTTTTTCGGAAGCTAAAAATGACTTTGTTTTGTTGGCCGTGTGTGAAGAAGCGTTATAATAAGCGGTGTAGGAGAATGCGGCTTTTGGGTCGTTTTTTGCGAACTTTTTCTAACAACCTGGGTAAACAAATGATAGAATACCACTCGGCATTAACCCTCTTTTGATCTTCAAGTGAAATTGTACAGATGGGACCCGTAGCTGAGAAAAAAAACGCGATCATTTTTTTACCAACGTTTCTCGCCTGTCTCACTTTTGTTGGCCTGTTCTCATTTTCAAACACCTATTCACAAGATTGCTGTTTTTTTTCGGGTTCAAAACAATAAATCCACGTTTCTTCTCCTGTGAGCACCATTCCTCGCGAGCCCGCTTCAGCTCCGCTGTCAGTTCATGAGGGATCCAACGACAACAAAGTTTCCGAACTTTCAATTCTTCGTGTAAAATTTTCTGAATTTGGCTCATACCAATCCCCAATAGTCCTCATAGGTAATCCGGGGGTTTTCTTCAATTAACCGCTTAACAGTAGCCACATTATTTTCGTTGACGGCAGTTGAAGGCCGCCCTTCACGAAATTCATCATGTAAAGAAACTCGACCTCTCTCAAATTCAGCAAACCATCGCCTCACGGTACTCAAACAAGGTGCTTATCCCTCAAAATCACTTTGAAGACGAGCGGCACAGTCTTGCGGAGAAAAAGAACTTTTATAATCATAAAAAATCATTCCTCTAAAATCTTTTCGACTTAATTCCATTTTCGTTGCGTACGTAGAACTTTGATGTGTGATAAAAAAACAATTGACAAATCATTTCCCGTCAATTGTTTTTTTTTATTACTAAGAAAGATGCAACGTTTTAAAAAAATAAACATTCGAAATTCAAATAGTTCCGCTTAGCTAGAAGTGCAAAACTTTTAGTGTACCCCATGTACAAACATCTATGCTCATCACACAATTGCTTGTCCCTGTCAGGGATCGAACCCGTGCCCCGTCGATTGCGTAGTCAGGGTCACTAACCACTCGACCAACCGGGCGGGCAATAGCGTCAATGCTTGTCACTGTCGTGTTCTGGTTTGGAGGGTAAAATGGTCGGTAAACTTGTGCATGTGGCATTAGACCTCGCCACAAAGACAGCAACGCACTGTTACCATTTTTTGTATCTATAGGCGATGATTGTGTCTTTCCATTAGGAGAGCCATTTGCTTGTTTAATATTTTATGATATAAAAAATAGGTTTATAATTTGAGGTATTTTAAGCTCAAAGAAGCAATAAACTATACCTAAGCATAGATTTTTGAGCTCAAAAGGTTTAAAAATCTTAAGTTAGTAAAAATTACAGTATTTCAATATTTCAAAAGCTGTATATTTAAATATTTTTAAAATGATATTGTTTTATTAGCTACAAAATTGATAGATTGAAAAGTTTAAAGAAATATATTAAATATTAATACAACACTGTTAGCATCAAACAACTTTAATTTTGAAACAATGTCAACATGATTGACGGACGGTAATTTTATTTTGCAATTTCAAATTCACTCATGAAGTATTCAATAAACTTATTTATTTATTTATTCATTTAATACTTTATTGTACACTTATTGAAGAATACACACTTAAAAGGATAACAAAATTGCACAAAAGGTGAGCTTATCTCTACTGGCGGAGATTTCTTCCAGCTAACGCGAAATGTGGAGTATGGATTAATAAATGGGAAGGCATAGTGCACAACAAATAAAATAATACATAGATGTGTTTGCACACATACACATACACTAAACATATTTATACATGAAACACATACGTAATATTAAAGGAAATCACACAATACAACTTAGCAGTAAAACTATTAAAATCAAGAAAGTGTCAGATAATACTCTTTTAGACGTTTTTTAAAAACTGGCAGTGAAGGGCTAGAGCGTATGCTTGGAGGAAGCGAATTCCATAGCTTAGCTGCATACACCGTAAAAAACCGTGAATGAAAAGGTCTGGGAGTGAGATACAGGAAATTTAAGAATGGTACTAAGGCTGGAACGACATGGAGAATCGGATGAATGTAAAAAGGCAAAACGATCACGAAGATAGTTAGGCGCAGCTGGATTGTATAGAATTTTAAAAAGAAAACAAAGAATATGACTATTCCTGCGAAGACGGATAGGTAACCACTTGAGTTGGGCTCTGAAAGCTGAAATATGATCAAATTTTCGAAGACCGAAGATAAACCGGATACATGAATTGTGGAGCCTCTCAAGTTTATTCAAAAGCACTTCAGTAGCATCGAGGAAACACGTATCTGCGTAGTCTAGTATAGGAAGGATAAGGGCCTGCACTAGTGAAATTTTAGTTTTTATAGCTAGTAAATTTTTAACAAATTTAGAGAGTGGAAAATATAATGCTATAAGTAAAAAATTTTTTTACTTATAGCATTTATGTGACTGTCCCATGATAAATCCGAGCTAAACATGACTCCTAAATTTGTAACTTTGGAGGACAGAGGTTATTATTTAGTGCGAATTATTTCTTTTTCTAATATTTTATAATATGTACCTAAAAATGTGTACACAAACCCTCAGTGGGTGAGTCCGACTCGCCCTTGTCCAGTTTTTTATAGATAAGACAAATGTTACTAATATAATATGTACTGGAATGATTTAGTAATGTATGATAAAACCGAGGATAAAACTTACACTGTAAAATATTAAGGTTATTTAGATAAAATCAAATGTCAGTAATATTTATTTGGTAAATATTTTTACCCTAATTACTTAAATAATATTTCGTAATATTTTAATTAATCGTATTTATGTTTTAATATTATAATTTGAGCAGCCCGTGGTTAAACAGCTACCTAATTTGAATAAGGCTGGTGTTCCATTTGCGGCAGGAACAGGTATTTTGTGTTATGAGCACAAATGTTTTGATTTCTGGGTTTGGATGTTTATCAAATATATATCAGTATTTATAAATGTATTAATATCGTTGATTAACATCCATATCACAAGCAAATAATTTGCTTACTTAAGAATTAGAGTCTTGTAATTTTTTGCACTACATTCATGTCTCGCGACAGTACGAATTCAGCTGAATTTATATTTCATTGGCGTTCGAGTTGTGCAGTTTCTAATAAAGTGTATTGTATACAAACGAAATACAGGCCAAGTTTGGGAACCTCTGTTATATATTTACAGTAAATCAATATTGTTATTTATATATAATACAAATAGTTATAAGTCAAACAACTTACTTCTACCAAATGTAAACCATATCCAAAATTTATCGAAATTTAAGTGATTTATTGTGTACTTTTAAAATCTGAATATTATGAAAGAAATTATTTAAATAAAAATAAGTCAGACTTATTTCATTCAAAAATTAAAAAAAACTTACTGATTTTGAAACTTTCATTGCTACCAGTACACATAACTGCTACATTTAAAAAAAACTTATTGATAATCCTGGGCAATCTTCAATAAGGATTTGCTCAGTATGCTATTGTAAAATCGTGTTCCTGCTTAACTAGTAAAATCATAATGAAACCTAAGCATGTATCTGTTCTATTCTCTCAAACTACCATGCAAAGGAGCAGGTATAATGACAATTATTTTTTGTTTGAAAACAAACCAAAAAAAGTATACCTTCACGCCCGCAACACCGAAGAGGAAGGCAGATGTACAACAAGTGCACCCACGAGTAGCCGAAGATACTTGGTCCCACAATGTGATAGGTGGCAAGCCTATCGCCAACAGGGCACTTACCCAATCCCGAGCAATGTTTATTTTATTAAAAAACTGAAAAAACACATTTTTGATTTTCCCGATCCGGGAATTGAACTCATGTGGTTAGCACCGACACCGAAAAACTAGACCACAGAAGAGAGCAGATATAAACAAACTCCTTTACTCTATTACCAAGAATTTACATATTTAGTTGAAATCTGAACCTACTAACACCAAATTATATGCACGCATTACAAAATGGATTATTTTATTTCGGCTGGATCACAAATATTGCTTTACGTAAAAGATATAGTGACTATACTTTTCGAATACTAGGACAAATACTTATTATTTTGTGTTATAGCACTCACTCCGTGCTTGGTAAAACTTGAAAAACTTTAAAAACAACAAATAAAAATATCGACACGCAGGGGTTGAATCTGCGACCGTCCCCCTAAAGCCGGGACGCCCTACCATTGAGCTGGTGTCGACAGGCTCGCCATGGTGAAATTCTTCTTTGCTATATGATCGATTACGTCGATTGTACTGATCGCTAGATTTACATATGTATAACTACGTATAACAATCGACGTAATCGATCATTATTACATTTGTCGATATTTTTCTTTGTTGTTTTTCAAATATTTACTAATCAAATTCTGAAAGCTATTACAAAATTTATGTGCATTTCTGTATTGTTACAGCTTCAACAATACTAATAACAAAGTTTAATTTAAGTTTTGTATTCAGGTTGTATATATTTTCCTACAATAAATTTGTGTATAGTTTGGGCAGAGATAATTGACTTAAAGTAATAACAAACACCAATACACAATCATTCACATAAAAGCTTATTTTTAATATTGGTTAAACAGGTTGCGGATTGCAATTTTATCCCACAACGGGAACGATGATGTCAAAATTTACATAAACATAACATTTGAACCGCCATTTATAACTTTGGATAAAATATAGCATCGTCAATTTTTGTTACGATTTTATAAACGATCTTAAAAGGTTTTCATTGAGTGGTGACAATAAAAACAAAACGATGGTCACCCTATCAATAATTTGATACAAAATTATTATAAATGTGATATTACAACTACCTAATCGCGGCAAATTTATCTTAAAAAGGTAACGATGGTGTCAACGTATAAATATAAAAAACTGATTTATTTGTTTCTTTTTTTATTTATTTGAGCCACCCTTTTGTAACATTGGAATCACCCTTATTGTTACATTCAGATTTTTTGAGCCGATTTTATTAAATAAAATATAATTGCAAAGCAATTTTCATCATCAAGTAGTAACGATAAAAACAAAACGATGGTTACCCTAACAAAAGTTAGACTGTTGGTAAATTATTATATAAGAGATATAACCAATCTGCAACGATATTATCTCACAACGGTAACGATGGTGTCAACGCATGAATAAACATACGACTCATTTGAGCCGCCATTTGCAACACTGCATTAATAAGGGTCACAACGAGATTTTTTCCGATTTTTTAAAATCCGAAAAAAATATAACAGGATTTTCAACAGGTGGTGATGATAAAAAAGCTATGGTTTGATATATCTAAATTTAAACAGTTGGCTTACCTCGAGTTGGCCTGGGCTCCTTTGAAGAATAGCCTTTCTGTCAGGCAGGTCGTAAAAAGCGACCGATTGGCTATGCGCATGGGCGTACTCAGGTTCTGTACAAGGGGGCAGGGAGGCAAAGCAGTTAATAGTGACCGACCTAAACTGGATTTTCAGCCCAAATTTAGTTCCTGCTCCAGGAACATTTTTTAAGAAACTTTAGCTCCTGCTCCAGGAACATTTTTTTTATAATATAAGATAACAAACAAGCAGATGGGTCTCCTGATGGAAAGAGTCAACCATCGCCTATAGACACCAAAGGTGTTAATGGTGTGTTGTTATCTTGTGGCGAAGTCTAATGCCACATGCATAAGTTTACCGGCTACCTTACCCTCCTAACTGGAAAACGACAATGACAAGCACTGACGCTATTGCGGCAGGAATAGATAAGGCGGTGGTACCTGACCCGGGCGAGATAATGCAGAACTCTACCACCTAGTAGCCACGATGTTAGTGACTCGTATAGCCAATCGGTCGCCTTTTACGACCTGCCTTCCAGAGCGGCAGTTGGCCTATTCTTCAAAGGAGTCCGGGACCAACACGGGGAAATTTCAAGATTCCCCCTTCTCGATATCGCGATTCAGGATTATATTTATAAATTTCATTTTCTCTATTTTTTATTATTTTTTTTCGTACCGTTTGTAGATTACACCTACACATATATATATATATATATATATATATATATATATATATATATATATATATATATATATATATATATATATAAGTAGGTGTATATATATATATATACATATATATATATACACCTACTTTGCCGCCCCTAGAATTGTAACGCCCTAAACCTGGACCTCGCGGATTTATGGTAAGTCCGCCATCGTTGAAAATTAAGGTATCGGTCTACGACTCAAGTTATGCACCTGGGCTTTTTTTTGTATTTCTCGATTTGTTGATTACAGCTATGAAATATGTGAGCCAACTAAGAATAGGATGTTGTTACCAACTTCACATACCAAGTGATAAATTAATAATGTCAGAAAAAATCTGTAAGGACCTTGCAAGCAATCCCTGAAATTTTCCGCTAAATTGAGATATTTTAAGTTTAAAGAAGCAAAACTATATCAAAGCATAGATTTTTGAGTTCGAAGAAAAATTTGAAGTTTGTAAAAATGAAAGTATTTTAATTTTCGCAAATATGTACATTTTCAAAATGATTATCAATTTTGATCCTTCGAGTGGTATTCAATGCAATTTCTGAGCTCTAAATTGTTTTATTACAGCTACAAAGTAAAGCGTAATTTCAATATTTGAAAGCTGTACCTTTTGAACATTTATATCGATTTGCATTATTAAAACGGCATTTTACGTAGTTTAATAAGTAGGTACTAAAATATTGTAGAGAATCAAAAATTAATTAGAAAAAAATTTCGAAGTTACATCAAAAAAATTTCGCCAACGATAACTCCCGAACGGATAAACCGATTTTGATGCAATTTACGGCCTTGGACGCAGGTTTTTAAAAAATATATCGAATTATAATATACACTGAACTGGTACATAAATCTAAAAGTTTTTTAAAATATACAATGTTCAGCCGACATTTTTTGTGTTTTTTCAAAATTTCTCAAAATCTCATGGGCCCAATCGGTCTAGATATTTAAGTTAAAAGAATCAATTGAATACCATCAAACGCGTTTTGATCAGTCAAGCCATTCAAAAGTTATGAGATGTATACATACACAAATACACACACACATACATACATACAGATATACTGACGTCATCGTGAAAATAGTCGAAAAATTCCTAGGATCTCAAAATGTGGAAATCTGATGAAAACTCAATTTTCAAAAATCGGGGCAAAATCATTAACTTCTTAATCTACATGCGCAGCGAGAAGTTATAAATATTTGTTAATAAAATAGGATTGATTTATTGAAGAACAATTTATACAATACCATAATAATAATATTTGTGTTCCATATTATACTACATGTTCCATATTACCTATATGCTTAAATTATGCTTATAATGATATTATTTAAATAGTATCATTATAAGCATAATTTTTAAACACGTAATTAATTTTAGTTTTATGAAATATAATATGCAAGGAAGAAGATTCTTACACCGATGATATCAGCAATAAAGTCGTTCTAAGCGGTGTAAAGGACTTTTTTATATCTATAATTATATAAGTACCTAATAGATGCAGCGTGCAGCCCTATGCATTATAATTTTTTTGTGAATCCCGCGGGAACTACTCAATTTTTCGGGATAAAAAGTAGCCTATATGCTTTTCTAGGTCATCATCTACATGTCTGCCAAAATTTTGCTCAAACCTGTTTAGTAGTTTTTACGTGATTGAGTAACAAACATCCAAACTTTCCAATCCAAACTTTCGCATCTATAATATTAATATAGATTTTGCTTACAAAAATAATCTATTTGTTATTTTTATTATTTTTATTACACCTTACTTTAACACTTCTTATTATGAGCGAATAATAATATAAACAGAAAAAATACCACTTAAACGCATTTTTTTATGAGTTTCTTTCTACTTGTATTTTTTTGCTCACCATATTTAGCACTAATGAAGCTTTTGCTAAATGTGGAACAGTATGACGTCCTGACAGTCCTATTCTTAATTGGCTCACAAAATATGTATCTATTTATTCTATACATCTATATTACATGCGCCTTAAAAATAAATACCTTTAATCTACCGGATAGTGATGCGTGTTAACAATTTGATTCTTCATAGTTTCTTTAACAAAAAGTCAACATTATGCATGATGAGGTATGATATTAAAGTTACATTAGTTGAAAGAAAGATGTCTTAAGTCTTTATTTGCAAGATTATGATTAAATGTATTACAAATAATAAATGATACTTGAATATTATGTTGTGCGTGTGTATGCTATTTACAAAATTTTATTAATTATTACCACCTAGTTGTCACCTATGTTTTATAGCTAGGTGGAACTCGCAATTTCGTTCACGTGACTCAAAATTAAGACTTCCTTTTCCTCAGTCAGATAAAAAGTTAACTATTTCATCCTCACCATGTCGATATATAGAAATCAACAACTGTGTGTTACTCGAGGTACGTTTTGCCCCGCACTATTTCTTTGCGAAACCAATCATTATAAATATTTTGCAAACGGATACGACTTTCAAGAAAAGAGTTTACTCAGTCTTAAAATGCCAGCAATGTAACTGCAAGACTCCTGGTAGTATGGGAGCATCCATAAATTACGTGAAGTGTTTTTTTTTAATTTTCTGTCCCTTCCTCCACCCTGGTGAGATGTCGTGAGATTTTATTCAACCCCCTCCCTCATCCCCCAATCACTTGAGATTTTTCAAAATGTAGGTTTCTTAAATATATAAACGCTTCGAATCGTTATTGTAAAAAAAATGCTTCGTGCTTTTATTTGCGACTAGTTAAGACTGTATGACGTCGAAGTATGAATGAAATTATTTTCTTTCGAACGAATTTGTGAATGAATGATCATAATCCTATTACGATTACGCTTAAGATTAAATCTTAATGTACAATCTGGATAATGGACCGAAATAGTATAATTTTATTTGTTTCGATCAGAAAAAAAATTGCGTTATATTTTCCGAGACCCCGCCTCTCACCAACGTAAGATTAGATGAGATTTGACTCGACCCTCTCTCCCCCTTAAACATCTCACGTAATTTGTAGATGCCCCCTATAGTTGTCCATGAGCGGTGATCTTACTTAGTATACTTCTTAATATTATTCATGCAAGCAATTACTAGTATGTTTCATGAAAGTAATGCTGATAACATGATTTTTATTACAAAGGAATAATTAAAATTAACCAGTCAAGAATTTAACGTTTTTGTTAATAGGATAACGTCACCTCACTAGTACACCCTTACTAACAAAGAGATTGTCATCTGCTGATGGAAAGGCACAACCATCATCTATAGACACCAAAGATGTTATTGGTCTTTGTGACGGGGTCATAATGCCACATGGATAAATCTAACGGCTACCTTACCCTCCAAACCGGAACACGACACTGACAAGCACTGACCTTTGGTAGCGGAGTGGTAATGCTACATACATAAATATAAATAATAAACAAATAAATATTCACGGGACAAATTACACTTACTAACCCCAAAGTAAGCAAATTATTTGCTTGTGTTATGGGTGTTAGTCAACGACACTAATACATATAAAAAGATATATAAATATATAAACCCAGAAATACAAACATTTATGCTCATCACACAAATGCTTGTCCCCATCAGGGATCGAACCCGACCTCCGTCGATAGCGTAGTCAGGGTCGCTAACCACTCGACCGACGGGGCGGTGATCATTAAACCATTAATAAAGTTTCTGGTTTATTACTTACAATATCATATGGAAATGATAAAATTATATTGCGGGTCCATTGCATATAGGTATGGGAAGTTACCCAACTCATATTTGTCCAGGCGGATGGAAGCACCATAGAATGATCATTTTGGTCACGGACGTTTATTAAATTACTATTTACACTACAAATCTATAATTTATTGCGCTAACCTTTAACAGTTGTTGCCAGCCTATATTTAGCAAAAATAAAGGTCTTGTTAAGCCGGTTATCTTGCAGGGTAGGTAGAGTGAACCAAACGTTACTAGACTTATTGGTACGCCACAACTTACCTGTTTACCGTTTGGGAAAATGGGTGGTTAATTGTGTTAATACCATCGCCATATTTGACAGACATGATAAATATGACAAATTATTTCGACGGGTCCTATATAAGTTGTCGTAACTTAAAAAATGCAATTTTTGTTTTACTTATGAACAGTTTTCCTCGTGTAGGTTCCGGGCTTCTTTGTAGAATAGACAAGCTGCCGTTCTGCCAGGCAGGTCGTCAAAGGCAACCGATTTCTATGCGATACACTACCGTCGTGACTGCTGACTAGGTGCTAGAGTTCTGCATTGTCTCGCCTGGGTCTGGTACCAACACCTTACTTATTCCTGCCGCAATAGCGTCAGTGCTTTCACTGTCGTGTTCCGGTTTGGAGGGTAGGGTAGCCGGTAAACTTATGCATGTGGCATTAGACCTCGCCACAAGATAGCAACGCACCATTAACATCTTTGGTGTTTATAGGCGATGGTTGACTCTTTCCATCACGAGACCCATCTGCTTGTTTGCTATCTTATGATATAAAAAAAAAAACACAAAAATGAAAAAATTTCCATTACAAAAATCTATTTTGTAATATAAATTTTAATTTTATTCTTCGTGTGTTCGTGTTATTAAAAGTTCTATAAAACTTGTTCATTTTAATAAGTAAAACAAAAAAAGCATTTTTAAGTTACCACAACTTACGTAGGATCCGTCGATTTCATGCAGTATTTTGGACCATCTAACTCTGGACAACATCAGAATCTGTAAAACAAAACCTTCTTTCTTCTCCAGTGGTCCGCGTTTCTCGACAGTGTTAAAAAAGCCCTGAATCTTGATATCTACTTCGACAGAGTATCTAGTTTACCGGCTACTTTACACACCAAACCACAACACGACAATGACAAACACTGACGCTATTGTAACACAAATAAGTAAAGTGGTACCAGGTGGTAAATTAGTAAAGTGGTAAACATAGTAATAGGCCCAGGAAAGACAGTGCAGAACTCTAACACCTAGTAGCCACG
Source organism: Apodemia mormo (assembly GCA_036924255.1). Lineage (NCBI taxonomy): Eukaryota > Metazoa > Arthropoda > Insecta > Lepidoptera > Riodinidae > Apodemia > Apodemia mormo. Next base: position 39,477,980 of record JAUPFN010000001.1, on the reverse strand, counting down.
ATCATAGAGTAATAACGCTTAGAGCGATAATTGCATTCAACGTTTCGTTCATATTTTAAGCCAAAACCGTATCGATGTGTGCATAACCTTCGTCACCCTTAGTGTAATTACTTGCGTTGACACGCACACAAAGACACATTATTGCGTGAATAATGTTGCAAGCAAATAAATATTTTCCCAAAACGGTATTTAAATTAGGTCTACCTTACAAATAGTCTCATATTATAACATTAATAGTCATTTAGTATAAACTTGAAACTTATACTTTTATTCGGTTACGTATAATATTTTAAATGTCAAGAAATATTCTAGATGTTCTCAAGATGATATTCCAAAGCTATTTAACATTATATTTTTTTTTAGTTTTTGTGCTTTCATTTGTAATTTAAAATATTTTCACTTCATTAAAATAAAGATTGTCTTTCTTTCCAATAGTATTATTAGACATATAAAAAACTTAAAACTTACATTTTTTATCCCGGTGAAGTAAAATGAGTAGAATTACAGGGAAATGTTAAAGAGTCAAGATATTTTTTTTGTATATATCAGTAATCAAACAGCGGTAACCAACCAGCACCAACCGTAAATAAAAATATGGCCAATACAAGTTTACATTATTGAAGTTATAAAAACATTTATTGAAGTAATTCTTTAAAAAAAAAAATTTAAAAAATTATTGAAATATATCTTCTAAAATATAATTGTACAATAATAATAATATAATATTCACGGGACAAATTACACTTACTGATCAAACTCCAAAGTAAGCAAATTATTTGCTTGTGTAATGGGTGTTAGTCAACGATACTAATACATAGAAATACATATATAAATACTGGAATATATTTAATAAACACCCAAACCCGGAAATACAAACATTTATGCTCATCACACAAATGCTTGTCCCCGTCGAGGATCGAACCCGAGCCCCGTCGATTGCGTAGTCAGGGCCGCTAAGCACTCGACCAACGGGGCGGTCAAATGTTATTACAAATTTGTACATTGCTTGGCGAATGCTTGTGTGTCTTATGTTATGTGTACGACTGTGTGCGTGTATGTGTGTATATGTATATATTTAGTGAAAGCTAAACTAGCTTGAACGTCAGCAGATGGGTGGGCAAGCGGAACAATATTTACAAGCACTTTGAGGTAAAAAGTAATAGCATAGGTATGCTTATTAATCAAATTATTTATTTAAATCAGTTAAAAAAGTTAAAATGTTTTAAGCTAAACATAATATTTCTGACTACTATATTGAGTCAAGCTACTATTGGCTCTGTGCACTACTTGAGCACCACCTATCGTGCGCAACTGTTTTGATTCAGATCTTAGAATATAGAAAAACGTAATCCCTGTGCGTAATCTCCTCTAACGTTTTTAGCTGAATCGGAAACAATGCAGCTCTTTATGGCGACTCTTTGGCTTCTACGTGCTATACTATATGCATTGGAGTATACGGCACAAATTAATTAAGTCGTGTATGAGCAATATCGTCATTCGCAATATAAATTTCAAGCTATGTAGAATTAAAACTTAATTATCAGCATAAACATATGGCCAACATTTGGCGCAGACCGATTTTAGGGCACGTTATTCTACATTATTTCGTCGATAAAACTCGAAAATATCGCCAATAAAACTACTTGACACTTAGGAAAACATGAAATAATGCTGTACCATGGCATATTATTTCATAAGAAAAATTTAAAAAAATGTCTTTTTAGCAGTAACAGTATTTTTCTGGTATCACTGTGGCATCTAGAATGCTAGTTGGAACATTTTTTTTGCCTTCTAAAAGTCCTCATTATACACGAATATAAGCTTTGTAATATTGGTTTGACAAACGGTTTTGTAATATTTGTGCCAGTATAATGGTAAGTCCCAACACTTAAAAATATTTTTTATGCAAAAGCGAAGTCCAAGCTATGTAATATCGCACATAAAATAGTAATACACACGTTATTAATTATAATGAAAATAGGTAAAAACAAATACGTGGTAGAATATTTTCCTCTTTGGCTGGCAACATTTTGAATATCGTTCAACTTAGATATTTACGATTTATTTGTTTGGAATTTATACAAAAATATCCGATGCCAAGTAGTTTTTATGTGTGAAATGTGATCTTCAAGCCCTAAATACGCTATTGTGAAGCACGGTGACATACTTTCACCACACAGTAACTCACATTTTTTGAAATTGCGAGAGCTGTACTCTGTGTGGCACGTGTCACATGTCTGAGCGGCCGGCGAGCGTAAGAGGCCTTTTCAGGCTTCTTTGAAATGGCTTAATATAGCGCGGGTCGACTAGGTTTCTATGCGTTATTATTCTATGGCCACGATGGAAGTGACTCGTATAGCCAATCGGTCGCCTTTTACGAACTGCCTGACTGAATGGCAGACGGTCTATACTTCAAAGGGAGCTAGGACCAACAAAGAAGGGTTTACGTTGCGTTTGACCCTTAGTAAACACCGGGACCCACAGCTACACATTTTCATTCAAGCTAAGGCGGCGTTAAAACATTTCTCAACTACAACTGAAATTTTATCTCAAAAACCCTCATACAATAGTTTTGCTTCACTTTGTATCGAATCCTTACCTTAAGATCTATGCAAAACGATAAACCAAATCACTACTACGTGATAAAAACCCCTAACGCTTTTACAAGTCTAAGCCTTCAGTCATTTATGTGATAAAGTAAAAAGCATGCAATAGTTGTAAAAAGTTAGCATAATTTAATTGCAGTAAACTGCAAACTGTAAGGTAGCCGGTAAACTTATGCACGTGGCATAAGACCTTGCCACAGGATAGCAACGCACCATTAACATCTTTGGTGTCTTAAGGCGATGGTTGACTCATTTCACCAGGAGACCCATCTGCTTGTTTGCTATCTTATACTATAAAAAAATTATCCAACGAAAATGTTTATGAAAATGTTTATGCATAATTATCGAAATTAATTTAATACAAACAGTGACTTGCTGACTAGATTGTTAGCGAACCGCTCGTGACTAGACTCGTAAGAAAACTGCTCGTGACTAGATTCGTTAGCTAACCGCTAACTTAACTTTTGAATATTAGTACACTGATTATATTGAAGTTTACTTACTGCGTAGCTAAGCAATATTCTCTTTTTATAATATTTTTATTGGTTACATATGACTATTGCCTATCGTGTCCTTCAATATGTACAATATTTTACGAATCAACATGTATATGCTGACACCAAAGGTTTATTAATGCGGTGTAGATAGATATCTCTTTCGATCAAGAAATCTATTTGCTGGTTAATTATTCTACGATATAACAAAAATGGTAGAATACTATATCGTGTCACCCGCGTTATTTTTGCCGCTGTACATACTTTTTCTGTCCCTTGTGTTGTTTCAGACTCCTTCGAAAAATAGATCATCTATCGTTCTGATAGGCAGGTTATAAGAGGCGACCGATTACTATGTGAGTCACTACCATCGTGGCTACTAAGTGGTAGAGTTTTGCATGTCTCGCCCGAGTCTGGTACAATCGCCTTACCTATTCCTACCGCAATAGCGTCAGCGCTTGTCACTACGTCGTGTTACAGTTTGGAGGGTAATGTATCCGCTAAACTTATTAATGTGACATTAGACCTCACCGCAAGATAGCAACGCACCGTTAACATATTTGGTGTCTGTAGGTGATAGTTGACTCTTAACACCTATCTGCTTGTTTGCTATTTTATGATATAAAAAAAGAACTATAGCGTCAATGCTTGTACTGCCGTGTTACAGTATGAGGGTAAAGAAAAAAAATGTGAATCTATATGCATTTGATATTACATGGCTATTAAATGTATGGTAGCACACTAATAACATCTACATAGAGATAGAGACGATGGCTGTCTTTACGTTAGCTGAGTGACCTATTAAAATTCTGTCTTATAAAAAAATATACAAAAAATCTTAACGTTATAAAAACAAAACTTTTAAATCATTACTTTTAATTATATAAACTTAAATTTAACAATAAGCTAAGCTTATATAAGTACGTACAATCTCTCAATAAACTAAAAATAAGTTTTATTTGTAGTCAAACGTTTATATTAAAACTAAGAAGACCAGCTTAAGATATAAAACGCGCGAAAGTTTTTTATTATTGGCGTCATTTTTTCACTTTTGTATGTATGTACTTGGTATGTACTGATATTTAAAAGTCGAGATAATAGTTACGTTTATTTGGCAATGGTTACTTAATCTATTAAAAAGAAACATGTCTCTCATGGCGTGGTTGTAATACACAATTCGAACAAATAAGGTATTAGTCGACGTTGAAACTATCTCAAGTTTCACATCCTAAGCTAACTGATAAGTAATTTAGCATTTTCTCAAACAACGCCCAAAAAATTGACCTTATTTTTAGTTTATTAAAGCAAACTCATTTTAAAATTTACTATACTTTATACTATACTATATACTTATACAAAGCCTTGTCATGGTAATCATACAATCTCATATATATGAAAATCAATTGCTGTTCGTTAGTCTCGCTAAAACTCGAGAACGGCTGAACCGATTTGGCTAATTTTAGTTTTGCATTAATTGTTGAAGTCCATGGAAGGTTTAAAACAACGTTTGCCGGGTCAACTCGTCAATTTATAAAAATATTAAGCACTAGCATAACTTAGCAGTAAAGTTATTTAGAAAAAAACCTAGCCCTAATCGCAAACTGCAGCTTTGAATAAGACCGGATGAAGATGGAGATATAATCATTTGCCAAAGCATTAAAAGAAAAATCTTTTAACACTTTTTTATCCGAAGAAAAATTCACACCGAAGATGATAGCGGCCAGCTACTATGAGCAGGCCTTGTCGGAGAAGTCCCAGCCCTGTTGTAAGCAATCGCTTCGACTGTACGTTCATTCAAAGCGGCCTGCTTATTTCCTACTCTCTCAACTCCCTTTGTCATTTTATTTTTATATGATAAGATGGCAAATAAGCAGATGAGTCTCCTGATGGAAAGAGTCAACTATCGCCTATAGAAACCAAAGATGTCAATGATGCGTTGCTATCTTGTGGCGAGGTCTAATGCTATATGCATAAGTTTACTCCAAACCTTACCCTCCAAACCGGAACACGACAGTGACAAGCACTGACGCCATTGTGACAGGAATAGGTAAGGCAGTGGCACTAAGCCCGGATGAGACAATGCAGAACTCTACCACCTAGTAGCCACGATGGTAGTGACTCGCGTAGCCAATCGGTCGCCGTTTACGACCTGCCTGGCAGAACAGCCGTTGGTCTATTCTTTAAAGGAGCCCGGGACTAATACGGGGAAAATTATTCTGATTTTTCAACAGGTTTGCAATCTGTCACATCATAAAAGTAATACCGTTGACTAATAACAGATACTAATCACTTGCTGGTTTATAAACATATTTAACTTAAAATAATAATTAAAATAGATGATAATAAATTGTTTACCTTCTAGTTAATTATTAAATGTTACAATATAAAATAATCATAACTAAAAATAAAGCTTCCCGTTAAGTGCAACTACTTAAGACTAACTAAAGTTTGGCGCTATATATTGTTGCTAAAACTACAGGTAAACAATTGTTTGGCCAGTATTTATTTATTAATAAAACTATAATTTACAAAAACTTACTGTCTCAGATTATTACAGGAAGAGCTCTGAAAGATATCTTCTGTTAAAATGAGAGAGATGAAAATAATAGGAAATACTACAAAATTATTTAAAAAATTATTGTTATTTTATCTGTGATTTCACAGACCCGTGAACATAAAATTTTTAAAAAAAATTTCGATACACAACTTAACATTTTATTATTTTATATATTTTTATAGTAGTGTATAAAGTTTTTTTACAGAATAAATTGTATTTAGATGGGTAAAATGATGTTTAAAAGCAATATACAAAAGATGTTTAATGGACATCGAGCCATCAAAACTCTTCCTAAAAATATTATTTGTAATATGGCCTCACTGTAAAAATCACTTTGGTTTTATAAAACTATAACAAAGTAATATTATTTTTATTAAATAACTTTGCTATAGTTCAATGACTCGCTATGGAAGAAAATTAAATAATTTTTAATAACACTATAAAATTACATGACAAATATTTTATGTTATAGTGTCGCATATTACAGTTTCTACTTAGTAACGAGAAATTAGAGGTAATGGACAATTTTTAAAAGGAAGAGTCTTTAATGCACAATAATATTGCTTTGCAACCTACTAATTTTAGCAGTAAAACCGCAAATGTAATATGCATATTATGCAAAATTGGTTTGTGACGGTGAATTACTTATTGATATATCTCAAAAATATGTTCACAAACATGAAAAATAAGATAATTAAAGCCAACAGTAAAGGATACGGTCGTATTAGCCCCGTTTTAAGTTTTTAAATTGAAATTACTTGAGTCAGTAACATACGAGTATCAAATATTCTATTACATATATAATACAATTCAGTTATTTTTATAGAACGTAAAATAAATAATCAAGAAATTTACCACAAATAAAATGTTACTCAAAGAGAACGTTAAAGAATTATTGCATAGTCAATATAATTTTGTTTATCTAATTTGTATACAAAACAACTCATATTGTTAACTAGGCAAATAACACGTATATTACATTTTATAAAAAGAAACATCTGTTATAATAGTTATTGCCAACATTTCGGTACCTAATTTTTTGTGCAAAACCCTCGGGTAAAAAGTTTATTTTGGGATCGAAAATTTAGTATACAAGTAAAAATTTGACAGGGGAGGCTGAAATTTGACATAGCGCTTTGTTAAGAAAGAGTTTTCTAAAATTTAGACACTAACAGGTGAAAATGAATTTGATGCAATTTAAATTACGAAATACAGCTTACACCAAGTAAACGTATGTAAAAAATAATTACTTATAGATTATTATCATTATTTATACATAGTTATTTATAGTAATTATAATTATTTATAATTATTATCATAATTATTTTATTTTAAACTGTTATCGACACCAACTTAGCAATGTACATCTTATTTATGGTGACTCTATTAATATTATTATTATCGTTACACATCATTTACAATAATAAAATCGTTCATTAAATATCACAATACCACTTTACTGTATAAATACACCCAGCTAAAACCAATACAAAACTCATGGGAACAGTTCTTTATACGTAAACTTAGAAGTAATCTTATTCGCCATTTCAGTAAATATGTCTGCAAGACTTCGCTCTAATACTGGACTTATTTCTTGGAGGAAGACTTGTGAGTTTTCATTGATCACTCTGTTGGTGGCTGGGCCCAAAACTGGATCTCCGTCGAACAGATTTGTCAAATGTATTGACGATTCACCAACACGAAGCTTGACTTTCATTGGCTCAAAATGGAGATACTCCTCGTCACCTCGCTTTTCTTTGTGACCTCGCATTGTGACATTGCACGCATAATCCTCTGCAACAGAAAAATTAAAAGCACTATATTTTTTTTCTCAACACTTTTTGCCACGCACTACTCTTTTATGGAACCAATTAACGGCGGAGGTGCTTCCGAACGAATACGAGTTGGAGACCTCAGGTAGGTATTGTGGATATTCATGGGCGGCGGCTATCACTTACCGTCAAGCACACCCCTAAACCCTTGCTTGTAAATTAAGAGAAGTTTTAAAACATGTATCCCTGCCACAACGTGTAAGTACTCATCATTCAACGAATAGTGTGATGTCGCGCGTACTAATACTTATACCGACGATAAGACGGAGGTTATTAGTTTGACATGTATTTATGTAATATTGTTGGAGTTGGATAATATTTGAGTAGGTACTATGATCTATTTTGGCATCTAACAACGTGAACTAAATTTTGAAAGCGTATTAATGTTTGTATATTTGTATGTTTGCCCACAAATTTCTCTAAAAGCGATGATCTTTTTGATTTTAATCAGATATATTCTAACTTAGGGAACACTCCCAGTTTCATTAAAGTCGGTTCAATAGTTTTGGAGATATGACTTTACTTGATATTTGAAGTCGATTTAAATTTTTAAAATACTATTATTTTTACTTTATTGTATACTAGCTGCATGGTGCAGCCCGCAGCATTACAAAAGTTTTTGGTGAATCCCGCAGGATCCCCTAATTTTTCCGGGATAAAAAAGTAGTTTATGTGCTATTCCAGGTCATCATCTACCTATTTGCCAAATTTCATTTAAATCCGTGCAGTAGTTTTTGCGTGATTGAGTAACAAACATCCATTCATCCATCTATCGATCCATCCATCCATCTAACCATACAGCCAAACTTTCGCATTTATAATAATAATATAGTTACGATCGACAACCCTAGCCAGCATGAGCTAATTGTAAAGTTACGTGTTAACAGGTAATGTCTGTTTAAGTGGTTTCGTTTTTGCTCATACGAGTGTACACGTCACAACTAGGTTAAAGGGTTACTTGGGCAATGTGTCTTTATGTACGTAAGCTTAGGCATAGAATAATTATACAGATTTGGAATTAGCAAAGAATGAGTTATAAATTTTTTGAAAAATAAACTAGGGTACTTGATGAAATTGCACATTGATTTACATACATACATACATATCTTCACGTCAGATCCCTTACGGGGTAGGCAGAGAGAACCGAGTGCCATACATCACGATCCTTGCAGGCTTGTCTCGCTTCTTCCACATTCATCACTCTCTTCATACACACACGCCGGTTGCGAAGACTCTTGACACCACCTTCGGACAGTACTCGATCAATCTGATCGTGGTATGTCAGTCTTGGTCTTCCCCGGTACCTACATCCTTCCACATTCGCGTTGTATATCTGTTTTGTTAATCTTTCATCTACCTTTCTTTCTACATGTCCGAACCAACGGAGCATGCCCTTTCTCATCTTTACACCGACACTTTCTTTCAAACCTAACCTCTCTCTCACTTCGATATTACGAATCCGGTCCGCGAGTGTCACACCACATATTTTACTTAGCGACCTCATCTCAACCGCGTTGATTCTACTTTCATGCCCTTTCTGACATACTCAACTCTCACTTCCATACAATAGCGTTGGGATAAGCACATGATTATGCAGGGCTAGACGGGCACCCTGACTTAAAATTGTGCTATTAAGTAATCTCCCTAACGCTCCATTCACTCTGTTCCCTGCACACACTCTTCTTTCAACATCAGCGGTGTACCTTCCATCCCTGCTAAAAGCACATCCAAGATATACAAACTCATCCACTTGTTCCAGCACTACATCATCGACCACAAAGATTGGTTTTCATTGATTTTCAACCGGAAAAATCAGAAAGGTTCTCAATTCGACGCGTATATTTTTTAACACGCTTTTATTATCATCGGCCGTATGTTTGTATGTTAGTAGGTATGTAACGGAAACTTTGAACATTAATTTGATGTACTTTAAAACGTCGGATTAATTTGAAACTTGGCAGTCTTATCAAGGACTGATGACAATACAACAATATAAATAGTTGGTCCTGCTATCCTTACCAGGATCTTCAGGATAAGCGATTTGTTTTTCTTTATCCGCCGGGCTATCACGTATATCGCAATGCACACTTATCTTTATTGTTTAGTTATCGCAGGATACATAATAGCTATATATGTATGTTAGTTGCAGTCTAAAAAACACACTTTTGTAAAAAATGGAACAAAAAAAAACAATAGTTAAAAAACTAAAAAAACACGATTTTATAGAAAATCGAACTAAACAATTAAAAATAAATAATATATTGTATAGTAAAATAGCGTGGGTGCGTTTTAAGATCCACGCTTTTTTTACAGTGAAAAAATAAAACATTATTTTTATTTACACTATTCTTCATTTAAATTTATTTTATATTTTCTAGTGCGGTAAAAGTGTTTTCTAGTTTTTTTAAACTATAATTTATTTATGTTAGATTACGCATAACTTTTTACAGAGCGGTCTGATTGTGATAATTCTTTTTTATTGCAATGGGTATTCTCCGAGTGTGGTCCCATTTTATTTTTTAAATTCAAGCCTTAGGGATACGTAAGCAAGGGATGATTGATTGTTTACTCACTGATTTAATGTATGACAATGCATAACTTTTCGTCGGTATAACTTTTTGTTAAAAAGATATTATAATTATGTCTGTTTCTTCTGAAGTTTTAAAAAATATCCACCAGAGGCGGCACTGGTGGAGGTACACATGTTTTGACAAACGTACTTAATTAAAACAGAATTAACGAACCTGGTGCGAAATCAAAATTTGTACGATTTCGAAGAAAAGAATATACAATCTACGAAGAGAATAACACGTCAGGTATAAAATAATTACGTATATTCACGGACGACTCAAAAACCAAGATGGCGACGGGTGCTAGCGCCTATTGTCCTGAATCAAACTATTAATAAAAACCTGGGCAAATACAATTCAATTTTCTAAGCTGAATGGCTAGAATGAACTACGGCTCTAAGGTTGTCATAACCAGGAAAGTAATAGATACCGATCTAAGATTTCTAACTTACAGCCAAACATTGATGAAATCACTCAATTTCAATTACTTCAAAAACAGCCTAGTATATGAACGCGGAGAACTGCTTCAGCCCTTGCTGACCTTATCACTGTCAAATGGATTAAAGGACACAGAGCTTTTAGGGAACGATATTGCCGATGAGTTATACAAAAAGGATCAAAAATGGCAGACAAGAAATCACTAGGATAAAAGATAAAAACACTGGAAAATTCTCGCCAGTTTTAGACGAATTAAGAAGCATTTCCCGAGCTGAATTCCAAACTGACTAGAAAATTACTTAAACTGCCAAGTGTAGGTTTAAGAAAAATATGTTGTCTGTAAACGGGGTCACTGCCCAATGAATAAACACATGTACACCACAGGGCTAACTGACAGTCCCTCATCTAGGACGTGCCTAAACCATGAAAAAACTTCACACTACGTGCTGTTTAAGTGAGAGGAAGTGAAGTACTTAAAAGCCCTGTTCTTCAAAGGGGTTGGCACATACAGGGATCTATTTGAGCATCCCTCTAAGGTACTGGATCTGTGGAATGAGCTGGGTTGGCAGGAATATCCACTACATTTTGCGCACAATGGCCCGTAGTGTGGCTAAGTGCGGTATATACCGCTTTGACCGGTATATTATACTTCGACGCCATATCCCCTAAAAAGCGATCAGCAGGCCGTTTACGGCGCACAACCACACTATATTAAACAAATAGCCCACAGGGGTTAACGTAGTTTATATACTCAAAGACGACACTGTGGTATGTTGTGAAACGTAATGTATAATTTTATCGATGATCTAATGTTTTTCGTCGATATCGATATTTAACAGTTATTGTTTTAGAATCGAAGCGTCTCTGACAGTCTAGTATAGTTAAACTTTCGCGTGGTTCAACTACTTGTTTTGACATAGTGCTATAAAATAAATAAATATGTTGCATGTTTAAAAAGGACATTTAGGAAATCTAATAAAATTGTTAATCTTAAGTATGATGTAAAAATAATTATTTCGCGGCCAGTCCTAGTCTCCTCTCACATAATCTTCACACACAATCTTTCACGGGGCTATCAAAGCAAAAAAGTCATGGCAGCCCCTTCCACGTTTGCCGTGGATTTTTGCAATATCAAGAGGCTTCATTACAACCTGAACGCCGCGCTGTCCACTTACATCTCGAAACGACGAAGCCAGCCTAGCTCTTTCTGACCGAGACATAATTCTAATATATCTGTGTCTCATGATTAATACTTTCACGCTAAATTCCTTATGGGGTTGGCAGTGAGATCGGAGTGCCATATGCCTTCACATTCATTACCATGGCTACTACCTTCGGACAGTAGCCGAACCACCCTTGGAGAGTACATGACAATGACAAGGACAGTAAACTAAAGATTGTTAAAAATTCTATTCTGCCAGAGTTTAAATTTATGTGCTTCATATGACTTACTGAAGAATCCTGTAATGTTTCCTCTTCCTTGTAGCCGGAGTAGCAGAATTTGTATGTCCATCTTGTACTTTCCAGCAAAGTCAAGCCGTGGTAGGAGTAATTTGAAGTCGAAACGGTTTTTGTTCAGATCGGATCTGAAAGTGTTTGTTTTATATATTAAATTTTATTTTTAAAAGGCATAAGTAAAATTACCTAATTGGTACCTGAATATGTCCCAAATTTCATAAGTTGGCCACCTGTTCCATAACAGTTGGCAAATCATGGGTGCACTATTTGCAAATCCACTTGCCTCCTTTGACAAAATTAGAGAAAAATTAAAGTAGTAATTCGCTATTTGACTAATTATATAATTTCACCTGATGATAACACACATGAGTGGTTAGCGAACCTAAGTGTGAGTGTTCATCTTTGTCGTGTTTTAAATTGAAGGTTTAAGTAGCTGGTAAATTTATGAACATGGTATTACATCTTCTCCAAATAAATAATAATGCGCTCTTTACACAAAACATTCGCGATATGTTTTGTTTTCCATGCCATTGGCGTGATTGCAATCCTGTGACATTAAAAGGAATAAGTTAATAGAATTAGTGATAATTATTATAAGACAGAAACCAGACGATTTAAAAATAACCATCTGAAAAGAAAACACCTTTATTTATTTCAAAATAAAGAATCCACAATTTGGATATTCCCACAATTAAGATGAATGCGATCAAACTTAGAAGAAGTTAATCAATATTATCATTTTTGTTTTTTGTTTTACGAGTAGTCAATGTCAAACTAAGTGATATACCCTTTTTGTCCTATAATTTATTTAATTGACATTTTTGTGCCGTATCTCCATGTTGTATGTCCATTTTGTTTTTAGAAAAATACGAGCAAGATATACACGAGATGGGAAATGATCACTGCCGTCCATGGGCATCCGGAATACCTGAGGTCTTGAAATTGCGTTGCCGAATGCCGACACGGATGGCTTTTAAGAATGAGTATAATATTTTGTTGAAGGTCCCCAAATCGTATCCGTTCGGAAACACCCCGCCAGTAAATGCAATAGTGTAATGCGAGGAAAAAATGCATTTAAGTTTTGAGCAATGTCCGATGATGGAATTCAGCGGCAGGAATTAATCCAAACAATTTGTCAGAAGATTTTCTATGATAGATGCAATAATATTTATATATAAATACGTCAAGAGAAAACTTTGGGTCTCTTTTTAAGAAAATTACGCAGATTTGGCATGTATGCCTTTTATATTCAGAAATGCAAAAACTAAAATTTGTATAAAAATTAAATGGTCAAATTTCAATATCTAGGCGATCAATATTAATTTAAAAAAAATATAAAGTACATAATGTAAATTAGTTTAATACAAAAAAATGCCGTTCAAATGCAATACTGTCAAACATGGCTTTGTCCTCCGTAGCAATGACTATTATGTCTATTTGCTTACTATTTCCGTCTTACGATTAATAGAATATTATTATATGCCGCCTTAGATGCCGCGATGCTAAAATTATACGTTTTTACTTAAAGCGGATATACGATACATAAATGGCTGTGGTTTATTCAACACGCCGTGATAATACACATTAAAGACGAGGAAATGGAAAAGGCTGCGTTTCATATTATTGATCCATATAAAGGGAAGACAAGAGCTAGTTTACTCTATGACAGGCAGGAGGATATGTATGGCCACTTTTTGGGAACTGGGAGCACCCTTCAACCCAAAGGGCTTGACAAATTTCAATATAAGTCACTGGATTTGCCTTAGAAAAAGCAGTGACGTTAAAGAAAGAAAAAAGCAGTGACGTTAAAGAAAGAAAAATCGACTGAGTTTATGTTGGGCTACGCGCAATGTAGGGTTCCGTAGTTGGCCATAATAATAATGAGGACAAAGAAGAGAATTTTCTATTGCTTCATACTGTAAAAATTTATTCATTTTAATACCAATGACGGAGTTATCCGCTTTACACGTCCACCGCCGGAAAAATCTTGAAGTACATTTCATAAGTTAGTTGACTATTATTATTCGTAAAATTGTAAAGCTTGATTACTCAGCCTTTTCCCTTTACATTTATTATAACAAAGATTTATTTCAATTAAAATAAAGATTTTATTTTATCACTTTATCGGCTTGATTAATTAAATATTAGAACCAAATTACAGCTTTATGAATAATCTCTAAGCTAGGCTGCGGACGCACAGACGGACGACGGACGACGGACGACGTAATGGTGAATTTATGCGAAATTATGAAAGTTTGTAATTGACTTCGCAACCTTAAAAATGAGAAAAAAGAGCGTAGATTCTAGATATTCGGGACATATTATTTTTATTTTGTGGCTTGTTTTAATTGCTGCAAAATTTAAAAGTGCCTTAATAAATGAAACTCTTCAATTTAATATAGGTACGTAAATATAACAAAGGAACGGTTATAATAAATAAAATGATTGCTAATAAGTACGTAATAAATTAGTTTTTAACTAATTTATTACATACTATGTGATAATGTTATAAATAATCTTAAAAATGTTTAGAATAATTAAAATCGGGGGTAGTAGAGGTATTAGCGAATACCTCTACTACCCCCGAAACCAACCGCAGAGGGGGGGGGGGGGGCACTTGACTCTAACAAAAATTCTAATCGCAAACTTTTTACAATATAATAAAAAAACAAATTTACAATATTTTTTTAAAAAACTATCCAACGATACCCCACATTATGGGGTTCGTGAGAACAAAAATTTACATCCCCAATTTACATGTAGGGGAGCTACCAAAAAAATAAAATATTTTTTAAGATTTTATGTTAGCATTTTGTTAACGTTGCTTATATTTATATTCGTACAAAATTACAGCTTTTAGTAATAAGGATCTCTGAGCTATCTTGCTAACGGACGGACGGACATAGCGATACTATAAGGTTTCCTAGTTAACTTACGGAACCTTAAAAAAGGATTCTGAATTAGTAACATTCTACATATTGTGGTTGAAAGCATGTTATTGTACTGCAACGCTACTAGAGTAAAATGTACCATTTTTTTTCATGTAATACAAAACAAACAGTTAAGCTGCGTCCCCACTTGCGCCCCCACAAAAAACGGGGCAACGTGTTACCACTAGCGCATATATCTGTGTGCGTATTTTTGTGTCAGACAAATAATTTTATGGATAATAAAACAAAACATTATATTAATAACAATAATAATTAAAAAAAACTGTATTATAAAATTAAACTTTGCTCTATTAAATACCTTATACGACACAAAATGAAATTTTGTTAAAACGTGCTAAAGATAGCTTCTTATTTTTTGCTCAAAACTTTGAAGAGCTATTATTTTAGATATTCGGTAACAAGAACAAAAAGGTAGTGAAGGCGCATTATCAATTCGGTTACGTAAACACAAAATTATATTAACAACATTATTATTTTAATTACATTTATTATACCTGCACATTTGAATCCACCCACAATCTATAGTATATTTGATCTACGGTCGCAGTACAAAACTAAACAACGTATACAGCGATTTTTATAGCGTACATTCCAACCCATTGTCTGTGTCTGTGTCATCGGGCGTACTTCAACGCGTGTCATAAATACAAGTGTGGACGTCTCCTGGTCCGTGGACAATAGCGAAAATCCTTTGAAATAAACCGACTTTCGATGGATCGGCTCGTAACAAGTGGCTTCGATGCGTGACAGTACACGGACCAGCGTCCACACTAGGCCCGGCTCAACGGCAGAACAATGTACGAAGTAGATCTTAAGTCCGTACATTGTTCTGCCGTTTATTCTGTGTTCGGCAGTTTTTTTCAGTGTTCGGAATGGATTAAACCGTACTGCAGGTCGTGACAATTGTACGCGTAACAAAATACGTCCATATTAATCGGTACTGACACGCGTGTCTAACACGGTCACGGGATAATGTACTGTAAATTGTTACAAGTGGGGACGCAGCTTTAATGATTCTCATGATTATGACACCATTGCTTCCAACGCTGGACCACTAGACCACAGAGGCGATTATATAATAATATTTTTTAAATATTTGCACACCATATACTGGTAGAATATGTTGATAGCTTAATTAATTTTTAGTAACTTGTATTACTCATATTCTTGCAAATAAATATTTTGTTCTTTCTTTCTTTCTTACTTTCTTGCGAATTGTATGGTTCCTTCTATAACTCCTATGAAATAATAAAAATAAATGGTCTTCTAATATATAAAAATCTCGTGCCACTGGTATTATGGACACATTCCTCCGAACCGGCTTGACTGATTTTTATAAAATTTTATTTGTATCTATTCCTATTTTTTTTTTACTTCACCCTCCTACCAGCTGTAAACTTGCACCACACCTAAACATTCACTACAAATAACTTACAACTTACAACAACAACTCTGTGCACATACGCTACATGTCGACGGGGCCGGGGGTAAGTTGTCGTAACTTGAAAAATGTGATTTTTGTTTTATTAATGAAAATGATTCCATTTTTTGATCAAAAATGAAATTTCTATTAAAAGTTGGATTTTTAATAGAAATTTCATTTTTATACTTCGTATTATTAAAAGATCTATAAAAGTGGAGTCATTTTCATAAATAAGAAAAAATCGCATTTGTCAAGCTACGACAACTTACGTAGGACCCGTCGATGTATCCTGGAAAAAATATAATTCACATGTGATTTGCAAGGAAATTAAAACTATGTGATTTTTGTTCATCTATGTGAATTTTTTTTAATATAAAAAATAACATACTTCAACTCCTGCATAATGAAGTTACTGGGCCCTCGCACTTTGATATCGTTGACAACAGCCGTCAGCTTAGCGCCCTGCGGTCCTCTAGCCAGGGCTATCTGCCCCAAGCTCAATGGTTCGATTCCAGGCACATCCAGCTCTGGAATACCCTGAAATTTGAAATTAAAATTTGACTTTACGAAATTTTACTAACCGTGCGTCTTACGTAATTTAGCCATTTTCATAGTCACATGGGCGTACCCAGAGAGGCAAGGTGGGGCATGTGCCCCACCCTGGTCGCCGAATTGAAGATATATATTATATAGATGATTACGTAACACCAATTTAATGTTAAAATTCTAAATTACAACAAGAACTGTAGTTATTTAGATAAAATGTTGTAGGTATATAATAAATCTACTACCCAGTAGTCGACACGAGTGGCTAACCGTTTGCCAATTATGAACTACCTGGCAGAAGCCAGACAGGTTGTTAAAAACACAACTGCTGCCACAAAACAAGCGCTTCCTATATACGTCCATGTAGCCATATATCATATTATGGCACTTTGGGGAAAACATTTGACTTATATTAAGTTTTTATTTTAGGAAAGAAAGTAATACAATACAAAAGTTCTTTATTATGCAAAATATATGACAACATAAAGGTAAAATATATAATTTTCATACATACATAATTTTCATACATATTATAGACACAAAGGCGATCTCATCACTAAAAAAGCGAACTTTTCCAGAAAAGGATAACAATTTATACGAAAAAGTCTAAACCTTTACAAATTACATCCACATAATCTATAAACTACAACCGCTAACCACGAAAATGTTTAAAAAAATTAACAAAAAAATATTTATATATAATAATAAAGGAAAATACAGCAAATACATCGATAGTAATTCGTATATTAATTTTAAAAATTAAATGAAACGAAAACTAAACTACTTAGTACCCTACCTACTTAGTTAGAAACCCTTATAGTTTCACTATGTCCGTCCGTCCGTCCGTCCATCCGTCCGTACGATAGTTCAGAGATCTTTATTACTTGAAAGCTGTAATTTGACACGAATATACATATTAGTCACTTCAATAAAGTAACATAAAAACTTGAAAAATATTTTTTTTTCAGGTTAGCTTCCCAACATGTAAAGTGGGGATGTTTATTAATTTTCTCACGTACCCCATTGTATGGGATATCATTAGACAGGTTCTTAAAAAAATTTGTAGGTAAGTATTTTCGGAAGAAAACAAGTTTTCGATTAAGGTTCTCGTTTGTAAAATATTGAGATTTTAAGTGCTAATTTTTGTTATAGTCAAGTCTAGGAAAAGAATCAAGACAGTAGTAAATATAATGAAAGGAGTCAACCATCGCTTATAGACACCAAAGATGTTAATGGTGCGTTGCTATCTTGTGGCGAGGTCTAATGCCACATGCATAAGTTTACCGGCTACCTTACCCTCCAAACCGAAACACGACAGTTACAAGCATTGCGGCAGGAATAGGTAAGGCGGCGGTACCAGACCTGGGCGAGACAATGCTGAACTCTACCACCTAGTACGCACGATGATAGTGACTCGTATTACCAATCGGTCGCCTTTTACGACCGGCAACGGCAGTTGGCCTTTTCTTCAAAGAAGCCCGGGACCAACACGGCTTTTATAGTATGAAACTATAAAAGCCCTCTTCTTAGTCCGCGTTATTGTGATGGGCAACTTCGGAACCCTACAATACGCGTGGCACGACACGCACTTTACCAATTTAAGTAAAAGAGCTAGTTAGATTTTGAAAGCAATCGGTGTATTAGTCTAAAATTTATTTCAAAAATATGAAGTAAGTTTGTTGTAAACAATAAATGTTAATATTTGAACAGCTATAACTTTAGAAAACTTGATTCTATTTTTTTTCTTTTGAATGACATTCAACGTAGTTTTTTATATGAATTTTTTGTCAACGATACCTCTCGAACGAATAACTTGATTTTGATGCAATATGTGGCATCGAACATAGTTTTTCATGTAAAAGAGCTGATAAGATTTTGTACTCAATCGGTGCATTGACCTAGAAATTATTCTAAAAAACCTTATTTCGCTAAAAAAATTTTGAGTTTTTCAACGTTTCCTAAAATCTCCTAGGCCGAATTGTTTCGAATTTTCAGAGATTTGCATATTCAAATACACATACACATAGTCATATGTACATACCTACAGACATACAGACGTCATCGTGAAAATAGTCGGAAAAGGTTACTAGGATCTCAAAACGTGGAGATCTGGTGAAAACTCGATTTTCTAAAATCGAGGCAAAATCAGTAACTTCCTCATACTAACGTAGCGGGAAGATAAAAAGAGAATATTGATTAACTTCATAGTAAACCTCAATAAAATTAGTGTTACTACACTAACTAACATTACTATGTTGAAAAAGGATGGCCACCGCACTTTATTGGTTTATTCTTCAAATATATCATCGTGCGCTTACATTGCACCCGTTTAAAGCCGAGACGGGTCGCTAGTATGAAATAAAATTAAAGCGAGCAAAGCCACAGGCAAAAGTTTATCTATACAAATAAATAAAACTGGAGTGTCTGTTTGTAATATTAAAATAACGGCTTTTTATAAAACGCATATGTATACACGGTACATTTACCAAAACAACATTTTTACTATTTTTGTCTCTCTGTCCATCTGCCTATATCCCTGGCTAATTTCTGACTAATTTCTGAAACGGCTGGACCAATTTTAACGGGACTTTCACTGCCAGATAGCTGATATAGTAAGGAGTGACTTAGGCTACTTTTATTTTAGAAATTTTTCCACGCGGGTGAAGTCGCGGGCACAGTTAGTATGAAATAAAATTAAAGCAAGCAAAGCCACAGGCAAAAGCTTATTTTGAATAAAAATGTTAAATATATTTTCAACTTAACCTTGATCATTGAAACGCCTTAATTAAAGCTTGCATAATCTGCATACCTACGCAAAGTCTCTTGAAGATTTGAATGCTTAATTGATTAAACAAACATACGTGAAGATATTCTCGCATCTTGACATACTTTACGATGTTTGGAAATATCTGACAATGGCACACTTTCAAAATTAAGGCAATTTTTTGCTATACTACATGTAAAAGGTCATTTTATGTAGACGGTCAATGATTCGCAATGTTACCAAAGTACATATTTAGTGACAGGTCTATACTTTAGTTTTTTTTTAAATCATAAAATAGCGTACAAGCAAATTGCTCCTAATGGAAAAATATCGCCTATAGACACTGTAGTGTTTGTTGTTTAATCTATGGTAACAACATGGTTGTCTCGGGTGCACGGGTAGGGGGGAACAGTCGCAGACGGGGATGCGGTGTGATGGTGTTACTCCTGCTACTGGTGTCGTTACGAGCCATCCGAAACCTTAGTAAGAATAATTATTACTTTTGTTGCGCCACATGATATCGGTGCACTACAGACACCAAAGATGTTAATGGAGCGTTGCTATCCGTAAGGACGGCAATACAACATGTTAAGTCTACCAGCTACCTTATCCTCCAAACCAGTACACCACAACGACAATCATTGACGCTATTAAGACCCTAGATAAATACTAGGTGCTATATAGATCAGATTTGGCCCTAACTATAATTGCCTAACTTTTGCCGTCGTAAAGGTGGCCAGTAAATTTATGCGTGTGGCAAACATCCTTACACCGCGGATGGCAACACACCGATATCACATTTTGTCTCTTTAGATCATAGGTGCCGAACCTGTGGGTCCTGGTATCCCCACGGGATAAAACGGTTAATAAGGTGGTCAGTAAACTTATGCGTGTGGCATAATATCCTTACACCACGGATGGCAACACACCGATATCATCTTTTGTCTCTTTAAATCATAGGTGCCGAACCTGTGAGTCCCGGTATCCCCGCGGGATAAAACTGTTAATAAGGTGGTCAGTAAACTTGTGTGTGGCATAATATCCTTACACCGCGGATGGCAACACACCGATATCATCTTTTATCTCTTTAGATCATAGGTGCCGAACCTGTGGGTCCCGGTATCCCCGCGGGATAAAACAGTTATATAAGGTGGTCAGTAAACGTATGCGTGTGGCATAATATCCTTACACCGCGGATGGCAACATACCGATATCATCTTTTGTCTCTTTAGATCATAAGTGCCGAACCTGCGTGTCGGGTATCCCCGCGGGATAAAACAATTACTCCTATATCAGTTTAAGAATATTATCAATCTTCACACTAACTAATTTTAATTCTCAGACTAATCAATGTACCAAAATTATTTATTTATAAATTTATTTGTATATTATATTTATTTATTTTTATGTAGGTACCGGGGAAGACCAAGACAGACATACTATGATCAGATTGATCGAGTACTGTCCGAAGGTGGTGTCAAGAGTCTTCGCAACCGGCGTGTGTGTATGAAGAGAGTCATGAATATGGAGGAAGCGAGACAAGCCTGCAAGGATCGTGATGTATGGCACTCGGTTCTCTCTGCCTACCTCGTAAGGGATCTGGCGTGAAGATATGTATGTATGTAATTTTTCGTTATCTATATATCGTTATCATATTTCTATCGTCATTAATCGTTATCTAATTATCTATACATTAATACGTGTATCAAAATCTTTGTACCCCTTTTTACGACATTTACGAAACGGATATATATAATATGTAGTAATGTTAAAAATTACATGCTGAAGAAGTGCAGGAAGTTTATATTTTTATATGAAAACCCATCAAATTATAAAAAATAAACACTACGCATACTGACTGACATTCTTTGACACACATCAAAATATACACACATATATGTATACTAGTTTGTTTATGGTTAGTCTGTTTTCGAACTTAGAAGAGATTTTATTTCGTATTTAATTCGACTATAGACTGAATTTCGACCAAACAGCAATATGCGACATAAACGATCATATCTTTTGATCGCCTTTATTTCGTGAAGAACTAAAAATGTGGAGTTTTCTAAATTTTTTCCTTTACTTGTGCTGTAAAACATTATTTCTTGCCAAATTGCATAATTCTGGGTCAGCTGGAAGTACCCTATAGGTTTTAATTTTATTTTAAATCGCAAAAAAGCAACATATGCGACATAAATGTTCAGTACGACTTTTTTTTTAAATTAAACCCAGGCAGATCGATTAATTGGCCCCGAAACCACCAGCACACTAAATTTCATGAAAATCATTGGAACCGTTTCTAAGATAAGATATACCTATATACATGTATATAGAAACGTGCCGCATCGATAGAGGAAATCTGAAGCTGTAGGGGGCTTCTAGAAGGACTTCTGATAACCCTCCCGATAGTTTTTTTTGCCGGAGACGCGAATTTTTTTTTTCGAAAAAAAATAACTTTCTTGTATATTTAGGTTAGGCGCGTATTTACGAGAAACTGAACCCCACCCGTGAGTATTGCGTTCGTATTTTTTTATGCAAAGATCTTTATTTATTAAATCTTTATGCAAAATTTCAATTTGCGGAAATACATATTTTTTTAAAATAAAATTATGAGATTTTGTTTTTTCG
The DNA here is from genome assembly GCA_036924255.1 of Apodemia mormo. Taxonomy (NCBI): domain Eukaryota; kingdom Metazoa; phylum Arthropoda; class Insecta; order Lepidoptera; family Riodinidae; genus Apodemia; species Apodemia mormo. Next base: position 39,455,713 of record JAUPFN010000001.1, on the reverse strand, counting down.
AAAATTACGAAACATATTCAAATAGCTTTGGTTTTTGTTTTCGGATCTAGTAATCTTAAATTGGTGACAGATCCGAATCAGATCACCCCAACTTGCACGTGGTCTTGTTTGCCCTACCCTTAGAGTGTTTTTAGAAATCGCAAAGGCGCGGAGGGGCTGCACTTCCCGCAGCGCAAAAGCACACGCAATTTAACTAGTATTTATACGTAGGTTACACTATAAGTTTTGCGTAACTTAAAAAAACAACAATATAATAATCTCCTTTACATTTTAAACACTTTTTCATGCGATCGAACCATTTTTAAAACAGGAGGACCACAGATCTGAAGGCATGCTTTCTACGTGCTGATTATACGCTATCACTGCCTCCTCGGAGTTGGTAAAAGTAAAACCTTTCATCAAATCTTTGATTTTGGGGAAAATACAGAAATCACAGGGTACTAGGTCGGGGTTATGCGCAGGATGAGTGACGAGATGTACTTTTTCTGAAGCTAAAAATTACTTTGTTTTGTTGGCCGTGTGTGAAGAAGCGTTATCATGGTGTAGGAGAATGTGGCTTTTGGGTCGTCTTTCGCGAAATTTTTCTAACACCCTGGGTAAACAAATGGTAGAATACCACTCGGCATTAATACTCTTTTGATCTTCAAGTGGAATTGTACAGATGGGACCCGTAGTTGAGAAAAAAAACGCGATCATTTATTTACCAATGTTTCTCCCCTGTCTCAATTTTGTTGGCCTGTTTTCATTTTCCAACTCCCATTCACAAGATTGTTTTTTTTGTGTTCAAAACAATAAATCCACATTTCGTCTCTTGTGACAATGTCATAAACAGCATTAGAATATCCGTGGTCGTACTTCAGTAGCATCTGTGAGCACCATTCCACGGGAGCCCGCTTCTGCTCCGCTGTGTTCGCCGCATGAACTGCATGAGGGATCCAACGACAACAAAGTTTCCAAACATTCAATTCTTCGTGTAAAATTTTCTAAATTTGACTCATACCAATCCCCAATAGTCCTCAGATTGTCTCATAGGTATTCCGGGGATTTTGTTCAATTAACCGCTTAACAATAGCCACATTATTTTCGTTGACGGCAGTTGAAGGAAATTCGTCATGTAAAGAAACTCGACCTCTCTCAAATTCAGCAAACCATCGCGTCACGGTGCTCAAACAAGGTGCTTCTTTCCTAAAGCCATTTTAAAGACGAGCGGCACAGTCTTACGGAGAAAGAGAACTTTTAAGCTCATAAAAAATCATCGCTCTAAAATCTTTTCGACTTAATTCCATTTTACGTACGTAGAACTTTGACGTGTGATAAAAAAACAATTGACAAATCATTTCCCGCCAATTGTTTTTTTTATTACTAAGAAGGTTGCAACGTTTAAAAAATATAACATTCGAAATGCAAATAGTTCCGATTAGAGGTGCAAAACTTTTAGTGTGCCCCATGTAGTAAGAAGCTGTACGTTATAGAACCTTAAACCATATTTTTAAGTAGCAAAGTGTATGTTACAGAAAATTAAGAAGAACCAAACTTTAACATAAAAAAAAATATAATTTAATAAAAATGTATTTTTCGGCAAAGGAGGTAGTGCAGGGTGACTGCGATTATTTCTCTCTTCTCTCTTTTCTTTTTCTCCAATCTAGTGGCATAATTTAAAATTTTTAGGGCATTTTTATGACAGTTTTATGATAGAAAAAAATTCATTAAAAAAACTATGTGTTTCCGGCGGAGGGTTTAAGGGGGATTGAGCGCCCCTTGATTTTCGCAGGCAAGAGCGACCGTAGACCAGAGTATTTGATATAAATTTCAATTTGAACCTGAGAAAAGGTTCCTGAGAAAAGGTTCTTGACAGACAGGCAGACGCACAGACGGACAACAAAGTAATCTTATAAGGCTTTCGTATTATGAAATACGGCACCTTAAAAAGGATAAAATATCCAGTCCAGTATTGGGACTTTATAAGTATAAAAAATATGTCAGTCAAATCATTTAGATACAACAATTCACACGATACAATGGGCATGTTATCTTTATAGGGCCACCGAAGTGAATAATTAACATGTGTTCTTATTTCGTCACCTGCATGCGTTATAGACGTTAGGATATGCTCAATACCAAGAAATTTAACATTTTTGCACGTAGCTAGGTTATTATAACAGTTACTAATTATTAGGTATAACCTGGGGCGTTGCTGACGTAAAATGTTGGTCAAATACATAAATGCCGATAATCGGTATGACTGCGTCACCTATTCTAAGTTATTTGTAGTTAGGGTTAACATCTGACAGGCATTTGCCACATTTGATAGACATTTTGAAGTTTAGACGGCCGTGCTGCCGCACTGGTCAGACATAGGTCAGACAGTCATTTTAAAATTTCCCAACTTTTTGTCGCATTTTGAACAAAACGTGTTAGTCTAAAGGTGCTGATCGACGGGCGAGCCTATACCGCGGTCTTAATGGTCTAAGAGCCCTCGACACAAAACTTATGGCCAATTGCACTACATAAAACCGTGGTATTGCGATGATACACGGGCGAGCTTTACCGACAAGCCATAACACCGCGTATAGGGTCGCTCGTCGATCAGGATCTTAAAGGTCCTGATCTATCGGCCATAAGTTTTGTGTCGAGGGCTCTTATACCATAAAGGCCGCGGTATAGGGTCGCCCGTCGATCAGCGACTTAAGATCCCACTATAGAACGACCTTCACCGAGCTGGTTAATGGATGAAAAATATTTTGTAACCAATAAAATATTTCAATAAATATATTGCAAATGGGTTGACTAAAAAAATTCAGTCCAAAATATGATTACTTAATTAACTTTTTTTTTTTAATATTTCACTGGTTTGGTTAATAGACAAATTTCATACCAATCGAAAGTATTAAGCCTGTTACTAGGCTTCTTCTAATAGGCTTCAATACTTTCAATTGGTATTGAATTTGTCTATTTAACAATTTAATGGGCTTCTAATACTTTTAATTGGTATGAAATTTGTCTACTTATCAATTTAATAGGCTTCTAATAGGCTTCAATACTTTCAATTGGTAAGGAATTTGTCTATTTATCAAACCAGTGAAATGTTTAAAAAAATAGTTGTTAATTAATCATATTCTGGACTGAAATTTTTTAGTCAACCATTTTGCAATATAGAAAGAAAGAAAGAAAGAAAATATTTTTTGCAAGAATATGGGTGTTACAAGTTGTTAAAAATAATTAAGTTACCAACATATTCTACCAATATATGGTGTGCAAATATTTAAAAAAATATCATTATATAATATTACATTTAAAACTATAAATTGTATCGATTTTTCAGGATTACTACTGTATATTTATTGACATATTCTATTGAATATAAAAAAAAATCTTTTCATCCATTAACCAGCTCGATGAAAGTCGTCTTATAGTGGGATCCTCTATTATGTGTCATCGATAACGCATACGCACTGAATTTAGTAAACAATGGGTTTAGAATTTACATATTGCCTTATGTAAATATAAATAGTTTACATAATATTTGTCAATTATTATTTGACATTGACCAGCTTAAAATCAGCCTTGACTTACGATAAAAATATTGTTTTGATATATTATGCATATCACAGGATAACGAACAAACAGATGGACCTTGCCTAAGATGTTAATTGCGCTTTTCTGTATGGCAAAATACGAAAATAACGAACATCGACTCTATTGCGGTTGGAAAACATAAAACGGTGAAACAATATTACATACATACATGCCAAACTGATAACGTTTGTTTTTTCAATAACATTTTGTTTATAGACTTATGTCATGGCAGATATTAAATGGTAAACTTTCTTAAAAAAGAAACTTGTATACGAAATCACTCAAGGTAATTGGTATTATTCTATTATCGTTAAGTGAAATCATAACGTCGAGGTCGCCAATTCGTTGTTTATTACGAATGTAATATCCTATCATCCTGTAACTACCTGCTACGTGCCTTAATGCATTCCGATAAAGTGTTGACGTGTCAATTATTCAAAAATAACAAATAGCTTTGTTTTATTGTGACTTCTTTAAGTATATAAGGCAGGCTTTTTTATAATGGTCAATATCTGTAAAATATGGACAAATCGGAAGTGGTTGTTTTGGCAGCACTCGTTCTTCTGCAGGTATTATTTATTATATTACTATATATTTTATGTAATTAAATATTTAGGGAACATTTTTTTGATTTTTTACACCATTACGTAGCAAATAAGAAAAAAGAAATAGACAACTATTGCCTATATATGCCAAAGGTGTTAGGTACGTTGCTATCCGTATGGCGAGATGTTAAAAACCACTGCATAAGTTTATAACAATGAAATGACAATGAAAAGCGTTGAGGAAATAAGTAAGACGGTGGTATTAAGTATCCGGGCGAGACGTTGCAGAACTTTACCACCTAGTAAATTTGTCTTAATATCTGTCTCTCTGTTCATCTGTATGTTTATTTGTAAATCTTATCCAGAACAGGAGTTTATCGTGTTCTAGATGTGATAAAATACCATTATAAACAAACCTGCCTTATATACTTACTAGCTGTGCCCGCGACTTCGTTCGCGTGGAAAAAATTCTAAAATAAAAACCCGCATAGTTCCCGTTCCCGTGGGATTTCCGGGATAAGAACTATCCTATGTCCTTTCTTGGGACTCAAACTACATTTATACCAAAATTTATCCATATCGGTTCAGTGGTTTGGCCGTGAAAGCGTAACAGACAGACAGACAGACAGAGTTACTTTCGCATTTATAATATTAGTATGGATAGAAGTCACAATAAAACAAAATATTTGTTATTTCTGAAAAGCATTACAATAGGTTAGTCAACTAAATTAAAAAAAATACTGTTTGCTAAATTAATTAAAATGAAGGTTAATTATTAATTTAATTAAACTATTTATTTTGTTAAACAACGTACATTTATAATAAAAACATCGCATTTTAAAATTGAAATTCAAATATACCGCGAAATCGCTCTGGCCTGTCATGACGTTCTAATGACATCACGCCGCGGTAATATCTGCATTACATACTCTGTGGTTTCTATGAAAATGGCAACATCAAGATGACGTTATACCACGGTGTGACATAACGCTTCCAGATTTGCGTTCACTGTCATGTCACTTAATGTCTTTATTGCCGGAATTATATCGTAAAATATTAATAATTCTCATATTATAATAAATAAATAAATAAATATTTATGAGACAAATTACACTTCGATCTAACCTCAAAGTAAGCAAATTATTTGCTTGTATTATGGGTGTTAGTCAACGATACTAATACATAGAAATACAGATGTAAATACTAGAATATATTTAATAAACACCCAAACCCAGGAAATACAGACATTTGTGCTCATCACAAAAATGCTTGTCCCCGTCGGGGATCGAACACGAGAACGTCGATTGCGTAGTCAGGGTTGCTAACCACTCGACCAACGGGGCGGTTACATAACAAATATTTTAGTTTTTTGATATCTCCATATTATAATGAATCATTAAAAGTACAATATATCCGATTCATTCTTTAGTAGACACAAGCGATGACGAAATATTTTATTTTTATTTTTTTTTATTTTATACCATTAGATAGCAAACAAGCAGATGGTTCTCCTGATGGAAAGAGTCAACCATCGCCTATAGACACCAAAGATGTTACTAGGGCGTTGCTTTCTTGTGGCAAGGTCTAAGCAGCCATAAGTTTACCGGCTACCTTACCTTCCTAACCGGAATACGACAATGCCAAGCACTGACACTATTGTGACAGAAATAGGTAAGGCGCTGGTACCAAACCCGGGCGAGACAATGCAGAACTCTACCACCTAGTATTCACGACGGTAGTAACTCGTATAGTCAATTGGCCGCCATTTACGATCTGCCTGGCAGAAAGGCATTTGGCCTATTCCTCAAAGGAGCCCGGGACCAACACCGGGAAAACGTTAAATATTAACGACCATTTATTTCAGTGCGGGCTGAGTGCTGCTGACTGTAATCGAAGAAGCACAGTAATAAAAATAAAGGTACCATCACGTCTCAATGTCACCATCAAATATCCTACACAAGCCGATCCAGTCAATTTTGTACCATATCCATACTCGCCCAAAGGTTTTCAATGTACAAGTCGAGGCTGTTGTCCATATTTAACTTCTGTCAGCAGTTCTTATAATCCTCAACAACCACCACCAACAACGAAAACCAATATAATAATTAATATTAGTGGAAAACCGCTTAACAGTTCATTACCAGCAAATGGAACCAGCGATGGTACAAGTATAGTGGTACAAAACACAGCAGATTCATCAAGCAGCAGTAGTTCCTCAGCAAAGGGTAAAGGTGCAACGTCTTCGACAGCTGCATCAACGTCGTCTGCTACCAGTCAAGTAGTTTTGAGTGTCGATCAGAACAATCCAGCAAACAATTCAGCAGATGCAAATACACAAAACATATATGTAGCAACTGGATCAGATACTGCGTCAAATGCTTCGGCAACTGCTACTAGTGGTCCTGCTAATGGTAAGAATGGACCTTCTTCAGGTTCTACTCCAATAAGTCCTACACCAAGTAACGGAAATGCAAATACAGGAGCTCCTCAAAATAATTCTCCTGCACCACCTGTAGTAAATGATGGAAGCAATTCAGCTCCTGCTGGCACCCCACCAGTGGCTGGAAATCCAGGATCAACACCATCTGGAGCAGCACCACCAGCTGGTGATAAACCTGTACAAGCGCCGAATGGTCCTACACCAGCGCCTAGTGGAAATCCATCATTGACACCGTCAGGATCTGCAGCACAGGCTGGTGATAATCCTGCACAAGCACCGAGTGGTCCTACACCAGCGCCTAATGGAAATCCACCATTGACACCGTCAGGACCTGCAGCACAGGCTGGTGATGATACTGCTAAAGCACCAATTAGTCCTGCACCAGTGGCTGCTGGCAATCCAACACCACCTACTGATAATGCAGGTGGTAATCCAGCGGCTAACGATAATCAAGCACCAGGTGCATCTGGTCCCGCGCCTCCCATCAATCCATCAGCTCCAGCTTCACCCGGTCCTGCAGCAACTTCTGGTACTAATCCTGCTTCAGCGCCATCTGAACCTAAACAAGCGGCTGGTGATAAAACATCAGCAGATTCTTCTGCAACAGCTAGTAGTTAAGGAGAAATGTCACCTAATACACATATCCTTCCAAACTATTACAAGATAGCCTAACCTACCTCGGCCTAAAAATATAAAAAAGCATAAGCAAAAAACAATAATTGTAAATCTGCACACAATTTACTTTCTTCCCTGTAATTTGTCGGCAAACATATGGAATTTAACACACGTGTTTAGAAGCCTCAATCTCCTATTGAATCTTCTAAAATCATGCTTAAATATTATCCAATTCCAATAATACTACATATACACAAGTCGAACTAAAACCTTCTTTTTTTAAGTCGGTTAAAATACACATGAATTGAGATATCGATTTGATAACTTAATTGGAGTTTTCAAGAACTTTTGAAAATGCATCCCCTAAAATAGAGAAATAGCTGGGTAAGTTTTTGTAGGAAGAAAAATAAATATTGAAATACCTACAACTAAATCAATAGGTATATATTTTTGTTTCTTAGAAAAAGTATTCTTGTCTCTAAATAAAAGATTTAGCCAACTCAGTAACGTTAAATATTTGACCATAGTCAACTGTCAGAGGTCAAAGTGTAACAACTAATAATATGATAAAAATATTTAAAAACATATATTTTACACAGTTCTATTTTTTGGTTTTTTTTTTGTTATATGGACAGTATCGCCATTTTCATTTAGTTTAAACTAAAAAGTTTGCATACTTATCAAAAATAGGAATTTGGAAGTAATCCTGATGCAGTTTATGAGACCACCAATGTATATTGTAAATTTAATCAAACTCATTTATGAAAAAGTTTACTTATCAACATAAGGCATCAACTAAAAGGAGAAAAAACAAAACACTCACAAAAACCATAAAAAATAACAGAAGAACAAATGCTATTGTAAAATAATTAATGATTTCAATATTTTAATTATCTTATAATTTTTAAGGTGATATTGTAATTTGAAATGAAGCAACCGAACTATTCTTAAAATAACATTTTATTTATTTCATAAGTAATTCCATTATTTACGGCCGGTTTCCGAAACGCAAATTAATTTCAACGTGCAGTTAATTTGTGTTTAACAGATCATTTACTTGTAAAAAATATTTTAAACACAGATTAATTGCTTGTTAAAATTAATTGCGTTTCGGAAACCTTCCGTTAATATTTTACCGAATTGGGTGAGCGAAGCAAGTTCACATTAACGCGTTACCCACAAATAGTTTAACAAAACAGTACCACTGTCCACTTTGGAAAAAACTATTCTACATTCTGGATTTGAAGTTTTACATAATTATTAATTTAAATTAAAGTCTATATTTGTCATTATTCATAATTTAATTTAACCATCTATCCTACCTATAATATACATCCTACACAAAAATTTTACTGACGCATGTCTCAAGCGGGTGGCACTATACCCAACCATTCGTATCCGTGAGAGGTGTATATGTGTGCGTTACTTGAATGCCATTTGTTAGACTTCTGTACCTATTTGTTTTGTGCATTGAGCCTATTCGAACCAAAATACAGTCAATGCATGTCACTGTCGTATTTTGATTTTGATAGAAAAGCAGCCAATAATTTGTACGTGTTAACATCTCTGCCACACTAATAGCCACGCTCATTTATCATATTTTTAACCCAGGAGGTTATCTATCTCTTTATAATATAATATAAAGAGATAGATAACCCCCTGAGTTAAAAACTGAGAGAAGAGATGTACATATATTTAGATATGTGCCACAACAACGGATACGTATATAGTTCCGATTTCCATGTGTCATCTAAATTATATATTTTTTTTATCATATTACGAGCATTGCGAACGAGTTCAAATGAAAACCATTGCCGTAGAGATCCATAATGAAGGGAAATAATTTAATCTGCATTAGTGACCCGGCTACCTTAACCTCAAAACTAGAATATATTGCGGTAGGAATAGGCAAGTCAGGAGTAATCAAATCCGGAAAAGACAATGCAGACTACTAATACCTAGCTATCACGATAATAAAAATAAGGTAAAAGCCTTTGCTAATCATTTTTCTTTACTGACTGACAATTATTACTATTTTTTAAAATGGGCCCAGGTAAAACGAGGGATAACTGCTCATAAAGTATAGTATACAAGCACAATTTCTATTTTAAACTTACTTTCGGACGCATCATTTCAGATTTTTACTAGAATTATATTCTGAAATTCGATGATTGAAGTTATACCACATATTATATGGTATTAATATTTAATGAAATATAAAAATAACTAAATATAATACAATTAAAATACCTTAACAATTTTGGGTCTGAGCTCCTCAATGGAGTTTATGATGCATTTGTCCACATTCGGGTCATTTCTCTGGCAAACTTTGATGTATGGAGCTGAAAAAGAAATATTTTAATTTAAATAAAATAATTTTAATTAAAAGCCCTCATGTTCATAGTTAATCTTGTTGGTTTAGAGTCTAATTTTAGAAGAGGATAATAATAAAACTGTAGTTCGTCCAAAAATAGGAATTCGCGATAACGTAGTTTTAACATTAGATTTTGGACTCTTTGCAACCATTTTATTATGGCATTACATTAAACGGCTAAACTTGTTTTTGAACTTGAAAATTATTTCTGGGTCAAACCAAATTTGACTACCTTCCGATAAATAATAGTCGAATTATCGACGAACAAACATTTATGCATACATACATTCATCATACATACACACATACATACATACATACATGCATACATACATTCATCATACATACATGCATACATACATACATACATATATACACAGAGGCACACGCGTTGTAAAAAATGAAAACAGGCTGGATATTCCATGTCTTGAAACTAATAATTTTTAACACAGCGCTCTACTACAATTAGACTAATTAGTAACGTTGAGTGCGATCAACAGCAGCACTTAATAAAGTCTGACTTGTTTCCATTACCAAACCATCTTTATTTTTGCGCTGAATCATCAACAAATAAAAAACAAATAAATTAAATCAGGATTAATTGCTTCATGACACTAATTTTACTAAATTATAAATTACTTTTCATAAGTCTAACAAATTTCCTATCTACGACTTTTTACGAAAGCGCTGTTTTTTTTTCAAATGAGCATACTTAAAATTTACCGAATTCATAAGTTATTTTCCTTGATCGGCATACCACATAGTTAAAATTTTAATGCATTTACAAAATAAATGAATAAGTAGTTCAAAAAAATGTTCTGTCTGACAATAATGCTGCACCAATGGGCATTTGTGTTTGGGATAGGAATCAATACATTCCAGTTATTTTTTGTTGAATTGTTTAATAATTATTACCGATATCAAGTGGTCATCGGATCTGACAAATTCGTTGCTGTGTTGTCTCAAACCAATAGCACAAAACAAATAGATACAGATATACATAGACACCTCTCCCGGACACGATATCTCAGAAATGTTGAGAATAGTGCAAGCGTAAATGCCACTCGCTTGAGTCAATTTTTGTGCAGAAAATTTGTAAAAGTATGTTGTCATAGATTAAAATATTTTAGTTGTTATTTGTTTACATTGCTGTTTTGCCTGTTTCATTATCAACAATAAATCAAACATACGAGTGCCACTGGAAGTTTTTTGTGCATAAGCCAAAGTTGATAACCCTAGTGCTACCCCCAACCTAAAGTACATACATGAGATTGACTTCTGTACGTATGTGTTTTGCACTGATAGGTTATATATTATGATGTTATTACCAGATGTATGTTTCGCAGCAATTTCTGTCGTCAAAAGGAAGCCACTCACGAAAGGAGAGGAGGATTTTTGGGCCCAAATGTAAGGGATTCAAGGGTACTTCGAAAAAATTGTAATATATTTCTATTTCATAGTTCAAAATATGAGCCTTATCCGCTTTCTGAGAAAAAAGAAATCACGAAATTAAGTTTACAGCATTAAAATTGTAGAATCGATAAAATTATAATCTAGTTGTGTATTTTAATCAAAATGATAGCTCGTATGTGTAAAAGTACAGTACCCGGCGATAAATATTGCACATCGACCTTTGGAAAGAGACAATCGGCTAATTTCGGCTTCGTAGAGCGTTATCTCTGTCGCACAAAATACAAACAGTCCGGTACCTATTAGGAGCTGTTAAAACAAGTGATTTGCTTCTTTTGATATTTTTATTCTTTGTATAAAATACACTAATTTTTCTATAAGTGATGGCTTTAGGTTGGGGTAAAATAAAATAAAAAAACATTTTTACATTATGTTTACGTATTTAATTATTTTGGAACATTACAGCTTTAGTGTACATAATAAACACCATTATACCTATTGCTAAAATGAGACATTGCAATAAAAATAATAATAATTCTAATTCTCAATTACTTCCATTTCACTATCTGTGCTCTCAAAGAGGTCAATATCACTGTCACTATCAGCCGTATTTATTACTAATCTATCAGTGTAAATGTCTAAACTGTGTTGAATGCTTCTATATTCATTCTCACATTTGATTGCATGATCGCAAACCTTTTTCCACTCTTCAGCGCCGATCATGTTTACTTTTTCAGTCAATAATGTTTTTACTGTAGTTAAGTTCATACCCACATTTCTAGAGGCTACATAGCCTTTCAGTTGAGACCATATATTTTCAATTGGATTAAAATCCGGATGATATGGTGGCAATCGCAACACAGTGTGCCCATGTTCGGCAAGTATTTTGTCCACAGAAAACTCTGTATACCTCTCCTTGTGCTGACATATAATAGCGTAAATCTGGGTTTTTGTTAATTTTGGATTAACTGGAATTTCATGTCTGTTTAACCAGTTGATCATTTCCGGTTTAATGGTGTTTGAGTTGGGGGGTCTCTCAACATACTTGTTGTGATAGGGTGCGTTGTCGATAACTATAATTGTCGATAACTATTAATCCAATTTAAAAATTAGTGTATTTTATACAAAGAATAAAAATATCAAAAGAAGCAAATCACTTGTTTTAACAGCTCCTAATAGGTACCGGACTGTTTGTATTTTGTGCGACAGAGATAACGCTCTACGAAGCCGAAATTAGCCGATTGTCTCTTTCCAAAGGTCGATGTGCAATATTTATCGCCGGGTACTGTATATTCTTGATTAATATTTAATTTAATCAACAGTAAGTACCTGCCATAATTATTTTACAAACCGTTTATAATAAAAAAAGAAAAAATATATAATCGGTACATATTTAATAATGGATTACTTTAGATCGAATTTGATAGGATTTAATGTCTGTGATTTAATACACCTTAAAGTGATTATAACATCACTGACAGCGCGCAAGTCGCAGACTTCAATCTTTGCTATTTTAGGTACAGAGAGGCATCCTATAATTTGTGGTTTCTAAAAATCTGTGTTTTAGTATTGTATCAATTTATAAACATGAAATATTGTTGCCTATATTACAAATATCAGTTGCTGATATAATAGTAAACGGTTAGATAAACTATACCGTAGTATACCGTACCGTAGTATACCGTAACCTTACTCATACTGAATATCTTATATCGCTGTTCTTAGATTACAAAAATCTGTAAAATGTTCAATAATTTAAACTATCCATTAATTGACACAATTTTCATCTTATAACAAGAGGGCCCGAGATTGTATGGAAGGGTATCCGTCTCCTTTCATTTAATAATTAGTGTGATATCCCACGGACTAATAAATAAAACAAGCAAAGGTCTTACTTAAAATGCTTGAATATCTAAAGTCTACCCGCTAGACACAGTTATAACCTTTTTTAGGTGACATGAATGTGTTTTATGCAGAGCATATGAATTTTACTATATTATGAATGTTGTTTCACCAAGTCATATCCCTTGAGTCTTAGCGTTTAATCTTCTATATAATAATCTTGTATTTGTAGTTGCAGTTCTCTGAAACGGTATGACCGATTTTCGTGATTTTTTTCGTATATATGGTAGTTATAAGAACAGGTCGTAAAGTATAATTCAGACCGCTTGGTGGCAAAGTTGTCCATATCCAGAACTTATTTTTATTTTTTGACGGGTTTTTTTGTATTTTTTGATTTGGCATAAAAAATATGATTATGTGAAATATTCAGTGACCTAAAGGGAACGTTTAATATCCACTCTACCAAAATGTTTGCCACACTAATTGATATGGCAAAACAACGTTTACCGGTTTGCATACATGCAGATATTATCATATCTTTTTTTATTTTCGATCTTCGTTTGACCAGTTCTAAAGCAAGGCCATAACTAGGTTACCCATACCTTGATTTAGTGCCAAGTATTATACTTAGTACCGGCCTCAACAGCATTCTATAGCTACTTCATTGAATAACGCGATGAAAAGAAAATCCAGTTGTGTGTCCCCACTTTCGCGGAATTAAAACAGGTTCTATATATATATGCTTGGTTATATCATTTTCTCGTAACACGACGTACATATTAATTCTAACCTATTTTCTTACTACATATTGGCTTAGCGAATGGTACAACAAATTCTACTGTCCTACTAATTTTATTAAAGAAAAAGATCGATGTTTGATTCTTGTCTGTCAATCACACATTAGCAGCTGAATAATTTAATACACAGCACGGATTAAACTGGATACAGTTATACTTTCGTGTTTCTAATTATTTTTGTGTTATAGCACTCACACCGTGCTTGGGAAAACTTGAAAAACTTTAAAAACAACAAAGAAATACATCGACTCGCGATATTTGAACCTGCGACCATCTCCCTAAAGCCGGGACGCTCTACCACTGGGCTAGTGTCGACAGGCTCGATGTGGCGAAATTCTTCTTTGCTATATGATCGATTCCGTCGATTGTACTGATCGCTAGGTGTACGTAGGTCACCACACTATAAGTTTTGCGTAACTCAAAAAAACAACATGTTATAACCAAAATATTATGTTTATTGCTTTTCAAAATAATCTCCTTTACATTTTAAACATTTTTTCATGCGATCGAACTACTTTTAAAAACAGGAGGACCACAGATCTGAAGGCATGTTTTCTACGTGCTGATTGAACGCTATCACTGCCTCTACGGAGTTGGTAAAAGTAAAACCTCTTATCAAATCTTTGGTTTTGGGGAAAATACAGAAATCACAGGGTGCTAGGTCGGGGCTATGCGCAGGATGTGTGACGAGATGTACTTTTTCGGAAGCTAAAAATTACTTTGTTTTGTTGGCCGTGTGTGAAGAAGCGTTATCATGGTGTAGAAGAATGCGGCTTTTGGTTTTTCTAACACCCTGGATAAACAAATGGTAGAATACGACTCGGTATTAACCCTCTTTTGATCTTCAACTGGAATTTTACAGATAGGACCCGTAGCTGTGAAAAAAACGTGATCATTTTTTTACCAACGATTCTCGCCTGTCTCACTTTTGTTGGCCTGTTCTCATTTTCAAACATCTATTCACAAGATTGCTGTGCACCATTCCACGTGAGCCAGCTTCTGCTCCGCTGTCAGTTCATGAGGGATCCAACGATAACAAAAATCCCGAACTTTCAATTCTTCGTGTAAAATTTTCTGAATTTGGCTCATACCAATCCCTAATAGTCCGCGAATTCTCTCATAGGTAATCCGGGGGTTTTCTTCAATTAACCGCTTAACAGTAGCCACATTATTTTCGTTGACGGCAGTTGAAGGCCGCCCTTCACGAAATTCGTCATGTAAAGAAAATCGACGTCTCTCAAATTCAACACACCATCGCCTCACGGTGCTCAAACAAGGTGCTTCTCTCCCAAAAGCATTTTGAAGACGAGCAGAACAATCTTGCGGAGAAAGAGAACTTTTAAAATCATAAAAAACATTGTTCTAAAATCTCTTCGACTTAATTCCATTTTCGTTGCGTACGTAGAACTTTGATGTGTGATAAAAAAACAATTGACAAATCATTTCCTGTCAATTGTTTTTTTTTTATTACCAAGAAGGTTGCAACGTTTTTGTAACATTCGAAATTCAAATAGTTCCGATTAGCTAGAAGTGCAAAACTTTTAGTGTGCCCCATGTACATACTATCGTACAGCTGTCGTGCGGACTGAACGCACGGACACGGACACAGATACGCGGACTGACGGACATAGCGAAATAATTTAAGGTTACCTAGTTTACTTCGAAACCCTAAAAATGTATTTGATGCATTGAAAGAAAATTTTATTATAACGCATTATCTAATTAAATAAATTTTATTTAAATATCGTAAAATAATTATTTATATATAATTAAAAAATGGACAAACGTTTTTTAAAAACTAAAATATTGACTAGCTAATTTCATGCTGTCGGTTTTTCGTGACGGTGTGTGCGCGCATCGTAAAAAATACTTTCATTTTTCCCTAACGCGCCAAAAGAAGTATAACTTCAAAAAATTGAATTTGGAACAATAAACAAATCATTGATTTCCAATACTTTTTTGACTAACTGTTGACCTTCTCAAAACAAAGTAATTTTCAAAACGGGTTATAACTAAAGTTTTGAAGTAACAATAATTAAAAAATACAGTCGATTTGATAACCTCCTCCTTTTGGAAAAGCGGTTGATACTTAACTTTTTATGCTTTGTACAGATATATTCATGACTCCAAAATATATATTTTTTTATTTTTATACTTGATTGATGTTTACATGATGTTGAACGGATTTATTCGTTCAACATCAGTGTTAGTCGAAATGTCAAACAAACTTTAGTGTTTATTGTACGACACTCGTTTGCCAATACTAAGTAAATACGCGTTGTTGCAACATGGTGACGGCATGGCCTTCTCAAAAACTATAGAAAACGATTAGACCGTGATTTGCGAGATTTTCTTGTCTTTCAAGATATTACTAAGTGGTAGAATTTGCAACGTCGTCATTTGGTTCAGTTTTTAGTTTTCCTGTCGCAATAATGTCAACTATCAATGCTTGATATTGTTCCGGTTTGAAGTATAAAGTAGACGAGAAACTTGTAAATACCACATTACAATCAACCACAGATAGCAACACGTCATTTTTTGGTGAATATTAGAGCGGTTATTTTTTTAACTGACTTCCCAAATACAAGAAGGCTAAGAATTCGTCGGAATAAATTTGGAACGATAAACAAATCATTCATTTCCGACTGACTGAATGTTGACCCTCTCAAAGCAAAGTAATTTTCAAAACAGTTCATAACTAAAGTTTTGAAGTAACAATTACAATATTTTTTTTAATAGCAAATTATTTTTTTATATCATAAGATAGCAAACAAGCAAATAGCACTCCTAATGCCACATGCATAAGTTTACCGGCTACCTTACCCTCCAAACCGGAACACGACAGCGACATGCATTGACGTTATTGCGGCAGAAATAGGTAAGGCGGTGGTACCAGACCCGGGCGAGACAATGCAGAACTCTACCACCTAGTAGCCACGATGTTAGTGACTCGATAGCCAATCGGTCGCCTTTTACGACCTGCCTGGTAGAACGGCAGTTGGCCTATTCTTCAAAGGAGGCCGGGACCAACACGGCGAAAAATGGATAATAATGTTATTAAAAATATTTGAGCTACCTTGATTTATGATAGTAATAACTGTTAAAAATTATAAAACTACTCCAGATGACCTTTTTTTTTGGTCGCTAACTCGACGGAGGACCTTTTTTTGTTTTTGGTCGCTAACTTAACGACTTTGCGTTTTTGTTGCTTCTAATATTTATTATAATATATACGCTACTACTGATATAATATAACATAAATAAATAACTGTTAAATATTAATTAATTTTAACAACATACCAGTTAACCTAATTTAACAATAATTTCCATGCCTAATTCAGAGACGATGACGAATTTAAATATCGTTTCACTTCAAAGCGATGTTATTCTGTCTAAGGCTAGGCTTACACTTTGATTACTACGAGTGCAAGTGTTTAATGTAGGCGCTTATTATTAAGAAAAAAACACGTGTAGACAGCCGTTGATTAGTGCGAGTGATTAGTAACCAGCGTCTGTTCACTTTAACTACGCTGATTTAAGCGGGGCCTAAACCCCGCGTACCGCTATCGTTAAAGTATCATAAATCGTATGCAAGTTGCCTACAGTGAATAAATACGACCGTTTAAAGTAGGTAATATCATTTATTACAGTGTTATATACAATGTTCGGTATCGGAGCTAAAAGTCCGCGTGTTGGTCCGGGCTCCTTTTAAGAATAGACCAACTGTCGTTCTACCAGGCAGGTCGTAAAAGGCGAACGATTGGCTGTACGTGTCACTTCCATCGTGACTACATGATAGCTTTCCGCAACGTCTCGCCAGGATATTAGTAGGGACAACCGCAATAGCGTCAATGCTTGTCATTGTCGTATTCCGGTTTAAAGGGTAAGGTAGCCGATAAACTTATGCTGTTGCATTGCCATCCCGCCACACAAATAGCAAAGCACCATAAACACTTCTATAGGTGTCGTATCGTATCGTATCGTCGGCGTAATAGGCGTCTATAGGCGATGGTTTCTCTTTCCATCAGGAGAGCCGCCTGATTGTTAAACAAACTTACTGCATATTTGTGTTACAAGACAGGTAGAGTCCTAGTTCTAAATCTACCCATTATTGTAACATATCAGGTAAGGCCGAGTTGACAGAAGCTCCCTTTTCCAAAGTGTAGGACATAAAAGCAACTAAACAACTTAAGCCGGGTAGTGACCAACGTAGATTTTACACTTTCAATCATCGGCACTTGGTGAAATTCCATTATTTTTAGTTGAAACTAGTTTATTACACACTTGTACTTTTATTTCACTATTATTATACACTAAATTATTTAATTTTATCGACAGGTTTTGCTTTTTAAAGCATCTTCAGGACTTAATATTCTTTACTGACGATGCAGCATCTTCAGGACGTAATATTCTTTACAGACGATGCAGTGTGTATTTATACTTACGATAGTAACTATTATGTAATATGTCGCTATAAATACATTTTTCCCGATCACTTTAATTTGGTTGTAGGCACTAAAATGTTTTAGGTCGAATCTTGTTAATTAAAATTACATCCATAAGTTTTGTTTTTTGTGTTGGACAAAACTGAAGTTTTAAATTTTTCAAATTTATTACACAAATCGAACATATTATTGATTCTGTACAGCCTCTGAAACCTTACATTATCTATACTTACGGCAGTACCTATTATATAATCTGTCACTCTAAATACATTTTCCCGATCACTTTAATTTGGTTGAAGGCCCTAAAATATTTTAGTTGGAATTTAGCGTAATTAAAATTACATCCATGAGTTATGATTTTGTGCCGGACAAAAATGAAGTTTTAAATTTTTTAACCCGTATCGCGATTTTCGTACAGACGTATGTACAAAAACTTTACGCGTGAGAAGTGATTTCTGTACACCCGTCTGTACAAAATTAACTCGCTCCAGTTGGCCGTTGATTTTACGCTTCTGCATCCATGTGACGCGATTTTTATATTGTATTTATTTTCTATTGGCTTTCGTCTTGAGACTGAGTACAAAATAACCAATGACCGACCAAGAAATTGGCCACAATAAATTAACAAAACACAATCGGCCGTGCGACATCTTTACTTGTAGTTTGAACATTTTACAGTGCGTACCGGCTGTATTTAGAAATGGCTGTATTTTGTGTGATAGTTTATATATAGATATTAGATAGTTTGTTCATTATGTATACTATAAAGTTATAGTATTGTTTGAGTGATAACGTAACTTAAAGCAATTTAGTGTAAAACTTTAAGCAAAGTGAGATAGTGGTGAATTTTTTTACAAAGTTAATAATTATCACAGGATTTGAATATTAGGTAAGCTTTTATTTATTATTGTAATAGTAGGAACGAATAGGAAATTTTATACAGATTACGTTGATATATAGTATATGTATAAAATATAAACGAAAATATATGTATAAACCGATTTTTTGAAACCTAGGCATAAAAAAAAGGGAGGCTTCCAGACACGGAGCACTACCGCGAATTTTTTATTGGCCAGGTAATCACGTCACGGGTTAAATTATGTTTATTATTACATAAATCGAACATATTATTGATTCTGAACAGCCTCTGAAAATTTGGCTGGAAGTTTAAAAGTAACCCTGTATACCTATACAAATACATAATAATACTGAAAAATTTTTGTTTGTATTTCTGGGTTGGGTGTTTATTGTGTAGGTCACAGTATTTATATATATTTATTTCTATGTATTAGTATCGTTGACCAACACCAATAACACAAGCGAATAATTTGCTTACTTTGGAGTTAGATCAATTTGTGAAATTTGTCAGGCTATATTATTGTTTATTATATTTAATAAACACCTAAATCTAGAAATACAATCATCTGTGTTTATCACACAAATGTTGTTCTGCATAGGTAGGTATCACAAACCACATGAATACTAATAGACACGGCGTTGGGAAGGAAACGTTTCGCCGTGCATATGGGCAAACGCGTGACGTGAAATCCTACAACTGTGAATGTTGTCTTAAATTTGTAGATATATTTAAAAAAAATAGAAATAAACCATGTTGTACTATTTTATCATATCGAATGAGATGACAAGGTTTAAAAATTACCCTTGGAGTAATTTTATTTAATTGGTAAGTAGGTACTATAACTGTATTTCTGTGTATGAATGCAAGCTATGCTGACAACCTAAGAAATTGCCACGAAATGCGTATCTATTTAATCCATGGTAGGTATATTATTCTAATAAATTTATTTGGATGGAAATTTGTATTTAGTTAAGGGTCTATTTTGTAAATTTACCTAAGTTGTATTTCTTGTAAAAACGTAATTGTACATAAAATCGATTTTATAACCATACGTTCTTATAACACTAATACCATAAAATACGTATCACTTAAAAAGGTCGATCACCCAAGTAGTTACTTAATATTATAAAAAAAGATTTTTTTGTAGTGAATAAACTTTTAGGTCCGCTTGCACCAAGCTACTTATTAAATACTTACTCAATATTTTATATATTAATTTAACATTAATTTTCCCCGTGTTGGTCCCCGGTAAACTTATGCTGTGGCATTAGACCTCGCCACAAGATAGCAACGCACCATTAACACCTTTGGTGTCTATAGGCGATGGTTGACTTTTACCATCAGGAGACCCATCTGCTTGTTTGGTATCTTATGACATAAAAAAAAAATTAACTATAGTAAGAGTCATTTAAAAAGTCTTTAAATAGCTTGGTGCAAGCGGACCTTAAACTGTAAAATCGATTATCAAAAGTCTTAATACCTATAAAATAAATAAATAATATTTATTACTAGATTTTTATATATTACTTAATCTAATTAAATATTATATTATATAATAATTAATTATAGAAAACTACTCTAACAGCGATTAATGTACTAATGCTGTAAACGCGAAAGTGTTTGTATGTTTAAAGAACTGGGGAAAAACTAGTAGACTATATTTAAAATGCAGTCAGCCTGAAGTTCAATACGTGTTTAGTCTAGATAGGAAATTATTAAGTGAATTTAAAGAACAACAAGCCCATATTAGAATTCGACGAGCACCATTTAATGACCAATACGTTTTCAAGACCAGTTTTATTGATTTAGCATTCTGCCATAAATGAAACATTTTGTTTTATTTAATGACAAACGAAACAAGTATTTTATCTTGTTGGACATGTCAGATGAAAAAAGTTGATGAGATCTGTACTGATCTCCATCGCTGCATTTTACCGCCCTGATAACCGGGATCGACATATTTATGTGTTCATCCGTGGCATGATGGTAACACACCACCCACCATACTTATGTAATTATGTAATTTCTGTTCCCGAATTTATTTGTATTCTCGTCCCGACATAATATAATCAATGATAACATAGTGAGATAATCTTTGGAAATGACATTTAGCAATTAGGACTTAGGTACATATTTGGTATTAATATTAATTAATAAGCTGTTTATTTTTGTATTCGTCCGCATAATAGATACCTACAAGCAAAAAAACCATGGCCAGCTGCTTCATATGTCGTCATTGTTTTTTATTAACCAGTGATGAATGAAGTATATATACAAATTCTTTACATATTTAAATTTTTATTATCAACGTAGTTACTATATTAATTAAGTAATTACATTAAAATTGAATTCAACTGATTTTGCAACACAATTACTTAATGAATGAATCGATAGTAAAAATTTTAACTTAACTGATATCACAATTAAGTTGATACATGATTATGTCGATAGAAAGAAATTACGTTGATAGCAAATTATTACATTATTTTATCTGTACATCGTCATTGCTGAAAAAAAATATTTGCTACTCTCCAAAACACATGTAACTGTAAGCTTTTTATTAAGTGTAATACAATGACCGCCCCGTTGGTCGAGTGGTTAGCGATCCTGACTACGCAATCGACGGGGCTCGGGTTTGATCCCCGACGGGGACAAACATTTATGTGACGAGCATAAATGTTTGTATTTCCGGATTTGGGTGTTTATTATGCATGTAAAAGTATTTATATATGCATTTCTATGTATTAGTACCTATCGTTAACTAGCACCCATAACACAAGCAAATAATTTACTTACTTTGGGGTTAGATCAGGAAGTGTAATTTGTCCCGTGAATATTATTTATATTATTTGTTTATTTACAATTATTTTTTATTTTTATTTTAAAATTAAAATGTTTAATGATATGCAAGTATGCGAGTAAATGTTTTTTTACGTTATACTTATTAGAAATATAAAGTTATTTTTAACACGTAATTTTATATTTTGTTCTGTGATTATAACTTCCCACTAAAGGGCGTAACCTCCTTTGAACCTGATTTCACGCCCATTGTCGAAATTCGATTTTCACCAGATCTCCACGTTTCTAGGCCCTAAGAAGCCTTTTTGCCAATTTTAACAATGGCGTCAATTATCAGGATGTAAATATGTTATCAGGATGTTCCCCTCTCGTATTTTTTTAATCTTGACCGATCAAAACGTGGTTGATTTTTCTACCCAATTTTTTTATTCATATGATTGCATTCCACTAAACATTTAAAGACTTCCTGGAGCTGCGGTATTGTTACATACTAAACACCCAAACCCAGATATACATCTATGCTCATCAAATAAATATTTGTCCCTTTCGGGAATCGAACCCGAGGCCCCTCGATTTGTAGTTAGGTTCGCTAACCTTGAAGTGTCTGTCTGTGATTTCAAAATAATTAGTTTTTAGGTTTCCGAAGTAAACTAGGAACCCTTATAATTTCGCTATGTCTGCCCGTAGCTGAGAGATCCTTTTTTCAAATGCAATGTGTTATTTTTACGATACTAATTTTTAACCGTTTTTAACTGTATGTCATTCTATTTGTACGAGGTAATATCTGGAACGACTGGACTTATTTTGATGGAACTTTCACTGAAAGATGAGTTAAAAATATAGGCTACTTTTTACCCGAGTCATATATATGGAGTCACAGGAAAATTAAGTAATGATTTTGTATCAACTTGCTAACTAGTATATAATAAATTTCTTAATCTTAAATAAATAAAAGGTCAATCAAAATAAATAGGAGGTCAGTCATTACTTTGACGTTTGTCTGACAGTCAACACGAATCAGCAAAATAATATACTGTGCTCTGTGCTAGACTCAGCAGAAGAATTTTTGCTTAATATTAAGTATTTAATATTTTGCTTAATCTAGACGTTTCTCACATTATACCTAAATCGCGTTGATCCCGAATACACGCGAAAATCTTGTCAGTTGTCAGACAAGAATAGCGAAGCTTTTTAGTGGTAATAAGATTCAAATGTTACGGCAAACACGTGCATATACGTAGGGTACAAAATAGGATACTTTTGTCTAGAAAAGGAACTGCATTTGAGACACAGAACAATTTATAAAGCAAGTGAAGCCGCGGGCGAAAGCTAGATGTTTTAAATTTATGTTTTCTTATTAATCAAAACCAATTGAGCGAAATTAAATATAATTTAGTACAATAGGTACGTCTATGTCCAGTCGCTAGTTTTTTAAAGTAACTTCACGCCCGAATCCCCGGTGAGTTAGGCAGAGGTACAACCACTGCGCCCACGATTAGCTGAAGATATTTAATCCCACAATGTGATAGGTGGCCAGCCAATCGCCAAGAGGACACTTACCAATCCCGGACAACATTCATCTATAATAAAACTGAAAAAAAAACACATTTTGAATTGCCCGACCCGGAAATCGAACCTAGACGTCATGTGGTCAACACCGACATCGGATAGACCACACAGGTGATAATTATCCCAGAAAAAAAATATTTTTGCACATCGATTCACTAAAAACTTTAATCATGTGACGAACTGCTGGGCACATCTAGTAGCATATACCTATTATGTATATATGGTGCTGGTGTAGCTAATGTGGAAGATTTTTGAAGTCAGTTTTTTTTATTTAAGAACATATCAATTACTAGCAGTAACATGCAGCCCGCTGCGTTATAAATGTTTTTTGTGAATCGCGCGGCAATAACTATTAAGTGGTTTTTGCGTGATTGAGTAACAAACATACATCCATTCATACGTCCAAACTTTCGCATTTATAATATTAATATAGACTAGCTGCAGCGTGCAGCCCGCTGCACTATATAAGTTTATGGCGAATCCCGCGGGATTACTTAATTTTTCCGGATTTAAAAGTAGCCTATGTGCTATTCCAGGTCAACATCTACATATATATATATATATATATATATATATATATATATATATATATATATATATATATATATATATATATATATTATACTTTCACATATGTAATATTATAAATATAGATAATATACATGTAGATTACATTACTAATGCTATTGTTACAAGCGAACCAATAATTTTTATTTACAATTTTAAAATATACATAAGTATTAAATTATATACCTATTATGCTTACGACATACTAAATTTTAGTATACACTACAATTACCTATATGTCTACATTTATCGCCTCTGTGGTCTAGTGGTCCAGCATTGGCGTTGACCACATGAGGTCCCGGATTTTATTCCCGGGTCGGGCACATAAAAAAAGTGTTTTTTCAGTTTTCTGATAAACACAAAGTTACCCGGGATTGGAAAGTGCCCGGTTGGCGATAGGCTTGCCACCTATCACATTTGTGGGACCAAGTATCTTCAGCTAATCGTGGGTGCACTTGTTGTACCTCTGCCTATCCCTTCGGGGATACGGGCGTGAAGATACTTTTTTTACCTATATTATATACTAGTATATACCTATCTTATAGAAATAAAATTATAGGAGTCAGCCATTTTGCGTGCATCACAAAAAACTACTGAACAGCTAAAAAAATTTTTGTTGTCTTTCTTAGATAGGTACAAACTTTATAAAAATTATTTACACGCATATAAACAGCAACAACGACATTAACCGTCTTAGATACCCATCTCTGGCAACAAGAATCAGATCTCACATGAGACCAAACGGGAAGCATACCCTCACAAACAAAAAAAAACCAAATTGGTTAGCAATAAATGTCCAAGGTACATGGTAACTTAAAAAAGTGAAACCAAATGCAAAAAAATGCACCTTTTTGAGAAGCCGATTGAAAGTAGTATGACTATTTAACCACTATCTGTTACAAGCGACTTCGTTCGCGTAATCCAAAATCATTACTTCCTTTTTTCAGTGGATTTAAAAAGTAGCCTACATCAGTGTATAGTGATATTTTTTTAAGATCGCTCCAGTTGTTTTTGAGTTAACATAAAAAATATAAAATTACAAATGTTTTTTCTTTATAATATTAGTATTTAAAGTGTATAGTGTTAGTATTTAAAGACTTTAACACTAACATGTTATATTACATTACTACTACTTTTAAATTTTTTTGAAAATTGAAACAGGTACGCTAAGATATGTGTTTTAATATCTAACGCAGACGAAGTCACGGGTGTTAGCTAGTTTTGCAATAAAACATTTGTAATTCTCATTACTTACGTATTTCTGCAGCAACAAACTGCACCGCAAACAGCAGCGCTGCGATGTTCAACATGGCTTACACAACTTGCGTACAAATATTTCGTAAAACACTGTGTAGTTAGTAATCGAAGTCTCGCCCAGCCGGGTCGCGATACAGACCGGCACTGCGCTGAGCTCTTCAGCTACCACCAGCTCTAGCCTCTAGGACACAATATGTGAACGTCTGGATTTAACCTCGGCTGAATGTTTTATCGCCGTTCTTTTCTAATCGCTAATATTGAAGTGGATAAACAATATTTGGAATGGTATTGCCAGGCTGGTGGACGCGTGCTCAAAACACGAGATTCCACGGACACGTGACGATGGTTTCCCAATTTCCGATTGTGCATTTACTTGCCCGAACATATAATTATACGTTGGTATTTTGCACGTGAATACGATTTCAATTATTACATCGAACTATTTAGCAAAATAGATGCAGCTTTTTCTTTGAGTCTATTTATTGTTTTGTCATATTAAATCAATAAAACAATGAATCAACAAGTTATTATTGACACAGATATTACTATTAAAAACTAGATACCTAATGATAAAACATTAAAACTACTAAAACAATTTCAAAAGTTCTTTCATTTGTAAAAGACTTGAGCTAACATATACATAGGCTATATTTTTCCAAAATAAAAGCTAAACATATTCATGTGAACAAATCCGCGAGCATTTAGTAAATGGTTAGAAAGATTACTATTATCTTTAATCAAACATTAATTGATTACTTGTTTTTTTACACTTAAACTTTAATTACCTATTGTTAACCCAAAAAATCCCATTATATTTAAGTATGTTAAATTAAATTTACTGTTTTGGTTAGAGTTAACTAAATTGACAATTGTGATTGTAGAAATAATAATTGACAATAAAATAATAATTATTATATATTAATATAATAAAATAATAAGATTATTTCTCTATTATAACCCGTTTTTTGAGAGCTAATGGCACATCTAGTGTTTACCAATGTTACCCTCATGAATCGCAAATAGGTAGTGTAGACATGTTACTATTACTTTTAATTTATTCTAAAAAAATAAAGTTCACGGATATATTGCAGTATAATAATATCTAATTTTAGTCGATTACTTGATAATAATAAAATCTGAGTTTAACAGAACTATATTTTTACATACGAACATTAATTAGTAAATTAAAAAAAAAATAACAAAAAAATTAAAACATAAAAACATTAAAAGTAAAATAATGTGTTGTGATTACAATGTAACCTAATTAAATTTAGTGTAAGTTCCTCTAACTTCGCCTTTATGTGAAACTTTGCCGAAAATTTTAATGCCTATATACCTATTCTTTAAAACAAGCTATATCCCTTTGTTTCAGGGAAGTTTCAGGGATGGCCCGCAGGGCCAACCGTTTACAATTTTTTTTTCAGTACACTTATATTACCAGACTGACTACTAAAAAACTAACAAAAGTAAGATTCTGAAATATTCTTGTCATTTATTTAAACTAATTATGGTCTACATAGCTTTCCTATTTCAGTGTCTAACTTCATCAGTCAGGCAAAGTTATAACCCACTTTGAAAACTTAGGTGTACAACAAGGTCCACCCACTCGTATGGTTATCATATTTTTTCATATTTTTTTATTGTTTTTCAATGCCTCTATAGTTTCTTTCTAGATAGCAAAAGTTATGTCACCAATCACAGCTCCGAAATGCTGACATTGAAAATTACCTCATATCAAGCGTAAAAATGATACAGAATACCAAGAACAACGCTTAGTAACAAAATAGTACCTATCTCTTTAATTTAAAAAATATAAAAGATTTTTAGTAAAACCTTTGAAAAACAATATTTATTGTTTCAGTTAAACCCATTTACTGTCATACTTGGTGAAGCTATATCAAAACAGGTAAAATTAATTAAATTTGCTATTTTCCGCGATGTTACCGAGAAGAAAGACGCCGCTTTAATAATTAAATAAAATCGATCATACCCAAAAATTATCTAATTCCAATAATATTGTACATACATGTGGGTATTGCCGCACAGAATATGTACTGAAAAGATTAATAAGTTGGCTACTTTTAAATTATGTAGGTACTTCGTGCAAACAGCTCCGTAAAAATAAAGTTGAATGAAAAATCAAATTCATTGGAAATCTGTAGAAAAAAGATCTAAGTAGTAAAATTAAAATAATACTTTTCAAAATGTATACAGTAGTTTTTAGGTGACAAAGATATTATTCCGTCTAAAAAAGATAATGACCCGATTTCTGACAGCCATACGTGATATATCACATCTAATACCTAATCACTAATCAGTTTCATGAGACGAGAGAAGATAGTGAATTTACAGCATACAATGTTTGACTTTTCTAAGCCTGATTTTTATTTTAAAATAAGTATTGACGATTGCTGACTTTTCTCATTAAACTATTGACCGCCCCGTTGCATTGGTTGGGTGGTTAGCGGACGTGCCTGCGCCTCAAAGGGTGAGCCCCTTTGGTTCAATTCCCGACACAGACAAACACTGGTGTAATGAACATAACTGCTGATATTTCTGAGTTTGGATGTTTATTAAACATATTTAAGTAGTTATATATTTCTAATTCCTTAGGTTTTAGTCAGTAGGGTTAGTATTTCCTTTGGGATTATATCGATTCGTGTAAATTCTCCAGTGATATTTATTTATTAAATTTGACAGCTTAATTAATATCAAAAGACCGTTCAAATGCGATTTAGACAAAGCGTTCCGTAAAAACTTGTAAGGTTAGGTTTTAATTCCCTTGTGAAATCGCAAACTATGCGACGTTAACGTTCATTTATTTTGTTCGCGTTTTTTATAAGTATAACTAAAATTTTCGGTTTTCGGATTTTTCTGTTACATATGATGTAAGATATTGCTTATTGCTAAATTTCACAACATAATTTTAGATCAAAGGGAAAATTCCTATAGGTTTTAATTTAATTCCATTTGTAATCGCAAAAATTGCATATTTTCGCCTTGACTTGCAAGTTTTAATTTTTTTTTACAGCTCAAATGGACCGTCGACTCAAGTATTTTATGTAAATTTCAACTTGATCTACACGTTCCAGAGAATAAAGGTCTTGACCGACGGATGGACGGACGGACAGATAACGAAGTGATCTTATAAGGGTTCCGTTTGTTCCTTATGGAGTACGAAATTCTAAAGGTGGCTGTCCACATTGGGCCAAGTATTGGGCCAACATATTGGCCCAACGTGTAGAAGCCTACTTGGCGCTATGTTGGCAGTTGGCGCCAACATTGGCTGGCCAAGCGAATGTTGTCGGTTTTTCGTGCGCACATCAAAGGATCTTGGCGCGCACCGCAAACGGTGTTCACACGTTGGCCTTTTATTCAGTTCATTGTCATACGTCAGTAAAGACGGTTGTGTTGCGCGTGAGTTAAATTTTTGTTCCCGAGTTACGATGGCGTAAACAAACACTGAGGTTTTACAATTCATAGAAATGTATCAAAATGAACCAATGAATGAATGACTGATGATGATGAATGTTCTTTATGAATTGAAACTTTCTCATTATTACACCACAATTTTTAAATATGATCATCTTTATCGAGAAATTCTGTAACATATTGAAAATAATAATTACTTATCGATACATATTTACGAGACTTGGACTGATTTTAAAGTATAAAGTAATTATTATTTTCAGTATCTTATACGGAATTATTATATGGAATCTACCTAATTCCGAATACATGTTGTTCGTATTGAATTCAAGTCAATAGTAGTTATTTTTTAAACCTTTCTCGTCTTGTCTCGTTTCGCCTTGTTTTGCCTCATTGGTGAAAGAGGAGGTTCAGAGCAGTGCACTGGTTCAGATGACATTAGGTATTAGATTAGGTTATTAAAAATACCTTTTTTTTTAATAACCTAATCTTTTAATAGTTTTATTTCAGGTTAATGATGCTTTGAAACGTATAGCAGATTGCTGCTGCAATAGCGTCAGTGCTAGTCACTGTCGTGTTCCGGTTTGGAGGTTAAAGTAGCCGGTAAACTTATACATGTGGCAATAAACCTCGCCACAAGATAGCAACGCACCATTAACATCTTTGGTGTCTATAGGCGATGGTTGATTCTTTCCATTAGGAGACCCATCTGCTTGTTTGCTATCTTATGATATAAAAAAATAAGTATTCCTGTTATTGAACTAAAAAAGAAAAAGGAATCTTTAATGACAACTCTTACGGCTGTAAGAGATTCTACGTCCATCTTTATTAAAGAGCCAATGCAGAATGGTCAATACACCAATGTATAAACAGAAACATTTAATGTTGGCCCAACAGTTGGCCCAACACCTTGGCCCAATGTGTACAGCCGCTATAAAAATAGCTTACTCATTTTTAAAAGGCCGGCAACGCAATGCAAGACCCCTGCTAGTGTAACAAGTGGTCTATGGGAGGCGGTAATCACTTAGCATTATGTGAGCCACCCGCCCGTTTGTCTCCTCATAGAAAAAAATACTTTCGCTAGTACTCAAATGCGAAAGCTCATTCGTTTTTTCTCGTTTTGATCTAGCCACCTTTATAGAATATAATCTGATTTCAGAATTCTGAGCTAAGATTTCCGCTGGCCGCCGGTACTTTATAGATACTTAGAAACGGCTCGATCAATATAAAGTTTTATTTACACTGGCTGTCTAACTCAGATTGCTGAGGTTATAGTTTTGCTCAACACGCCTAATTATTTGCATTAAATCCTCAATACAAAATTTGTTACTATATTTTTGACTATATATTCACTGATTTTTGTTTTTATTTGGAAAAATGCTAACTTATGCTTAATTTGTATAAAAATCTTAAAATTGTTTAACTTTCTTGTATTTTTTTAATGAATTTACTTCACCTTAAAATATTTCAAGGCATTTCAAAAATCTAAACAAAAGGGGTTTGTTCGATAAAACGATTCATTGGAAATATTCTAGCACTAATTTCACTTCCAAAAACCTTTCAGTTGTTCAAGATATTGCAAATTTCTTTTAGGTATTTGCTTGTAAGACAACCCGCCATTGTTCTTTTGATATTTTGTGGTTTACAGGATAAACAACAAAATATTAAAATTTGAAAAGCTGTAACTTTTGAAAAATTGTGTTTAAAACTGCATTTGACGTAGTTTTTTAAGTTCTAAAATACTGTAGAAGGTCGAAAAATTTTTCGTCAACGATTTACTTATTACTACTAATTTAATGTACTAAGGTACATTAATTTGGAAGTTGTATTAAGAAAACACTGTTTTGAAAAAAAATTTTGAGGTTTTTAAAATTTCTCAAAATCCGTGTTTCGGTCGGTCAAACCGTGCAAAAGTTATGAGATATTTACATACACACATAAACACACACATACATACAGACATACTGACGTCATCATGAAAATAGTCGGAAAAATTCCTATAACCTCAAAACGTAGAGATCTGGTGAAACCTGATTTCCGAAAATCGAGGCAAAATCAATAATAACTTCCTTGTGTACATACCTACGTAGCGGGAAGTTAAAAAAGTAAAAAACTACAATAAATGTTAAATAATAAATAAATAAATAAATATTCACGGGACAAATTACACTTACTGATCTTACCCCAAAATAAGCAAACATTTGCTTGTGTTATGGGTGTTAGTCAACGATACTAATACATAGAAATACATATATAAATACCAGAATATAAATAATAAACACCCAAACCCGGAAATACAAACATTTATGCTCATCACACAAATGCTTGTCCCCGTCGGGGATCGAACCCGAGCCCCGTTGATGCGTAGTCAGGGTCGCTAATCACTCGACCAACGGGGCGGTCAATGTTATAAGTAGTTTATTCTTCTTTGAAATTAAAAAATAGTTAAAGTGAAATATGGTAATAATTTTAACAATAGTAATAATTTTGTGTTTTACGGTAGTGGTTTTTTTATTTTATATAATTGAATATAATATCATCTCATTTTAATTGAAATTGTTAATTTATAATTTATCTGACAGAAAATTCGTAACATGAGTTATAACAAAATATGGATATATGATATGAAATAAATTGGTTATAAATTATAAATTATGTAACATCAGTTGATTTCATGACGGAGGCTGATAAGCTTAATCTCTTTGCCGAGTACAGAAAAAAAATGCATTTATTTGTATTAAATAATTTTTAAGTCGGTAAATCTGCAACAACCGACTTTCCATTTCCTATTTCTCGGGAACCTTGCATCAGATCTTCACCAAATTAAAATAGTACCACTCGGGAACTTTATACTTCCATAACAACAAAATCGGTCAAAATTACCGAATTCTGAAATAACAAACACAAAGAACTTGCAGGCGAATTGATAACCTCCTCCTTTGGGAAATCGGTTAAAAATAATAAGAAATACGTGGCAAAATCAGCCTGCATCATGACGTCACCGCTTCAGTCACAACAAAAAACTACTACTCCCGAGGGATAGACAACTTTAACATGAGTAAAACCGAGGGCATGAACTAATAATGTAATAAATACACAGTCTTGTTCACAGAACAACACTGTGTACTTATATAAATAGTCTTAGGTCTTGTTTGTTTTATCAAACGTATTGAATATTCTTCAATCTTGTTTTCACTATTCAGTGGAGCGTGTTCAGACAACAGTTACTCCGGGGCTAGACAATCGGGCGAAGATTCGTGGCGCGTTCGCGATAAAACTTTGTGTTCAGCCCGCTCAGGATAAACAGCATATGAATAATGTGGTTATGTCGCGCGCAATACAAGAGATTCAACCAAGGATTTATAACGTTATAATTCCGATATTTTTGCTGTTTCGTGATTGGTTCGCTGCGTTTCATGCTGTTTCGTGATTGGTTCGCCAACTAGTGCTAGAAGACAACGTCATAATATCATATACCATAACCAATCACAACGACGCAAATATATCGAAATTATAACGTTTTAAATCCTTGGATTCAACCAATATGAAAAATCGACGCGACGCAACGAGTAAACTTTTGTCATGGCATTAAACGAGATATAAACTCTTGTTATTTGTTAAACCTGTCTTTAATCGCGCGTGACATATTACATGTTATCCTAAGCGGAATGGTATAGCTACATCATAGCCTTATCCCGAAGGTTCACGTTGTTGAGATGTGTGTTGCCAACCTCGTTGCTGAAACCTTCGGCCTACTGTCACTTTTATACCGCAACTAAGTTCATGTTGCTTTTACATTAGTGCGTATCGCAAGTTGAAGCCAGATTGACTATTGTTGACGGAGTATAGTTCGCCGTAGCACAGTCACTAAATGTTATCGCGACAAGGCACCACGAACCCTCGGGCGATAATGTAGCCCCAAAATTCGTGTTATGAAAAACTACGTGGCCACATCTACCGGTTTAGGTTATAAATATTAGTTCTATAATGCTTCAGCTTGCGATGCTTAAATTCAAATGCGAGATAAACTTAAAATTCATGTGTACATTTACAGAAGCTCGAAGCATTTCTATTAACCTAAATGATTCACAATTCAACGATTTTTTTAAAAATTCAGTCAATTTTTTTTACTTCCCGCTAAAGAAAGTTTTTCAAAGGTTTTCAAAAATTGCTTTTTATCAGATCTCTACGTTTCGGGGTCCTACAATTTTTTTCTGAATATTTTTGCAATGATGTCAATATATTAGTGTGTGTATATTTACGCAGGTATGTAAAACTTTACATAACTTTTGTACGGCTTGACTGATTAATCGAGGTTGATCGTATTCGATTGGGTTTTTGCAAGTTCTTTCAAATTTAAACTGATTTGGATTAGTAGAATTTACGAATTTTTAAAAACGTTTAAGAAAAATGTTACCTAAAAATGTAAATTTTAAATAACTATTACAATATAACTATCCAATATATCGATTGTTTTCAAAATTTAATCGGTTCCATTTTTTGAAAATCTGCGCCGGGTGCAGTAAATCGCATCGAAATTGGTTAAAGTAAATTGGTGTTTTACAAGCA
Source organism: Apodemia mormo (assembly GCA_036924255.1). NCBI lineage: Eukaryota > Metazoa > Arthropoda > Insecta > Lepidoptera > Riodinidae > Apodemia > Apodemia mormo. The sequence goes on along the minus strand of JAUPFN010000001.1, from coordinate 39,422,620 downwards.
ACCGACAATATTTTACTACTTACAAAACTATGTAGTGCCTATTTTATTTAAAAGTATCTTCACGCCCATATCCCCGAAGGGGTAGGCAGAGGTACAACAAGTGCACCCACGATTAGCCGAAGATACTTGGTCCCACAAATGTGATAGGTGGCAAGCCTATCGCCAACCGGGCACTTTCCAATCCCGGGCAACTTTGTGTTTCTCAGAAAACTGAAAAAACACTTTTTTTTTGTGCCCGACCCGGGAATCGAACCCGGGACCTCACGTGGTCAACGCCAACGCTGGACCGCTAGACCACAGAGGCGATGGCTATTTTATTTAGATTTTTAAAATTACTTACAGACGACTAATTTACCGTTTGATTTAAAAATCTAATCAACTTGTCTCGCATAAAAACTGCGTCAAATACCTACCGCAAATCGGATAGAAATCGGTTATTTCGTTCGAGAGCAATTGTAACTAAAAATTTTTAGATCGTAATAGACGACTCTATTACGATCTAAAAATTTTTAGTTACAATTTTTAGATCGTAATAGAGTCGTCTTTAACAATTTTTAACAATTTTAGATTTTTTACTGATTTAAGTTTAAGTACCTCAACTTAGTTAGAAGTTTCGGGGACGGCCTGTACGGTCAACCGGTTATTTTTATCTCATAAAATAGCTAACAAGCAGATGGGTCTCCTGATGGAAAGTGTCAACCATCGCCTATAGACACCAAAGATGTTAATAGTGCGTTGCTATCTTGTGGCACGGTCTAATGCCACATGCATAAGTCTACCGACTACCTTACCCTCCAAACCGGAATACGATAGTGACATGCATTGACGCCACCTAGTAGCCACGATGGAAGTGACTCGCATATCGGTCGCCTTTTACGACCTGCCTAGCACAATGGCAGTTGGCCTATTCCTCAAATTAGCCCGGGACCAACAGGTTTACAGATTCAAAATATCTTTTACAAACATTTTTGTCGAGCCAACAACTTTTTCAAACTATACTGGTTCGGAAAAGCGGCCACAAACATTACGATAATGCTAATATTTGCCGTATCCTGGTAATGTAGCTGCAGGTTTAGTATACTAGTGTCGATTGCGGCTTCACTCGCAATAGACCATAACAAGGATGGAAAATTATCAATTATTATGCAAGTATTACCGATTACTGTCCGACACATTGTGTTCAATAACTAAGTGCTAATTATACATTTCAATTTTGCTGCCGTTCACTGCGTTTTGCTGAATAAATATTGAATCCTGGAACATTCAAAGAAGATTTTATAAATTATAGACTTCACCAAAGTAACACCTGAATTTATATAATTTTTTATTATATTTTTAACAGTATCAGTACCAGCAGGCATATGAGCTAGTGGACCACGTGATGATGGAAAGCGATCACCACTGCCCATGCCGGGTTCTAAAAATGTTATTGAATTTACCCTCCTCTTAAAAATTTAAACATCGGAGCTTCTCGGAAATACCGTGTGAGGTAATAAATGTTCAAGAGTATGACTGTTCATATAAAGAATGTACGAGCAAATCGGACAGAATTTGATAAACAATCGTCAATATAGTGTCGATGGAATAGGTGCGCGAAGGGCGACGAAAGAGCGCATTGACTAATTGTTCGCCGTCAAATTTTAAGGTGACTTTATAATATACTTTATTTATTTACTTTCCGGGTTCCGAGGTGTAACCTCGGAACACGGAAAGTAAATAAATCTTTCTTATGGCTAGAATTCCTAAACCAAAAATTTTAATTAACCTTTTCAGACACTTTTAAGGATCAAGGTGGTTTGATGTATTATTGGATAGAAAATTCGATTGTGACTGCAGTAGCTCAGCAGATTTTTATTTACGACAGATTTTCTTACTGCCTACCAGTTACGATTTGCAAAGTCATATAGCTTAATACAATATAGCTTAACAACAAACATCCCTTTGTGTAACCCGTCTTGCTATTTCTATTACAAAGGAAACAAGAATGATTGTGCATTTATACACCTGATTTACAGAAGGTAATATGCCATTAACTATTTTGATTCCTGTAAATGACAGTTTTCTCTGACCATTTTGTTGCAAAGGAATGCAAAACAAACACATGAGTAGGTTCTTGTTTGCATTCCTTTACAACAAAATACTATATTTTCTACTATAATAGTTCATGTATTATTTTAGTAACTTAAATAAATATTACTCTTTTGCCTACGATTATTACAAACATTGTTGTTATAACTGCCATTTAAACTTAACAATGTATTAAGTCAGTTGTTATGATTGTCGTCCATAAAATAAACGATATAATGTTATGCTATTGCGAGTATTAATGTTATCATAGAATACAATCTAAGGACGAAGAACAAGGACAACTCCAATGGTTGTAGTAATAACTTTGTCTAAACAAATTTATACTTACACTAGTTTATATCTACCGCCTGGTTCACTGGACATCAACTCATCGGTGATTAAAAAATATATAGTACATCCTATAATTTACGAAATCTCATATTCTCACTGTACATGTTGTTACGTACTTCGGGTTCGTAATTGTAAGAAAACACCACTTATATTAAATCCGTGTATTTAGTATACAAATACACAAGACAACACAATGTAATATTAAAATACACTTTACACACTAGTCACTGTACTATCACTGACTACACAATAAAACACCTCTCGTTTCGCACGGTCACTTCAAGTATCGCTCTCGATCGCTTGATAAAAACTGCACTGTATTTGTCAACACATCTCTATTCATAGCCAGGGTAAAGTTCTACCTGGATCCAGAAAAATCTAAATGTATCGGGAAACGATGAACCACTTCTTATTGTAATCAACTTATGATAAACAAGTGACTCATCAATGACTCATCAATACTAGTACACGCTACTTTAAACCTTATGCTTTACACCACAAAGTTCATTATGGTATAGCTTAGATCAACTATTTGTTTGTCAATAGGAGTAGCTATCTCTTTTTATTTCTAGATCGCTCCAGCGTTCCAACTCTAAACGTTTTTAGATTATTCGTAACACTATGTATATTCAAGCCATTCTTGAATATAATAAAGTGGACATATAGATAGACAGACAAAACTTCCAACCAAAAAACCAAGATCGGTCTAATGCTTCTTAAGCTATTGCGGGACATACAAACAGACGAATATTTTCAAAATAGTAAAATTTATGTTGGTAAGTCATAAGACGAATATTAACACGAACTGTGCCTAAAAAATTAAAAGCACAGACAGAATTGTATAAATAACATACAAGAAAAATAATCTGTGTTTCACTAGCATCTAACCTTACCTTATAAAATGTAGATAATGAAAAGAAATCTGTATTTTACGAGCACCTAACGTTATAGCTCAAACTACTTTAAGTAAATCGTCCGCTATATCCTTAGTCTTTACCCTATATAAATGTACATGAAAGAAATCTTCTTTTTCGTCCACCAAACCTCAAACGAGCATCTGACGTTATCTATCAAGTTACTTCAAGGAAATTTTTCGCTATATCCTACCTTACACAAAAAGAACACAAAAAGTAATCAGAATTTTATAAAGACCTGACTTTATCCCTCGAGCTTACCACTCGCTACATTCCAACATTATGTACCTAAAAATACCCCTACATGAAAAGAAATCTGTTTTTACGAGTACTTGACATTATTCTTTCCGTCCGTTATGTCCTTACTCTACATGTACATGAGAAGAAATCTTTGATTTACGAGGACCTGACCAGGGAGTTGTACGCTATATATTTACCTTATATATATATATATATATATATGAACAGAAATCTTTGTTTTACGAGCAACTGACATTGTCCCGCAAAGGACTCGTGCGCTATATACTTACCCTAAATAAATATATATAAAAAAATCTTTACTCTACGATTATCTGACCATGGAATCGTCCGCTTAAATATACATGGAAAGATATTTTTGAGTTACGGGCACCTGATATAATTTTCCGCAAAGAAATCATCCACTATATACTTACTATATTCAAATAGACATAAATTTTTTTTGTTTTACGTGCACCTGACACTATCCCGCTAGGGAATTGTCCGCTATATACTTACCCTATATAAGTATACACAAAAAGAAACCTTTGCCTTACGAGCACCTGACATTATCCCTTGTTTTAATTGCCTGATGTATCCTTACTCTACAATGTAGAGTCTACATAAGTGCACATCAAAAAGGTGTGTGTTTTACAAGAATCTAACATTATCCCTCAAGGGAAATGTCCGAGTGGGAATATAGTTCCCTTACCCTATATAAATATACATTAAAAAAATCTTTGTTTTACGAGCACCTGACATTGCGTATTACGTAAACCACCATCTTAGATCTTATTTCTGTATTGCCAATACTCAGCGCCTGGGTCTCCTTGACCACACGGTTGCCACACCGCCGTTCGCCAGCGTCCGTAGGAAACGGAATTAACGTGTGCAATATATTCCGAATTTTTATTTGTGTGCAAATTTATCACTAAGACAAAAAACAATCGGATGATACAAATGACTTAAGGCAGTTAGACATTTCGACTTTCAAATTTTGGATGATCAAAACACCACCACCACCAAAACATAAGCGATATAGTTGACTAAAATTGAAAAACTTCAATACTTTTCCTTATTATGTAAATTAACCAAAAAAAAAAATATTTTTTTTTAAATATCGTACATTTTAATAAAGAAATCTCTTTTTAAAATTTAAATGTACAGCGAGAGCGCTCTGGATTGCCATGGCGCCTATATATGTTTTCTGTGGTAGTCATACATACATTACATACTCTGTGGTTTCTACAAAAATGTAAAAAGCAATATGATATTATACCACGGTATGACGTAACACTTCTAATATTGCGTTTACTGTAGGTATGGAAATTATTGTTAAATCAGATTAATTTTTATGTTGTAAAGTTAATTAACATTTAACAGTTATTTATTTATGTTATATTATATCAGTAGCCTATATATAATAAGTATTAGAAGCAGTAAAAACACGAAGCTTCCAAAAAAGGTGATCTAGAATAGTTTTGATAACTTTTAACAGTTATTATTATCACGGTCTCTCGAAATATTTTTAATAACATTATTATCATATATCAAGTTATTGGTAATTTTAGTGATGCATAAAAATTACTTTTAACAGTATTTGCTAATATAAATAGCAGCTGTTAATTGTTAAAAAATTTTAGTACGAAATTTAATATATCAACTGTTAAATGATCCATGCCTAGTTTACTGTCACATAATGTATATTTTTACTGAAATTAAATCCCAAAAATATCATTAATACTTATCTTTTATTACAAATATTTTAGTTTTTTTTATCTCCATATCATAATTAATCATCAGAAACTGAAACTTAGCTGAAAACTAGTTCTTAGTGGCATAAATTGCACTGATATGGATCATCACCTATCTTGCCAACCATCTATTGACGTTCTTTCTAGGCATGGATCATTTAACAGTTGACATATTAAATTTCGTACTAAACATTTTTAACAATTAACAACTGCTATTTATATTAGCAAATACTGTTAAAAGTAATTTTTATGCATCACTAAAATTACCAATAACTTGATATATGATAATAATGTTATTAAAAATGTTTGAGAGAGCGTTCTTTTTGCTCGCTAACTTGATTTATGATAATACTGTTATTAAAAATATTTCAAGAGACCGTGATAATAATAACTGTTAAAAGTTATCAAAACTATTCTAGAGCACCTTTTTTGGAAGCTTCGTGTTTTTACTGCTTCTAATACTTATTATATATAGGCTACTGATATAATATAACATAAATAAATAACTGTTGAATGTTAATTAACTTTAACAACATAACAATTAATCTGATTTAACAATAATTTCCATACCTAGTTCCTTCCCTGTGTTGGTCTGGGTAGTACGTAATAAGCGAACGACTGGCTATGCGAGTCACTACCATCGTGGCTACTAAATGGTAGCGTCCAGCATTATCTCGCGCGGGTTTAATACTGCCTTACCTATTTTTGACGCAAAAGCGTAATTGCTTGTTTCCGTCGTGTTCCGGTTTAGAGGATAGGGTAGCCGTTAAACTTATGCATGTAGCATAAAGACTTTGCCACAAGGATAGCAACGCACCATTAACATTGGTTTCTATACTCTGTAGGCGATGGTTGTCTGTTTCTATCAGGAGAGCAATCTGCTTGTTTCCATGACACCTCAACCCGTAGAAACGCCCCCGCATATAAACTGTTCTTAGGACAGCAAATAAGCACACGAGTCTCCTGAAAAAAGAATCAAAAACACCAAACATTTTTATGAGTCGTTGTTATGTTACTTACCGCAGAGTGGCAATGCCACATTCAAAGATAAATTACTTTTTACTGTTTTTTACAGACGATGGAACAAAGGAGCAGAAGGCTAATGACAATTCCAGACAGACCAAACCAGAGATCTTGCAGTACTGTTTTTAAGCCTTTTTAAGAATGAATAAGCCCTTTTATTGAATAATAATAATAGTCAAAATGGAATTCGAAAGACAGACGACAAATTTTAAACATGTCCCATGAGATAACAGGTCTGTAGAGGATAACCACTGAAATAATTCGGCAGCAGCCGGCTGGCAGAACGGCAGTTGGCCTATTCTTCAAAGGAGGCCGGGACCAACACGGCGAAAAATTTTTGGTAATTGATAATTGTTTTAATAAACGGATTAATTCCAACGTCTATGGTCATCACCACAGACCACATGAATACTAATAGACAAACCATTGGGAAGAAAACGTGTCACCGCGCATATGAGCAAACGCTTATATTACTATCAAAAATTTCATACGTTTACAAAGGTTTTATTATAAAGAATAATAATCCTCAAGCTGCAAAAAGCCGTATTGATGCACGACGCAAGAATAATACGGCGGTTTATTTCCCTATCGCCTTAGACTTCAGCCGATTGGATCCACGCTAGAGGTACTGCCACTTAAAAACAAGCTAAGTCTGAAGAGAAGATTAATTTTTTAAAATAATAATAATAACTAATTGATCAAAAATGGTTTACAAACATTTAACAACAATCAAACATTTTCCTCAATGTGTTGTGGATAACATGAATTCACTTCCGGGAATCACTTAAAAAAATAGTGTTGTTCGTTCGAAGATGTTCGTTAATATGTGTTTAATATAATTTTTTCTAGCAAATTACATGTTAAACATAGTTTAATTGCTTGTTAAAATTAATTTGCGTTTCGGAAACCGGCCGTTAAAGGGAAATAACCAAATAACACATCCAAATAATTTTAGTAGTAAGAAATCAAAAATAAATAAATAAATGTAATGACATTTATTGGTTAGGACAATGGTCCTAACTACTAAATTATTAGTATATGTGTAAGAATAAGAAGGTGGTTAAATACCTTCTCCATTTGTCACTTTTGAATCATTAACTATTATTAGCGTATTGAATGAACTAGATTTGAAATCGGCTTGTGTTCAAAATCCGACCGTAGTTCTATTATTGTTAAATCAAAAATATTTATTAGACAAACAATAAGATAAAAAAGTATAAAGTAAAAAATGTTTCTAAGAAGTATGTGTCGTATGTGATGTTGATAGTTGCAGCCTTTTATTCCAAACTAGCTGTTGCCAGTGACTTCGTCCGCGCGGACTTCGTTTACTCCGCACTGCTTCTCGCCCGTAGGTGATAGCGTGATAATAATAATGTTGACCCGACCTGTTAGTAATATTCATGCAAAATTTGAAGTAAATCCATGCAGTACTTTTTGAGTTTACCCCGGACATACATAGAAACAGACAAACAGACACAAATTCTAAAAACTATATTTTTGGCTTCGATATAGATTGTAGATCACGCCCCAAGTATTCTTTTAAAAAAATATTCAATGTACAGTTTTGACTTTCCTACGATTTTATTATATGTATAGATGACCGCGGAACTGAACATTTTTCGATACGCGTTGACTCCGAGAATTCCAATACTAGCAGAGATCGCCTTTAATCTATCAAAGATATTAATAGTACATGGCTATCTATATGGCGAGATAGTAATGTCACATGCACAAGTTTACAGGCTACTTTACCGTCCAAACTGGAATATGACAATGACAAGCACTGACCCGGATTGCGGGAGGAATATGTTAAGTGGTATTACCAAATCCGGAAAGAAGTCGACCATCTAGTAGTCACTATGGTAGAGATACATTTAGTCAATCGTTCGTTTATTATGAAATACCTGGCAGAACGGCAGAAAATCTATTCATCAAGGGGGCCTGAGAAACATGCGGAATTCTGAAACTTTGGTACGAGTAAATTGGTTCTTGAGTTCAGATAAAAACTGTTTGCGGTATTCGTCGACACGTATCCGAAAAATACTGCGGCGTTTGGATTTCAAAGAATCACTAGTATTTACAATAATAGGTCATTGATATGTAAAAGAAACAGAGTAAGTGATGTTCAAGCCTTAAATAACGTCATTGCCGTCTACTAGGCCCCAAATGCTTTAATCAGCCATAAAGCTGATGATTCAGTTGCATAACTTCTCGGGAAGTCCATAAGCAGGATGCTTTGAGTGAAACATTTTGTGCTAAACCCAAAGGAGAACGTTGCTATATCTTGACTTACTTTCCTTAAACTCAACAGCTTTTCCTAGTGATGCATCAAGTATACTAGATCACCAGCTAAGCGGCTTCGGTTGGAATCGTACTGACCACGGATTAAATTGGATACGCCTTTAAAGGCAATTTCTTAAGTTGTCAAAATTGCTTGCATTTACACACAGAAATACAGAGTTATAATACTTACCGATGAAATAAAATTACTCCAGAAGTATTTCTTAAGCCTTAGCTTCTTATTCGACATGGTAAAATAGCACAATATGGCATTATTTACTTTTTACGATATGATATCTCTTCAAGCGTTTGATATTTACATACATTTGCTCATATGAGCGGCTACACATTTTGCGCCCATAAACCGTGTCTATTAATATTTATGTGGTCTGTGGTACTGACAGTAAATAATCAGCTGATACTCCTCTAAATACTTCAGGAACAGGATAGAAAGACTACTACATAACTTAATTGTTCTCAAAAATTATGGAGACAATAATTACTCTAACAATTACGAAAATCCATCTGCCTTTCATATACTATGCTATTTTAGGTTGACAGGTAAAAGACTGTTCAGTACTTTTCAGTACTGGATTTTATTACCGAATAGAGAAAAGAGAAAAAAAGTGTAAAAATAAGTAGGTACTTATAATATTTTGACCTAAATATTATCACTTGCGCCTATGCGCATATTCAGTATTCATAAATATATCAAGCTTCATTATTTACCAACAGCGATTTGCCAAAATCGTCACTTATCTCTAAATACTTGGTTAATTTATAATATTATTTTTTTATAATTAATAGAATATTATTAGAATAGCACATAGACTACTTTTTATATATCATAAGGTAGCAAACAAACAGCTGAGTCTCCTGAGGGAAAGAGTCACCCATCGCCTATAGACACCAAAGGTATTAATGGTGCGATGCTACCTTGTGGCGAGGTCTAATACCGCATGCATAAGTTCACCGGCTACCTTACCTTCCAAACCGGAACACGATAGTGACAAGCACTGACGCTATTGCGGCAGGAATAGATAAGGCGGTGGTACCAGACCCGGGCGAGACAATGCAATATTCTACCACCTAGTAGCCACGATGGTAATGACTCATAGCCAATCAGTCGCCTTTTAAGACCTGCTCGGCAGAACGGCAGTTCGCCTATTCTTCAAAGGAGCCCGAGACCAACACGGGGAAAATCAGAAATTGAGTATAAAAGTTATGTCCGCGGGATTCACCAAAATCTGTTATAATGCAGAGGACTACATTAGTAGAGTATAGTAGAGCTAGTAGAATCAGTGTTGTCATTGATCATGGGCGTACCGAGGAGGGGAGGGGGGGGGGAGTGGCAGTGTAGATAAAAATATAATAAACAAGCAGATGGGTCTCCTGATGGTAAAGTCAACCATCGCCTATAGACACCAAAGATGTTAATGGTGCGTTGCTATCTTGTGGCGAGGTCTAATGCCCCATGCATAAGTAAGCTTAAATTTATAATTTGAAACTCTTCTATTATAATATACTAGCTGACCCGCGCAGCTTCGCCCACGAGTAGATTAACATGTCGTCTAAATAGATTTTCATACAAATTTTATCCCCTATTTCAGGCTTTTAGTGATTGTTTTTTGAAAAAAAATAGCCTGTGTTTGACCCCAGATCTTCAACTATTTCATGCCAAATTTCATGAAAATCAGTCCAGCAGTTTAGCCGTGAAAACGTAACAGACAGACAGACTTTCACATTTATAATATTAGTATGGATTATACATCTAAAATACTGTAACGGGTAACCCTTTAGGCTTTAGGCTAATTAAGACTTGGTTGATTGAAAGTCGAGAGTAAACCGCTATCACTCATCGCTTGTTATCCATATTTTTTTAATATTACTAAACTAATTTCATCGAAGTTTATTACGTAATTGAGTAATATTCCCTGTTTGTTATATATTTATTACTTTAAATGTGTCGATTATCGTATCTTTCAATATGTACAATCTTTTACCAGTCAACCTGTATAAAAAATTCAGATGTTTCGCATCAAACTTCTCTGTGTATCTTCTATATATCTTCACGCGAATTTCCTTACACAATGTAAGGAAATTCGCGTGAAAATATATGTAAGTTATGTAATATAAGTAATATAATTTGTGATAATTGTTGTATCCGTCTACACTCGATTGTCGGCTTGTGAAATCAGTTCGTGAAGTGTTTAATTACATTTGATTGTACGTTCTCAATAACTTAATCTATTCTTACGTGACTGGTAACCACAAGAACAGTTTTAAATCAAATTATATGACTGACACGCTGTTAAATGCAACGGCCGAATTATAATTCGCAATATCTTACTTTATTCATCTAATAAGCTCGTCAAAGTCAAGGTCAAAGTTAAATATTTTTGGTCAAAATATCCTTTCAGTCATTTTTAACGAATCAACATTTCTTAACTTATCGCTTGATTGGTAATGCGACCATATTATACTGAGATCATCCGGCGAAAGAAACTAATGGGGCTTGTGTTTATTGTATCTGCATTTTTAATAAAATATTTCGTACTGCACAAATCTTCACGCCCGGTTCCCTTGCGGGGTAGGCGGAAAAAACCGAACGTCTATAGACTCTCCGGGCTACTACGATTCACTGATTTGTCGACTCCGGCTGGCGAGATGAGTGGTGATTCCTATTGGCACATTTTACCGATCTACGATTACCCCAGTTTACCCTGTGTTGGTCCAAACTCCTTTGAAGAATAGGCCAACTACCCATCTGGCAGGCAGATACAAGGCGACCAATTGGCTATGCGAGTGACTACCATCGTGGCTACTAGGTGATAGAGTTCTGCATTGTCTCGCACAGATATGGTACCGCCACTTTACTTATTCCTGTCTCAATAGCGTTACTGCCTATCACTGTCGTGTTCCGGTTTGAAGGGTAAGGTAGCCGATAAACTTATGCATGTGCCATGTGGCATTAGACCTCGCCACAAGATAGCAACGCACCATTAACATTTTGGTGTCTATAGGCGATGGTTGACTCTTTCCATCAGGATACCCATCTGCTTGTTTGCTATCTTATTATATAAAAAGATTATCGACTATTTCTAGCGACAACCAGGATCGACGGCTTCACGTGCTCATCTGAGGTACAGCAGTGGTAACACAACACCCGTCAGACGTATTTTGTTTCCTGGCAGGGGGGTAAAAACGCACCCCCTTGCCGCCGGCGCCCATGCATACATCTATTGACTTAAAATCTTATTAGCTTTTCTTCTTAAAACACTGCGTCAAATACCGTTAACTGAATCAAAATCGATCACTTAGGGATTTATCAATGACGAAAATGTTTGAAAAATTATCGATTAAGTAATCTTAATTATAAATTATAATTAAATAAGCTAAAGTAATATTTTAGATCTCAAAAATTTAGTTGAATGCCATTCGGAAAATCAAAATCGATCATTGTTTCCAAAACATACAGCTTTTCAAAAATCAATTTACTGCCATTTTTAACAAAATAAATGTTCAAACTAAAAAAAATTATGCTTATAGTTTTTACTCCTTTGAGTTTAAAATACTATAACTTAGTGGAAAGTTTCAGGGAGGGCATGCATCAACCATTTACATATTTTTTATATTTGTTACCTCAGAACTCAGTCATTTATGAACGATTTTCGAATGAATTTTTTTTGTTTGGGAGAGTATACTTCCCATGTGGTCCCATTTCAATTTGATCAAGATCTGATGCAGGTTCCTTAGTCTGTCCGAATGTCTGTATATACGGATCTGATACGATGCTTTTTTTATAGAAAAAGAGATATTTCTTTATGTTGAGAATTGAAGCGCGCTGTTTCCTGTTTTAAATGCCAACGTGGTTCCGTGTTCTTCAATTATATTTAATAAAAATAATAAAATAGTCTTTGACACATCTATATCCACATATTTTTTTAACTTGGGTTCTTAACTGTATTGGTTTAAATTAGGATTATAAGACCGTATCTTACTTTAAAAAATTGAACTCCATAGAAAAAGATAATTTTTGACTTTTTTGATTTTTTCCATTAAATGAGCGTTATAAGATGTGCACTCTTGGATTTTCCTTGTTAACTTGAAACAAATATATAACTCTTAAAATCGCATTTCGGCATTCTCACCAGTTCATCAGTTTTTTCAGTCTTCTTCATCTTCTGCATTTCCGAAACCCTGGATCAGATCTTCAGTTCGTCTAATTTATATGTAACCATATAAAAAGTATTCCCTCCCAAACAATTTTTTTTTAAATTGGTTCAGACGTCTCCCATAAACATAGATTATGATGTATTGAGAATGTCATAATAAGTCACTTAAAAGTAAAGTTGCCTACATAAAGGAAAGTCTGTGTTTCTGTAAGCTCGGACGAGGTTCACCTAATTTCACTGTATTTTCGTAAACCTTAATTCTCTGTATCTCCGTAAACGCACGTCCAATTCACCTAATTCACCTAATGATTTCCCCGTGTTGGATCCGGGCTCCTTTGAAGAATAGACCAACCGCCGTTCTGCCAGGCAGGTCGTTAAAGGCGACCAATTGGCTATGCGAGTCACTACCGTCGTGACTACTAGGTGGTAGAGTTCTGCATTGTATCACCCAGGTCTTGTACCACCGCCTTATCTATTCCTGCCGCAATAGCGTCAGTGCTTGTTACTGTCGTGTTCCGGTTAGGAGGGTAAGGTAGCCGGTAAACTTATGCATTTCGCATTAGACCTCGCCACAAAATAACAACACACCATTAACACCTTTGGTGTCTATAGGCGATGGTTGACTCTTTCCATCAGGAGACCCATCTGTTTGTTTGCTATCTTATGATATAAAAAACCTAAATCCTCTGCATTCTCGTGAACGCACGCCAGATTCACCTAAATCCTCTTTATCTTCGTAACACACGCCTGAATCACCTAATTCTATTGTATCTCCATACCTTATTCACATACTACTCCGCTACCTTAAAAAATTATCAGCAAGCCCGGTTTGCGTAGTGAAGGTGAGTCATGATCCCAATTGCTGCATTTTACCAACGATAAAACGATTATCGATTCTTTCTAGCAATAACCGGGACCGACGACGGCTTTACTGCTCATCTGAGGCGCGGGGTCCTTTATTCTTTAAACGAGCACAGAATTATTTATTGATAAAATTTGGAAATAAGATAAATAGAACACCCGATAGGCAACATAGGCAAAGTTTTCCAAAAAAACCCAAAAATAATTTGTATAAACAACTTTGTATGAAAAATTATATTGGTCGATCAATCGCTATTTCTCTCTCCCTCTCTCTTTCTCTCTCTTTATTAATCACCTCCATATTGTATTCAATCGAGTCAAAAAATCGAATCACTTCTATCGGACGCGATAGAAATGACTCGATTTTTTTAGCTAGAGATCAACGGTGTTGTTTAGGGCATTGTCTATAAGTTTATTAGAAAATGCAGTCAGTATTTTTAAGCACTTTGAAAACTGCACGTACGCTTCAATCAGGTGGTTGAGAAAGTTATGGAGGTTGAATGACTTGACTTTCCAAACCTTGATGTAAAGGAACTACTAATCTACACATAATTGCCAGTAATCGATTCCTTTTACAAGGCATCCTATGTTGCGTCCGTTGTAACATTCGGGTAATAGGGTGTCGGTTAGGAAATATTTTATTATGTCGAAGGAAGTTTTTTTCTCACCTGATATTCCTGTTCTTCGGGTTTCTTTTGAATAATAGACCAACTGCCTACTTGCCAGGCAATTTAACATTTGAAATACATATAACGTATACATGTGTGTAACGTATACATTAACACTTTTGGTGTCTATAGGCGATGGTTGACTCTTTCCATCACGAGACCCATCTGCTTGTTTGCTATCTTATAACATAAAAAAAAAACAGTTTGTGCGAGGTGACAGAAAGTGAATAAGGTGAATCAAGTTCCAGAATACGTATACATATACAGGAGAATTAGGTTAATCAGATGTGAAATTATGCAGTTAAAAGGAAAATTGTGATAATCAGTAGTGAAGTTTTTTATGTTATGATATAGCAAACAAGCTGATGGTTCTCTTAACGGAAAGATTGCTTATGGACACCAAAGATGTTAATGGTGCGTTGCTATCTTTGTGATGGGGTCTTAATGCCACATACATAAATTTACCGGCTACCTTACCCTTCAAACCGGAACACGACAGTGTCAAGCACTAATGCTGTTATGGTAGGAATAAATAAGGCGGTGGTACAAGACCCAGGCGAAACAATGTGAAACTCTACCACTTAGTAGCCACGATGGTAGTGACTTGCATAGCCAATCGGTCGTCTTTTACGACCTGCCTGGCAGAACGGCAGTTGGCCTATTCTTCAAAGGAGCCCGGGACTAACACGGGGGAAAAGAATATAGTCAATCGTTTATACTTTTACAAATAACAATGGCAAATGGTTAACTCTTCAAAGAAGCGCAGACCAGCACGTAGTATAAAATTAATGTAAATAAAAGATTGTATTAAAATTAACATTTACTTAAATTGTATAAAATCAGGGAAGAGGTAAGACTTTGGACAAGGGCTCGATATCAGTGATCTTGGATGCGATGTCCAACACTATCTTACCGACTGTGTTTTCGAGGTATGGCAATATCGCCTTTAAAAACTCTTCTTTGTTTTGATTAATTACTTGATTCGTCGCTTCTCCTGTAACAAACAAAAGATGATATAAAAAGTGAGTTATTAAGAAGTATCTTCACGCCCATATCCCCGAAGGGGTAGGCAGAGGTACAAAAAGTGCACCCACGATTAGCCGAAGATACTTGGTCCCACAAATGTGATAGGTGGCAAGCCTATCGCCAACCGGGCATTTTCCAATCCCGGGCAACTTTGTGTTTCTCAGAAAACTGAAAAAACACTTTTTTTTGTGCCCGACCCGGGAATCGAACACGGGACCTCATGTGGTCAACGCCAATGCTGGACCACTAGACCACAGAGGCGATAGTTATATTATTACTTATTAGGTAGTACAATGTTACATTCATGTTAATCCATACTAATATAATACGACTCTGACAAGTAACCGAAAACGATTAATAATAAACAAGATATAACAGCCATATCTGCAGTGGCGTAGCTAGGTGGGCAAGGGCCCGGTGCATAGAGAAAGAATCGGGCCTGGAGAGTTGGCTGACCCGCTCTTTTCAAAGCTTAGGTTAATGGGCAAAGGGCCCCCCGAGGTCCGGGGCCCTGGTGCACTGCACCACCGGGTGAATAAGACAGCGATTTTTGGTTAAAAATTCGTTTTCAATGAAGGCCTTATGCGAAGGCACATTATTGTGGTGCAAAATCCAAGAATTTTCTTTCCACCACTTTGACGTTTTTCGTTGAATTAGCTCTCCTAAACGCAAAATATTATTTGAGCTTTATACGGCGCGCCGCATAAAGCTCAAATAATATTTTTATTCACCGTTTGACCTTCCGGCAAGAATTTCGAATTCACGACACCGCGATAGACAAAGAAAACAGTCAACATGACTGACTTTTGATCGACTTTGGCATGGTTTTTCTGTTTCAGTGCAGTTGGATGCCGGAATGTAGTTGGAAGCTTATTGACTAGTTGCATGTCAAACTCGCTACCTAAATCTTACCCAATTCCAACGATATTACATACATGTCAAACTGATAACTTCCGTTTTTTCATCGGTTGAAAAGAGAAATATAATATTTTTCTTATAAGATACCAAACAAGCAGATGTTAATGGTCCGTTTCTCTTTGTATGGCGAGGTTATAATTCCACATGCACATGTCTACCGGCTACCTTACCCTCTAAATAGTAACACGACAATGACAAGCATTGACGCTATTGCGGCAGGAGTAGGTAGCTAAGGCGGTGGTAACAAATGACAGGCGAAACGTTGCGGAACTCTACCACGTATTAGTCACAAGTCGTTTGCCTTTTACGAACTGCCTAGCAGAAAGGCAGATGGTTTATTCTTCAAATAGTGCACGGACCAGCACAGGGGAAATAATAAAAAAAATACAATACAATGCAAAACTCCGAAAGAACACAATTTTTTGACTGGATTAACAAGCAGCAGGAACAATTGTCCCTGTGTTGGTCCGATAGGACGAAGAATAGGCTAATGGTCGTTTTGCCAAGCAGGTGGCAAAATGTATGGTTATACGAGCCACTACCGTCGTGACAACTCGGTGGTAGAGTTCCACAACGTTTTGCCAGGTTATACAGTACCACCGCCTTATCTAGTCCTGCCGCAATAGCGTCAATGCTTGTCAATGTCTATCAAAGTTTCGTCAATGACTAATCGAGGGTGCACGTGCAATGCTGTGAATACCACTTCAAGAATATAGACGAGACGCCAATGTATCGTACGAGTATGTCATTTTCAACTAATTTCCCAAATAGAAGAAGGTTCTCAATTCGTCGAAATCTTTTTTATGAACGTTCCGATTACTCAAAGCGTCTGAATCGATTTGGACCTGAAGGTATAATTCCCAGGTGGTCTCGTTTAATTTTGAAGATCTCATGCAGGTTTCCGGAGATACAGGAAATGGAAAGTCGGTTTTTTGCATTTTTACTACGTTATTAAAATAATTAAAACTAATCTTACCCAAAGTTTTGTCTCCGTTGAAAAGTCCATCTAGTCTTATCTGGTAATCTTTCATGGAGAGTTTGATATCAATGTGATCGAACTTCAGGTACTCATTACCATCACGGCTCACACTCTTAAATTTCATGAAAATATTGGCGTCGCACTTGGCTGTAAATACAAAAGTAATTAGTTTTTGCTGAACTCCTTCTTTTGGCGCGACTTGAGAATAGGTTACTAAGATAAGACTAAGATTTTCATTTGAACGGAAATAACGCTATATCCGTCCGTCCGTAGTCCGTTGACGCAGTTTCTGCTATTTAAAAACGGAATATAGTAAATATGTAATATATTTACAGTACATTTCATAGTTCAAGAAGGACCTTCCAAAAGAGTAGTAGAATTCGAATCTAGTAAGAACAAAGATAGACTTTATTGTTTCTTGGATATTAGACAAATAATAATTGATCGGCCATTCCGATTATTTACATGCCCACACATATTCTTTTTATATCGTAAGATAACAAACAAGCAGATGTTTGAGTTGATGGTCTCCTGATGGAAAGAGATGATATCACCTATATATTACCAAAGTTAATAACTAATGTTCCATGTGGTGGAGATGTAACGGGACAAATACAGCGTGTAAGGGACGGTCTACAGAAAAATTAAGAAAATATGTCATTTTTACGTTTTAGTCATGATAGTAATTCCTTTTTTGTGGGAAATGCAAAGTTTGCGTTTTAAGATTTTTTTCTTATTTTCTCGCCACGCAATGTAAAGCTAAAGAGATTAGATTAGATTGATGTATTGAGATGCTACGCTAAGAAGTCGTGTTCCATTTCGCTGACAGTGTAAACTAATTCGCTGCAACGTTGAAATAATTATAAATCGTCCAACCAAAGTCATAATTAATCAGCGTTGGTAGCGTAAAATAGGTAACGAAGATGTAATTTTCTTGTGATTAAAAGGTCATAACCGCCGTGAATTTCATGACGCTTACATGTTTCTTTCAACGAGCTATACTGACAACCACATTTTCTTACTATTCACTCCGATTAAAATGGCGTATCAGAAAAATCAGTTTGCGTAAACTAAATTTGTAATATATTGGTAGAAAACTAAGTTACTGACCTAGTAAATATAAAATTGTGCTATAACACAATTCAAGCCTCTTTTTAAATTTTTGAGTGTTTGCAACACGTCATGCATCTCACTGCGGTCCACAACAGAATGAAGTAGGTGCGGTCCATAGACCGCACTTTACTGGAACACGAATAACGTTCGGCGTGTCTGTCTACTGCGTTAGTACATAGAGGTCGTTGTGTAAAGTATACGTTGCCCGAAGTTGTCGCAAACGTGGAACTCTCGTATTGTCTAATGCCCGTATCTTATATCCTATATCTTATACGTAGGTCACAATATAAGTTTTGCGTAACTTAAAAAAACCACATGTTATAACCAAAATGTTATGTTTATTGCTTTTCAAAATAATCTCCTTTACATTGTAAACATTTTTTCATGCGATCGAACCATTTTTAAGACAGGAGGACCACAGATCTAAAGGCATGTTTTCTACGTGCTGATTAAACGTTATCACTGCCTCTTCGGAGTTGGTAAAAGTAAAACCTGTCATCAAATCTTTGATGTTGGGGAAAATACAGAAATCACAGGGTGCTAGGTCGAGACTCTGCGCATCATGAGTGACGAGATGTACTTTTTCGGAAGCTGAAAATGACTTTGTTTTGTTGGCCGTGTGTGAAGAAGCATTATCATGGTGTGGGAGAATGCGATAAAAAAACAATTGACAAATCATTACCCGCCAATTTTTTTTTATTACTAGAAGGTTGCAACGTTTTAAAAATATAACATTCGAAATTCAAATACTTCCGATTAGCTAGAATAGCAAAACTTTTAGTGTGCCCCATGTATTAATAAAACGACTCGTTTTAGTAGGGTCGAGATATTTTCTACGAGGCGTAAGCCAAAGCTCCTATGAAAGTCATACTAAAAAATGGTCCAAAAAACTTGTGGAACGCGTTGATATTATTAAATTTGTTGCTATTGGTTACTGTTACGAATGTAACAGTAACCAATAGCAACATACGTTATATATATAGCAACGATATGTTGATTATAAGAACTCGGCATTAGTCTCGTATAAAAATTCAACGCCTTAATAAATATAAATACTACTTTTATGTAGAATTTGTTTGTAACTTACAGGCGTCGGCTTCAAATTTTCCTTGACCTTTCAATGGCACCACTAATATGTGTGTATCCAGATTATATAAACCTTTGACGTGTAGTTTAGGGAACCGCAATTTAGTATTTACTGTCCATTTATCCAAATCCACCCTGAAACAATATTGAAAGATAATTCAGGGCAATAATTTGATGTGAATGTGGATTAATGTAGGTGATGATGATGCTAGGTGGTAGAGTTCTGCATTTTTGCTAGGTGGCAGAGTTCCGCATTGTCTCACCCGGTCTGGTACCATAGCCTTACCTATTCCTGCCACAATAACGTCAGTGCTTGTCACTGTCGTGTTCCAGTTTGGAGGGTAAGGTAGCCGGTTAACTTATGCATGTGGTATTAGACCTCGCCACAATATAGCAACGCAGCATTAACATCTTTGGTATCTATAGGCGATGATTGACTCTTTCCAGCAGGAGACCCACCTGATTGTTTGCTATCTTATGATATAAAAAAGCAGTTGATTAAATTGGTCAGTTGATGTCCGGAGTAATGTCTCCGTAACCAGCGTGTTTACTTGAAGAGTTATGAATGGAGAGGAAGCAATGCAAGTCTTTTTTATCATTAGATAGCAAACTGACTCTCTTGATGGCAAAAGAAACTATCGCCTATAGACACCAAAGATGTTAATGGTGCGTTGCTATCCATGTGGCGGGATGCATAAGTCTACCGGCTATCTTACTCTCCAAACCGGAACACGACAATGACAAGCATTGACGCTATAGCGGCAGAAATAAGT
This sequence comes from Apodemia mormo, assembly GCA_036924255.1. NCBI lineage: Eukaryota > Metazoa > Arthropoda > Insecta > Lepidoptera > Riodinidae > Apodemia > Apodemia mormo. The sequence continues at coordinate 39,402,395 of JAUPFN010000001.1, read as the reverse complement.
AGGGACGTGCGAGAGTGCGAGGAGGTGAGAGACGTTGCGGAACTCTAATACCTAGTAGTCATGATAGTAATTGGTAGTACTAAGTACAATCCGTCAGAATCGTAATGCACCCCATTCTCTCTGCCTACCCCGTTAAGTGTCCCACATAACGTTAAAGAATGTTGTGTAACTTTTTTAAGAAATTGTAATAAAAGTTATAAATTGTTAGTAATCACCACATGACAACAAATTATAACTTCTTTGTCATCTAAGATCAACAATATGATCATGGGCGTACCGAGGGGGGGGGGGGGGGGCAGGAAGGGGCAGCTGCCCCCCCTGGAATTTGTTTACTTCTCTACTAGCTATCTACTGTTGTAGATATTAAGATAAAAATAGTCTTAAAATGTTACGGTTGCCCCCCCTCCCCCCTCCTGGCCCAGAACCTGGGTACGTCCAAGAATATGATGGTTACAGAATGTTATGCGATGTCACACAACGAGGTGAACCAGCTTGGGAACGTTTATAACATATAACATTTTTAACATATTTTAACAAAAAACAACAGTGATGTCCGGCTATTGCGGCAGGAATAGGTAAGACAGTAGTACCAGACCCGGGCGAGACAATGCAGAACTCTACCACCAAGTAAATGTACGAACTGACGTAACTGTTTTTTGGAAAGCCCAACACGTACGACTTCTACTTCCTTTTGAGAATAGTCAAAAGCGCATTTGGCTTTGCACCTTTGGCTTTGACTACTAGATGGTAGAGTTGTGTAACGTCTCACCCGAGTTTTGTACCACTGTCTTACCTTTTCCTGTCGCAATAGAGGTGTTTATAACTATCATATTCCGGATTGTAGACTAAGATCATAGACTAACGGCCGGTTTCCAAAACGCAAATTAATTTTAACACGCAATTAAGGCGAGGCATCGCGATACAAACCAGTTTTTTACAACAAAAACTGGTTTGCATCACACGTTTCTAACAAACGGAAAAAAAACTGGTCTGCTAAATCACATTTTTTTGTATTGATTGTTAAATAAAAATTCTACAAAAATTACGCGATATATCTGAAGATATTATATAAGGAATATGCTAACTTATTACGTGATAGAATGTACTTTCGATCATATAAAATTCTGAAAATAGGCTTAAAAAAATCTCTAAAACAAGTAATTTGTTAATAATATTTCTAATTTTGCATATGATTTTTATATGATGATATTTAGTTTTAAATACAAAAAAGAATGTACTAAAGTTTGATTTTCAGCTGAAGTCATATTTATTTATCCGAAAATTAACACGTTTCCCAGCATATTCAGAACATGCCGCGCCGCCCATTTTCTGTAGAACTGACGTGCGTCAAAATACCTTGCCTTAATCTGTATTTAACAGCCCTGTTGGTCGAGTGGTTAGCGACCCTGACTACGCAGTCGACGGGGCTCGGGTTCGATCTCCGACGGGGACAAGCATTTGTGTGATGAGCATAAGTATTTTTATTTCCGGGTTCGGGTGTTTATTATGTATGTAGATGTATTTATATATGTAATTCTATGTATTAGTGTCGTTTACTAACACCCATAACACAATCAAATAATTTGCTTCCTTTAGGGTTAGATCAGTAAGTATAATTTGTCCCGTAAAAAAAACAGATCGTTTGCTTGTAAAAATTATGTTAAACACATATTAATTGCTTGTTAAAATTAATTTGCGTTTCGGAAACCGGCCGTAAGACCTGGTAAACTTATGGTATTATATCTCATCTGCATTCTAGCAATGCACGATTAACATTTTTGGTCTCCACTGAAAAGAGATAGAGAGCCATGTGCCTGTTTGATAAAAGAAAAAAGTTTAAGAGTTCTCAATTGTAAACTTACGTTAAACTTTTAATGGAGAAGTCTCCAAATCCTGTGACTTCCAAATTCTTCGCTGAGGCCTTGAGCGGGGCCAATTCTCCATGTATAGCAATAACCTGAAATTACAAAATATTGTCCTTAAATTTGATTCGATACCTCAAAAGGAAAAACCGAACACTTATAAGATTACATTGTTGTTAGTCTGTCTGTCTGTCAAAAGCCTATATTCAGGAATGCGTGGAGGTATCAAGTTTAAATTAAAACCATTGCAACAAATCCTACAAATCCTTAACCTGGTAAAATTGATTTTTACCAGCTTAAGGATTTGTAGGATTTGTTATCTTTTGATGTTAAAGATAGTGCGAGTCCGACTCCCACACGAAGCAGTACTATAGAAGAAAATAGGTTCCGTACCATCCCTATTCAAATATCTACCTGTTTATTAATATTGATTAAGAAATTTATTAAATATTACGTTTATTGTATGAAGACCTCCCTTAAAATTTTCAATTTTTAGTATTTGTTGTTATAGCGTCAACGGAAATACATAATTTGTGAAAATTTCAACTTTCTAGCTTCCACGGCTTATGAGATAGAGCCTGGTGACAGACAGACAGACAGACAGACAGTGAAGGGTTAGTAATAGGCTCCCGTTTTTACCTTTTAGGTACGGAACCCTAAAAAAGACAACGCCGTTTATGCCGAACCACACGCTGCATCTAGTATAAAATAATTAACCTAATGTTTGATGAATTAAATACATCAATCAATTACTATTTAATTGTAATATATATGCATATACGCGAACGAACTACGGTGTGTGCATGTCACAATTTCTATCGTTGAAATAAAAAAAAAACAGTAGCAGTCGTGGGACTGCCGATAGAAGTGAAAACGGAACTATTAAGTTGAGAGTAATTAAAACTATATGCAAAACATAGCTATAGATATACTATTATCATTAGCATGTCGGTGACGCGAACCGAGGATTTTACCCTCTACCAAAACGCTCAACGCGCCTAAAGAAGTTTTCACTTCAAAAACAGTAGCAGTCGTGGGACTGCCGATAGAAGTGAAAACGGAACTATTAAGTTGAGAGTAATTAAAACTATATGCAAAACATAGCTATAGATATACTATTATCATTAGCATGTCGGTGACGCGAACCGAGGATTTTACCCTCTACCAAAACGCTCAACGCGCCTAAAGAAGTTTTCACTTCAAAAACAGTAGCAGTCGTGGGACTGCCGATAGAAGTGAAAACGGAACTATTAAGTTGAGAGTAATTAAAACTATATGCAAAACATAGCTATAGATATACTATTATCATTAGCATGTCGGTGACGCGAACCGAGGATTTTACCCTCTACCAAAACGCTCAACGCGCCTAAAGAAGTTTTCACTTCAAAAATTCATTATAATTCAGAACAGTTTGGTTTCTACAACGAATTTAGCTAAATAGTGTTGAAATGGACCATATAGTAAATTAATAAAGAAGTGTAACTGGAATTAATACAGTGATTAACACTAAAATTCATAATTTAATACAATTACAAACGTTAAATTATTTCAAGTGCAGTGTTTGTTCAGCTACTCAGATAAACGCGTAAGTGACGTTAAATACACGGCGCTTAAATCCTTTTGGACGCTAGGATTGCATCAATTGCAGTACAAGGTTAGTACTGTGCCGATATCTACCGTCTACAACAAAATAAGATAATTTATAACAATGGAATGTAAGCAATGTATGAAAGATTTGAAAACTGATGATTTGATGAAGTGTTCTGCCTGTCAAGGGATTTATCATTACTTATGTGTTAATATAAATGAAACCGACTTCAAAAAAATTCTTCCTATGAATAAAGCAAAGTGGAAATGCCCGACGTGTAAACAATCTAAAAAATGTAATAACAGCCCGAGATTAACTTCTAGCTCAGGCCATACCAATGTTGACTCATCTCAGTCTCAGTCACATATTCAGACCGACGCCAAGTCATTGATTTCCTATTTTGATGATCGTTTCAATGGTTTACAATCTACAATAGAATCATTTAAATCTCTAATTACTGATGAGCTTAAGAAACTTTCAGACTCTGTAAATTTTTGGTCAACAAAAATAAAATCAGTGGAATCTTCTATAACCTCTGTTACGGAGAGATTAAATGAATTAGATAAGGAGGTCAGCAAGTTGGATAACATAAAAATGGAACTCGAAGAATATAAATCTAAAATGAAGGAATTTACAGAGAATAGTAATAGGAATGATCAATGGGTCCGCCGTTCGAATATTCAAATTAATGGTATCCCCCAAAAAAAAGGAGAAAATCTGAATCAAATAATCAAAAATTTAGCTTCTAAATGTGGTTATACCTTAAACTTTGATACTGACGTCGACTTTGTAACGAGAGTAGCTGTCAAAAATGATACTTCTGACCATTATATTAGGCCCATTATTCTAAAAATGCAGTCAAGGTACAAGAAAGATGATTTTTTGTCATTACTACGTAAGATCAAAAATTGTACTGGGAATGACATCGGTATTACAGGTGCTCAGACTAATAATAGAATTTATTTTAATGATCATCTTTCCCCGGAAAATAAAATTCTCCTTAAAAAGGCGAAAATAATTGCTAAAGAAAAAGGATATACCTTTTGCTGGGTTCGAAACTGCACCATAATGGTAAGGCGTAACGAACAATCGCCTATCATTCATATAACTTCAGCTGAATCTTTAAACAAAATTATATGAGTAATAATTTTTCATGTCATGTAATTATTCTTTATTTACTTCATTTATTATGTATTACAAGCGGGATTATTTACTGTTTAAAATATATATTGGATTGTTTTAATTTTTATGATCGGTATGTGGATAATTTTAAAAATATTTTAAAAAATATTATTTATTTTTTAATGATATTTGGTTGGGCTTATAATATAATGCTCTTACTCTTGGAGCCAGCATCTCGGACTACAGTTGTTGTAAAAAATCTCATAGTTATTAATCACACGTATAAGTTCTATACTCCATTTAACAATGGCTCTTAACATTTTTTATCAGAATGTGCGTGGATTACGGTCGAAAACTAAAATGTTCTACAGCAACATATTAAATGTAGACTATGACATTATTTGCTTAAGCGAAACATGGTTATTACCGGGAATTTTTGATGCGGAATTATTTGACTCGCGGTATAGTGTTTACCGAACGGATCGCAATTATGATCAACTAAACAGTACCAAGGGAGGTGGTACCTTGATAGCCATCCGTCGTGGTATTAATGTGAGTATGCTTAGATTAATTCCTTTGCCTTCCTTATATGATGCTGATGTAACCTGCGTTCATATTTTACTAAAAAAGGCACCATCGACATGTTTTTTAAGGTTATATTGTTGTTACTTTCCTCAAAATCAAAACCAACATTTAGCAGAACTTGCTTTATATGAACATATATCTGATTTAAAGTTAAATTACCCCGATGATAGGTTTTTAATTGTAGGAGATTTTAATATAAGACAGGCTAAGTGGTCGTCGGTGACTATTTCTATGAATAACTCGTTGATATTGGAAAATACCCAGGAAGATATACTAACCTCACAGTTGTTCACGTTTTTGTGTTTTAATGGTTTTTCTCAATATAACTCTATACGTAATATAAACAATAGGCAACTAGATCTTATAATATCTGATATACCTTGTACAGTATATCGTGTGAATCCCTTGTCATTACCAGAGGATGCTCACCACCCCTCTTTGTGCATTGACGTTGGTATTGATATTAATCTGCAAAACTTACGTCCAGCAGCACGTGTTGTGCGTCGTTTTCATGCTGCAGATTATAATAAAATTAATAACGATCTGGCAAAAATTGATTGGGAAGTACAATTGCCAACTGATGATGTAGAATTAGCAGTAAACACTTTTTATAATATTATTAATAAAATAATTGATGATAATGTTCCTACTAGGTATATTTACAAACATGCTAAATATCCAATTTGGTTCAATAAAAATTTAATAAAAACAATAAATAAAAAAATGAAATTGCATAGGAGATGGAAAACATATGGTAGAATAAATGATTATCATCAGTATTCGGAATTACGTATAGAAGTGAAATCATTAGAAATAACGTGCTATGAACTATTTATAAATCGCACTGAGGAAAATATATCATTAAGCTCAAAAAATTTTTGGACATATATGAAATCAAAACGTAATGTCAGTGATATTCCTAATGCACTTTATTTAGATAACATTCATGTCACGCACGGTCAGGATATTGCAGACTGTTTTAATTCATTTTTTCTTTCGGTCTTTGAGCCAAACCAAAATACTTACATTGACAACTGTAATGAAAATAATGACTGTGTTATTAGTACAGTAATTATTAACGAACAAATTGTTGATAAATATTTAAGAAATATTGATACAAATAAAGGTTCCGGGCCAGACGGAATTCATCCAATATTTTTAAAGCAGTGCAGAAGACAGTTGGCTGAGCCACTGTCTATTTTATTCAATCTTTCACTAAAAAATGGCATTATGCCTCCAATTTGGAAAAAATCTATTATAGTACCTATTTTTAAAAACGGAGACAAGCATAATATTACAAACTACCGTGGTATCTCTAAATTATCAGTAATACCAAAACTTTTTGAAAAAATAGTCTATGATTCATTATTTTCAGTAATAAAGCCACTAATTTCTTGCAATCAACATGGTTTTGTTCGCGGCCGCTCTACTGAATCCAACCTGTGTGAATTTCTTGATGTGGTTCTAGAAGCTATGGATAAGGGATACCAGGTGGACGCCGTGTACACTGATTTTTCAAAAGCGTTTGATAAAATTGACCATAATCTGCTTATTAAAAGGCTTGAAAGTATTGGTATACACGGCGATTTACTGAGGTGGTTAATATCTTATTTACGTGACAGATCTCAGGCAGTAGCAGTAAAAGGTTATACTTCTAGCTTTGTACCCATAACTTCTGGTGTACCTCAGGGTTCCCACCTCGGTCCATTGCTTTTTAATATTTTTATTAATTCAGTGATCAATTGCTTTCAAAATTCTAAAATTATACTATACGCAGATGATACAAAAATTTTTTCCATTATAAAATCCATCGACGATTGCATATTATTTCAAAATGATCTAGCTAATTTTCATCAGTTTTGCATTAATTATAATTTAAAATTAAATATTCAAAAATGCTATTCTATAACATTTTCTCGTAAAACGAATAAAATTGATTATGATTATACTTTAAATAACAAAATTCTAAAAAAAGTGACTGAGGTGAAAGATCTAGGGGTGCTTCTAGATAGTGAGCTTTCTTTTGCGTCTCACATTAACAAAATTACTGCTAAAGCTTACAAAATGTTAGGATTTGTCTTTCGACAGTGTAAAGATTTTAAGAATATTAAAACATATTATATTTTATATAACTCGTTAGTCAGAAGTAATCTAGAGTATGCATCCATTATTTGGAATCCCATATACATGGTATATAAGAATCAAATAGAAGCAATTCAAAATAAATTTCTTCGAAGGTTAAATTATATATTTGGTAACCGAATCAAATCACAACCTGTGTCGTTAGAGTTGCGCCGTGAACATAGAGACCAAATTTTCTTATTTAAAATAATAAATAATTATATAGACTCTCCTTTACTCCTCGCACGCATTCTGTTTAATTGTCCTCGTCTGACTGTTCGCTCCAAAATGGTGTTTTATGTCCCTATTTGCCGAACTAAGTATGCCCAGAATCGGTTCTTGATAAGAGCTTGTAATACATATAATAAATATTATTCTCACATTGATATATTTTATTATAAACTAAAAATGTATGTATCTCTTGTTAAAAAAGTAGTACATGATCAAAAACTTTGTTAAATAACATAACGAAAGTATTAATATTTATACATAACATTATTCTTTAACGTATCAAAATTAATAGTAGTTTTTTTAGTAATTATTGTGTTTTTTTTTTTTTTCATTTTCGATTTTGTATTCTTTTTATTTCTATAGCACACACGCTGTATTAACTAGTGGTGAAAACTTTTTTGGCTTATGAACTAACCTAAAAATGATTGTAATCACATGTGTTATAGTAAGCTGTATGTTTTCCTTAATAAATAAATAAATAAATAATGAGAGCTCTTTAACCAATATCTATACAAATAAATAAATTTGGAGTATCTGTTTGTAATTTTAAAATAACCGCTTCTTACTAAATACATGCGGGTGTAAATTGTAAATACGATACCCATATCAAACTAACATTATTCTTATTTTTGTCTTTCTGTCTGTTTGTTCCGGCTAATATCTGAAACGGCTGGTCTGATTTTGGCGGGACTTTCACTGGCAGATAGCTAATGTAATAAGGAGTAACTTGGGCTGCTTTTATTTTAAAAAATCCATGCGAACAAAGTTGCGGGCACATCTAGTTAAATGTTAAATATTGTTACGTGCTTCGGGTTCGTAATTTGCAAGAAAACGCCACTTATATTAAATACTCTGAATAACACTAGTCACACACGACTGTACTAAATTTAACCGACGATAACAGTAATAGTAGCGATCTGGAAATTTATGGACTTTATATTTTGATATTATATTTATATATTTTTTATTTATATATATTATATGGAAATGAAATTTATGGACTTTATATTTTGATATTATATTTATATATTTTTTATTTATATATTTATATATATTTATATATTTTTCATGTATTTTTCATATATTTAAAATATATAATTTTTATATTTTAAAATATACTTTTTATATATTTTTTTTTCATGGGGGTTGTGTGGTTCTGATAAGAGTGAATTTAGATAGTAAACAGATGGTTTATTACAAATGTATTGTTGTAGAAGGATTGATGAATAGATTTTGAAGTATATAGCTTTTTAAAATTAGAATTAAAATTTTGAACAAATATATTTTGTATGCTAAGAGATAAAAATATAATAATAAACATTAAAAAAGAAATCTGGTTCTTTGAATTAAAAAAATCCATAAGTATAATTTAGATGAAAAATATAAAATATTTGTAACGTGATTGGTCAAATATATCATAAGCATGAAAATATATATAATTCTATACTAACAGTTAGTTGCGCGCTTGCGATTAATAATTGCAATTACTAAAATAAAAAACCCAAAAGACTGCATATCTTTATATATTGTGTACATTGATTCCACTATTGTTCAGATTTTTCATCGTAATTTTGTGGAAATATTTTAATGCGTAGATACTTTATAGGTTTTCGGACAAGATTCGTTAGATTTAATAACATATAACTAGGAACAAGCATGTAACTGAGCTGATTAAAAAAGTCAAGTATTTCACTTTTTTATTCTATAAATTAAGTAATTGGCTACACCCATCTATACTGAAAACAATATATCATGGTCTATTCGAAAGTGTTATAAACTATGGAATCATTGCTTGGGGTGGTGCATATGATAATACGATTAAACCTATTATAAATTTGCAGAATAAATTGATAAGTAAAATGAAAATAGAAAATGAAATGTTAGTACCTTTAAAAATTAACCAGTATTTTGTTGTGAATGCGTTTACTTATTATTTTACAGATTGTAAATTAATGCACTCTGAGAGGTTTATAAATACACGTAATAGACAAATAACTTTACCAAAAATTAGTAAAACTTTAAGTACCAAAAATGCGTTTTTTGTGGCAATAAAATATTTCAATCTAATTCCCAATAATCTAAAAGCTCTTGAATGCAAAAAGAACTTATTAAGCAAGAATTTTGGGAAGTGGATTAGACTGGCAAGCGCGCGGCTCGGGTTCGATTCTTAGTTAGGGTAAATGGTATTATTGTACAAAATTATGAAATAACAAACAGAAAACCTAATTATAATTCCTAAAACTGTTCAACTGTAGCAATATAACTCATGTAAATTATGGTCGACTACTCGACTGCGTTAGTTAATGATTAACAGGAAAAAACCAATTTATTTTGCGCATTATAAATACATTTTATCGTCCGTTCTCTGAATTGAGGTTATCGCTGTTTTCGTTACTAATAAGTTTATTAATATATTTTCCGTATTATGTAGCTCTTTTAAATATTAACCAAGCATAATGATATTTTTTTTGGATATTAAAATAAAAATTCGCAACATTTTAGACTTTTAATTAGTAAAACCCCCTTCAAAATATTCCATGAAAGTTAATTCAAAAGAAAGGAAAGTTTTGAGTTGATGAAAACCCAAATAATTTAGTTTAGTTTTGATTCAAAATGATACTACTCCACTATCAGTAGAAAACAATAAAGCCCTTGAGTTTACAGAATGTTTTGCGTGACAAAAACAATTTTTTTTTAATTATCAATTTTTTGGGTTCCAATTTCTAAATTTCGACATTGAAGCGAGCCCTGGATACACAATAAAACATTTCTCTTATTCACTGTATTAGACACTGGTCACTCGTACTATCGCTTTCGATCGCTTTATAAAACTGCTCTCCATTTGTCAATACATCTCTATTTATACCCGTGGTAAAGTTCCACATTATTCCCGAATCCTCTACCAAGCTAATCGTAAACAAGTTATTGTAAACAAGTTCTTATAAACAAGTCCTAGTACACGCTCTTTTCAACCTCAAACAACAACAGAAGATCCATTATGGCATTGCTATTCGGGTAACGGTGAACTATTTGTTTAACTATAGGAGTAGTTATCTCTTTCTTTTATTTCTAGACCTCTCTAGCGCTCCAACTCTTCACGTTTCTAGATTATTCGCAACAATATTACAAACGCGAAAGTTTGCATATTTGGATGGATGGATGACTATGTGTTACTTAATCACGCCAAAACTACTAAACAGATTTCGATAAAATTTTGCAAACAGGTAGATGATGACCTGAAATAGCACATAGGCTGCTGTTTATCCCGGAAAATGAGTTTTTCCCGTGGGATTCTTAAAAAACTTTTACAATACAGCAATCTGCACGCTGCAGCTTTTTTTCCCCGTGTTGGTCCCGGGCTCCTTTAAAGAATAGGCCAATCGCCGTTCTGCCAGGCAGGTTGTAAAAGGCGACCGATTGGCTATACGAGTCACTACCATCGTGGCTACTAGGTGGTGGAGTTCTGCATTGTCTCGCCCGGGTCTGGTACCACCGCCTTACCTATTCCTGCCGCAATAGCGTCAGTACTTGTCACTGTCGTATTCTGGTTTGGACGGTAAGGTAGCCGGTAAACTTATGCACGTTGCATTAGATCTCGCCACAAGATAGCAACGCACCATTAACATCTTGGGTATCTAGGTGATGGTTGACTTTTTCCATCTAGAGATCCATCTACTTGTTTGCTATCTTAAGATAAAAAAACGTATTAGATAAGAGAAACTGGCTTATGGTTCACTTACACACACACACACACACACACACACACACACACACACACAAAATATAAATATGCACCGCTGCTATGAACAGGGGCAATACCAGAGGTCTCGCAATTGCTTTTTTAGCCTTTAAGAAATAAACTATTAACAGACCTCAGGAATTTTGAAGGGTTCAACTGGGGGTACTTTGAGTTCAGGAATACCGGTGATCAAGTGAGGCCTTATACTTTCGATGGATTCTTTTACACAGGTGCTTATTGTCGCCGGGTCTCGTTTGCAGATCTTCACATAGCTAGCTGAAAATAAAACAAAACGGATTATAATAAAAGATTAGAAAAATCATTTCTGTACATAAATGTTTTTGAAAAATAATAATTGAGTAAATTAATATATCGATAACAGAAGCAAAAAAATGAATTATTATTAAAATAATAATTGAGTCAGTTAATATATCAATAACAGAACCAATAAACGAATTATTAGAATTTTTGCCTGTCTGTTAACTTGCGCGTCAATCACAAAAAAACTACTGGACAGAAAATAATGAAATTTGTCATAGTGACAGTTGAGAGACTGGAGCAACATATACGATACTTTTTATTCCGAAATTCAGCACCGTTCCCGTGGGATAGGGGATGAAAGTCAACACATATATTTACCTTTAATTCATTAACCTATAGTCCGAAACCCTTTATTATTTTTATGTTTGAAAGGAGATACTATAAAGATCGTCTTTTAAAAATTTCAAGCTAATCAACTTTGTAATTCATAAGTTACAGACATCACAAGTTTCAAAGGTTTCCGGGTGAAAAATACAGTTAAACGTGACACCGTAAATGTACAGAAACCTTTGAACGTACGGCTCATTATAAGTTAGCGTGTGTATTTCATTGTGTTTGTTTAATGAATATAACCCGGGTTTTTAGTGAATGTTATAACTTATAACTGTCATTTTACTATCTTAAAAATTGACTAAAATATATGTGTAACGTACGCCTAAAATCTTGACCATTTAGGAGGCCGAGAACATTTCATTTCTAAGAAAGTAAAACAGGTCATTTTTCAGTTTTTTGCCATTATCTAATACGTATTTTAATAGAATTTGTTCTTTATAAAATTTCATTTCAATACAATTCTCTACATAATTTCCGAGTCGGGCAATTCTTAAAATGTGTTTTTTGAGTTTTCTGATGAAAACATCGTTGCAAGATTGGATAAGTGCCCAGTTGGCGACAGGCTTGCCACCTATTACATTGGGAGACTAAGTATCTACGGTTAATCGTGGGTGCACTGGGTGTACCTCTGCCTACCTTTTCGGGGATACGGGTGTGACGACACTTTTTTTAAGTACCTAAATTTTGTCTTTCACTTATGGATTTCCGCAAAGTAACACCTTAATCTATAAAAAAAGATTAACCATCGACTATATACACCAAAAATGTCATTGGTACATTACTATCCGAGTGATGACGTGGTATTGCATAAACTTAACGGTTACGTTGCCATCTAAACCGGACACGACACTGACAAGCACTGACGCTATTGTGGCAGGAATAGGTAAGGTGGTGGGTACCAAAAACCCTACCACCTAGTATTCCCGATAGTAACGAAATTTATAGCCGATCGTTTGCCTTTTACGAACTGCCTGACAGGATAGCAGATGATCTACTCTTCAAAGAGAGCCTGAACCGAGAGTTATGTGTACAATGTAGATAGCTCTATTACTAAAAAATGTATTTCATTTTATCTATTTAATATGCGAGTACCAGGGGTTTAAAAATTGTTGAGTGTATCACGATGTGGGAGTAAGAAAATTATCGGGCCAAATTACAACAATCTATGAGAATCTCAGTTTTATGGCATTGTGCATGGAGTTAGAACATAATAATAAAGTGTTCTTCGGCATGCTAAAGTGGACTAAAAGCGAGTCGGATGCCCTGGCCTGAAAGTCTGCAAACTACTAACAACGTATCATATGCATCATTCACTTTCATCAGTAATGAGATTGTACATTCCACGAAAATGTGGGGTCGCTGATTTCTTAATGCCAAAAACCTACATAATTGTGAGGTGTGCAGTCTTATACTTCCTTCACATTGAATTTGAAATGCATCGTAATGTAGTTGCAGTAGACAATGGTCTGATACCCCTCTCTTAACCCCTGAGCTTACGTGAACTGACACAAACCAATGGTACTCAGCAGTCAAGGTCGCATGACGTATGTAAAAGCAAGCAATTATATGGGCGGTTCTCTTGGGTTTTTTATAGATCTGATATTGATTTACCGTGGACCCGGGCTAAGATTTGGTGGCCTCTTTGGGGAGACTGATGGATTTGCCCATACAATTGCTGATGAAGTTGTCAAGAGAAATAATTGCCGGAAATACATTATGAAGGATGGCACGGTCAGTCACGATTCGCCGACCTGGTGAATTCATCAAGCATATTATTTCCGGTTCTTTTCATCTACCAATGGAGAATTTTTCATAAACACAATTAGATAGCCAATATATTAATTAACAACTAGCTCTTCGAAATGGTCTTGTAAGTTTTAAAGTGCCAGATTATAAGTACGCACCAGAATCAGTTCTCGAGAGTTGCCTTGCCAAGCTCTATCATGACGAAATAGTATAATACAAAATAATAATAATAATAGTCCTATTGTCGCAAACAAGCCTGATATGATATTGGTCGATCGGCTGGAGCGCCGGGCATTTATTGGTGATATCACAGAGACGATAACCACGCGGAATCACAAAAAGAAAAATTAACTACATATTTGGACTTAGCTCATGAGATGACTGACATGTGGGGTATGGACTCAACATTTGTTATCCTAATAGTCATTTCCGTCAACGGTCTTGTAGCGAAGAGCCTCTATCAACATTTAATAAAGGAGTCTCTCCCTACAAAAATGGGTCAAGAGCCAAAGAGATTAATGTACGTTAGGTCGTTGAGAATGTACGTAGGTGTAGAGGTCGTTGCTTAAAAGGCATCGTTTTGTAGCCTAAAACTAACATGTATGTGTTATTTTTCTGTAGATATTAATAGATAAATTTCCAAAAATCTTAATGTTTAGCGATATTTAAAATAAATACGGCAACATATAATGCCGACAGAACACAATAAGAAGACACAGACGTAACCCCGTAAAGTTTTTCCCCTGTCTTGGTCCCGGGCTCCTTTGAAGAATAGGCCAACTGCCGTTCTGCCAGGCAGGTCGTAAAAGGCGACCGATTGGCTATACGAATCACAACCATCGTGTCTACTACGTGGTAGAGTGCTGCATTGTCTCGCCCGGGTCTGGTACCACCCGCAATAGCGTCAATGCTTATCACTGTCGTGTTCCGAGGTAGAGGAAGGTAGGGTAGCCGGTAAACTTATGCGTGTGGCATTAGACCTCACCAAAAAATAGCAAAGCACCATTAACACTTTTGGTGTCTATAGGCGATGGTTGGCCTCAGGCCTCCATTTTAGTTTTGACCAAATTGCCTAAGTTCATTTGCCAATTACAAACTGAAAGACAGAAATACTGATAGGTCTATTCTACAAAATATACCTGAGCCACCATGGAGAGAGTTCACGTGATTAAATTCAGTTACCTTCAGATTATATACCTAAGTGTGGTCGTCTGAACTATTGTTTAAATTAATATGTTAGAACAAATAATTGAACATCCCGAATGAAATAAACACGAATCATTGCAACGTGATTGTTGTTGGATATTTACGAAATTACTACTTAGAACAAAGAAAATTATTTGATATATATGTAGTTACATTCGACTGTCTGTATCTTAATATATTTAAATTACGTGTCACGTTGTTTGTCCGCTATAGATTAATAAACTACTGAACCGATTTCAATGAAATTTTGTAGATGTCAACTTACACTTAAAATATAAAACCAACTTAAAAGATATGATAGTTTTTATCTTAATTAACTAACTATCGTTTGCGATACCATTCTCTGCGTCAGTGGTACCACAGCCTATACACTTACAGTCGGCCAACGGACACGTCTAGACAGGGCAGTTATGAGGGGCTTGCGAGGGGAGAGAGAGCCCAAGCTGCTATACACTCGCTTGGGACGCTTTTTAATTTAATAGTTTGAAGTGTTTCGTTTTTTTGTTCTATAATGGTTCATATAATGAATATATTGTATTTATTGTGTAATTAGGTAGGTATTATGTACATATATTTTTTTCGAGGTGCTTTTGATTAAAGAGTAGGCATTCTTTGTATATTCTTTTAAATGAAATCAATAATATTAGTCCAGCGATATTAGGATAAATTATGCATATTATTGTTTATTAATATTAGATATTTTGTCATTTCTTAGAATGGTTTTCCGTAGTGCTGGTTACGAATCTATACAAATAAATAGAATTGGAATGTATGTTTGTAGGTAATAGTAAAATAACCGCTTTTTACTTAATACATATGGATGTATACGCGGTATATATGCCAAAATAACATTTTTTACAGATTTTGTCTGTCTGTTTATTACAACTTATCTCTGGTAGACCGATTTTGACGGAACTTTCACTGGCAGATAGTTAATGTAATAAAGATTAACTTAGGCAACTTTTTTAGAAATTTCACGCGAACGAAGTTGCGGGCACAGCTAGTATGTTAATATATTTCAAGTTCACGATGGCGGCCGGGATTTTTTAAATAAAATCAGTATGCGTATCGTTTTCATGGTTTTTGGGGGTGCCGATTACGAAATGACTATATATTAAGAGGTTCAAGATAACGGACGCGTTTTTTTTTCATTTTATTTCTGATATACATACACATTCTACAAATACACAAATTTAAATACATATTTTAACAACCCTGCAGCATTGACGAATACCTACGCTAAAGCGGCATTCCACCTAACTTCAAACGCAATGACCCACTGTTCTTTTTTACATCGTGGTAGTAGGTACTCCCAAACGGGTAAGCCGATTTTAATGCAAATTATGTATTAGACGTAGTTTTTTAAGGAACAGAGCTGATTAGTTTTTGTGCTCAATCGGTACATTAATCTGGAAGTTATATTAAAAAAATACCGTTTCGCCAAAAATTTTTTTGTGTTTTTTTTCAGAATTTTCTCAGAATCTCCTAGGCCGATTTGGTTCAAATTTTCAAGAAGTTTAAGTTGAGCAAAATCCAATCGAATGCCATCAACCGCATTTCGCTCGGTCAAGTTGTTCAAAAGTTATAAGATGTTTACATACACACACACGTACATACATACAAACATACTGACGTCATCATGAAAATAGTCGGAAAAGGTTCCTACGTCTTCAAAACGTGGAGATCTGGTAAAACTCGATTTTCGACAATCGGGACAATATCAGTAACTTCCTTATCTACATACGTAGCGGGAAGTTAAAAACTGCTTTTAAAAAATAAACCTATGCGGAAACTAATACGACAAACAAAACGCATGATGAGCCCGTCTTAGGTAATGTATATTATGCAGAAATAACCGGAATACAAGACACTCATAATTTGTTGTTCAAGGCAAATAGGAAGCGTAAACTCTTGATTAAAATCGATTCAAATTCGATAAATTATGAATATAATTATTTATTTTTATAACTGAGTAGGTACTATTATTACTTTTATTAAATATTTATATCATTACCATTATTAGTTTTTGCTAAATAGTGATCTTGTCATTCATTATTATTTTTTTAATAGTTATAGATATCATTATTTTTTACTAAATAAATAATCTTGAAAAACTTAAAAACAAAAAAGAAAAATTTACATGCTAAGACTTGAACCTGCGACCTACCCTGAAGCCGGGAATGTCGCAGGTTCAAATCCTAGCGCGTCGAAATTTTCCTTTATTGTTTTTAAGATTTTCAAGTTTTCCCAAGTACGATGTAAACGCTGAAACACAAATATAATTATTTAAATAAATAATCATAGTTGTATCAATATCAATAGTTTTTACTAAATAAAGATCAACATTTATTTATAAACCTTATCGCTTATTTGGTGGAACATTGGCGTATTTATAAAAAATGAGTTTTTTTAAAACCATAAACTCATTTTTTTAAAATTTGGCGATATTTTTAAAAAATGAATTTATGGTCTTATTATCGCAATTCATGCTTATTTTTTTTATTTAAGCAATAATAGTAGTATTTTGACCACCCCATTGGTCGAGTGGTTAATGATCCTGACTACGCGATCGACGGGACTCGGGTTCGATCCCCGACGGGGACAAGCATTTGTGTGATGAACATAAATGTTTGTATTTGCGGGTTTGGGTGTTTATTAAATATATTCCAGTATTTATATATGTATTTCTATGTATTAGTATCGTTGACTAACACCCATAACACAAGCAAATAATTTGCTTACTTTGGGGTTAGATCAGTCAGCATAATTTGTCCCATAAATATTTATTACTAGCTGCAGCGTGCAGCCTGCTGTATTATAAGAGTTTTTGGCGAATCCCGCGGGATCACCTAATTTTTTTCGCGATAAAAGTTAGCCTATATGATAATCTAGGTCATTATCTACCTGCGTACCAAATTTCATTTAAATCCGTTCAGTAGTTTTTGTGTGATTGAGTAACAAACATCCATTCAAACATTTATCCAAACATCCATCCAAACTTTCGCATCTATAATATTAATTAATTAATTAATAATTAATTAATATAGATTATTATTATTATTATTTTAGTATTATTAAAACTTGACTTTTTATCATAATCAATCAATCAATCAAGCAATCTTTGTTATATTTACTTCGATTTAAAAATAAAATACATTTCCGCCTATGTTCCATCAAATGAGCGCTTTATCTAATGAGGTCTAGTGGTTCGGTGCCTGTGTTGACCACATGATGTCCTGGGTTTGATTCCCGTATGGAGCAATTCAAACAATATGTTTTTCAGTTTTCTGACAAAAACAACGTTGCCCGGGTAGATTATGGGGCCTGGTTGGCGATAGGCTTGCCTATCACATTATGCAACTAAGTATCTTCGGCTAATCATGGGTGTCTAGGTTGTATCTCTGCCTACTTTTTGGGGACACAGGCGTAAAGATATTTTTTTTACATACACATTAATGCCGGATTTTTGCAGTAAATTAGGAGAACTTCCATCGCTCGTTCAATAACTAATACTATCTCACATATATAATTTAATGCAAGGCCAACTAATAACTTGTTTGTATAATCTTTTGGCTATAAAAAGATGCTATAAAAATCAAAATTGATTGGTTTTGCGATATTAATTTTTATATCATAAGATTGCAAACAAGCAGATGGTTCTCCTGATGAAAAAGACTTTATAGATCCCAAAGATGTTAATGGTGTGGTGCTATCCTAGTGGCGAGGTCATAATGCCACATGTATAAGTTTACCGACTACCTTACCCTCCGAACCGGAAAACGACAGTGACAGACACTAAAGCTATTGCGGCAGGAATAGGTAAGATGGTGGTTCCAGACCCGGGCGAGACAGAACTCTACCACCTGGTAACCACGATCCAAAGCAGGCCCTGACTAATTGCGGTTTGTATATATTATTGGTAGCTTAAAATTTTAATGTATTTATAAAAATATTTGTAGTTTTAATAGACTCAGAACGCTAATTCTACGAAGGAATTAACATCAACTTTTCTTTAAAAAAAATGAACGCTGATAGTATTCAGCATAATAAAAAACATAGATTCATTATTGATTACTGAAAAATATAATTCATAAGCCCTGACCAAAATTAAAATTTTGGTAAAGTGTGTGTTGCGCCACGCACAATGTAGGGTTCCGAAGTTGCCTATCACAATACAAGAGCGTTTTTATTGTTGCCCACGACTCCGTCCGCGCGGACTTCGTTTACTCCGCACAGCTCCTCCCCCTTAGGTGATAGCGTGATAATATGTAGCTTATATGTTGACCCGACTATTTAGTAATATTCATGCAAATGCAAATTTGAAGTAAGTCCATGCAGTTTTTTTTTGAGTTTACCCCGGACATACATACAGACAAACAGATAAACAGACAAAAATTCTAAAAACTATATTTTTGGCTTCGATATCGATTGTAGATCACGCCCTAAGTATTCTTTGAAAAAAATATTCAATGTACAGTTTTGACTTTCCTACGATTTTATTATATGTATAGATACTATGAACATTTAAGCTATTCGACGACAATGACAAATATATATCTACACCACACTTTCACCGCTTATAAAAACGTCTCTAAGTACATTTTATAAATTGGTCGACTAATAATTAAAAAACTTGTAAAGCCTTCTAAGCCGTGATGGTAAACCTTTTAATTTCGTCATATTTACTGTTACTATGATTTTGCCCACCCCTAAAACCAACGGTTTAGCCTGCAGAGGGGAGGGGTGGACACTTTATTAAATTCGTCAACGATTACTCCGAAACGGATAAACTGATTTTGATGCAATTTATACATTAGACGTAGTTTTTTGAGGAATAGAGCTGATAAGTTTTTGTACTCAATCGGTACATTAATCTGGCAGTTATATTAAAAAAATACTGAATCGCCAAAAAAATTTGAGGTTTTTTCAAAATTTCTCAAAATCTCGTACGCCAACTTAGTTCAAATTTTTAGGAAGTCTAAGTTGAGCGAAATCCAATCAAATACCATCAACTGCGTTTCAATTGATCCAGCCGTTCAAAAGTTATGAGATGTTAACATACACACACACATACATACATACATACATACATACATACAGACATACTGACGTCATCGCGGAAATAGTCGGAAAAGGTTCCTAGGACCTCAAAATGTGAATATCTGGTGAAAACTCGATTTTTGAAAATCGGAGCAAAATCGTTAACTTCCTGAATCTACATAGGTACGTAGCGGGAAGTTAAAAATTACGTATAATTTAAATGGGTAAAATCCTAATACTTACATTTTTAGTTAATATTAAAAACAAGTTGATTACCTACTTCTTCAAATAAAAAAAAAGTTTAATTAGTTTCCAATAAATCTTGTGAATTTAATATACGTTTTATTAAATAACTAAAAAAACGTAAACTAAACTACGTAAATTAAATAACTAAAAAATAAAACGACAAGAATACTAAATTTTTCCTTCACCTTGAACTTTTGAACCTATTCGCGCTGAAGATTTGTAACGAAGAACCTTTGACATAAATCTTTCCGGTTATTAGCGAGTTCTTTTTTCGTTATTTTTATTAATATAATATTGTTATAAAATGATATATGTAAATTATTCTTTTATCAACTCGACCTTTGCCGTCTTTATTTTTTTTTTTCATAAAGAAGACGATCGTTTAAGTTTTATTTTACATAACAACTCAATTTGAATTCGTTTTCTGAGCAGTTGATCACATTAAGGCGAAGCACTGAACACAAACGAAAAAACTGATTTACTTAATCACATTTTTATGTATTGATTGTTAAATGACGGTTTTACAAAAATTACGCGATATACCTGAAGATATTATCTAAGGAATGTGCTAACACATTATATAATAGAATGTACTTTACTCAATCATATACAATTCCGAAAACCGACTAAAAAATCTCTAAAACAAGTAATTTGTTCATAACATTTCTAATTTTCTACATGATTTTTATATGGTGATAATTGTTTTAAATACAAAAAAGAATGTACTAAATTTTGGTTTTCAGTTGAAGTCCTATTATTATTTATCCGAAAACAACCGTTTCCCAGCGGTTTCCGAACACACCGCGCCGCCCACTTTCTATAGTATTGGCGCCATCGACATAGTATTGGCGCGCGTGAAAATACCTCATCTTAATCAGTAAATTTTATTTGGGTGAGATTTGCCAGACGAAGTCATACATCTTCGTATGACTCTACTATGTATGACTACTACTACTACCAGGCTACCAGTAACCTGTGATCAATATAATCTTTCATACGCATACATTATAAAATTATTATGGATATATACAGTGTGTAAAGAAAACCCTGTCGGATAATTAAAGGTGTTATTTGATACCGTAATACGGTTAGGTACATATGTGTAATTATTTTATGGATATTAATTAATTAGTTTTCCCAGTAAAAAAATAATCTTAAATGGTATTTTCATACATTAAGTATGACAACACCTACAAATAAGTAAATTCTATTAGCAAAGTATACCGCGGAATTCGGATGCTACCAAAGGACACGCAGCGTGTTTTAAAGTTCCTTTGTAAAAAGCCGAAAAACAAATAATGCGCCTTCGCGTGGTGTTGGTGCGAAAGCCGCCATAGCGAAACAATAAAACAAACAGCGACAAAGTGTTGTCGTTTTTAAAATATTTGCTTAACTCTAGGGAAACATAAGTAAAAATACGAATATATAAAAAGCGATATCTTTTTTATTTTTAGAAATAGTCATTTTAATATTTTTTTCAGTAATGTCTTTAACCAACCTATATGCCTCATTCGGATCGGACAGGATTTTCTTTACACACTGTATATATATTGAATTAAAATAAAATAAAATACTTTGAAATTCTTCCTTATTATTTTACTAAAATTATGACATTGTTTTTCTTTTGTGGTTGGCCTATTCGATTCATTTTATGGAATCCGATCGCGATATAGATATTAAAGTTTCCTCCCACAGATAGTAAGGTTTTTTTTTCATAAATTTTGAAGTGTTTTTCAATAGATATTGATGCGTTTTCCCACAGATATTAAGTTTTTTTTACCAATGATATTGGCGTATTCTCCCAGAGATATTGAAGTTTTTACGAGTAAATGTCGAGGTTTTTCTCATAGATATAAAGGTTTTTTCCATAGATTTCGAGGTTTTTTCGGAGTTGTCCTCGAAAATCAAAGCCGCGTTACACTGTGGAAATTCGTAACTCAAAAGCCTTTTTGGCCACTTAAAAGAATCAACGTAAAATATATATAACATTAAATAATATCTTTATTAAATTTTCAAATTTTCGCACTTAAATGAGTCAAATTGATAAGGATAATTTTGTATAAATATATAGATATTTTCAGTAGCGACTCTGAACCAGGTGGTGGTGTAAACATCCACCAAGCTTCGGATGAACACAAAAGTTCGATGATCTTATTATCACAAGAAATAGTCTATTTTATAAATGCAGGCGTTACACTGCGGAAATTCGTAACTCAAAAGTCTTTTTGGCCACTTAAAAGAATTAACGTAAAAATATATATAACATTAAATAATATCTTTATTAAATTTTCAAATTATCGCACTTAAATGAGTCAAATTGATAACGATAATTTTGTATAAATATATAGATATTTTTTATAAAAAACTAGCGGTCCATTACGTGCTTCGCTACGTATCGCCATTTATTGAATTCATTTGTATTTGATTTGATTTTGTGTTCGATATTGTGCAAACGTCATATAAGCCATCTAGTAAAGAGTCCGAACAAAGCCTAAACATTTAGTTTGGATAGGTGAGCCCGTTCTAGAGTTATAAAATGACAACGAAAAGTGGCATTAATTTTTATTTATGTAGATTTGATATTGAATGGCCGAAAATAGTAAAATAGTAACAACCGGTACCTCAACCCTATTTAATTTGGAACTTTTCACGAAATTTTATGTCACTGAAACAAGAATTAAGTAAGGAATGGAACGAGTAAGTTCGTTTAGTTTAGAAATTAGAAAAAAAAGAAGGTTTGGAAATTTTTCCCCATGTTGGTTCCGGTCTCCTTGGACGAATAGGCCAACTGCCGTTCTGCCGGCAGGTCGTAAAAGGTACATTTGTACGTTTGTATGTTTGTGTTTGTCCACGAATATCTTGAGAACTAAAAGCCATATTTTTGGATTAAATCAGTTATTAGGTGGTTTCCCCGTGTTGGTCCTGGGCTCCTTTGAAGAATAGGCCAACTGCCGTTCTGCCGAGCAGGTCGTGAATGCGAACGATTGGCTATTCGAGTCACTACCATCGTGGCTACTAGGTGGTAGAGTTCTGCATTATCTCGCCCAGGTCTGGTACCACCGCCTTACCTATTCCTGCCACAATAGCGTCAGTATTTGTCACTGTCGTGTTCCGGTTTTGAGGGTAAGGTAGCCGGCAAACTTATGCATGTGGCATTAGACCTCGCCACAAGATAGCAACGCACCATTAACATTTTGGTGTCTATAGGCGATGGTTGACTCTTTCCATCAGGAGACCCATCTGCTTGTTTGCTATCTTATGACATAAAAAATTAAAAAGATATAATAGTCCACCAACGTCCACCATATTTCACACATGCGCAAAAGCGCAGAACACACAGTTTATGTACTCAACGCACGTTTCACTTCGTAACCAAAGCATCTTCAAAAGAGCCGAAGGGCACTTAACTTTACACGAGTTGAAGCATTAAATAGGCTTTAATGCTCCTACTCATCTCATTAATTAAATGAACCGTGGTCTTCTGGAACGTCTCTTGACGTTTTGGTTCGCTCTTCCTAGTGGTAAAAACGACGCAATGATAATATTAAATTTGCATCTTTTCCATATGCACCTGATAATACGCGCTAATCTCCGGATGTACCAGTCAGATTTAAAAAAAATGTTGTCTATGATAACCACATTCAAGAGGAAGGCCACACGCTAGCTTTTTACCTGACTGGGTAAATAAAATTAAAATACACTGTTTTGTCACGCGAACGAAGTCACGGGAAACAGCTAGTAAACAAATATATATTGAATACGGATGTTTTTGTTAATATAAGGAAATGAGTAACGTCTTACAATACTTTAGTTTTTAAATCGTCATATTTGTATGGATGGTATATGACATACGGATGATAAACTAATGGTTTATGTATGTCAGGCCAACGACAACAGCCTTTGAATATATATTGTCGGATAGATAGATCATTACACTGAAATTAAATATGTTATTTATAGAGTTCATACTATTCAAATTACATATTCATTTGCAAGCAGTGTATTTTTTATATACCATAAGATAGCAAACAAGCAAATGCCCGGTCTCGTGATGGAAAAAGTCAACCTAGCCTATACAAACCAAAGATGGTAATGGTGCGTTGCTATATTTTAGCGAGGTCTAATGTCACATTCATAAGTGGAATGAAGCCCCCTGAGATTACAGAAATCCACAGTAAGCGTGGTAGGGGGTGCCATGGCTTTCTTGCCCTGTTTGGCCCGGACAGGATTGTCTATGAGCCCCCCCCCCCCCCCCCCCAGAATACGCAGGGCAGCCTGAGCATCCATGACCTGGCTGGAATCCAGAGCACGGACGCTCAGGGGGGGATTCTCCATTGCTGGTGCAAGTGGTACCCCCCTAAGGTAGATTCTCTTTTGATTGCGCATTCATAGTGTGTGTGTGGGGGGGGGGGGGGGTTAGGCCTCCGGGACTCTCACAAACTAAACGAAACGCAGCAGCAGGGCTGCTACTTTACGTCGGTGTCAAGTGAGAGAGTGGTATCTCCCCGGGCGTGCCGGCCTATTCAGTTGCAAAAGCAGTATGGCACTACCACTAATTTGGTTGACTGACTGCACCGGTGTTAAATAATTTTTGTCACAAAAATTATTCCACCAGTGGGCGATGGGGTCGTCACATCCCTACGCCGGATCCAATCCTAAAAATATTATATATTTTCTCGTCATTTGAAAAATACATTCACTTACTCTTTTTATTTAATGACTAATAAATAATTAAATGTTCGATTAATGTTGCGCGCGCTCTATAAGCTCACCACTCTAAGTACATCAATAATTCCACTAGTGATATCTCTAGTCTGATATTTATACTCTATTATTTATTTCATAAAGAACATGACGCGTAACTACTAGTACTTTGAATGTATATTTTATTAGAATTTATACAACGACTATCGTTGTAGATGGTCAGGAAATGAATTAAGTTGCTGAGTTTTAACGCACGTCTCACAAGCGGAACGTTCAGTTAGTGATCTACTATCAACATGTCAAGTTCAAGTATTTTTCTGGACTTAAACTTTATCTATTATATTCACATTTCATTACAATAATAAAAGCACGCAAATGTAAGGAATAACACTTTTAGGTATTAGCTCATTTAATACTTTTAAAAAATATTTGTCAAATATAACATATAAAAAAACGTATGTGTACTTATGTACGCACGTAAGAAGTTATACTTCTTTGTCGTAACAATATAAAAATGTAAAAAATACGAAATTAATCTATACCAATATTATGAAATTGTAGAGTTTGTTTGTATGTTTGGTTGTACGCGCTATCTCGAAAACTGCTGAACCGATTTGAATAATTCTTTTTGGGTTAGATAGCCAGTTTATCGAGAAAGGTTATGTGCTATATAACTTCATGCTACGACCAGTAGAATAACTGATTGTCTATGCGAGTCACTACCATCGCGGCTATTAGGTGGTAGAGTTCTGCATTGTCTCGTCCGGGTCTGGTACTACCGCCTTACCTATCCTTGCCATAATAGCGTCAGTACTTGTCACTGTCGTGTTCCAGTTTGGAGGGTAAGATATCCGATTAAGTTATGCATGTGGCATTAGACCTCGCCACAAGATAGCAAGGCACCATTAACATCTTTGGTGTCTATAGGCGATGGTTAACTCTTTTCGTCAGAAGACCCATCTGCTTATTTGCTATCTTACGATATAAAAAAATGCAATAAAAGTGCAAGTGCATTTTAACCTAATTTCAAACTAATTAAACCATCACAACAACGAGGGGATTTTATTTCATATTATTTTTTTTATATCATAAGATAGCAAACAAGCAGATGGGTCTCCTGATGGAAAGAGTCAACCATCGTCTATAGACACCAAAGATGTTAATGGTGCGTTGCTATCTTATGGTGAGGTCTAATGCCACATGTATAAGTTTACCGGCTACCTTACCCTCCAGCACTGACGCTATTGCGGCAGGAATATATAAGGCGGTGGTACCAGACCCGGTCGAGACAATGCGGAACTCTACCACCTAGTCCTAATAAATTATTCATTCTTTATTTGGGAAACCTACCTATTAATAAATTATCCATCCTTTATTTGGGAAAATTACTTCAAAAGGGAAAATATATAGCACTAAAAATCTTACAAATGCTCGTTTTAAAAATTGCAACTTAAACAAAACATATATGTTATATTCCATTATTTAAGTTGGTACAGGGGATTTTACAGAAGCGAGATTATTTTACAGAAGCGAGATTATTTTACAAAAGCGAGATTATTTTACTTGTACGTCGTTAACGTCGTATACTAACATAAGGCGACATCTTATTTTCAACCGACTTCCTAAAAGGAGGAGGTTATCAATTTGGCTGTATGTTTCTTCATGTTTTTTTTATTGTCTATGCTTTTTTCATGTTTGTTTCCTCAGAACTTGGTCATTTATGAACCGATTTTAATCATTCTTTTTTTGTTTGAGAGGGTATACTCCCTGTATTGTTCCATTTTTATTTGGTGAAGATCTGATGTAGGGTACCAAAGATACTGAAAATGGAAAGTCGGTTCCAGCAGATTTAGTGCGTTAAAAATTATTTAAATTTCAATTACATTTTCAAGTAAACCCAACCTTTATTGACATCTAAACATTTACCCGTAATATTGGTGTTTGTTACTAGTTATATTAATTCATGTTATAACCGATTACAAACACCGAAACAAACTAGAAACATATACAATGGTCATACAGCGTTCTCCAGAGTAGGGATTCCCAAACTGGTTTCCGCAGAACCAAGGGTTTCCATAGAGGCTTTCGTCAAAATTATTTATACACCAGATATACGTATAAAATTGTCATAACACCGAATTATAAAACAACTATTCATAAACAGTAAAACAGTTTAATTCTTTACATTTAAACCTTGAGGATAAAGTGTTTTAATAACTTTAATAAACATTTTCTATTCTATTCTATATTATACATTTCTTAAAAATGTTGTTATACAAATTTCGGTATTTATTTGTTATCATTTGATATGAGATCCCACAAAACAAAACGTATTTGGTTAGTGTTCCGATAAATTTAAAGTTTAGGAACCTCTGCTCTAGAGAATCCAACTAGGAAACACATTTAGCGTACCTATTCCTGGTATATGTAGTTCTCGGGTGGTTTAATTTTTTGGAAAATATTAGTAAACAAAATGGCCGATCTAATCTATAGCACCAATTTTCAACCGATGAGCCACGAATTGTAAGCCGCATTGAAACCATAAGTCAAAACAATGAGAGCTATGGTATACTTGGTTACTTTTTCCAGTGTGCTCGAAAACTTTGATACAATGAAAAGTGTGCCGGTGGTCAAAACGCCTGATCTAGCACTAAGGTAAATGTTCGTACGTATGGAATATTTTGCGTCCCAAATTCCTTTAAGAGACAGTAGAAAACGTATCCCTCAATTAAACGCACTTTATACGCATATTATACGCACTTTCGGATAGTGTCTATGCTACTTTTAAACATTTTCAATAAACATTAATACTCAGATATGCGCTTAAATATATGCTTCTCACACACCGCTTGTTCCCACGGGATTCAAACCGGAGGCCCATTCAATGCAATATCAAATTAGCTAATGCTCTACTAACGGTGCAGTCAAAATGACAGTCAAATTTTTATTAAAATAAATTATTTACAATTAAAACATTACTTATAAATACCATATAAACCTTAACCTACATTTGAATTTGCAAAAACCGATATTATTAATGTCAAATAAATTAAAACAATACTCACGTAAATCTGCAAATACAACATTTAAGACACAAAATAAGAACGTGCAAATCGTAGTGCGATACATGATGTAAACAAAACCCGGTGACAATGTGTTATTAATGCAAAGGCGGTTACACCACTAAGCTTGTCGTTTAGATCAATAGTTATATATACGTTTTTGAATCTTTATGTGATTTCAAGGTGATGTAGAGTCTGCGCATGTTACTACTTTTGTAAAGATAGGGTAGGTTTTTTATATCGTTTCGTCAGGTCATGCCAAGTTTGCAGAATAAACTAATAATACCGGACATGAATACTTTACTATGCCACAATGCCAGTTTTTATTTTATATATCTTAAAACATCGATAAATTGATTTGCATTTTTACCTCCGTCATATAACTTAACAAAATATTCACTTAAGAACGTTACGCTTTTGATTACAAATTATGACCTTGTTAGCTAGCCCGAAAACATCAATATCAAGCTCCTTAAATAAACGCTTACTATATATTTAGACACATATGTAAATACTAAAATATATTTAATATCTTTTAGTATTTACATATGTATTTAATAAACAATCAGACCCTAGATTAACATTTTGCTCAGCAACCTATATTAAGATACGTATGTAAATACTAAAATATTGAATAAACAGTTAGGCCCGAAAATATCAACTTGCTCATCACACTAACGCTTACCAACCCATATTAAGATATATATGTAAATACTAAAATATTGAATAAATAATCAGACCCCAAAATATCAACATCTTGCTCATCACACTAACGCTTAGCAACCTATGTTAAGATGCATATGTAAACACTGAAATATTGAATAAACAATCAGGCCCGAAAATATCCACATCTTCTTCATCACACGAACGTTTACCAACCTTAAGATACATATGTAAATACTAAAATATTAAATAAACAATCAGGCCCCAAAATATCAACACTTTAATCATCACACTAACGTTTAGCAACCTATGTTAAGATACATATGTAAATACTAAAATATTTAATAAACAATCAGGCCCGAAAATATTAACATCTTGCTCGTCACACGAACGCTTACCGAGCTATATTAAGATACATATGTAAATACTACAATATTTAATAAACAGCCAGGCCCAAAAATCCAACATCTTGCTCATCACACGGTCACCCACCTACATTAAGACACATTATGTAAATACTAAAATATTGAATAAAGAATCAGCCCTGAATATTTTCAGGACTGATTCTTTATTCAATATTTTAGTATTAGTATATTAGTTTTAAGATATTGGTATTCTAATATCTTGCTCATCACGCAAACAGTTACCAGCCTATATTAAGATACTTTATGTAAATACATAAATATACATACAGTAAAAAATTGAATGGATAATTTGCTTATGATTGAATTTTGTTTTTTTTTTATTAGATTTGTTTAACTGTTTTCTATTTTAGCGCTGAGTTTGAGTTTCATCTATTATTTGGATTAAATACGGTACTGCTTTTACTTAGATCATAAAAGGTATCTAGTGCTTATTGCAGATTTCATAATGTACAAAAACACGGAATAAAGCATTCGTCTTAAAATTTGCATCGCCAATGGCATTACATTAACAGAGTTCCTAAAACTATCACAGAAGGTTTACGGTGAACCTACTATAAAAAAACACGTGCTTATGTATAGTACAAAGCATTCGAAAGCGGTCGAGATGCGATGGAAGATTTGCTTTGCTCTTGCAGGCCATCAACGTCTTCAACTGAAGTTAAAATTGCAAAAGTGAAGTCAATTTTGACTGAAAATCGTCATTTAAGTTTTAAATAGATAGCCGCTGAACTTTCGCGTCTCACGAATCACCATTTGTAAATAGTCACTTGGGTACGAAATATGTTACCGCTTGGCTAGTCACAAAAGACCTAAATTTTCTCCAAAAACTCAATCGCATAAAGTCGCTGAGGGCAAGCTAAAACGACTCAATTCCGACCCAACATTCATGTAACGCATTGTTATGAAACGTGGGTTTACGAATTTGACATGCAAACTAGTTAACAAGCTTTGGAGTGGCGCCTTCCAACTGAAACGAAACCAAAAAACGACGCCAAAGTCGATTACGAAATCATGTTGACTGTTTTCTTTGGTGTGTTATTTTCTAGCAATAGATTATTTCAAGCAACAACCGGGACCAACAGCTTCACGTGCTCATCCGAGTCACGGGAGTGGTAATAATACACCACTCCACCAGACTCCGAGATTTTAGATTTTCGGAAAACCTCGAAAAAACCTTAATAACATTATTCATACTATGAAACAAGAAAAAAGATGCCCTTCTCTTACTCCACATTATTGTGATGGGCAACTACAGAATGCTATATTGCGCTTGGACCGACACGCTACGTCTACACGTTTTTGTTGCGAAAAGAATTTATAGAATTTTGAGGAAAAGAATAACTTGATGTGATAGCCCAGTTTATTTTATGCTCTAAGAGCTATGGTTTTATCAATCAGGAAAATCCTTAAATTGGTTTAGTTATTATTCGACTTTTAATTCAGCTTTTGGACAGTAGGTACCTACTGTTATCTTTGTTGTAAAGGATATTAGAAATTTATAACACCGCTATTTTTTACTCAAATTATATTATTTTAATAATTAAATATTAAAGATATTACATAAGTGTGTATTGTTTTTTATTTGATTACTAGCAGTTGCCTGCGACTTCGTCCGCGCGGACTTCGTTTCCTCCGCACAGCTCCTCCCCCGTAGGTGATAGCGTGATAATATGTAGCCTATATATTGATCCGAACTGTTAGTAATATTCATGCAAAATTTGAAGTAAATCCATGCTGTACTTTTTGAGTTTACCCCGGACATACAGACAAACTGACAAAAATTCTAAAAACTATATTTTTGACTTCGATATCGATTGTAGATCACGCCCCAAGTATTCTTTTAAAAAAATATTCAATGTACAGTTTTGACTTTTTTACGATTTTATTATATGTATAGATTTTTTTGGTTAAATGTTTATAATTGGTATGGAATGTTAGCCGGCATTTATTTTATTTAATTTAATGACAACACTACATAAAATAAATTATACTATAACTATGTCTTGTACTTAATGGTTAAAAGAGCAATAAGGGTAGTATGAATTATGCACAACAATGTAGGGTTCGTTATTTACCCATCTTAATAATGTGGACTAAGAAGAGGGCATCTTTTTCTTGTTTTACACCATGAACATTTAACCTATTTAAAGGCAATGACGGATATATCCGCACCACAGGTTCAAAGCCGATAAAAATTTTTTCTTTCTTCAATGAAATACACAAAATAAGCAATGTATTATGCGCCACACGCCACGCCAAATAAACGGCTTATTCGACATTTCCGAGGACGCAGTGAGTCAGAGCAATATACGCTTTACATTGCGGGGCGTGAAAATAACAAAAATCAAAAGCCCAAATTTTGCATTTCTCAAAAAAAAAGGAATTGCCATCATAACTAGAACGTAAAAATGGTACTTATGTTTTCTTCATTTTTCGGTACACCGTCCCTTAGACGCTGTATACCTATACTACTATCGGGTTATTTATTCACAAATTCAACTCTTACAAAAATTAGCATTTTTCATGCTTAATAATTTCCAAACAAAACGAAAAGGGATCCCTTTATCGCTGTAACAATTTCTTAATATTCTTTAAACCCCTATCCAACGCTACTCTACACTATGGGTTTTTTTATGTTATAAGATAGCAAACAAGCAGATGGGTTTCCTGATGGAAAGAGTCAACCATCGCCTATAGACACCAAAGGCGTTAATGGTACGTTGCTATCTTGTGGCGAGGTCTAATGCCACATGCATAAGTTAACCGGCTACCTTACCCTCCAAACCGGAACACGACAGCGACAAGCACTGACGCTATTGCGGCAGGAATAGGCAAGGCGGTGGTACCAGACCCTGGTGAGACAATACAGAACTCTACCACCTAGTAGCCACGATGGTAGTGACTCGCATAGCCAATCGGTCGCCTTTTACGACATGCCTGGCAGAACGGCAGTTAGTTTTTTCTTCAAAGGAGCCCGGAACCAACACGGTTTGCGAGAAAAATGAACATCCGCACTTTACATATAGAGAAGGTACTTTAAAATAATATGTCAAGGTTTTATTTTACCGTTCTGCTGGCGTGACTAATAAATACGTATATAAATGCCAAATAACAACTTTCTAGTACTAAGAAAAACTCAGAGCTAACCTGTTGACGGACGGATGGACAGAAGAACGGACGTGGCGAAACTATATAGGTTCTTAATTGACTTCAAAAATCGGAACCCTATAGTCCTTTTCATTGATTTTCAGCCGTTTTCATTGATTTGTTTTAGTTTTAAATACTACTTTATTTAAAACTAAAACAAATCAATGAAAACGGCTGAAAAATCAAATAATTTCACATACAACATGCGATTTCCATAGTTTAAACTTTAAACAATCAACGACCACTAAAATTATTCATACCTGACCGTAGCACGCTTATTCAATCAGTACCAATCGAAAGGAGCCGGGTCATTGCTGAGAAAACCAAATAGAAAGACCGAATTTAGTTGTGCAGTGGGCGACCTTCAATCACTGCAGCATGCACATTCTCCACTGTTTGGAAAATGCAGCAGTGGTTTTTCTTACCCGGAAATTGATGGTCTTACGTCACATTTTTAACCCTCGAAGAAAAACAAGGGATGTTATAAGTTTCAGGTGTATCTGTGTATGTGTGTATGTCCGTGGCATCGTAGCGCCTTGGCGGATGGTCCGATTTGATTGTGATTTTTTTTAATTGAAAGCCCTTTTTTGCGAAATGGTTCTTAGCAATGTTTCAATAGAATCTGTTCAGCCGTTTCAAGATCACCAGCACTTTTCTAATTGATGAAAGGAATTAAACAACTTGTAATAGCTTTATTTACACTAAATTTTGTATTCTCTTACTTTATTGATATCACAATTACATGGTAACCTTGACGTGATGCTTTGAGATCCTCATTCGAAGATCATCAGCATCTATTTAACTGGCAATTTTCGTATGTAATTAGCAGATTTTCTAAATATTGCAAGCAACTTTTTAAATACTTTCTGATATCGTTTGTACAAAAACTTGACAGACTTGTAAAAGCTCAGTGACAATACAATACTATGGTACTATCCAACAAAGCTCATTATGTAGGGACTTGAACTCTTTGATCCAGAGATTTAACAAGATAATCTTGTTTGGACTCATTAGTTTTTTTGCTAAAAGTACAAATTTTGATTAGTGCTCATGTTGACGAGGATCTGAAGATCGAGCTAAAAAAGTGGTACCAAAAACCACGCGTAGAATGTAGAAAGAGATAAGATGGTCAAGTACGGATTCGATGGATTTTTGATGACGCGTACTTTTCGTTATATATAATGTCAAAGATCTGAAGATGGAGCTATAAGTGTGTCATTGTAACTCGCAGATAGAAATTCCAATATAGTGGAGTTTGGAATCATTTAATTTGTTATAGTAGGTTCTTTCTCATGATGATAAATAAAAACGACGATTGAGCCAAAAAGTGACATTGGAACTCCAAGAATCCAGCTTCAAAATACAACTACAATGAACGCCTAAACTAAATGAGGTAGTATTTTTAAATTAGCACTTAATTTTCTTGTATTGGCAAACACAAGTGCTGGATGATTTTCAGGCTCTGATGATGGAACTGAAAAGTAACCATGAGAACTCCTAAACTAGATAAGATAAACTAATTGAAATTGGACTCATTTGTTCTGTTTGGACAAGCACTCTAGTGCTAGATGATTTGCACAGTCTCATGATAGAGCTGGGAGTACGTTATGGAAACTTTGGATTAAAATAGAGAAACACCATCTACTTTGGTGTCATTTGTTACTATAAGGACTTTGGAGCGGAATGGCTTCCAGTGCCTGATGATAGAACTGGAAGATGTGCCCAAGAACTCTTCAGCTAAACCAGGTTAATCCATCAAGTGGAGACTCATTCGGTTCGTTTTAGAAAACAATTTGATGCTGGATGATTTTCAGTATCTGATGATAGAATCGGAAGGTAATCATGGGAACTTCTAAAGTAAACAAGATAAACCTATCGAGTTTGGGGTCCTTTGTTCTGTTTTAACAAACATCCTGGTGCTAGACGATTTCCAGGATCTTATAATAGAGCTGATGATGGAGCATGGGAACTTTGGAATAAAATAGAGTAAATTTATACCAAAGTATTTGGAGCAAGATGTTTTCTAGTGTCTTATAATAAAACTGGAAGAAGCCCATGAAAATGTCTAAGCTAACCTAGACAAATCCATCAAATGTGGGCTAATTCGGTTTATCTTGGCAAACATTTAGGTGCCGGATATTTTTTAAGATATAATAATGACGGAACTGGAAGGTGGTCATCGGAAATTAGGCTGATATAGTTGACCTTTATTGATATGAGATTTGCAGGGTTTGATAATGAAACTAGAAAGTGGCCATGGAAGTCCTGCACTAAACAAAATAAGCCCATTGAGTATGGTTTCATTTTTTTTATATTTTTACATACACTCTGAATCAAAATAGCTTCCAGGGTTATGTAGTGAAGCTGGAGGACATGTGAGTTTTGCAATAATACAACTTAAACTCATTGAGTAAGGAACCGTGGTAACTTAACCTGATACTACAAGATCGCCTTTTGAAGATCATTAGGCCCTTTCACGTTTTGCTCTTAAAATTATGCATATGTAGCAGAATGGCGGTCTGAAGATGTATCGGGGGTTCTTGAAATTTTTAATTTTATCTTGTTAAATAATCACTTGAGTATGAAACATGCCGCTCGGCTAGTCCCAAAAGACCCGAATGTTTTTCAAAAACTCAATCGCATACGAGTCGCTGAGGACACGCTAAAACGAGTCAATTCCGACCTAACATTCATGGAACTCATTGTTACTGATGACGAGACGTTTCGACGTAGTATATCCGTGTTGTATGAATTCAAAGTTTAATTATAAATCCAGTTGTCGTTTATTGGAATGTTCCGAAAGTTGGTAGGCGAATTAATGGGATACCGTGTTGATCCAGGTTCCTTTCGAATGAGTCTGCTACTGATACTGCTAGGCATCTTTTAAAAACGAATAATAGGCTTA
Organism: Apodemia mormo; assembly: GCA_036924255.1. NCBI lineage: Eukaryota > Metazoa > Arthropoda > Insecta > Lepidoptera > Riodinidae > Apodemia > Apodemia mormo. The sequence goes on along the minus strand of JAUPFN010000001.1, from coordinate 39,367,349 downwards.
CACTAGTGACTATCGTCATTACTAGATGTTAGAGTTTTGAAAAATCTCGCCCGGGTTTTGATAGTAGGCATCTTACCTATTTCTGCCACAATAGCGGTGGTGCTTGTCGCTGACGGATTCTGGTTTGGAAAATAAAATAGCCAGTAAACTTTTGCATTTGGCATTCCATCATTCCATATGGATAGTAACGCCCCATTAACATCTCTGGTGGATATATTTTTCTTTCCATTAGAAGAGCCATAAGATTTATTTTTGTCCTATAATATAAAAAATATTTAAAATTGAAACAAGAGTAAAATCCTTTAATATTTTTTTCCGAAAATGAATACCCGATCTAAGATTGCAATTCGCAACTTATGAAATTAAATTACAATTCACTCTTGATAATGAAAAGGAATATCGTAAACCATAATAGGGTACTAAAGAAGGAAATGTCAGAATTATATATAGAATAGAAAATTTTTTTTAGATACTTTTATATGAAAAATAAAAAAACTGGATCAACGACAAAGACTTCAAAATCAAAAGTACAACTATCTATTCTCAATGCAGTAATACATATTATGAACTTGCGTTATCCTGTAAAGCATCTGGAACAAAAATTGCAAGAAGCTAAGGAATACATTTGCATTTTTTTTTTGTCACGCGTAAGTTTATTTCAAGCTTTATTTTAACGAAAAAAATGTATTGACTGACATAAAAAAGATAAAACCGAGATAGCAAAATTATGAGCATATGACGTAGATATAACCTATAACATAGAGTAGGTATGTAATAATATTAAGACGAAAAAAACAATAGTGGTTTAACAACCATTAACAAAAGTGAAGAACCAGTGGTTCCACACTGTATACTGTAATCCAACTACATACAAAGGGACGAAGCGCTACCTATAGATAACTTTACCACGATGGAACTATTACCTACATCCGAGTGAAGAACAAATTCAACAGTAGAAAATATAAACCTTCAAAATAATTTTCTTAACGAAAATTTTAGTTTTTAGTTAACGTCAGTAGTGGTGCTAACAACAAAGTATTTCATCCTAATAAACTGTTAAAATTTATTATTGAAGTGACATTATGTTATATTAAACAAAATTTTAAAGGTCATCATATAATTAAAGAAGTTGAAATCTGTTATTAACTAGGTATATCTATATTAATATAATAAATGCAAAGGTTTGAATGATTGTATGTTTGGATGGATGGATGTTTGCATGAATGGATGTTTGCTACTCAATCACGCCAAAACTACTAAGCGGATTTGGATGAAATTTGGCACATAGGTAGATGATGACTTGGAATAGCACATAGGCTACTTTTTATCCCAGAGAAATGAGTTGTTTCTGCGGAATTCACCAAAAACCTTTATAACGTAGCGGGCTGCACGCTGTAGCAAGTATACTATAAATATCAATTATATATTTTTCACATTCAAAAAGCGTATTTCTAATAAATTTAAATAAATTCTATCCTATTCTGGTCTATTGGTCAGGGGGTCGCATAAATATAGGGGTTGTGAAAGGGAGTCCAAAAATGCAATGTTAACATTATTACATCGCGAGTTTTTTTAAAATTATTAATGAGCTGACCCGCGCAGCTTCGATAAACGTTTTGTCAAGATAATTACACACAAACTTTCATCCCCTATAGCCTTTAAGAGTTGAATTTTGAAAAAAAATCTGTATGTGCAAAAAAGCCTATGTTTGATCCAGATCTTTGACTATCTCCCAGCCAAATTTTATCAAAATAGATTCAACGGTTTACCAGGGCTCGCTTCAATGTCGAAATTTAGAAATTGGAACCCAAAAAATTGATAATTAAAAAAAATTGTTTTTGTCACGCAAAACATTCTGTAAACTCAAGGGCTTTATTGTTTTCTACTGATAGTGGAGTAGTATCATTTTGAATCAAAACTAAACTAAATTATTTGGGTTTTCATCAACTCAAAACTTTCCTTTCTTTTGAATTAACTTTCATGGAATATTTTGAAGGGTGTTTTACTAATTAAAAGTCTAAAATGTTGCGAATTTTTATTTTAATATCCAAAAAAAATATCATTATGCTTATTTAATATTTAAAAGAGCTACGTAATATGGAAAATATATTAATAAACTTATTAGTAACGAAAACAGCGATAACCTCAATTCAGAGAACGGACGATAAAATGTATTAATAATGCGCAAAATAAATTGGTTTTTTCCTGTTAATCGTTAACTAACGCAGTCGAGTAGGGATGGGCGATATACATCGATGTTTCGACTATCGATGTTTTTTCCGGGAAACATCGATTTTTTTGGTCGATTTTTTTTGGAATCGAAACATCGATGGTCGATGTAGAATAATGAACCATCGACATAGAAATAAATTTCTACTAGAAATTTTTATGCGCGCGCTAAAAATTAAAAAAAATCTAAAAATACCAAAAAAAAAATCGGAAAAAATTACAGTTATAAATATGGGAAAAAAATCTATTAAACACAATTGTTAATGACTTGCAAGTGCATTTTTATAGCTGGAATATGATCTTAGAATTGAAAAATTGACAAAATTTTTAAAAAATAGCATGTAAAGAGAAGCTACAAAATATCCGTATTTTCGAATTTCAGATTGTCGTTCGATTGTATCGAATTTTTTTAATCTTTAAATGATCTACGCAGTGTTTAATAGATTTTTTTCTCTTATTTATAACTTTAATTTTCCCGATTTTTCAATTTTCCCGAATTTTCAAAGAAAGTATTTTTTAAGTAATTTACAAATTTGATTCTAAAATTGAGACATATAATTTTTACAAACTTTTTATTAGCTTCACCTATATGTATGTTTGTATGTTTGTATGTTTGTATGTTTGTACGTTTGTACTTTTGTATGTTTGTATGTTTGATAAAATTATTCCATTTTTTAATTTGCAAAATATGATTTTTGTTATTTTATATAATTTTCATCTATAGTCGATAAGGTAAGAAACTTAATTTTAATTTTTTATAATTATTCCTACAGTCGATAAGACAGGACTTGATGTTAATTTTAATTTCCAATAATTATCTTTAGCCGATTTCTCCAATATTGACAAATTTTTGAATACTAAGGAGAATTTTAATTTTACAAAACAAATAATAGTTTTAAAAAACTAAAAAATCACGCTTTTATGAATAAACCAAACTAAAAAGTAAAAAATAAATAATAGTTTAAAAAAACTAAAAGCACGCTTTTTATAGAAAATCAAAGCAAAAAATAATTTTTTAAAGTAAAATATTTTTTTTTTTATTCACACTATTATTAATTTATATTTATTGAAATTTTTAACACTATTCTTAATTTAAATTTATTAAAATTTATTTTCTATTTTTTAGTTTGATTTTCTATAAAAAGCGTGTTTTTAGTTTTTTTAAACTATTATTTATTTTTAAATATTATAACAAATAAATTGTAGCAGTTAAAATGAGAAAAAATTCCACATACAGAAATTATTTAAATCAACAAGTGTAATTTTTTAAAACTCATTCACTATATAAATAAAATACAAATATGGTGTAATATCTAATAAATTCTGTGTCGTTGAAAATTTTTTTATTAAAATAAATATACATTTTACTAATAATACTTTTAATTTGATTAACATTTAATAGTAGTATTATTATTTAATTAAATCAATTTAATTAATAATTAATTAACTCATTTAAATATTAGAAAGCATTTAGTAAAAAAATTATAATTTACTGTTATTAAGTGCTATAAAATATTATATTCAATCTAGAAGAAACGTTTATTTTAATAATTAAAAATGCATTAGTATAAGCCATATTAATTTTTAAGTTAGTTCATTACAATGATATGGAATTCTTTAAATTTGAAAATTACGCCTTTATTCAAACGATCGATTATCAATGGATCGATTCTTCTACACTCGATTTTATCGAGAATCGATTCTTTCGATAAAATTTGTCGCGATTCTCGAGATCGTTTTTTTTTTGGAATTGTACATCCCTAGTTTGAGGTTCGTTATCGAATATTATTGGGTTTAAGGCTAATTAACGGAAGTTATAGGCAAATTATAAAGATCGATATACCTCCTGATAACACTAACTTGACGTCAAACGAAATTTCCTACTTTGGGTTATAATTAAAGTACTTGTTAGGTAGTTCTGATAATCTCGTTAGTGAATTGCTGGGTTTTCCGGTGGCTAACAAGGAAAAATAGGACAAGCGATTCAAAAATACTGAAAATATATAGTGTATAAATATGTAATACTGTCAAGATGTTTATGACTAATTTTTGATACGCTGAAAAAATAGTTTTTTTAGATTTGTAGTTATAGGTAACTAATAGGTAATCGCTCGCTTTGCCAACTCTTTCCGTCAAGTTTGCTTCAAATTGCGGACGTAGATTGACAGTAAGTTATAGGTAAGGTGGCTATCAGGGTACGATGTTATTTATAAACAAACGTGTCCTGACATAAGTCACGTAAGCCAAATTTGAAGAAATCTATTGAAGTATATGTTATTAAATTTAACGAATCTTGTCCGAAAAGAGCATTTGACTGTAATTCGTCAGGCTATAAAGTATCTACGCATTAAAATATTTCCACAAAATTACGATGAAAAATCTGAACAATAGTGGAATCAATGTACACAATATATAAAGATATGCAGTCTTTTGGGTTTTTTATTTTATTAATTGCAATTATTAATCGCAAGCGCGCAACTAACTGTTAGTATAGAATTATATATATTTTCATGCTTATGATATATTTGACCAATCACGTAACAAATATTTTATATTTTTCATCTAAATTATACTTATGGATTTTTTTAATTCAAAGAACCAGATTTCTTTTTTAATGTTTATTATTATATTTTTATCTCTTAGCACACAAAATATATTTGTTCAAAATTTTAATTCTAATTTTAAAAAGCTATATACTTCAAAATCTATTCATCAATCCTTCTACAACAATACATTTGTAATAAACCATCTGTTTACTATCTAAATTCACTCTTATCAGAACCACACAACCCCCATGAAAAAAAAATATATAAAAAATATATTTTAAAATATAAAAATTATATATTTTAAATATATGAAAAATACATGAAAAATATATAAATTATATATCAAAATATAAAGTCCATAAATTTCCAGATCGCTACTATTACTGTTTAGCCGTGGAAGCGTAACAGATTTTCGCATTTATAAGTATGGATTATTTTTATATCAAGTTTCCAATGTAGCCTTTGCACTTTAGTTAAAGGTTTTTTTATATGTTTTTATGGTACGTTGCTAACCATGTTGAAGGATGACAAGCAAATGGCTCTTCTGATGGAAATGAAAACCATTGCCTATAGACACCAAAGATTTTAATAGTGCGTTGCTATCTCGTAGCGACGTTTTATGCCACATGCATAAGTCTACCGGCTACCTTACCCTCCAAACCGCAACACGACAATAACAAGCATTGATGCGATTGTGGTAAGAATAGGTGGGCGATGGTACCAAATACCCGGGCAAAACATTGCGGACCTCTACCACCTCAGTCGGATAGTAGTGACATGTATAGCCAACCGGTCGCCTTTTACGCACTGTCTGGCAAAACGACAGTCGGACTATTCTTTAAAGAACCCAGGGCCAACACGGGGGAAATGTTGGTCACTTCGATAATTAATAGTTTAATTAAACTCCAATTACAAAAATGTTTTATGGATAACTTAAAAACTGTGACAACCAATCATCGTTCTGTTGGATATCCGATCTTCATCAAATTTATATGAGACCAAATGGGAAGTTGGAAGAGAATGAAAGATATTTCCAAATCAGTTGATAAATAACTGAGTTCTAAGGGCAACAAACATAAGAAATACAACCAAATTGAAAACCTCCTCCTTGGGAACATCGGTTGAAAAGTGATCATTATTCAAACGATATCCTGTTGATAAAATTTATTCTGTAAGATTAGCATCTCTATTATAATTTATCGGAACGTCATCGCAAACAAGTAACTTAGCCGTACGTAAACCAGTTTCAATTATTTAATAATACCTTTAATTTGATTATGAATTTTTCCTCGTCGAAATCCGATTTGACCAGACTAGAAAATTAATATAATATAATAAAATAAAAAGTATTTCTATACTTTTCATCGTCGGCACTTGGTGAAATTTCGTTGTTATTAGACACTTTTATTATTGCACTTGTACATAAATTACACTTTTAAACGTATATTTTTAATATATTATTTCTCGACCGGTTAACTTTTTAAAACATCTTTAGGATGCAATACACTTAACTTACGTTAATTATATTAACATCCTGACGATGCTTTAAAATCAGGATGTAATAGGATTTTTTATTATTATATTTCAAGAAATAAAATGTAATTTTGCCTCTATGTGTACAATAAAGCATTAAATAAATAAGTAAATAAACTTATATTTCTATCGTTAGACATTTAATTTTAACAGCTAAACATTTTTTAGTATCATAATATGTTTTATCTAACAGCAAATAAAACAATTTTTTGTGAAATTTATTTATAAACAATTATCAGGAATATGATGGTATGTATTAGTAGACATACACATTTTTTAGAAAAATATTTAGTTTTTGGTTAAGCACATACAATTTCTTACTATTCCTAAAATATGAGTTATCAGTGATTTCGGCACTTGTTTTAAATTACTTTTGGTGCTTCTTTAGAAATACGCATACCTCTAAAATATACAAACATGGTAAGGAAAGTACCTTAAGGCACTTGAAATTTGGTTTACGGGAATGTAACTGATTAACACCACATATTGCTCAAACACATTTCTTTTGGATTCTAACTACCGTGTTATGAAAAATCAAATAAAGCAGGTTACCAAAAATATGAAACGTGTTGCCAAAATTTGACAAAGTTGTCGTCACCTTTGTCAAATTGTCTAATGAAACGAGGAATATCTATTATTCAACTGGCTTCAATATCGATGAAAGAAAAAACCTAACACCAAAAATCTAAACAAAAGTATAAATAGAGAAAAAACCGTTGAAGTGGGAGTGAGATCAATCGGAAGTACCCTATAGGTTTTGATTCTATTTTGAAATCGCAAAAAATTGCAAAATATGCGACATAAATTGTCATGTCCTTTGATTACGTTGACTTACAAGTTTATTTTTTTAACAGCTGTGTGTAACCATAGAGACGAGTATTTGTTATAAATTTCGGTAGTACCAGGCACGGGCGAGATAATGCAGAATTCTACCTCCTATTAGCCACTATGGTAATGATTCGCATATGCAATCGTTCGCCTCTTAAGAACTACCAGATAAGCAAATAAACAAATAATAAACAAATATTCACGGGACAAATTACACTGACTGATCTAACCCCAAAGTAAGCAAATTATTTGCTTGTGTTATAGGTGTTAGTCAACGATACTAATACATAGAAATACATATATAAATACAAGAATATATTTAATAAACACCCAAACCCGGAAATACAAACATTTATGCTCTTCACACAAATGCTTGTCCCCGTCGGGGATCGAACCCGAGCCCCGCTGATCGCGTAGTCAGGGTTGCTAACCACTCGACCAACGGGGCGGTCTATGGACCAGGACGGCAAATGATCTACTCTACAAGGGCGGCCCGTACCAACACAGTCGACCAACACAGTGCGGGTTACTCGTAATAATAAATAAATATATATTCACGGGACAAATTATACTTATAGATCTAACCCCAAAGTAAGCAAGTTATTTGCTTGTGTAATGGGTGTTAGTCAACGATACTAATACATAGAAATACATATATAAATACTTTTACATACATAATAAACACCCAAACCCGGAAATACAAACATTTATGCTCATCCTCGTCCTCGAGCTTTAAGAACTAATTTATTCTGTAATGATGGCATTTGTGTCTAACCCGTCATCCAATTTTGATGGTTCACTGTCCTAAAAGTGAGTTACTTTGGAAGGACCTGTCCTACTGTCTTTTGAGCTGGGAACCAGATGTCATATACTCTTCCTCTATCTCTCTATATATCTCTCTCTATCTCTTAATTTAATGAAATAAATCGACATAATAAATAAATATTGATGAAATAAAATGTATCACTTTGACATATTTTTGTTTTTTTAAAGAGGATTAGATAACATTCAAACGACACTTTTCAGATTGTTATTGATTAGGCCCCTATTAAAGAACATTCCAACTGCCTTCCTATATAATGGTGAACGAACGAACGAACGAACGGGTCAATATCGATAGAGATCGGTGGTAGAACGAAATTTTGTGTAAGACTAACGCTAATTATAAATAGAGGTCTGAAAATATAATAATTTGCAAACTCTACACCTTATTCAAAATGTGGCTTCGACGTTTCGCTACCATCATATGGGCGTAAGATGAAAGATGAGAAGATGAAAATTTATTTATAAAAACTTTGTAATTACTTAGTCAAATTTAATCTAAGAAAATTAAAAATAATCAATTTGGTTTTATAAAACGTAGGCTACAACTTTGTTTCGAGTTAGTAAAATTTAAAATTTTGGGATTGAGATATAACTAAAGGTGTGTATAAAATTCTGGTGGCAAAACTTGAAAAGTATGAAAATCTTAAAAATAGATACAAATCTATTTAGAAAATTAGAACGGTGTGTCAAAATATTAAAAAAGTAAGTGGTAATCTTAAGAAAATTTACTTAAATTATTGCTGTATCAATTGTGGAGTACCACAATACCGTGTTCTAGGACCCTTACTCTTTTTAATTTACATTAATGATTTCTCTAAAAACATTCAAAACAGATCATTCTTATTTGCAGATGACCACCACCACCACCAACCTTCTCATTAAAATGTTAAAACCGTTTAGTAAAGGAAAGAACTAAAATCTCACTCAAAGTTTTAGAATGGTTCAAATGTATTAATCCTGAAATTAACTTAACTAAAACAAAACTAATTGAGTTTCAAGCACACTATAGTTATAAAATTAAACATTAAAATATATTTTTAGTCAATATCGCTATGGAAAATACAGATCATACCAAATTGCTACGAATTTTGATCGACAAACATTGCAACTGTGAAGCACATGTTGTTTCTCTGTGTAATAAAATAATAGATTTATCAAAGTTTTATCGAGTCTCCAAAACATCAACATTTATTTAAAACAAACACTGAAATGTTAGGGAATTCATGTTTTAAAAATAGTGGAAAACTACATGTTTATAAAAAATGCTTATTGAATGGCAATAAATATATTCAATCACATATATTGCCTACAAAATTTCTGATATTCTGATATGTAGTCTTAAATCATTGCCTACAAAAAATTTCACAAAAAGCTATTTGATATGCTACTTGACAAAATATACTACAATGTTAATGATTTTTTTACTGATAAGATAAAATGTTAATCTCTTCTTACGTAACAAAAAAATCTTAGTATATTTAAAATTTGATTGTACAAAATTAAGCTTATTATTCAATGTAAACACTACGTGGAAAATATATAATTTAACTGTTGAACGGCTTGACCAACCGAAACGCGGTTGATAGCATTCGATTGGATTCCGCTCAACTTAGACTTCCTGAAAATTTAGACCGATTCGATCCTAGAGATTTTGATAAATTTTGAAAAAAAAAACTCAAAAAAGTTATTATTATCTTAATTTGCTCTATTTTAATTATTATTTATTTATCTATTTTAATTATTATCTATATTATAATATTATAAATGTGAAAGTTTACATGTTTAGATGGATGTTTGTTACTCAATCACGCAAAAACTACTGAACGGATTTGAATAAAATTTGGCACAACTAGATGATGACCTGGAATCGCACATAGGCTACTTTTTATTCCGGAAAAATTAGGTGATCCCGCGAGATTTGCTGAAAACTTTTATAATGCAGCGGGCTGCATGCTGCAGCTAGTTTTAATATAAGTCCCAGATTAACGACCCGATTTGGTACAAAATCTAATCAGCTCTATTACTCAAAAAATTGCGTCCAATGCATATATTTCATCAAAATCGATTTATCCGTTCGGGAGTTATCGTTAACGAAAAATGTTGAAAAAAGCGTTTTTCCACATAGCTTCGAAATTTTTAACCAATCATTTAACGGCCTTCTACAATATTTACGTACTTAAAAACTACGTGAAATTCAGTTTCAAAAATAAAAATCGAATCAAGTAATCCAGTCATAGTATTTTAAATATTAATATTTTGATGTTTACAGAAAACTTACTCAACATTTTAGAATAACTTTTAGGATAATATGTTTACAGAAAACTTACTCAACATTTTAAAATAACTTTTAGGATAATATGCCGATTTTTTTAAAAATCTGAAACCAAATCTGAAAATTTTAAAATCTGAATTCGTGGTCCCACGAACAAACTTTTTTTGATTAATAATAAGCTGATTTTTTGTCCTATCTTCGAAAAATCTCGAATCGGGTAACTAATAAAGTTATGGGGCTTTGAAAATTTTTATTCGGTGCAGGGAAAAATATTTATTAATGACAATAATTATTTTTCGACTTTAATCACTTCATTATATTATAAAAACACGATGAAACTTTTGTCCTACACATAGGATGGTTTTTCTGACGAGTCTTCCACGCTAATGTTTCAGAATTATGAGATTATTAAATTGATAATAATCAATTTAAAAACAACCTTATTTTCTTAAAACAATTTGCTAATTATTATTGTAAGTCATAAATAATTTTGTGCAACACGTAAAGTGGAAACTTTTCTTAGACCGACACTCTAAACTTTTCTCTTTTATCTATAAATATTGCAGGAAGGTGTATAATTGTACATTCAGAGGCGGGTTAAGACTATTTTGTTTTGTAGGTAATTTGCTCAGATTTCTTCATTCTTTTTTGAGGGAATTATATCAACCTGTTACCTACATTTCGGGATTCCGTAGATTGGTCATGATGAGGCCTTCCCCAATATTGCAACTTATGCGTCACAAATTATGTATAATTTAACATTAATTATCACTAAAAAAATTGATTACTATTTTACATAAGTGTAGCAACAACGCATCGGTGACGGGTGGCGCGGCAGCGCGGCGGATTGGCCGGCACTTTACGTGTACAACCCTAACCCTTGAGCTGTGGTGTAGGTTAATTTTGAATACAAAGGAAATTCGCTTTTGTGAGCACTTGTGAACGAAATAGTGAGGTGCAATTCCGAATGCACCAGGTGCCATGGGAATTATGAAGGCTTTCTTCGAGATTAACGAAGTGACACTTCTGTACTACATTATATATTCTGTGCCAAAACGATGAACGAATTTTTTCGACACGACTAGGACTCTATCATTTTCTACCCAAAAATCGTAAATTTTGAGATATTATGTCGACGTTGAAATAAATAAACGACATGTCGTCATGGATATGACGACATGTCGTTTAAAAAATGTCGGACTCTATTTTTGAAAATCGGGGTGAAACTAACGACCTACTTAGCGGGACATAAAAAAAAGATATAACGTAACGTATATGTATACACACTTAATTGATTATGCATAATTATCAGAAGGTAGTAATGATTGATTTTATTATGATTGGAGTTGACCTGTGTGACAGATATAATTAGTTTAATTTGTCCTAATTAATTATTCATGCTTGGTATGTAATCGTTTTATTTTTACAGACTTAAGAAAAAAACAGAAACCAGTTTTGATGTTTTAATTGATCGATCATCACGACTCTAGTTAAAAAGGTTTTTGTGTGTAGGTATATAAAAGATACGTTTGACATTTTTTAACTTCCTGCTACGTATCTAGGTAAGGAAGTTACTGATTTTGCCATGATTTTCGAAAATTTAGTTTGTGTGTGTACGTAAACATCTCGTAACTTGATCAGCTTGACCGATCGAAACGCGGTTAAAATTATTCGATTGGATTTCGCTCAACTTAGACTTTCTAACAATTTGGATCAATTCGGTCCAATGAGATTTTGAGAAATTTTTAAAAAACCTCATTTTTTCGAATAAACTAAGTTTTTTATAATTACATCTAAATTAATGTACCGATTGAGTACAAAATCTGATCAGCTCTTTTCCTCAAAAAACTAAGTCCAATGCATAAATTGCATCAAAGTCTATTTATCTGTTCGGGAGTTATCGTTACCAAAAAATTATATAATAGCTTCGAAATTTTTCAAACAATCGTTTTTTGGTCTTCTACAATATTTTCGTACATAAATAATTACGTCTATTGTATTTTCATCGTAGATTAGAAGCGATTAAAATTTTCAAAAGTCACAGCTTTTCAAATAGTAAAATTACGCTGTTAACAGCAAACTTACTTTGTATTTTTCAAATAACTTTAAGGCTAATGTACCAATTCTTTAAAAATCTGATCTGCTCTCTTAGTACTTAAAAACGGCATCGAATTAAAATCGGTTAATTCGTTCAGGACTTATCAATGGCGAATATTTCAAAAAAGTTTTTTTTTGACAATTCGTCATCATTTTTTAACGTAAGTATAGACTTTATAGTTAAAAAACAATTTAGAGCTTTTGATGATTGCCACTCAGTCGATCAAATCGATCACCATTTTGAAAATATCCATATTTTCGAATATTAAAATACTGTAATTTTTACAAACATTAGATTTTTGAACTCGAAGAGATCAAAAACCTACACTTAGGTACAGTTTTTGCTTATTTGAGCTTATAAACCTCAACTTAGCGGGAAGTTTCAGGGACGGCCTGCTGGGTCAACCGGCTGGTGGTAGTGTTCTGTATTGTCTCACCCGGGTCTGATACCACCGCTTTACTTATTCCTGCCGCAATACTCAATAGTGTCAGTGCTTGACACTATCGTGTTCCGGTTTGGAGGGTAAAGTAGCCAATAAACTTATGCAGGTGACATTAGATCTCGCCACAAGATAACAACGCACCATTAACATCTTTGGTGTCTGTAGACGATAGTTGACTTTTGCGCGCTAGAGAAGAGATATTTGTTGATGCAGACTAATCTCTTGATTATTGTGCTAATAATGTTGCGCATACCACTACATAAGTTTTTCCGACACAGAAATAAATTTCTCAAGTAAGAAAACCGGTGTGACCCTTAGAAGACATCCATATTGTTTTTTATTTATTTATTTTCGTTAAATGGGAAACAAGCACATAGCTCTCCTGGAGGAAAGAAAAACCATCGCCTATAGACATCAAAGATGTTAATGGTGCGTTGCTATCCCTGTGGCGGGATGGCAATGCCACATGCATAGTTCTACCGGCTACCTTACCATCCAAGCCGGAGCACGACAATGACAAGCATTGAAGTTATTACGGCAGGAATAAGTAAGACGATGGTGCCATATACCGGTGGTACCGGGTATATTACCCTGGCGCGACGTTGCGGAACTCTACCACGTAGTAGGTAGTCACGATGGTAGAGACACGTATAGCCAATCAGTCGCCTTCTAGGAGGCAGAATGATAGATGGTCTATTATTCCAAAGCGAGCCCGGACCAATGCGGGAAGTTTACCGTGTGTATCAAGTTTACCGGTTACTTTACCTACCAAATTGGATCGCGATATTGACACAGGATAACAGCGACATGTTATGGCTAGGATAAATAAGATGCTGCTGTCACATCGCAGCAACACACTGCAGAAATCGACTATTAGTCATGATAGTCGTGACACTTTAGGGCAAGCGGCAACCGACGAACTGTTTGGATTGATCCCTGAATCCCTGAATTTCATCATCGGACATCGCGGCAAAACTCAAAGTTCCATCCTCATCACCTCGATGTCTGGAAATCCACAACCGTGCGATTCTCTAGGCACTTTTTACCACGCACTACTCCTCTGTGGAATCAATTACCGGCGGGGGTGTTTCCGAATGGTCGTATCCATTAGGCACCTTCAAGAAAAGAGCATACTCCTTCTTAAAAAGCCGGCAACGCAGCTGCAAGACCTCTAGTGATGTGGCTGTCCATGGGTGGCGGTAATCACTTACCATCAGGTGAGCCTCCTGCTCGTTTGCCCCTTTTTTCTTTAAGTTTTTGATATTTAATATCTAGCCAGATTTCATTGAGTTAATATGTACAAGTTCTACATTTAACTCGAACAACTCGATGCCAGATTCGCAAAAATAAACACCTATTCTGGTCACAGACATGCCTGTTCATGTCGAGAACGAACCCGAGCCCAGGCTCAAATCTCAACTGAGGCTGTTAGACGTATAAAGGTTGGTTGGTAAAAAACTGTACATGTTTTTTTCATATCAGAAGTTAGCAAACAAGCAGATGGGTCTCCTGATGGAAAGAGTCAACCATCGGCTATAGACACCGAAGGTGTTAATGGTGCGTTGCTATCTTGTGGCGAGGTCTAATGGCACATGCATAAGTTTACCGGCTACCTTACCCTCCAAACCGGAACACGACAGAGACAAGCACTGACGCTATTGCGGCAGGAAGGTAAGGCGGTGGTACCAGACCCGGTTAAGACAATGCAGAACTCTACCACCTAGTAGCCACGATGGTAGTGACTCGTAAAGCCAATCGGTTGCCTTTTACGACCTGCCTGGTAGAACGGCAGTTGGTCTATTCTTCAAAGGTGCCCGGGACCAACACGGAAAGCCCGGGACTAACATGTTGAAGGTCACGAAAGTTAATACGTAGTATATATACTTTAAAGGAATATATGTGTGATAAACAAAGTGACACAGTTATAATATCCAAACCTTTTGCTTTCGAGGACCCCTATATTTAATTTAATCTATATTTTTATATTAAAATTAATATATTATTTTAAATATATAATTATAATTATAATTTATTTAAAATTAATATACAATGACATGTATAATTATTATACAATGACTTTTTTTTAAATTAATGAATGATTATTATTAAAATTGATTGACATAGTGTTACTTATTACATAATATTATAATATAACTTTGTTGATAAAAATTTAAATATGATAGACTATAAAAATTAAGGACATATATAAAATACTAGCAGTCAATCGTGACTTCGCTCACGTGATCAAAAAACATTACTTCTGTTTGCTCAGTTGGGTAAAAAATAACCAATGATAGTCCAGGATAATATAGCTTTCTAAACGTGAAAGGACTATTAAAATCGATCGAATAGTTTTTAAATTAAATCGTTGCAAATAAACAATCAAATCTATCCTCTTTATAATATTAGCATAAGTAGATATAATCTATACATATAATAAAATCGTAGGAAAGTCAAAACTGTACCTTGAATATTTTTTAAAAGAATACTTGGGGCGTGATCTGCAATTGATATCGAAGCCAAAAATATAGTTTTTAGAATTTTTGTCTGTTTGTTTATCTGTTTGTGTTTGTCTGTTTATCTGTATTTATGTCCGGGGTAAACCCAAAAAGTACTGCATGGATTTTCTTCAAATTTTGCATGAATATTACTAACAGGTCGGGTCAACATATAGGCTACATATTATCAAGCTATCACCTAGCGGCCAGGTGCTGTGCGGAGTAAACGAAGTCCGCGCGGACGAAGTCGCTGGCAACAGCTTGTTATTGTATAATATCCTCGTCTCTTCTAAAAATGTTTGCTGTGCCCTACTGGGTCCACAATAATTGACAACTGTTTTGTAACTAACATACATGTATTGCCTATATAACGTTGTGGAATGCAAATAAATAAATATATGGTGTAACCAATAAAAATATATTATAAAAAGAGAATATTGCTTAACTACAAAGAAAACCTCAACAAAATCAGTGAAATGATATTAAAAAATATATTGTTACCCCGCGTGCTATAGACGTATGCGATAACTGAAACCTGACGCAGCGGAAAATCGCTGTTTGTAAACAATGAACTTTTAATCTATGCAAGGGTGTCCATACTGTACTGTTTATGGGATAGTTACATAAGTCAAAATCAATGTCAAAATTTAAGTAAAAAAAACGTTAAAATTCAAGTATCTACCTATTTGTTATACAAGTCATATTCGGTATCAATATCTTATACTGAGCACCCTCCTTTAGTATGTAGTCTTTTACGAGTCAAGTTGTATATTATCTATTTGGCCAACCACTAAACCATAGGATTTTAAACAGAACAGGCAAAATATATTAAAAATCAAGTTACCTATTGGAAAAATCATATTGACATAAGGAAGGATAATAAAATTTACAGATAAATAATAATACAAAAAGATCACAGACAGACACGTCATTCAGAATGGATCAACAAAAAAGGGGTCTGACTAGTGACCAAACGTTACGTAAGAAACAGGAAAGGTTTTGCAAAATTATAATAATTGGTACCGCAGAGACGGTACAATGTGTTGAGGATAAACATGGAAAAATATTATATATTTTTATAGATGCAAAAGCAATTTTTAACTTCCCGCTACGTATACGTAGATAACGAAGTTAATTATTAATATAAAACACCCGGAATTCTGTATCCCTACAGGTGACCCCTGGGTGGTGCTAATCAGGTTATATGATGGGAGACATATGTCGCAGCTATAAGGAGCACCTATCAGCTGAAGTCGTGTCTCCATGCGTCCGTTTTCCGTCACGTTAACGCTGATGTAGCTTTAGTGAAGACGAGGTCGAATCAGTTGCGCCTATGCAATCTGGAAGATCAGATGCGCACTGCCTTGTGGCATCTGGAGACTAGTCATGGAGAGTAGCGGGATCCGGGGCAAGATGTACCGCTGGCCGACTGTTAGTCAGTAGGAGGCCCAATTAGCGTGCTAGCCACATGTAAAAGGCTGCCCAGCCAACTAGCGAAAAATCCCAAAATGCGCCATAGCGCCGGTTGGCGAACGGATAGTGATGGGTCAACTCGAGTTACTAACTCGAGTTAACTCGTGTTGTGCTTAAATCGAGTTGACTCTAGTTAGATTCGCCTGCCCTGAACTCAAGTTAAAAGTTGTAAACTCTGAATTTTGGCTGTGCGCGAATGAACGAGGAAGGCAAGCCATTGTAGGTTGACGCAATTTGTTGATTATGTAAGACTGTATTCATTTATTTACTATTAATAATAATAATAATCTTTATTAAACTAAAAAATTAACAAACAGTTGTATGTTGTTGAAGTCCCCTTTTAAACACATCGAGCTTGTGTCAGGAGACTACACTCCCCCCCCATGGTTCCAAGCCTTGTCGTGGCGGGGGGGCTCAGTATCCGGGGTGCAATCCAGCACCCTGGAGAAGCTAATTGGACCGAGGTGGGCGCTCTCGAACCTCTCTTCTTGAAGAGGGGGTAGAGGTGCGCAGCGCGCTCTGCGCGCATGGGGAGCTTCGGCTCAGGGGACCTTCGGGTCGTGGGATGGCGGGCCTGCAAGGCCCGCGGTGCAAAGGTGGGGGCTCTGCCCTCGCCTGCGCACAGTGTACGAGGAAGGCCAACCTCGTTAAAAAATTGGCCGCGAGGGGAAGGGCACCTGCCCAGGGCTTCTGTCTAGGGCATCTGCCCAGAGGACCTCCGGGTCGTGGGGTGGCGGGCCTCCAAGGCCTGCGGTGCAAAGGCAGGGGCTTTGCCCCCGCCTGCGCACGAGTGTGAGGAAGCCAACCTCGTTAAAAAATGGCCAAAGCCGTCTACCGGGGTTGTAAAAAGCCCCGGTCCGAGGCGGATGTAGATGCTGGTGGGGTAGTGGAAGAATGCTCACGCGTACCCATCACCCCGCCTACAAAAGCATCGAGTAGGAACACCGCAGGGGTTTTAGTGGGTATGGCCGGTCTTAGCCGGCGAGTCCCACACTCGGGCCGCACTTAGTGGCCCGGTCGTGCGTAAATGCATTTCCCCTGCGTTAACAAAAAAAAAAAAAAAAAAGGAGACTACACTCCTCTATAACTATTTTTACATAAATTTATATCTACAAGTAAAAAGTTTTACAATTACACATTTTTGCTTATATTCATAATAAATAAAATATAATTTTACTTTATTATTTACATTATAAAAATTATTTAAATATTTATATAAAACCGTTTGATTTGTCTGCTAAAGCGTGAATAATGAATGTGTGTATTTGAGTGTGTGTGTGTGTGTGTGTGTGTGTATGTGTGTGTGTGTGTGTGTGTGTGGTGTGTGTGTGTATATATATGTGTGTGTATTTGTGTGTGTGCGTATGTGCATACGTGCATGTATGTATGTCGATGTGTCTGTAAAAATTAATATATCATATTTTATAGAATAAAGTTTTCTATGTCCTTATAAGTTGCTTGTACTAACCATTTAGTTATATCCTTTTTAACTTTATAGATGTTTCTTATATATGTTTAATTCTTTATTTATTTTATTGTAAAGATATGTTGCTCGATAATTGAATTGTGCGCTTGCAAATTTAGTTTTTGTTAGATTTAATTTCAATAAGTTATGCTGTTTTCTTTTTTGTTCACTACTTGGAGTGTATGGAAGATTTAAGTGTTTTTTTTTGTTATTATGCTTCTAATGTATAATTTTCTTACAGATAATAGGTTACTAATTTTATATAATTTATCAGTAGGAAAGTCAGTCCTTTTAAAATACAAAATTTTTATTAGCGCACGTTGTACCCGTTCCAGTTCAAGAAATGTAACCTTAGATGCACCTCCCCAAACGGGAATACAATAGTTGAGGATCAGAATAGGATAGTTATCAGAATAGGGTAGGGTAGTATTCACATGCGTAATGGCAATACCTAGCAAAATTGAGATAGAATTTAAATAAAACCTTAAAAGTAATCACGTTTCCGAGTTACAATAGCCAGAGAGTGGACATGTAAATTATTGTCTATAACATTGCTGTCTACATCAAATATTTTCTCTTATTATTATTAATAATAAGAGGTTTTTTATAATTTCACCTAAATTTGTTTCGGAATATGAACTCAGGTGTATACGTAGGTCATACTATAAGTTTTGCGTAACTTAGAAAAACAACATGTTATAACCAAAATATTGTTTATTGCTTTTCAAAATAATCTCCTTCACATTTTAAATATTTTTTCATACGATCGAACCATTTTTTAAAACAGGAGGACCACAGATCTGAAGGCATGTTTTCTACGTGCTGATTGAACGCAAACACTGCCTCTTCGGAGTTGGTAAAAGTAAAACCTCTCATCAAATCTTTGATTTTGGGGAAAAAACTGTTAAAATTCGTTCGAATATATGGGAAATACGATCACTTTACTTAATCACATTAAAAAGAAGCATCCAAAGCTGACAAAAATAATTCTTTAATTTGGCCGTCGTTAGCGAATGGAAATGATATCTCCATTGAACCATCTACATCGGAGGAGCCTTTTCAAAAAATAAATTGGTAAATAAATAAAATTTAGGGTTCTGAAGTTGCCGTTCACAATCATGCGGACTAAGAAGAGGGCTTTTATAGTTTCAAACTATGAACATTCAAGTTATTAAACGTCAATGACAAATATATATTCACACCATAGATTCGCCGCCTATAAAACTCCTTTAACTACGTTTATTTTTATATATATATATATATATATATATATATATATATATATATATATATATATATATATATATATATATATATATATATATACTACTACTACTACACATACATACTAACATGATTTTTTTCCCATCCCAAAAAAAATTAAATGAATTAACAATTATTAAAAAAATTAAGCAGTCACAAATAATTATCCTATTCAAAGCCTCGTCTTGCTAACTCGAGTTAAGTGAATTTTAACTCGAGTTAAATCGAGTCGTGTTTATTCCGAGTTAGCACATTAGTAAACGGATGTACGGCCGTCTGGACATTCATGGGGGGGGGGAGACTCGGGCGTCCCCGCAGTCTCCATAATAGTCCCCAACAACAGTGCAACTTCTCTAAGTGTGTGTCTCAGGTCTGGAAGTATAGCGCCTCGATTCACTGCCGTCTTCATGCCTACTTCACTCACTCTCAATAGCAAAAAATGAAAAAGGCAAGGTACAAGATTAACGTTATACAGCAGCAGTACTCCCTCTCAATGAAAGTGGATCTAACTAACATCGGAAGTTTACATTCTAATCTCGCTGCAGTCCATTTCCACCAGGAGACTCATAAACCTTGTATCTGGCTCCTCACGGAGACGCAAATAAGATGTTCGTCTGATTTGGCGTATTTAAGCTACCCCGGCTACTGCAGCAAAATTTTAAAGGTCGGTCAGGTGTATGCGCGTACGTCCGTGATAACGCTGTCGGCGTCTCCAGTATCTCAAAGACACCCGCTTCTCCGTACTATGGACACAGGTCTAGAAAAGCTTGTCTATGCCTGTATCTACCGTGCGCATAGTGGAGACCAGGAGACGATCAGGCTCACAGAGTACCTAAGTGAGGCGGCGGATGCTGCTCAACACAAATACCCTTCCGCTCAGTTAGTGCTACTACTACCTTGTCCTACCTAAAAAATTTTTTTTGCCATTGCCATTGTCCTAATGGCAATGGCAAATGTGTAAACAACAGGACTTACACTAATTTACCTCATTACATACCTATTTAAAGGCAAAAAAGATTTTACCATAGTGATTTATTTCTGAATCTCGAGCTTAATTTTCCTGTTTTATTATATTTGTTCATCAGTCATCACAAAACACAATCATATATGACACTGCTCATCAATGCCATACACGTCGTGACTTCCTGACTTAAAAACAACGGAATGCTCAATGCACAATAGAAGCAGGGAACTTTCCACAGATGTTGTTTATGATACGACGGTCAAGGTCGCCAGTCGCCACTCACCACCGTAACATAGGTACCTACACAATGAAACAATATTTAATTAATCAACCTTAAACTTTCTGGAAATATTTAAAAATGTAGTGTGCCATGTTTTAATGACTGCAATATTTTCCGTATGTTTGGGAACGTAACTAAACGAATATCTCTATATTACAGTGCTAGTGTTATAGAAATTTATTTAATTTAAAGGTTAAAAATAAATATAGAATAGGTATTTTTATAGTCTTAGCGGTATAATACAAGTAGGTACCTACATTTTATGTAAATGCAGACCCTAATTTTAGTTAGTATAGGTACCTAGTTCTTTAGGGCATGATTAGGTGTATAAATAAAAATGAATCGCCAAAATGTACCTACGCGTATAACTTCTGAATAAATAATTATTTTTTGCTGTGTTCGTTATTGTTAAAACAAGGTTTATATGAATGAAAATATTTAAATATCGTACGGGAAAATACAAAAAAAACTATATTATTTAAAGTGACTAAGTGAATAAGACAAAAGATATTATTATCTTCAAATTTCAATATCACTACATAGTATAAAACAAAGTCGCTTTCTCTGTCTGTCCCTATGTCCTTATGTATGCTTAAATCTTTAAAACTACGCAACGGATTATGATGCGGTTTTTTGCAATAGATAGAGTGATTAAAGAGGAAGGTTTATGTGTATAATAACATTCAATATATTGTAGACAAATACTGCAATTTTTGAGTTTTCTGATGTCATGTCGTAAATCCATACTAATATTATAAATGCGAAAGTAACTCTGTCTGTCTGTCTGTCTGTCTGTCTGTCTGTCTGTCTGTCTGTTACGCTTTCACGCTTAAACCACTGGACCGATTTTGATGAAATTTGGCATAAACATAGATAAGACGTCGAGAACGGACATAGGCTACTTTTTTATCGCGGGAAAATATTTCGTTCCCACAGGAAATAAAATTAATCGAAAGAAATCGGAGCATAAAGCGTAACGTAGAACACATTAACTAGATGGCGCTGCACGAAAATACATCACGCTAACGTATTGAAACACATATACATGTAATTAAATCGTTGAGTTTAGAATTATGTTTATTATGATACTAGCTGTGCCCGCTACTTCGTTCGCGTGGAAAAAAATCTAAAATAAAAACCCGCATAGATCCCGTTCCCATGGGATTTCCGGGATATTCAGTGGTTTGGCCGTGAAAGCGTAACATACAGAGTTACTTTCGCCTTTATAATATTAGTATGGATGATATGATATGATACGAGTATTTTAACGTTTTTTTGTTCATTGAATGCGCTAAATGCTAATTCCTGGAACTACAAGTCGGATTGAAAAAAAAATTATGTGTATGTTTAATGATAGCTACATTCATGAGGATTACGTTACAATTATTCTTAGCGTAGTTAAAATATCGATATTTGTAAAATAAGTCGGAAGAAAAAGCGGTATCGAACGGCTGTATCCGCGTGCGCTTGCTGGCGTAATGCTTAAGTACACGTAAGTACAATGTACTACAAATATATTGGTTTTTAGTAGATGCACAAAAAAGTCCACGACACTATATATATATATATATATATATATATATATATATATATATATATATATATATATATATATATATATATATATATATATATATATATATATATATATATATATATATATATATATATATATATATATATATATATATATATATATATATATATATATATATCTCTTATAACAACACAATAAGGAATTTTGAGTCGAAAAATTATAGAAAATTAATAGGTGAATTTTAATCCTTATCATATTAATCCTTACTAACGAAAAGTACTTCATCAACACGAAGATCTTAGGAAGACAAACTTTGGCTCTTATACCACGTTATTTAGATGCATAGTTTTAAAAAAATGTAAAACGAAAATAACTCAACATACCTATAGGTACTATCTAGGTATTAACCGAAAGGCTGTGTGCAGTGTGCACGATGCGGCGCACTACTCTGACCGCCGAACGAGAACCGAACATTGCCGAGAAGAGCCGAACTGTGAGAGCGTTGGCTTTACTATACTTTTTAAGGTTCCATACTCAAAGTTTAAAACGGGACCCCATTACTAAGACACCACTGTCCGTCCGTGCGTTTGTACGTCTATCTATCTGTCCGTCACCAGGCTGTATCTCATGAACCATGATAGTTGAAATTTTCACAGACGATGTAGGTATTTATGTTGCCTTTTATTTATGTATAATAACTAAAACTAAAAAAAAGAATAAAATAAATATTTAAGGGTGACCACCATACAACAAACGTGTTTTTTTGCATAAACTCCCTTTTGCATTTGCATAAAATCACTTTAAAAACAAATAATTAAAATAAAATAAATATTAAGAAGGCTCCCATTCAACAAACGTGATTGTTTGCCGTTTTTTTATAGATTATGGTACGGAACCCTTAATGCGCGAGTTCGACTCGCAATTAGCCGGTTTTTTTAAGGTACATGAGTGGAATCATATACCTTTAACCTCTGCGGCCCGCGCGGAGTAGACATGTGACCGGCTCTTTTCGCAATAGACTTCTTTGATACGGAACGTTGGATTTTCCTTCTTTGAAAAAAATCACTTTACTTTGTAGTAGTTGAATATTCGATCTATTTTGTGTATTTTATGGTGTTGTTGAGGGATACATGATCGTTCGCTTTGGCCTGATATGTGTCTAATTCGTTAGTAAGTAGGTGTAAGTACTGTATTTGTATAGCTACTTAATAAGGATTTGTAGTTATAATATTATTAAATCTTGCTTTAAATCTTCCCCACTGTGGAAAACTGTTTAATTTTTGAAGCTGTAGGTATACCAACATAAGCAATCATTTAGGTAGAAGAAGCACAAATTTTCCAAACAAGATCATATTGATTGGTTAGTGGTTACTTAGGGAAAAATCCTGAATCAGGCTACAAAAAATTTTTACATAGGTAAAGACCTTCGTGAAATCGTAACCAACATTAAAGACTTGATATTTAAAGTGTACTCGGAATTCGGATATGATAGATTTACCAAAAAAAATCAATTGATGTGTGTAAGGGCAATTTTATCTGCAAGAAATGCAAGCGTTGACGCCATCTATACAAATAAATAAAATTGGGGTGTCTGTTTGTAATATTAAAATAACCGTTTTTACTAAATGCATATGGATGTATACACGGTACGTATACCAAAATAACATTGTTTAGAATTTTTGTCTGTCTGTCTGTTTGTTCCGGCTAATCTCTGGAACGACTGGACTGATTTTGACGGTACTTTCACTGAAAGATAGCTGATATGATAGCGAGTACCTTAGGCTATTTTTTTTTAATTTTTCCACGCGGACGAAGTCGCGGGCTCAGCTAGTAATTATATTTTTTTCCGCTTATATTGCAAACGCAGGCTAAACCCTACGAGATTTATCGAAATAATGTACTAAGTATTTGTACACCTTGAAAAGGTCTACAGAAAAGTCCTCGATGGTATATGTCTAGCTCTTATGGATAACCCACAATAGCATTTTTTTGTCATTTACTTTTTACGAGAAATAATGGCTTTTTTCAAAGCAATTTTAAGCAATACAGCACTAATCCTTATCCAATTAAATAATTATTAATCCAATTAAATAATAAAATTAAATAATTGGATAAGGATTAGTGCTGTATTGCTTAAAATTGCTTTGAAAAAAGCCATTATTTCTCGTAAAAAGTAAATGAAAAAAAAATTCGAAAATATTCATTTGAATTATATGCTGTAAACGGCCATTTTGATCTATATTAAATCAGCAATATATTTAAGGTATTTACCTTAAATATATTGCTGATTTAATATAGATCAAAATGGCCGTTTACAGCATATAATTCAAATGAATATTTTCGAAGATATTACAGAATTTAAAATGCAGGGGCATAGCGGTTGCGGGGCTACCGGCCGGACGGCGGCGCGCGCGGTGTGTTCTGAAACCGCTGGGAAACGTAAATAAATATTGGACTTCAGCTGAAAACCAAAATTTAGTACATTCCTTTTTTTATCTAAATATCTCCAATAAAAATCATGTGGATGATTAGAAATAGTATTAACAAATTATTTTTCCTGTTTTCGGGATTTTATATGATCAAGTAAAGTACATTCTATCATGTAATAAGTTAGCACATTCCTTAGATAATATCTTCAGGTATATCGTATAAATTTTTGTAAATTTGTTATTTAACAATGTAAAAAAAACGTGATTTAGCAAACCAGTTTTTTACTACTTTGCTTACTTATTTTTCATTTTCATTTTCATTTTTTTTCACTGAGTGGCATAGGCTATTTGAAAAAAAAAAAACTTCCCACTACGTATGTATAGATAAGGAAGTTACTGATTTTACCCCGATTTTCGAAAAGAGTTTTTACCAGATGTCCACGTTTAGATGTCCTAGGAATCTTTTCCGAATATTTTCACGATGACGTCAGTATGTCTGTCTGTATGTATGTATGTGTGTGTGTGTGTGTATGTGTGTGTGTGTGTGTGTGTGTGTGTGGGTATGTGTGTGTGTGTGTGTGTGTGTAGGTGTGTATGTAAACATCTCATAACTTTTGAACGGCTAGACCGATCAAAACGCAGTTGGATTCTGCTCAACCTAGATATCTTGAAAATTTAAACCGATTCGGTCCAGGAGATTTTGAGAAATTTTGAAAAAACACCAAAAAATTTTGACAAAACAGTATTTTTTTAATATAACTTCCAGATTTATGTACCGATTGAGTAGAAAAACTAATCAGCTCTATTCGTCAAAAAACTATGTCTAATAAATAAATTGCATCAAAATCGGTTTTCGCCGTGTTGGTCCCGGCCTCCTTTGTAGAATAGGCCAACTGCCGTTCTGCCAGGCAGGTCGTAAAAGGCGACCGATTGGCTATCGAGTCACTACCATCGTGGCTACCAGGTGGTAGAGTTCTGCATTGTCTCGCCCGGGTCTGGTACCACCGCCTTACCTATTCTTGCCGCAATAGCGTTAGTGCTTGTCGCTTTCGTGTTCCGGTTTGGAGGGTAAGATAGCCGGTAAACTTATGCATGTGGCATTAGACCTCGCCACAAGATAGCAACGCACCATTAACATCTTTGGTGTCTATAGGCGATGGATGATTCTTTCCATCAGGAGACCCATCTGCTTGTTTGCTATCTTATAATATAAAAAAAAATCCGTTTGAGAGTAATCGTTGACGAAAAATTTTGAGTGTTTTTTCGACATAGTTTCGAAATTTATCAACCAATCATTTTTTGGTGTTCTACGATATTTTAGTACTTAAAATACTACGTCAAATGCCGTTTCAAAAATCAAAATCGAATCTAATTCTCAAACTTATAGCTTTTCATACGTTATTTTTAGCAAACTTACTTAAGTTTTTTTAAATAACTTTCAAGTTAATTTATCGATTGACTTAAAAATATTATCAGCTTTTGTTCCGTTAATTTAATCAAAATCGGTCAATTTGTTTGGGATTTATCAATGAAGAAAATTAAAAATAAAATATTTTTTGACATAGCATCGAAAGTTTTCAATCCATCGATTATTTAGGTAAAACAATATTTTTGAATCTCAAAAATTGAGTTGAATGCCATCATCGTTTTCAAATATACAGCTTTTCAAAAATTAATAATACTGTCATTTTTAACAAAATAGATGTTTGAACTGAAAAATCTATGCTTATATTTTTTACTCTTGAGCTTAAAATACCTTAATTTAGTGAGAAGTTTCAGGGATGGCCCGTAGGGTCAACCATTTACACATTTTTTTTTCACATGGCCAACTATATATCACTCTTTCAAGAGTAACCTCTAAAGAAAACATATTTGTATTGTCTAATGGCAAGAAAGCTGCGAACGTTGTATATAAAGACATTCCATAATATATTAATTGTAAAAATAAAAGAAATAAGTAAACATTTAAAAACTAAAAATGTAGTACCTATATGAATTTAGATATTCCAAAGATAGGAGGAAATCTTCATAAGGAAAGGGGAATTGTTTTACTCCAAATTTAACGCGTGCTGTCCACGGGTAGTAATGAATAAATCAAAACTACTGGATCGATTTTAATCATTTTTTTCCCGTGCGAAGCCGGGGCGGGCCGCTTGTATTACAATAAAAATTACTTCGGAACCCTTAAAAGGATCGCATTATTCAATTGCAATGATCTGCCGTAGTTAGATTTGTCTCATTTTTTTGATTAATACCTAATATCACCTAATAACACCCGTGCAAAGCCAAGCCAGACATTTCTAATTACCTACTATTAAAGTTGCGCATAGGTAACCATATGTATATTTTCCACCAATCAGCAACAACTGATTTACCTGTTATAAAAAGCGTAGATAGATATTTTAACTAGCGATCGCCCTCTGGCTTGTACTATTATATATTCTGTGCCTCTGGTCAAAATTTTACTGTTTTTTCGAAAATTCGAATTCTATAATTCTACTAGTATCAGAGCAAAGTTATCTATTAGTTTCGGTGTAGGTCTCCTTTCAAGAATAAACCAACTGCCGTTCTGCCAGGCAGGTCGTAAAAGTCGACCGACTAGCTATTAGGCATGGAAATTATTGTTAAATTAGGTTAACTGGTATGTTGTTAAAATTAATTAATATTTTAAAGTTATTTATTTATGTTATATTATATCAGTAGTGGCCTATATATTACAATAAGTAATAAAAGTAGTAAAAACGCAAAGCCGTCGAGTTAGCGACCAAAAAAAAAAGATCCTCAGGAGTACTTTAACAGTTATTATTTTCATAAATCAATAAGTAGAAACAGTAAACACGCAAAACCATCGAGTTAGCGACCAAAAAAAGATCCTCAGGAGTACTTTAACAGTTATTATTTTCATAAATCAATAAGTGGAAACAGTAAACACGCAAAACCGTCGAGTTAGCGACCAAAAAAAAGATCCTCAGGAGTACTTTAACAGTTATTATTTTCATAAATCAATAAGTAGAAACAGTAAACACGCAAAACCGTCGAGTTAGCGACCAAAAAAAAAGATCCTCAGGAGTACTTTAACAAATATTATTTTCATAAATCAATAAGTAGAAACAGTAAACACGCAAAATCGTCGAGTTAGCGACCAAAAAAAAACTGGACTCAGGAGTAGTTTAACAGTTATATTATTAGAGACAGCAAAAACGCAAAGCCGTCGAGTTATCGACCAAAAAAAAAGGTCCTCCGGAGTAGTTTAACAGTTATTATTATCGTAAATTAAGGTAGCTCAAATATTTTTAATAACATTATCAAAAACAGCAAAAACGCAAAGCCGTCGAGTTATCGACCAAAAAAAAGGTCCTCCGGAGTAGTTTAACAGTTATTATTATCATAAATCAAGGTAGCTCAAATATATTATTATTATCCTATATGAAGTTATTGGTAATTTTTAACAGTATTTGCTAATATAAATAACAGTTGTTAATTATTAAAAAAAATTAGTACCAAATTTAATATGTTAACTGTTAAATGATCCATGCCTACTAGCTATACGTATCAGTACCGTCGTGACTATACTAGGTGGTAGAAGAGTTCTTCAAAGTCTCGCCCGGGTACATAATACTACCGCCTTACCTATTCCTGTCGCAATAGCGTCAATTCTTGTCATTGTCGTTTTCGATTTGAAGGTTAAGGTAGCCGGTAGACTTATGCATATGGCATTGCATTTCCGCCAGACGGATAACAACGCTCCATAAACATCTTTGGTGTCTACAGACAATAGTTTCTCTTTCCATTAGGAGTGCCATCTACTTGTTTGCTGTCTTATTAGATGAAAAAGGGACACGTAAGGTCGCCCTACCCTACTGACTATATCACCTGGCACGGTACTGAATGTGCTTGTGTGTCACTTTCACCCCTTGGTTTTGTTTTACGAACAACCTGGCAAGAAGACAGATGCTCTATTCTTCAAAAGGGGCTAAAATCGACACAAGAATAATTTATAATCATCTGGAACTCTCCCCGCAAGAAATTCATTTTAAATTTGTATTACCGTATCTATGGCATCTTAACTTCGACGGGTCCTACGTAAGTTGTCGTAACTTATAAAATGCGATTTTTGTTTTATGTATGAAAATGACTCCACTTTTATAGATCTTTTAATAATACGAAGGATAAAATGAAATGTCTATTAAAAAAAATCCAACTTCTAATAGAAATTTCATTTTTATTCTTCGACCCGTCGGCTTTTATAGTAGGTAAAGATCCAGGTCGAGCCATAGTATCATTGAGGTGTTATTCGAAGTTTTTCAGCTGGGAGTCTGGTAATAGAACTGTCAGCACCTCCGTACCTCGGATAAGCACATAAAGCTTATGATAGTAATTATTACCGTCTCGTTCGTCGAGTGGTTATGCTGCGGCCGCACTTGGGTCTATCGTCACAAAGCTTCGTGCAATAACACGATAAATGCAGATGTGACCGGCTATTATCGGCTTTCGTCGCATACATTCCGGACTGCGTGTGCCTTAGCGCGCATATAACTTCGGAACGATAGGCGCAAGTGCTGCCGTAGCATTAGCGACACAAATATTCCGAAGCAAAATTTTCATAATATATATTGATAATTTGTATAAAAACGACATCTGTCAGACCATCAAAGTAACTGATAGTAAGGAGTATAACGTGTGGAGTGGTCAGTGGAGTGTGACGCAAAACCTCGGACTGAATATATTTCGAGTTCATGATCAGAGATGGCAGTGTTAGTATATGACATAAAAATCTTTAAAGATTAGTAAAATACGAAATTATATATATATATATATATATATATATATATATATATATGTATATATGAGATTAGAACTTCTTTTTTGTCTCATTCACATTTTACTCATCCTCTCATAATGGCGAAGACACCTTCAAGCCCATAAGTAGTTAAATGAGCCTGCTTGATTAATTTTGAGAAAATCACCAGAACTCTACCCACTAATCCTTCTCGTGGGGTTCCATATGCTACCTTAGGTTGCATTATGATGGCAAGTAGGTATGCTCGTATATTATAACCTTAGAGTTGTAGTGACGTAGGGCTTGAGGACGTAGAAATTTAGGGTAACAGGTAGATGACCCCCCCTTCCCCCACCTCAGACATGATGACTGCATGAATATAGTCGGACTAATACTTGCAACCGATTTCACTTGCGTAGCACAAAGTATGGTACAGACAGAAAATATTTTAGTTCAAAAATAAACGTATTTTACCAGAAAATATTTAAAAAAAAATAACAATTGCTTATGCAACTAAAACATGTATTTTTTGTTTTTTTGGATCCTAACGAATAGAATGAAATATATCCCGTGTCTGTTGGAGGGTGGGGACGAAGTCCATACAAAATCCCTCATGGTCCTTTAACAACTAAAAACCATTGATGATCGCCTGAATAGTCCTATTATGTATACTAAAATTCGTAAGTGTATGTACGTTTTTCCATGTTTATACGTTAGTCCACGAATTTTTCGGGAACTAAAAGGTATATAAAGACATTTTTTTTTAAATTTAAAGTAGGTATATTCCTACTTTAATTAAAGACTTTCAAATTTTATTAATATCGGTTCAGTAGTTTTAGAGCTATGGGTGTAGTTGGCAGTTATTGAAGTATGTTTAATTTGTTAAATTATTTTTATTATTCTGTAAATATCAGAATGTAAAAATACGTCAACACATTTAGCAATACAAAGAAGCATCCTAATGAACATTGAATAAACAAGATCAAACAACATTCTACGAAACATCCTAATCGGAGCGATAAGAGATGACCCGTGACCTAACCGGGATACAATTCACAAATGATTCATTACTTTATATATTGATGTACTGTCAACTCGTGTTACAGTGTCATGTATTGAACAGTATGTGGGGCACTTTGATCATATTTGTGTCTGTGACAGTTTTTGGACAGTGCCAAGGTTTGTACAGTTTTTACTTATATCGTCAATCGAATTCTAATTAATTTTTGTACCTAATGGTCGAGTTAGATTTTAAATATCTAAGTTTATGTGAATATGTGAAGCGAATACATTCTAGGTATATTTTTTAAGAATATTACGCACTAGAATTAGCAAGGTTGGGAATTGTTTAGTTTTAGAAAAAGTTCAGGAAGTAAAAATGTTTAGGTATAATTAATTTCGAATTTCGACCAGTGGGTATTCTAGTTATAGCTATATATACACTCGTTATATAAAACAGGCAAATTATAGTAACTTATTAAAATGGCGTTCTGTGATTACTTGAAATATTATGTCTAAAAGTCTAAATGTCAATTAAAAAAGATTTAAATTCGCAACCAAAGTTGTGAAATTATCACCTTTTCAAATATTTCTTTCCAATTTTGATTCTAACTAAAAAACCTTAAAAACTAATTTATTAACGTGTCATTTATTCACCAATAATGACGAAATAACTTGATCGTCGCGTTGTCGCGTCGTCGGTACGACAATTGCCTTATGCTGAGGGCGCTCTAGCGTCTATAAGTTATATGCGCGCTAAGGGCTAAGGCACACGCAGTCCGGAATGTATGCGAAAATAGCCAATAATATCCGGTCACATTTGCATTCATCTTGTGACGATGTAACAATAGACGCAAATGCGACTGAGGTATTATAATGTAAGTAGGCATATCAATGCAATGTACATCACATAATGATAAGTTCAACCACTGCGTAAGCAATAAAATTAAATATATAGGACAATCAAATTCAACAAAATGATTAAATTTAATGTTATAATTAATTAATTACATAATTAATTAATTACATAATTAATTAGTTTTACTTATCTCGTAGCCATTAATAAAATTAATAGAGCGCATAAAGTTTTTAACGCTAAATTCATTTGGCAAACGCTAAAGCATGTTATAATTTTTACTTCTTTAGAATCGTTGTGATCTGAAACTCGATGATACAGAAATGCTTCACGATAAAAAAACAAACACATAAATGTTTGGGATGAAGCCGGCGAGAGAACGAGATAGAATATATTACACAGAATTTTATAATTAAAATAACATGTTCATTTTATTTAAAAAATATGTTATATTTAATAGTTATTTTAAACTCATATTTAATGTAAGTAAGGATAAGGGTAAGGGAAAGAGTTTATTATATCATAAGATAGCAAACAAATCTCGCTGGCGATGGCTCGCTATATATATTCCTCGCAATGGTTATCTCTTCTGATGTAAAGAGACAACCATCGCTTATAAACACCTCTGTAAATGGTGTGTGTCTATCCTTTTAGCCGGGTTTTAACGTTACATGCATAAGTTTTCCGGCTACTTTACCCTCCAAACAAGAACGCGACAGTAACAAGCTCTGACGACATTTAGGAATAGATAAGGCGGTGGTACCAAACCTGGGCGATACAATACTAAACTCAACGACCTAATAGCCACGATGTCAGTGACTTGCATAGCCAATCATTCGCCTCTTACGAACTACCTGGCAGAACAGCAAATGGTCTATTCTTCAAAGGACGCACGGACCAGCATGGGGTAAGGGTAAAAGGTAACGATATGAATAAATCTAAAGATAAAAATAAAGACGAGGATAAGGAAAAGTATAAGGATGGGATAAGGGGAAGGATAAAGATAAGGACAAGGATAAGAATGAGAATAAGGATGATGATAAGGTTAATAATAATAATACATATATTTCTCTCGCAATCATTGGGTACAATAACTTTTATTTTACTATTATAATAAATAGACTAAAACAACGAATTGTGAGGGACTGGTGTCTGCACTAGGATACCCTGTGATGACAGATCACCAGGCCCTTACCTCGAGATGGAGTTATATATGGTGCATGTCAGGACAAGGATAAAGAGAAGGAGAGGAATAAGGATGAGGGTAAGGGTAAGGATGTGGATAAGTATGAATGTGACAACACACTCGTCACTGTCATGTTGTTGGCATTACCATCTCACACACAGCAATGTGTGAACAGTGAGATGGTACTTAATGCCACATATAGATACTATTACCATATTTGGTGTCTACTGTCTATAGGTGTTGGTTATCTCTTTCCATGAGAAAAGTCATCTATTTGTTGTCTATTCTCTGAATTAAACAATATTTTTATGTAAACATTAATAATAAATTGTATCACTCATATTCACATTAAACCGAACTAATTTTTTTTTCAAATATTTCCTCAGATGCCTCCTACTTCGAAACTACTACCATTAACCCGCAACTTACGCAAGGTGAAGAAAAAATGAGCGAATACATTCTTAAAGTACTGGAACATTTCAAGCAACCAAATCCTGTTGGGCTACCGGGAGCTAAAGTACCAGACCCTCTCAGCGTACCGGATATGAAACAGCCGATTTCTATTGGAACCATGTACTTTAAAAATACACTTGTATATGGCGTCAGCAAATTTAAAATTTTATACGTGAATGCCGAAATTGATTCTATGGAGGTATTCTATTCATTATTTTTTCGAAATAATTTTAGGCAGTTGTTCAACTTGATTACTTGATCTAATGGTCAAGTAGAACAACTGGCTGCAGTAATCTCTATAAACAGGCTATTGAACAAGCAGAGTGCTCGCCCTCAAGGTGTCGTCTATGAGCTCAAACCTTGGCTCATAGCAGTATCTTTGACTTCAAATAAGATAGTAGGAGTTTCGTAATGGACTGGTTCGGATGTATTAAGGAGCACTTTCTGAAATGGCTTTTTAACTCAAAATCCAGGAAATGACATTTAATGTGGGAGTCAAGATGGCCCTCATGTAGCTAAGGATATTAGCTTTCTTTAATATATATCACTAGATAGCAAACAAGCAGATGACTCTCCTGGTGGAAAGAGAAAACATAGCTTATAGAAACTAAAGGTGTTAATGGTTCATTGCTATCTGTGTGGCAGAATGGAAATGCCACATGAATAAATCTACAGGCTACATTACCCTCCAAATCGGAACACAAAAATGATTTGCACTGATGCTGTTGCAGCTGTAATAAGTAAGGCCAGACCCAAGTAACACGCTGCAAAACTCTTATCACCTAGTAATCATGATAGTAGCGACTAGTACAACCAATCAAAGTGGTAAATGTTTCAAAAGGCACCCGGACCAAATGTTTTAAAATGTTTGAAGTTTGTTGAGGAGCCATCTTGATTTCACCTGATTCAGACGGTTTCTTTAAAAATAGTACTTTGGTACACCAACGCCATCTTTCTTTAAGGCTAAAAATAAGTATCCCCAAGACATTTATTTTTAATTGAGATAATGCTTTTTATCTCTACCTTCCACAGGGCATGTAAAAATATTAGCAAATAAAGCAGTATAAAGCAAATAAACAACTGATAAATTATGTGGTCTGTGAATAAATTGATAAAGTAATGCATGCATCACATGTAAAATTTCTTACTAAATTTCTTATGATAATATTGACATTTTTAAAGTATCTTCACGCCCATATACCCGAAGGGGTAGGCAGAGGTGCAACGAGTGCACCCACGAGTAGCCGAAGGTCCCACAAATGTGATAGGTGGCAAGCCTATCGCCAACCGGGCACTTTCCAATCTCGGGCAATGTTGTTTTTATCAGAAAACTG
Organism: Apodemia mormo; assembly: GCA_036924255.1. Classification (NCBI taxonomy): domain Eukaryota; kingdom Metazoa; phylum Arthropoda; class Insecta; order Lepidoptera; family Riodinidae; genus Apodemia; species Apodemia mormo. The sequence continues at coordinate 39,333,059 of JAUPFN010000001.1, read as the reverse complement.
AAAAAACACACTTTTGAACTTTGTATTTCTCTGAAAAACTGAAAAATCACTTTTTTGTGCCCGACCCGGGAATCGAACCCGGGACCTCGTGTTGTAAACGCCAACGCTGGACCACTAGACCACAGAGACGACATTTTTAGAATTTTATATTAATTTTCAATATCGTGGTACGAGAATTTCCGAATGGTATCGTATGTTTCAGTATTAGCCTGGTTCACATATACTTTTTTGTAACTTTTTTATATAGTCTTCGAAAATTATCGCCTCTGTGGTCTAGGGGTCCGATGTCGGAGTTGACCACATGAGGTCTCGGGTTCGATTCCTGGGTCGGGCAGTTCAAAAGTGTGTTTTTTCAGTTTTCTGATAAAAACAACATTGCCCGGGATTAGAAAGTGCCCGGTTGTCGATAGGCTTGCCACCTATCACTTTGTGGGACCAAGTATCTTCGGCTAATCGTGGGTGCTCTTGTTGTACCTCTGCCTACCCTTTCGGGGATACCAGCGTGAAGATACTACTTTTTTTTCGAAAATTATGACCAAGGTATCATTTGATTCGTATTGTCACGTAGAAAGTTTAAGAAAAAGTCCGGAAAGGCGCTGAAATGCAATTTTTGCAAAAGTTATAAACAAAGAAGCGAAAAAAGTGGGGGTTTGGTTTTTTGAATATCTAGAAAAATATTCAAAATTTTCGAAATTTTAAAAGAGATCCAAAAATATCATCAAACATACTAAGCAAAAGTTTCAACTCCCAAAGCTGTACCTCTAATATTTATAATTCTTACTGAGCCCTGAAAATAGAGCCGAAAACGGATAGTCTGGCTTTCGCGCGCGTTGCGTCTATGAACTGTACAACGAACAATAATCCGCGGTTAAAGAATTTTTATATCAATTTTTACATTATTAATTAATTTAATTTAAAAAAAATTGTTAATTTATTACTTTTTCTAAATTTAAAGTTAAAATAAAAACCCCGATAATTATCTAAGTACTTTTTTTATTTTCTTACTTAGTAAAGTTATTTTAAGTTAATAAGCTAATAAATAGATTACCGTTACAAAAGTTACAAAATTTAGATTTTTCACTTTTTTAGTAACATAAGTTAAGTCTTTATGCATTAAAAAAACTCAGTTTTCTATTTCATTTTTATCGTTGCTTTCTTGTTCCCAATTTTTTATTATTTCCAAAAAATATGTGTAAGTCAGTTCCGCTTCTGATAAAACCTTAGGATTATTAAAAACTATTATACCTGGTTTTAAATATCTACGTATTTTAACATCATTAGAGTATTTAGAATATATTATGATAAATAGAATAATATTTTTTTAAGAAAAAATTGAGTAGGTATTTAATTTGCAAAATTTCCGCAAAACCTTATATATAACTACTATGATGCAACTTAAACGAAAAGTAGTGTATAAGGAATAGAGCAAACTTATCCTGAAAATTACAGGAGACCACAGCGGCATAATTAAATAGTCCACCGACTTCCACCAGACTTGCTTCCACGTCAGTAGCAAAGACATTAACACACAAATTATATACTCAACGCACATTTCATTTCGTAACCAAAGCATATTCAGGAGAGTCGAATAGCACTTCACTCTATGAAGGGTGACCCATTCATAGAGTGAAGTACTATTCGACTCTCCTGCTTTTTGCAAAGTAACACTTGCATCTATAAAATTAAATTAATTTAAATGTTACGAACGTGTTTCAGGTCCACGCTGGTTTGGCTATAGATAAACTTCAAGCAAAGGGTAATTATACGATGTCAACTTGGTTAAACAGAGTTCAAGGACCCTTCACAGTAGACATTACATCCATCGAAATATCAGCTCGAGCTAATCTTGGAGTTGAACGTGATGGTAAACTAAGAGCTCAAGATATAAGTATGGATATAGGTTTCAGTACCATTACTATGGACTTCCAGAATGCGGGACTGATTGGTGGTATGCTGCAAGGAGTAGTTAATTCACTTGGACCAATTCTCTTCAATTCAATTAAGCCATACATACTTAAAGAAGCTTACACCAAAGCTAGAGTAGAAATAAATAAAAAACTAGAAGAAGTTGCCGGTGATATGCAGTTTCCAAATTCAATATCTCCTCTAGACATGGTTGTAATAGATGTGAGAAAGAAAGTCAGAGAAATGGATTTGGATCCATATCAAATCGAAGACTATAACACTACTTTTAGTATTTTTACAGTTTCACTAACTCACACATGGATAACAGGCATATCATCATTCCAACGTGTTGGTAATATAACATTAGAGTTGAGAAATAATACAGTAATTGCGGATTTTGAAATTGGCACCCAAAAGCTTGAAGGTACGACTCATTGGGAAATATCTGCAATTAATGGATTAGTATCAAGAGCTGGAAGCACACAGTTTTCGGTAGAATATATAATTGGAAGGTTTATTCTAGCACAACCACTCGACACTAGAAAAAAGCCAGAGTTTAGAGATCTAAACCTCGAAATTGGTAACATACAAGTTCGCTTTGATGGAGCTGGAACCCTAGACTATGTTATAGAGTTTGTTATTAATATATTACCAAATTTACTAAGATATCAAATAATGGATGCAGTAGAAGGTCCGTTAAGAGACCAGTTGCAACAAAAACTAGATAAAATAGATGTAGAAGAAATGATAAAACAAGAACTACCAAAAGTAGATGAAATGCAAAAAACGGGTTTCAAACTCTCCGCTCTACGTGTAGAAACCACACCAGTCGAAAGTTTAGAAGAAGACGATTTTTTTAACTTTTAGTTAAATTTTTATATACAAATACTAAGCTACTTATAAAATTAAACATTTTACAGTATAAATTATATGGTTAAATATAATTTTAAAGTATAAGTGTGTATTTATGGGATTTAAGAAACAAAATACAGTCAAAGTAAAGCTTATGGCAATTAAGAAAATGATGTTTTTGATAATTGGTGGTAACAGTTATTCGACTCATTACTCATATGGGTAAGAGCAAGTAAAAACATTTACATATGCTTGAATTCATTTATACATGTAAACTTAACGCCCAATACAGAGAAAGCACAATTGGAGCATATAGAAAAAGAAAAATCAGTAACTTTCTTAATTTAAGTACATTAAATACACAAATTATGTAAAAACAAAACTTGCACAAAGAAAAACATTATTAAGAACTCATACCACTTAAGTATTTTCAAAACCAGGATTTTAAACCTAATATTTACTAAAATTGTTGTATTTTCTGCAATGCAATCAAAAATATTGATTATGTTAAAATCAAAAATATTAATGAGCAATTCCCTGGGATGTACAACCGTAAAATTTACGAATCACGAAAAAATGAAGACGGAACACAACAATTGCACTTACATTATAGCGGCAAGAATTATCTATTCTATAATTTAGTAAAAGGTGTTAAGTATGCTCGAGTGTGTTTTAAAAACTCTAGCACATTATCATTTATTTTTGTAAATGTAAGATGTGAAAGTTTCATTAATAACTAACAAACTGATTGGTTGACTAACATTACTTGTATTATTTTTTATTTATTTATTTATATTCATGCACAACAAAAACGTAGATAGGTTAAACTTAACGCTTAAGGGCATTCTATCCTAGCAAACCTCGCGCAAAACAGAAACATGACTAATGGGGGTGGTGGATGGATTATTCAATTTAATTTTACATGTTTTTAGTACATGGAGGTTAAATCATACAAATAAATTTTAAACTAATTCTATTGAACCAATTGGGTTGATATTTGGCATATTCGTCACTTATATAATTTTAATGACACCGCAAAATATTATTTCCTTATTTTTCTCTGTAGTCATTACTCTTATAATAATAAATGTGTTTATTACACGCCGTTGAATCAATCTACATCTTTCACCGCATCTGTCTTCTCTGTGTTGCCAGGTATTTAATTTAAAATGATTAAATCAATACAAGTCCGCTCATATTTGCGAAAATCTAGACAGAGGCATAGCCAACGGTATTAAGTTCTTAAAAACAACAAAATGGCCAATCTATCAACAAATCAGTTACAGTATATCCAGTCTGGGGCAAATTTAAAATCTTATTTAGGTACAACAAATTTTTCCATCCGGAACTTAACCAGAACCCAGAGCCTTATGCATTTACACTAAAGGCAAGTACAGTTATTTTAATTTTTTCAAATGATTGATAATCCATCACCCATCAGGCTATTGTACGGGCATATATGGACATGATACAATTTTTGTACATTGACTTATGATTTCCTCTTTGAAGGTGATAACCCTACAATGATAATATTAATTACCACTAGCCTATAAACATATCTGATGTTTATAGGCTATGGTTATCTCTTTCCATCAGTAGAACAATTTGCTTGTATCCTATCCTATGAAATAAAATAATAAAAATCCATATTCATACCAATAATATTATTGATGCGAAAACCTGTCTGTCTGCCTGTCTATTACACATATACGGCTAAACCGCTCAACGGATTTTGATAAAAATTGGCATGGAGATAGTAAATTTTTTGTTTCAAAAATTAACCCCTTAAATACTGAAATAGAAGATGAAATTTTGTATGTAAATTCAACGTGTTAAACTACTCGCCGGCGAACTGCGCGAGTCAGCTAGTAAGCAATAAATGAAGTAAGTAATAAAAATGTTTTCTACATACATATTATAGTTATAACAGACATTTCGCCTTGTTGGTCCCGGCATTATTTGAAGAATAGGCTAACTGCCGTTCTGCCAGGCAGGTCGTAAATGGCGACCGATTGGCTATCGAGTCACAACCATCGTGGCTACTAGGTGGTAGAGTTCTGCATTGTCTCGCCCGGGTCTGATACCACCGCCTGCTTATTCCTGCCGCAATAGTGTCAGTGCTTGTCGCTGTCGTGTTCCGGTTTGGAGGGTAAGGTAGCCGGTTAACTTATGCATGTGCCATTAGACCTCGCCACAAGATAGCAACGCACCATTAACATCTTTGGTGTCTATAGGCGATGGTTGACTCTTTCCATCAGGAGACCCATCTGCTTGTTTGCTATCTTATGATATAAAAAAAAAAAATTAAAAATTTAAACACACTTCGATTATCAACTATACCTACATATATTTCAAAAAGTACTTAACCTATTTTGATGAATGTCCCGTCAAATCGGTCCAGTCGTTTCAGAAATTAGCCCGAACAAATAGACAGACAGACAAAAATTGTAAAAATATATTATTTTGTATAAATGTACCATGTATGCATCCATATGCATTTAGTAAAAAGCGGTTATTAAAATATTACAAACTGACAATCAAATTTGATTCATATTTATAGATTACTACTTACTAGCGACCTGCCCGCGGTTTCACTAGCGTAGCATTTGTTCCCGTGGAATATCGGAAATGTTTATATACTAAAACCATCCTCAAGAATCAACCTATCTAGTAAAAAAACCGCATCAAAATCCGTTGCGTAGTTTTAAATATTTAAGCATACATAGGGACAGACAGAGAAAGCGACTTTGTTTTATACTATGTACTTAGTGACAGATAATCCCGCCACACGGAGGGAAACGCACCATTAACATCTTTAGCAATGGTTATTTCTTTCCATTAACAGAGCCATCTACTTGTTTGCTGCCCTATTCGCTCCGTGCGAAGCCATGGTGGGGAGAAACTGATTTACCGTCAGCGCTACCCGTGGCTATATCCGGTACTACGGGGGGCTGTTTTTATGTTTCGAGTTAGCTAAATATACAAGTGAATTGTTATTTAAAATTTATTTAAATAAAATAACATAAAATGAGTCACAAAAGTTGTTGTGTTGTAAGTTGTAAGAATACAGGTAGAAAAAGTGCTTGTCATTTTTATAAATTTCCAACAGCAAGTTGGAAAATAAATCAAAGGAAAAAATGGATAGCCGCTGTTAGGAGACAAAAGTAAGTAGAATCATAACCTTACTATCCGTAATAATAAAAATCTTGAAAGGAGTAAAACTTAAAAAAATAGTAAGTTTAGAAAATGCTAGGAAATATTATTATTAATTAAAAAAAGAAATTTTTTTAAACATTTTTAAATTTAGCATAATTATATATTAAAAAATAAGATTGAATTTTTTTATTATAAACTTTTCATTTTATTATTTAAGATTTATTTACTCTTTGCCACTTATTATATTAAACAAAAAGATTATCCATATCAATTCCTTGCAGTATTGATGGCTCATTGTGGACTCCAAAGGCACATGATTATATTTGTAGTGATCATTTTATTGGAGGCCAAAAGTCTGACATAGAATCGAGTCCCAGCTACATTCCTACTAAATTTCCTACAGCTTATAAATCTCGAAAAGTTAATGAGTTAATGGTTACGAATAGGTGAGTAATAATATATTGAAATTTACATAATTTAAAAACTAAATAGGAGAGTGTTACTATAAATTTTAGATATTATTTTATAAACAAATACTGTCGCTAATAAAATTTGTGACTATCAACAATCTAATAATATGAACTTTTGTGTAATAAATTTTTCAGATTTAAGCGCTTAATGGACCGCCGGCAGAACAAAAATGCATCTTCAGCACTCAATCGTAAGCCTGAAGTTAATGAATTGCAAGAAATGATTACTGAAGATCCGCCGACAGTAACTCATTTGAGAGTTGATCAAGAGTGTCAAGTTAACTTCGATTCAGAGTCTGATGTCAATTTTTTGTCAATCGATTCAGTCTGATTTCAGTCAACCTATCTTTATGTGTGCTAACTTCTATGCTACTTTTTCGGTATTAACTATACTTACATTTTATTTTTTAATGCACAAGAACACTTTACATTAACAAATATTTATTATAAATATTCCCTTTAATTAAAAAAGCATTTTTTTATTTATCATTCCATATTATTATTACTGACAGCCATTCAATACTTAGTAAAATATATTACAATAGCCCAATGAACTACAGGTCAAACGTACCATGGCGCTGAAGTCGCGCACAGAGCGAATAACATAAAAAAATAATGCAGAAGTAGTGTTACCGAGCTATACCTACTTATACTCGCCGAGCTATAAATCGTACACCCATCCAAAACGGGGTCGAGCCACTAGTATCGTTTGAAGTAATAATCCAAATGTCGACGCGATAACAAAATGGATTGCACCGGAGATTTGACTACGTTTAAACCGGAAAGTAACGGTGCAGAACTCATGTGTTCGATTGAATCTTGCTCATCATTCTGGTTTTGTTTTGTGCTGCTTAGTTATATGTGATTTATATCAATACGTGTTTTAACACGCGACTTTAGTGATTTTTTTACGTCACAAGATAGCAAACAAGCAGATGGGTCTCTGATGGAAAGAGCCAACCATCGCATATAGATATTAATGGTGCGTTGCTATCTTATGGCGAGGTCTAATGCCACATGCATAAGTTTACCGGCTACCTTACCTTCCAAATCGGAACACGAAGTGACTAGCACTGACGCTATTGCAGCAGAAATAGGTAAGGCGGTGGTATCAGACCTGGGCGAGACAATAAATTTGAATATAATTAAAAAAAAAAAAAAAAAAAAAATTTTTGTGTAATAAATGTAATACTAAATTTTGATCATGCAAGTTGCAACAATAATTTCAATGTGTAACTATTAATGTAATACTTGATCATGGCAGTTGCTTAACGCCCATGCCAAAAAGAAGAAAAAAAAAAAAAAACTATTAATGTAATTTAATTTTATAAATTTATCTATAATACGCGCTATGTATTGAAGAGCGGGGTCTCCTAATACAGGCATCTCATGCTTAAAAGGAGTGCCCCAGCCACAGCATAAAATGTAATTAGATATTTAAGTTATGAAATAAACCATTATTATTATTATTATTATTATAATATAAGAAGAATAATTCTACCACCTTGTAACCACGATGGTAGTGATTCGCATAACCAATTGGACGCCTTTTACGACCTGCCTGGCAGAACGGCAATTGGTCTATTCCTCAAAGGACTAAAGGACTAACAAAGGAAAACTAACACGGGGATGATATTTGCTCTTGCACTTTCATTTGCTTAGTAGGGTAAATAAAGCTGTTCCATACACAATTGTTAGAATTTGAATTTTAAATAAATGAATATCGCTAGACAAATTACACAAATTGATCTAACCCCAAGTAAGCAAACTATTTGCTTGTGTTATGGATGTTACAACGATACTAATAGATACATACAATTGTTTATCCCTGTCAGAAATCGAATCCAAACGCCCTTGACATGTAGTTAGATTAGTTAACCACTCGACCAACAGGGCGGTCAAATCCAACTGTTACATCCAAATTTTGATTTGAAGTAGTTATATATAAGAAACTATACTAGGTTTGATTTCAAGTTCCGCCAAAAGTTTTCCTAAATAATCGAAATTTCAGTAATAAGTTCGCAGTATGGTAGTGATGTGCTACCACACCCATGCTTTGGATGAGCACATAAAGGTGTCGGAACCTATTATCTCAAGAAACTTGCAGTCATCGTTATGTCGGTAACATGCAGCGACGAGGACCACAACCGAACTGACAAACCAATGAACTGTAGTGAACTGGAAAGTGTATTGACTTTTGGATTATTCTGCGTATACCGCAAGGAAATCGGCGTAATGATAATTTTATGATAGCGATCCTGGAAAGAGTCAACCATCGCCTATAGACACCAAATATGTTAATAGTGCGTTGCTATCTAGTAGCGAGGTCTAATGCCACATGCATAAGTTTACCGGCTACCTTACCCTCCAAATCGGAACACGACACTGACAAGTACTAACGCTATTGCGGCAGGAATAGGTAAAGCGGTGGTAACAGACCTGGACGAGACAAGCAGAACTCTACCACCTAATAGCCACGACGGTAGTGACTCGATAGCCAATCGGTCACCTTTTACGACCTGCCTGGCAGAACGGCAGTATGCGTATTCGTCAAAGAAGCCCGGACCAACACGGGGAACATATATAAATACACATATTTAATAAACACCTAAACACAGAATTACAAACATTTATGCTCATGATCGCGTTTTGCGTCAGGGTTGCTAACCACTCGACCGACTGGACGGTCAAATAATAAGAAATATAAAATAACAAATCTGTAAATGGTTGACCCTGCAGGCCATCCCTGAAACATCCCGCTAAATTAAGGTATTCTAAGCTCAAAAGAGTAAAAACTATGAGCATAGACCGCCCCGTTGGTCGAGTGGTTAGCGACCCTGCTACGCAATCGACGGGGCCCGTTGGTCGAGTGGTTAGCGACCCTAACTACGCAATCGATGGGGCTCGGGTTCGATCCCTGACGGGGACAAGTATTTGTGTGATGAGCATAAATGTTTGTATTTCCGGGTTTGGGTGTTTATTATGTATATAGAAGTACTAGCTGAGCCCGCGACTTCGTCCGCGTGGAAAAATTAAAAAAAAATAGCCTAAGGTACTCGCTATCATATCAGCTATCTTTCAGTGAAAGTACCGTCAAAATCAGTCCAGTCGTTCCAGAGATTAGCCGGAACAAACAGACAGACAGACAAAAATTCTAAACAATGTTATTTTGGTATACGTACCGTGTATACATCCATATGCATTTAGTAAAAACGGTTATTTTAATATTACAAACAGACACCCCAATTTTATTTATTTGTATAGATGGCGTCAACGCTTGCATTTCTTGCAGATAAAATTGCCCTTACACACATCAATTGATTTTTTTTGGTAAATCTATCATATCCGAATTCCGAGTACACTTTAAATATCAAGTCTTTAATGTTGGTTACGATTTCACGAAGGTCTTTACCTATGTAAAAATTTTTTGTAGCCTGATTCAGGATTTTTCCCTAAGTAACCACTAACCAATCAATATGATCTTGTTTGGAAAATTTGTGCTTCTTCTACCTAAATGATTGCTTATGTTGGTATACCTACAGCTTCAAAAATTAAACAGTTTTCCACAGTGGGGAAGATTTAAAGCAAGATTTAATAATATTATAACTACAAATCCTTATTAAGTAGCTATACAAATACAGTACTTACACCTACTTACTAACGAATTAGACACATATCAGGCCAAAGCGAACGATCATGTATCCCTCAACAACACCATAAAATACACAAAATAGATCGAATATTCAACTACTACAAAGTAAAGTGATTTTTTTCAAAGAAGGAAAATCCAACGTTCCGTATCAAAGAAGTCTATTGCGAAAAGAGCCGGTCACATGTCTACTCCGCGCGGGCCGCAGAGGTTAAAGGTATATGATTCCACTCATGTACCTTAAAAAAACCGGCTAATTGCGAGTCGAACTCGCGCATTAAGGGTTCCGTACCATAATCTATAAAAAAACGGCAAACAATCACGTTTGTTGAATGGGAGCCTTCTTAATATTTATTTTATTTTAATTATTTGTTTTTAAAGTGATTTTATGCAAATGCAAAAGGGAGTTTATGCAAAAAAACACGTTTGTTGTATGGTGGTCACCCTTAAATATTTATTTTATTCTTTTTTTTAGTTTTAGTTATTATACATAAATAAAAGGCAACATAAATACCTACATCGTCTGTGAAAATTTCAACTATCATGGTTCATGAGATACAGCCTGGTGACGGACAGATAGATAGACGTACAAACGCACGGACGGACAGTGGTGTCTTAGTAATGGGGTCCCGTTTTAAACTTTGAGTATGGAACCTTAAAAAGTATAGTAAAGCCAACGCTCTCACAGTTCGGCTCTTCTCGGCAATGTTCGGTTCTCGTTCGGCGGTCAGAGTAGTGCGCCGCATCGTGCACACTGCACACAGCCTTTCGGTTAATACCTAGATAGTACCTATAGGTATGTTGAGTTATTTTCGTTTTACATTTTTTTAAAACTATGCATCTAAATAACGTGGTATAAGAGCCAAAGTTTGTCTTCCTAAGATCTTCGTGTTGATGAAGTACTTTTCGTTAGTAAGGATTAATATGATAAGGATTAAAATTCACCTATTAATTTTCTATAATTTTTCGACTCAAAATTCCTTATTGTGTTGTTATAAGAGATATATATATATATATATATATATATATATATATATATATATATATATATATATATATATATATATATATATATATATATATATATATATATATATATATATATATATATATATATATATATATATATATATATATATATATAGTGTCGTGGACTTTTTTGTGCATCTACTAAAAACCAATATATTTGTAGTACATTGTACTTACGTGTACTTAAGCATTACGCCAGCAAGCGCACGCGGATACAGCCGTTCGATACCGCTTTTTCTTCCGACTTATTTTACAAATATCGATATTTTAACTACGCTAAGAATAATTGTAACGTAATCCTCATGAATGTAGCTATCATTAAACATACACATAATTTTTTTTTCAATCCGACTTGTAGTTCCAGGAATTAGCATTTAGCGCATTCAATGAACAAAAAAACGTTAAAATACTCGTATCATATCATATCATCCATACTAATATTATAAAGGCGAAAGTAACTCTGTATGTTACGCTTTCACGGCCAAACCACTGAATATCCCGGAAATCCCATGGGAACGGGATCTATGCGGGTTTTTATTTTAGATTTTTTTCCACGCGAACGAAGTAGCGGGCACAGCTAGTATCATAATAAACATAATTCTAAACTCAACGATTTAATTACATGTATATGTGTTTCAATACGTTAGCGTGATGTATTTTCGTGCAGCGCCATCTAGTTAATGTGTTCTACGTTACGCTTTATGCTCCGATTTCTTTCGATTAATTTTATTTCCTGTGGGAACGAAATATTTTCCCGCGATAAAAAAGTAGCCTATGTCCGTTCTCGACGTCTTATCTATGTTTATGCCAAATTTCATCAAAATCGGTCCAGTGGTTTAAGCGTGAAAGCGTAACAGACAGACAGACAGACAGACAGACAGACAGACAGACAGACAGAGTTACTTTCGCATTTATAATATTAGTATGGATTTATTCTAACACCCATAACACAAGCAAATAATTTGCCTACTTTGGGGTTAGATCAGTAAGTGTAATTTGTCCCGTGAATATTTATTATTTATTATTATTATTTATAGACTTCTTCAGTTCAAACTTAAAACATCTACTTTGTTCAAAAGGGCAGTATATTGATTTTTGATTTGATTTTTGAAAAGCTGTATATTTTGGAAACCATGATCGATCTTGACCTTTCGAATGGCATTCAATTCAATTTTTAAAATCTAAAATACTGCTTTGACCTAATAATCGATAGATTGAAAAATTTTGACGTAATGTCAAAAAAAAATGACGTCATTGATAAATTCCAGACAAATTGACCGATTTTGATCCAATTAAAGATATTTGACGCTGTTTTTAAAGGACAAAAGCTGATAAGATTTTTAAGTTAATCAATGTAGTAGCCTGAAAGTTATTTCAAAAATATTAAGTTTGCTATAAAGAGTGTAATTTTAATATTTGAAAAGCTGTAACTTGAAAATTACCAAAAAATGGTTGGTTGAAAAATTTCTTAGTTATGTCGAAAACACTTTTTTCAAAATTTTTCGTCAACGATTACTCCCGAACAAAGAAACGGCTTTTGATGCATTTTATGCATTAGATATAATTTTTAGAAGAACAGTGCTGATTAGTTTTTGTACTCAATCGGTACATTAATCTGGAAGTTATATAAAAAAATGCTGTTCCGCCAAAAAATTTTTGGAGTTTTTTCAAAATTTTGAAATTTTCAGGAAATCTAAGTTGAACAAAATCTAATCGGCGTTATGTGATGTTTACATATACACATATACACACAGTCACACACACACACACACGCACACACATACTGGCGTCATCGCGAAAATAGTCGGAAAAGGTTCCTGGGACCTCAAAACGTGAAAATCTAGTAAAAATTCAATTTTCGAAAATCGGGGCAAATCCGTAACTTCCTTATCTACATACCTACGTAGCGGGAAGTTACAAATATTCCACAATTTACTAAAAACAATTTATAGATAACTAGCTGCGATCTGTAGCTCGCTGCCTCAGAATACTGGAGACTGTCTGTATTCTGTGCAGCTGCATTAAAAGTTTTTAGTTATTCCCCCGGAAACAACTTATTTTTTCGGGATAAAAAGTACGATATCCTATTCCAGGTCTGGTGATTTCATCTAAGTAGGTTGGGCCGTTTTTGCGTGAAAGAGTAACAAACATCCATCCATCCAAATATACTTTCTAATTTATAATATTGGTACAACAATTCTATATAATATGTTTTCTGTGGAACAATAAATCTATTTCGCGAAATATAGGTATTAAAATTTTTTTGCATTCAGCATTCTATTTTATTTGCTAATTATAATAAGGATCCACTAACAACAAACCCACAAACCAAAAAACAAACAAAATAGAAACTGCCTGTTATAATATTATAATCTGTGACCAAATTAATTAAATACTTTTAAAATAAATTTAACCATAGAAAAATTCATTTAAAAAGTATTTAAATCGTTTAGTGCAAGCTGACCACATATAAAAAGTGAACCATAAGAATTACTATTTACTAATAACAAAACCCTTTTCAAATTTACAAAAATACCTAACTCAAAAATAAACTTAAAACTTCTAGATGTCACGTTGCAGCATTGTTATGATAAAAAAATGTCTAGGCACCTACATAAAACCGCATATCACGTTGGAAAGTGGAGGGCTATTATGAGGCTGTAGACCTGCGAATCCATTGCTTTTACCGAGCCTGTAGGCGGCGCACGCTCGTTCCATTTAAAAAAAAGTTTGTACGCGGTGTTCAGTTGAAGTTTAAAATTCGAATTATATTTCTTTTATAATTAAAATGAAAAAACAAATTTTATTTTTCGTATTTGTTATCGTGGTTACACCGAGCTCTTCGAAAACAAGTAAGTTAAATATAGCATACTTACTATATTTGTAGAAAGTAGTTGGCTATAAGATGGAGCTATCTTTTTAAAATGTGGGGTATATTTTTTTTGCATGATGTGTTTGTATAATTGCAATGAATAGACATAATATTAAAAGAAATGGAGAACTATACCCGTCATATGGATTAAGGAATTTAGATCTTAAACGAACATCGTTTTACTCCATGTTGGTACTCCAATAATAGACCGACTGCCATTCTGCCAGGCAGTTTGTAAAAGGTGAAATGTGTTACTACCATCGTAACTACTAAGAAATATAATTCTGCAACGTCTCGCCAGGTTCTGGTAGGCACCACCGCCTTACCTATTCCTGCCGCAATAGTGTTATTGCATGTCATTGTGTTTTTTTAGGGTAAGGTAGCCAGTAAAATTTACGTGTGGCATTATCATCCTGTCATACGGATAGCTATGCACCATTAACATCTTTGGTGTCTATTGACGATGGTTTCTCCTTCTTTCAAGAGAACCATCTGCTTGCTCGTTATCCTAAAACATAAAGAAAAAAAATTAAAACCGCTAAATAATCGACACTTTTATAACCAATTTAATTATGATAATAACATAAATTAGCAAATTACCTATTCCTCCATCATCCTCTCATTAATAAATATGACAGGATAAAAAGCCATTTTAATTTAACATAAAAAAGCTTTTTTGGTAAGGAGGCCACTCCAGCATATCGTGTTTTAAGATTTCCAGATCTTATCCTCCGGACCAAAGGCGTATCGGCCCATATACTTCGAAATTCCCTTTTATTAGTAATGGAAAACACTTGTTCGACTTTTTACCAGAATTATTAGGCATAAGTGTAATTTTATTGAGTTATCGCTTAAAACTCGGTGCTCTTCACAAAAATATATTAATATATCCATGGTGGTTATCTTACGTGACTGGCAAAATAAACCGATAGTCGCTACTTCAATGACACGATCTTTTATTTATTTTTTTATATCGTAAGATAGCAGGCAAGCGGATGGCTCCCCTGATGGAAAGAAAAGCCATCGCTTACAGACAACAAAGATGTTAATGGTGGCTACCGTGTGCCGGGATAGCAATGACACATGCATAAATCTACCAGCTACCTTACGGCAGGAATAGGTAAGGCGGTGATACCAAATACCCGGGCGAGACGTTGCAGAATTATACTTCCTAGTAATTACGATGGTAGTAAAACGTTTAGTCAAACGGTCGCCTTTTACAACCTGCCTAGCAGAATGGCAGTTGGTCTATTCTTCAAAGGAGCCCGGACCAACACGGTGGAAACATTTATTTATTCATTTTATTCTTTATGGTACACAGTAATCACTGAAAAAATAAAAGCAAATAAGGCACAAAAAATGTATGCATGTTATATTAATTGCACAAAAATGTACCTATATAGCTTAAACTTAACGCCTTAATGTACCTACAACAGAAAGAAAATAAAAGAGGTTATGTGTATCTTATCTAATAACAGAATAATTTAAAGTTACTAAGAAAAGGAAAATCAAAAAATAAAAATGTGTTAACAGTTAACCCTGCAGGCCATCCCTGAAACTTCCCGCTGAATTAAGGTATTTTAACCTCAAAAGGGTAAAAACTATAAAGCATAGATTTTTTCAGTCCAAACATCTATTATGTTAAAAATGGCAGTATATTGATTTTTGAAAAGCTGTATATTTTGGAAACGATAATCGATTTTGATCTTTCGAATGGCATTCAAATCAATTTATGAAATCTAAAATATTGCTTTAGCTAAATAATCGACAGGTTGATAACTTCAAAACAATGCCAAAAAACATTTTTTTCAAAAAATTTGTCATTGATAAATCCCAAACAAATTGACCGATTTTGATGCAAAAAACAGTATTTGACGCAATTTTTTAAGGAGAAAAGCTGATAAGATGTTTAAGTCAATCGGTGTATTAGCCAGAAAGCTATTTCAAAAATATTAAGTAAATTTGCTAAAAAGAACGTAATTTTAATATTTGTAAAGCTGTAACTTTTGAAAATTAGATTCGATTTTGATTTTTGAAACAGCATTCGACGTAGTTTTGCTAGTACTAAAGTATCGTAGAATACCAAAAAATGTTTGGTTGAAAAATTTCGAATTTATGTCGAAAAGACACTTTTTTTAAAAATTTTCGTCAGCGAATACTCCCAAACGGATAAACCGATTTTGATGCAATTAATGCATTAGTCGTAGTTTTTTTGAGGAATGGAGCTGATTATTTTTTGTACTCAATCGAGACATTAATATGGAAGTTATAATATTAAACAAGTGCTGTTTAGACAAAAAGTTTTTTTGGGATTTTTCCAAAATTTCTCAGTCTCCTTGGCCGACTTGGTTCAACTTTTCAGGAAGTCTAAGATGAGCAGAATCCAATCGAATGCCATCAACCGTGTTTTGATCAGTCCAGCCGTTCAAAAGTTATGAGATGTTTACATACACATATACACACACACACACACACACACACATACATACAGATATACTGACGTCATCGTGAAAATAGTCGGAAAAGGTTCCTAGGACCACAGAACGTGGAGATCTGGTGAAAACTCGATTTTCGAAAATCGGGGTATAATCAGTAACTTCCTTATTTACACACGTAGCGGAAAGTTAATAAAAAAACTAAACTATGTGCTTTGTGTGTAAGTGCTTAGCCAGAGTTACGTTTTTTCTTACTGTGTTCCTCTTTGGGAAAATGGACGTGACGGTATTCTTTGACCAATTAATTCTTTTAAAGGGAAAGATGCACAAATAACTTATGTGAAACTTTTTATTTTATCACCAACGTTTCGTCAACTTTGTTGATAAAATAAAAAAGTTTCACATAAGTTATTTGTCCATAGAAGATGATCCAAGGTTGAAAATTTAATAACATTGACTTCAACAACGTAACTCTGGCTGAGCACTCTGCTCGCCCCAAAAGTCCGGTGTCACAGTAATGACCGAGAGGTCAACCGTAGTTTGTCACTTCGAAATTTTGGTTGGTTCAGGAGTTTAGGAATCCATAGCGGACAAACAACGTGACACATAATTTATATATATATATATATATATATATATATATATATATATATATATATATATATATATATATATATATATATATATATATATATATATATATTAAGATTATCACTTGATTTTATCAAGAAGATATTTAGTAACATTATAGTATTATGTTTTATCTAATAGTAGTCAAATCATAGATGCAACTAGTAGCTCTTTAGCTGTCACTGGCTTCCCCGTAACGGGTAGTAGTGAATACACAGCGTGTGACGGTGTACCGAAAAATTTAGAGAACATGCCATTTTTGCGTGGTAGCAATTGATGGAAATTCCTTTTTTCTGTAGGAAATGAAAAAATTACGTTTTATGATTTTTTCTTATTTTCACGACACGCAATGCAAAGTACATTATTCGGACTCGTTGCACCCGCCGTACATAGTCTGTTACCAGTCGTTTATTTTGCGTAGTGCATAATGCATTGCTTATTTTGTGTATTTTCTTTTATTTGAGTAGGTCTTGTAGAGTATTAGAATGAATCAAATTATAAAAAAATAAAATAAAAAAATCGTCATAAAAATTCGAAAAATCTTCACACATTTCCAGCGGTTTTCATGTAGATGTCCACAGTAAATTGTATTATAATATAAACTAAGTCTTTATATTTTTTTATACCAATCCATTATACGAGTATAATTAACTAATCAGTGAATCACGAACCACAATAGAATTGAGTAAAAAATAATGTCAACAATTATATATAACAATCGGTAACATCCGTATAATCGGTGTGAGAAAGATCAAGTTTTTATTGTAGATTTATTTCCCACTGTTAATGTATTATACTAGACTTTTTAATCTTGTATTATTCACTATATTAAACCGTGCTGTAATTTTGGATTTCTAAAAAAAATTGAAGATTTTTCGCTGCAAGATAAATAATTGCATCCTATATTAACCCTTCAAGGCATAAACCATATATTTCAATAACTTTTTAAAAAGTAAGAATCTCTCTTACTAGGAATAATGTTTACTCGACAGCGCTAAAAGATGGGTCATGTTTTTTTCCGATCGGACCGCATTCAGGTTTTTTGTTTTTATGAAATCAATGAAAAATTCGTATCTTCAGCTACGAAGTGAAATGTTCGTTGCGTATGCTGCGTGTTTATGTTTGTGGTAGCGACATTGTTTACATGAGTGGACTATGGTGCCTCTGGGGTATCCTTTATTTTCCAGACTTTCAGTTTTGTCCCGAAATCGATTGGTTGAACTGACCTCTTTGTTGAACACCATGCCAAGGCTTAGGAGACCCCGCCAATTATTTTGCTACCCCAATGACCTTCTTACCAATACCGACATAAATATCCACTTAACATGACACGGTCTTCGCTAGTCTCGACGACGAAGCCCTTTTTTATCCCGCGATCTAACGCGAAGCACACTGCCAAATTACTTTTTTCACCACTAGTTACTATATATTTTTACACTTATCCAGTACTTGGAAAAACCTTCGCCTGGTTGAACTAGTCGACAAATATAGCTCAGTTGGTAGAGCGTCGTGTCGGGCAGAGACAAGGTCGCAGGTCAAAGGTCAAATCTTGTCGAAATTTTTCTTTGTTATTGTTTTAGGTTTTTAAACCAAACTTAATTCAAAGCGTGCGTGGCTGAAAGCTTTACTCGCTCAAAAATCCACTGTCACAGTTACGACCCGAAGTTGTAGGACTAACTGTAAAATAGCTTGTAAATTGTGATCTCTCAACGTACTGAGGCGTGGATCCACTGTTGTGACTTGTGAGCACGATGGGCATGCCCACAACTCTAATAGATTTCTGACGTCCACTTTTACGGTTTATTGCTATTTCATATATTATGTAGATATCAATAATAATTATATCAATAATATTGATCTATAATGCCTTAATAATGCTGGGGCCGCAGTTGCGTGTATCGTCACAAAGCTTCATGCAATGACACGATAAATGTAGAGGTCACATCTGCATTTATCGTGTCATTGCACGAAGCTTTGTGACGATAGACGCAAGTGTGGTAGAGACATGATATGAGGAACAATGACTCGTGCAAGATTCGGAATGCAGCAAAGCAATACGTAGGTTCCTAGCTGCGTTCCGAAACATTTATTTACTTTTGTAATTTTTGTAAGCAAACAATCATTTTATACATGTTGTATAATATTACTAATGTTTGTCCTACAGCTTTGTCTACTTTAAACACTAGATAAATTAATACATAGGTACAGTGTACAAAATCTTGGCCAGGCCGGCACATCTTATTATATACCTTAGCTTATCTTAATATTACATATATATAAATTACGTGTAACGTTGTTTGTCCGCGGTGGACTCCGAAATTACTGAACCGAGTTCAATGAAATTTTGTAGACACCTACTGTTAAGTCTAACTGAAAAGATAGGATAGATTTTATCTCAATTAACCATTCTCCTCTCTCAAGTTTGCCACCAAAATATTCAACACAAGTAATTTGTATGGTATTACAGCACCTAGCTGTAATACCATACAAATTACTTGTGTTGAATATAACTAATATTATATAAATATCAGGGATGCAATATCGATCATGAACTAGTTAATACGGCGACACACAATATTTGGCCGGTTCTCGGGAGGCTGTACCCACAATTTTTTTGGAGGCTAGATCCCCGCACAGCATATCTCTTATTTAATTGTGCAGCAAACTATCATTTACCAATAAATAAATAAATATTCACGGGACAAATTATACTTTTACTAGGTGGTAGAGTTCTGCATTGGCTCGACCGGGTCTGGTACCACCGCCTTACCCATTCCTGCCGCAATAGCGTCAGTGCTAGTCACTGTCGTGTTCCGGTTTAGAGGGAAAGGTAGCCGGTAAACTTATGCATATGGCATTAGACCTCGCCACAAGATAGCAACGCACCATTAACATCTTTGGTGTCTATAGGCGATAGTTGTCTCTTTCCATCAAGATACCCATCTGCTTCTTTGCTATTTTATAATATATAAAAAAATATATAAATAAAACTTACTGATCTAACCCCAAAGTAAGCAAATTATTTGCTTGTGTTATGGGTGTTGTCAAGGATACTAATATAAATACATATATAAATACTAGGATATATTTAATAAACACTCAAACCCGGAAAAACAAACATTTAAGCTCATCGCAATAATATTTGTCCCCATCGGGTTTCTCACGTTTACCACTAGGTGGCGCTGTACAAATCACATACAAATTCCTAGTAAACTCCAAACGCGCTCACGATCGAATGCGAAAAGAAAAACCCACACTCAGCACTCTGTTCCTCCCATATAAAATCATACATACGAGTAGGTACGTATTACGTAGGTAGTAGATCAAAAATTTAAACCACTTTTCCACAAATGGTTGAGTATTTCATATTGAGATTATACATAAGGCTGATATGAGCGCCCCGTTGGTAGAATAGTTAGCGAACCTAACTACGAATCGATGGGGCTCGGGTTCGATTCCCGACAGGGACATTTGTGTGATGAGCAAAGATGTTTGTATTTCTGGGTTTAGTGGTTTAGTATGTTACAGTATTTATATAATATTATGTATTTATATTAGTATCCTTGACTAACACCCATAACACAAGCAAATAATTTGCTTACTTTGGGGTTAGATCAATTTGTTTAATTTGTCCAAAAAATAAATCCCCGTTAATTACAGCGAAAATCATTAGCGATTAGTTATTTTTATGTTTGATGTCAATGCAAGTAATAAAAGCAGTTTTTAGGTTAAAAAAATACATTGCGTCAGAGCATTTCGCAGAAATCCTACTTGTGAAAGTAGATTGGGCTTGTGACAAAGTTTGAACACTTTTTCTCTTAACTGGCTTCCTTAATTTAATTAGCACAAAGTTCTTCCAAATTTGTGGAAAGTATTATGTTTCCTGTCCTGCAGTAGCAAGAGTCAGACCTCATTTTCCTATAACTTTAAGCCATGTACTTAGCGTTTCCAGACGTGCGGATAGAGCCGGGCATAGTTAGGTCTACTTGATACTAGCTCTTGCCAGCGACTTCGTCCGCGCGGGTTTCGTTTACTCCGTACTGCTCCTCCCCCGTAGGTGACAGCGTGATAATACGTAGCCTATATGTTGACCCGACCTGTTAGTAATATTCATGCAAAATTTGAAGTAAATCCATGCAGTACTTTTCGAGTTTATCCCGGACATACATACAAACAGACAAACAGACAAAAATTCTAAAATTTATATTTTTGGCTTTGATATAGATTGTAGATCACGCCCCAAGTATTCTTTAAAAAAATATTCAATGTTTAGTTTTGACTTTCCTACGATTTTATTAAATGTATATAGATACAAACGGGTCAAAAACGCGTACGTATATAGAACTTACTTATTTATTTAACAGTTTATTGTACACAAAGGTAAATGTAACAATAATATAAACATAAGAAAAGCATACAAATGTACTTGTAAAGCTCGACGTTTCAGCCAAGTTACATTGACTGTGGCCACGAGCGGACTTTAAAAGTTCATATGTTTATACATAAGTAAGTCAAAATTATGAAATTTTAATTTTTAGTGCTACAACTAGACAACTAGTTTAGAAATGTAAAATACAGCTGTTTTAGTTTTCATTCTGTCACAAGTCCACATAGCTGCCTCCATTTTTAGGGTTCCGAAGTAAACTAGGAACAATGTCCGTCCGTCCGCACGGTTGCTCAGAGATCCTTATTACTAAAAAGCTGCAATTTGGCACCAATATAGGTACACATTAGTCACGTCAACAAAGTGGTAACATAAAATCTTGAAAAGTAGCATGTAAAGCGGGATGTGAATTTTTTTTGATATACCCCATTACGTGGAGTATCGTTAGATAGGCTTTTAAAAATATTTTAGATTTGTTAAAAAAAGCTTTTAAGAGCTAATTTTTGTTAGAGTCAAGTGTCATCGTAGTCGTGGTCGTCTTCCCCCCACCCCCCCACTCCCCCACCACCTCTGCAGGCTAAACGGTTGGATTTTGGTATGGGAAAAAGTTATCGCAGTAGTAAATATAATGAATTTACAAGGAAAACTACGACAGGTTAGAAGATTTTACAACTTTTTGAGTATAGTCGACCAACTTAAAAATGTACTTAGAGAAGTTTTTATAGGCGGTGAACCTGTGGTGCAGATATATATTTGTCATTGACGTTCAATAACTTAAATGTTCATAGTATGACACTTTAAAAGCCCACTTCTTAGTCCGCATTATTGTGATGGATTGCTTCGAAACCCTACATTGCGCGTTGCCCGACACACACTTTACCAATTTATTTAATCATAGCGTCAACTCATTTATTTTAAACAATAATGAGTATCAGAGCATAGCTGAATTGAATGTTCTAATCTAAGTGCATATAATATAGTCAACTTACTTCATATTCTCATTATAAAAACCGCAAGTGGGTTACATGTGCGGTTATATAATGTCATTTAGTATGTCACGTATTCTCTATAATCATCTTAAATTATCTATTACAGTACAATCAACCACAGAGATTGTTAATACAAAAAGAATTTATTTAAATTAATAATTCAAATTGACAGCCCCGTGATCTAATTCCGCGTCCCGCGCTTAAATTATAAGGTCTCGGGTTCGATTCCCGACTGAAGTTTTATTGAGGTTTTACAAGGTTTGTAGCAGGTTGGAATCTGACGGGCACCGCAAGGGAACCGGCATGATGTTTTTTTTAAACATTAATTAATATTCATATTCTAGAACCGTGTCTAGAATACAGCTTTTTAAATTTTAATGATATTTATTTATAAGTAGCCAACACCCACCTGCTTTGCTGGGCGTAAATTCATCACTACGTAATATAAAACAAAGTCGCTTTCTCTGTCTGTTTTTACGTCCCTATGTATGCTTAAATCTTTAAAACTACGCAACGGATTTTGATGCGAATTTTTTTAATAGATAGATTAATTCTTGAGGAAGGTTTTAGTATATAAACCTTTCAGATATTCCCACGGAAACAAAAGCTACGCGGGTGAAACCGCGGGCAGGTCGCTATTTGCAAATAATAAAAATATTTATATGGGCCATCATTTGCACCATGACGTTTTATTCCACGTTTTATCAAGATCAGTCTTATCGTTCTAAATTATAAAGGGTAATAAAGACAGACAGACGGACTAAATGTTCAAAATGGTAAAATTAATATCTATACATATAATAAAATCGTAGGAGAGTCAATGTATGTCCGGGGTACACTCAAAAAGTACTACATGAATTTACTTCAAATTTTGCATGAATAGTACTAACAGGTCGGGTCAACATATAGCCTACATATTATCACGCTATCACCTACGGGGGAGGAGCTGTGCGGAGTAAACGAAGTCTGCGCGAACAAAGTCGCGGGCAGCAGCTAGTAAGAAATAAAACTAATTTTTAATTACGAAATTTGACAAAAAATTAAGTGTACAAATAGAAACTTTAGATTTGTATAGTGGTCTAGTTAGTGGATCCGTTTAATAGACAGTGATCCCACGAACAAACTTTTTTTTTTATTAATAACAAGCTTAATTTTGTGAACAGCTTCGTTTTGACAAGACAACCATCTTTTCTATCTTCGAAAAATCTCGAATCAGGTAACTAATAAAGATATGGGGCTTTGAAAATTTTAATTCGGTGCAGGGAAAAATATTTATTAATAACATTAATTATTTTTATAACCACCACCGCCACGATCCGTTGTCCTACTCAAATTCGATCCCAACGTTATTTATCAAGCCCTATAATTATAGCTAAGCTAATCAGAAAAATACGGCCAACTGCCGTTCTGCCAGGCAGGTCGTAAAAGGCGACCGATTGGCTATCGAGTCACTACCACCGTGGCTACTAGGTGGTAGAGTTCTGCATTGTCTCGCCCGGGTCTGGTACCACCGCCTTACCTATTCCTGCCGCAATAGCGTCAGCGCTTGTCGCTGTCGTGTTCCGGTTTGGAGGGTAAGGTAGCCGGTAAACTTATCTATCTTATAATATATATTAAAAAAAACTCAAACATTCATAAAAAGCCTTCAAAATCGGTTTTACAATTTTCTAATTTTTGCTAGATTAATACAAAGCGCTTGATTTTTCTATATACAGACTAGCTGTTGCCCGCGACTTCGTCCGCGCGGACTTCGTTTCTCCGCACAGCTCCTCCCCCGTAGGTGATAGCGTGATAATATGTAGCCTATATGTTGACCCGGCCTGTTAGTAATATTCATGCAAAATTTGAAGTAAATCCATAGAGTACTTTTTGAGTTTACCCCGGACATACATTGACTTTCCTACGATTTTATTATATGTATATAGATATCTAGACCACTTTGTTTGTCGCGTGATGTTGTGTGATGAACATAGGTGTTTGTATTTCTGGGTTTGGATGTTTATTATGTATAAAACCGTATTTACATATGCATATCTATATAATAGTGTCGTTGACTAATACCCATAACACAAGCAAATAACTTGCTTACTTTTTGGTTAGATCAGTTCGTGTAATTCGTCCAGCGATATTTATTATTTATTTAACATTTCCGTATTAATGTTTGACCGAGAATCAATATTTTACTAGGTGGTAAAGTTCTGCATTGTCTCGCCCGGATCTGGTACCACCGCCTTACCTATTCCTGCCGCAATAGCGTCAGCGCTAGTCACTGTCGTGTTCCGGTTTGGAGGGTAAGGTAGCCGGTAAACTTATGCACGTGGCATAAGACCTCGCCACAAGATAGCAACGCACCATTAACAACTTTGGTGTCTATAGGCAATGGTTGACTCTTTCCATCAGGAGACCCATCCGCTTGTGTGCGATCTTATGCCATAAAAAAAATCAAAGAACTCTGACTTATCACTACTACAAAAAATAAAGTAGACTTTTATCCTGTATAAAATGGTTTTTATAATAAACTCCACTTCGCTACTAAAATTACCTCCTACTTGCGATGTTGTAAGCTTTAAATCTTTATAGAGTAGTAGATTTATATAAAATTTTTAAGTCATTCAGTGTTTAACGGTAGCTGAGCTCTTTAAATCTACAGGGCTTTAAACTATTGCCTAAAATGCCCATGCATAGGTCCGCCTCTGATCATTGTACCGTTACAACTTCTGATTGCAATAATTTTTTAGGTATTCGTTTAATAATAATGCTTAATTTATGCATGCATAATTCATAAACACTTTTATTACGATTAAAGATAAAACACTTATATATAGGGTTAGTATTCGTTACATAAGGACTTACGCACTCAAGCGAAAAGTAGGAGAAATGGAAAATTCTAGTGAATTGAGCAACGGAATAACATTTTATGCTTAGAAGTAATTTTAGAATCACTTTTGCAACTTCCCTCCATTCGTCTGTTAATAAACTTCTGATGGCGTCTTTACATAAATGATATTTTTATCACAGGATAACAAAGAAGCTGATGGTTCTGATGGAAAGAAACACCCATCACCTATAAACATAAGAGATTTTACTGCTGCGTTGCTAACTGTTTAGCAGTGATTTAACGCTAATTGTATAAGTTTAAATAAATAAATTTTGCTGGGCAAATTACCCGAATTGATCTAACCCCAAAGCAAGAAAATATTTGCTTGTGTTATGGGTACTAGTCAATGATACTAATACAAGACAAGGCGTTCTTACTTTCCGATGTCAGTTTTTAACAATTGGAATGTAATCTAATCCATCCCTGAGTTCTCCTGGATTAATATTGAAAAAATCATTGATATAAAAAACCCTAGATGCACAGTCCCGAACAAAACTGACACTCAAAAGTGTCCCTAATTTCATCAATTTCATCAATTTAAGTAGTTAGAGATATGGCAAAAACATATGTTTTTACATAACCAACCTTAAGTGCAAGACTAATAGTTGTTTTTACAAAGCAAAGAAATAAAACTGACAGTGTCGCAACCGACGCGATTCTATTTGAAATGAGCGCACAATTTAAAATTGTCCGCTCATTTTTGGAGGACGTTTTTGACACACTGATTGATCTTGGGTTTTTTATATCAATGGAAAAAATAGTTAAAGTAAAATCAATAATGAAAAAAGAAATAAGTAGATGAAAAAAGATTGTTTCCTTCTTCTTTTATTTTAATTTTATTTTTTTTCTTTTGTTTTTTTCTTTTGATTTAATAATGTATATTTCTATATTTATTGATTTCCAAACTTTTAGTTTTGAAGTTTGTGTGAATTATATCTAAGTCTAACCATAGATTTTTGAGAACAATATATTTGCTTATATATATTTTTGTTTATGTTGGTATATATTATATGTATTTAAGTTTATGTGGATTGGTTTAGTATTTTAGTAGTAGTGTTATAGTAGTATTACCACGCCGCCACACGGATAACAACGCACCATTAAAATCTTTAGTGTCTATAGGCGTTGGTTTCTCCTTCTATCAGGAAAGTCGATGCTTATTTAATGTTTTATAATACACTAGCTGTTGCCTGCGACTTCATCCGCGCGGACTTCGTTTACTCCGCACTGCTCCTCCCCTGTAGGTGATAGCGTGATAATATGTAGCCTATATGTTGACTCGACCTGTCAGTAATATTCATGCAAAATTTGAAGTAAATCCATGCAGTACTTTTTAAGTTTACCCCGGACATACATACAGACAAACAGACAAACAGATAAACAGACAAACAGACAAAAATGTTAAAAACTATATTTTTGGTTTCGGTATCGATTGTAGATCACGCCCCAAGTATTCTTTAAAAAAAATATTCAATGTATAGTTTTGACTTTCCTACGATTTTATTATATCTATAGATGTCGTAAAAACCTTAAAAACACATGCAATAACTACAGCTTGCAAGTTCATGAAAAGATTGTGTAAACTATGAAGCAATAATAAGAATAATTAATTAACGTAATAAGTAATATTTATATACAGTATAATAATCAAAATTTACATTTGAAAGGTCATAGTTAGTAAATATTTGTATTGTTTGGACGCAAGGTTAAAATTAAATCAAATTGATGAAGCGTTTTTATAGCGTAGAACAACAAACAAACAGATAGTTCTCCTGATGGAAAGAGACAGCCATCGCATATGAGAGTGCGGCTGAATAGTAATGCTACATGCATAAGTTTACTGGCTACCTTATACTTCGAATTGGAAGACGACAATAATAATAATAATAATAATAATCCTCTCCTAATAAGGCCTCTCAAAACCCAACCCTACGTCCGTGCCGACCATCAGGCCACGTGAGAGGCGGACAACGTATTTAAAACAAACTAATGCGGCTAACAGGGCAATGGTAATGTATCAAGATGATGGAAAGACGAAATATGAGAATGCGACATGGGCCGCTGCCTGGGGGCAATCGCCAGGGCCCGTCTGGAGCTGGCGCTGGACGTGGCAGCATGCGAGCCGCCAGCCTGGGTCTGGCCGAACCATCTGGCCAGCCCGTCTATCCACCATCACCATCAGAGGGCTTGGTGTCAGCGGGATCTTCGCGGGCTCCGCAAATGGCACCCGCTACTGGTGGGATACGCCGCATGAGATGGACTACTTCTCAAAATGAAAACGTCATGCGAGCGTATTACAGGGCGACAGGGGGAGAAACACGTCGAACTGGGTACCGAGTGAGACTTCTACAGGAGTTTCAGCTTCTGGATCCATTGGTTACGGTGACAGAACAAAATCTTTCTGACCGTGTCCGGTTTATATTGCGCTCGAATATCTTTAGCGCGGAAGATCTAGGGCGACTGAGAGATGAAGCTGGTTTTGTGGCACAATTGGAAGATGAGGCTGTCTCTCCATCCGAAACCGAGAGAAATTATATAATACCTGAAGCACAGCAAGTTAATGATGAGAGTGCTCTAGAATTAGCACGGGCTGAGTTAGAGCAAATAGGAAAAATTCTGGAAGAAAATGTGCTTAAGTATAAATTGACACCCATAAGCGAGAGATCACATTTATCCCGTATAACATTAAGTAAAAAAAATCGATCTGTGGTTAATACCGTAAACCAATTGTTAACCAGATACCTAGAGAACAGTAAATCTCTAGATGAAACAAATTCAATCATATATGGAGCTGCTGTAACCGTGTGCCAATGCACTAATGCAAAGATTTTTCCTCCCACACGACAAAGCAAAAATCAATCTTTCACCTCGAAACCCCAGTGGCAGATTAGGATAGAACGCCGTATAACGAAAGCACGCATTTTAATTGGAAAATTAATTAGCTTCAATACAGGAAATAGAAGACCGAGAGTCTTGCGTTTTGTCACGGCCGCTTTTGCAGGATTAGAGTTTGATGAGACATCTCAGGATGCATATAAAAAGGTGACATTGCGCATAGACGAATTAAAACAAAAAATTGCGGCATGGAGTAAACGCATCCGACGGTATTCTGACAGGGTGCTAAGGAACCGTCAAAACACCCTCTTCAAAAAAGATCAGAGAAAGTTCTATAAGCAACTGGATGGAGTCCTGGGATCTGATGTAGCTGAGCAACCAATTCCCACTGGGTTCATGGAGTATTGGCGTGGTATTTGGTCCCAAACAGGCGTTCACAATG
Organism: Apodemia mormo; assembly: GCA_036924255.1. NCBI lineage: Eukaryota > Metazoa > Arthropoda > Insecta > Lepidoptera > Riodinidae > Apodemia > Apodemia mormo. Next base: position 39,304,533 of record JAUPFN010000001.1, on the reverse strand, counting down.
AAGACCCTTGGATGGAGACCGTCAAAGAAGCATGTACGAAAATCACTCCTATGGACCCAGTATCTATTACAACAGAAGACATAGCTGATGCTCTGCGGAAAACAGCTAATTGGAAATCTCCGGGAAGAGACAGGTTGCATTATTTTTGGCTTAAAAACTTTAACAGCTGCCACACTACGCTGGCCCAACAGTTTTTACAGGTTATAGAAAACCGCAACCCGCCTAACTTCTTTACAGTGGGCATGACTCATCTGGTGCCAAAAGCAACTGCTACTACTGATCCCTCCCAATATCGGCCAATAACATGCTTACCCACGATCTATAAGGTGTTGACATCCATCCTTAAAAGCAAAATTGAAAGGCATATTGAATGTAATAACATTTTATCGCCATCCCAGAACGGATGTAGAACTGGAAGCCGTGGGACTAAGGAACTTCTTCTGATTGACTCGGTTGCAAGCCACATTGTAAAAAACAACCGACGTAATTACTCTGCAGCCTGGATGGATTACAGGAAGGCGTTTGACTCGGTGCCCCATACTTGGCTTCTGAGGATTCTCGAATTATATAAAATCAATAATTTAATTAGAGGCTTTCTGGGAGCGTGTATGGAGCGTTGGAGTACTGACTTGTATCTATTTGGGCAGCGATTGTCGGATGCAGAGGACCAAATTTTAATAAAAAGAGGGATATTTCAAGGAGATTGTTTGAGTCCTCTGTGGTTTTGTCTAGCACTGAATCCACTAAGTACATTACTGGAAAAATCAGGTTTGGGTTTTCAGTTTCGGAGAGGAGGAACTCGTCTATCACATCTTTTCTACATGGATGACCTAAAGTTATTCGCCCCAAATACAACTGGGCTGGAGAAGTTGCTGAAAATCACTTGTGATTTTAGTAACTCTATTAGTTTGGAGCTAGGGGTAGACAAGTGCGCTGTCATCCATGTGGAAAGAGGAAGAGTTGTGCAAACTCGCGCAGTGGATGAAACTCTTCCACATTTAAAACACCTATCAGAAACGGAAACCTACAAATATTTAGGCATGTCGCAGAGCATTGGTGTGAAGGAGACGGAAATGAAACAATCGGTTCGTGAAGTATTTTTGGAGCGCTTGACAAAGGTACTTAAGACCTATTTATCGGGTGCTAACAAGGTCCGAGCCTATAACAGTTGGGTCATACCCGTTCTCCTTTACACGTTCGGCGTGCTCAAATGGTCTCAAACGGAACTAGAGGCACTAGACAGAAGGGTTCGCACGACAATGACTTATCATCGCATGCATCATCCTAGATCTTCTATGATGAGACTGTATATACCGAGAAAGCATGCTGGACGTGGCTTACTTTCAGTTACGTCATTGCATAATAAAGAGGTATGTAGTCTCCGTGCCTACTTTATGACAAAAACTAGTAGTCTGATGCATTGCGAGGTCATTGGACGTGATGTGGGTCTTACTCCATTGTCCATGGCAAAAACAGATTGGCAGGGGCCCATAGTGCTTAGTAAGGGGGATCGAGAGACAGTATGGAAAAATAAAGAGCTACATGGTAGATTTTACAAAAGTATTCGTGAACCCTACATTGACTTTAAGCGATCTGTAAACTGGCTACAATATGGGGACTTGTTTGGAGAAACCGAGGGTTTTGTCTGTGCAATACAGGATCAGGTAATTAAAACCAATAATTACAGAAAGTATATCCTGAAAGATGGCACAGTAGACTTATGTCGCCTATGTCACCAACCTGGTGAGAATCTAAGACATGTGACATCAGGGTGCCCTATGCTTTCTAACACAGAATACCTGCACAGACACAACCAAGTTGCGAAAATTTTACATCAAGAGCTTGCCCTTAAATTCCGTCTTACTGAAAAACGATGTCCTTACTACCAGTATGTGCCGGAGCCAGTTCTTGAAAATAGCCAGGCAAAGCTCTATTGGGACCGACCCATCATGACAGACAGGACTATTCAAGCGAATAGACCTGATATTGTCTTGGTGGATCGTGCTCAATCTGCAGTGTTTGTAGTGGATGTTACCATACCCTATGATGAAAACCTTATCAAATCTGAAGCTGATAAGCGGACAAAATATCTCGATATTGCTCACGAAATTACAGACATGTGGCAGGTAACATCCACTGAAATCATCCCAGTCGCCATATCAACTAATGGACTAATCACAAAGTCTCACTCCACCTATTTGGAAAAGCTAGGACTCCACGTCGGAAAAATTGTCCCCATGCTTCAGCGTGCTGTACTATTAGATAATGCTAGGATAGTTAGGCGGTTTTTGTCCCTATCTTCCTGACCTCTGGCCGACTGTGCTTCTGCTTGAGGTAAACCTGTACCTTGGTTGAGTGTACAGAGAAAATAATTTTAATTTTTAACATAATAATAATAATAATAATAATAATAATAAAATATTAAATATAATAATCTTTATTGTTTCAATATTTGACTTATTCTAGGTTGACCGCTGACCTCTATACTAGTTAATACTGTGTTATATAGAAGCCAGTGCCCCCCCCCCGTGAGATTTTCGGAATAAAAACTATACTATGTCCTTTCTTGGGTCTCAAATTATATGCGTACCATATTTCATCCAAAACGGTTCTGTGGTTTCAACGTGAAGAAGAGACAGACAGACAGAGTTACTTTCGCACTTATAATATTAGTATGGATTGCGCGAACGGTGGAATATGAGGTACAGTTAAAGTTTACATTACGGAGGACTGCAGAAACTTAATAGTTTTAAACAAAATGTATTAGAAATACATTAAATTAATAAAAATAAACGTTACACACACCACACCAACGTGACATACATGAATTTATACACACATAAATTATGCTATTTTGATGAAGCTATATTATATCGGGAGGCAGCACTTCTAATACCTACTTGAAACACAACTTCAAATACTGCTGTCATCTGCTGAGGTCTCACCCTCTATTTCTAACACAGCTGTATAAAAAGATGGCGAGACCTCATAGAATGAGATATAACGTAGGTATTTGTTTCAAGCTTAGATGAAGGAAAACTACTACTAGATATGAAATAACCAAGGGAAAACCGTGTCATTTCGTTCCTAACAATGGCGGACTTGAGAACAGCTGTTTACTGCCTACATAACAATTGAAAAATTATATTACAATTGAGCATGTTATTTTAACATTTAGTTTTTATTTTATACTAGCAGACCCGGCAAACGTTGTTTTGCCATTCATATTAGGAATCCATAGCGGACAAACAACGTGACACCTAATTTATATAAGTCTACGGGATTGTCCTTCCAGGCAGCCAAAATGGCATTAAACTTTATATGGTGGTTAAGTATTCTTAAATTTTCTATTTTTCCGCGCAATTTTCTTAATATTTTCTTTTATAAGAACCTTCTCCTTACAATTACAAACACAATAAAAAAAATTACCGAAATTGGTCCAACCGTAAAGAAAATTGTACATGTGTACAATTTTCTTTACGGTTTTATTCTGCTGTAAAACTTAAGAGATTTTTATTGTTTAGTCTATGATCAAATAGAGTCATACAACTTGAGTCGAAATACGACCATAGGGCGACCGCTAGTAAAATACCTATCGAAGCTCAGTGTTCCAGGTACTTATAATAATGCACAATAGATCACTTAGCCAGTGACATATTAATCAGCTTCATTGATTTATCAGCTTCATACCTGTTTGTTCATAATATTTATATGAATTGCATACTTAAAGTGCTTTATGAGTGTGAATTCATTATGCTAGGTGTAATTACATGTACACAGAATCTTTGATTATACAACGTAATGTATGCTCTGATGATATCATTTTAAATGTTATTTCCGTATTCATCTACAATACGCATAAGTTATTGCAGCAATGGTAAGCATCTTTAGCCGAAGTCATATGTAGTACGAAGTAAATAGTTTTGGGAACAAATTATGTAACAATTGATATAGCCAATGCTAGCAAAGCTCACAGAAATGATGATGTGAACGATAATACTTTTAATCACGACGAAAATACTTTTAGTCAATTGTTCTTATTTTACAAATGCCTGGCCGGACGATCGAACCGAGCCCGAACCAACACCTCAACTTATTAATTTTTATCACTATGCTAAAATGTGAGGATTGAGTGAGCACTCATAAAAATTAATAAGTCTAAAGCCACCTTACCAACACAAGCCACCTTAGGGATTTTTTAGTATTTTACAAATTTCTACATAGCTTTTTACTAAACCTAGATGTGCAATAATAACATTTCAGTCTACATCTGTTTCATAGAAAATTGGAATTTTTGAAAGTGTGTGGATTGAGTGAGCACACATAAAGTGATATATATATTTATTTTATTTTTTATGAATTGGGAGATTAATTTTACAATTGCTTAGGAGCTTTTACTAAATAGCTGGCATATTTATAATTTAATTTAGACGATGCTTACTCAATCTACACGCACGCAAATTTAGACGTGCAATTAATTATCAATTGCATTGTTGGGTAAATAAAAAAATGTCTCAATGTAGTTCATTATAATACTGAAATATTACTCGATTTGATATTCTCGATATCAAATACGCGGTTCGGTGCAAACGCAGTTTTGAATTCCAAAAGTAAGCCTTTAACTGAACTTGTAAACTTATAGGGTTCACATAGCTGCCTGTAAAATTGTAACGCATCAGAGTGCTAAGTGTGAGTTTTTCTTTTCGCATTCGATGGTGAGCGCGTTTGGAGTTTACTAGGAATTTGTATGTGATTTGTAGAGCGCCACCTAGTGGTAAACGTAAGAAACCAGTTTACCACTAGGTGGCGCTGTACAAATCACATACAAATTCCTAGTAAACTCGAAACGCGCTCACGATCGAATGCGAAAAAAAAACTCACACTTAGCACTCTGTATGATTTTTGGCACAGCAGACGTCAATTTGCGGGAATCATATCTTCCCGCTTCTTTAGTCTTTACTATCAAAAGACCATCTGCTATCATATGCAGCTCTTATACTACGTAAAAATATCATAAATATCTATTTATTATAATCGAATATTTGTTACGTGAACTGATTTTTTTAGCCAAGTACGATTAATTAACAAAATATCGAACATAGCGAGTGCTCCCCAGTAATTACAGAACACGACGCATCTTTATTCTTTACTAGTTAGGTAATTAGTGTAATTTTACGAGTCATTGTTGTGCAAATTTATTTTTATTGAATGCAAATGGCTGCATTTGTCATTGACATTTATTTGTGTCAATGTCTTTCTTTTCTAAGGATTTATATTTTATTATAGAAATTAACAACTATTCTGAACTTTTAAAAATAAGTATTTGATATCGAGAAAATCAAATTTAGTAATATCTCAGTATTTCGGTTTTACATTTGTACTCGATCCATCGTTGCTATGTAGTAAATATATTTGAAAACATTTCGTTAATATTACTTACATTTTTTTTAAATTATACATATATAAAAAATAATATTAATTTTAAAATGTAAATGGACTTCAAATATTAACTATACTCATATCTCTAAAACTACTGAACCGTTTTTGATTATATATAGACTCTTCCCTAATTTAAATGTACCTGGTTTAAATGAAAAAGAATTATTTCGATATGGCTTTAGTTCCCGATAAATTCGTCTACTAACATACAAATATTTAAACATACATAAACTTTCGAAATTTCGTACACATACCTACTTGGACTCCGAAATAGATCATCATACTCAAATATTACCCAATTCTATATATACATGTAAACTAATAACATCAGTTTTTTCATCGATAGAAAACTTACATGAAGGAAACTATTACTAGATATGAAATAACTGAGGGAAAACCGTGTAATTTCGTCCCGCGAAATGGCGGACTTTAAAACAGCTGTTTACTGTCTACATAACAATTGATAAATTATATTGCAATTGGGCATGTTACTTTAACAGTTAGTTTTTATTTTAGATTTAAGGTACACACTAAAGTTATAGAAAAATACAAATAAACGCTAAAATCAATTTAATATTTTGTAAACACAGGGTAATAGGTACGTATTTTAGTAATGGCATATTGGCCACAAGCTGTTTAAGGTGACGATATTTTCTAAAATAATTTGAAATTATAACACCGACAATTTTTTTTTTTATCTTTGTCTATTATGAAAATTCTAACTACGCATTTATAATACTAGCAAGAAGCAGAGCTTTGTAAGGGCTCGCAAAGTTATACTATCTAGTAATATTGTTAGAAAAGTATTTTTATGAGAATTACATCTTTGAATGTATGGACTTTATTTACAATTATCTAACCTAAAAAACCCAGCGCATTTTCATCTAAACATTACATTCGCATCAAAGGCGTCGTCAGGCTTTGGACTAGGAATATTTGGTCTATTTTCAAGGAAAAATGGGTATTAAAAATGAAGATTGATCTTATAAAAACACATTTTTAACATTTTGCTGGAATAATTGATTTTTTTTCTAAAATCAGGAAGTTCCTGGTTTTACGTCGATTTACGAAATCAAAATAAAAAATGTTTTATTTAAATAAACCTTGAAAATTATTGGACTTAACGCAGGCACGAAGAATTGACGGTAGACACTCAGCGAATACATTTTTCGAATTTTTCTCTCAGAGAAACCATCGGAGTTCGATTCCAGAGTCAGGCAAATGAAAAATGTGTTTTTTTAGTTTTCTGATAAAAACAACTTTGCCCGGGTTTAGAAAAGGGGGCGTCCATAAATTACGTGAGGTGTTTTTTTTAATTTTCTGTCCGTCCCTCCCCCTCTGGTGAGATGTCGTGAGATTTTATTCAACCCCCTCCCCCATCCCCTAATCTCACGTGAGATTTTTCAAAATGTGAGTTTCTTAAATATGTAAACGCGTTTGATTGTTATTGTAAAAAGAAAAAGAAAATGCTTCGTGCTTTTATTTACGACTAGTTAAGACTGTATAACGTCGAAGTATAGATCAAATTATTTTCTTTCGAACGAATTAGTGAAAAAATCTTAAGCATGTACAATCTGGATAATATACCAAAATAGTATATTTTTTTTTGTTTTAATCAGAAAAAAAATTGCGTGATATTTGCCGAGACCCCCCCCCCCCTCTCTCCAACGTAAGATTAGATGTGTTTTGACTCGACCACCTCTCCCCCTTAAACATCTCACGTAATTTGTGGACGCCCCCAAAGTGCCCTACTGGCAATAGGCTGGCCACCTATTTTTTGTGGGACTTAAGTATCTTCGGTTAACCGTGAATGCACACGTTGTACCTCTACCTACTTTCGGGAATACGGGCGTGAATATACCTTTTTTTAGCTTTTTATCCTTGGGCTAAGATTTGGAATTGATCTCAATACAATATAAATCAATTAATACATCTGTACTGTTTCACTATAAGCATATTGTGAAACTCTCTAACACTCTGTTTACTCTGTTCCCTGCAAACATCCCTGCTCTAGACCTAAATTCCCCTTGTGCCTCCCACAACATTCCTTCGAACTTCCCTTGCATTCTCCTTTCAATGATTTTATCATTCACCTTAGATGCCAAGCTGATCAAACTGACGGCTCTATAGTTATTGCAGTTTATACGTGAACCTCGCCTTTATACGAGGGCACAATGACCGCGCGCCGTCGATCAAATATGAAGAAACAATTAATGAAGTAGTCTCTTAATAAATTCAAAAAATCTAATACAAAATGTATCTTCTATCAATTTTAACTCGTTACTTTAATAAGAGATGGCGTTAGTAGTAATAAAATTCTAATACAAATTGTAACTTCTATTTTTTAATGTATATAAAATGGTATTTTTATGGTAGATAACAAATCTAGGCATGAATATAAGCTACCACGTCGAAGCTCAAACCTAAAAAATGCGATGGTTTTTCAGTAAAATGTACCACAAAAGTGCATAGATCGTGGCCTAATGTAGGGCTCGCTGCGCTCGCCCTAATTAGATTGAATTCATACACTTTAAAAACAATAAAGTGAAAGGGACGATCTTACAAGATCGTCCCTATCACTTTTTACTCAAAAATGAAAAAAATAAACACACCAAAAATTTAAAAAAATAAACGCTCCATGTTCGTGTATAGCTTATAAAATGTTTGAATTTTATTGACGAATTTAAAAAAAAATTAGGTAACCTGCCTGCCTTTTTAACTACTCTTATTTTTTTCTATATTTTCTCACCTTTTTAACCTTCCCGGACTTCAACAATTAATTCAAAACCAAAATTAGCCAAATTGATTCAACCGTTCTCGAGTTTTAGCTAGACTAACGAACAGCAATTGATTTTTATATACATGGATAATTACTTATTTATATTTTATGAAGTGGTAGTGTGTATAAAAACATATAAAAAAATTGAATTATATATTTTTGTTGAATCAAGAAATATTATGCTGGTTATTAAATAAAGTATTGACTACTGTTGCAATTCCCGTTAAATAATTATTATTCGTTCATTTATAATTATGTGTTCGTTGTATATCTGGAATTTCTTGAAATACGTACCTATAACGTGTGCTAGTGAAGCAGTTTATGTAATACTTATGCAACAGTAGGTATACGACATCAAATTAACGAATGGAACTTTTCGATATCTTGTTATAGTTAAGATATGCAATAAAATCAAAGTAGGTAGGTAGGTACACAGTTTATAGAACGAAATCAAAATTGGTCATGTGGCTGGCATATTCGGTAATACCACAAAGTTCCGGCTATGCTGGAGTCGCACTTTTGCTATCGTCACAAAGCTCATGCAATGACACGATAAATTCAGATGTGACCGGCTATTATCGACTACTTTCGCATACATTCCGGACTGCGTATGCCTTAGCGCGCTAATAACTTCGGGACGATAGGCGCAAGTGCGGCTCCATTACGATCTCCATATTGCACAGAGTGTTATTGAGGTTTTTTTAGGGCTGTCATTAGTTCTTTCATTAGTGCGACTTCGTGTGTTTAATGCAGATGCTTAGTGTTAAGCAACAGCCGTTGATTAGTGCAAGTGATTAGTAATCAGTGACTATTCACTTTTACTACGCTGTTATAGGCACTAAAGATGTCAATGGAGCACTGAAATCCATTCCGCAAAATGATATTGCTACGTGCATAAGTTTACCGGCTACCTTATCCTCCAAACCCAAACACGACAGTGACAAGCATTGACTCTATTGCGGCAGGAATAGACCGTAAGGCTGTGGTTTCAAAATCGGGGTGAAAACTTGCAGAACTCTTCCACTATTGTAGCCAAAATCCTGAATGGCCACAACAGCGAAGCGGTGTACTTATGTGTGTGTGTGTGTACGCTAGTATATCGCCAAGTCGAACCGTGAGAGAAGACGTCAAATATTGAGTATTAATAGTAGTTTAATAGTAGTTTTATATATAGGTGCGAGTGTTAAGATTTTTATGATTATTAACCGAATTTTTAAAAAAGGAAGTTAAAAAAGGAGGATATTTGAGGATCTCATTTAGGCTTCTATGCACATGTGCAAAATCTCGTAAGTGTATCTACGTTTGTTTGTTTGTCCATGAATTTCTAGGAAACTAAAAGACATATCGAGATAATCCTTTTTGATTCGAATCATGTATCAAATAATTTCAACTTAGGAAACAGTTGCAATTTATCTAAATCGGTTCAGCAGTTTTTGAGATATAGATATAGTTGACAGAACTCAAGCATGTAGCTTTTCTGGTCGAAAGAGATAACCATCGTCCATAGCCACCAAAGATGTTGTATAACTATGCGTATGACAGGGATATACCGGAACACGTCGTGAAGATCACTGTCTAGTCGCTAATGCGATAGGAGAATGTGAGTTGGTGGTGTTATGCCGTGGCAAGCGGTTGCAAACTCTACCACCTTTATCAAATACGATGGTAGTGATATGTTTGGTCAATCATTTATCTTTTGATGTATTCTTTTCTAATACCAAAAACTGATACCAATGGTATTAGTTTAATATCGTTAATATTTTTTATTCCGAAAGAATACCACTCATAAACGTATCCCGAAACAAATCAAATGTTATGAGACACAGTCAGTAATAAAAATGCTTCTAAATGTTTTCACGTAATGTATTTAAATCATTTAGGCTTAGTAACAGGATCCCGTTTACATTTTAGGTATGAAACCCTTAAAAGAACAAACTCACATTTTATGGTAGTAAAACATTTTCGAAAATTATTTTTTATTAACTAACTTTAACTCAAGTTAAATAAAGCAACTTTTAAATAAAAATGCTGAAATGAAGTGAACTGGAGGTTTAGGATTGTATTAAAATCATAATATTAAATTATTAGAATACAAATTAATTGTTTCTGTGACTGTACTAAAAGTTATGTTATTTATTATTATTTTATTATTATTTTATATCATAAGATAGCAAACAAGCAGATGGGTCTCCTGATAGAAAGAGTCAACCATCGCCTATAGACACCAAAGATGTTAATGGTGCGTTGCTATCTTGTGGCGAGGTCTAATGCCACATGCATAAGTTTACCGGCTACCTTACCCTCCAAACCGGAACACGACAGCGACAAGCACTGACGTTATTGCGACAGGAATAGGTAAGGCGGTGGTACCAGACCCGGGCGAGACAATGCAGAACCAATGGTATTTGTTTATTGTCATAATACATTTTTTATTCCTAACGAATTCCAAATTTTGAACATTTAAATAAAGTATAAAATATATTTCCAACGAATACCAAAACCGTGTTGGTCCCGGCCTCCTTGGAAGAATAGCCCAACTGCCGTTCTGCCAGGCAGGTCGTAAAAGGCGACCGATTAGCTATCGAGTCACAACCATCGTGGCTACTAGGTGGTAGAGTTCTGCATTGTCTCGCCCGGGCCTGGTACCACCGCCTTACTTATTCCTCATGCAATAGCGTCAGTGCTTGGCACTGTGTGGCATTATGCGTGTGGCATTAGATCTCGCCACAAGATAACAACACAACATTAACACCTTTGGTGTCTATAGGCGATGGTTGACTCTTTCCATCAGGAGACCCATTTGCTTGTTTACTATCTTATGATATAAACAAAATATTTTATTGTTTAGTCTGTGGTCGAATTTTGGAAACAGGCGATCGCTAGTTTTAATAATAAGGTACATGTTGACAAGAAAGTCTTTCTGGATTAAACTGCATTCAATGTGCTATAATCGAACTGTAAACGATGTGACGACTGACGACACGAGTTTCGCGGCCGAGTCCCTACATTATACGGACGTCGACCTCTAGTGACTGGACACTGAATACTTTTTACAACCAGTAGTAATGCTGCCGAGCCACGAATATGAACGGCATTGTTAGCGAAACGCACACAAAGTTGCTATTTAACGAGCTGTTACATTTGGCAACGGTAATGGGCCAGACCATAGGGTTAACCTACCCTTAGATTATGAGGTCCCGGGTTCGAGATCAGGTCGGTTTAAAAGATTTGCCAAGGTTTTTCTGAAAAATATAAATCTCAGTAGTAGCTTAGTCTGATTGTGTATGCAGCTTAGTCTAGTTGGGTATGTATTTAACGAGCTGTTACATTCGGCAACGGTTATGGTCTAGGCCATAGGGTTAACCTACACTCAAATTAAGAGACCCCGGTTTTGATATCAGGTCGGTTCATAAGATTCGTCAAGGTTTTTCTGAAAAATACGAATCTCAGTAGCAGCTTAGTCTGGTTGTGGTAGAATATGTTGGTAACTTAATTTATTTTTAATATTTTGTAACACCCATATTCTTGCAAATAAATATTTTCTTTCTTTCCTTCTTTCTGTGGATACAGCTTAGTCTAGTTGTGTATTTATTTAACGAGCTGTTACATCCAGCAACGGTAATGGTCCAGGCAATAGGGTTAACCTACACTCAGATTAAGAGGTTCCGGGTTCGATATCAGGTCGGTTCAAATGATTTATCTAGGTTTTTCTGAAAAATACAAATCTGAGTAGCAGCTTAGTCTGGTTGTATATGAATATGATTGTGCCTCAAATAAGCACCCAAATCTATCAGTCCCGGCTTTTGCTGGGTACTTATATAAGCCGTAATCTTTATCAGGCTATAACCGATGAACTGTTAAATCATGGTGAACCAGAAAGTCTATAGATATTTAGTCGACTCTACTTACCCTTCAAGGAAACCACATGATGATACTTACTTAATACTTTACTTTTCTTAGTCTAAGTCGCTTCTGTTGCCCAGTAGTCCAGTGTCTGTATTTCCTGGTTTAATTCCCAGGCCAGGCAATTCAAAATGTGTTTTTCAGTTTTCTGGTAAAAACAACGTTTTTCGAACCGCAAGGGACTGGAACGTGCTTCCAGAGTCTGTGTTCCCCGAGAAGTACAATCTGGGGATCTTTAAGAGAAGAGTGAACAGGTACCTCCTTGGGAAGCGCGTTACATCTTAGGCCGCATGAAGCTGTATCTCATGAACTCTATGCTGCAATTTCGTTGTCGCTACAACAACAAATATTAAAAACAGAATAAAATGAATATTTAAGGGGGTGGTCACATACAGAAAAACGTGATTTTTTGCCGTTTTTTTTTTGTCAATGGTACGGATTCCTTCTTATGCTAGTCCGACTTGCACCAAACCGACAATCAAACCGAAAAAAAACGACAGTTTTTTAAAACTTGACATTCCACGCCGTAAGTTCTCGTGGCCTGGCACATCTTATTTCTTTTTACTGCGTAATTAACAAATAAAATATAAATAAACTGATACTGTAGCATATGCCTTGTTGTAAAGTTGAATAATGAATTAAAAAAATGGGTATTTATATGAAGTCAGTATTTTAACTAGCGACTTGCCTGCTGCATAGGTAATTAATTTAATTCATAGGAATTATACATTTTGCGAAATAAGACAGGATACGTATGTGTCAATTTTTGGCTTTTTTAATTAAGGGGGTATCGTCTCGATTTTGAAATAAATTCGTTCGGTAGATTTCTTGCTATATCGTTATTTATAAATATTTAGCGCTGCGATTCATAAGTAAGACACTAAAGGATTCACACCATAAATTCTACTACTTGGAAACATAATAACTTTTAGTTTCCTCGATAGAAAAAAATTCAAAGTTACCTCTGAACAAAAAGGAAAATGCTTAGTATGGCGTAAATACTTAACGAAAAGCCATCAGTTTTTAAATAATAGCAAAACAACATATTTTCTACAACATACAAATTTTAAATACGTTTGTAAATAGGTACCTACGCAGTTTAACTAAGCTACGTATTTAAAAACTTACCTAAATCCGTCCAGCCGTTTGTTATTCGTACCTATTATTACTTACCTTATTATAACTTTACCAAAATTAGCCCAATGGTTTAGCCCTGAAAACCGAATAGACCTTTGCATAGAACCTTTGCATTTTTATAAAGCACCTACAAATTTGTATCATTATTAACATCACTACTCTAATAAATTGATCATTTTTGCCTCGCATTACTCCTTTGTGGAATCTTTTACCCTCGGGGGTGTTTCCGAATGGATACGACTTAGGGACCTTCAAGAAACGAGCTTATTCATTCTTAAAAGGCCGGCAACGCAGCTGCAATACCCCCGGTATTGCGGATGTCCATGGGCGACGGTGATCACTTACCATCAGGTGCACCATCTGCTCGTTTGCCCCCTCTACTATAAAAAAAAAATAATTGCGCTTATTTGTTCAAAGACACATCAAAGGTAACATTACGTTTGTAAAAAAGGATCAAATGAACATATTTTCACAATCTTATTCAAACAATTATATCAATTAAAAGTTCAGCTAAACTATATTTTATCCGATAGTTCGTAAAAGGCGAATGATTAGCCAAATGTCACCCGCAACTGACGTGACAAAGTAGCGAGACTACTCGGATTTAGCACCACTGCGCTGTCTTACCAATTTGGCAAGAAAGGAGTTTTTTTATAATATAACATAATAAACAAGCAGATGGCTCTCCTGATGGAAGAGGCAACCATCGCTTATAGACACCAAAGATATTACTGGTGCGTTGTTATCCTTGTGGCGAGGTCTTAGTGCCTCATTTTAAATTTTACCGGCTACCTTAACCTCCAAACCGGAACATGACAGTGGAATGCACTGACGTTATTGCGGCAGGAATAGATATGGCAGTGATACCAAACCCATGCGAGACAATACAGAACTCGACCACCTAGTAGCCACGATGGTAGTGACTCGCACAGCCAATCGTTCGCACGACACGAAAAACACGTGGTTTATTCTTAAGACAAAGGAGCTCGGACCAAAATGATGATAAAAGCGGTAGATAAAGCAGTTAAACATAACCCAGGCGAATCATTGCAGAAATCAACCACATAAAACCCTACCATATATATTTCTACCACATACTACTCCTTCAAACAGAAACTGACATGAAAGTTGCGACTTGTAACAAACTAACGGACTCATGCATCTTCGCCCGCAAATAACGAGTACAGTAACATGTCGTCTAATATTATAAATGCGAAAGTAACTCTGTATGTCTGTCTGTCTGTCTCTTCTCACGCCTAAACCACTGAACCGATTTGGATGAAATTTGGCGCAGAACTAGTTTGAGACCCGAGAAAGGACATGGATATTTTTTATCCCGGAAATTCTGTAGCAACGGGAATTGTGCTGGTAAAACCCCGGATTGTGCATCTTTTAAACCTTTTTCCATGCGGACAAAGTCGCGGGCTAGTCTTTCATGCAAACTTCCATCCCCTTTCGGGGTTGAAGATTAAAAAAATGGTTATGCGGTTCAGCGTTCGCTTTTATAATAATAGTATAGTAGAGAATGCTATACACAATTTGTTCAACTGCTTTGTTACGAACTAAATTAATGAACGAATTATGTTTTGTGAGAAAATGGAAAAGCTCATCCAGAACGATTTCTCAATCGAAATTCGAATCTCAAATTTCATCACATACCGAAGTTGATGAGGAGACTAAAATATGCGTTGCGCAAAATTTTAAATCTCTTGATTAGCACCATCAACCATACGATGAGTAAAAGCATACACTAACAACACAAATACATTCTAAAGAGGTGTAATATGCATGCATATTAACAAATTATGAGATGTATTGACTGGTATATTTCGAAAGGTCACTCAGCTATTGTGAAGAAAATATTTTCTCATAAATGTCCGAAGGTCTTACCGCTTTCCATTGTTCTGTGGCTATCATCAATCTTTTGTTTTCTCTATCGACAACAGCGACGGCCGCGGTCACCGTTACCAGTCACACGGCTTGCATACTAAACATTGTTGACGTAACCTAAAAAGCTCTGTAGATATGATTCATAATTTCTTTTTTAATTGGCACGACGCGTTGTAAATAATGAAAACGCTCTTAGAATTGAGTGAATGTCTTAAGCAGGCCATACACGTAAGGGTGTACTGGACAAGCTTGGCTGTACAGGTAAACCGGAGTGTGTATGTCACAAAACTGCATGTTTCGTTCTCTACTCAGATTTTCCCTGTATTGGTTCGAGCTTCTTTTTTTCGAGCTGCCGGTAAGAACTGCCGTTCTACCAGGCAGGTCGTAAAAGGGGACTGGCTATGCGAGTCACTACCATCGTGAGTACTAGGTGGTAGAGTTCTGCATTGTCTAGTCCGGGTCTGGTGCCAACGCCCTCCTATTCTTGCCGCAATAGCGTTAGTGCTTCTCACTACAGTGTTTCGGTTTGAAGGGTAAGGTAGCCGGTATACTTATGCATGTGGCGTTAGACCTCGCCACAAGAGGACGACGTACTTTACATCTTTGGTTTCTATAGGCGATGGTCGACTCTTTCCATCAGGTGACGCATTTACTTGTTTGCTATCTTATGATATAAAAAAATCTCTAACCTGTACAGTTAAACTGTGCAGGAAAACCAGTTCAATATACCCTAGCGTGTATGGCCTGCCTTAGTAAAAATCTTTTATGACAGGTATTCAATTAAGCACATCATGATTAACTAAATACTAGATAACCATATTATAATTAAGAAAGTTTGGATGTATGGGTGTTTTTACTCGATCACGCAAAACGGACTTGACCGATTTATAAGAAATTTCTCACACAGATAGATGATAACCTGAAATAGCATAATATAGGATACTTTCTATCCCAGAAAAATATAATTTTCTCGTGGGGTTCACGAAACAATTTTATAATGCAGTGGGGTTCATGTTGCAGCTACATAGTATTAGTAAATACATTCATACATTTATTCAAACATACATCACATTCGTACGCATATAAATACATACATACACACATCCGTCGTACGTATTACGTACATACATTCATACATTAATGGCAAATTCTTTACGTTTGATATATAATGATTCATGCAAACTCGCATTGCCTTCTTCATATTCACAACTTCTTACAAGCACACCGTTTTCCAGGTTCATTATGTGTTTTGTCAATATTTTTCGTTGATGTAAAGATAATGATGGCATTCCGCTTGTAATTTTAACACTAATATTTCAGTCCCAATCTCTATCACTTAAATAATAGTGATACCATTAAATACTAACCACAAAACTAAGTGGACCAGGCTTGTGAACGAGGTCATAACCATATAATACAGCAAAGGTCTGATTCAAAGCAGGCATCTTTAGGTCAGGAAGGGATCCACGGATTAAACAGGAAACGAAAACACTCCAGGGGTACTTTACAAGCCTTGGCTTCTAATTCAGTACAATAAAATAGCACAACATGACACATTTCTATTATTTCACGGTGCAATATATTTACATTTACAAACATTTGCTCATATGAGCGAATAGAGGTTTTCGCTCAACACCGTGTCTTGATGTGGTCTGTGGTTCTATCCAAACGAAGTTTTAACTAAGCAATCATATCACCTCCAAAGCCTGGAGAATTTGTAATGGCTAGCAACAATTGACATTTCGAAAACAAGAGAAACGTGAGGTTTAAGATTTCTGAGTTAAAAATTCTTCGGGTTTTTAGGAGTACATAGCTAACTAAAAGAAGCCATTTGTTCGGTTATCAATTATTATAGTTCGCATCTGCAATTCAAATAAAGCTAAACGAATCGAGCTTTGAAAAACCGATTTACATTTAGAATCGACATCGCTCCTAACATTTGAAAAGAAGCTTCGTAAATACCTCAAGATCTATTAAACATAAGTTTTTGGAAAAAATGACAACGTTTTACGTTGAAATATATTTTTTTCACATAAGTACACCAAAAATATAAACAGAGAATGTTATGAAAAATACAAACGAATTTATAAAAATGTCATAAAAATAACAGAGAAAAAATACAAACGAATCTTTTTATTGTAAACGTACTTAATATATTGCAGTTAACTTATTTTTTCTTTCATACCTACCATTATTTAAAGCTGTAAACGAGTTCGTCCAAATAATTTCAAATCTCACAAAATCAATACATTACGGTACAACGGGTTGTTGTCACCTACTTATTAAACACGCTTGCTTTGCAGACTTTTTCGGCGGTCACTGCTCTCGCCAAGATCCCGAAGTCGATGATTGTTTATTAAGGAGTTTTAACTCCCTCGTTGAGCACTTGAAGAATGGAGCACCGGAATTGGGCATTGAAAAGGTATTATTTCTTTTTTTAGCCCAGGTCAAACTGACAAGTAAACAGTGCGACTGATTTTATGAAACAACTATCGCCTGTACATATGAAAGATGTTATTGATTGAAGATTTCCAGATGACAGGAATCGAAATCCTATCCTTCAAGCTGGACGCTGATAATTGCTGTTCAGCCGGACTAGGCTATACCATTGGGCACCAGACCAGCCCGCTTAGAATAAACAGCGATCGAATCGATAAGAAGTGATTATATCGCGAGCGATTGAAGAAAGGTTTGACCATGACCAATAAGGACTGCAGGTATCTCGTTTAATCCCTCGCACCGAATAAACGAGATATTATAAGTTTTTCTTATTGATCAAATCTTTATTCTATCGCGCACGACGAATTATACGCTGGTTATTCCGCGGTTCTAGGCAAGGCGAATTTTGCAGAAAGTTTCTACATAATTTTTAAAACACTTTTAGTTTCTTACGATCTATAAGGAAAAAATACGGATAGACTGTTCTTTATAAGGGGCATAGATTATACTTTGTGCTCCTTTTATGTAGCATAGGACAACAAGGAAGCATACATCTCTTAAGGTGCTGATCGACGGCGAGCCTATACCGAGGTCTTAATGGTCTAAGAGCCCTCGACACAAAAGTTATGGTCAATTGCACTACATAAAACCGTGGAATTGTGATGATACACGGGCGAGCTTTACCGGCGAGCCATAAGACCGCGGTATAGGGTCGCTCGTCGATCAGGACCTTAACGGTCCTGCTGGTCTATCGGCCATAAGTTTTGTGTCGAGGGATCTTAGACCATAAAGGTCGCGGTATAGGCTCGCCCGTCGAACAGCGACTTTAGGAATCCGCTCAGGAATCGAAATAGTGACTTCGGGTGATAAACGATTTTTGTGGCATCCATATTAGGAATTAGGATAAAAGAGAATTTAGTCGACATCTACAGTCTCTTCTCTCGTGTGAGATATCTCACGTTATATACCTAAACTAGCTGATGAAAGACAACCATCGCATATAAACGCCAAAGATGAAACATTATCAAGAGAAGACACATTATAAAAGGAATATGAGGCAACATATTCATTATTACATTCATAAATAGAAGAACGAATATTTGTGTACCAGATGCCAACCCAGCCACAATTGAAGCGTAACGTGGTAACAAACATCCTTTCTTTGTAAATTTTCGCAGTGATATTACTAGTGGTATTAAAAGGTCTGATATTATTTAAATTTTATTTCTTAGACCAAATCCATAGGGGGTATTGTAAGGAAGGGTCAAAAACATACTCTTATTTTTTAAATAATGGCATACAAACAGATCTGGTCTTCTCTTTCTCTTTCTTCATCCAGCCATCCCCTAAAGCAGGGGTCTATATGCGGTTGTGAAACTGCGGTTCTTTACCATACGCAAATATTATTTATTTTATAAAAAATAAAAATCGTTCGGAACCGATTAACGAAGATAAGTTCATCATTGTCGTCAGTCCGTCGGAAGCTCTCAAATGACGCCGCATCGGATGGTTCTATGTAGGTTTTAACGTAAACAAGGTGTCATGGTAGGCACCAAGTTCCCCCTCTAGCTACTGGCGACGCACTCAGTGGATCTGTGGTGAATTGACATAAAGTTCATTATGCTGTATACAATTTTATTGCAAAAAATCGCTTCCATTCATTCCACTGCGTGTAAATTGAGCCTAATGACCTGTTTCCTAAGCGCAAATTAATTTTAACCACTCGATTCTCGCAGAGGCAAATATTAGACATATGTATGATAAAACGGTCAAGCGTTCACTCTCGGAGCAAATTTTACCCCGCTTGCATTTGAATTTAAACTTTAAATTTCTATTTGTAAAGACTAATGTTGTATGAAAAAGCCTTTGACGTTTAATCTATGATAAAATATCTGTCATGTCAAATTCGTAAATTGAAGTCTATCATTGTCATTTTTTTTTGTACCAGTCATTTTAGTTCATTCGACTGGACCACGAGTGTGTTTGCAGTTTTTTAGTGGTATAAAATTCAATCTTGTGTTGTTTTACGGTGCATTTCTCTCATGTAAGTACTGTTTTTACTACAAAGGCCGTATATTTTTTTTATTTGGATAATTTGTTGTAAGAAATATATCATGATATCCAAAAATAAAGTAATTTAGAAATTCATTATTTTTCAAGTGTTTTTTGTTATATTTGCTTGTAAATATAAAAACTACTTTGTCTATTAGTTAATTTTGATCTCTAATAGACAGAAAATATATCAATTGATACACAGTCGTTTACAGAATGATAAAATATGACTTAGTTGTAGAAAGAAAAAGATTTTTTTTCCATCGAGTCGCCTGAGAAGCCATTCCCGCCAAAAAGCGAGTGATGAGTCCTGGCGCTTAAAATCGCCTTTGCATGTCAGAGTTTCGAGAGTTTAACAAGCAAATTAATCTGTGTTTAGCATAATTTTAATAAGCAAATGAGCTCTGAAACACATATTAACTGCTTGTTAAAATTAATTTGCGTTTCGGAAACCTGCCGTACCTGCTTGTTAAAATTAATTTGCGTTTCGGAAACCATCGCGCGCGCGCTCATTGGTTAATTCAGATAGTGCGGCACTGATTAGTCAATTCAAATAGCGCGCTCATTGGTCGATTCAAATAGCGCCCATTTTCCCTGCTTTCTGCTGCACACTTCCATTGCGTTTCACGTAAACACTCCCGCAGATTTCAGAAAAGCAAGAGAAAAGATGTTACACATTAACAATAGTAACTATGCATAATCATCATTTGCAGTCGGAGGCGATAGTCATCGACGAATTATCGATAGCACTCGGTAGCGGCCCCGACGGGTACCGAGCCACATTTAAAGACATCCACGCCATTGGAGCCGATAATATGACCATCACTAACGTCAGGTAAGAGTTCTATTTATGTACTATAAATGAATTTAATAAGAATTATCTCCAATCGATATCCAGACACGTTCAACTTCATATACAACTGTAACCTATAATATCACCACGGAGAAGGAAAAGCAAATTACATCGCGGAGTGCATCAGGTGAGTACTTGGCACCTGACTGACATCACATATATTGTGGGGATGCTTTAGACGGCCTCTCTCTTTTGTAATACTAGCTGACCCGCGCAGCTTTGTCCGTGAGTCGAAAAGTCAGAGAAAATTATCATGTCGTCAATGTAAAAAATTTCATACAATATTTCACGATCTTAGGAAATGAATTTCGAAAAATCCTTTCTTAACCCTTAGGCCAAGAAGGCCTTAGACTAGACGTTAATTCATAAGTCAGTCGGTGAGTCAAGATCTTTCTTTTTTTAAATTATACAAATTCAGGCATCAGAAGGACCATAATTTGTCAATTTGAAGAATAAACCATCTGAAGTTCTACCAGGCAGTTCGTAAGAGGCGAACCATTGGCTAAGTGAGTCACAACCAACGTGGCCAATAGTTGATAGATTTCTGTATTTTCTCGCTCAGATCTGGTATCACCGCCTTACCTATTCCTGTTGCAATAGCGTCAAGGCTTGTCACTATCGTGTTCCGGTTTAGAGGGTAAGGTGGCACTTATGCATGTGGCATTATGACCCCGCCATAAGGATAGCAACGCACCATTAACATCTTTAGTGTCTATAGGCGATGGTTGTCTCTTTCCATGTGCCATGAGAAGCATGTGCTTCTTTGCTATTTTATGACATAACAAAATCTGCAGCGTTACGGAAATAACCGTGTTGTACAACAAACAGTAAAAAATCTTCACATACTTGTGGCACACTAAAAGTTTTGCACTTCTATCTAATCGGAACTATTTGAATTTCGAATGTTATATTTTTAAAACGTTGCAACCTTCTTAGTAATAAAAAAAAAACAATTGGCGGGAAACGATTTGTCAATTGTTTTTTATCACACATCAAAGTTAGTACAACGTACGCAACGAAAATGGAATTAAGCCGAAAAGATTTTAAAACGATGATTTTTTATGATTTTAAAAGTTCTCTTTCTGCGCAAGACTGTGCCGCTCGTCTTCAAAATACTTTTGGGAGAGAAGCACCTTGTTTGAGCACCGTGAGGCGATGGTTTGCTGAATTTGAGAGAGGTCGAGTTTCTTTACATGACGAATTTCGTGAAGGGCTGCCTTCAACGGCCGTCAACGAAAATAATGTGGCTACTGTTAAGCGGTTAATTGAAAAAAACCCCCGGATTACCTATGAGACAATTCGAGGACTATTGGGAATTGGTATGAGCCAAATTCAGAAAATTTTACACGAAGAATTGAAAGTTTGGAAACTTTGTTGTCGTTGGATCCCTCATGAACTGACAGCGGAGCAGAAGCAAGTTCGCGTGGAATGTTGCTCACAGATGCTACTGAAGTACGACCACGGACATTCTAATGCTATTTATGACATTGTCACAGGATACGAAACGTGGATTTATTGTTTTGAACCCGAAAAAAACAGCAATCTTGTGAATGGGTGTTTGAAAATGAGAACAGGCCGACAAAAGTGAGACAGGCGAGAAACGTTGGTAAAAAAATGATCGCGTTTTTTTCTCAGCTACGGGTCCCATCGGTACAATTCCACTTAAAGATCAAAACCAAAGATCAAACAAAAAAATGTTAATGCCGAGTAACATTCTACTATTTGTTTACCCAGGGTGTTAGAAAAAGTTCGCGAAAGACGACCCAAAAGCCACATTCTCTTACACCATGATAACGCTTCTTCATACACGGCCAACAAAACAAAGTCATTTTTACCTTCCGAAAAAGACATCTCGTCCCTCATCCGGCGCATAGCCCGGACCTAGCACCCTGTGATTTCTGTATTTTCCCCAAAATCAAAGATTTGATGAGAGGTTTTACTTTTACCAACTCCGAAGAGGCAGTGATAGCGTTCAATCAGCACGTAAAAAACATGCCTTCAGATCTGTGGTCCTCCTGTTTTAAAAAATGGTTCGATCGCATGAAAAAGTTTTAAAATATAAAGGAGATTATTTTAAAAAGCAATAAACATAATATTTTGGTTATAACATGTTGTTTTTTTAAGTTACGCAAAACTTATAGTGTGACCTACGCATAGATCCAGGTTCTTTTTGTGCAACGGCTTCGAAAATTGATTATGTAAAGTACATTCACGTCCGTATCCCCAAAGAGGTAGGCAAAGGCACAACCAGTGCATCACGATTAGCTGAATAGACTACTAGTCTGGCACTTACCCAATCCCGGGTATCGTTGTTTTTATCAGAAACCTGAAAAACACATTTTTTGAATTGTCCGGGAATCGAACCCGGCACCTCATGTGGTCAACACTGACACCGGACCACTAGACCAGTGGCGATACCTACTATTAACACTTTAACTGTCCCAAGCATATTTCCGTCCCCATCACCAAAATGTCCAATAATTATATTACATTTTGTAATATAATTATTGAACATTTTATATATCATAAGATAGCAAACAAGCAAATGGGTCTCCTGATGGAAAGAGAACCACCGCATATAGACACGAAAGATGTTAATGGTGCTTTGCTATCTTGTGGCGAGGTCTAATGCCACATGCACGAGTTTGCCGGCTACCTTACCCTCCAAACCAGAACACGACAGCGACAAGCACTGACGCTATTGCGGCAAGAATAGGTAAGGCGATGGTACTAGACCCGGGCGGGACAATGCAGAACTCTACCAGCTAGTAGTCACGATGATAGTGACTCGCATAGCAAATCGGTCGCTTTTTACGACCTGCCTGGCAAAACGGCAGTTGGCCTATCCTTCAAGGGAGCCCGGGACCAACACGGGGAGAAACACATTAAAACACATTTTAAGTTGTTACGAGGTCACAAAAATATTTTATCCTTTTTATCTTTTTAATCCGTCTTTACGTTCTAATTTAGTTTCTTACGACATCTATTTATCCTGTTGATAACTGCAGTAGTGCATTATATTATAGTGCATTATATAATGCATGGAAGTATCAAGTTTCAGTGCGTTACATGTAATGCATGGACAGTCAAAGTGTTAATAAAACCTAATATTAGGTATTATTATTACACAGTGATGTGGAATGTGCACACCCGTGGTCTAGCGAGTCCTAACTTCAATAAAGATAGGAGGTCCTGGAATTGTGGCTCATTTTTTATTACTGAAAAATATAACTTGCCCGAAATTGGTTGACCACTTACCACATTGTGTGATTTACCATTGACTAGTCGCTGGAGCATTAGTTTCATCTCTGCCTACTTCTTAGAGGGTGGGCCGTCATGGGCCTTTGAGGTGTTTGGACACTGACTTTTTTATTATTTTTTTATACAAGTCTACACAAATACTAACAGACGGGCGAGGAACGTATAGCCGCTTATAGAAGCAAATGCTT
Source organism: Apodemia mormo (assembly GCA_036924255.1). NCBI lineage: Eukaryota > Metazoa > Arthropoda > Insecta > Lepidoptera > Riodinidae > Apodemia > Apodemia mormo. The sequence continues at coordinate 39,280,592 of JAUPFN010000001.1, read as the reverse complement.
CTAAGTTCTAAGTGTCAAATGCTTGCCATGTCAGGCGCGCATCCGTGATTCGGTTCAGGGGCAGCAAGCAATCTTAGCTCATTTCACTTTCTTATTCTTCTAGAAAAAAGGCGAATAAAAATCTCAGGCGTTTCCTAAAATTTCAAATATTGGACGTAACTACGGGTGGGGGGGGGAGGCAAATGTCCCATCTTCCTGGATCCGCGCCTGTGCCATGTTGTGCTATTTTATCGCGCTGATGAGAAGCCAAGGTTTAAAAATACCACAGTTACAATACCCACCGATGAAATTTTCATTTCATAAGTAAGTACTATAACTTTGTATTTCTGGATGCAAATGGAAGCTACACCGACAACCTAAGAAATTGTCTTAAATGGCATATCCCGTTAAATCTGCGGATTTGAATGAAAGCAAATATAATGCATCGAAATAAGATTGATTTTTGTTGTCAAGTTAATCAAAAGCTTGTGGTTATTGCGTTTATTTATTCAAAATGCGTCTGTAAAGTGATTCGTTTAGTTTATAACGCATGAACTGCATGATTTTTTTGCAAAATACACTACTTGTATGGTAATTCTCAGAACAAGAAAACCTTTTCTGTTCTGAGTGATAATTCGATGTCACCAATATTTTTAAGACGTGAACTGAATATTTTAAAAGGTTCCATCAGTTTAAAACTGTGAGTTTATGTTTTGGCCCCGGTAAATGAAGGACAACTTCGAATATTTTAACAAGTCGTGCTGATTCAATGTCTTTTAATGGGCAATATTTAATATATACAGAATGATATATAATATTTCGGTATATATTTTTATATTATCTATATACATATAATAAAATCGTAGAAAAGTCAACGTATGTCCGGGGTAAACTCAAAAGTACTGCATGGATTTACTTCAAATTTTGCATGAATATTACTAACAGATCGGGTCAACATATATGCTACATATGATAATATATCATATGTAGCATATCCCCCGTAGGTGATAGCGTGATAACGCTATCACCTACGGGGGAGGAGCTGCGCGGAGTAAACGAAATCATTTTTCCCCGCCAACTTAAAAGAGCCACGGAAGCAACTTAAATTTCGCGCCATTTATGTATTATATGCGCATGTGCGGCTGTCAATTAATTTATAATTATCAATAAAACAAATAAAATGCATCCTTTAAAAACCAAAATGATTTACCAATGCGGACCTAACGACAAAGAATATGATTTTGATTAATTTAGCCAGATTTTCATTAAATGAGGTGCTAAAATGTATTTTTTTTACTAAAACTTGAAAAATTATTTATAAAAAAACTATAAGGGACCTAACAAAAATGTTTGTGGACCTATGTAGACCTAACGTAGACCTATCGATTACGGTCGTTTGCACTTCGCAAATCTTCAGATGGGGTGCTAAATTTGCACAGGTGCAACCATCGCCTATAAATACAAAAAACGTTAATGGTGCGTTGCTATCCATGTGGAGGGATCTTAATCAATACATGCGTAAGTTCACCGGCTAGCTTACCCTCCAAACCGGAACTGGACAGTGACAAGCACTAAGTATATATACCTAGTTGGGATATAGATATAGATGGATTAGTGAATGAGCTATCTTACCTTTTTATTCACCTTAACTGCGTTGATTACCAATCACTTGCACTAATCAACGGCTGTCTTCACGTGTTTTTTGCTTAATACTAAGCACCTCACTTGCACCAATCAAAGTTTCAACGGGGCCTTTAACGGCTCCAAACCGTAATAAAACCATTACAAGAATTGACATTATTGCGGCATAAACAAGTACCTAATGTATCTATCACCTAGTACATAGTACGTTCATTTTCTCGCAGTAGATTCTGCAGTGGTTTTCTACTTATTATTTTTTATAATTTTCAAGTATGAAACCTGCAGAAAACACTGCCAAAATCTTAGCAAAACTAAACGACACTAATTTTCTTTTTTATATCATAAGATAGCAAGCAAGATGTGTCTCCCGATGGAAAGAGTCAACCATTGCCTATAGACACCGAAGATGTTAATGGTGCGTTGCTATCTTGTGGCGAGATCTAATTCAACATGCATAAGTTTACCGGTTTTCTTCTTCTCTAACTATAAATTCACAAAACCGGCCTACAAAAGTTAGTAGAATTGGTTTTTCTTATAATCCATCAAAAATGTCATGTTATACTCAACCAAAAATTATTGATTTTGAACGTCAAAAGCCTTTAAGTCTAGGTACTGTTGCGAATAATCTATAAAATTGAAGAGTGTGAACACTGGAAAACGATAGCTGCTTCTATCGATAAACAAAAGCTGCCGTTACCCAAAAGAGCTATGCCATAATTGACCTTCTTGCAAACGGCACATGGATGAAAATAGCGTGTACTATCACTTGTTCGCATTTAGGTTGTTTTGCGTTATTTTCGGAACTTTCAAGAATATGGTCGAACTTTACCTTGTGTATAAATGAGGATGTATTGGCAAATAGCAAGTCAGTTTTAAAAAGTGATCCGGGAGCGATAGTTCGGACGATCAGTGTGAAGCGATGTACTACAGTGAAAAGTGATATGGAAAGTGTTTTAGTTTAGTGATTCAGTGCAAACAGTTAGACCTACTGGAATATATTTACGGTATATTAATGTTCGTTAGTGTGTATTGTAATTATTGTGTACATTTGTGTTGTAAATACACGGTTTTAATATAAGTGCACAATACGAACTCGAAGCTAGTAACAGTACATTAAAATTTATTTGCCTATAGAAACAAATATATGTTTGCGATATAAATAAACCAACAACAATAAATAACCACCGCTTATAGACATAAAATAATGAGGTGTTAAAATCCATGAAACAGGGATGTTATGCCGCTAAAATTTACCATCTACTGGCCTAAATACGTCAGAGGTAAGCACTGAATTTCTTGCAGTAGGAACAGGTAGATCGGTGCTAATAAAATCTCGGCAATGCATTTATCCATCACTTGCAATAGACTTGAATTATTCAAACAATGTATGTATATGCTAATTTTTGATTAATCCAATTCAACTCGCTTTGCGATATAGGAGCTTCGATATAGATGTATTAGTTTTCAGATGGGTCATGCAAATTATGCTAAATAAGTTTTTCAATTTTCTTAATAAAATATTTTGCTCTAGACTAACTCTGTTTATGCACAATTTGTCATCCTTCGACAGCCGTCTGATATATCATAGGACTTAATTTTTTATTTCATATTATTTATATTATAGCTTCATAGAATATATTATTCAATCATAGAATATATTATTTCATAGAATAGCTATGCGTGTTGCCGGATGGAAAGGTCATATGCATAAATTTACCGGCTACCTTATCCTCTAAACTGGAACAACACTTGACAAGTTTTGACACTACTGCGGCAGAAATTATTAATATATTGTATCAAGCCTGGATGATACGTTGCAGAACTCTACCACCTAGTAGCACGATGGTAGTGAAATATTTAGCCAATCCTAAGGCTTTAAGAATCGCCTGGCACAATGGAAGACGATTTCTATCTCAATAAAGGTAAAAACCACGAAATAAAGAAAACAAGGGGAAGTGAAGAGTGGGCGTGCCGCGTGCGTCACTATTATGCGCTTTTACTCTAAATTGCCTAAGTGATACTTACCATATCATTAGGAGATAGTCGTCGTGCGAAAATCTATTATACACTGAATTATGCCGTATTGTGCCATCCTTGAATGCAGAAATGATAGTAGAATACAGATGATTAAAAATGGAGATATTTCATATCATTCGAAAGTACAATTTTCATTTTATTTTAATTAAATTCCTGATTTAATATAATCTCTAATGATATAATAGAAAGTCAAGCTAAAATCAGCCGTACACCTTACATATAAAGTTCATTTTAAGTTGACCTAATTTTTCTAGAAAGATATACGTAATGACAGTCATTACGTATATCGTTCTAGAAAGTTCTCTACTCAAATATGATCAACTGAAAACTACGGAAAAATCAATGCTGCCATCTATTGTAGAATAGTGAAACTATTACGATCTTAAGTTTCACTATTGTACAAATAGATGAGTCTATTTTGAATAGACTACAAAAGAACGTAAATACTCTTTTTTTTTGTAGCAAAATAAAATTTATTGTAACGCAGTTTGGTATATTTTTAAATGTTCTGTTTGTGTGTTTCGGATTATTGTTGCTTAAAATGAAAACGACCAATGAAACAATGTTTGCATTAGTAGTTTATATGCAATAATGCTTATTTTATGTGTGAGTGTGGCGATCGCGGTCCTGATACAAGTGTTTGTACTTGCCAATTCCATTGTTTTCTTTATTTCGTGGTAAAAACCAACACTAATCATAGAGTCTTTACAAACTGCCCGGCTGAATGGCAGATGATCTATTCTTCAAATGGGACCCAGAGGAACACCAACAATATGTAGATAATTCAGGGATATCCCCGAATAAACAAATATCGTCACGTTCGTAACGTAACTGCATTAACGAGTTATTTTATCTAACCTTTGCATTCATTATTATTATTTATGGTCTGTTGTGACCAGATTCCTATCTGTCAAGTACACAAAGCTGCTATGGCCCGCGAGCGACCGAGAATCACCAAACATGGGCTGAATTACCTTATTATGTGACGTTATACTTTAAAAGCCTTAGCCTAAATACTTATAATTTTTATCTAAATAATTGCTTAGATGAGTTGCTTGTTAGTCATTCGCGTAACCGACACACTTTACTTCTTTTTACTCAGTCGGGTGAAAAGTAGCCTAGTATGACCTAGTGGTAATGTAGCTTTATAGTAGTATAATAATGTTGAAAATCGGTCCTGCAGTTTTTGTGTTAATCCATTACGAACAGACAACTTTTTTTATAATATATTTCTCATTTTTCAAAATTAGGTGTTAAAATTAGTTTATTTATCGCACAATTTATTTCTTTCTTATTTTTTTAAATTAGGTGTTAATTTCAGTTAATTTCATTTTTCAATTTTCAAAATTAGGTGTTAGATAACATGTTATCTAACACCTAATTTTGAAAATTGAGAAATGAAATAAATAAAATCAATAAAAATAAATAAACTGGTGCATCAGTTTATTTATTTTTTTTCACTTTTCAAAACTAAGGTATAAACTTCAGTTTATTTTTATCTCCTTTTTTAAAATTAGGTGTGAGGTAACTTCAGTTTATTTTATCGCAGTTTTCAAAATTAGGTGTTATCCACAGTTTATTTTATCTTTCTTTTTAAAATAAGGTGTTAACAACACTTTATTTTTTCTCACTTTTTAAAACTTAGATTTTTAACTTCAGTTGATTTTTTTCTCACTTTTCAAAATTAGATGTTAACTTCAGATGATTTTTTTTCACACTTTTCAATATTTGTTTTTCTCACTTTTTAAAATTAGGTGTTAACTTCTGTTTATTTTTCTTACTTCATAATTAGGTGTTACCTTCAGTTTGTTTTTCTCACTTTTGATACACGTTAATGTACATGGTTTTCAATATTTAATCATATAAATCGTATATTATTATATAGGATTTATATTATTAAATATTGAAAACAAGTATATAAACAAGTATTATTAAATAATATTTAATAATACTTGTTTATACGCGGGTATAAACAAGTATTATTAAATATTATCGGCTTCGCTCGCGCACGTTAATTTTAGAACTTCTTTAACCTTTTTTATAGATACTTTATTAATTATCTCTACATAGACAGACGGCTCGCTAGCATTGTATAAAGAATTAATAATTACTGATGTGTAATTATTAATTCTTTAAAATATATACTATATTTTTGTTATAAGAACTTAAGTAAAAAACGTAAGACTATTCCAAACTATATATGATAATACCGTAACGTAATATCGTAACTAACTATACCACAAACTAAAAATATCTATTGGTAACACGCCTATCTAACAAATTAACGTAATTAAATTTAAAAAAAAAAACGTTTAATTAACGGAAATACATAACAATAACAATAAATCTCGTATCAAGTAAACTAAGAAATAACAAAATTCAAATTTGTGTAATTCCCATACAACGACGTCTGCTCTCACGCACCTGCTGCGTTCCGGTTGAATAAAATTTCCTATCACCTGCTGGCCACCGCCAGACGAACCAGTGGTATGGACCTGTTCGGTGGAACAGTGTGGTGGTCTGATGTAAAACAGTAAAATTTGTGACCATTTGTAATTACACAAATGGTACATGCATTTAATCATGAGTAGACCACTAATTTTCTTTACATTCAGTAGATATAATAAGAAAAACTTAATTCTGAAACTATTTTCGCATCTGACTTTTCCTGCTTTTTCATCCGATTGCTCGATCATCATTATTACTGATTCTTTGGTTTCGATATTGGCGCTCATCTCAGACACGCTCATCGTTTCTTCGATGAGACATAATATGTTACTATAGTTGATATCAAATTCTCCAAAAATATCTTGTGACTTGGACGTTCAGAATTCTGAGTTTCAGGAAGTTTGCGCCGTTTTGCATACAAAGAAAGTTTTTGGGTGCGCTATATGCGCTTAAAACGCCTAGTCTGTGATCAACAAAGCTTTCAATAATTCTATTGTGGCCCTATTAAACCTTCATACTCGAGGCATCTTTTCATATTATTCACGATTTATTGCAAAAAATTCATTTATCCGAAGAAGCGTGCTTTATTATTTAACAAATTAACAAAAACTTGTACTGCTGAAACGCTGCTGTAACGCGGCGTTGAATCTCAAATGTTCTCAAATCTTCAAATGTTGAATCAGAACTGTTCAACAGCGCCGGCGATCAGCGTCACTTTGGAACTAGCCAATATTATAATCATTACTTAGACAATCGAATTTAATCATTGCTATACCTTAATCATTATTTTTTACTTTAAATATATATTTGTATATCTTTGTTCATTACAGATCAGACCTTGAGACCCATCAGTTCCAGCTTACTATGTACGGGCCTCACATCAGCGCTACCGCACGGTACCGCTCATCCGGAGTGCTCCTCTTAGTCCGTGCATCAGGTGGTGGTGACTACTGGGGTGAATATGGTGAGTCTGAAACAATTTGCCTACTAATCTTACCATAAGTTCGTGTAATAGTCACGAACTTATGGTAACGTGCAAAAAGATCATGTTCTGAAGGCAGTTAAGCTCTACAAACTGTTAGTAAGGTATGAGGTAAAGCTGTCTGCACTGGCATTATCATCGGACAAAACTACAGATTAAATTAGAACAGTATTAGTATTCATGTGGTCTGTGGGTAATACCATTGATTCGTATAACAATGAAAAATAAAGCAGTGGAATTGATGTAAGTTTTTTTTTAAATTTATTGTCCAAAACTTTCACATATATTGATAAAAACAGCTATGCACTAAAACTTTTAAAGTTTATCCGGCAGCAGCTGTGGAGTCGACTGTGGATTGTATATTATTAATGAATTACAAAGAGTATATTATAATCACTACGTTTCACTGAATTATGTTATTAATATAGTATTTTTTTAATTTATATTTTAATGTTTTTTTTGCGAATAGAGCGATTGCAACTCAGTTGGTAATTTATTCAGACACAAGGGTAAAGTACAGTACTCCCAAAGTGATAATGCGCATAGAAATCTTCGCCAGTGGTCGCGTTTCCGGAAACAACCGAATTATTGAATAGTAAGAGCCCTAACCAATGCAGCATCTTGGTTGTAACCACTCTATATACATATCGTCTTCCGACGCTCGGGGAATACGACCGTTGCCGAACAGTGACGAAGATTTCTATGCGCATTATCACTTTGGGAGTACTTGTATATTGTAGCATCCTTTTACCATACACATTATTTACTCTAGGCAGAAGATATTTATCCATTTCAATATTGCGTAAAACTTTGGTCGTTGTTTAATATTTAACAAATCCGGTAAATAAGTTTCATAAATAATTGAGCACCTATTTAATTTTATCATATGGTAATACGTAGCATTATTTGAAAAGAAAATTGGGATTGTTTTTCGGTTCTTTTAAAATATTAGTGATGTAGTAGATCAGTGAATGTAGTTTTTCATTGTAATAACGGCTAGTTTCAAAAAGCGGCCACCTTACCAAAAACTCGTACATTCTTAAACTTGACACCAGTCGATTTCTAGTTTTTTTATTAAGTAATTATAATTTAACAACACCGAGTTACACAGCTATTTGCAATCGGAATTTGAGCGCTGTAATACTGAAGCTAATGAAAAAATGTCTCGATGTGTTAAGTATTTTTTGGGCGTAATGGTGACAGATCCGGACATGCCAGATACAGACATCTGGACAGAATTTATTTTCAATCAGTTTTTTTCAATTATATCAAATGCCTTAAAACGAGTATTTTTTCTAGACATTCGAGTATTTATATTATCTATAAGTGCAGTATGCATTTTAAAGAAACATTTTTACTTCAGAAAGTTGCTTCATTTTGGTAAGGGAGAGTAGAGCACTACCTCACGCTTCACTTTGCGGAATGCAATAGACATACGCACAATGTTTTTCTTTTAATATAGATTATAACATGCACACATAAATTTTCGCCGTGTTGGTCCGGGCTCCTTTGAAGAATAGACCAACTACCGTACCGCCAGGCAGGTCGTAAGAGGCGACCGATTGGCTATATGTGACACTACCATCATGACTACTAGGTGATAGAGTCTCGTCCGCAACGTCTCGCCCGGGTTTTTAGTACTACCGCCTTACCTATTACTGCCGCAATAACGACAATGCTTGTCATTGTCGTATTCCGGTTTCCAGGGTAAGGTAGCCGGTAGTCCAGGAGTCGGCAACCTGTGGCTCGCGAGCCACTGACGGCTCTTTGGATATGCAGCTCCAGGTCTGTAGTTTCATACGCTAATATTATTTATTTAAAAAAAGAACATTTAAAATTATTATGACTATCGACTAATGGAGATTAGGAACCATTTCTATATTCACTGTCCTTAGTCTGTCGGAAGCTCTTGAATGACGCCGTCGTCGAATGTTTCTATGTAGGTTTTAATTCGCTTTCGACGCAAGACTATTTTTAAATCAAAAAAATATTTATGCAAGTAATTTATATTATTGCAAGAAATTTTTTGTGGCTCTTTAAACACTGAAATTTTATTAATTGTAATTTTTCACTCTTCTGACTCAAAAGGTTGCAGAACCCTGATTTAGTCTATGGTCAAAAGCATAAAAAGTCTTACAGCTATCGAAGTGTCCGCTTAAGACTTCAGGCAAAAAATAAATATTAGTGTTTGTCTCTGCTCTACGAAGAAAGCAAGCAATAAAACCACTTGGACGTGATGTCATTCGCTCTTCTTGTTTCAGTCAGTTTTCATCAAAAAAATATTGATCCTAATATTAAAACGAATATGTTTCTTCATTTTCCTAGATGGTGTAAAAGCAAAAGTATATTTCCGCGGCGAGCCCTATACGAAGAACGGGAAAACTTACTTGAAATTGAAGCAACTCAAACTCGACTTTTCCGTGAAAGATATCAAGATGGCGGTGGAGAACTTACATAACAGCAACTCTGTACTACGTAAGTGCTTACATAATAATCAAGTACAATAATCAATTAATTAATTAAATAATTACATTCATCATGGGCGTACCCAGGTTCTGGACCAGGGGGAGGCAAATCTGTTAATAGTGATCGATTAAAACTAGATTTTCAGCCTAAACCGAAACTGAAACTTCAGTTTCTGTTCCGGTTCCGGCATAAACAGAAATCGTAACATTTTAAGACTACATTTTTATCGACAACAGTTGATAGTCAATAGGGAGGTAACCAAATGCCAGGGGGGCACAGCTAGCAGCAGCCCCTCGGTACGCCCATGACATTCATCACAGGTCATTAGAACAATCAAAAATCAATCATTTAACTTAGGTTCAATCCCCGGATCGGGTAAAAGTGTTACTAGGATTTTTTTCATGATTTCTTAAAACTTCAAAATTATTTGTATAAAATAGAATACATGAATAGAACCTATATAATAATGTTCCTTAATACTATTTTGCCCATTTGTGCGTACAAATTTTGTAATTATATTTATATTTATCATTAAATATTTTATTTGAATAAGAAAAAGTGGTATTTTATCATGTCTATTGTCAACACTTATTTAGTTAATAAGCAAATAATAAAAAAAGGATAATTAAATGCTTCCAAACAAATTAATATAAAATATAAGTACTATAAACAGTTACAATTTTTACCCATGCAATTGCAGAATTTAGAAAGAAATAGAAAACCATAGGTTACCTACGAACCATACAAGTAAAACCCAGGAAAATAAAATATTCGTAAACTAGTTGTGGAATGTCAACACCCACGTGTCTCGAATGAGCACTTAAAGTAATGTCAGTTGTCAGTCTGTTATTGCAATATACGTGCAGTACCTAATCGTTATCACGTTCATAACGCGGTGACCTCTCCCCTTCCCCTTTCTTCAAAGAAACGAACCTCTGCCATTCTGTCGGGTAGTTAGTAAAAGGCAAACGATTGGCCAAAACAGTCAGTAACATTGCGAGTACTAAGTAGAGTGCCACATCATCTCGTCCGAGTATGGTACCACATCTGTTAAGGTACAGGGGTTACCTCGGATGATTAAAATTGATATCGGTCCCAGTTAACGCAAGAAGCAACGCTGATAATTGCCACCCATCTCGACAATTATTGACATAGCGGTGAACCGCAATTACCGCTATTGTCGGTTTATTCTGCCAACCCCGAAAAAACCCCGAAAAAAACAACTTGGTGATAATACATTACTATTTTATTTAATTAAGTTATAAACTCACTTCTGTGGTCCGGTGTCGGTATTGATTACACGAGACTCCGGATTTGATTCCCGGGTCAGACAAATCAAAAATGTGTTTCTTTAATTTTCTGAAAATAACAACGTTGCCTGAGATTGAATAAGTGTCCAGTTGGCGATAGGCTTGCTTCCTATCACATTGTGGAACTATCTTTAGGTAATTGTGGGTGTACTGGTTGTGCTTCGCCTACCTCTTCGGGGATATGGGCGTGAATATACTACTTTACTAAGTTATTAACTGTCCCGTTATTTTAATTTACAGAAGCAGCGTTGAACCTATTTATTAACACAAACGCACAAGAGCTTCTCAAGGAGATGAAGCCGCAACTCAAACAGGACTTGGCTGACAAAATGTCCAGATTTTTGGACCGAATCCTCGCGAAAATACCCTACGACGACTGGATCGTCGATTAACTTTTAACATAAACAAATATTTAACATAAAATAAATAATTTATTGAGATACTAAACTAAAAAACTAATGTAGAAAAATGGTAAAATAATAATGTAAGATATTTAGTGTTACTTATAATATGGTCTTAGGTCATAGGTGATCATTCTAGGATTAGTCGTGTGTTCATGTTCCTCCAACATTTTTAGCACAAGCATGGCAAGCCCTCTGGACCAACTCTAGTATGATTACAGCCTTAGACTATTTATGTTGATAATAATTTCCAGGTCTGAAAAGTATTAGATTAAAATTTATTAAATCGGCTTTGACCAAATTCCATAAACTTGATGCACGTTTCGCTTCGAAACCGAAGAGTATTGCATAGAATCATAATATAGAATAAGAAACTTATGAAATATTTCTATGATTAATGTGACGGAACTAGGAACCTCAAAAAAAATACGCGTTTCGTAGTTAGCTACACAATAATTAGGTAAAGTACCTATTTGAAACTGCTTTAGATGGATAGGTATTTTTATAACTTTTTCGACATTAAATAAGGAAAGTATAATTATTATTTTTGTTTTAAAAATAACGGAACGCAACATTACAAAGAGGGGTTAACTTAGTTATAACGAGGACTGTGCTTCCCATTTGTTGGAGTAAGTAATATTTATTTTTGGTGTGAGTTTTGGTCAAATAGTACCCCATTTCTGAATTATTGGTGCATTTTCATGAAACACGGAAGTCTCTATAGATAGCATTTGTATAGGGGAAACACTTTCTAACTGCGATACATACAAAATAAGGATTATTTATTTATTATATTTAAAATCCAACAAATGACTCACTATAAACAAAAATCAATTACTAAAAATACAAATCCCATTGCTACTTTGAGTAATTTTGTCTATTATTAGTAAGTATTTAATTTTATTCTAAGACTCCAGTAAAGTAATTTTTATTGTACCCGATATGTTAACGCAATGCTAATTTAAGAAAAATAAAATCGTGTAAATTCTGCCACTGCCACCTATCACATTTGTGAGACCAAGTATCTTCGCCTAATCGTGGGTGCAGTTGTTGTACCTCTGCCTACCCCTTCGGGGTATGGGCGTGAAGATACTTTAACTGTCCATTCAAATAACATATAGCTATTTAGAAATTTAATTTAATAAGACAACTACGAGTATTATGGGTATGCCTCGTATTCACAGCTGCCGTTACAAAATTTACATCAGGCTGTACGATATATTTATATTACCTTGGAGCTAAAGTTTTATTGACTTTTAATTTTGTGGTATTAGTTATAAGTTACTAAGTTTAAGTTTCAAGACTTGTGGTTTATTAAAATAAACAAACACAATGGTTGTGTTTAATTTACCCCCAGTTGTAGTAACATTTATTAAGCCCAAGATTTTGATCAAAGTCGACCGATACCTGTTACTAGTTTTATAGGTATAACACGTGTCTCAAAACGATGACTGACTTTATAATTTAAACGTAGTAAAGCTGCAAAAACCGGCTTCACGGATCTCCGAAATATTTGACACTTAAGATCTCAACTCCGTGGAGGTGGAAGAACAATAAGAGAAATAATCGGTCAACCAGACACTTCTTGCGCTTCTTGGAGGGAGCTTGAATTGCTAGAAGACCCACAGTCTAGCAAAAGCGATATTTCTCGCATTAACAGGTATTCATCGTAGTAGATTCATTAAAACACTGCCTGGCCAAATACGAAGTTTCAAAGACCACTTTAAGTATGGAGCTAAAATTTTCCACGTGTTCGAGCTGCTTTGAAAAATAGACCAACTGACGTTCTGCAAGGCAGGTCGTAAAAGGCCATCGATTGGGTATACGTGTACTATCATCGTGACTACTAAGTAGTAGAGTTCCGCAACGTCTCGACCGGCGGGCTTATCACGTAACTCGCAAAGCGAAATTATCGTAATTGTTTAGTTATTGCAAGACACATAACAGCTTGTATATTAGTGGCAGTCATTGTCGCTTGATTAGTTTTGGTGCTGTGACATTGCAAAAAGAGTATCTAGTAACCAGCAAGCAATTGGCGACGTTTTTGATGAGTTTTTCGTAACGTTCAAATGTCATCGCTGATCGCTGGCAGATTGCAAACGTTAGGTGATACGCCTGCGGTTATTTGGTACTACCGCCTCACCTATTATTGCCACAATAACGACAACGCTTGCTCGTGTCCCAAACTGGAGTTTGGAGGATAAGTTAGCGGGTAAACTTATGCATGTGGCATCGGCATTCCGCCACACGGATAGCAACGCATTAACATCTTTGGTGTCTATAGACGATGGTTTCTCTTTCCATCAGGAGACCTATTTGTTTGTTTGCTATCTTACGATATAAAAAGAATTGGCAAAGAGGTAGTCTGTAGATAAATTTTGGAAAAGAACAGATTTCACAAAGTTTTAACGAGAGTCGTTCTGAGCGCAAATAAAGTTACGAATAACTATTAGTATTTTTAAGAAATTTCATAAAGTATAGAAGAACAAACACGGAAAATACAAGTTCCTTTAGATACCAAATATATTGTCCGAGTAACAAGATTGTAGTCATTACGTAAAATAACTAACTACGTAAAATAGCTAACCCACTACCTTACCTTCCAATCCGAATCCTGTTAGTAACAAGCGCTGAAGTTATAGCGCAGGAATAGATGGTGACACGAATACAGGCAAATCTTAGGTCAAACTATACAAGGCTCATCAAAACATGACATCTCCTATACGCAAACATGTCTAAGCAAATGGCTCTCCTGATACAACGAGATACTCATCGTCTAAACACCTCCAATGTAAATATTACGTCGCCATTCGTATGTCGGAGATATATTACATTCATGAATTTACTGACTACCTTACCCTTAACCGAAATAACAAGCATTGACGCAAGCGTGGATCCAGCATTGTGGGCAAGGTGCAATGTCCATAACTTAGTTGAGTTCGATATACTGAATTAAGCTGATATAGTTTTAGCATAATTATGTTATTTTTATACGAATAATATGCATAATATGTTAGTTTATGAAAGGAAATAAATATTGCATGATCAAATATACAGATTTTCTTTAAGAAATACATGATTGTTATTTAATAAACATTCTAACACAATTTAACACAAAAAATTCAGTGAAACTTTAATAAATTAACTAATAAATATTTCTACTTTATTTATTTGATAAACATACAAAAATCCAGTTTAAAAATATCAAATTTTGTTGAGTGGCCCTGACCTTAAGGCGAGGCACCGCGACAAACGGGAAAAACTGGTTTGTTAAATCACTTTTTTGTATTGATTTCTTAAATCTTCAGGTATATAGTGTAATTTTTTTACAAAAATTAAAGTTAAAAGTAAAATATACCTGAAGATATTATCTAAAGAATGTGCGAACTCATTACATGATAGAATGTACTTTACTCGATCATATAAAATTCCAAAAACAGGCTTAAAAAAATCTCTAAAACAAATAATTTGTTAATAATATTTTTAATCTTCCACATGATTTTTATATGTTGATATTTAGTTGTAAATACAAAAAAGATTGTGCTAAATTTTAGTTTTCAGCTGATGTCCTATATTTATTTATCCGAAAATTAACACGTTTCCCAGCAGTTTTAGAATATAGCGCGCCCCCCATTTTCTATAGAATTGGCGCGCGTCTAAATACGTCGCCTTAAACATTTTTGAAGGTGGATCAGCGCTTGCATTGATGTTATTGCAATAGAAAAAGGTAAGGCGGTATTTTCAAACGTTTCAGTTTTTTTAAAATATGAAATTGCTACTTCTTGACAAAGCAAGCAAAGTCAAAAAAAAGTCAAAAATTTAATACTAGTACCTATACACTAGTGAATATTGACGACGAATGGCTGTTAATTAACAATACATGAATGGCTAATAAAAAACGCAATCCATTTCTATAAATAGATGTACAAACGCATTGACCCTCTTTCGTAACCAATAGTGTTAATAATAATTCCGCCAAAACTTAACGATGCATGCGCAACTATCGATTTAATTTAGTGATGTACTTGTTTAGTTGCTCATCATGAACTCACTGGTTTTAATCTCTCTTCGAAATAATAATTGTTATGGGGCAACAATTGTTACAACTGTATATTGTTACAACAACTGAGAATAAAGTCATCAAATATAAAATAATAAAATTTTATCATGGCTTAGAACAAGAATAAATTAAACATAATATTACTATTATATAATCTCAAATATTCATTTAATTTGGTTCAAGTTGCCAAGTCTTGGATTGAACTGTCTGGGTCTATCTTTCCCGACAAATACAAATCTAAAACATTAAAGAATAGAGTATACAGGTTTCTATTCATGGTCCCTTTATTTTCATTGTCACTTTCCACCAGGTGAAATGGAAGAGAACGCCATACCAATTAAAATTAAAAAAAAACTGATTCCACAGTCAGACACAAAGATGCATTAAGAGTAAGTACATTTTGATCGAAGGGTGAGTGTATAGGTATTCGCCTAACAATGCCTAATAAAACAAGGCTTGTGTTCGATCCCCGACCGCCGACAGGGGCATTTGTGCAGTCCTGAGCGGCAAATTTTAAAGGACGGGGAAAAATCAGAAGGTGAGAAAAAACTCTGCGTTATAAAAAAGGCTTTTAGAATTTAATTTATCGAAGAAATAAATACTAACCTAGATGTTTATATATGGTGGCAAATACTTTCCACCAGGTGAACCCGCAGCTACTCTGACCCCTCTTTAAAACAAAGAGCTCTAGCTACATAAGTAACAATGAAGTGACATTTTAACAGTTCCCGGGGCGGTACTTAAGGTCGTCCCTGCATTTGTGTAATACTATCTAAACAAATAATATAAAGAAGAAAGATTTGATTTTTCGTTTGTTTATTCATTACGATTTAAATCAAAAATTACTCAACCGATTTCAAAAATTCTTTCACGTTTAGAAAGTAACATCAAGAAGAACATCAGTCACGTAAAAAAGTAGTCCAATTCGGACTACTTTTTTACGCGACTAATCAAAGGGACGTAATGATTTTTGGTCACGCGAACAAAGCTAAGTCACGAGTAACTGCCAGTAATATAATGTAGGTACTAGCTTTTGCCCGCGGCTCTGCTCGCGTGGAAATTGGGGAGTAGAGATATACAAAAAGTAGCCTATGTCATTCTCCATCCATTCAACTATCTCCAATTAAAAAATCACGTCATTTCGTCGCTCCGTTTTGACGTGAAAGACTGACAAACAAACACACACATGCACTTTCCCATTTTAATATTATGTAGTACTAGCTGAGCCCGCGACTTCGTCCGTATAGGATGTTTTTTTAAAAAGTAGCCTAAGTTACTCCTTATTACATCAGCTATCTACCAATGAAAGTCCCGTTAAAATCGGTCCAGCAGTTCTAGAGATTAGCCGGAACAATTTAATATTAATATTACATTGATTACCTTTAAATATATTAATTTTAAAAATTTAATAATTTGATTTTAATTGAATAATTCGCATTTTTGAAGCGGCTGAGAGAGTTTTGGAGCGGTGAGACGCACGGTTTTGAAGTGTTTGACACGCGCGGTTTGGAAGCGGTTGAAATGCGCGATTTTGAAGCGGTTGAAAGCTAAGGACTCACGAAGCGGTTTTCACCTGCGCCCGCCGCGGTGGCGGAATGGAGTTTTATTTTCAAAACTCACGAGACTCAGCCGTCGCGGTTGCGATTATCGCTCACAAACTTGGCGGTTGCTTAGCAATACGGGCGGTTAAACGATCAGTTGAGTTAAAGGTGTGTGAGAGAAAAGTGCCTAAAAGGGTCTGGGTCACGCTGGGTCCATCCACTGATTGCGGAATAATTTCGTTACGAATTATTTGTTACTCTTATTAATGAGCTAAAGAAGGATCAACAAAATGGATATCAATATCCATTTTGTTGACAAACGTGCAGAAACGCGCAACGAGTCACTCACAATAACAAATCACAGCAAAATCGCGTCGGATTTCGGTACCAACCCTCCCTCACCCCCGCTGCCCACTGCGGACGCCCGCCAACCGAAATCAAAGCGCGCGGGTGCTACCCGCTGCGGCTGCGGGACCGCGAACCGCGCCCGCCGGTACAAGATGACCGCCGGTGCAGCGGTACCCGCAAACATTGGCACACGCGTCGGGCGTAAAACGCGTCGTGAAATGTGCTTTAATTTTTTACACAAATATCTGTATCCTACAAAGACGCGCGTTTTTTAAGCGGTTGAGACACGCGGTTTTAGAGCGGCTAAGACGCGTGTTTTTGAAGCGGTTTAGTCGCGTGGTTTGGAAGCGGTTGAAACGCGCGGTTTTGAAGCGGTTATTTTAATGCTAAAAAATGGATTGAATACCGTTTAAAAATTCAAAGTCGAATCAAGCTTAAAAGTTAAGACCATCAAACAACATTTTAGAGCTCAAAAATTGCATTAAATACCGTTTGAAAGATTAGTCAAAATTAATCATCGTGTTTAAAATATTTAGCTTTTCAAAAATATAAAATTGTAATTTTTAACAAATTTTATATTTCTGAACAATTTCAGCTAAAAATCTATGCTTCAGTATATTTTTTACACCTTTGAGCTTGAGATGGCCTGCAAAATCAACCGTTTGCGACGCGGGTTTTTTGAGGGTTTAACACGCCCGTTATTGAAGCGGTTGAGACGCGCGGTTTTGTAGCGGTTGAGCCGCGCGGTTTTGGAATGGCTTAGACACGCGGTTTTGAAGCGGTTGAGACGCGCGGTTTGGAAGCAGTAGAAATGCGGTAGAGACGCGAGGTTTGGAAGTGGTTGAATGCGCGGTTTTGAAGCGGTTTAGACGTACGATTTTTAAGCAGTTCTGAAGCGGTTGAAACGCGCAGTATTTAAGCAGTTGAAACGCGCGTTTTTGAAGCGGTTGAAACGCACGGTTTTGGAACAGTTGAAACTCGCGTTTTTGCAGCGGTTCAGACGCGTGTTTTTGAAGCGGTTGGAACGCGCGTTTTTGGATCGATTGAAACGCGCGTTTTTGCAGTGGTTCAGACGTACGTTTTTGAAGCGGTTGAGACGCATGGTTTTGAAGCGGCTGAGAAGCGCGGTTTTGAAGCGATTGAAATGCGCGGTTTTGAAGCGGTTGAGACGCGCGGTTTGGAAGCGGTTGAAATGCGATTGAGACGCACAGTTTGGACGCGCGTTTTTGAAGCGGTTTAAACGCGCGGTTTGGAAGCGGTTGAAGCGCGTGGTTTTGAAGCGGTTGAAACGTATTTTAATGCTAAAAAAATGGATTGAATACCGTTTAAAAATTCAAAGTCGAATCAAGCTTAAAAGTTAAGAAACTAAAACAACATTTTAGAGCTAGAAAATTGCATTAAATACCGTTTGAAAGATTAGTTAATATTAGTCATCGTGTTTAAAATATTTAGCTTTTCAAAAATATAAAATTGTAATTTTTAACAAATTTTATATTTTTGAACACTTTCAGCTAAAAATTTATGCTTCAGTATATTTTTTACACCTTTGGGCTTCAAATTTTTTATTTATGTGGGGAGTTAAGTGATGGCCTGCAAAATCAACCGGTTATGACCTTTTTTTAAAAAAGTGAATAAAGAAAATGTTAGGTATATTCGAATTGATGAACTTGCTTGACGGCAAAATAAAGCAAAATGTAGATATTGACAAAAAAAAACAGGGAAAGTTTGTTACGCTATTAGCAAATTTACTTACTGAGGATTCTAACACCAACACCTTATGAGTGCAACAAAGAAAAATGTACTCCCATGAGTGATGATAATTTTATTTTGGTAAAGATTTTATATAAAATTTAAAACATAGTTCTTAATTACTCGCCACTATTTATCTAATACTTTTAGAAAATCCCTTAAATTGTTTAAAAAATATATAAATATTGTTTATTTTCATCATAGGTACGTAATTGATTAAATGGAATGATTAATATTGCTTTTTTATTTTTATTATTTTATTTGATCTGCTTTAAAAAAAATTGACAGTCTCATCTTTCTCTTTCTACTCGGCCTTCAGCTCCGGTTCCGGTTCCGGTTCCGATTCCGATTCCGATAAACCCACTTCCGTTACATCCCTAGTATAAACTGCTCCAAATTATATAATTTGAAAGCAAATATCGTGCCTTTGACAACACGAATACTACAAAATTGGAAGAAAATGCACTCATTTCATAAACAGACTAAAGAAGTTCAAAAGATGGAATTTGAACTTTACCAGATCTGCAGCATATTCTCGGACTTTTACCTTTATGCTTTAAGACTTTACAGTACTTGCATTCCACATCTAATCGTTATAAGCCAACAATAATTTGTAATTTTAATATGGATGGGACACACCCATCCATATCAAAATTACAAATTATTGTTGGCTTATATGTCATATCAGAATAAGCTTTTACTTGCCATGGATGGGCACGTTGCTTAGTCTTTTTTGCATTTTTCTTCTAACATCTTCTTCGTAGAACATCGGCTATAAGACATAGCATAAGCCATCCATTTATGTCATATCCAATATCCTCCACTCTATGAAGTTTTGATTTGTTTTTCTTTACTTGTCACGCTTCTCTATGCGCGTTTATTTTGTGTATATTTTAATAAGCATGCTGTTGTTTTCTTCGTTTAATAATAGTATGTTAACGATGAAAGGACGAAAATTAAGGCTAAATAAAAAAAAATGTAAATTAGGCGACGAAACATATACATGATTATGTTATAATTTATCTGTTATGTTTATATTTTGTTTCATGTTATGTACTCATTAGTCGTGGGCGTTTAAACGATATAGGCTTAAAAAATTAGGCTTTTCAAAATAAGCCCATAAGCGCGCTTACGGATTTAAGCTGTTTTCGTTTAAACGTTGTTTAAGATACAAAAATTTAAATACTATTTATTTTATTGGATTGGTTATCGTATTAGCGGCTAAATTATTTTCTACTTGTTTACGCAATATTTGTATCGGACTGACAACGCTTCGTTTTTGGTTGGTTAGTACTTTTTACAACGAATTGACAACTTACGTTTTTTCAAGTTCTGAGTTCCAGTACGCTTTTCGTTGTTGAAGCGATTCGACGAGCTCATCAATTGTCTATTTTATTTAGCGTGACAAATTTCCAAAGTAATTTTGTTTACTTTTTTTTCTAGTGCCAAATGTTCGACATTTATACAGAATTTCGGCCGAATGTCGAATTTCGACCAAAAGTTGAATTTCGACGGACAGTCGAATTTCGAACGAGTGTCGAAATTCGACCGAGTGTTGAATTTCGATCGGTTGCCAAGTTGCAACCGCCGGTCGAATTTCGACCGGGTACCAAAATCCGACCGCGGGTCGTAATTCGACCGGGTGCCGAAATTCGACCGTGGGTCGAAATTCGACCGGGTTCCGAAATTCGACCGTGGGTCGAAATTCGACCGGGTTCCGAAATTCGACCGTGGGTCGAAATTCGACCGGGTGCCGAAATTCGACCGTAAGTCGAAATTCGACCGGGTGCCGAAATTTGACCGTGGGTCGAAATTCACCCGGGTGCCGAAATTCGACCGGGTGCCGAAATTCGACCGTGGGTCGAAATTCGACCGGGTTCCGAAATTCGACCGGGTGCCGAAATTCGACCGTGGTTCGAAATTCGACCGGGTGCCGAAATTCGACCGTGGGTCGAAATTCGACCGGGTGCCGAAATTCGACCGTGGGTCGAAATTCGACCGGGTGCCGAAATCGACCGTGGGTCGAAATTCGACCGGGTGCCGAAATTCTATTTCGCATTGAACAGTGTGGTGTCGCGACGATGATTTTTGTTGAGTGTATACAGGTTTTTTGTAAATAATAATAAAAGGAACTTCGTTCCATTCTGGTGTCCCTTGACACCTCTCAAGTTTTTTTTTTAAATTGTGGCTTTAAAAATACATACAACCCTCATATTCACCCTTCTATCATCAACCCCTATTTTTTAATTCAATAATTTATATGACGAAACAACGTTTGCCGGGTCAGCTAGTATTGTATAATAATTTGTATTGTATTTGATAACACGTCATTTCTATAAGCTAGTAATAAGTAATAACACTAACAAAACCACAAAACATTAAACGATTTTTTCAGCTCTCGGCTTTATCGGTCGCTAATAATTCACTTAAATCTTCGTTTTATAATTGACCTTCTCAACGATCAACAACTTTTATTTAAAAAAGCGTTTAAACGAAAAGCGCTTTTTTAAGCACGCTTAAAAGTATAAGCAAAACGTTTAAACGTGTTAATAATTAAAAGCCGTTTATCACATCTCTAGTACTCATGTATTACCAACTTGATGTTCTGCTCGTCTCATGTGTGTAAACGGAAAGATTAGCAGATCCTACGACACAAGTTTAACGCTAAGTGTAGGTTCTGCGCGCCAATGTACATGTCTTCGTAAGCAGTGTTGTATATAATAATCAAGGAAATTATATTCTACCCGGAATGCTTACACGCGCTTCAAAATCGTTCCGAAGAGTACCACGAGTAGAGTGTGTCTCTTTCTACTAAATAAAGCGCCCACGCCATATATAAGTGTGGCCATGCGTAGTTTGCAAATTACTACTAAGTAATTCTACTAATTTGAGAAGCAGTTTTTGCACTGCATGAGTAATTACGTAATAATTAAAATAAGCACATTTAAGAACTCACTATGTTAATTACAATACATTTTATGCTAATGTATCTATCGACGTATATGAATAAAAGGGATTTAACGATTAACGAATATATTAAAATCTACCATCCGAAAGTTTTACTTATACTGGCAATTGCAAGAAAGGGACAACATCCACTCATGTCGTTGTCTTGCTCAGAATGTTTTTCCCCTCTGTTATGTAAGAAACAAATGTCAACTTTATTTGGATAGAAATAAAGTACATTTTTATTTTTCAAATATTGCTTCGTAGTAATTCCAGTTATCGTATATAAGTTCCTTGATAATAATAGATAAGTACATAAATCCTGTAATTCTTTGTTGAGAAGTAAACGTATTTGTGCTTGCGCCTGTGCCTGTGTCTGTGTCTGTGTCTGTGCCTGTGCCTGTGCCTGTGCCTGTGAAAAAGAAGTAAACGTATTTGTGCTTGCGCCTGTGCCTGTGTCTGTGTCTGTGTCTGTGCCTGTGCCTGTGCCTGTGCCTGTGCCTGTGCCTGTGCCTGTGCCTGTGCCTGTGCCTGTGCCTGTGCCTGTGCCTGTGCCTGTGCCTGTGCCTGTGCCTGTGCCTGTGCCTGTGCCTGTGCCTGTGCCTGTGCCTGTGCCTGTGTCTGTGCCTGTGCCTGTGCCTGTGCCTGCGCCTGCGCCTACGCCTGCGCCTGCGCCTGCGCCTGCACCTGCGCCTGCGCCTGCGCCTGCGCCTGCGCCTGCGCCTGCGCCTGCGCCTGCGCCTGTGCCTGCGCCTGTGCCTGCGCCTGTGCCTGCGCCTGTGCCTGCGCCTGTGCCTGTGCCTGTGCCTGCGCCTGTGCCTGTGCCTGTGCCTGTGCCTGTGCCTGTGCCTGTGCCTGTGCCTGTGCCTGTGCCTGTGCCTGTGCCTGTGCCTGTGCCTGTGCCTGTGCCTGTGCCTGTGCCTGTGCCTGTGCCTGTGCCTGTGCCTGCGCCTGTGCCTGCGCCTACGCCTGCGCCTGTCCTGCGCCTGCACCTGCGCCTGTGCCTGCGCCTGTGCCTGCGCCTGTGCCTGTGCCTGTGCCTGTGCCTGTGCCTGTGCCTACGCCTGTGCCTGCGCCTACGCCTGCGCCTGTCCTGCGCCTGCACCTGCGCCTGTGCCTGCGCCTGTGCCTGCGCCTGTGCCTGTGCCTGTGCCACACGCACACGCACGCACACGCGCACGCGCACGCCCAATCTTACACAAACACACTATCTTACACAAGATTTTAAGTAATTTGTGATCAAACTGAGTTATTTATATTAAAATTATTCATACAGGCTGACTGGTAAAAGATTGTACATATTTAAAGGCACGACAGTTAATGTTCATAAGTAAACAATAAGAATAACTAAAAAATATTGCTTGACCTTGGTAAACCTTAACGAAATTGTGTAATAATATTCAAAAAGTATGGTCACTGCACGATATACCAACACTCGTTATTCGTGAGCTCTGTAAATCGCCGTTTGTAAACAAAGAAATTATTCGCATGTGAATATGCAAATAATTTCTTTGAAAATGAGAAAGAGTGAAATGTAAATTAATTGCAGGAAAATTAGGTCAAAATTTAAGTACATATTTTATTAACTATATGGTACCAGAAGCAAATACGGAACATCCTCCTTCAGTATGTACAATATAATCTTTTATCAGTCAGACTGTACAGAGAGATATGAGAATACGTCGCACCTACGTGCTTACCAGATTAATCAAAGTTGACGGCCAATTGCGTGTTGCAACACCTAGGTAGGGGAGACTTTCTCAGACCTTCGTTATGTTTACTGTCTAACCACTAACGCACATTCAAGACGAATCTTCGATACACAGACTGCGCCTACAAACCTACAAACTTACAAACCTAGATAAAGTCAATACCAAAACAAAACACGCGCCTTAAATCAAAACAAAAAAGTTGATATATAAATGCAGTTCTTTATTTAAATAAAAGAAATCAGAGCTTATCTGTGTGAAATAATAAAAAATGCTAGTTTTAAAATATATAACAAGTATTAGTGTTCTAGTGTTATATTGTTCGAAGTTTGTGTTACTAGAAAATGAAGCGATGGAAATTCGTAAGTAATTCACTGTGAAATTCCTATAACTATAAAATGTAACTGCACTATATGTTATTTTTTTAACTTTTCATTTTTTAAGTGTGTACTAACTACACTTTGTTTAATTTGTTATCAAAAACTGTTATACCTCCGATTGTATGTTTTCCTTGTGAGCAGTAAATAAAGAATTATTATATTATTAGTATTATTTTGAAAGTATCAAAATCAGAGTAAAAATTAGTATAAATTATACTGCTAAATATAAAGTAAATATGCTATTAAATATTAAATAAATTTGAACAATTATACAACTAAAATATAAATAAATTTTATCAACGAGCTTTTTTTAATATCAATACAAGCAAGCCGATAGTTGTTCTAATAGATAGACACAACCCTCGTCTATAAACAACAAAGATGTTAATGGTGCGTTACTATCTAATGACACATGCTGAAGTTTACTGGCTGTCCTCACCGGAACAAGACCATAATAATGCTCCAAGAATATGTAAGGTGGACCCGGGCGATTTATCCCCGTATTGGATCCGAGCTCTTTTAAAGAATAGACCAACTGCCGTTCTACCAGGCAGGTCATAAAAGGCGAGCAATTGGCTATGCGAATCACTACCATCGTGGCTACTAGGTGGTAGAGTTCTGCATTGTCTCGCCCGGGTCTGGTACCATCGATTTACCTATCCCTGCCGCAATAGCGTCAGTACTTGTCGCTGTCGTGTTCTGGTTTGGAGGGTAAGCCATGCCACATGCATAAGTTTACCTGCTAGGTAAACTTATGCATGTGGCATTCGACCTCGCCACAAGATAACAACGCACCATTAACATATTTGATGTCTATAGGCGATAGTTGACTCTTTCCATCAGGAGAACGATCTGCTTGTTTGCTATCTTATGATATAAAAAAAACCCCAGGGAGACAAAAATAATGTTGTCATAAATAAAATTACTTTCATTTTTAACAACACTTAGATTTCAGAACTCTAAAAAAATCTATGCTACTTGTAGTTTTTGTTCTTTTGAGCACCCCAAAGCAGCAATCAAGCATGTTTAATACCCATAAAGCAGCTCATATAGAACTTAAAGTGCTATTGCAGCCGTACAATGGTGTAAAAAGATGCTTTTATCGGTATAAGAGACATTTATGAGTTTTTATGCAGCCTAATGCTGTACAAGGGCTTTCTTAGAGTTTCGGGTAAGCTTTAATCGTTATATATGAATATTAATACACTACTGTACAGCTTTAAGTATTTTGTAACTCATTAGGCTGATTTTAATCGTTAAAGCTGTACATTAGCTGTATTTTGTTTGGCACGAGAATTTATTACAGCTTCAAGTGTTATTATAGTATCACTCAACGCTTGTTTATGTAAAATAGGACATGCAATCACTATTCTACAGCTAATATTTATGGCGTAATTGTAGACTGTTATGCAGCCAATGGTGTTAAAAAATCTGCATATACAGCTGTACTACAGCTCAAGGCTGTATTATTGAGAAAATTATTATTTGCTGTTTTTATGTCTGCATAGTTGATATCATGTGGAAAAAATCAAGAGGAAGATTAAAAGGAATATTTAAATATTATAAATTACCAACCAAGTAATCGTGATGAAGATAAAGCTGAAAAATTAGTAATTCAGGTAAACCTACAATCGTCATTTTTATTAATGTTCAAGGAAAAGGGTTCCGTAACAAAAACATTAAAAAGTGATTGTAGGTTATCTGATTTATTATTTTTTAGGCTTATCTTCTTTATTAAGCTTACTTGGTTGGTAATTTATAATAACTGAATTTTTTTAATGTCATAAGATAGCAAACAAGCAGATGGGTCTCTTGATGAAAAGAGTCAACCATCGCCTATAGACAGCAAAAATGTTAATGGTGTGTTAATATCTTGTGACGAGGTCTAATGCCACATGCATAAGTTTACCGGCCACCTTACCCTCCAAACCGGAACATGACAGTGACTAGCACTGACGCTTTGCAGCAGGCATAGATAAGGCGGTGGTACCAGGCCCGGTCGAGCCAATGCAGAACTCTATCACCTAGTAACCACGATGGAAGTGACTCGCATAGCCCATTGGTTGTCTTTTACGACCTGCCTGGCAGAAAGGCAATTGGTCTATTCTTCAAAGAATATATTAAAAAAAGAGTTAAAAAGAGAAATAAAAATCATTACACTGAGAAAATATATATATTTTTTTTATTTTTAACTTGCTACTATACGGAGTTTTATAAAAGCGATAAGCGATGAACAACTTTTGTTCAACGATTTGTGAAACAATTTTATTTTTCCATTGTGAAAAGTCACGTGACCAACAAAGTTTCTATGGAGAATCAATATTTTTTTCGCGAATTTCCAAAAGTCGTTAAAAAAAGTTGTTAAGTATGACCCCCTGAGCCACCCACTTTCGGCTTACTGTATCACTTTTGCAACACCCTGTATATATGTATACTTACAATCGTTTTAAAAATATTATATACTTATATGCAATTACAGGCAAGAGAGTATGTTTTTCTCTATGAAGAACTAATAATATTAAATCACAAGCACGAAATAACGTATTCTTCTTAAAAATAGTTTTGTGATCGACCATTCTTTAAAGGGCTTAAGTTATAGTTAACAATAAGTTGGTTTAATTGTAAAGTCAAACGACCAACATCAATACATCACAATAGAGAAATCAAGTGACAAACATATGTTTTGTATTTAGGGTTCTTCAATTTTTATACGCAGCTCTAAACATAAGTTAAGTGATTAGAAGCCAATTACTGTATAATAGATTTATATAGGGATTTATATTTTATATAATAGCCTAAATTAAAAGCCAATAGCCGTATAATAGAACAAAAAAAGAGATTCAGTACAGCTATTTGCAGTATATCAACCTCCAAATACACTTTAGGCTGTATAACATTTTATTTATATATTAATATATTTTTAATAATGGCGTCTGCCGATACCAATATGTGATATATAATTAATGTTATACAATATCAAAAACAGATTGTTACTTTTTATCATTTTCAAACACCTATTAAGAACGTTTAGCTGTACGAGAGAGTATATTTAGTGCTATAGTTTCTTTATACACCGAATAACAGCCTTTGTACAGCCTACAACAGCTTGTACAGCTATTGTGCAGCCTATTTAACTCTTAGCTGTACAAGACAGTTACAAGAGAGTATCCTTAGTGTTATAGTTTCTTTATACGCCAAATAACAGCCCTTGTACAGCCTATAACAGCTTGTACAGCTATTGTGCAGCCTACATAACGCAATAAGCTGTATAACTTGGGGCCCTTTTTGGTGTTATATCGGCTGTAGAAGCGCTTCTACAGCCTTTGTATGGCTTCGTATACAGCTTTAAGTTTAGAAATGAACCTAAATGCAGCCTATATACAGCTTAACGTGCTACTTGGGACTACCTCAACGTAGCAGGAAGTTTCAGGGATGGCCTGCAGGGTCAACCGTTATACAGATTTTTTTAGTGTCTCAATAATCGGATACGTAAAAAAATGTTAATTGCATAATTTAAACATAGCAAAATTACAACAACAGACTTCCCATTTTCCGTAATTCTAGAACCCTACATGAGACCTTCACTTTTAAATAGGCCGATGTGGCAAATAGGTATACCCTCTCAAACAAAAAAATAATTGTTCAAAAGTTACTTTTCTTTATACAAAATAGCAAACAGGCAGGTGGGTCTCCTAATAGAAAGAGTCAACCATCGCAATGGTGCGTTGCTATCTTGTGGCGAGTCTAATGCCACATGCAAAAGTTTACCGGCTACCTTACCCTCCAAACCGGAACGCGACAGTGACAAGCACTGACGCTATTTCGGCAGGAATAAGTAAGGCGGTCGTACTAGACCCGGGCGGGACAATGGCAGAACTCTACCACCTAGTAGTCACGATGGCATGGACTTGCATAGCCAATCGGTTGCCTTTTACGACTTGCCTGGCAGAACGGCAGTTGGTCTATTTTTCAAAGGAGCCCGGAACCAACACGGGGAAAACTACGCTGTGAAGCTACGAAGCTGTGAAGTAAGGCACATTATTACAAAATCACCAAACAAAAACTTAATTAAGAACTTCCTCCTTTTTGGGAAGTCGGTTTAAAAACTGTTGATATTGACAATGAACATTTTAATTTAGAACGGCTAAGAATCTTGACTTTCGTACACTTGTTGTTATGGCTATTTCGTTCGTGTAGCCCAAAAAACATTACTGTTTTGCTATAGCTCATCTCCTTCGTGAATGAGGCCGTCATATTTAAATAGAATTTTTCAAATCCTGCTGGTACTTAGTTCTAGAGATAATCATAATAATCATAATCATAATAATAATCATAATCTTTTATATGCAATTTATTGCAACTAAATAATTTAATTCTGCATCAATATTTATAAGTGTGTTTAAACAAACAAACAAAAAATAGTAAAGCTTTAATACGAGTGCATTAGTATAAATTAGTAGTAGTCAACATATTAATAATAATAATAATTTCTTTATTTGCATAAAATAGGGTACATAATTAGATCTTATTTAACAATATGTTGTTCTTTATTCCTATTTTGCTCTTTTTAACTTCCCGCTACGTATGTAGATAAGGAAGTTACTGATTCTACCCCGAGCTTCGAAAATCGAGTTTTCACCAGATCTCCACGTTTTGAGGTCCTAGGAATCTTTTCAGACTATTTTTACGATGACGTCAGTTTGTCTGTATGTATGTATGTATGTCTGTGTGTGTATGTGTGTGTGTTTGTGTGTGTGTGTGTGATGTGTGTATGTAAACATCTCATAACTTTTGAACAACTGGACCGATCTAAACATGACTGATGGCATTCGATTAGATTCCGCTTAATTTTGACTTGCTAAAAATTTAAACCAAATCGGCCCACGAGATTTTGAAAAATTTAAAAAACCTGAAAAAAAATTGGCGAAACAGTATTTTTTAATATAACTTCCAGATTAATGTACCGATTTAGTACAAAAACTAATCAGCTCTATTCCTCAGAAGACTACGTCTAATGCATAAATTGCATCAAAAACGGTTTATCGGTTTGGGAGAAAACATTGACGAAAAATTTTGATAAAAGTGTTTTTTCGACATAACTTTGAAATTTTTCAACCAATCATTTTTTGGTATTCTACGATATTTTCGTACAAAAAAAAACTACGTCGAATGCTTTTTCTAAAATTAAAATCGAATCTAATTTTCAAAAGTTACAGCTTTTCAAATATTGAAATTACGTTGGTTTTAGCAAATTTACTTAATATTTTTGAAATAACTTTCAGGTAAATACACCGATTGCCTTAAAAATATTATTAGCTTTTTTTTCCTTAAAAAACTGCGTCAAATACCGTTAATTGGATCAAAATCGGTCAATTTGTTTGGGACTTATCAATTTTTGAAAAAAATGTTATTTGAGATTCCTTCGAAATTTTTCAACCTGTCGATTATTTATCTAAAGCAATATTTTACATCTGAAAAATTGAGTTGAATGTCATTCGAAAGATCAAATTCAATCAGTTTTTCCAAAATATACAGCTTTTCAAAAATCTTAACATAGATGTTTGAACTGAAACATCTATGTTTACAGTTTTTACTCTTTTGAACTTAAAATACCTTAATTTAGCAGGAAGTTTCAGGGATGGCCTGTAGGTTGAACATTTTACACATTTTTTGTTACAATTGCGTTTATTATCACTACAGTTTATAATTTAATCTTATTTTATTATGTGTAATATGATAGTTACGGTTTTGCACAATTTTTGCAGATTTTTACAATTGTTGCAAAATTGAAGTGACAATGTGTTCCCCTCGCTAAGATAGAAGAAATACTATATGATATTAGTTAGCCGCTAGATTAATACCAAGTCCAATTAAAACATTTACTACTAGACTGAAATCAAAATCAATGACACTAAAATCAAAATCAATCCACTGAAATCAAAATCAATGACACTGAAAATCAGCATTGAGATGATAACGTCTATACATTATCTGAGTGTTGACCATTTTTAAACATCCCATCACTCAGTGCAGTAGTGGTGCAGTGGACACCAAACAATAGGTTATAATAATATAATAATAATATCGCTGGACAAATTACACAAATCGATCTTACTCTAAAGTAAGCAAGTTATTTGCTTGTCTTATGGGTGTTAGTAGGGGCATAATTACCACCGTATTTTATAGATTGTTTCTGCTTATGTCTATAAATTTATGTTTATAGATTTTTGTTTAGATTATTTAATAACTTATATGTATAAATGCGAGACAACGTGCTTGCGGACAAACCAGGACACGGTTTTTGCATTGATTTTTGTTAATGTGTGTTAAAGTATGTTTCAATAAATGAAAAAAAGTCCCGTATCAATTTTATACGGGGCCCCCGAGCTAGCAGCATAAGCAAAAGTAATAAAAACTTCCTAAATAGCAAAAGTCAAAAAAGCAATTTCTTTTCTTTCAAAAAAGGCTAGAAGAGTGTATATTTAATTTGAATTGTTTGTAAAAATTTTGGAAAAATTGACAGGTAAATAAATATGATGAATAAATATTTCTTTTAAGTTTATGCAAACATTTTTTGTGAGAAATCTCTACTCTTCATAAGGGCCCCCAAAAAATTTTTATACGGGGCCCCGTCAATCCACGCTACGCCACCGGGTGTTAGTCAACTATAATAATACATAGAAATACATATACAAATACTTTTACATACATTATAAACACCCAAACCCAGAAATACAAACATCTATGCTCATCACACAAATGTTTGTTCCTGTCGGGAATCGAACCCGAGCCCCATCGATTCATAGTTCATAAACTACTTGACCAACGGGGCGGTCAGTTTATTTATTTACGGTTATAATTAGATTCATTATATTTTATTTTAGCTTATTTATTATTTGCCTAAAATGTTTTTTTTGTCTTGGCTAATTTTACTGGCGCATTGTAATATGAGCTATCTAATAGTTTTAATCTAACATTTTATTTTCAAGTTTCGTTATGTATCTATACATTTTTTGCTATATTAAAGTAACAGGAGTAACTTTTTAGTGTAATTTTTATTTTGTTTTACATCCTTATTTTTGTTTTGTTTTTTTTTTTTAAATTTTGATTACGTTTAATTTCTGTAGTGTTGTTGTATGTATGTAGTGTATATCTCAAATAAACATTTTCTATTCTATTCTAAATTTAGGATCATCTCATATTTTTCTCTGTACCTGTGTACTCTATGTTAAATAACATTATTTAACAGAGTTAAAATATGTAAACACGTAATTATACTCTTGATAGTAAATATAATTAATAAGAAATGCGCAAGTTTTGCTGTTACATATGATTAAATCATTCTTCTTGCGCAATTTAACCATTTCCTATAAGATGACATTTCATCTTCGTAGCTTAGGTGCCGTTAAGTCCAAGTTAAAAAAATGTTCAAATTTTCCTTTACATTCACTCTTAAAGAGTCAATATATTTTTTAATACCGGATCGGAACCGCGGAAATACTTTAGAAAATTCCGGCGGAATAAGATCAGCGGGTTTGTCATTTTTTACCCGGAGTCACTAGAAATATGGTTACGTTTTCCAAGTACATGTATACATATTGACTGGCAAAAGTTTGTACATACTGAAGAAGAGTGTTCAGCACTCGATTCTGATGCCAAGTATGTAAAAAAATTGGTACTTAAATTTTGACCTAATTATCCATTAAAAATATTAAACCCATGCTTAGATATCTTAAACTGTTTATAAACAGTAATTTGCCGCCGCGACACACGGCAGAAACAGGTAAGGCGGTGATCCTAGACCCGGGCGAGACAATGTAAATTTCTACCACCTAGTAACCACGATGGTAGTGTCTCGAATAACCAATCGTTCGCCTCTTACGAACTGATTAGCAGGACGGCAGAAGGTCTATTCCTCAAAGGGGGCTGGACCAACAGGGAAAATAAATTGCTTTAACTGAGACCCGGAACCTGCACCTCATGCATCTTTGCTAAGGCTGGTACCACCGTATTAATGAAGGAGAAAAAAAATTAGTCCACCAAGGCAATCAAAGTGAATGCGTAATTTAATAAGTGCTCACAAACGTGAGGCCTCGCATATTGCTGAACCATTGGACCGATTACAATGATAGTGTATTTATTAAATTAAGTCTAAGGTTGCTAGCAGTTTGACTAACGGTCACACTTTTATTTTGCCGAAATATACAATTGTTTTATATTAGTGGTTTATTGCCATTACTGTTAAACCGTTGAGCTTATAATATTTTTTTTGCCGCATAATTTACCTTTCAAATTTCACGACGAAGATACTTTTGTTGTTGTCGAACTAACTATTATACATAAGTACTAGAGGTTTGTAACTGCAGAGGTACTGAATCAAAGGTTCTGATTCCGAGGCTGGATACGATAAGCTTATTTATTCTTAAAAATCCTTATCGTCTCCGCGGAATTATTTATTCGGGCCAGAATGGTGAGCGACTGAGCGTACTGCTATTAAATGACAGAGAGAGAGAGAGAGTAAGATGCGACAAGCGATAATCAACCTAAAAAGCGAGAAAAATATATAGGGAAACGTTCATTTAAAGATACGATCACAGAATATGATACGCTGCAATATAAAAAGGACGAAGTGAGCCAAATGACTAAAGGAATAAATAAGGTTAATCATATCCGTGCCTGGAGCCGGAATAAGTGAATAAATTCACTCCAAAGAATAACTTTGAAATTGAGCACCGTGAGGCGATGGTTTGCTGAATTTGAGAGAGGTTGAGTTTCTTTACATAACAAATTTCGTGAAGGGCGGCCTTCAACTGCCGTCAACGAAAATAATGTGGCTACTGTTAAGCGATTAATTGAAGAAAACCCCCGGATTACCTATGAGACAATTCGAGGACTATTGGGGATTGATATGAGTCAAATTCAGAAAATTTTACACGAAGAATTGAAAGTTCGGAAACTTTGTTGTCGTTGAATCCCTCATCTCACAGATGCTACTGAAGTACGACCACGGACATTCTAATGATGTTTATGACATTGTTACAGGAGAGGAAACGTGGATTTATTATTTTGAACCCGAAAAAAAACAGCAATCTTGTGAATGGGTGTTTGAAAATGAAAACAGGCCAACAAAAATGAGACAAGCAAGAAACGTTGGTAAAAAAATGATCGCGTTTTTTTTCTCAGCTACGGGTCCCATCTGTACAATTCCACTTGAAGATCAAAAGAGTGTTAATGCCGAGTGGTATTCTACCATTTGTTTACACAGGCTGTTAGAAAAAGTTCGCGAAAGGCAACCCAAAAGCCGCATTCTCCTAGACCATGATAACGCTTCTTCACACGCGGCCAACAACACAAAGTCATTTTTAGCTTCCGAAAAAGTACATCTCGTCACTCATCCTGCGCATAGCCCCGACCTAGCACCCTGTGATTTCTGTATTTTCCCCAAAATCAAAGATTTGATGAGAGGTTTTACTTTTAACAACTCCGAAGAGGCAGTGATAGCGTTCAATCAGCACGTAGAAAACATGCCTTCGGATTTGTGGTCCTCCTGTTTTTGAGATTATTTTGAAAAGCAATAAACATAATATTTTGGTTATAACATGTTGTTTTTTTAAGTTACGCAAAACTTATAGTGTGACCTACGTACATAAATTTTTCGAAAACCTTAGACACAAATTATTTGGAAGACAATAATGCCTGGGATTAATAGCTTCTCTTGCCAATCTCGTTATTTCTTGTAAAATGAAATTATTATTGTAATATAATTAATTTTATACATATTAAAAAATGTAAATTGTTTAATTGTTTATTTGAAAAAAACATTTTTGACTTTGTCGCTATTATTAATTACCTGATTCGGGCAGTGATGCAAAACTCTAACACCAAACTAAGATGGTAGAGCCCTGTAATAGTGCCAAATTATTTTTAATTCAACACAAATCAATTCCACAAAGTAATGCCTGAATGTAAGTATAAAATTGCCTTAATTTTTACGCATATAATTATTATAGTAATTTTAATAAGGGTTTGACATTTTTCCACAACATGACCACGGTGCACCGACTCTACGGAACATTGCCTTAGATCAATTTTCTTATGCAATTGTGGATATATAAACACTGGTTTAGATCGTTCTTACGCAATTACGACATATAAAACTTATCCGCTTTCAGAGATAATATGTCACTAGTACATGGTAGATGATTATAAAATGCTTTAGGGAAAAAATGAGCATAAGTTGTGAGTGAAATAGAAGCCTTTTTGAAATTACTATTTTGATTTTTTGTTGTACCAAAACCCTAAATCTAATATTGTAAAATTAAATGATTTTACAATATTAGATTAGATATGTGAGTAGTAGTATTATTTTAGTCAAGATTTTTGTCCACTATCAAAACTCACAGTACCTTTTTCACTTATCGGTTGTGTTCAATTTTCCTTATAGCCCAAAACTGAACAAAACACATCATCAAAATATTCTTTCGTACAAATTTTTATTCCATCCTCATCGTCATCCGCATCTCTTTGCTCTTTAAATTAATGGAATCCATATTAACGAAAAGTTATTGAAAAACTTGAAAGATTTATTTATAAAGCTTATAAGCGACAAATCAAAGTCAAAGTCAAAACTTTTTTTATTCAAAATAGGATTAGTGGTAATATCTTTTTGAACGTCAGTAATAAAATAATATAATAATAAGTAATAATAATAAGTGATAAAATGGATTTCGTCGAGGTCGTCCTGCTCGTGATTTTCTGATTTAGCTTCCTCGTCGTTGGGCTTTAGACATTGACTGCGAACTGTTTTTTTTTATTACATGATAGCAAACAAGCAGATGGTTCTCCTGATGGAAAGAGTCAAACATCGCCTATAGACACCAAAGATTTTAATGGTGCGTTGCTATCTTGTGGCGAGGTCTAATGCCACATGTATATGTTTACCGGCTACCTTACCCTCCAAACCGGAACATGACAACGACAAGCACTGACGCTATTGCGACAGGAATATGTAAGGCGGTGTGGTTTCAAACCCGGGCGAGACAATGCAGAACTCTACCACCTAGTAGCCACGATGGTGGTGACTGGCGTAACCAATCGGTCGCCTTTTACGACCTGCCTGGCAGAACGGCAGTTGCTTTATTTTTCAAAGGAGCCCGTAACCAATACGGAGAAACTACAAACAAAGATTATGTTGAAAGAACGCAGCATAATCATTTTTAACAGCGGGCGTAATAATCTCTTAGGCGAAAATAACCTAATGCTGGGGTCTAGTCTAATCTGCAACTGTTCGATTTGACCGTACTATTTTTATACGTAAAGTCAAACTGAAACAATCTTCCGAGTAGTTTCATTATTGTGATTTCTAAGAGGAGAGCAATTATTTTTTTTAGTATCCGGCATAACATTGTCATTAAACTCTTTAAGTTGTAAAGACTGTAAACTGTGTAATGCAAGAATATGACATTCTTTAAATTCAGGACAGAGCTTCACACATAAAGTTTTGTTGCTGGCCTAAATTGTATATCGCAATGTAAACGTTTGTATGATCATAAACGGCATTGCAATTATTATGTAATAATAATATCAATGGAACTTTAATGAGCGGAATTCTTATTTCATAAACAAAGATGTACATATTGACAATCTTATTCGAAAACAATCTGGTATAATAATTAAGCGCGCAATTATTTTAAAAATATTTCACATATTTCGAAAATATTTCGAAAACTAGCTGACACGCGCAGCTTCGCCCGCGAGTAGATTAACATGTCGTCTAAATAGATTTTCATACAAATTTAATTCCCTATTTCAGCCTTTTAGGGGTTGTTTTTTTTAAAAAAACTATCCTATTTTTGACCGCAGATCTTCAACTATGTCCATGCCACATTTCATGAAAAACGGACCAGCGGTTTAGCCGTGAAAGCGTAACAGACAGACAGACAGACAGACTTTCAGATTTATATTAGTATGGATTAGTGTGGATGGACCTAATGATTTCGATGAAATTTTGTACTTGGCTAAGTTTTTGCTCTTCATGTTTATCTGTATACAAAAAATATTCCTCTAAATTTGTAATTCCTCCTTTCTTGAAAAAAAAACAAACGAAGCTGGATAGCCCAGATGCAATTATTTAGCAACGCATTACGACTTTTTAGTTTATTACATCGTATTACGCATTATACAAATTTTGACAGACTTACAGGAAGTTCCTACCGTTACAATTGTTTTCTTTGTATAAATATAATGTGAATATCACAAATTAAAACTGATTTAAATTAACTAGACTAGTTTTTCCCACGACCTTGCTTACGTTGAAAATTATTTCTTTCTCTATGACCAGATATTGCATAACTCAAACGCCTGGTAGTCACGAATTATGATGGTAGTGACACAATTTTATATATCATTAGATAGCAAACAAGCAGACGTTAATGACAAGGTAATAGGTAAGGTGGTGGTACCAAATACCCGGGCGAGACGTTGTGAAACTCTACCACCTAGTAGTCACGTTAGTAGTGACACACAAAGCCAATCGATCGCTTTTTACGACCTGTCTGGCAGAATGGCAGGTGGTCTGTTCTTCAAAGGAGCCTGGACCAATACAGGGATATTGATAATCTTTGTTCGATTTTTACGAATTGCCAATTTCGAAGCTGTTCTTCTTAAACAGCCAATATCAACATGGGGAGAATGTTACAAAATTTATATTGTTTGTTTTTTATAACATAGAGTAGTAAAGAAACAAACTGTATTTCTACTGATGGTAAGAGAATGTTTATTACGCTTTTACAGTCGAGTTAATTATAATAAAATGTAAATAGTACAAAGCCAAGGGTACTTTGCTTATTGTAAATCTTTATCTATACACTAGCTGTTGCCAGCGACTTCATCCACGCGGACTTAGTTTATTCCGCACTGCCCCTCCCCCGTAAGTCATAGCGTGATAATATGTAGCCTATATGTTGACCCGACCTGTTAGTAATATTCATGCAAAATTTGAAGTAAATCCATGCAGTACTTTTTGAGTTTACCCCGGACATACATACAGACAAATAGACAAACAGATAAACAGACAAAAAATCTAAAAACTATATTTTTGGCTTCGATATCGATTGTAGATCACGCCCCAAGTATTCTTTTAAAAAAATATTCAATGTACAGTTTTGACTTTCCTACGATTTTATTATATGTATAGATATGTAAGAACGGAAGAAACATTTGGAGAAAGAGAAGTTAACTTTTAAACACTCGAATTCTAACATAACTAGAATCTTTATTTAAACATTTGTTTACATAAGAATTACAACAGAACTGGCTGTTAGTTCGCTGTGTGCGAATGTTAAGAATCATAAGATGTGACACAACACAATCATATAGCACATAGTTAATGGTGGGAATTAAAATGTTAACGATGACGCGCAACTGAAGCAAGAACTTGCTTTGTGTTTCAAGATTATTTTTTAAGCAATGGAGTAGTAAATAACTTATGGCGAATTGCACGAACATTAGCTTAGGAAAATCCTAAGTAGTATGCTGTCACTTTTTGTCTCAAATGAAAAGGATGTGACAACATGTCACTAAAGGCTGTCCTAAGCTAACAGAAGTTTAGTACCATTAACCATTCGTTTTGTGGCAAATTTAAAGTTTGCGATTGAGAAAACCTCAATAAAAATTTTTTTTCTCAATAAAATTTTAGTAAAATATTATCATGATTGTAAAATTAATCTTTCTATATTTTGTAATAAAGATAAAAAAATAACATAGAATCTATATTAATATTATAAACGCCAAAGTTTGGATGTTTGGGTGTCTGGATGGATGGATGGATAGATGTTTGGACGGATGGATGGATGTTTGTTAGGTTTTAAATATATCAAATTCAGAAAGTAAATTTAAAAATATAAATTTGCTGTAAACAACGTAATTATAATATTTGAAAAGCTGTAACTTTTGAAAATTAGATTCGATTTTTAATGTTTCGAAATGGCAATCAACGTAGTTTTTTAAGACTAAAATATCATAGAATACCAAAAAATGATTGGTTAAGAAGTTTCGAAGTTATGTCGAAAAAACCCTGTTTTCAAAATGTTTCGTTAACTATAACTCCCGAACGGATGAACAGATTTTGATGCAATTTATTGTTTCGCCAAAATTTATTTTCATGGTTTTTTCAAACTTTCTCAAGATCTCCCTAACCTGATTGGTTCAAATTTTCAGGACGTCTAAGTTAAGAATCCAATCGAATGCCATCAACCACGTTTCGATCGGTTTAACCGTTCAAAAGTTAGAGATGTTTACGTACACACATACATACACACACACATACATATACACACACTGACACATATACTTACATACAGACCTATTGAAGTCATCGTGAAAATAGTTGGGAAAGCTTCCTAAGACCTCAAAACCTGGAGATTCGGTAAAAACCCGATTTTCGAAAATTGGGGCAAAATCAGTAACTTCCTTACCTACATACGTAGCGGGAAGTTAAAAAGTTATTAATATGACTTTTTTATAAGATAGCAAACAAGCAGATTGGTCTCCTGATGGAAAAAGTCAAACATCGCCTTTAGACACCAAGGGTGTTAAGAGGCCATCCATAAATTGCGTCACATATCAATGGGGAGGTCGATAAAGTGTGACATTGTGTCACAAGGGGTAGGGAGGAGTTCCAAATTTTATGATATCACATTTTTTCAAAATACAATATTTTATATGTAAGTATTACAACAATAAATTTAAAAAGCAACCTGTGTTGATAAAAAATAATTAAATAAGATCATTATTCCAATGTAAAATTGCAAAATATATGACATCACACTAGGCAGGGGGGTTCTCAGAAATTTGACCAACTGTGACATTGACGGGGGAGGTGTCAAAAAACATAAAATTCGTGTGACGTAATTTATGGATGGCCCATAATGGTGGGTTGCTATCTTTTGGCGAGGTCTAATGTCACATGCATAAGTTTACCGGCTACTTTACTCTCCAAACCAAAACACGACATAAACAAGCACTGATGCTATTGCGGCAGGAATAGGTAAGGCGGTGATACCAGACCCGGGCGAGACAATGCAGAACTCTACCACCTAGTAGCCGCGATGGTAGTGACTCGCATAGCCAATCGGTCGCCTTTTACGACCTGCTTCTGCTTGGGAGAACGGCAGTTGGCCTGTTCTTCAAAGGAGCCCGGGGCCAACACAGGGTTTTAATAGTCAACACAGTTGACTATTAAAACAAAAAATATTATGTAAAGTATAATTTTTGTTTTAGAAAAAATATTTTCCACATGCAAAAAGAAATCACCCGACTTCGACGTGTGTATAAAACGAGCACTAAACAAACTGCGGCCATATTTCAAAAGAGGTAAGTAACAACAGTAAACGATCCGAATTTTACATCATCGACAAGTAAGCGCAAACATATAGGTACTTTCGAAAGTCAACCATCGCCTGTTAATTAAGACGATAGTGTGAATAATTTTGAGTTTGAACTTTGGATTGCAAAAGCGTTATTGGTAATTCTTTGACATCTATTACACCAAACCTCAGATATGTCTTGATCCCAGGTAAAAATTAAAATTAAAAAAGAAATTGAAATTAAAAAAATAGCTTTTACTGGTGAAAGAATTTTCTAAATCGGTTAATACAAACTGACTGAGTCCAAGCCTCTATAAAGAGACCTAAAATATTTACCTGGGCTTGCAACTGGTTTCAAAAATACCAGTTACTAGAGCTTTTTAACGGTTTTTACAAAAGGTTTCGCTCGGAGCGGGTCAAAACGGTGTCACACTCACGCCCAGTGAAAAAAAAATGGGGGTGGCGAACATTTTAAAAACCTATATAAAGCGGTTTATTTATTTTTGGGTCAATAAATCGGTTAATAGATCCTTATAATTTTTCTCTATAACGAAACCAGCATATTCTACCATGATATGGTGTGCAAATATTTAAAAATGATCATATTCTGTGTAGTTTGAGAATTTCGTAATTCGATAATTCATAAGCATACTCCGATTTGAAGCTTAAGGATGGAGGAGTTTAAATAAACTTATCTTTAAGGCATTGCGACAGGAATAGGCAAGGCGGTAGAACCAGACCCGGGCGAGACGGTGGAGAACTCTACTACCTATTGGCCACAATAGTAGTGAGTCACATAGCCAATCGTTCGCCTCTTCCAAACTGCCTGGCAGAACGGCATAAAATCTATTCTTCAAACCAGGAGTCCAGACCAATATGAGAAAAAGTTCTTTAATTATGGATTACCGACGGTAACGCATCTATAAAGGTTAATGTAACTACAAAGGGTCCACGTAGTAAATTACGCCAAAGTGTCCTGCCTAGTGTCTTGACAACTTACACTCCATACTCTACTTCAGGTATACCAGAAATGAATGTTGCCTCCTTTGATCCACATTTTGCCACCAAAGTGTCGCAAACTCGTTCCTTGCTTGGCGTTAAATATAATCTAATTCTGCGAAACGTATATGAGAGGGGTTGGACACAATCAACAGTGACAAAGTACAAGTAAGTATTTAATCTTTCAAACATTTCTTATCTTTTCATAACCCCAAAATCTCTATGCTATTTTGTTAATGTCATGTTTTAGTTACTTAGTACACTTAGAGCTTCAAGTAACCGACTAACTGATGTAGGTAGTAAGTACTTCTGCAAGAAAAATGATAAATTCTCACTTAATTCTGTTATATCACAATTAGAGCAGTACCATCACCGAATTAAAGTGATTGTCACAACATTACGCAAGTCATCAAACTATGAATAAGCTCTTATTAGGGTGAGATAGTAATTAAAAATTAAGATTTCTAGTGATGAAATGTGCCAACCGTAACATTTTTATGGCTATATTTTTATCTTATTATACTTTTATCTACAACAGTAGAAAGGTAAATAAATTCCAGGGGGGGCAGCTGTCCCTCCCTGCCCCCCTCGGTACGCCCATGACTATAGTACCACTGCGTAACGCATATCTACCTGCCTAGTGCCGCATTAGCGTTACTGCTTGTCACTGTCGTATTCCAAAATAAAATGTAATCAGAGACAACAATGGCCTGTGGATACCAAAAATACGTTGCGATTCATGTAGAGAGTTATTATTCGTAATATTGAAGTGAGAGAGAGATTAGGTCTGAAAGAAAGTGTCGGTGTAAAAAGGAAAAAGCGCATGCTACGTTGGTTCAGACATGTAGAAAGAATGATAGATA
The DNA here is from genome assembly GCA_036924255.1 of Apodemia mormo. Taxonomy (NCBI): domain Eukaryota; kingdom Metazoa; phylum Arthropoda; class Insecta; order Lepidoptera; family Riodinidae; genus Apodemia; species Apodemia mormo. The sequence continues at coordinate 39,239,368 of JAUPFN010000001.1, read as the reverse complement.
AAAGGTTAACAAAACAGATATACATTATACAATACGAATACCAAGACTAACATATTATGATGAATTTGATCGGGTACTGCCCGAAGGTGACGTCAAGATTCTTTGCAACTGGCGTGTTTGTATGAAAAGAGTAATAATTAATGTGAAAGAAGCGAGACAAGTCTACAAGGATCCTGATGTATGGCACTCGGTTCTCTCTATGTATCCCGTAAGGAATCTGGCGTGAATATAGGTATGTATGTATGTTTACTATCCTAAGATATAAAAAAAATCTGATAACTATAACAAAAATCTATTACAGGACTGACTGGCCAAATCGAAGAATTATATACTCACAATATTTCCCTGAAAAATGGTTGGAGGGAGATTACGAATACAAGGTTTGTAAAAGTTTAACTGTGGTTAATGACGAGGAAATGATCTTCTCGCACTCCTTGATAGGGGTTCGCGAAAACGGTTTCGGGGCAACGCCCGTTACCGTAGTATTTTGCGCTCTGGTTTTTTTTATATTATAAGATAGCAAACAAGCAGATGGGTCTCCTGATAGAAAGAGTCAACCATCGCCTATAGACACCAAAGATGTTAATGGTGCGTTGCTATCTTGTGGCGAGGTCTAATGCCACATGCATAAGTTTACCGGTTACCTTATCCTCCAAACCGAAACACGACAGCGACAAGCACTGACGCTATTGCGGCAGGAATAGGTAAGGCGGTGGTACCGACCCGGGCGAGACAGTGCAGAACTCTACCATAATCTCGTAAAGGAGTCATTGGGTTTTGCTTTCGTATCTTCTTTGGGTTTTGGGGGTATTTCTCGAATATCTACGCCGACCTGTGCGATCAGCACATGCCAGGTGAGAGCCTTGCGGGAGGCCCAGCTAGATGATCAGAAAACGGAGCGACGACTTCATCAGGTTATACCACCTGATGTCAATTTGGATATATCCCTCGGGTATGCTTCTTCTCATCCTTTTCGGTGGCTGACCATGGTGCCAAATCCCAAATATGTTAGTGTTCTGACACATCTACTCTCTTGAAGATCTTTCCAGCTATTTTTCTCTTGACGAAGTGTTTAATTTTCTTTGCGTAAAGGTATCTCATGGTATAATAGTCTTATGTTAGTACAGAAGTATGTATATAGGGTACATATTAGTGCAGAACAAGTATGCCCGCCCCGTTGGTCGAGTGGCTAGCGAATACTAGGTATCAATAGGGCTCGGGTTCGATTCCCGACAGGGACAAACATTTGTATGATAAGCATCAACTAAGCGTAGAATATGTTTGTACTTCTGAATTCGGGTGTTTATAGTTGACTTACACCCATATAACAAGCAAACATATTGCTTTTTTGGGTGAGATCAATTTGTGCGACATTTTGAATTTGTCTAATTATATTTATTTATTATTATTATATTTTATAAGTATACCTATAAGCTGACCCGGCAAAAGTTGTTTTGCCATACAGATTATTGAATTACTAATGTAGGTATTAAAAAATAGGGGTTGATAGTACAAGTGTAAACATTTAGGGTTGTATGTATTTTTAATGCCACATCATAAAAAAATAAAAAAATAAATTGGGGTGGATCACCCATATCACTTAGAAGTTTAACAAACAAATAATTCCCAGACCTACTGAATACACATATGTAACATTTCATCAAAATCGGTCAAACCGTTTCGGTGGAATATGGTAACTAAAACTGTGACATGAGAATTTTATATACGTACTAGCTGCAGAGTGCAGCCCACTGCATTATAAAGTTTTGGGCGAATCCCGCGGGATCACCATATATATCCGGGATCAAATGTAGCCTATTTGCTATTCCAGGTCATCATCTACCTGTCTACCAAATTCCATTCAAATCGGTTCAGTAGTTTTTGCGTGATTGTTTGGTCCATCCATCCAAACATTCATTCATCCCAACTTTCGCATTTATAACACTAGCTAGCGTGCAGCTCGCTGCATAATAAAAGTTTTTGATGAATCCCGCACCAACTTCTCGTCTTTTCCGGAATTAAAAGTTGCTTATGTGTTATTCCAAGTCATCATTTACCTGTGCTGTCATTTACCTTTTTCCAAACATCAATCCATCCAAACATCCAAATTTTCGCATTTATAATATTATTAATAATTAATATAGATTATAATATTAATATAGATTAATATAAATTAGATAGGTATTAGTTTCTAAACTAAATAATAAATAGTAAATATAAAATTAAGTATATGCGAGTTTCGCTGACTACCCATCACAATGCGCTTGAGGTTAGATAACTTTGTGGAATTTGTCCATTGATAAATCTATACCATCCATACATCTATACATCTAATCTATACATATATACATCTATTCTATACATATAATAAAATCGTAGGAAAGTCAAAACTGTACATTGAATGTTTTTTAATTAATACTTGGGGCGTGATCTACAATCGATGTCGAAGCCAAAAATATAGTTTTTACAATTTTTGTCTGTTTGTCTGTATGTATGTCCGGGGTAAACTCAGAAAGTACTGCATGGATTTACTTTAAATTTTGCATGAATATTACTAACAGGTCGGGTCAGCATTTAGGCTACATATTATCACGCTATCACCTACGGGGGAGGAGCAGTGCATAGTAAACGAAGTCCGCGCGGACGAAGTCGCGGGCAACAGCTAGTAGTTAATCATTTCCTTCCGACATTTCAGGTAGGTGTCTTAGGGTTTGATGTCACAAGAACAGGACACTGGAACCTCACGCTGCGTGATTATTCACAGACCACTCGGATAAAGCGTAATGGTTCTGGATTAGATGTCCACGTTGAAATAGACCGCATCGGAGATATGGAAATACACGTCGGTAACTTGCTGCAAGGCAGACGCATTATGGGTTAGTACCTACTATTATTAAACAAAATAACGAATAAAAGCAATAATGAGTAATTCCAAAAAAATCGAAATCCGTGTGGCGCTGTCGCCGAATCCAATAAATGAATATAGTTGTCCAGAGTACGAAATACTTAAAAATTCATTAATTATTCATTTAAAATTGAAATCGGTTCTAAAGAGTAGCCCTACTGATCTAAGGCCGTAGAATTGTCATTCGTCGTAGATACGCATACAAAGGAGACATCGCACATACGTAATTGAAATAATCAAATTTGTGTTGGGATTTTGAAGAATTTTGCTGATTATATAAGACTAGCTGCAGCGTGCAGCTCGCTGCATAATAAAAGTTTTTGATGAATCCCGCACCAATTTCTCACTTTTTCGGAATTAAAAGTTGCTTATGTGTTATTCCAAGTCATCATTTACCTGTGTGCCAAATTTCATTCAAACCCGTTCAATAGTTTTTGCGTGATAACTAACAAACATCCAAACTTTCACATTTATAATTTATAATATTAATATAGATTTATAGCGCGTGTTGTTTGTTATCTATACATAATAAAATCGTAGGGAAGTCAAAACTGTACATTGAATATTTTTTTAAAAGATTACTTGGGGCGTGATCTACAATCGATATGGAAGCCAAAAATATAGTTTTTAGAATTTTTGTCTGTTTGTCTGTATGTATGTCCGGGCTAAACTCAAAAAGTACTGCATGGATTTACTTCAAATTTTGCATGAATATTACTAACAGTAGGGCTACTCTTGAAAACCGATTTCAATTTGAAATAAATATTTAATGAGTTTTGAAGTATTTCGTACTCTTGACAACTTCGAACCGAATCCGAACCGAATCCAATAATATTCAATTATTGGATTCGGCGACAGCGCCACACGGATTTCGAAATTTTTTGAAACTACTCATTATTGTTACACTAGCTTGACGTGTTCTTACACGTCAAGCTAGTGTTACAAGTGGAAACAGCTAGTCCTATAGTAAAATTTTGAAGACGGGTCATTCCATGTCAAATCGACAAATAGTTGGAATCGACCCCTTTCGATTTGGATGAATTTTGGTCAGAAGTTTTCTTTTATCATAAAACGAAGTTCTGCCAAAGGAAAAAAAATAAAAAAATTTTTTTCGAAAGATATACAAATTCAAAATTTCGCGATTTTTCCAGTTTTTCAATTTTGTTTTTGCAATATCTCGAATGCTATTATAGATACAGGAATGAGTTAAAAGGGGATACTTGGGGCTATAGAAAAAAAAATATTTTGGAAAAAAATTTTGAAAAATGCCAAATTTGTATAATTTTGAATTTTTGAAAATCGTCAAAAATGAAGACCGCCATGAAATTTTGGCTCAATTTTTTTTGTATGATACCTTGTAATGATCTTAAAAGATCCTGAAATTTTTGGATAGGGTTTTTTTTTATTTCAAAAATATGAATTTCTGAATTTGAATTGTTATTAAAGTAAATTTGAATGTAAAATTGAATTTTTGATTTGTAAATACTCAAATTTACAATATTATGTATCTGCATAACTTTAACTTGTATAGACGTTGCAAAAAACAAAAATTTTTTTTTTTTTCTGAAATTAATAAATTTTTTTTTGAAATTCAAAAATTCTTATTTTTAAATAAAAAAAAACCCCTATCCAAAAATTTCAGGATCTTTTAAGAACATTACAAGGTATCATACAAAAAAAATTGAGCCAAAATTTTCATGGCGGTCTTCATTTTTGACGATTTTCAAAAATTCAAAATTTTACAAATTTAGCATTTTTCAAAATTTTTTTCCAAAATATTTTTTTATCAATAGCCCCAAGTGTCCCCTTTTAAACAAACGAAAGCCCATTCCTGTATTTAATTCGAGATATTGCAAAAACAAAATTGAAAAACCGGAAAAATCGCAAAATTTTGAATTTGCATATCTTTCGAAAAAAATTTTTATATTTTTTTTCCTTTGGCAGAACTTCGTTTTATGATAAAAGAAAACTTCTGACCAAAATTCATCCAAATCGAAAGGGTTCGATTCCAACTATTGGTCGATTTGACATGGAATGACCCAGACGAAAGACTATTACACTGTACTATTATATATTCTGTGCTATTACTTTGTTCTAGAGTTATACAGACCACATAAATACTAACAGACCACAGTTTTGAGTGAGGAACGCGTTGCCGTGCATACGAATGCTCTTAACACTGTCAAAAACGTCAAACGTTCGTTGATGTAATATGATATCGTGAAAAAATAGATATACCTATCCCATATTGTGCTTTTTTATCGTGTTGAATAATAAACCATGATTTAAATAATACCCTTCGTGGGATTTTAATTCCCTGTATTTTAACTATCTGTTTTTGGTTGTAAATGCAAACAACATTGACAACCTAATAAATTGTCGTAAGGGCGTATCCAGTTTATTCCGTGATCTAGAGATTTGACCATTAGGCCACATTAGGCTGTTGAGTACGTTTGATTAAAATTTATGGGTTTTTTAATGACTAACAGACCGCAGTACCAATCTGGGGTCTGGTGGTGTGTTAGCTCCAACGTACTTCGACAAAACCAATAAAGCTGTTAGTTACGGTTTTTTATTTGCCATAATATAAAAAACGATGGTCGTTTAAAGTTTGCAAACGCGGCGATGGGCATACTTATCCATTCGTCAGGCCACGAACTGGTGAACCGCTGTGATACAAAACGTTTGTTAACGGGTTATTGCTACATACTTTGCAAGGGAACCGTTGCGACGATACTTAGAAATGATTTAAAACGGTACTTAAAATTTCCACTTACAACACTAGCTTAACGTGTAACGATGACATCTATTTCCAATAATTAGGTCGTTACTATACTGAATCAATGTGGGCATCAATATTGGTTTCAAGAGTACCGTTTTTTGACGATATTCGAATTTTATTGTTATATTGTTATTGTCAATATTGGTTGAAGATTTATATTGTTTTCAAGAGTAGGCCTGCAGAAAGTGATGATTAAAAAATAATTTTACATGTACATATTATGCACAATGCATATGTATTATTATGATCAAATGTATTTTTTTTTAACTTATCTTGAAATGTTCATAGACAGTAGAAGAGTACAGTGTTAATGGAGATATGTCTATCTGATCAAACGATCCGTTTTTCGCAATGCTAATTGTATTATTAACATTGTTTAACAAAAAATGCACTTATCATGGTCTAACCAATGACCACAGAATTATGTATTGTCACTCGCTGCGACCTGCGTATCTACATAGATGCCTATGTGATAAATCAACTCGACCATCCATATCCATACTAATATTATAAATGCGAAAGTCTGTCTGTCTGTCTGTTACGCTTTCACGACTAAGCCGCTGGACCGATTTTCATGAAATTTGGCATGGATATAGTTGAAGATCCGAGGTCAAACATAGGCTTTTTATTTCAAAAATCACTCCCTGGAGGGCTGAAATAGGGGATACAATTTTTATTAAAAGCTATTTGGACGACTTATTAATAATATACTCGCGCGCGAAGCTGCGTGGGTCAGCTAGTTTCATATAATGTTGATAATTTAATTTCCTTTATACTTAATATACATATACATTTACCTTCTTATAATATGCACATTAATTACGATGTTTCTGATGATTTCAGAGCGAGTTCTAGACCGGATGATTAACGCAGCGTGGAAGCCTGGCTTCGCAATTATCCGACCCCTCATCAACGATCTAGTCAGCACAGCCTTCACCGACATCTGGAGTAAATCTTTTAAAGATTTCAATATTGAAGATTTTATAAAAGACTGATTCATAAGAACCTATTATGCAAGAGCGCATTATTTAAAAAATAAAGTAGATCATTTAGAATGAATGTGAATGTGGCGTACTTTGATCTATATGATGGCAATAATATTAACAGCTCGTCCTACTTGTCTTCCGTCGAAATTTCAAACACCATCCAAGAATTATAAAATTACAAATTGTTGGGCCCTATTTTTATTTGTCTTTTTATTTCTGTCATAGTCCCATTAGTCACATGGCTCTTTAACTAAGAAAAATATTCAAATATTTCAATGAATAGATTAATCTTTAGTAAGATTAATTAGTTTAATACAAAAACAAACATGCATATTTTCCGAGGTATTTCCAAGAAAAGCAAAAATCCGGTTTTATTTTTTATACACGAGCAGGAGTTCAACATATATTAGGCTTATGATGCACACAATATATTTGACTACCTATATTTTAAGCCTATAAAATTGCCGTTGTAACTTTTACTGGAGGTAAATACTATTTGTTCTTAACTAATAGTCCTGTTGTCAGACAAAGTAGTCGAATATTGATTGCTAAGTGATCAAATATAGGTAGAGCATGGATTTCTCTAGATACAAGCCGATACTTTCATCTTCATTTTTTCCCCGAAAAATCTGTAAGCCGTAATGATAATAATATATATATATATATATATATATATATATATATATATATATATATATATATATATATATATATTGTTAAAACCAAAACCTATTTTATTTAATATCTTAAAGCTGTCACTTTTGAACCCGATTATCATTAAACGCTATGAAAACGTTATCTTGGGACAAAATTAATTGGTTGAAAAGTCACGAAGGTATGTTGAAAAACAAAAAAATTTTCAAAATTTATTGTACTCCTGAATATATGGTGACCTAGGCCTACTGCTAATAAAATATATCAAATTATGATCAATTTCGCAGCCCCTTGTCTAATTATGATTGCTCTGGCATAGCAGTGGCGTCGTTTGGCTGCCACATATTATCCGGTGGAAGGATAGCTCCAGCGATGTTTAAGATGACAATACAATTAAAATGTGCATCGCCAGTGTGACCTTTCTCTCATTAAAAAATAGGTTTTGCAAAAATATTCTTTCACTAGGTACATGGTATGAGTATTTTAATTAACAATGTACCTATACTAAAATTTTTAAGTAAAATTTTAGTATACAATGGCGCAAAAAGAAATCTAAAGATATAAAAAAATGTAAAGCGTTATGACAATCCTAACCTTTCGTAGAGAGTATAAGTGTTCTGTGGTACTAACTTTTATGTTAGGCGTTCCAATGCTGTTTTGTAGCGACGTCAGTTAAACACTACCCTTGTGGAAAAATTTCTCGGATAAAAGTAGGTAAATAACTTACAAAGTGAAAGTAACAGTTTATGAATGTTTATTTTTATTTAAAAAGTCGAAAAAAGTCTTACAAAGTCGGAAAAACTCTGAATTTGATATAAAAATTCGGAGTAATTCCAAAATTTCGGACTCTTCCAGAAGAGTTATTCAGTGTTAATAAATCTTTCTGCCGTGCAACGTTTATGGGTACTAAAAGAAATATATTAAAAGTTATTAATACTACGAAAGTGTAATAAAGGGGAAAAAAATATAACTAATACTTCCCCGGTTTTCCGTTTAAGAATTTGAAACTTTCTTCTTTGTTTAAAAAAAGGTTACCGTTACTGTCGATCAATATTATAAACTTTGTTTCTTCAATTTTTGATAATTATTATTAAAATCTATTATATCACAACGTTATTTGCCAATTTTTATTTTATTGTACTTTTATTACATAAATATATTTATAAATTAAGTAAAAATTAAAACAGCTGATCTAAATAGCTTTTGACAGGTTGAGTCAGTGTTGCCAGAGAAAAAGTCAATCTTTCGTCCTTAAGAGCATGTGTCAGAGGCCTAGTAGCATATCAAAGCAGTCAAGAATAACGACGTAAATAAGTCGGCGATTGCTAAACATCTACAGCTGTAGTCGGGCCGTAATCACTGGATGGAATTTCATAGGCCACGCGTATTTTCGACAGAACGCCATATTACATTCCACGGCTAGTGAAAGAAGCCATTGAAATCAAAAAACATCCAAATTTCAACCGGGAAGACGCACGTAGTACGTCCTTGATAAGTTTTCTTGGCACGTATTGATTTTTGAAAAGCTGTATATTTTAGAAACGATGATCGATTTGATCTTTCAAATGGCATTCAACTCAATTTAAATATTGCTTTAGCTAAAAAATCGGTAGGTTCAAAAATTTCGAAGCAATGTCAAAAAAACATTTTCGTCTATGATAGATCCCAAACAAATTTACCGATTTTTATCCAATTAACGGTACTTGGCGCAGTTTTTAAAGGAGAAACGATGATAAGATTTTGAAGTCAATCGGTATATTAGCCTGAAAGTTATTTCCAAAATATTAAGTAACTTTGCTAAAGAAAACGTAATTTTAATATTTGAAAAGTTGTAACCTTTGAAAATAAGGTTCGGTTTAGATTTTTAAAAGGGCATTCGACGTAATTTTTATAGTATTAAAATATCGTAGAATACCAAAAAATAATTGGTTGAAATATTTCGAAGTTATGTCGAAAAAACACTTTTTTCAAAATTTTCGTCAACGATTACTTCCAAACGAATAAACTGATTTTCAGGCAATTTATGCATTAGATGTATTTTTTTGAGGAATAGTTTTTGTACTCAATCGGTACATTAATCTGGAAGTTATTAAAAAAAAAATTGTTTCGTCACAATTTGTTTAGGGTATTTTCAAAATTTCTCAAAATCTCTTAGGCCCATTTGGTACAAAATTTCAGGAAGTATAAGTTGAGCGGAATCCAATCGAATGCCACCAACCGCGTTTCAATCGGTCCAGGCGTTCAAAACTTATGAGTTGTTGACACACACACACACTCACACACACACACTCACACACACACATACATACAGACATACTGACGTCATCGCGAAAATAGTCGAAAATGGTTCCTAAGCCCACAAAACGCGGACATATGGTGAAAACTCCATTTTTGAAAATCGGAGCAAAATCAGTAACCTTCCTATCTACATACGTAGTGGGAAGTTAAAAAGTACAAGTGTTTTAATAGATTAATATTGTATTAAACTGGAGTGAATGAAAATGAATTAAACAAAATAAAACTACCACGCCAAAGCTTAAACCTAAAAGTGCGATATTTTTTTAGTAAAATGCACTTTTGTGGTACATTTTCCTGAAAAAGTATCCCACTTTAAGGTTTGGGCTTTGACGTGGTGGTTTAAATTCATGTCTAGATATATTATCTACCATTAAAATGCTATTTCATAAACATTAAAAAAATAGAAAATACATTTTATATTAGAATTTTATTACTGCTAACGCCATCTATTATAAAAATAAATAAATAATAATAATAAATAAATATTCACGGGACAAACTACACTTACTTACTACTTACAACTTTGTTTCTTCAATTTTTGATAATTATTATTAAAATCTATTATATCACAACGTTATTTGCCAATTTTTATTTTATTGTACTTTTATTACATAAATATATTTATAAATTAAGTAAAAATTAAAACAGCTGATCTAATTAGCTTTTGACAGGTTGAGTCAGTGTTGCCAGAGAAAAAGTCAATCTTTCGTCCTTAAGAGCATGTGTCAGAGGCCTAGTAGCATATCAAAGCAGTCAAGAATAACGACGTTAATAAGTCGGCGATTGCTAAACATCTACAGCTGTAGTCGGGCCGTAATCACTGGATGGAATTTCATAGGCCACGCGTATTTTCGACAGAACGCCATATTACATTCCACGGCTAGTGAAAGAAGCCATTGAAATCAAAAAACATCCAAATTTCAACCGGGAAGACGCACGTAGTACGTCCTTGATAAGTTTTCTTGGCACGTATTGATTTTTGAAAAGCTGTATATTTTGGAAACGATGATCGATTTGATCTTTCAAATGGCATTCAACTCAATTTAAATATTGCTTTAGCTAAAAAATCGGTAGGTTCAAAAATTTCGAAGCAATGTCAAAAAAACATTTTCGTCTATGATAGATCCCAAACAAATTTACCGATTTTTATCCAATTAACGGTACTTGGCGCAGTTTTTAAAGGAGAAACGATGATAAGATTTTGAAGTCAATCGGTATATTAGCCTGAAAGTTATTTCCAAAATATTAAGTAACTTTGCTAAAGAAAACGTAATTTTAATATTTGAAAAGTTGTAACCTTTGAAAATAAGGTTCGGTTTAGATTTTTAAAAGGGCATTCGACGTAATTTTTATAGTATTAAAATATCGTAGAATACCAAAAAATAATTGGTTGAAATATTTCGAAGTTATGTCGAAAAAACACTTTTTTCAAAATTTTCGTCAACGATTACTTCCAAACGAATAAACTGATTTTGAGGCAATTTATGCATTAGATGTATTTTTTTGAGGAATAGTTTTTGTACTCAATCGGTACATTAATCTGGAAGTTATTAAAAAAAAAATTGTTTCGTCACAATTTGTTTAGGGTATTTTCAAAATTTCTCAAAATCTCTTAGGCCCATTTGGTACAAAATTTCAGGAAGTATAAGTTGAGCGGAATCCAATCGAATGCCACCAACCGCGTTTCAATCGGTCCAGGCGTTCAAAACTTATGAGTTGTTGACACACACACACACTCACACACACACATACATACAGACATACTGACGTCATCGCGAAAAAAGTCGAAAATGGTTCCTAAGCCACAAAACGCAGACATATGGTGAAAACTCCATTTTTGAAAATCGGAGCAAAATCAGTAACCTTCCTATCTACATACGTAGTGGGAAGTTAAAAAGTACAAGTGTTTTAATAGATTAATATTGTATTAAACTGGAGTGAATGAAAATGAATTAAACAAAATAAAACTACCACGCCAAAGCTTAAACCTAAAAGTGCGATATTTTTTTAGTAAAATGTACCACTAAAGGGCACAGATCGTCGCCTAGTGTAGCTTTGTAGCATTTTTACTCGTTATTTGACCCTCCCGTTGGTCGAGTGGTTAGCGACCCTGACTACGCAATCAACGGGGCTCGGGTTCGATCCCCGACGGGGACAAGCATTTGTGTGATGAGCGTAAATGTTTGTATTTCTGGGTTTAGGTGTTTATTATATATATTCTGGTATTTATATATTATGTATTTCTATGTATTAGTATCGTTGACTAACACCCATAACACAAGCAAATATTTGCTTACTTTGGGGTTAGATCAGTAAGTGTAGTTTGTCCCGTGAATATTTATTTATTATTATTATTTATTTATTTTTATAATAGATGGCGTTAGCAGTAATAAAATTCTAATACAAAATGTATTTTCTATTTTTTTAATGTTTATGAAATAGCATTTTAATGGTAGATAATATATCTAGACATGAATTTAAACCACCACGTCAAAGCCCAAACCTTAAAGTGGGATACTTTTTCAGGAAAATGTACCACAAAAGTGCATTTTACTAAAAAAATATCGCACTTTTAGGTTTAAGCTTTGGCGTGGTAGTTTTATTTTGTTTAATTCATTTTCATTCACTCCAGTTTAATACAATATTAATCTATTAAAACACTTGTACTTTTTAACTTCCCACTACGTATGTAGATAGGAAGGTTACTGATTTTGCTCCGATTTTCAAAAATGGAGTTTTCACCATATGTCCGCGTTTTGTGGGCTTAGGAACCATTTTCGACTATTTTCGCGATGACGTCAGTATGTCTGTATGTATGTGTGTGTGTGAGTGTGTGTGTGTGAGTGTGTGTGTGTGTCAACAACTCATAAGTTTTGAACGCCTGGACCGATTGAAACGCGGTTGGTGGCATTCGATTGGATTCCGCTCAACTTATACTTCCTGAAATTTTGTACCAAATGGGCCTAAGAGATTTTGAGAAATTTTGAAAATACCCTAAACAAATTGTGACGAAACAATTTTTTTTTAATAACTTCCAGATTAATGTACCGATTGAGTACAAAAACTATTCCTCAAAAAAATACATCTAATGCATAAATTGCCTCAAAATCAGTTTATTCGTTTGGAAGTAATCGTTGACGAAAATTTTGAAAAAAGTGTTTTTTCGACATAACTTCGAAATATTTCAACCAATTATTTTTTGGTATTCTACGATATTTTAATACTATAAAAATTACGTCGAATGCCCTTTTAAAAATCTAAACCGAACCTTATTTTCAAAGGTTACAACTTTTCAAATATTAAAATTACGTTTTCTTTAGCAAAGTTACTTAATATTTTGGAAATAACTTTCAGGCTAATATACCGATTGACTTCAAAATCTTATCATCGTTTCTCCTTTAAAAACTGCGCCAAGTACCGTTAATTGGATAAAAATCGGTAAATTTGTTTGGGATCTATCATAGACGAAAATGTTTTTTTGACATTGCTTCGAAATTTTTGAACCTACCGATTTTTTAGCTAAAGCAATATTTAAATTGAGTTGAATGCCATTTGAAAGATCAAATCGATCATCGTTTCCAAAATATACAGCTTTTCAAAAATCAATACGTGCCAAGAAAACTTATCAAGGACGTACTACGTGCGTCTTCCCGGTTGAAATTTGGATGTTTTTTGATTTCAATGGCTTCTTTCACTAGCCGTGGAATGTAATATGGCGTTCTGTCGAAAATACGCGTGGCCTATGAAATTCCATCCAGTGATTACGGCCCGACTACAGCTGTAGATGTTTAGCAATCGCCGACTTATTAACGTCGTTATTCTTGACTGCTTTGATATGCTACTAGGCCTCTGACACATGCTCTTAAGGACGAAAGATTGACTTTTTCTCTGGCAACACTGACTCAACCTGTCAAAAGCTATTTAGATCAGCTGTTTTAATTTTTACTTAATTTATAAATATATTTATGTAATAAAAGTACAATAAAATAAAAATTGGCAAATAACGTTGTGATATAATAGATTTTAATAATAATTATCAAAAATTGAAGAAACAAAGTTTATAATATTGATCGACAGTAACGGTAACCTTTTTTTAAACAAAGAAGAAAGTTTCAAATTCTTAAACGGAAAACCGGGGAAGTATTAGTTATATTTTTTCCCCTTTATTACACTTTCGTAGTATTAATAACTTTTAATATATTTCTTTTAGTACCCATAAACGTTGCACGGCAGAAAGATTTATTAACACTGAATAACTCTTCTGGAAGAGTCCGAAATTTTGGAATTACTCCGAATTTTTATATCAAATTCAGAGTTTTTCCGACTTTGTAAGACTTTTTTCGACTTTTTAAATAAAAATAAACATTCATAAACTGTTTTTTTTCACTTTGTAAGTTATTTACCTACTTTTATCCGAGAAATTTTTCCACAAGGGTACCTGATGTCCCTCGGGGCGCAAGGGCAGATATCAGTCTACGCGTTTTCAAATCCACAGTAAAAAGTTCCTTTCTTGATAAAAGTGCATCACCGCAGTTTACAGCATTGCTGAATGTGGGAAATATTGTGGTCAAATACGAATAAGTGGTCTGCAGGGATGGTAATCGCGAACGTAGTCGCGTGTACAGCTAGTTATTTAATAAAAATATTTATATAGTACCGATACCCTCGCATAGATATCGAAGTCCCATTATTTACGCTTGTGATTTGACGTCGCGGTACGTAACATTAGTTTTTGAATATTAACTACGCTATAATTTCGTTCAGGTTTACTATATAGTTAAAGAATACTCTCTTTTTATTACATTTTTATTTTTATACATACATTATATTTTTACATACAAATTAAATTTTGGAACCCTTCCCCCCCCCCCCCCCCCCCCACCCTACTACCTACTGGGTTTTGTAGACTAAATTATATGAAAAATAAAAAGTAATAAATCATTATATAAATGATTTCATTTCAATGGTGGGGAAAAAATCTACAGATAAAAAAATGTTTCAAAGATCAGTGACATGGAAACACTGAAGCGCGTTAGATTAGGGTATGGTGGGTTGTCAGCTAAAATTTAGAAAATCTGACGATTCAAGTTGCTAAGAAAATATTGTCTTAACATTCTCGAGTGCGTGTGAATTTTCTTTTATTATAGAGAAAATGATATAAGAATTACGAAACAAGTATAATCTGACAATTTCCACAAACCGAAGTTATCTTGTTTTTTTTCTGCTATAGATACCCCCCTCTATAAGAAAGGGCTTATATTTGGTGGAAAGCCTTAACAGTATGCGAGGTACCTCCTCCTATGTTAATCTGACGCGCTCGAGTAAATACCAAAATCCCCTCTTGGGCTCCCCTACTATTACATAGTTTAGGAACAAGCAAAGCATTTGTCCAGAAGACTGTAACTTTAAAATAAATCACTATCGAGCGCTCAGCGCAGACTAAAGTTCGCTGTGTGCGTTGCTGTTCTTTGTCACGTTAGTTCTATTTTTGGGGACTCCCCGTACTTATGTCCAGTCTGGTCTCTCGCCATCCTCGGTTATTCAGGGGACATTTTGCTTTTATTCCTTTGTGTGCGTTATTTGGTAGTTTAGAAGGAATCTATATTGGTGGACAAAAAATTAGATTTTCCTCATCAGCGCAAGCCATAAAACATACAAAATATTCTCTAGGAACCAATACAATTTATGAAGTTTTTCTTAGATAACCAGTTAGTATTTGTTATCTATTTGTGACTGTAGTATTAGGATAATAAGGTAAAAGAAAACAAATGTATATATTACATATCTCAATATTATATTTATTAAAAAATATAACCTAACTATATATATGACTTTATATTTAAATTCAATCAACAAATAACTCGCACGTCCATACAAAACTGGAATAATCAATCTCAGTCTTCCAACACAAATGAATATAAACCGAACAGGCTTCTCACCAACAACAACCAGCGCCAGCAACAAGCATAACCCTCGAAACTTCTACTATAGTGCACTCCATAAATATATAACATTGCACCTTTAACGTAAACCCACAATATTACACGAAACGTCATCAAAATTGACGATCATATTACACAGCCTGTTTTTTCCACTTCAATAACATGTAGACATTACACAAAAGTTACCGATGTGTACGAAAAATATAATGTTATAGACTAAACTGAACCTTCTTACTAAACGTGATTTTAGGCCAAATTGAACAGAAAGTATAATTCTAATGGTAATTCTTTTTTTGTCCATTGCCGTCGCTAGGTCCTATTATCCCTCATGTTACGATATTGCCATTTTTTAGAAAACGTCGTATTCTGAATTTAAGACTTAAGAATTTCATTATTAACTTCTTAATTTGAATGGATTTTTTTAGTTTTTTTTCCTTTTTTCTATTATTGTTTGTATTTCCGATATACTTAGTTTTATTCCCAAATTTCATTTCTTTTCAGTTCACGTTTATTTTACAACATTGAAGCTGGAAAGTTATTACAAACGTAAATAAATTTGTTCAGGGTTGATCAGTTTAGTCTAAAATCTTTATTAAAATCAGATTATTAATAAATATTTTAAGATTGCAATGTATATGAAACTGTCTACATATAAATGAAGACGACGGTATCTTTCAGTGCGCATATTATTATTGTATCGCGTCAGAGCAGTCAGTTTCAAAACAACGTGACATGCAGACAAACACTTAACAAAAATCAAAATAGACTTCAAAATTTATACAATATGCATTAAAATCATTTGAAACACAGCAATTTTCCGGTCTACATGCCCAGCTCTTTGTGCAGGTGACTTTTTACATGTCTCTATATTACATATCAATCAAGTCATTAAATAAAAGTTATTAAAGAAGTAAATTGCAACACAGAGTCGTTTTTATTGGTGACTTATTCCCCTTTATCCTAACAATTTCAAACGAAGCACAAAACAAAGATGAAGTTAATTTCCTCTTTGAATTATGAAATTCTGCAAGTAACGCCTGAATCTATACAAAAAAGCACATAAATAATTATTGGATGATTTAAAAAAAAGGCCAAGCAAGATATTTGAAGATCGTATTATACTCACGCTTATGATAACGCTATAGCGACTGTTACATTGTTATTAAATCTTTTTTTGGAAATGTTTAAAAAGTTCCAGTAATTTAGAAGATAGTTCTTCTAGAATCTAATAAATAAATCCGCCTCATTTTTTAGAATGATTTTAATATCAGTTTTGATTGGAAATTCACATATAAATTAAGCATTCATAAACTGTGCGAGATTGTTTCAATTTGTCTCTAAACACAGCTGTTAAGAATAAACCACCATAAGTCGACATTTTAACCCTGTTGCCGCGTTAACATCACGTCTGCTCCTGATTATATCGTTGTAAGTTTACCAATTAGTACCATAGACAATAGTCAAGAGGTTCCAATCATGCACCGTTTTTTATTCTATACAGAAAATATCGATAAAAACTATGTTAAAATTGATAAGAACGTAAAATGATTAAATGAAATGAAGTTATAAGTATTTGATTCGATAGTTCAAACAATATTACATCTTCCACAACAATCGCAATTACGATAAAACGCAAAAGTGTTTGCGACAACACAGCGAAAATTGCATCAAAAATTGTCACAAGGAAAAATACAATGCACAACATTATTGTTTCTTTTTGTTTCATAATAAATATTACACATTGTTTCATCACATCCATTATGTAAAGAATAATGCGATCAATTGAAGACATTTTAAAAATCAATTGTCAATTTGCGTTCCCCTTTATAAATTCGATGTATGACACACTTTCTTATAACAATCTTAGATATAACTTCCATTGTGCAACAATACAAAAGAATTTAGAGGTATTCCTCGAAGCGCTCCCATTTTCAAGCGCTCCTAATAAAGCGCTCCTAAAGTATTCCTCGAAACGCTCCATATACAAAATATTATGATTTATGAACAAAGTACAGTACCCGGCGATAAATATTGCACATCGAACTTTGGAAAGAGACAATCGGATAATTTCGGCTTCGTAAAGCGTTATCTCTGTCCCACACTACCTATGTGACGTTTAGTCAGTCGTTGTTCAAGTACGATAGAGTGCAGTCGCGTCCCGAAAAAATATATATATTTAGAGTTGATAACACCCACAAATTTAAATAATTTAAAGTTGTAATATGGCATCTTTCGGAAAAAGAGGGAAACCTTTACGAGGTCAGTCACGTGAAATTATCTACAATGTTTATAAATACTTTGTAAGCGAAGCTGATAGATTTAAAAAAAAAGTAGATGAAAATGTAAGTTGTTATTTTAAGAAGATTCAAGAGCGAGTTGCAAATGCCACTGGAATTTCAAGAAGAACTTTGAACAATATATTAAACGAAGTCAGTACTGAAACACATTCGACTGAAATTAAGTTCAGCACTCCAAAAAAAGGGAGACCAAAAAAGCAATTTCGTTTAGGTATGGACGATTTTGATTACGATGTTGTTCGAAGAATGGTGTATGATTTTCACTTACGATTTAATGAACTGCCAACAATAAAATCATTAAAAGCTAAGTTATCTGAAGCTATTAATTACAATGGGTCTGAAAAAACATTGAGAAAAATACTTCATGACATGGGATTTCAGTTCACTAAAATGGAAGATAATCGAAAAATTCTAATGGAAAAGCACGACGTTAGTCTCAAACGAATGGAATACCTTGATAAAATACGCAAATTTCGCGAAACAGGAAAAAATATCGTCTACATGGATGAGTCATATATACATGCATCCCACACTAAAGGGAAATCTTGGAGTGACGATAAGAAAAAAGGAGTAAAAAAGCCAATTTCAAAAGGTCAACGTTTGATAATAGTTCATGCGGGAAATGAAAAAGGCTTTGTACCCGGTGCTTTTTTAACGTATAAATCCACGGACACTACACAATGAAATGAATAACGATAACTATGAGAAATGGCTGGTTAACCAATTAATCCCAAATATACCCAGTGATTCTGTTCTAGTTATCGACAACGCACCCTATCACAACAAGTATGTTGAGAGACCCCCCAACTCAAACACCATTAAACGGGAAATGATCAACTGGTTAAACAGACATGAAATTCCAGTTGATCCAAAATTAACAAAAACCCAGATTTACGCTATTATATGTCAGCACAAGGAGAGGTATACAGAGTTTTCTGTGGACAAAATACTTGCCGAACATGGGCACACTGTGTTGCGATTGCCACCATATCATCCGGATTTTAATCCAATTGAAAATATATGGTCTCAACTGAAAGGCTATGTAGCCTCTAGAAATGTGGGTATGAACTTAACTACAGTAAAAACATTATTGACTGAAAAAGTAAACATGATCGGCGCTGAAGAGTGGAAAAAGGTTTGCGATCATGCAATCAAATGTGAGAATGAATATAGAAGCATTCAACACAGTTTAGACAATTACACTGATAGATTAGTAATAAATACGGCTGATAGTGACAGTGATATTGACCTCTTTGAGAGCACAGATAGTGAAATGGAAGTAATTGAGAATTAGAATTATTATTATTTTTATTGCAATGTCTCATTTTAGCAATAGGTATAATGGTGTTTATTATGTACACTAAAGCTGTAATGTTCCAAAATAATTAAATACGTAAACATAATGTAAAAATGTTTTTTTATTTTATTTTACCCCAACCTAAAGCCATCACTTATAGAAAAATTAGTGTATTTTATACAAAGAATAAAAATATCAAAAGAAGCAAATCATACTTGTTTTAACAGCTCCTAATAGGTACCGGACTGTTTGTATTTTGTGCGACAGAGATAACGCTCTACGAAGCCGAAATTAGCCGATTGTCTCTTTCCAAAGGTCGATGTGCAATATTTATCGCCGGGCACTGTAAGTTCTTTTAGGACTTATTACAAACTATTAGTTTTAAGACTTAGCATTGTTTTCATTGTTATTACAATGACTGTGATCCAATGTGCCTAAAAATATATAATTAATGAACAATAACTTTTGATATAACGAAACAAGATGTGATTTTTGTAAATTTAATATTCCGATAATAATTACTTTTTAATTATTTACACCACTTCCTTTACGCCCTTCCCTATGGGTGCGCTTCGAGGAATAATAATTTATTTCGGTAGCACAATTAAAAGGAGCGCTTCGAGGAATACTTCAGGAGCGCTCCATTAGGAGCGCTTGAAAAAGGGAGTGCTTCGAGGAATACCTCGGAATTTAGCTTTATCCCATTGAAATATCTGTTAACCGGTAGTTTACTACATATCGAATAAACTTGCTGGTATTTTGCATTTTTGTTTTTAATATACATATGGTAAATATCTTAAAAAAGTCAAATTTGTTATAAATAGAAAGGTTTACTCGATTATTTGGTTATAGCAAAAATCAATTTAGTTCATAGTTAAAACGCTAAGTAATCTGCGTTTATATGATTCCAGTTATTATTTATTACTTATTTAAGGTTGAGTTAGTGACAAACGATGGAACATCTCACTGCTGTCATATTATGTACCAATTATCCACAATGTAACTACTCACTTATTTAAAACGCGTAGTCATTTTACATAAAGTCAACACTTAGGTCAATTTAGTTCTCAAAATAATATTTTTACAGCTTAGTGTTTTCTATACAATTTTTGTCGACTATACAATATATGATATAAGCGTAATGTTTGAGGTGTGTCATCTTTTAAATTTCTAATTAGTCTGATTCCTTACATAACAAAACTAATCAAAATATATCGTACTTTCTACAATACCAATTTAAAATAAACTATAACAACACAAACATTTTTATTTACGTAGATGTGGAAAATTATAAAACGTTGAACAAAAAACAACTTGAGAAAATAAACTGATATACTACTTTAATGAATTTGTTATTTTGAATGCACAAAAATATCTATCTAGAATGTTTTTAAGCAAAACTTACATGTTATGTTATAGTCAGTTCATTTTAAGCGTAACAATGTTCGAACGCTTCTAAATATTCATTAAATTCTTAAACTTTTTAAAGTTCCCGGCACGCTGTCTGCACGCTGTAAGCGCTGTCCTTGACCTTCACAGAAATGAATAGTATAACATATTACGTTTTTAATAAATTTTATTTTGCCGTGCACAAATAGATCCCCACTCCGTAACCTCTCTCGAACGCTCAATAATAGTGCCAAGAACTGTATTGATAGCGCAAGTACCCATTTTCTTCAGTTTCGACTATTCTAGGAGATGGAGAGATATCTCCCCATGTGGGTTCGGACCCCTTCGGTAAAATAGACCATCGTCAGGCAGTTCATAAGAATCGAACGATTGGTTGTACGAGTCACAACTATCGTGGCTACTAAGTGGTGGAGTTCTGCATTGTCTCGCCCGAGTCTGGTATCACCTGCTGCAATAGCGTCAACGCTTGCCTTTGTCGTGTTCCAGTTTTCAGGGTAAGGTAACCGGTAAATTTATGCATATGTGGCATTTAGATCCAGCCAAAAGGATAGCACCGCACCATTAAGGCGTTGATAGGCGATGACCATCTCTTTCCATCGGGAGAGCCATTAGCTTGTTCGCTATCTTATAAAAAAAGATACGAGCCGGTAGCGGCCTTTCGCTCCAGACTCAGTTGTGACGTACTTAGGCTGTAGAATAGATCCAAGTGTGTGCCCAGAGCACAATCATTGCCACATCACTCCATTCTATTATATAATTATGAACATATTGTGGATGCACATTAGGGTGTCCGTTATTTACCAAGTTGATTTTTTTTTTGCGGACGCCCCCTGGATTTTTAGTTTTTGACCTAAAAAAAAATATCCTACATAAATAAGCTCTTAATTACCGAATTAAACCTTGCCCCAATCGAGTTACATTTCCCATTTAAATAACATGGGAATTTGCAACTTTTTCTTATTAATTTTATTCCTCTGAAAAAAATACCACTACGACTATTATCGATGCATATTCTGATAGGGAATTTAATGCTCTACAAAAAAGCTCTCTTATAATTTTTTTTTGAGTTCAAGATTTGGTCAACAAAAATAATCAATTTCGTAAATAACGGACACCCTATTAACTATAAACACAACTTAAACCACGAATAACTCTTAAAGGAATGATTTTATCGAAAAATTATAAGAGAGCTTTTTTGTAGAGCATTAAATTCCCTATCAGAATATGCATCGATAATAGTCGTAGTGGTATTTTTTTCAGAGGAATAAAATTAATAAGAAAAAGTTGCAAATTCGCATGTTATTTAAATGGGAAATGTAACTCGATTGGGGCAAGGTTTAATTCGGTAATTAAGAGCTTATTTATGTAGGATATTTTTTTTTAGGTCAAAAACTAAAAATCCAGGGGGCGTCCGCAAAAAAAAATCAACTTGGTAAATAACGGACACCCTAATGCACATAGTTATAAATATGCACGATCTAACAAACATGTGAAGCTGTTCGAACACCGGGCGAGGCTATTCCTGCAATCATGCGCATTTAATTTAGGCATGGAAATTATTGTTAAATTAGGTTAACTGGTATATTGTTAAAATTAATTAATATTTAACAGTTATTTATGTATGTTGTATTACATCAGTAGTAGCCTATATATAAGTATTAGAAGCAGCAAACGGCAAAAACGCAAAGCTGCCGAGTTAGCGACAAAAAAAAGGTGCTCTGGAGTAGTTATATAACTTTTAACAGTTATTATTATTATAAATCAAGGTAGCGAGCAAAAAAACGATCTCTCAAATATTTTTAATAACATTATTATTCTATATGAAGTTATTGGTAATTTTAGTGATGCATACAATTTTAACAGTATTTGCTAATATAAATAAATAACAGTTGTTAATTATTTAAAAAAAATAGTACGAAATTTAATATGTTAACTGTTATATGATCCATGCCTAATTTAATTGCGGTTTGAGATATGCTCGAAAATTGTTACGCTTGGTTTAACTGTCGTGAATTTTAAAGTACAATAGACGTGATAGATAATAATAATAAATTAATGGAAAACATATCTTTGTCAGATTATTAGGTGGGGTTTTTGTCAAAATTCAAGAGCAATGTTAAGTCGCCAAAGGAAATTTTAATGGAAGTTTTATAAAAACCCTTAACTAAATGACGAGAAAAATCTTTTAATTTGTACTTCCATTTCTCGTTGATTTGGCCCCTGAATTTGTCTCTTCGACTATTTCATAGATATGATGTGAAAAAATAAAGTGATCCAATACGCTATTCCTTAATATCCAGCTAACACATTTATTAAAAAACGTACAATAAATAGGCGTGTGCTTAAAAATGATATTATATAAGTAGAAAATGAAAAAATAAAATTAATTATTGTTTAAGCAGTTTTCGCCATAACTTATTTTGGAGTAGGTACAATCAACACTTGGACTACGATTTTTACCTATTTTAGACACTTTTATAATAATTTATATCTAAGAATAAAGACGATAGCATGCCATAGATTTAACAATATAGCCACTGAAAAAATATATGCTCAAATAAAATCATTATGTGATCACGAAAATAATCGTGTTTATTGATAACAGCAACAAAAATTCATTTTCAATTTCCTTTTATTTTTAAACATTTACATTGAATTTTAATCTTTCTTAAAAACAAATCAGTAAAGTAATATAGTTAATAATTTAAAACCACACAAACAAATGGGTACTAGACATTGTAACGGGTCTTTGGCGAAACGAATATTGCATAAATTTATTATAAAAGCCTTTACCATATCAAGTAACCAATTAAAAGTAAGTCTTCAATACAAAAGGAACTCTTGTGCAAGATGGAATCTGATAACAGTTGCAAAATAATTTAGAAATATTAAGCTTAATAAAATAATACCAAAATATGTCTTTACGTTTCATGTTAAACTGTTAAAATATCTCTGCCTAAAAAATTGGTGGCGTTGCGTTAGATTGGCATATTGGCATACTTTAAATTCGTAAATTCCGCGCTAGAAATTTAGAAAACTATATTAGAATTGTCAAGTATATGCGGGAGGACTTTTTAAAAAAAATCAAATTAGAATATATTAACGATTTAAAAATCAAATTTTTGTGTGTTTCATAAGGAATAATGTGCAACATCGCGAAATAAATATTAAATTCTAAATTGCGGCCGGGCATAACTTCGATCGATCGACTTTTAATTATTACCAGTTTGTGCAAAAATTACAGATTTCACCTTGAATTACATAATGTACACATTTTGCCACTATAATGAGGTTCACTTCACTTTTCATTCAACGTTTGACCCATACCCATACTACAACAACCACCACGTGCATTTAAATTAATACTAACATTAAAATTATTTTGATATGCACTTATGTATATATTTTTTACAAAGACATTTGTGCTGTACACTATAGGGACGGTACGACGACCAGCGGATAATGAGGTACATGACAATCTATTTACAATACTGTGGAGTCGAATTTCTTCAAAATGTTCGCTTTGTACTTTACACGGACAATAACTACGCTATTGCCGTTCCGCCCGGGTTATATTTACAATGACAACGATTCGGAAACTTAAAGATGTAATACAAACTAAATATTTGGCAAACATTATTAGCACACACGCGATGCACTGTACTGTTCCAAAAAGCTGTGTACGCAGTTCCGAGCACGAAGAAAAAAACTTCTATAATGGTATGTAAATAATTAACAACATTTTTATGCCTTTTAAATGTGTAACAACAACTCTATATATAATTAATGTTGTCATTTTAATACTCTGGCTATATAATTGACTTAGAACCTTGTCACTGCAATTGTCGAAAATTAACATCTTGATATGTAAAGGCCCTGATCAACGAGATAGTCAAATTTATTGCTCGTCAGTAAAGCTCGCGCTTGCATCATTGCAATATCGCGGCTTTATATACCGACGAACCTAGCTCGCGACTAGTCATTTTGTTATATTTTTCAGGATTTTGAAACACAACAGCTTTACTCGCTAGTCAATCAGCAACAACGAGCCGCGAGAAAAATCATCATTCTTTAAAACCGCAGTATAAGCTCGTACGTCGATCAGGATCATGTGCATTTATAACATGAAAAATTGTGAAACTGTCATCATCTAAAACCAGATCTGCCGTTTATTGATCTACGTTTGTTTGGTATTTATGTTCTAATAACTTTATGCGCCATGAACTATATTGTGAAAAGAATGGCGAAGTCAGCAAAACGTATACATAATAGGTTTACAAGGTTTAAATCCAACAAACTCACTATTTTAGAAAATGTAATCATAAATAATGCAGAAACAAACAATTCAAACTTAATGCGATACTGGTAGAGGCAAATCAAAATAATAAATAATATATAGTGAAGTGCGCACACAACTTTATTGAAACAAATTATTTAACGCCCACCGTGGATGACCAAAAACAAAACTATGTAACGCAAACTAAATTTCTACACTATCGTATGAAAAAAATGGAACCACTAGAACTAGCTTTACACGTTAAATCGAAGGCCGCTAAGATATCACCGTTCATTACTTCGTAATATGTACAGCTTGGCCGGCCCGCGACCTCTTTTGATTTGAGCGAAACTATTTACAATGGCCGCGATCCAACCCACAATATTTCATTCGAATATCTCAATTTGGATGTATGATGCCGCTGTTTGACGGACAAGCGTTCGCGTTTTTGTTGGCTTAGACGCGCAAAAAATAAAAGTCGCAAAAAATTGCAAATGGACGGTCACAAAATTGTTGATGGAAATTATTACAAAAGCAAAATCTGCAAACTTGTTTTAACATTGATAGTGTCACAAAAACATATGCGTTGGTTGACTTACGATGGTATAAGAATATCTCTTATAAAACAATAATTAACTATATAACTTTTTCAATGTTTTGACTTTCGATGTTCTTTTCATTCTCATGAAACATAACTAATAGTGCCGTTAGTGTTTTATACACGTATTTAGACATTATGTAGACACAAGGTTTAGACATTTAAAATGCTTTATTAACAAAGTAAGGGTCATAAATAGTTAGATGCTGAACGAAATATTTTTTATCTTTAAGTCTATGTGCTGTAAAATACAATAAACGGTAATAGATGTAATAGAAAAAACTCCCTTGGCTAATTAATATCAAACGAGATTCTATTTGAAAAATATAATATCATGGGATAACAAACAAGCAACAATAATATATATTGTGAATTAAATCACTCGCGGATCTTCTTTTGGGCTTTAAAAACTTTGAAAAAATAATTGTTTACGAATCGCATTTTCCGTTACGTCTGAGATTATACACTGAAACCACAACTCAATTACAAATAACCCATAAACCATTCAAAAAAGTGGCTTTTCCATCAATCAACGGCATATGTTACTTATATAATCTCAAGAAAATTGTTGAGAAAATAAAAAGGTTATAGAAAATAATTTTATTTTCTTTGTGTTCATGTCTCAACAAAAAAAACAATGTACCTATTAAATTATTACAATTTATAGAAGGATTTCTCGTTTTATTTCTAATATATTCACTGACATAATACCAATTTTTTCACTTTTATGCAAAAATATTTCTACGAAAACTATAACTAGGATTTTTATTTACAAATAAATATCAGTGATGAATGAGAGTAAAATTAAACTCATTTTAAATCAACCCAAAAAGCGATGCGAAGACAATTATTACAGCATAAAGTATTGCATCTGCTGTCCGCCCATATTAATGGGTTTGAAGTAGGATAAATAGGTATGTGAAGAATTGGATAGGAATGTAGATGTGAGATAAATATATCTGCAATAACTTTGTAGCAGTCAGTGAAATTGCGGTTAAAATATATATTCCATCCAAACAATTTCTCTGTGTAACTTGTCTCTACTCAATTTGACGAAAAAATAAACCTTATTAAAAACAAAGATTTTGTTTTCTCAACTAAGACATATAAAATAGATTTTTCTAACGAAATAGAGAGAACTAGACTGAAGCGTTCAAATAATTTTACTGTTAACAACGAAGAGATATTTCAAAGAAATTACTTATTGTTTCTCTATATTTTTATCAAATTGTTTCGAGACACAATTAGTTCACCATTACATATTTTATTTTGGTAAATTTGAAGCTCAAGAGAGTTGACAATTTCGAACGGCACATAATCTTCGCTAAAATTTATTTACCAAAATAGATAAGTAAGGATGAACATCCATTCCAATTCACGAAAGGAGACCGAATTTATAGATACTAATGGTTTAAAACTATTTAACAGCGGCTTGAAATTATCATTATAAACTTAACATAACGCTGTGTTCGTTTTTTATTTAATTATTGGACTCTTTTCGTGAAAATTAATACTCTATACGTTCTGGAATAAATATTCCAATTAATAAATATATATTCAAGTACTTTTGTTAGGCTTAACCTCAAAATCCGAAACATAACGAGTGCTTTGTGCCAAAAATTATAGGTCGATGGAGATCTCGTGCTAACAGCACACAATTTTATTCAGAAATAACAGCTGAGCTGTAACGATTGTAGCCAGAAAACCAGCTTAATAACATCTCTGTACAATTTTACCCCTGACAGACAACAAGGACTTCGTATCCTAAATTTGTAAAAAAACCTTGACTTACGGAAAATATTATAAGCACAATATCAAAAAAGTCACATGTTGAGATTATTCTTTTATTAATGATCGCCTGGTGGTCGTAACTTGGCCATATATATTTTTTTGTATGTAATTTTTTGCTCAGTGCAAGTCTATAACGTATTTATACAAGAATTGCTCATTTATGAGCAATTCTTGTATATTTGTATTGGTACAATTGGTTTCTCGGAAACGGCTTTAAAGATTTTAGCGAAATTTTGTATGAGTCTTTTACTACTAAAATTGATTTAGGCAAGTGAAAATCCGAGGGAAGTTCGACCGCCAAGCTAGTAAACGTTAAGAACGCCAAATGTCAAACTCATTTGTGAGCGCAGCTTATAAAATTATACTTCACTTCATGTTCAGTCTTAATTTTTAAGTTTAGAACTTAGAGTCCAGGAAACATAGACCTTACTTTAGTATTTTTATTTAAATGTTCACAAACACTTAAGTAATCAAAAGCTGTAATGATTAATTATCAGATGTTACGGTTTCAGGCATGCACATAATAATGCCTAGTTATCAAAATATAGCTTCATCAGTCGAAGATCAAATGTGAGAGATAACGAGATATCTGCTTGTAATATTTTCCGCCGTTAAAATGAGATTGGACAGGACCGTTTATAAATAACTTTAGATTTTGTAAAATAATTTGCAAATGTTACACATTTAACCCCTCAGCCCTCAAGAAAAATCCTCATAAAACTTCGTTAAAGTAGTATATATTTGTAGTAGTGGAAGGTTGAAAACCAAACGGAAATGCGACACTTAAGCGCCGTGTGGGTGCCAACTGAATTCCAACGAGAATAGGTACGGCACTTAAGTGTCACCTGAGTGTTGATGGGTTAAAACGAGTTTTACAGTCCTATAAAACAAGTTATTTAGCAGATTTGCTCCACATAAATTCACAGCTACTTCAGACTTCTTTTTCTCAGCTATTTCAAATAGTATGTAGCATATAAATGATCCTGTACAATAAGTGTCCGGCATCACCTGCGGCGAGTGTGCGGGCCGCACTAGAACTCGAAGTCGAACAGTTCGGAGAGCCCCTCGTCGTGGTCGAGGCAGAAGCCGTAGTCCGTGGCGGACAAGGGCGGCTCCAACGCCAAAAACGGCTCCAACTCCAGAGGCTCTGTAATCGAAATGGCCCACATCTACTACATCTCTCTTTCGTGGTCCTTTTATGAACAGACTAAATTTTAAACGGCAAAGGAATGCTGCATGTATAGTGATCCATATTTTCTCAAGTACGGATTTAATAGTTAAGTATCACCTAAAACGTTTATTGCAATACTGTTTTAGGGATGCTTCCACTTTGGTATCCAAATTTCAAGACACTGCTTATAGTTTAGTACTCCAGTACCAGTTCAGCTCGGATTAATCAATATTCAGATCCTAGGCTTGGTACCACAATCTTACCTATTCCTATTCAATAATGTCAGTAGTTGTCAGTATCGTGTTCCAGTTCGGAGGATTAGGTGGCCGGTATAATTATGCCAGTTGCATTTCATCGCCGCCACACGGATAGCAACGATCCATTACCATCTTTGGTGTCTCTGGCGATGTCTATTTTTCCCATCAAGAGGACCATCTGCTTGTTTGGTATTCTATGATATAAAAACAGGCATTTAATCAATTTAACAAAACTTATTTATATGTAGTCAATGTTGGTTAAAGTATTATTCCTATGTCATAAAGTATTATTAGCGCCTTGTATGTGTTGCGTTAACGCAATGATTTAAGGCTAATAAAACAGTAGCTTACGATAACTTTAAACCTAGTTTTCCAACAAATAATAATGCTAAATATAAATGAAGAACAACTTGTATGTTGAATGATCACCTTATGTGAATACCAATGTGAATGGGTGTGCGTGAGTATTTGTGTGTGTTATGTGTGCATGTGTGTGAAAAAAATAAACTAAGATTTACGTTATTTCCCTTAAACTACGTAGTTTCTATACGTAGTCAATCATATTCTATTGTACGTACAATAATAAATAACGCTACATCAATATTCAACATAACTGCAGTATGCACTTGCAAGACAATATTGATTAACCTATAAACTACTATGAAAATCAATATTCGACGCTAAGGCTCGGTGTATTCTATTGTACGGACAATAATAAATAACGCTAATTCACTATTCAACAACTGATGTACGCACTTGCAAGACAATATTGATTAACCTATAAACTATTATGAAAATCAATATTCGACGCTAAGGCTCGGTGTATTCTATTGTACGGACAATAATAAATAACGCTAATTCACTATTCAACATAACTGCAGTACGCACTTGCAAGACAATATTGATTAACCTATAAACTACTATGAAAATCAATATTCGACGCTAAGGTTCGGTGTATTCTATTGTACGGACAATAATAAATAACGCTAAATCACTATTCAACATAACTGCTGTACGCACTTGCAAGACAATATTGATTAACCTATAAACTACTATGAAAATCAATATTCGACGCTAAGGTTCGGTGTATTCTATTGTACGGACAATAATAAATAACGCTAATTCACTATTCAACATAACTGCAGTACGCACTTGCAAGACAATATTGATTAACCTATAAACTACTATGAAAATCAATATTCGACGCTAAGGTTCGGTGTATTCTATTGTACGGACAATAATAAATAACGCTAAATCACTATTCAACATAACTGCTGTACGCACTTGCAAGACAATATTGATTAACCTATAAACTACTATGAAAATCAATATTCGACGCTAAGGCTCGGTATTTACAACTCTAGGCAATATTTTATCAAGATATACCTATCTTATTTACAGGATTTTTACGACTATAACTACATCTGTGTGGTATAACTATTAACTACATCGGTCCCCATGCGGCACTCTTGGCCTGAGGAAGAAATTTTCTTTTCTACCTTTGTGTATCGCTATCATACAAGACAGTCGTCCTGCTAGTTTAGAACAAACAGCGTGTAAAACTACGCGCGCGATAAAAGATAAAGTAGATGAGGAGTGTGATATGTCGTGCGTGATAAAGGTTTGACCAATAAGAAAAACTCATATCTCGTTTAACGCCACAGACAAATGTTTCCTCGTTTCGTCACGTTTAATAATCATGACATAAGTTCTTATTGGTCAACCCTTTCTTTTATCACATACGACATATCAAACGTTTATCCTAATCGGGCGTAAAATACTTTATCTCTATGAATAGTTTTTTTCCACTATGCAAATTGGATAATCACTTTAACAACTTAAAATTAATTTTGGTTTAAGTGTTTAAAAGAAGAAATCAGTTCAATTTGCAACCTCACGAGGACGCTCACTTCTGCGATACTACTGAAGAGAAAAAAAAAGAGCATTTCGGGCCACGCGCAATGTAGGGTTCCGAAGTTGCCCATCACAATAATGCGGACTAAGAGGGCTTTTACTATTTCATTCAATGCACATTTAACCTATTCAACGGCAATTCCAAATATATGTATATCCGCACCACAGGTTCACCGCCTATAAAAACTTCTCTGAGTACATTTTATAAGTTGGTTGACTATTACTCAAAATCTTGTATAGCCTTCTAAGCCGTGATAGTTTTAACTTCGTTATATTTACTACTACCATTATTTTTTTGCCACCCCCAAAACTAATTGTTTAAACTGCAGAAGGGGGGGGGGGGACATTTGACTCTAACAAAAATGAGCACTTAAAAGCTTAATATTTTACAAACTAGTCCCTCAATCAAAAAAAATGTTATCACAAACCTAGAATATTTTTAAAAACCTATCCAACGATTCCACACAAAGTGGGGTACGTGAGAAAAAAAATTAACATTACCACTTTATGTGTACACCCTGAAAAAAATATTTTTCAAGATTTACCACTTTGTTGACGTGACTAATATGTATATTCGTGCCAAATTACAGCTTTCTAGTACGAAGGATCTGCATTGAGTTCATAGACTGTGTACTTTTGTGTTAGCTACTGACGTGAGAGTCCGTAGATGAATATAAGTTGAATTGATTTTGTCTTTGAATCATGGATTTCAGCAAAGTAGCACACCTTAATCTAAAAAATAATAAGTTCAATTTGCTTTATGTAAATTTTATATACAATCGTTCTGCAATTAGTTTTAACATCTTAAACCACTTAAACATTTATTACAGTACGGCCAATACATATTTACAATTATGTAGCATTATTATTCACAAAAATTAGACACAAAGTTTACAATATTATTTACAAAAGTTAAAAAACGAAGTAGATTTCCGAATTAACATAAAAACTGTAATAATTTTAATAATATTCAAAACTGTTGTCCAAATGTCGTATTCTAGAATTTCCTACAGCTCAGAAAACGAGGAGATTAATGAAAGTATGTTGTTACGGTCATGTTATAATGTCACTAATAATAAACTAATCGAACTAAAATCGATATTTTTGATATGACGTTCGAAACAAAATGAAAATTTAGTTACTACATGCAATACAAACTAAACAGAAAGTAGGCTACAAAAATTAAGAACCTAACAATGCTAAACAGCAGAAATAAAATGCAAAGTACGGATTAAATACATTTTTTCTTTATATCATATCATGACTTTCCTAATGGAATGACGTAACTGATAATAGACATCAAGATGTTAATGGTCGTATCTACGCGTGTAGCGGGATGGTAATACCATAAGGATAAGTTTACCGATTACTTTACACTATAAATGGAACGCGACAATGGCAAGCACTGATACTATTGCGCCTTGAAAACAGAAGTTGATGGTAAATCCCTGGTGTGAAAGTTTATTTAATCTGTCCACATCAATATCGTTTCGCCAAAAGTCTGCTATTTTTTATAATTATCATATTCGAACAGGGTGCAAAACATCGATAGATAGATATCGATCTATAGACAAATTAGAAAGACAGCTAACAATCAACTGACCGAAACAAATAACTATACTCTAAGACTGTTATTCTGTTATGTAGTAGACAACATTAATTAGGATTTATTTATTTAATATTAATTAGACTTTCATCCATAAACCAGTACAATATGTACAGTTATTAATAGATGGTAAAACCACTCGGTTTATAACGGCAAGATCACAAACTTGCACTTATTTGTATATATGAAATTATTAACAAAATAATGTTTAAAAAAAGATTATTATTAACATAGAAAAAGCCTACCACCTAATATTCAAGTGTTAGGAACACATAAAAGAAAATGTTTTGAACTGTTGAAGTTTATCATCAAGGTTTCGTTCACATCATTAGAAAAACTTGAAAATGTGACTTATAAAATATACTAAGAACAAAATATCAAAATTTTAAATCAACATAGAGGTGGTATGAGACAAATCAACTCGCAAGTATTTATTTGATAATTTGATTTTTTTCATTACTGTTTTGAATATTCTGTTGTTAAGTGGAAAACAAAATTAATTTGCTGTATATTTACAAACTGTAGCTTACAAGGCATATGAAATCAGAGCCAATAATAATTGCCAGTATTTTATTTCCAGCAAGAGTAAAACGAAAAAAGAAATATTATTTACAAGTCTTTTTTTTTGCTCCCCTGGAACAGTTAAATTATAAACACCTGAAAGAACCATCTGATATCTCCTCAACTCAAATGTTGATTAATAATTGTAGAACTCGACAAGAATAACTGATGAATTTGAAAAGCTATGCACATATAACACGGGTCATTGGACAGCAGTATTGAAACACAAAAACAAGCCACATTAGAATATTTGTTAGGTATAAAATTGAGCATATACAAACAGAACACGGTTAGACAATGAGCATTGTGTTACGAGATGATGCGTGGTATTAGTAGATGAGTTGGCAGTTAGTGTAGGCGGCCGTGAGCTGAATCCCATGGTGCTACACGCGCGCACTGCAGCCCCGCGGCATGCAGCTCCCCGCCGCCCGCACCCGCGCCCCGCCCCAACCCGCTCCCCGCCCCGCCCGCACCCCGACACACCCTAACACACGCGCCTACTTTGGCTCCAATTCCAAACCATTCCTATAAACTCCATGTGAAATAGTGAAACAGTAAAGCAAGTATCCCTGCAACGTTAAAATTTAGCCATCAGGAAGTGCAGTTGCTGAGAGTTAAATGTTTAGTGAGAAAAGAAACACTATCGTCATAAATAGGTTAAATAAAAGACATAAAACTTCTATTTGCAAAAATTATTATAACTTTGAAGGATTTTTATTATTTCCATTTATAGAATGTTAAATTTGTCCAGTATTATGGCTGGTTAAGTTTAAAAAATATTTAACAATCTATATCTATCTGGACATTTAACACCATATATGTAGATAATATCTGTTAGACTAAGATTTATCTCTAAGTTATGTCTAACAGATAACAAATTTACATCGAAAATTCATTTAAATATAAGCTATAGCATTTATTACTATACTTACATTTTTTCCTTTACCCGTTATGTATGTGGTAATTTCACTATCAGATCTAAGAATCTAGCATTTTGTTGTAAATGCAACAGTCAAATAGCCGAACATATCGTATATTATGGAGTTTACTGTTTTCTATTTCGAAGTTGTTGCTTTGAAAATATGGTAAATTTAAAAAGAAACAATAACTTATGCGTTATACAAAAGGTGTTGACAAGCTATGAAATTAACGAGAAAACAACGCATAGATAGTAATCTATACTCACGAGTTTTAAATGTTAGTAATGTTTCATTATAGTGAGCACATGAGAAAAGCATGCCGTCAACCATGAATACATACACAAGACCCATCTCCGTTGAGTGATGACTGAGGACTGATGTCGCCGGTACTCGCGCCGTGTAGCTAGAACTCTGACTGTGATGTGATAGGAACACACAAATCACACTCCGAGTACTAGCCACAAAACGCGCTCTGCTACTTTCCTTCACACCTTGGTGATGTTACAACATTTACTACTAAAAATAATTACACTGTCACAGACGGAACATTTACGGCCTTATAAAAGTATGTTTCATGTTAACCTTCTTAAATAATAAATATGTACTGAAATAAATTTCAATATTGTAATTTTAATAAAATTAAATGGAATCTATTAACTTCTCGAAAGGAAATTCCTTTGTAACTTATAACCAAAAACTTTACTAAGTACATATTGTATCTCCAAAAAAATAAGAGACAGAAAATATTTAATCCTGTGTAGTTTATATCTTTATAAATAAAAAAATTTGATTATGTATTTGGTTTACACATCATTTAAAAACTAGTTAATCGATATTTTTTCAAAACATAGCTCGGAACATAAGAGGGTTTTTATATACTTTTTATTCTGGAGATCCATCAGAAACAAAAAATTCTAAGCATTATCACGTAATCTACATCTAAATTGGACACGTTCAACAAGTTCTATGTAAAAAATTTAATGTGGACAGTAAATTGTCTGTCACATTCTTTTCATTCCGTAGATAGAATAATAACAATACCTTAAATAAATATTGGTAGCTGTGTTGAAGAATAGTAACTCTTTTTTTAAACCAAAAAACATAAGCTTTATTTATAAACGAAGACAGCCTTATCATTCAAAGGAAGCCAATATATATAACTTTACATTTATCAAGACCACCCTGTTTGGTCGAGTCTATGTCTTTACGAGTTTTTTGTAGGACGCATAATTTCCGAGGTATCGCGAAAAATGTGTTTGCATCCCTTTTTTCAAGATAGCGTCCGGAGGACAAGGGCGGCAACCTCACAAACTTGGGTTTAAGTTTCTATTGACCCCCACACATGTCCCAAAAATAACATTGCGTCCTCTAAAAACAAATATTAGGTCCATAAATTGTAACATTTCAATGGATCACTTATACTGTAAATAAAATTTTTTTTTTTTTTCATTTTCCATAACATTACACATTTATTTGCTAAAAAAAAAACATGTAACTCATGTAAAATGACACAAGTCATAACCTTTCCTTTTCTATGCGCGAAAAAAGGTATGCTAAATACACATTATAATATCACTACTTAATAATTCCATCTGTGACCAGTCTAATAAATAACAATGATTTAACTATATTTTAAAATAAATGTTTCTGTAATAAGGTTTAGAAAGCAGAAGAATAATTACAAAATAAGGAAAATTCGTGAAACCTTTCATGGAAGAATATTATCAACAATTTCACAAAACTTTACTTATTTGGTTTATGTTATTTCCAACCCTGAGAATTAAATTACTATGATTTATAAATTTTGTGAATAAAGTAAACCCCACCAGGAAAAATTATATAAGCATAATGAAATGAAATAATTTAAACACAGTATAACTACAAGAAACGAATTCCAATTTCCTGTAACTCTGGAATTGTAAATCAGACACCGACCACACAGCCCATAGACACCTAATAATAGACGAATGACTTGTGTCAACACATCGGACTTATAGTTCCGATGTAAATGTCCACGCGCCAATGAGTAGTGATTGAGTAATCAGTGTCGACCAATCAAATGCTCTGTACATTACTATCTTTCACTGTGGCCTTGAGTTAGCCAATTACGGCGTTGCAACCCCACTTCGTCTTACCTCAGCTAGTTGCCAGAATGCATTCAATACGGAAAATCAAACATTAGCCGTCTATAGGCTGTGTGGTCGGTGAAATCAGATCTTCGCCAAATGTATATAGAATCAACTGGGAAGTACGCACTCCCAAATTCAAAAAAATTCAAATCAGTTAATAAACAACTAAGTTCTGAGGTAATAAACATTTTAAAATGCAGCAGAATTGAGCACATTTATGGGAAGTCAGCTAAAAATTAAACAGACCTACATATTTGGATAATAGGGAATTAATAATAAGTAGTATTTTAGCACTTATACACTTGTACTGTTTCACAATACAGCTATTACCACTTATTACCAACCGGTTTCGCTTACACAAGCATCATCAGGGCACTCAAACTTTGTTGAGTTTGTAACTATAAATTGCCCTGATGATGCTTGTGTAAGCGAAACCGGTTGGTAAAAAATGATAACAGCTTTATTGTGAAACAGTACAAGTGTATAAGTGATAAAATATTACATTAAAATGGAGTTTCACCAAGTGCCGACGATGAAAAGTGTAGAATTAAAAAAAATCCACTTCA
Organism: Apodemia mormo; assembly: GCA_036924255.1. NCBI lineage: Eukaryota > Metazoa > Arthropoda > Insecta > Lepidoptera > Riodinidae > Apodemia > Apodemia mormo. The sequence continues at coordinate 39,203,008 of JAUPFN010000001.1, read as the reverse complement.
ATACAAATACAATACAAAACCATTGTTACAATACAAAAATTTGTTTGGCCCATTATTTATTATTGAAGTACAAGTTTGTTATAAGTAAATATAAATTTAACTAAATATATAAATAATAACAAATGAGATATCTAATTTGTTGTGAAAAATACTAATTATATGTGAGTGGTTACGCAAAAAGGGACCTGAAGGGATTGGAAACGGTTTTTTTTTTTTGATAAATTCTGATTCTATGGTCCTTCATCTTTGTTTTGTTCTAATCAAAATAATTTTAGGGGCCGTAGTTTTTTTTTAATGATTGTTTATGTAAGCCGAGGCAGTTTTGAAAATATTACACCTTATACACAGCGCACACTAGTTTCTTTTTCTAGCGCGCACATAAAGACAAGTAAAAGACGAGTAAATAAGTCACCAATAATACAGCTATCGCAAACACGTGCTATTTCTCACTGACGAAGTCGCTCACTAACGACACTAACATAAAACACCCCGCGCCTCTCTCCCGCACTCGTGGCGAAACTCATTTCGACTCAACATTTTAAACGTGATTTACTCGAAATCAATTATTTTCCCTTGAGGTCCCTTTTTGCGTAACCACTCACATATGTGAAAAAATAGATTCGGTTTTTCATCAAAAAACTTTTGCAATCAAAAAATGCAAGTACTATTTTTGATGGCAAGAAAAAAATGTACGGCTATTTAAAAATTTAAAAATTTTGTAAATTGTAATTTTTGATTCTTCCGGCTCAAAAGGTTGTAGATTCGTTTTTTTATCAAAAAAAAAACTTTTATGCAAGTACTATTTATTGATGGGAAGAACAAAATGTATGGCTCAAGACTTTGAAATGATGTAAATTGTAATTTTTGATTCTTCTGGCTCAAAGGGTAGTAGATTCGCTTTTTTATCAAAAAACTTTTATGCAAGTACTATTTATTAATGGCAAGAAAGAAATTTGTGGCGCTTTAAAAACTTTGATATTTTGTAAAATGTAATTTTAACTTCCGACTCAAAAGGTTGCCGACCCCTGGTGTAGATGCATTAGGTAGGTCCTGGTCCTGGGTTCAAATCAAAACTAAGAAAACAATTCTGATTGTACACCCTAAATCTAGCTTATTCAAACTACATGTGTGTTTTAGCAGGTATTCCATGCTAAGAAATAAATAATATATAATCTATATATATAAAAATCAATTCCTGTTCGTTAATCTCGCTAAGACTCGAGAACGGCTAGACCGATTTGGCTAATTTTGGTTCTAAAATATTCGTGGAAGTCCAGGATAAGTTTAAAAGGTGAGAAAATATAGAAAAAAAAAACAGAAAAGTAGTAACAAAGGCAAAACAACGTTTGCCGGGTCAGCTAGTAATAAATATTAATAAATATTCACAGGACAAATTACACTTACTGATCTAACCCCAAAGTAAGCAAATTATTTGCTTGTGTTATGGGTGTTAGTCAACAATACTAATACATAGAAATACATACATAAATAATTTTACATACGTAATAAACACCCAAACCCGGAAATACAAACATTTATGCTCATCACACAAATGCTTGTCCCCGTCGGTGATCGAACCCAAGCCCCGTCGATTGCGTAATTAGGGTCGCTAACCACTCGACCAAGGGGGCGATCAGAAAAATTTTAATATTAATCACAAAGCAAAGAGAAATTTTGTTACATTTAACCATACGACACGTGGCTCAGCTGGATAAGAGGGAGACCAGGGTCACAGATTCAAATCCTGTCATGTCAAAAATTTTCTTTGTTAAATTTCTACGTATACCCTCCTACTTTTTCTTACGTGTTAGCTATGTAACTTCCTTTGTGTATTATCTTAAGTATTAATTTTTTCGAGGTATTAATGAATCATAGACAGCCTCTGCATTGAGATTCCTGGATTCAGGCTTTTCGCTTGGTTACTCCCGAAACTCCAAATTTAAGTAGCAGGTCGAGGCAAATCCCGTATCAGCTGCTGTACATCAATATCCAGACAGACTTGCCTTGCTTTCTCCACATTCATAACTCTCTTCATGCAAGCACGCCATTTTCGGAGTCTTGACCAGTGGTATGTCAGTCTTGGTTTCCCCCAGTATATAAATCCATCCACACATTCGCATTGTATATCTGTTTTGTTAATAATTTAATCGTACAGTAGACATTCCAAGAAACACGATATTCGTTATCAGGTAGGTAAGATGCGACGATGGCCATCAAAAACCACTCAATGTTGGTAAAACAGAACATCTATTGACTTTCTTCTTTATTAGATCACAAAAGTAATTAATAGATCCCCCGCCCTGTTGGTCGAGTGGTAAGCGACCCTGACTACGCAATCGATGGGGCTCAGATTCGATCCCCGACGGGGCAAGCATTTGTGTGATGAGCATAAATGTTTGTATTTCCGGGTTTGTGTGTTTATTAAATATATTCTAGTATTTATATATGTATTTCTATGTAGTAGTATCTTTGACTAACACCCATAACACAAGCAAATAATTTGATTACTTTGGGGTTAGATCAGTAAGTGTAATTTGTCCCGTGAATATTTATTTATTTTTATAGATCATTAATATTATGAAATTTACTCTTGTATTGAATTAACATCGTTAAATCGCCTTTGTGATCTAATGGTCCGGTATCGGTGTTGACCACATAAAGTTCCAGGTTCGATTTCCAAGTTGGACAATCAAGTGTATTTTTTCAGTTTTTTGATAAAAACATTATTGTCTAGAATTGGCTAAGTGCCTGGTTGGCAATAGGCTTGCCGCCTATCACATCATGGGACTAAGTATCTTCGGCTAATTATGGGTGCTCTTGTACCTCTGCCCACCTCTTCGGGGATACAGGTGTAAAAACTGTTTTGACTCTTTTGCAGGGTAGATAGAGTGAACCAATATTGTTTGACGTCTTTCCATCACGATTGTCTGTCTAAAACTAAAATTAAATAATGTTGCTTTTATTATTCTTTCTTAAATTTTAAATGTTGTTGGATTAAGTTTGTACCAATAAAGTAGCGATATTGATAGCAGAAAAAATGACATTGCGATATGGGTAGGATAGTGATGTATGTGTAATGTGTACGTGTACATGTACGTGTATGTGTATATGTACGTATGTATGTGTATGTACGTGTCGGCAAGTGCGTGTGTGTGCAAGTACCGGACTCCTGGTCCTCGGTCTGCAGCTGGAAGCGGCCGCCGCCCATGGTGGGCGCGAAGTCGTCGCTGTCCGCGATCAGCGCGTTCCGCAGCCGCCCGCGCGCGCTGCCGTCTACAACAACACATACTTATTTTATACGCGAAGCTAATTCTTTGTATCCATTTTTATGACCACTACGGGAACAGAGAAGTTTGAAATTTGGCAGAGTAAGTTTATATCGCGAAGGGGTGCAGAGACCTAATCATTTTAAGCAATGTGCATTATAAATTCATTAAATTATTGAAAATAAAACTTACACTACACTCATGTGACGTACGATGTACATGATAATTTACACACATGTATACTATTTTTGTATGGCTATAGCCTGTTTTCATACTTAACCCGTGACGTGATTACCTGGCCAATAAAAAATTCGCGGTAGTGCTCCGTGTCTGGAAGCCTCCTGTTTTTTATGCTTAAAGTTTTACACTAAATTGCGTTAAGTTACGTTATCACTCAAACAATACTATAACTTTATAGTATACATAATGAACAAACTATCACACAAAATACAGAACAAACTATCACACAAAATACAGCCATTTCTAAATACAGCCGGTACGCACTGTAAAATGTTCAAACTACAAGTAAAGATGTCGCACGGCCGATCGTGTTTTGTTAATTTATTGTGGCCAATTTCTTGTTCGGTCATTGGTTATTTTGTACTCAGTCTCAAGACGACAGCCAATAGAAAATAAATACAATACAAAAATCGCGTCACATGGATGCAGAAGCGTAAAATCAACGGCCAATTGGAGCGAGGTAATTTTGTACAGACGGATGTACAGAAATCACTTCTCGCGCGTAAAGTTTTTGTACATACGTCTGTACGAAAATCGCGATACGGGTTAAAACAAATTTTACTGTTTATATATTGATTAGTTATTACATAAATTATGTTCTATGTTCGATTCTACTTCTACTTTTTTTTATTACTTGTACTAGCTGACTCGCGCAGCTTCGCCCGCGAGTATATTAACATGTCATCGAAATAGCTTTTAAAACAAATTTCATCCCCTATTGCAGCCCCTCAGGGATCGATTTTTGAAAAAAATAAATTAGCCTTTGACCCCGGATCTTCAACTATTTCCATGCCAAATTTCATGAAAATCAGTCCAGCGGTTTAGCCGTGAAAGCGTAACAGACAGATAGACAGACTTTCGCATTTATAATATTAGTATGGATTTGTCTAGGTGATTATTACTATTTTGTATTAACAAATGAGCGGGAAACTATATTGTATCGGAGTTGATGTTTATACTCTATTGTTGCGTACCAAGTATATGAGGAGTTTGGGTCTGTATGAGGTTGTATGTTTCTATTTGGAATGCAATATGTTTGATCTCTTTGAAAATATACGATAATATATAAATATACGAAATCAATGTCATTGTTACACCTATAGCGAAACGCGTGATGGTAAATAATGGTAATGGTAATTGGTAATTCGCCGTGTTGGTCCCGGCCTCCTTTGAAGAATAGGCCAACTGCCGTTCTGCCAGGCAGGTCGTAAAAGGCGACCGATTGGCTATCGAGTTACTACTATCGTGGCTACTAGGTGGTAGAGTTCTGCATTGTCTCACCCGGGTCTGATACCGCCGCCTTACCTATTCCTGCCGCAATAGTGTAAGTTCTTATCGCTGTCGTGTTCCGGTTTGGACGGTAAGGTAGCCGGTAAACTTATGCATGTGGCATGAGACCTCGCCACAAAATAGCAAGACACCATTAACACCTTTGGTGTCTATAGGTGATGGTTAACTCTTTCCATCAGGAGATCCATCTGCTTGTGTGCTATCTTATAATATAAAAAAAAGTCGCTCGTGTTACCAAGGCGGCACGGTAATATTAGTACAATAAGGTGCACTGACTGTCGGGCGTGTGCAGCAGCGGGTGGTGGTGCGGCGGGTGGTGGTGCGGCAGCGTGGGGTCCGTGGCGCACGGCGCCGCCACCACCAGCGCGCGCGCGCCCGCCGCCGCTACCGCCTGTGCCTCCGCCTCCGCCTCACCACCACTCGCACCCTCCACTTCGCGCTTAATCGGCGTGCTGCAATGTTGTTACATAATATTGTATCAAAACAACGAATGTACTATACGAACACAAAAATACATGTCACCCACATATCACACAAACAAATTGTGATATGAAAACCCCGTTATCTATATAGCATATTGGGACAACTGATTTTAGAGATGGGATACTTATAATTAAATAAATCTCTGTTTTCTTTTTTCATTTACATAACAAAATAAATAATTACAAAAGTATATGCCTGCAAGGATCGTGATGTATGGCACTTGGTTCTCTCTGCCTACCCCGTAAAGGAACTGGCATTTGTGTATAATAATATATTATTGACATTTGTTTAGTATGTGACACTCGTAGTAAATGACATATATTATGTTCTATATTAACGGAAGTAAGGCTTGTCTCCTACTCAATAATATATATTTAAGGCAAGAAAATGATCTTTCAACTTCTACCGATGTCACTGGGAAAAAGTTTATAATTAAAGTCAATGTCAATAATATATTATTGTAATAATTTATTTTGTTACGTAAATAATAAAGAAAACAGAGATTTATTTAATTGTAATCATCACATCCCTAAAATCAGTTGCGACCAATATGCTAAATAGATAATGGAGCTAAGTGTGATATACATGCCTACAACTACTTTAGTTGCATCGAAAAACTTAAAAAATTACCCTAAATTAACTACGGCGTGTTGAAAATATTACTTGCTTACGTGATTTTATGCAGATCGTTTTTTTACAATCTTACTATATGAAATTTTATATGTATATTCAGAAAGTCTAAAAATCGGCTACTAATTATTTTTCATACGCCTAAGGATTGTCCACGCCTAAAATTTCTTTTTATTTTTTAGATATTTTTTTTATGATTCAGCATTGAAAAATACACACAACCATAAATTTTCGCCCTTCTACCATCAATTTTTAATTTATTAATTTATATAGCAAAACAAAGTTTGCCAAGTCAGCTAGTAATTTTATAAGAAACTAACCAAACAATTATACTGGTGTTAGAAATATCCACTATTTATATATTCTACTCAGAATTACTCACACAGTACGAAAGAGCAACTTCTGATTGACATGGAATCATTCAACAGTTCCTAGAAGTAGAAAGAATTTCTACTTCTTAACTTCATCACAATAAAGATCAGTGCCTCATTTATGGTTGTCACGAGTGATAGGAGTGTACAAAGTTGATACAGTTCTATGATATTTCTTACAGTCACATACAAGGCAATGGACCATGACTCTCTGTCTTCAAAAACGTGGTGAGAATTTTTGTATTTCTGAAACTATAAGTACAAAGCATGGAATTTTCCATAGTAACAGTTTGAGTCCTTTATGGTTTGGCTTAACTTTGAATTCTTTAAACGCTCTCCTAAGACATTTAAAGCTAGACTATCGGTTTCATAGAAAGGGTGAAATAATTAAAGCTAGGCTATCGGTATCATACATTTAAATTTATTGTAAATTTTATAATTTAATTTCAACTTTCTGTCTATTTGATGTTGTTAATTCATTTAATTTTCCATTTAACTGTATTCTTCTTTAAGAAAGGCACAAGAGAATTTTACAATATTCCAATTCAATTTACAACCCAAGTTTGGATTACATATTTATTCATTACTACGCCATAGGCAGAGTTCCGTAACTTCGCGCCCAGGTACATAGTACCACCGGTTTCTCTATTCCTGTCGCAATTCGCAAAATGCTTGTAATTGTCGTGTTCCAATTTGGAACGTAAGGTAGTCGGCACACTTATGCATGGGTATTGCCATCTCACCACACTGATAACAACGCACCTTTAACATTTTGGTGTCTGTAGGCGATAGGAGAACACCAAGATGGCCATAAGCTAGACTTTGGAAAGAAAGGCAGAAAAGCCTACATTATATTGACCCACAAAATTGTGGTAATTGAATGGAGTTACTTGACGCATCAAATCACAACAATTGTGACATTTTTTTACATTTATAAATATTTTCGTGACTGAGTAACAAACATCCTAACAGACAAACAAACTTACTTTCGCATTTATCTATTTTTTTTATACAAGAGGGGGCAAACGGACAGGAGGCTCACCTGATGGTAGGTAAGTGATTACCTTCGCTCACAGACAACTACACTACCAGAGCTCTTTTCTTGCAGGTCCTTAAGTTGTATCCTTTTGGAAAAAATGCTGCCGATAGCTGGTTCCACATAGGAGTAGTGCGGGGCAAAAAGTGCCTCGAGAATCGCACGATTGTGGATTTCCAGACATCGAGATGGTGAGGATGGAACTTCGAATTTTGTCGCGACGTCCGATGGCGAAATTCGGCGGCAGGAATTAATCAAAAGTTCCTTGGAACATTCCCCATGATAGAACTGATAAAAGATGCAGTATGATGCCACATCTCTACGTCTACATCTATATATTAATATGTGAAACAAGTACTTTGTATCCCTTTTTAGGACAATTATGCGAACGGTGGAGTATGAAATTTGGCACAGTTAAAGTTTACATTGCGGAGGAGCGAAACATGATATTTTTAAATAATTTGCATTAGAAACATATTAAATTAATAAAAATAAACATTACACACACTACATTATTGTGACATACATGATAATATATTTATTTATTTAAAATTTATGCACAAACATGTACAGGGGTGGACTTAACGCTATATAACATTCTCTACCAATCAAACTAAAACAAATATAAACAGTGTTTACAATGGGGTGCACAGAGAAACTTATAACAATCATTTAATATATACACATGTATACTATTTTGTCGCCTCTGTGGTCTCTGTGGTCTAGTGGTCCGGTGTCGGAGTTGCCCACATGAGGTCCCGGGTTATATCCTGGGTCGGGCAATTAAGAAATGTGTTTTTTTAGTTTTCTGATAATAACAACGTTGTCCGGGATTGGAAAGTGCCCGGCTGGCGGTAGGCTTGCCACCTATTACATTGTGGAACCAAATATCTTCGGCTAATCGTGGGTGCACTTATTGTACCTCTGCTACCTCGGGGATACGGGCGTGAAGATAATTTTTATATATACTATTTTCTTTATGATGAAAGTCTGTTGTCAAACTTGAGAGATTTTATTGATTAGTCTATGGTCTAATTTTGATCACAGGGCAATCGCTAGTAATATCACTAAGATGAATCGTCATACCATTACCCTTACGACAAACGATTAATTGTGTAAATAATTAGTTAAATAGAAATATATGATTATACATACGTAAAGGATGCGGATATAGAACTGGAGGGCATAGACTGTAACTGAGCTATTAGCGGCGCCAGAAGCGCCTTATTATCTTCTAACAGTGGGTCCGATGGTAACGATCCTGCTGCTGCAAGTAAACAACAACAAAATTAATTTCCACAAATAACCTGTATATAAAATCATATATCATTATTGTGGAAATCCTAGTTTTGATTCCAAAATAAGTTTTCTATTCTGGATCTTGCATTTCACGTTTTCATTTATATGATAATAAAGTATCAGCAGCCCTGGTGCCCTTGCAGGGTAAGCAGAGTAAACTGAACGTCTATAGACTTTCTAGTTCTATACGATTCACCAGTTCGTTGGTTGGCAAGATAAGTGGTGTTCCTCATCGCCGCATTTTACCGACCTAATAACGATGATCGATTATTTCTACATGTATAATCAATATTGTATTAGTTATAACGTTCGAACATAACAATGGCTTATCAGCCTGTAATACCTAAGACAAAGTAGTTCATCGGGGTCTTGACAATAAAAACTGGATGCACCATAAGCAGATGGCTCATAACATTGGACTAGTTTGCTAGTTATTTTAGCATGCCTACAGAGCAAACAAGTGTGATAGTAACATACACTATACAGAAACAACTAAAACTTGACTTGGTATACCGTTTTGATGCTACAAATCAGCAGTAGTCACAGACATGAATGGATGAGCGGCGTTTCTCTTATATCAGGCAGTGGAAATGATTAGCGCATAGCAACCAGCATGCTTTTACACTCAAATCTATAGAGACATCCATTGATACTAGAATTAAAAGTCTACTAGAAAACAAATATTTTTTTTAGTATAAATAATCTTTGACAAGGCGCACTATTTATTGACTACCCTAGTAAAATTGTAGTGCCTGTTAACCACATGCTGAAAGAACTTAAAAAGTACAAGTCATGCCTGACAGTGATTTCTGATCGAGACCCTGTAAACCACAAGAATATCAACCATGATAGTCAAGTCTTCCGGATGTGACATAAATTGGAGTGTGCTAAAACATTTTTCCTTATTAGGAAAAAATTACTTGCTACATAACACAAAGGTCACAGAACTCAAAAGGTACAAGTCATGCCTGACCAGTGATTTCTGATCAAGACCCTGAAAATCACAACAATATCAACCATGAAAGTCAAGTATTCCAGATGTAACATAAGTTGGAGTGTGCTAAAAACACTTTTCCTTGTTAGGAAAAAATTACTTGCTGCATGACACACAGGTCACAGAACTCAAAAAGTACAAGTCATGCCTGACCAGTGATTTCTGATCGAGACCCTGTAAACAACAAGAATATCAACCATGATAGTCAAGTCTTCCGGATGTGACATAAATAGGAGTGTGCTAAAAACATTTTTCCTTATTAGGAAAAAATTACTTGCTACATAACACAAAGGACACAGAACTCAAAAGGTACAAGTCATGCCTGACCAGTGATTTCTGATCGAGACCCTGAAAACCACAACAATATCAACCATGAAAGTCAAGTATTCCAGATGTCACATAAGTTGGAGTGTAGTAAAAACACTTTTCCTTGTTAGGAAAAAATTACTTGCTGCATGACACAAAGGTCACAGAACTCAAAAAGTACAAGTCATGCCTGACCAGTGATTTCTGATCGAGACCCTGAAAACCACAACAATATCAACCACGAAAGTCAAGTATTCCAGATGTAACATAAGTTGGAGTGTGCTAAAAACACTTTTCCTTGTTAGGAAAAAATTACTTGCTACATAACACAAAGGTCACAGAACTCAAAAAGTACAAGTCATGCCTGACAAGTGATTTCTGATCGAGACCCTGTAAACCACAACAATATCAACCTTCAAAGTCAAGTCTTCTGGATGTGACATAAGTTGGAGTGTGCTTAAAACACTTTTCCTTATTAGGAATAAATTACTGCCAACATAACACAAAGGTCACAAATGTAAGGAGAATGTCCCAAGAATTTAAATTCACTTTCTTCCATTCCAGCCCCAAAACATGAATAAATCCATATCTGATAATCCTTATCTATAATATAAATGTAGAATTAAAACTCTAAGGTGATATTTACCTAAGCGTACTTGCAAGCACTTTTCTGTCGTGAGGCCTTGCACTACCAGAATATATTACAAAAAAGACAGAAGGCAAACTCTACTTTAACAGAAGGGGCTTTTTCAATGCCATAATCAGATAGTAGTTAAAACCTTCACAGGATAGAAACCAAGCCTGAAATACTAACAATACATTTTTCATTGCAGTAATATAATGTCCCAAGTCAATCAGTTGAAACAAACAAGCAGAAAGTTGTCAGACGCTAATGATAACTTCATTAGACTACAGAAAAGACTATCAGTATCTAACGGTTTATAAGTTTAATATATCGATTGCTGAAGAAGGCAAATAGAAGATGAAAAACTTAAAGACATATTTGTCGCTGAACTAACATCACCAAGATATAACGCAAAAAATCGAATAACCTTATAAGGTATTGTACATTAAGCAGCTCTTAAATTAGAAATATTTGCAAAGATTCTTCATGTTCAAATTAGGTAAGAGGAACTCAGCTACTACTTTCTTGCTCAATATCAACCATTTTGCTAAGACAAGCTGGAGAAAGAAAACAACTCAAATCTTTAATACAGCCCAGGGTTTATGTAGCAACCATTAAGTGTGGTAACAAGATTAAACTCAATTTATCCATACGAGAAATATATCAAATAATATCTAGGCTGGAATCTGGGCAGGTTTGTGACAATATGCATGATATACGAACAAAACTGACAGTTTGTTTACTATAATTACCGGTTTGGAATTAAAAATACTAAAAATATTTAAATAATTCCTCAGTCCATCTGGCAAAGGTCTAAAATAGTCAGTGGTAGCAATTAATTTATAGTTGAATGAAGAAATGTTGAATAATGTCTAACGTGAACACCCAAGGATTTAAACAACATCGTCGTCGATAATTACTTTTGATTTTGTAAAAGGTTCTTCACAAGCAAATGTTTCATAGGCATTTTGAATCTAAAATACACACCAGGTTGCGGTGACGGTGGGCGTTCTTTAGGACAGAGGTAGACTTCTATTTCACCAGATACTGATTTCAAATGAATCATGTATCCTTTTTCATCTGGATGGGGAACCTGAAAATATAATAAAAATATTTCATCTCTAACATGTTCATAATGTCATAAATTGCGGTTTTGTGTTGATATGCAAGATCCCTTTTTAAATTTGCCTTGTCCTTCTATATGCCTATCAAGAGTTCCAAAAAAACTGCGTACGTATTGTTTAAAAAATAAAAGGGAATATGTCATGCATGACCATTTTGCTCTAATAGTAAAAACCATAGTAAATACTGCTTATCTGTGAAGACCATCTCAAACGATTATACTAAAGTTATACAATCCGCAACAGACAGAGCTCATTCGAAATTGCCATTTTCACTGCCGTTAACTCGTTGATTTTTTTACTTTTGTCGTACTTTAAACCTGTTTATAATGAAATAGCAAGCTGGTTACTTAGTAATAAAGGCAATAAATACTCACACTGAGACGCGTATCAGGTGGCGCCTTGATAGGTATGACAGTTTGGCTGCGGAAGTCGCGTATAGACCGCAAGTCCGCGTACGTGATGTACGCACGCGAGCCGCCCTCTGCCGATAGCCGCGCTAACGCTTGCTCCGCTAACACTAAAGCTCGCGCGACGCGAGACTCCCGCACGCTCAACGCACGCACTTCGCGTCGTAAACGCCGCGCGCGCAACGCGTCGTCGTCGCCATCGCCGCCCACACCTAAATACCAACTTTTATATCATTCACCACCGAAGAACTTTACACTTAGTTACTTGTACATTATAAAACAATAATTTTGAAAGCAATAACACTGCAGCCACCGACTTCCCATTCTCTGTACCTCTGAAACCCTACATCAGATCTTCCCCAAATTAAAATGACACAGAAAATATACCCTCCCAAACAAAAAAGAATTTTCAAAATAGTTTCATAAATGACCGAGTTCCGAGGTAACAAACAAAAAAACATTGCCGAATTGATAACCTCCTCCTTCTGGGAAGACGGTTTAAAATGCAGATAATGCTTTTAGTCCAATAATTTTTTTACATTAATAACAAGAGAGGGCACACAAGCAGATGGCTCTGCTGATGGTGAGACAGTCGCTGCCTATAAAAACATCTAAAGTGTAAATTGTTGCTTTACAATCCGCTTGACCGAGCTGTTTAACCACATACGCAAGTTTCCCGGCTACCTTACCCTCCTAGCCAAAACACACTGCGAAAAGTACAAAGCGTTAGAATATATAAACCGATGGTAGGTATCGTTTATATGCCTATCGAGCAGGAATCCCCGCTAAGAAAATTGGTGGAACTCGTAGCCTTCTGCAAGTCCAACGGCAGAAATATTGTAGTCGGCGTAGATAGCAACGCACACCATCAGATGTGGGGTAGTGTTGAACACAACAAAAGAGGTGAAACTTTAATTGATTATTTATTCACCACCAACCTGTCTCTTCTAAACCTACTTTTGTAATGACAGATCACAAACCATAATATAACAAAACTCTTGCTTCAAACGGCATTGCCGATTATAGATCTAATTGGCAAGTAAGCAAAGATGCATCTTTGTCTGATCACCGAATAATATGCTTCAATTTACCATTTAAAATAGCAGCATCTGAACCAAGGAGGAATCCTAGGAGAACAGATATAAACAAGTAAAAGGTAACACAAATATATTTATTGAATACGACACTAAATGATTTGAAATTTGATAGTGACGCAATAAACTGTAATATAAACAAACTAACCAATACTATGATAAACTGCTATAATAATTCTTGTCCAATATCCAAAAATCCGGCACCGACCAGTGATAATTCCTGGTAGGGACCGGAACTGGAAAGGACGAGACGTAAGTTAAGACACATTTTTAATAGAGCCAAAAACACAAGAACCGAAGCAGACTGGGCAACCTATAAAGCTGCACAAAAAAATTCGTGAAAAGAAGACGAAAGCTTGGCGAAACTTCTGTAGTACAATTGAAACAAACGATGTGGCAGCCAGGGTACGCAAGATCCTGGCACAAGATAACAGAAATCCGAGAACGTTAAAGAAGCCGAATGGAAGTTACACCACATCGGAACCTGAAATATACGACAGTCTATTACGAACACACTTTCCAGATTGTCAAATCATAATGGATAATCAGGAAGTTTGGCAACCAGAACCAAAGAAACCCGTATCAGAAAAGGAATGGAAGTTCGCGGATGAGCTCATAACAAGTGAAACTGTTACATGGGCAGTAAACAGCTTCCAACCATACAAATACTGCCTGCCCTTATCAAATGGGGCGGATAAATAATGATAACCTGGCTCGTAAATATTTACAGAGCATGCATTCCGTCTTCCTAACTAACGATAGGATACGCCGATGACCTGGCTGTACTAATAAGTGAAAGCAACGAAACATTCTCTGCCAGATGATGGACAGCTGCCTAAAACTGATGGAGAAATGGTGTAACAAACAGGAACTCAGTGTAAATCCTCAAAAAACAGACCTAGTTCTATTTACAAACAAATGTAAGGTAAAAAATTTAAAACTGCCATTACTGTTTTGGTCCACCCTTACTTCAACCAACGAAGTCAAATATCTGGGAGTGACTTCAGATGACAAACTAAATTGGAGCAAACACAATGACAACAAGTTAACCTCATCCTGCATAGTCCTAGTACATTACAGGAGGCTTTTGGGTAAAAAAAGGGGATTAAAACCCCACATTACCCAATGGCTATATTCCACTGTAATTAGAAGTACAGTTGCATATGGTACCTTAGTGTGGTGGCCTAGAACCGAACTAAGCACAGTGCACAGAAAACTTGAAAGCTTCCAAAGGAAGGGATGCTTGGCAATCACTGGAAGCATGAGTACCACACCGACTGCAGCAATGGAGGTTGTTTTAGGAATCGCCCCACTGCATCCGTATATCCCACAAGAAGCAGCTACAATTAAGGCTATCTGACAAAATAACAGGTAATGTTTCTTCCCATATGACCATATTGGACAAAATTGCAAAAATAAATCCCTTAATACTAGCACCGTGCGACAGGGTGTCAAGGAAACCTTTACTAGACAACAGATATAAAATTATAATGTCCGAAAAAGAGAACGACACGTCAGGTATAAAAGAATTACGTATATACCCAGACGGCTCTAAAACCAAGATAGGGACAGGGCCTACTGTCCCGAATTAAACATTAACATAAAAACAAACCTGGGCAAATACAATTCCATTTTTCAAGCAGAATGTCTAGGACTAACCTTGGCATGGCATGGCATGTCATGAACAGAAAAGTAATTGATACGGATTTAAGATTTCTAACTGATAGCCAAGAGGTGTTAAAATCACTCAATTCCAATTATTTAAGAAACAGTAATGGTAACAGCCTAGTAAAAGAATGCAGAGAACTGCTTCAACAATTGGGGACATCATGGCAAGGTCACTGTGCAATGGATTAAAGGACACTGTGGCTCGTTAGGGAACGACAATGCAGATGAATTGGTAAAAATGGGTCAAAGATGGTAGTTATACGAGGGTGGATTGAAAAGTACTCGGCCTAACACAGATCTATTCAATTCTAAAAATCAAATCCCACCCACATTATTTAGTTCAGTTCAGAATAATTAATTGTGTGAGGTTCGAAACGTGTGCAATAATACAGCAGTAGACGCATATTTTGACTCTAAGGAAGAATTTTTTTTTTTCAACGGTCATATGCAGGGCGTGCCTAACCCATGAAGAAACTCCACACACGTGCTGTTTGAGTGCGAGGAATTGAAGTACGAGTACCTAAGGGCCCAGTTTTTTAAAGGAGGCGGCACATATAGGGAGCTGTTTGAGCATCCCTTTAAGGTGTTGGATCTTTGGAGTGAACTGGGTTGGCAAGAATAGCCACTATGCCTTTACGCACAATGGCCAGTAGTGTGGCTAAGTGCGGTATAGCCCGCTTTGATAGGTAGATAGATGTCTAAATACGAGAAATCTATCATTTGGTAGACAAGATGATAGATATATTTAACCTTAGCACGTCTTTTACAAAGAATTTGCTCCATTCTTCAATGAGGAATGCAGACCTACATTGCGGAAATAAATTAGTAACTAAACAATTAAACATCGTATTCTAAGCAAAGTTCCTTCATTCGAAACACCGCCTTTATATCGTCTAACCGCTCACGTAAAAGTATACCAAGATACTCAAATATTTTTTAACTTGGTACCATTTTTAAGTTTCCTGACCTGGATAATCTTGATGTTCGTCTGAAGTTCGTTACTTAAAAAAAATATAATATGTTAGCTTTGATGCCAAAGATATAGTTGGTCAGACCATACATTGCTAATCGTACGTTTTACAACATATCATTTATCATTCACTGTTTATAAAAAGTATATTAGATTTGACAATATCAATAAATAGCAGTAACGTTGTAGTGAAATAATGACGCGGGAACACAATTTACTCGAAGGTCAATGTAACACCAGAATATGGAAGTTCGAGTCTGACCACTAAGCCTCACAGTTGCTGCCCGTTCCTGTTTTAGGGGTTAACTGACCGCAACTGCTATCTTATGCGCTTGAGTGTTGGAATAAAAGGAGCAAGACCTGTGTAATAAACATTTTTCTTATAAGATAGCAAACCAGTAGATGGCTCCCACGGTAAAGAGATATGCATTGTCTATAAACCCACGACATTTTAAATAGTTCTAATTCTGGCGGAGATGAATGCTACACGCTGAGTTAACCGGTTACTTTACCCTCCAAACTGGAACACGATAGTGACAAGCACTATAATGCTATTGCGGCCAGTGGCGTAACTCTAGCCCTTTAAATGAAAACAAATGTTGACTTCGAACATTGGATGAAAAGTGGGCCAGTCGGCAGTAGACCCGCCGGGGCCCTCTTAGATCAGGAGGCCCAAAACATAGGCGAGACGTCGCAGTACTTCTACAGTCCACGCGCGAGCTCTGAGGAATTTTCAGGAATGTTGACGTGCAGTGAAGAGAGAGAGTGACGTACACAAAGTACACCCGAGAGAGAGAGACACCCGCTCCTAACGGGTCCCCGATTCCTAGGAGCTCGCGCGCGGACTGTAGTAATAGGTACGAGTGACATATTTATTTTGCCAATCGTTTGTTTTTTACAAATGATTATAAAAATGTTACTATTCTTTTGTCTTAAGCGATATTATTTGACACGTTACACATTTACTCTACTCTTCTACGCGTAAATGTTTTGTTACATAGGTAAATGCGAACAGAAACGCGCGTGAGAACTAGTTTAAACTATATGTAAATAATAATTTTAATAAATAACTAGCTGTTGCCGGTAGGTGATAGCGTGATAATATGTTGACCCGACCTGTTAGTAATATTCATACAAAATTTAAGTAAGTCCAGTAAGTAAGTGCAGTACTTTTTGAGTTTACCCCGGACATACATACAGATAAACATACAATAATTCTAAAAATTATATTTTTGGCTTCGATATCGATTGTAGATCACGCCCCAAGTATTCTTTTTTGACTTTCCTACGATTTTATTATATTTTGAATAATAAAAATATTAATATATTATATATTAATATTAATATATTATATATTAATATATTATAATAATATAAATACGAAACAATGAAGAATGTTACTAGGTATGCCAAATCGCTTGCAATTTTGTCTCAGTAAAGCCTGTATGTATAGAAATACACTAGTTTTTGTTGTAGTAAAAAATACCTAGTAGTTTTGATTTTATAGGCATTCAAAGTTTCGAAAAATATCAAGTCTCGCTAACAGCCACGTGACCGCTTGTGACGTCATGACACAACGCGCCGCGCCTCGCTTAGTATCAAATCAAGTCTCCAGCGGTTATAGTATAGTAAGGTGTAATAGCTTGCGCAGTATTTTGTTGTTTTCGTCAGCGTATTACTTTAATAATCTATTAATAGTAAATATTATTCGATTAATAAAATGAATGAAGGATTCGAAAAAGGGCAATCGGATATTTCACCTAAAATAGATGGATTAATGGTTGCGCATTATTTATCAACAAATAGTGATTAAATAAATAAATAAATAAATATTCACGGGACAAATTACACTTACTGATCTAACCCCAAAGTAAGCAAATATTTGCTTGTGTTATGGGTGTTAATCAACGATACTAATTCATAGAAATACATATATAAATAGCAGAATATATATAATAAACACCCAAACCCGGAAATACAAACATTTATGCTCATCACACAAATGCTTGTCCCCGTCGGGGATCGAACCCGAACCCCGTTTATTGCGTAGTCAGGGTCGCTAACAACTCGACCAACGGGGCGGTCATTTCGCTGGCGCCGAAATGCGAGGAAGAAAAATGCAAAGGTAATAAAACTTTCCTTGCTACTTATGCTTAATAGTTTATCTGTTCTAAATTATTTTATCAAAACAAAACACCCAACTAATGTCGTAATGAAAGAATGCAACTCAAATAATAGAAGGACCTATCTACGTAGGTATATGTACGTGTATAGGTACCTACCGTTCTTCTTAATTTAAATAAATACTTCGGGAACTCCATCTTTTCATACGCTTGCGTAGCGTTTGCCCATCTCCCCCGTACGGACTTGCATCCGTTGCAAGTGGTACAAAATAAATTCCTGCGTATTGCCACGGGAGCACCGTGGTATATGCGCAACGTAGACCTCCATAACGATCTTGAATTGCAGAACTTAGCAAAGCATTTCAAAGACATCTCCAAAAGATACTTCGATCGTGCCATCTCGCATCCGAACCCACTGGTGGTAGCCGCGGCTGACTACATCCCAGACCCTAATCCCGATCCCAAACTACGTAGGCCCCGCCACGTTCTTACCGATCCCGATGACCCGATAACTCTGGCCAACGGTTTACACGATAACACTACACACCTACATTCGCGACACAGTCGCCGCCGGCGGCGACGAGGACCCCTGTTTCGCCCTTCGGCGAACCGAGCCCAAGGGCAAGGTTTGGCGGACGGACAAAACAGTCTCATAGGAGACACCCTTAGGGCGGAGGGCGTACAGCCCTACACCTTTAAATTCTGGCTGAGCACTCTGCTCGCCCCCGCGACCGGTGAAGCTGTAACAGCCCATAAGGCTAACAGCAATTGAGACATTCCGAAAAAAAAACCTCGGGAACTGTACATTTTCCCAGAATTAAAAGGAGCCGTGAGTTATTCCAGACTTCGTCCAGATCCGTTCAGTAGGCACAACTCATGATTTCCTAGTATTTAGATTGGACATTTTTTTTGGAAAAGTATTGAGGTGTAATTTCGACGGCACGGGCGCGCGACCGCGAGCGCCGACCGTCGAGCGAACTAGACTGAGCGTGTTGTGAGATGACGTCACAGCGTCAACGGCAGCCAGCGTCGTGCGGTTCAACTTATTTTACTTCTAAATCGGAAACTAATTGACGTATCGAAGTAATTCTTTCACTAGTATTTTTTATTTTTCACAGAGAATATGGAGTGCTAATAATCAAAATTAGTTAACATTCTTCATTATAACACAATTACTCTACACGTCTACGCAATACGTTTTGTAACATAGGTAGGTAGGTATATGCGATCAGAAACGCACGTGAGAACAAGTTTAAACTATAGGTAAATAATAATTATTCGTACACTTCAAACTAGATAAACAACGCATGTAGGTCAATTAGTTTACAACATGGAAATACTCGTGGATGTCATCATTTATAATAGATTATTGTACATTAGAAATATACCTATAACTTAAATCCGCAAAAGTTTTATGTAAATAAAACTAGATAGTACAAAACCATCAAATCTAACAGTTGCAACTGTAAATCCACTTTCTATCGACAGTTCTAAAATACAAAATATGTGATAAACATCTTTGTTTCTACATTATCGATTTCACGGTCTAAATATTTATTAGTCGGCTTCATTAGCTATTAAAGACTTCGTCAGAGAAAAAAATATTCTGAGGCCGAGTATTACTTTGCGTGATGAAGGTTGAAATTAAATAAATTCTAATAAAAAGTACGTATAAAACTTATCAAAAAAGTACCTATTATTAATAAAAAATAAGTTGTTACGCGCAGTTTCGCCCGTAAATAGATAAAGCAATAAGCATTTCATCGATATAATTTTTTATAAAAACAATCACCCCTTATTTCAGCATTAAGGGGCTGCTTTTTGAAAAAAGAAATATTCAATTTTGACCCCGCATCTTCAACTATCTCCATACCAAATTTTATCAAAATTGGTTCAACGATTTAGGCTTGAAAGCATAACAGACAAACGTTCGCATTTATTATATGTATGTAGTATAAATGAGTATGGATATGGACTAGTACCGATTAGTTATCAATTTTGTGACGAAAATAAAACATCCGCATATCATTGCTGAACTAAATCAATCCAACGAATGCTCATTTTTGTGAGGTGATTTTTTTATATCAACAGATAGCAAACAAGCAGATGGCTCTCCTGTTGGAAAGAGAAACCATCGCCTATAGACACAAAAGTGTAAATGGCGCGTTACTATCCGTGTAGCGAGATGGCAATGCCACATGCATAAGTCTACTAGTCTACCAGCAAACTTGTCCTTCAAAACCGAACGCAATGACAAGCATTGACGCTACTGAAGCAGGAATAGGTAAAGCGGTGGTACCAAATTGCCGGGCGAGACATTGCGGAATTCTACCGCCTAATAGTCACGATGGTAGTGACATGTAATAGCCAATCGGTCGCCTTTTACGACTTGAAACCCGATTCACGTAACAAAACGTCAATCAGGTCGAGGCGTTTAGGGCTTTTACACATTTTCTGACACATTATGCCGCATCGTAGGACGACGCGACGTTGTAACGAACTTATGTGTATGTGTAAGAGCCCTAGTGCTTCGACACAATTGACGTATTGTTACGCGAATTGGGGAACTGCCTGGCAAAGGGGCAGTTGGTGTATTCTTCATAGATAACCCGGGCCAACACAGGGAAAATCTGTACCGGTACAGATTCATCATTGTGCACAAAACTGTCCCGGTATTTCAACTCCAAGAAGTAACAAACACAAAAATTCACGTTTATATATTTATTGTTACGAATAATCTAGAAGTGTGTAGAGTTGGAGCGCGCGCGCGCTAATTATCTAGAAATAAAAGAAAGAGATAGCTACTCCTATTGACAAACAAGTAGTTGACCTGGGCTATGCCATAATGGACTTTGTGGTATATGGCATAAGGTTGAAATTAGCGTGTACTAGGATTTATGACTCATAACATGTTTACAATAAGAAGTGATTCATTGTTTCCCGATACATTTAGATTTTTCTGGATCCAGCTAGGACTTTACCCTGCCTATAAATACAACGGTGTTGACAAACACAAGGTAGTTTTTATCAAGCGATCGAGAGTGATACATCAAGTGACCAGTGCGAAGCGAGAAGTGTTTTATTGTGAAGTGTTCTAAGTGCAGTGATAGTACAGCAAGTGACTAGGGTGTAAAGTGTATTTTAGTATTACGTTGTGTTGTGTAAATAAATACACGGATTTAATATAAGTGGTGTTTTCTTACAAGTACGAACCCGAGTACGTAACAACTGGTGTGGGAAGTGAAATTGTGAAATGCCACTGATTCCGAAGGAAGGTGTTACCACCAGGTCTCAAGCCGAGACACAGAGGGTATCAGAGGACACTGAGATGCGTGCAGGTGAGGTACCCGTAAGTGTTGCCAGCACGTCGTTAGCATCGAGCTCAGCCCCTGCTGATCTTTCTGTCATACTGGCAGCTATTCAGCAACAGCGACAGGAACAGCAGGAGCAACAACAAAAACTGCAAGAACAGCTTCAGCAATAGCGACAGGAACAGCAACAGCAACAACAAAAACTGCAAGAACAGCTTCAGCAACAGCGACAGGAACAGCAACAGCAACAACAAAAACTGCAAGAATAACTTCAGCAACAACAGCAGCTACAGGAAGAGCGACAACTAAAGCTATGGGAACAACTACACGAGCAGCAGCAACAGCTCAAGGAACATTTATCTGGTTTTGACGATAAATTGACTGTTATCTTGGCGCAGCAAGACCAGTTAAAAAGCAACGTGGGCCTCGTCAAACGCGATGTGAAGGGTGTTGAGAAGAGGGTTGACCTGTTGGAGGCTAACTGCGATAAAATAAGTGTGAATATGGACCAACTTGAGAAGGAATTTATGAAAATGAAGATCACTGGTGTTAAATCAGGTGTTGCCATTAATAGTTGTTCTCACCAGGTAGGTCCTCGGGTAAAGGTACCCACTTATGACGGTCTTACTTCATGGAGTGCGTACCGGACTCTATTTGAAATAGCAGCGAAGGCCAATGGTTGGACGGACGAACATTGCCTTACAGCCCTGAGCACGGCGTTACGGGGACAGGCGCTCTCTGTGTTGGATGCAATGCCCAAAAAGTATCAGTTCGCTGATTTGATGGATGCATTGGGAGCTCGCTAAGGTGAGCGTCACTTGGAGCATGTGTTCCGTGCCCAATTAAAGGACCGTGTACAGAGGAGCGGCGAGGGACTTCAACAATGGGCCGTGGAAATTGAGAAGCTTGTAAGGAAGGCGTATCCTTCAGCCGACGCTAACACAGTTAATAACACCATCGTCCAGGCGTTTATTGGTGGAATTAGAGACCTGGAAGTGCGTGCTGCTGTTCGCCTTCAGCATCATGTGACGATAAAGGAGGTTTTGGCTCATGCACTGGAGGTTGAAGCTGTTCGCCACGAACCTCGAGCACATAAGGTTACAGAAGTTGTGGCTCAATCAAAAAAAGTGGAACCTAGAAGATTGGGCCCCATGTGCTATGCCTGCGGTAAACATGGGCACATTCGGATTAACTGTCCCGGCAAGTCTACAAGAGCAGTGAATTGGCGACGGCAAGAGGCAGGAACTGAAGCTAGCTGAAGAGAACAGGCACGTCAACCAGCCTGTTAATCCAGCCCAAGGAAACGAGTAACAGCCAGGATCAAGGGGCGGGTGCTGGCTGATCTAAAAACAGCCCCAAAAGTTGTCATATCCCAGGTGTGCGACGGCAACAGTTTATCCATTAAGGGACTGATTAATGGCAAGAACTGCAGCTTAACGCTGGACACTGGAGCTACACGAACTGTGGTGCGACCAGAAGTAGTTGACAATGGCAACCTGAGATTGAGGAATTTTGGGAAAAGCAAGCTTCTGTCTGTCACAGGTCAGCCAATACCCGTCTTCGGTGAAGCATCTGTAGTGATGCAAATAGGCGACGAGTATTACACCCACAACGTCGTAGTGGCCGATATTATGGATGATTGTGTACTTGGATTAGATTTCATGAAGAAGAATGCCTGCAAGATTGATTGCAATACAGGAACTTTCGTATGTAGGCTAGAAGAAATTTTCATGGATGGGGGATCAAAAGGAAAGGTAACAGTGGCTAGAAGAACCATCTTGCCTTCAAGATCGAAGACATTGGTACGCGTGAAATTACCAACCAATCACAAGGGCCGGGGTAATAGGAGTGTGTTAATTGAGGACAATGGTGCAATTCCCCACTGTGTTACAGGCCGGAGTTTGGTTTGTGACAACGGCTTGGCAGCAGTGCAGGTAGTCAACTTGAGTGACAGTGATGTGGTGCTTAAAGCAGGCGATGTTGTAGGACAAAGTGATGAAGTTATGACGTTAAGAAAATTGACATCGGCAGGAAGTACAACATCAAGAGACGTACCACAGGAACTCAAGGATTTGGTGAACAAGTGCAGATACCTTACCGCGTCACAACGGCAGCAGGCTAAGGATCTACTTTCACGCTATGCCAACATTTTCTCTAAGACTGATAGAGATATAGGCAGAACATCTATAGTCAAACATAAGATTGACACTGGAAACGCGCAGCCTATAAAGCAGAAAGCTAGACGTGTCCCAATAGCCAAAGAAAAGGAGGTACAGGAGATGATAGATGAAATGAGAAGAAACGGAGTTATAGAGCAACCTTCTAGTCCATGGTGCTCTCCTGTAGTGTTAGTTAAGAAGAAAGATGGGTCTACACGTTTCTGTATCGACTATCGTCGGCTCAATGAAGTCACCAAAAAAGACAGCTACCCATTGCCACGAATAGATGACACTTTGGACACTCTGGCAGGTATGTCTTGGTTCTCAACTTTAGATTTAAAATCTGGGTACTGGCAGGTTGAACTTAGCCCTAATGATAAAGAGAAGACAGCATTCTCCACAGGACAAGAATTATGGCAATTTAAATTAATGCCGTTTGGATTAGGCAATGCGCCGGCGACTTTTGAAAGATTAATGGAATGTGTTCTAGCAGAACTTGTAGGCGATGCCTGCTTAGTGTATTTAGATGACGTAATAGTCATAGGAAAAGATTTTCAGCATCATTTGTACCAAGTGGAAAGGATTTTTAATAAAATACAAGCTGCAGGGCTAAAGTTGAACCCAAAGAAGTGTCACTTATTTCGAAAGGAAGTCAACTATCTGGGTCACGTGATATCACAAAACGGCGTACAGACAGATCCTGAAAAGGTTAGTGCACTACAGAAATGTGGCCACTTCACACCCAGAGACAAGACCGAAGTTCGCACATTTCTAGGACTATGCTCTTACTACAGACGTTTTGTGAAGGAATTTGCTGAAATAGCAAAACCGCTGCATAAACTCACGGAAGAAAAGAAGAGTTTCGATTGGAATGACATGTGTCAACAAGCTTTCGATGAACTTAAGAAGCGGTTGTGTGAGTCACCAATTTTTGGGTTTTCCTGATCGGAAAGGGCAGTTCATCGTAGACACGGATGCAAGTAACACTGCCATTGGTGGTATCTTATCACAGAAGCAAGTTGTGATAGCCTACTTCAGCAAATCATTGTCGCGGCCGGAACGAAACTATTGGGTTACAAGAAGAGAACTATTGGCAGTAGTGAAGACTCTTCGACACTTCAAGAAGTATCTGATTGGGCGACCCTTCAAGCTGCGTACCGACCATGCTGCTTTGAAGTGGTTGCTACAATTCAAAGACCCGGAAGGCCAAGTAGCTCGCTGGATTGAGCAATTGCAAGAGTTTGACTTTAATATAGAACATCGCAGTGGAAGGTCTCACTCGAATGCAGATGCATTATCACGACGACCTTGTGCGGAAGATTGTAAACATTGCGTAAGGATGGAGACGAAGGAAAGGGTCCAAATACTGCGAGCTAAGCCTACGGATGACAGGTGGGAAACTGATGAGCTGCGTAAGGCCCAGTATGAAGATACAGATTTGCGGCCTCTAATAGATTGGATGAAACAAGACACGGGAAAATCGGAATGGCAAGAGCTGGCTCCCTTCAGCGCCATTACGAAAAGTTATTGGGCGCAGTTGGAAAGTCTTGTGTTGCAAAACGGCTTACTGTACCGCAAATGGGAAAAACCTTCAGGAAGAGAACATCATCTACAGTTGGTCGTGCCAAGAAAACTTATCAAGGACGTACTACGTGAGTTGCATGATGGGGTTTCTGGGGGACATCTTGGAGTACGACGAACACTGGTAAAGGTACGAGAGCGTTTTTACTAGTTGAATTGCCGAGAAGATATCGAGAATTGGTGCCGAAAATGTACGTCATGCTCAGCAGTGAAAGGTCCGCAGGTCAGAAGCCGAGGCAACCTTAGACTTACAACGTGGGAGCCCCCTGGGAAAGGATAGCGATTGACGTGGCTGGGTCATTTCCTAAGACAGATAACGAAAACAAATATTTTATGGTCGTGATGGATTACTTCACGAAATGACCGGAGGTGTTCGCAAACCCTAATCAGGAAGCCACGACGGTTGCTGAGAAATTAGTCAATGAGGTGATATGCATATTTGGCGTTCCGCTGGAGATTCATTCAGACCAAGGCAGAAATTTTGAATCTAATGTATTCCAGGAAATGTGTAAATTATTAGGAGTGTACAAAACAAGAACTACACCTTATCACCCGCAATCTGATGGAATGGTCGAACGATTTAACCAATCTTTAGAAAGACACTTAGCCAAGCTGGTAGAAGATCACCAAAAAGACTGGGATAAATACATACCTCTGTTCTTACTGGCTTACCGAACAGCGGAACACGAAAGCATAAAAGTGACGCCAGCCTATGCCAACTTCGGCAGACAGTTACGTATACCAGCAGACTTAATGACTGGAGGCCCGCCACCGAATGCAGAGACCCAATTAAGTATACCGGAACATGTTGAAGACATTCGTGAGAGGTTACGCGATATACACTCGTTAATAAGTGAAAATGCATTGGAATCAAGTCAGCGGATGAAGACCAGATACGACCGAAACGCCAATCATCAAGGTTTTCAGGAAGGATCTCTTGTTTGGCTACATAATCCGGTTCGACGAAAAGGAAAATCATCTAAGTTACAGCGACGTTGGGATGGGCCATACAAAGTAATCACACGGATCAATGACGTAACCTACCGAGTGCAGAAGCAACCAAGAGGGAGCATGAAGATTGTTCATGTTGATCGATTAGCTATCTACAATGGAAGTAATGATGTTCGGGACGAACATAACTAAGAGGGGGGTAGTGTTACGAATAATCTAGAAGCGTGTAGAGTTGGAGCGCGGGCGCGCTAACTATCTAGAAAACTCCTGTTGACAAACAAATAGTTGACCGGGGCTATGCCATAATGGACTTTGTGGGATATGGCATAAGGTTGAAAGTAGCGTGTACTAGGATTTATGACTCATAACATGTTTACGATAAGAAGTGATTCATTATTTCCCGATACATTTAGATTTTTCTGGATCCAGCTAGACTTTCCCCTGCCTATAAATACAGAGATGTTGACAAACACAAGGCAGTTTTTATCAAGCGATCGAGAGCGATACATCAAGTGACAAGTACGAAGCGAGAAGTGTTTTATTGTGTAGTGTTCTAAGTGCATTGATAGTACAGCGAGTGACTAGGGTGTAAAATGTATTTTAGTATTACGTTGTGTTGTGTTGTGTAAATACACGGATTTAATATAAGTGGTGTTTTCTTACAAGTACGAACCCGAGTACGTAACAATATTAATAGAATTCTTAACCAACCTACTACCAACTAATTTTGGGCATAAAATCTAAATATTTAATTAGGTCCGTACACATACGAAAACGAACTTGAATCATACGAACTAAAAAAAAGAACGATAACGTTGAGTTAATACAATTTAGTTTCGAACAGATTTTGATAAATGTTATCAATAGATGATGTTAGAAGAATATTATAGTACGTAATATAAAATTCTAAGCTCCTCAAAACTAATTTACTGTGTAAGCGTGTTTGTGTTTAACCTTCTTAGTTAGATACGATCTTCATTAATTTTAACCGACTCAAAAAAATGAGGAGGATCGTTCTTTGATTACTTAGACGTGTAGAATGATTTAAAAAATTTTTTTTGGTTTGGGAAGGTATACTGCCCATGTAAATTTCACGAGGATGTGATCTTTTGCCCTGTGTTGGTCCGGGCTTCTCTGAAGAATTGATCAACTGTCGTTCTGCTAGCAGGTCGTAAAAGACGACCGATTGGTGGTAGAGTACTGCAACATTTCGCTCGGTTGTTTGGTACCACCGCCTTAAATATTTCTGCCGCAATAGCGTTAATGCTTGTCACTGTCCTGTTCCGGTTTGGAGGGTAAGGTAGCCAGTAGACTTCTGCATGTGACATTGCCATCCCGCACACGGATAGCAACGCACCATTAACATCTTTGGTAATAAACAAAACAAAAGAGCATTCATTTATTCATTCATTCATTCATCTTTGGTGTCTATAGGAGTCATATTATGTGTGTACTTATGTACGCACGTAAGAAGTTATACTTCTTTGACGTAACAACATAAAAGAATTTTATCCTTCGCGTTATCCTGTGTCTGTAGAGAAAACGACACTAATAATAGGAAAAAAGGTATTTAATACATTGAAAAGAAGGTTTTATTCTAACGCATTATCTAGTTAAATTTTATTTGAATATCATAAAAGAAATATTTTTTACATAATTAAAAAAATGGATAAAGTTTAAAAAAAAAAAACTAAAATGTTGACTAGCTAATTTCATGATATCGGTTTCTCGTGACGATGTGCGCACGCACCGTAAAAATTTACTCTCATCATTTTTAGGGTTCCGAAGTAAACTAGGAACCCTTATAGTTTCGCTACGTCCGTCCGTCCGCCCGTCCGTCCGCACGACAGCTCATATTTTGGCACGAATATACATATTAGTCATGTCAACGGAGTGGTAACATAAAATATTGCAAATTTTTTTTAAGGTTTTTTTTCCCACGTACGCCGTTGTTTGGGGTATCGTTGGTTAGGTTTTAAAAAAATATTGTAGGTTTGCTACAACGATTTTTTGATTAAGGGACTCGTTTGTGAAATATAAAGCTTTAAAATCCTAATTTTTGTTAGCGACAAGTGTGTCGTATATTTGTCCAAACGAAACGAAATTCTCGGAAATAAAGGACATAACTATGTAGTCTTTTTTGATTTTTGGTGTGGCAAATCTCAATTAGGTATATTTTTACCTAGGGAACAGTCGAAGTTGAATCAAAATCGGTTTAATAGTTTCTGAGTATAACTGAGTGCTAAGTGTGAGTTTTTCTTTTCAGAAAGAAAAAAGAAAGAAACAAAAAAAAAGAAAAACTCACACTTAGCACTCTGATCGATATTGAAATCTACTACTTAACACCGACACCACGTTAGTAAGGTATTAGTTTAGACGCTCTGCTTACTCTTCCAACCCCGCAGGGGTACGGCGTCATGATGATGATAAAACGTCCAACTGTATGTTCATCAATTTAACTACTAACAAAGTGACAGCAATACGCACTTATATAAAAATAATTTTATGCTAGCTGCCGCGTGCAGCCCGCTGCATTATAAAAGCTTTTGGCGAATTCCGCGGGATCACCTAATTTTTCCGGGATAAAAAGTAGCCTATGTGCTATTCCAGATCATTTTCTACCTGTGCCAAATTTCATACAAATCCGTTCAGTAGTTTTTGCGTGATTGAGTAACAAACATCTATCCAAACATCCAAACTTTCGCATTTATAATATTAATATACCTAGATATTATAGATAGGTAGGTGCAGAGTATTTGTAGTCTGTGGAAATGAGATTATGTGGAATCTGTGGAACGGTAATGTGATATTTTTTGGATTAGTTACGACCTTATTTCGTAAAATACCTGATCCCTGTACCTAATCCAATATTTATGCCTATCCTCTAAAAAGTATAAATGGAGAAGTTATTATAGGCGGTGTACCTGTGCTGCCGATCGATATTTTTGTCATTGACGTTAAATAGGTTTTATGTTCATAGAATAAAGCAATAAAAGCCCTTCTCTTCTTCGTCCGCACTCCGCATTATTGATTATCGTGATTAATGGGTAACTTCGAAACCCTACATTGCGCGTGGCCCGACAAGCACTTTACCAATTTTTCCCTAACGCACTAAAATAAATACAACTCCAAAAATCAAAGGTTTTAGAGATACAAGAGATTAGAAATCAGTCAATGCAGTTCTACTGCGTTAAAATTAAATAATTGTGGGCTGAGTAAGCTACTTTTCATTTAAGTTAATTTTCTTATTATTGGTTGCAAGCCGACTGCTTGCAAGCCGATTGCTTGAAGCCAAGGCATTCGATTTGTTATATCTTAGAGAATATACTCGTGAGCGTAGATGTTAACCATCCTTCATGGGTAATCAGCCGACTGACTACCTTACCATGATATATTAGAACAATGCACGGCAGGTATTAACCGTGCAATGTTCCATGTTGACCCGAAGAAATAAAATTCTATCACAACTACGACTGTATACCTACTGCCATCAATTTTAAGCCGGAAGACGAGCCGTTAAACAATTTGTTTTGAATTTTTATACAGATTGGTAACGCGAATCACGCCAGGCCTACAAATCTCTTAGATGTAAGAAAACATAAATAAAAATATATCATCACGCCTGATTCCATTACACCGAATCGAACGTCTATAGAATTTCAGGTTCACCACGATTCACCGGTTTGTCGGTTAGCGATGAGTGGCGATCCCATCGCCGCATTATACCGACGTGGTAACGATTACCGTCTATGTCTACGTGCTCCTCATCGGAGGCACGGGAATGGTAACACACCACCCACCTGACTCTGACCTGCTACTGAGATTTCAGATTTTCGAGAAAAATCTCGAATCCGGGACCTCATAATCTGAGCCGAATAGGGTAATCCCTAGACCAGGCATAAATAAATACTAATCGTTAATAATAAAAATATATTGAGCAATAGAATAGTCTTCACACTTTTGAGCGGACATCGCGATTAGATTAGTTTTTGTTTATTGCGACATGACGATTCAATATTTGAATCCACTGAAGTAAAATGAATAGCTCATTTCACTTACAAACCTTTATCTTAAACAATTTACGTAAGAGAAATTTTAATCCCAAAGCTGCACATTGCAACTTCTAATATAAACATTGCAACTTCCATTCAACAGACTAACTAAAAAAGTCTCGGTAGCCACCGGTCAAAATCATATTTATTAAAATAACATAGTACCTTTTTGTAATTTAAGACCATTTCTCAGTAGAAAATTGTACGAGGTCGGCAATTTCAATACCTCTACTAGAAATGCCACGAATAGTGATTTTGTCAAACATCGAATATCTGACCAGATTCTTGGCCGAATACCGAATATTCGGCGGCGTATCTGTTTCATTACCACCCAGCCACGGAAACAGGCGGCGGCGGCGACGCGGCGGACGAGGCGAGATTCGTGCGGCGCGGATTTTGAGGCCACACGGACTTGCGTTTTTACCACGACCATATAGTCCGACTTTTGATGAGCAAGATGACTTTTTCAACTTTATCTCGATATTGCTTAGAGAGGAGTAGTTTTGTACTTCAACACTTAATATATAGAAGAGAATGTGTAGTACATGATTTAAATAAGAAGCGGGGTATAGTATAGACGTTGAATTTCACAAGAAATGTGAAAAATACGTACCCATATCAAGACACATTTTGAAATGAGTGTCGAAACTCGAAACCTTTGATTTATTGTGTTGCCGCTTGATAGTCCATTATCGATAGGGTTTCATTACCTCAGTAAGTACAATTACTATCGGTAGTATCAATACTATCAAAACTATCGATAGTCAACTTTATTCGAATACTGACCGATGCTATCGATTGTACAAATTATCGATGGTGTCGAATATATCGATAGTCAATGCAATATTGTCTAACAATACTATTGATAGAATTGATACTTTGTTTATCTCCAATGATTGATACTATCGACACAGAATACATAATAGTACAAGTACAGAAGAGACACTCCGGAAAGTCGTTTAAAGAAATAAGGACTCTTGCTACGATACAATTAAGTTGAATTCAGATATCGCGGCGCTTGATTTCCTACGGTTATATTTACCTAGAAGTTGCATCTCTTTCTATCACGTAACTTTTATCCTTTCTAATGAAATCAAAATAAGGATTGTCTCAAAGATACTCTATCGCCTATAGACACCAAAGATGTTAATGATGCGTTGCTGTCTGTGCAGCGGGTTGCCAATGTTATATACATAAATTTACCACCCAACTTTAACCCCCAAAACGGAACACGGTAATGACAAGCATTGACGCTATTGCGGCAGAAATAGGTAAAGCAGTGGTACCATCGGGTGAGACGATTCCGTCGTACAGGTAAGCGTGTGCTCATAAGCACGGGGCGGCCCCGACTGATTTGCAACGCCGCGTTTAGGTGCTTATCGCGGTAGGTACGAGGGGTGATCCAAAAGTAATGATAATCAGTTACTTCAGGCCAGCATAAAAATCTAAAAAAAAATTGTTGTTTGCTTATATATCCACTAAGGGCCAAGGAGTTTAAACTGGGCAGAACTTACACTGAAGATGAACATCGCGAAGGACGCCCATCCACGTCCCTCACTGAAGACAACGTGAAAAAAGCCAAAGATTTTGTGTTAGCAGATCGAAGAGTGACCATCTGGCATGTATGTACTCATATGGCAGCGTTCAAAGAATTCTTGCGAACGAGTTGCATATGAAAAAGGTCAGAGACCTTGCGGCGTTGGGTAACCAGAACGTTAAAAGCAAAAGAAAAACGAACGACATTTCGAGGGTCAATGTCGAAAAGTTCCAAGCAGACAAACAAATTTTTTTTTCCGTTTTGTGATTATGGACGAGACCTGGATCCACCATTTTGATCCTGAAACGAAACAACAATCGATGACTTGGAAGCGAGCCTCCTCACAGACGCCAAAGAAATTCAGTGACAAGCTAGGCGGGAAAGTTTATGGCGTCTATTTTTTGGGACACTAAAGGCATAATTATGGTAAAATATTTGGAAAAGGGAGCCACTATTACGGACTCTACTACGCAGACCAAATAAGAAGGTTACGGGAGGCCATCAAAGAAAAAAGATGCGGCAAACTGCGAGCTTGAGTGCAGTTTCACCAAGACAACGTACCGCGGCTCACAAAGCCGAAGTTGCGATGGCTGCCATTTACAAAACTGAATTCGAACTGCTCGAACACCCTCCCTATTCGCCAGATCTAGCTCCTAGTGAGTTCTACCTCTTTCCTCGGCTCAAGGAACACCTCCAAGGAAAGAAATATGAAAACGATAGCAAAGTAATGGCCGCTATTGAGGTGTTTTAGGAGGGTCAAGTCAAAGAATTTTTTTCAAAGGGAATCCTGGGTTTAAAAAAAGATGGACTAAATGCATTGATATAAAAAAACCCTAGATGCACAGTCCCGAACAAAACTGACAGTCAAAAGTGTCCCTATTTCATTTAAGTAGTTATAGATATGACAAAAACATATGTCTGCATATCCAACCTTGCGTGCACGACTTATAGTTGTTTTTACAAAGCAATGTACGAAAAGAAATAAAATTGACAGTGTTGCGACCGACGCGATTCTATTTGAAATGAGCGCACAATTTAAATTGTGCACTCATTTTTGGAGGACGTTTTTGACACACTGATTGTGTATCTTGGGTTTTTTATATCAATGACTAAATGTATTAATTTGTTTGGAGACTATGTAGAAAAATAAATTGTTTTTTTAACTTTAATTACCTTGTTTTATTTTCATTGTCATTACTTTTGGATCACCCCTCGTATAAGCGAGTGTCAGATGCCTGCTATCATCGCAATCGATACTTTATTTACTTACAGTGTTCAATACTATCGATACTATCGACGTATTTACGAAAAACTATCGATTTTTTGGCGACACCAATTATACTCTTATGAATATTCAACATTGTGGGAAGAAAGAAAAATTGTATCTATGGACTTAGTTTATGCTTATGATGTGGTGACCAGACTTACAAATTACTGGAATAGTTAGTATTTGAAAATTAAAGTTAAAATGTTCATCGGCAACTAAAACTAAACCATTCTGGTTCCTAGACTATTCGCTAAGGCTGCCGCCATCTGCTGTGCTGATTCATACATTTGTCTCACTCGATCGCCGCGTCTCGCGCCACGCCCCCGATTCGCTCGGCAAAATTCGTCCGTCGCCCCACCCGTAGCATGTTTCGCACCGCGCGAAAAATCGCAGGCACGAATTTCCCGTGGCCAGGCCGCAGCGAGTTGATCGTGTCACGACACGATTATTTGTTTATTACAGATTGAGTAACTAATAGTCTTGTATTAAACTAATGTTATCAAAAACGCTGAAAATAGTGTTTTTATTCGTAAAAACTTATCTCCGATGAATTTTAAGTACTGATTATTTAATTTGTAAAATATTTTTTTTTGAGTAATATGTGCGTTTTTATCTAATGACTAGCTGACCCGGCAAACGTTCTGCCTTTTTAACTACTCTTATTTTTTTCTATATTTTCTCACCTTTTAAACCTTCCCTGGACTTCAAAAATTAATTCAAAACCAAAATTAGCCAAATCTGTTTAGCCGTTCTCGAGTTTTAGCGAGACTAACGAACAGCAATTGATTTTTATATACATAGATTATGTATTCGGACTGAATACCAAAGAAAGTGATCGAATCGGCCGAATACCGAATATTTGTAACATTTCTAATCTATACCTTATAATCTCCCAGATACCAACCACTGCTTTACCGATTCCTGCTTGGCCTTAATAATAACACATTTGTGCGACCTAAGAAACAAATTCAGGGCCTCAGGATCTGAGCTGAACTGACTACTCGCTTGACTACGAAACGTACATTTCCTGTAATTTTCAGGCTCCATTCATACGGAAGTTTTTATCAGTCAAAAGTGGACGGCAACGTTTATGTACGTTGTATAAGATAGCAAACAAGCAGATAACTCTCTCAATGGAAAGAGACAAACATCGCCCGTAGACACCAAAGATGATAACGGTGGGTTGCTATCCTTGTGGCGAGATGGTAATGTCACCTGCAGAAATATTCCGGCTAGGTTATCCTCTAAATCTGAACACAATGACAAGCATTGACGCTATTGCGGCAGTGGTACCAAATACTTGACTGTCTTCTCTTATCATTCATTGAGAGAACCGTCTGTATTAAAAAATAAAAATTGCAAAAATCTCCATCTCAATATAAGTTGTTTATAAATTCAAGCATGTAAAAGACGCGGGTGACGTATATGTATATACTAATGTATAAAACTTACCACATTTCCACTGAATATTATTCTTCGATCTCTTCTCTAATATTCCAATGCCCTCTAACACGTTAGTGATGTCATATATTCGACGCTTTTGCACTGAAAGATGTTCTGCTGCGATGTTTAAATCTAACACGCCATTGGGAGAAGACTTAAGTAGAGCTACAAACTTCTTTGTAAGGAGGCCTAATGAGGTATCGAACCTGAAACAAGACCAATCATGTTGTATAATACTAAAATTATCTTTTCCTATACTAATCTTGTCTGTTCAAACTGTAATCTATACGAGAATGATAAACTTTAGACCCCTTTTTAAGATAACTTGACCGCCCCGTCGGTCGAGTGGCTAGTGAACCTAACTACGAATCGAGAGGGCTCGGGCACGATTCCCGGCAGGGACAAATATTTGTGTGATGAGCATAACTGTTTGTATTTCTGGGTTTCGGGTGTTTATTATGTGTGTGTATATAAATAAATATATATATGTATGAATGTATTAGTATAAAAACAAGATTTGTTCCTTCATATTCCCCACACTGTTCCGAGCATAAATTGCATGACAGTATAAAATGCTATTATAAATTTTGATTAATACTTAAATCCTAAGTTTGTTTAGCAGTTTTTAAATTTCTATATGTATATTAATTAATACGTGAGGCGAAAACTTTGTACTTTATTTTACGAAAACTGCGCGGATTGGGGAGTAGTTATATTTTATATGGAGCAAGTGTAGATAACTAATATTTTTATATAGTATGCATTTGAAATAAATTAAAAATAAAGAAAGTTTGGAAAATCCAAAATTTCATGCCATAACGCTTTTTTTAAATTATTTATTATATAAAAAAACAGATCCGAATGAAGTGATTTTCAATAGGGATCTATTCTGAGTGGATAATTGATAATAAAATAAAGTGAAGTAGTAATTAACTCTCTTCAAAGGCTTAAAGTTATACCAGAATTCGAAGAATTAAGGTTTCTCTTTATAATCATATACTTTACATATCAAATTAGTGTATGAATTTAATACTAAATGTGATTGAAGTTGGTATTTTGGAAAGTGAAGAAAATGTATGGTTCACCAATATATCAACCTAATGGAGGCGCCAGGGTTTCCTTGCACACGGGCGCTACACGAGCTAGAGCCGCACCTGGTTTTACACACACTATACCTATTACATACTATTTTGTATATGATTAAGTCTGTGGTCAAAGAGATTTTTATACAGCCTGACTAAAACAAGTCATATTTTTATCCTATAATATGATTAATAGCTATTTGCGCTTCAACATTAATAGAATTATGATCGAATTTCCACCAGTGGGTAGAGTTATAAATTATAATCCGTGAAGCGAAAACTTTGGACGTCTTTTTGATTTTTATTCTATACTATTTTTCGAGCTGGCTGGCTGAAAGGCAAATGGTTCATTTTTAATACGGAGCGCGGAGAAGGTTAAAACTTTAGCAGTACTACTTATACTACCTATACCAAATTAGTCGGTAAGATTAATATGTTTTATCCATTGATATATTAAAAAAGGGAAGAAGATACGTTACGATCTAACATCGCAATTACTAAACCTAGGCTCGGAAGACTACATATACACCGACACATACACACACACATCTGTTATCACAATCATAAAAGGGCTTCCGATGAACGAACTACAAAGACAGAGACAGGGCGGGTACACTCGTACGAGCGAAATGGCGTTAGCCACCGAATACGTATTATACTTTCTCATTCTCATAAACATGGCGAACCAAACAACAATTTTATTTATTTTCAAACAAATTTACACCCGTATTCATAAACGATACTATGCGATTGCATAGTGTTAGTGAGCGCATATGGTCGTTTAAAGTGATTCATAAACAACACTTAAGTGCCGGTCGCCACTATGCGTCCTTTCAAATCTACGCACAGTTAAGTTAACCGCCGAGCTATTTTACAGAACGCATAGTGTCCAGTTTTGGAGTCTGGTGACCAGATGTTGTCTCACAAATTAGTATTGTATTGTCCAGAGCGAGGTGAGGGTTAATGTTAATATAAGTGAAGTTGAAATTTGTGTTTGTAATGTATTACGAAAGTGAAGAAATATTCTATAATTAAATAAATAGAAGATGACAGGAACAAAGCATAATTAGAACAAAATAAGGTATTCGAGATTTGCAAAATATTTTTCTCTCTTCAAAAATATTTGCACCGGATATATTTACATTCAAATACGTAGCCATATTGATAATACTATATTAATTAATAAATAGGAATAAATTGAAAATAACAACACGCATAAGAAATGTAGGTTAGAATTGTGGTTAGAATGTTTTGATAATTTGAGGGGTATAAAAGCAAAGGCGCTTCAGTCACAAAACACCTAGACTGAGTAAACTGCAAAGGAGACTGATACCGTTGCATACAAACTTGGGCCCCCCTTGTAATAAGATGAATATTATGTTAATTAATAGCTAGTTTAACGTTATATAAATACTGAAAATTTTACAGATTTTAGCAATCTGAGAACAGAGATATAAGATATTCACTAGAAGCAAGATTACGGTACTATGGTATAGTTTAACTCACTGTAACCGTTTACTATTATATAAACAACTGATACTTGTAATACAAGCAACTACGCTTCATGTTTTTAAATTGACACAATACTAAAACACAGATTTTTGGAAAACACAAATTAAAGGATGCCTCTCTGTAGTTAGGTACGTAAAATAGCGAAGAGTGAAGTCCGCGACTTGCGAGTGCGACTCTTGCGAGACGTCAGTGATGTCAGTTGTAATTGTCAATTTTAGCTGTTTTAAATCCACAGACACTAAATCGTATTAAGTTTGAAGTAACGTAATCAATCGATTATATAAATTGTATCGATTATATTTTTTCTTTTTATATTATAAATGGTTTGTAAAATAATGATGGTACTTACTGTTGATTATACTAAATATTAATCAAAAATACACTTTTACATATGTTTACGAGCTTATATTTCGATTAAAATTATTTACATAAATCGATTATAATTTTATCGATTATATAATTATAGTACCACAAACTTATTTTCGTGATTTCTTTTTTCTCAGAAAGCGGATTAAGCTAATATTTTGAACTTTGAAATAGAAAAAAGGGTATCATTTTTTTTAACCATACTTCAACCCTTTACATTTGGGCCCAAAAATCCCCCTTTCCTTTCCACTGTGTCTTAATAAATTGTATTTTTTATCAGAAACGGATGTTAGTTCATTCAATAGAATACATTTTTCAAATAACAATAATCAAATCAAATCAAATATACATAAATTCTTTATTATTTAAGAAATAGTGTAGGACTGAGGTGTTTTTGCATTTAAGCATTGGACTAAAGCATGTTTGCTTTTCATTGCTTTGGATCGAAGCGAATTTGCATGTCACTATTTAATTCGTCAACTGTCAATAAATGGCGATAGCGTAAGGCACCGATTGCAAAATAAAACAAAGTTTAGAATATAGAATTTTATTAATTTTTCTTAACAAATTAGTTACAGGTAAGGTACATTATATTGTATTATAATTATTTATGGAAAGTAAAGATAAAATAATATTCTTGCTCATTATAAAAAAAATTAAATAAAAGAATTAAATCGAGAGATCTTTTGCAGAGTACTTTAACCAAAAGAAAATAAAACCCATTACTAAAAGCAGAAAAAAACAATTCAGTATAGTGTGAATAAAATGTTAGTATGTTAGGAGCTTTTTGCAATAATTATTAATTTAATAAAAATTTAAATAAAATTTAGAAGAAGCTTTCTATGCAAACCCTACTTTACCCTATCACAACGGCCAAAATATTAGGCAGTTGTTTGTTACTTTTCTGCCTTTTCCTTCACTCGTCGCCACTGATTTTTATTTACCAGACGTTTTCGTGTTCGTCCTGCACGTGCTGGTGTAATTTTTTCTTTCATTACAATAAGTAATTTAATAAAAAACACAAATTAAACACGCGCTATGCGCAGTCAACTTACTATGAAAAGTAATTGATTCGCCATCTTAGAAAATTTGAAATGGCTGCTTCTGATTGGTTGATTGTGACTGAGGCGGATTTGCTCCTAACAAATTTTGGATTGAGGTGGTTTTGCATGTAATCATTACTTTCTAAGTGAATTTTATGTAGGATTGATTTGGATTTGCGTGGTGACGATTATAATATATTTTTGCAATTTTTTATCGCTACAATTTGGTGTACTCAGTGTAATAAAATGCATTTTTGGACTGAAGCGCTTTTGCTTCTATACCCCTCATTTGATCTATTGACAATTGACATTTGTCAAACATACAGCGAGAAATACGCTGCATTAAAGCCAACCAATCACAGCTGTGTATTCGACACTATGATATCTCACAGGCAAGTAACACTTAAATGTTGTTTATGAAACAGATGGCTTGTCATGTGAATTGCATAGCAAATTAGCGTTCTTCGCATAGTGTTACTACGTTACTTAGGTAAGGGTTGTTATGAATACGGACGTTAATGTTTTAGCCGTACTTACGAATTGAAAGTAATAATCCCGTGTATCTTATTTTATTCCTTGAGTGATTATAACACTTGGTTGGTACACAAGAAGGCATTCTGATGCGTTAAT
Organism: Apodemia mormo; assembly: GCA_036924255.1. Classification (NCBI taxonomy): domain Eukaryota; kingdom Metazoa; phylum Arthropoda; class Insecta; order Lepidoptera; family Riodinidae; genus Apodemia; species Apodemia mormo. The sequence continues at coordinate 39,164,148 of JAUPFN010000001.1, read as the reverse complement.
GGCAAAACAATCGGAAAGTAGAAGCGTAGTATAGGATGTCCCGCGTGTGATTGATTGTCATTATGTCCACTGGGCCTGGTTTTGTAAGGCCGGGCGCTGTGATTAAGGTAACGTATCTTCCGGTTTTTAAATTTATCAATGGACTAGCTGTTGTTCGCGACTTCGTCCGCGCGGACTTCGTTTACTCCGCACTGCTACTCCCCCGGAGGTGATAGCGTGATAATATGTAACCTATATGTTGACCCGACCTATTAGTAATATTCATGCAAAATTTGAAGTAAATCCATGCAGTACTTTTTGAGTTTACCCTGGACATACATACAGACAAACAGACAAAAATTCTAAAAACTATATTTTTGGCTTCGATATCGATTGTAGATCACGCTCCAAGTATTTTTAAAAAATATTCAATGTACAGTTTTGACTTTCCTACGATTTTATTATATGTATATAGATTATCAAGCAACCGACATAAATTTTCCATTTTCTCCAAATAGCATAAGAAAAAACTTTCATCTTCATATTTATAGCTCCCGGAAATACAATTTAAACAACGTCTTTGATGGTCTTTAGTCATAGAAATGTATTTATTTTTGTCGCACAATAATTTTCATGTACGCTGAAATCACAACTCTAGAAAACCTATAATAATAATAATAATAATAATAATAATAAACTTTATTTGCATTCGTACAGGGAAAATCAAAGCACAGGTTTAACCCTGTCTCCTGTGCTAGTGTAAACTGTGGTACAGGAGACAGTGTCTTCACCCAGTGTCACAATTTTGTAAATTAACACAAGCAACATATGTACAATTACGTGTGTGTGTATGTATGTATGTATGTGTTTGTGTGTGTGTGTGTGCGTGTGTGTGTGTGTCTGTGTTTTATATGCATGTTTGAATTTGCGTGCTTGCGAGTGAGATTAGAGTGTAGTGTATGTATTCGTGTGTGTTTTTGTTTAGGTGTTTATGGCCTACTTTAATATATCTTCGGTCTCATAATAATTTAGTTCTAAAAGCCAGGTTTTGATAACAAATTTGCATCGACTTAGTGTTAGTGCGTATATTGAGTGTAAACTGTTTAGTTTATTATATATTCGGGACGCAGTGACATAATACTGTCGTCTTGCTACCATGGTGCGGTGAGGGATGATGTCACAGACAATAGCTGATCTCCTGCTGGATGGAATATTCTTATAGGGCAGAGATGAATGTTTTTTTAAAATGACCTGAAGAATATATAACTGTCTCACTGTTAAGACTTTACATTCACTGTATAAAGTCGCAGTAGAGTATCTACGTGGCTTTCCCATCATAACCTTCAGAACGGCACGTTGAGCACGTTCTAGACGCAGTAATGCTGTAGTGTCAGATCCACCCCATGATGTGATACAATACTGCAACAATGACTGTGCCAAAGCATTATATACTATTTTTATTACTTTTTCATCGGCACAGTATCTTAGTTTTTTAAAAATGGGAATAAGTTTTCTTATCCTTCCCACAAGACTGTTGATATGGTCATGCCAGTTTAAAGTGCTATTTATGATTACACCTAGATATTTTATGTTTTTTGTTCGGGTGAGGGACATACAATTACTGTTAGGGGCGTGTTTACTGCAAGAGTGCGCTATTATATTAAATGAACTGTCTGTGGGTTGGTTGTGTTCTCTAAGTGAAAACGTTATATACTTAGATTTCTCAACATTTAAAGTGAGTAAGTTGTCAGTAAGCCACCTTTTAACAATTTTTAATGCATTTTCAGCATATTGGCGAGCTTGGTCCCAGTTTATGCCATGTGCTATGAGGGCTGTATCATCTGCATAAGATATTATCCTGCAATTGGTCAATTTCATTTGGCACAGGTGGTTGATATAAATGAGAAAGAGGGTAGGACCAAGCACGCTTCCCTGGGGCACACCAAAAGACGGGCTGGCACTGTCACTAATTATATTTCCTATTTTAACAGACTGTATACGATTGGTCATATAACTTCGAAATATGTCTAATACAATACCTCTAATACCTATGGCCTCCATTTTGTGCAATAGAAGAGGGACAGATACGGTGTCAAATGCTTTGCTGAGGTCTAGGAATATCCCCACTACTTTATTTTTTTTATCTAGCTGTTTAACGACACTTTCCGTAAAGTCAAGAATGGCATTTTCAGTTGACAATCCTTTTCGAAACCCATATTGATTATCAGAAATTATACTGTTCATTTCAAGATAATTAACTAGTCTTGTATTGAGAATTTTCTCTAGGATCTTAGAAAGTGCCGTAAGAACAGAGATAGGCCGGTAATTGTTAACACTGTATCTGTCACCACTTTTGTAAATAGGACTTATAAGTGCTCTCTTAAAGATATTTGGGAAAACACCAGTAGAGAGAGATAAGTTGCATACGGCAGCAATAGGACCTGCCAGAATATGTCGTGCTTTTTTTATTATTGCAGCCGATATACCATCAATGCCAGTAGCACAGTCAGTCCGTAAGTTTAAAATAATGTTTTCTACTTCTGTAACGTCCGTATTTAGAATAGCCATGGAAGAAATTGTTGACTGGTTGTTCACGTGCACAGAACCAGCTACATTTTCTTGGAGAATCTTTGTAGCCAGTTTAGAACCGACAGTAGCAAAGAAACTATTGACCTTATTCGCAGAGTCTTTTTCACTGTCCGAAATTTTCAATAATTCTACTAGAGGATTTGACGGTTTGTTAGTGTTAGTTATGTCTTTTACAGTTTTCCACATACCTTTCATGTTATCTTTGTTTTTATATATTTTGGACCTATCATACTCAGTTTTTGATTTTTTTACTATTATGTTGCAAAAGTTGCGATACCTAGTATAAATCATTTGAGCTACATTGTCATTTGGTGCTGCTTTTGCTTTTTTATGTAATTTATCACGATGCCTAATGCATTTTAAAAGACCTGGTGTAATCCAAGGTTTTATACATCTTTTCCGACTCGGAACCCTTATTTCTTCAGTATTATTAATAATTGCATTAGATATTATAGATACAAGATATTATATATACAATTATAATGCGTAATTTAATAATTGTATACTTTTTACATGTTATCCCCATGACATCGCTGCAAATTTTCTTGTTCTATATATCATTACGAGTAATCCTCTTACTTCGCTTTAATTATATTCATATCATAGTGGTTGAACTTAAACTTCCAATATGTATATTAAACGTATAAAACTATACAAAAATGTTATGAGCCATGCCGAAATATTTATTTCAACGTAATACTGGCGAATTACGTTGGAATGAATATTTACAGGTACAATAAAAGGTAGACATTTTATTTTAAGAAAAGCAATATGAGGGTCGAAAATATCGTTTTCTTGAGGTAGTATATATTTGGTGCATCAAATTATTTTTCTTACTTAAACACAATATGTACTAGGAAAGTTGACAATTCATGAACATATCGCACGAAAGTGTGGCAGTTACTAAGATTTATCAAATTATATGTCTTTCTATCACACATGATAGATACGACGTGAGAAATGGGAAAATATGGTAACTAACAGATTTGCTAAGTATGCAACATTGATATACTATATAGTGTAATTATCTCGTAACGATTACATTAAAAAAGTTTTTTATGGAATATATTTATAAATATTAATGTTTGCGAGTACGTATATTTTTTGTATCGTATACGTAGGTCACACTATTAGTTTTGCGTAACTTAAAAAAACAACATGTTATAACCAAAATATTATGTTTATTGATTTTCAAAATAATCTCCTTTACATTTTAAACATTTTTTCATGCGATCGAACCATTTTTAAAACGGGAGAACCACAGATCTGAAGGCATGTTTTCTACGTGCTGATTGAACGCTATCACTGCCTCTTCGGAGTTGGTAAAAGTAAAACCTCTCATCAAATCTTTGATTTTGGGGAAAATACAGAAATCACAGGGTGCTAGTTCGGGGCTATGCGTAGGATGAGTGACGAGATGTACTTTTTCGGAAGCTAAAAATGACTTTTTAAATATATAAACGGGTCAATAACGCGTACATATATAGAACTTACTTGTAAAGCTCGACGTTTCGGCCAAGTTACATTGACCGTGGTCACGAGCAGACCACGTTTGACCCGTTTATATATTTAAAAATGATAGTAGAACGCGTTAGTTTAAAAGTTCATAAAAATGACTTTGTTTTGTTGGCCGTGTGTGAAGAAGCGTTATCATGGTGTAGGAGAATGCGGCTTTTGGGTCGTCTTTCGCGAACTTTTTCTAACACCCTGGGTAAACAAATGGTAGAATACCACTCGGCATTAACACTTTTTTGATCTTCAAGTGGAATTGTACAGATGAGACCCGTAGTTGAGAAAAAAACGCGATCATTTTTTTACCAACGTTTCTCTCCTGTCTCTCACTTTTGTTGGCCTGTTCTCATTTTCAAACACCCATTCACAAGATTGCTGTTTTTTTCGGGTTCAAAACAATAAATCTAATTTTCGTCTCCTGTGACAATGTCATAAACAGCATTAGAATGTCCGTGGTCGTACTTCAGTAGCGTCTGTGAGCATTATTCCACGCGAGCCCGCTTCTGCTCCGCTGTCCTCCTCGAATTGTCTCATAGGTAATCCGGGGGTTTTCTTCAATTAACCGCTTAACAGTAGCCACATTATTTTCGTTGAGGGCAGTTGAAGTCCGCCCTTCAGGGAATGCGTCATGTAAAGAAACTCGACCTCTCTCAAATTCAGCAAACCATCGCCTCACGGTGCTCAAACAAGATGCTTCTCTCCCAAAAGCATTTGAAGACGAGCGGCACAGTCTTGCGGAGAAAGAGAACTTTTAAAATCATAAAAAATTATCGCTAAAATCTTTTCGACTTAATTTCATTTTCGTTGCGTATGTAGAACTTTGATGTGTGATAAAAAACAATTGACAAATCATTTCCCGCCAATTGCTTTTTTTATTACTAAGAAGGTTGCAATGTCTTAAAAATATAACATTCGAAATTCAAATAGTTCCGATTAGCTAAAAGTGCCAAGCTTTTAGTATGCCACATGCACCGACCACACAGCCCATAGACACCTAATAATAGGCGAATGACTTGTGTCAACACATCTGACTTATAGTTCCGATGTAAATGTCCACGCGCCAATGAGTAGTGATTGGGTAATCAGTGTCGACCAATCAGATGCTCTTTACATTACTTACTATCTTTCACTGTGGCCTTGAGTTAGCCAATTACGGCGTTGCAGCCCCAGTTCGTCTTACCTCAGCTAGTTGCCAGAATGCATTCAATACGGAAAATCAAACATTAGCCGTCTATAGGCTGTGTGGTCGGTGGCCCCATGTATGCTTTTCTGGATAATGAATAATTAATTAATTATTATAACCTACTAGCTGCAGCGTGCAGCCTGCTGCATTATTTAGCGAATCCCGCGGATCACACTTTTTTCCGAGATGATGACCTGGAAGTCTATGTGCTATTCCAGGTCACCATCTACTTGTGTGCCAAATTTCATTCAAATCCGTTTAGTAGTTTAAGCGTGATTGAGTAACAAACATCCTTCCATTCAAACATCCAAACTTTCGCATGTATAATATTAATATAATAAAGTTTACGCATTTTTGATTAAAAACATTTATTTATTTGTAACTAACACACATACACACACACACACACATCCATACATACAGACATACTGACGTCATCGTGAAAATAGTCGGAAAAGATTCCTAGGACCTCAAAACGTGGACATCTGATGAAAACTCGATTTTCGAAAATCGGGGTAAATTCAATAACTTATCTACATACGTAGCGGGAAGTTACAAAACAGCGGGAAGCAAGGCGAAGCTAGTATTAAGCGGCGGTATAAATAAATACATTTCCGTCGGACTCCAGGCTGCTACTGAAGCATTTCTAAATAGAAAAAAATACAACACGGTTTGCAGCGTGAATCGAACCCAGTGCGGCCTCGAATTGAACGAGAACGAATTAAACCAACCAATCTAACTACTAAACCAACGAGGCAGTACAATAGTAGATAACTTAGAAAATAAGCTACAACATCACTCCCTATGATGTGTATTAAAAAAAATCCATATACAAATGAATGTGATCTTAGTATGAAAAGACATTAATAGACATAAAAACTTTCGAAAGAATCTCTGGTATGCGTGTAACAGAGAAAAAAAAAACAATTAAATGGACTACCTGGAGCGTTCGGTGTATTTTTTCATAGAACTGGACGGGCGGCTGTATGGCGTCAGCACTTTGACGCGTTTCTGTTTGGGCGTCTTGAAGTCAGCTTTCATGGGCACTACATGCCCTTGACTGCCTGAACTGCTCTCACTTAAATTCAGTCTTCTTTTCACCGCCTGCGTGAGGAAGATTACCGCTCTATTAATAAAGCTTATTAAAATTCTCCCCATGTTAGTTCAGGTCCCTTTTGAAGAATAGATCATCTGCCTTCTTGTCAGGCAGTTCGTGAAAGACTAACAGTTGGCTAAACTTGTCACTAATATCATAATTTTCGGTGGCAAAGATCTCCCTTTCGAGTCTTGTGCCATCGCCTTACCTATTCATGTCGCATTACTCAGCCAGTACTCGTCACTATCATAATATGTTAGGTCAGTTTGTGAGTAAAGCTACACGCATACAATTACCGGCTACCACATACCATAGCACTATGGCAGAACTGTCCAATGCACGTATAGCCGTATGCAGCCCGCAGGCCGTATGCAGAGCGCAGCTTGAAATTGTGCGGCCCGCGAAGTGTTTTTAACCCACCGCAACATACTTAAAAATGTACTGTCTTCTTTGTGCGCGTAAGATGTAAGAAATCTCACTACAAGATATGCTCGCCTTTTACAGTATTCTGTTTTATTTAATAAATTTCCTTAACTGTATATATATACACTTATATATACATTAATTTATTAATTTTGTATATATGTTTATATAAATTACACTTATATATACATTAATTTATTAATTTTCAAGACTGTAAATGATTTGCTTTTTAAATTTTTAAAAAGAATTTTTGAAAAGTGAGTTTACATTTGCGGCCTTCCAATCTTTTTGGTAATTCATATTAGCCCAAGATGGTATCTGGCTGGGAGGGACAGCCCTGCACTATGGCATCAGAAATAAGCGAGGCGGAATCATGATTATAGACTAGTCGTCATAGAAATCTATCTTCTAGTATATTCAGAAAGGTTGTGGAATGTGTAGGATTCGCTCTTGTGTATTCTTCATTAAAAGGCCAGGACCAACACGTCAAGACTAATTTATCTTATATTTATCTTATCTTATATTTATTTATCTCATATTTATCATAGGACAGCAATCAAGCAGATGGTCCTCCCCGAGGAAAAATAACCATCCAATAAATGTAGGTACCAGATGTTAACCGTGCATCCCTATCTGTATAGTGAGGCTGAAATGCCACGTGCATAAGTTTATCGGCTACGTTACCCTCCAACTGGACTAGACAGCGACAAGTATGGATGGCGAATTTAAAAAAATGGAAAGTCTGTAAAAACGCACGTTAAATTATCGTATTTTGATAATTTATGAGCAGAAGTGATCATCTGTAATATTAATATTATTTAAATAAATTAAATTATTAAAAACGACACCAAATTTTTATCCATCGAAAATTTTTAACCAACCCTGGCGCCACCAATTTTTCAACAACTGTATACATAAACAATAATACCACCATATAATACGCCCTATATTTTTACTCCGTGCCTCATTGCACATTAACACGAAATCGAATTTTGAAGAATCAAATCAATTATACCATTTAATTGATTTGACTTTAGGGGCTCACAAAATCTAACCTCGAACATATACAATACGCGACGTGGAATTGAGATAAGCGATAAGTGTTGCAATACCCAAAAAAAATTAGACCGAATAAATAACACCGCCAGTATTCAACCTACCACGTATCTTAATTATTTTCTTCACAAATTCGGAGATTTCTACCAGATTTTCTATACAAATGCGCATCCACAGTAACAGCTGAAACTTGTAAAATTGAATGCTTACATGCTTTGAGTGTTAGAAGTTTTTATGTACCAAAAGACAACGTGTTGGCGGTGTATTGTTCAAATTCAAGTTATAAATCTATCTTTAAAATTCACTGCAACCAATTTTTTATATCTGGCGACATAAACGGTGAAGAACGATTAAGTGTAATAATTACTTGGTAGAGTTTCACTTCCTCTCGCCCGGGTATATAGCACCACCGCCTTACCTATTTCTGCCGCAATAACGCAGTGCTTGTCACAGTCGTGTTCCGGTTTGAAGGGTAAAGTAACCGGTAAACTCATGCATGCGGATAGCAAGGATAGCAAAGCACCCTGAACATCTTTGGTGTCTCTAGGATGTGGTTGTCTCTTTCCATCAGGAGAACTATCTGCTTGTTTGCTACCGTATTAAAAAACAACACAACGTTTTATAAAATAATATTTTAAAAAAGATGACGTGTTAAGTGTAAAAAAAATTGCGTCATAGCTTCTTGTAAAGGTCACGTTGCGAAAATTGTATAACAGCATTAAACACGTTCATCATTTTAGTTTATTATAATAATTAAGGCACCAAAATACGAGCAAAATCCTAATGTTTTTTTTCCATAATAGTTGACCGCAATTAAGAAAAAGTCAAGACACATCCTAATTTAATGTGCACATGACGAATTATTTTCAATATATTTTTTTTTTGTTTAATATTTTGTTAATCCCTAAAAGATCTGATCATGCAGTTTGAATAAGAACTTGCATGGTACTAATGACAATTCTAAACAAATGAAAATTTTGTTACTTAATTGCGGTGATTTCGTTTTATAATGAGAAGGGTTGTCTGGTTAAATATGGATTTAACCTAACACCAAACCCCTATTGAGCCCCAAACGTAACTGTTTTGAACTGTTACATTTGGGGTTGCAAAATATTTTTATACAGGTTATGTCTTTATAACTTGATCTAGCGACTCGCTCCGGCTCCGAACGGGTAATATTATATAAAAAAAAAACCTTGACAAATTATACTTCCTCATGACTCCCTCTATCCATTGGTGAAAACAGACACAGACGCTTTGAGATTTTATTTTATAATATGAATAGATATAGGACCTATCGAAACATGTTTGTGTAATAATGTAAAAGATTTCTCATTGCAGTTTTTTACAGAAGAGGTTGTTTATTATTGGTGGGTTAACGAACACCACCACCCAAGAACATCCGCAATACTAAAGTGCGTTGCCGGCAAGTAAGCTCTTTCGTTGAAAATTCCTAAGTTATGTCCGTTCGAAACACTGATTGATTCAACTTAAAAGTAGAGCGAAGCAAAAACTCAAATAAATTTTTGCTCCCTGCTCATTTTCAGAAATCGAGGTGATGAGGGTGGAATTTTAAATTTTGACGTAACATTCTATGATGAAATTCAACGACAGAAATTAATCCGAATAATTCCTAAGAAGATTCCCCAATGTAGATGGGATAGAAGATGCATTGTAAACTTGCATATCTACGTAATGTAAAAGAATCAAGCCAAGCTCTGCTCTGCAAGTTTGCTCTGCTAAGCAAAACTGAAAGTAGCTTCACCTTTTCTTTCAAATAACCACAGAACTAGAACAGAACGATATATCATCTCCAAGAAATATAATTTAAAAAACAAATCTAATGCAATAAAACAATTCTTTTTATAGACTGTCAAGCCATCACCTTTACAAAAACCTTTTCACTCACACAGACAGGAAGACAACACTTAGTGAAATAAAAATTGGCAGGAATATGATGAGCGGTGCATAACCAAGCGAGACGTACAATGTACATTCCTTTATCACACCTATACAATGTCACCTAACGTACACGAGTATATTTTTTATATTATTAGATAGCAAACAAGCTCTGGCTCTCCTGCTGGAAAGAGAAAACCTCGCCTATAAACACTTAAGATGTTAATGGTCCATACTATCCGTGTGGCGGGGTGGCAATGCCACATCATAAGTCTACCAACTACCTTACCCTCCAAACCGGAATACGGCACTGACTAGCATTTAGGCTATTGCAGCTGCGCAGCAGCAGCAGCGGAATGAACTTAAGCAGTTGGTCCAAATGACCGTTACTGCGAAACCGGGCGTTTCGGACGAGCAGAGTGCTCAGTCAGAGTTTAAATTAAGTGAGCTAAGAGCTCGCCCTAAGGGTGTCTCTTGTGAGACCAGACCTCGGCTTAGGGCAGTATCTTGACGATTAGTGGGAGCGTAAGTGGCATTAGGATTTCGCCTCATTAAAAAACTCAACGACTTGACCGGAGTCTCTAGTGTTGCGGGGCCGAAACAGTGGGCAGAGAGTCGCCGCCGGCGGCGACTTTGGCGTGTGCGTGTAAATTGTGACGTGTAAGATTGTGATGGGATATCGGATAGGACGTGACGTGACCTTCTACGTCTGCTATCGATGATCGTGTCAGGGTCTACCATTGTATCAAAGAAACCTCGATATTAGGAATACGATAAAAAAGTGGTGTTCGTGTTTAAAAGTAGAATGATCAGTCACCCACCCTCTGCACCCCTTAATCGAGTGAATACGCTCCAATATCAGATAAAATATTTATAGTTTGTTTGTTTGGATAGCTAGTTGTGGTAATGACGCGATGAAAAGTGGATGCCGCTATTGATTCTAACTCGGCGCTGTAAGAATAATCTGGTGGCCCAAACCTGTGAAAAGTCTATTTTTATAATAGACTCTGTGTGGTTTCAGGCTTAGTATACAAGCTGTTATTATCTTATTAACTACTTTATGTTTTGTGCTCAAAGACAATTTAAGTACTTTGTTGCGATTATGAATGTTCCGTGGCATATGGGATAACTTACGCGGCTCAAATCATCAATCCCGAGTCCGATTTCTGATTCGTGCAAAAGGGGGGTTAACCTCACAGATTTTTCAACGGTGTTCTGATGTGATGAACGGTGATTTGTTGCACCCCCCGTTTCGATTAGTTCGATCAGTTATCACTACAAATAAGCGCCAGTCGTTATCAGATTAGTTAAATGTGACCACGGAGATCACCACCCATTTCACCTGCCGACAAACTGGTATAGCCTGGTGGATCATGGTAAACTGGTTCATTTTGTTTACCCGGGAAGGGAACAAATCAAATTCCGGTATGCGTGCGGCAGGCGTTTGTAAATATTTGACCGATTTTTTTTATTTATTTAGGATTTCTTAGTTGTACTTTAACCAATTGTGGCGTAGCTATGGAGATCAGTCCAGACGTCTGCCTACCGGGTCATTAGGAAAATATTCCAATACATGTATATTACTTACTTTTATTTTGACAATCTCAGTTTTTACCCAACTGTGTATAGAAGGGGAATTATATTTTTCAAGTGTGTGTATTTATTTTTATTTAGGACGCTCTATAGCCTAAATGGCATGATGGATTTAAGCTTGAGAAGTATTATTAGAATCCATCCTAAGCGCGAGTGACATAGGGTATATAATTTTTACCTGACTGCGTTAGAAGGAGCATTATGTTATTTTAGGGCCGAGTTTTCTGTTTTTTTTTAATAATTATTTGTTAATATTATTATATATACATATTAATGAAATAGTTCTAAAAAAGCAGTGATAAAGTTAGCGTGTTGCGCGTCTGCATGACGGCCGCTGGACAAAAAGGGTGACGACGTGGACCGGGCCTCAAGGGAAGTGAGACAGAGGAAGACCGCTTACGAGGTGGCAAGATGAGATTATTAGGACAGCGGGTCATGACTGGATACAGAAAGCTCAGAGTAGAGAGCGTTGAAAATCTTTAGAGGAGACCTTTACCCGTGGAGGAGTTCTGGAAAATTACTAAGTGCAACCAAACTTAACAATTCATAAATATTAGTAAATAAGTGATAATTTAGAATCTGTATATTAGGTAGGCTTAGCTTAAGTTAGTTAACATAATATTCTTAACTGTATTTATCTTTTCTAGAAATAAAAGGCTTTTTTATTTTTATTTTATTTTATTTATTTATTATAGTATAAGTATTGAGGTTTTTCAGGGTTTTTCCAGAAATCAAAATTTTAGTAGGTAGCAGCTCGGGGTTGTGCTTTGACACCCGGTTAACACTTGATAAACAGGTAAAATTATCGATCCCGGTTATCTCTACAACCAACGGGAAAAGTTAGCTGGTTGGTGAAATGCTGCGATGGGGATCATCACAAATCTTACAAACCAACGAAACGGTGACACGTGGTGAACCGGAAAGTTTATAGACGTTCGGTCCACTTTGCCTCCCCCGCAAGGAAACCAGCGTAATGATACTTTTGTAGTAAATTTTGTTTTTTTTTATTACTGTATTTTGTTTTAGGTATGTATTAAAATTAATTTGCATAACTTTATTAAAGATACAATCTGCATCTTATTTAACATAATATTTTACGACAGTAATTAAAATTATATTCCAACTAGCGACCAGCCCCGGATTCGCACGAGTAGTACAGTTAGAACATATTTATGGCTACATACATTGTTTTCTCTCATATTATGTCGCATGAGTTTGCTACATCGAACCTGTAGATGAAGATTTAAGTGGAGCATCCATCGGCAGGACATCGTTTGAATTTATTTTCTCGCGCATTAGTTTCTTTTTTTAATGACAATAACTGGTCTTAAATTACGGCCCTTAAGACAAAATATGGTCTTAAGGGCCGTAACAGCCATACTGGACTTTTGGGGCGAGCAGAGTACTCAGCCAGTAGTTAATACCTTAAAATTTAATATATTCCGTGAGATTCTATATCAACTTCTTAACTTATCCGCATTTAATAAATATTTTTTGAACTTGAGGAATAGTAGCTAAATAAAGTTGAGATTTAAGTAAGGTTAACGTAAACATTCAGATCTCTCCTTAGTAGTCTGTACTTAGGTAGTTGTCATTGGGTGTCTTTAGTACAACTGCTAGTCTCAGAAATGTAAGAATCGTATGATGATCGTATTTATTTTAATAAAAATTCTGAGCAAAGATTTTGTCAAGTCACTTTTTAGTTTTTAGATACTTAAAACAACAAAACATAAATTACCTAGCTTTAAGCTATTCTCTAGTACAAAAACAGGGAGAATTTTTATTTGACACTTATAACGAAAATTATGTTAAATAGTTATTGCTGTTACATTAAGCAAATGTAATTAAAGTTTTATACAATGGTAACATTTAAATACGATGATAGAAGTCAATCAAATTAAAGTCTCAAAAAGTTTTATATGATTGTTCCTAACGATATATTTTATTTAATTAACTTAAAAACGTAGAAAAATATTCTAGTTTACCTAATATTCGTTACACTGAAAGACAGACAAGGGATGTACAAAACCAAAATCGTCTATGTTCTTTAGGCAATTAACACCCGCGCTAAGGGTGGTCTCCTGCAAAACTGGACCTGGGCTTAGTGCGTTGTTGACATTATTGAGAGGGGAGGATTAGTGGCATTACGAAGTAGGGGTCTTCTTAAGAGCGAAATAGGGGTCTTCATCGCCGTTGCGCCCGGCGTTGGCGACGGTGACGGTGTGTAGTGTGTGTATTTGTAAAGGATTGGTGGCGATATCCACCGTTATAGAATCGTCGGGATCGGTTAGTACATTGCGGGGCCTCCTGTACCTAAGGACGGGATCTGCATCGGTGACGACGCGCATTAGTGCTTATTATGAGATAACTCATAAAATATTCATTAAAAATATATGATGTAAAAATATATAAAATGCTATTATTATGATAGCTCTGACTAAGAACAATCTATATTTAATACGTGAAAAACTTAAACTTATATCTTAATATTAAACTTAACTTTAAAAACTTTGGACCCCCTTTTAAAACTATTACGTTTACGGTGAACTAGGGACAAGTAAAGTTAAAATTGCGAAAGACTTGCATCTGATATTTTTAAATTACATAGGTACATTAGGGACACATTAAATTAAACATTATACACACTACATTCATGTCTATGTATTATGTAGTAGGTATGTGTAATGTTCAATCAATACATGTGTACTATTTTCTTTAAGTCTGAAGTTTGTTGTCAAACTAAAGAGATTTTATTGTTTGGCCTTGGTCGAAACTCGACCACAGTACGATCGCTATTAGCATAAAATGCTTAAATTTAACGTATTTATTTTAATAAAAATATATTCTGTATCCATCTAAATATCTTTTCAATTACCGCAATATACTTAAGTGACATTTTTTTAACAGTTAACCCTAGTTAATACCTAGTCAATAATCTTTAAGAGATAGAAATATGTTTGATCGCAGACTTTTCTGTAGACCTATAAAAAAGGAACAATCCCATCATACTTTGTTTTGTTGTATCTTAAAAGGATTTAAGCATCGTATTCAATGAAAGCTGTCAGTTTAATTTTTTCTGAATTCTTCCACAATAATCATCAGATTTCGACTAATTTACACATAATTATCTTCCTTCTTTCTATCCATTTAAGAAAACCGGAGGAATATCCGTTCAGTAGTTTTTGAACTTATCGTGACCATACCGACGAAGAGATTGCCCCATGGTCTAGGGGTTAGCATATTGGGCTTAGATCATGAGGACCCGTGTTCGATCCCGGGCCGGAAAAACTGTAATTCTGGTTTTTTCGAGGTTTTCCAGATTTGTTCGAAAATCCAAAATCTTAGTAGCAGCTCGGAGCCTGGTGGGTGGTATATTACCACTCGCTGTGCCTCGGATGAATCCGGTATATAATAAATCCGGTTCTCGCTAGAAATAGTCGATAATCGTTATCAGAGTGCTAAGTGTGAGTTTTTCTTTTCGCATTCGATCGTGAGCGCGTTTCGAGTTTACTAGGAATTTGTATGTGATTTGTACAGCGCCACCTAGTGGTAAACTGGTTTCTCATGTTTACCACTAGGTGGCGCTGCACAAATCACTTACAAATTCCTAGTAAACTTCAAATGCGCTCACGATCGAATGCGAAAAGAAAAACTCACACTTAGCACTCTGGTCGGTAAAATCACCACTCATCTCGTCAACCGTTAAACCGGTGAATCGTGGTGAACCGAAGTCTATAAACGTTCGGTTTAATCTGCGTACTCCGCAAAGGGACCCGGCGTGTTGATACTTTTTAGTAATATTAACCATCTTTCATAAAATGTTGTATCAGCCTCGCTAATATAAGTACCTATTTGACGTCTGCATTTGGAATAACATCCCACACAGCAACACAACCACAATCATCATAAACAGCAACTAACCATTAACATCTTTAGTTATCTTTTTCCATTAGTAGAGTCGTCGACTTGTTTCATATCCTGATAGGATATAAAAAATAATCTGTTTACAAAAAACCATTACGATTTATGTCAACATAGTATTGTTTATTAAAGTTGTATGTAACTACTCCCTTAATGATGGTACTTGATAAGTGTATTTCAATTAGTAAAATACAACGTCAGAAACGAAACGTCTTCCTCTGTTTTCAATTTAACTTTGAATCCTCTATTAAACGTAATAGGCACCGAAATTATGTATAGGGAGGAAGAATGTGGTCAGAAACGCGTTTGCGCTGTGAGGCAACAAATTATTAGGCAGCCTTGACATACGCTACAACAGCGTTTTGCCCGCCTGTATAAAGACTGCCTCTTTGCAATTCTTTCTTTATTTTTCCTTTAAATATATTTTATTAACAATTATAAAGTAGTACTTTTGCATACAGTTATAATTATTGATTTTAAATCGCTACTCCTCTTTAAACTATCGGAATCCAAGCGCTAAGAAAGAAATAAAGCGTATTGGATACTTATAAAAATAACCAATATACCTGGGTACATAACAAAGATGTCATAAATACGTTACACACCTACAAAAGTATGTTAGTTACTTTTTAAAACTCTTAATTTCATCTATTCGTAAAGCGTTCTGTATTTTTTACAAAAAGATTCTTGGGTTCCGAAGGTGATAAAATCATGTAAAACTCGTCCTATACGTTATAGTTTATACATCACCATTTTTTATCGCCCTAAATAAAGTGCTACAAAAAATCATGTTTCGGACTGAAGTTAGTAAACTTACAAATGAAGGTTAACATCCCTAAATCGACAATAGTGGTTCGTCAGTAACACTTGAATTTCTACAGACTGGGGCTTCTAATTTCGGGTAGCTTATCTATACATATAATAAAATCGTAGGAAAGTCAAAAATGTACATTACATATTTTTTTAAAAGAATACTTGGGGCGTGATCTACAATCGATATCGAAGCCAAAAATATAGTTTTTAGAATTTTTGTCTGTTAGTCTGTATGTATGTCCGGGGTAAACTCAAAAAGTACTGGATGAATTAACTTCAAATTTTGCATGAATATTACTAATAGGTCGGGTTAACATATAGGCTACATATTATCACGGTATCACCTACGGGGGAGGTGCTGTGCGGAGTAAACGAAGTCCGCGCGGACGAAGTCGTGGGCAACAGCTAGTATAGAATATAATGCACAATTTGGCTTTTTGTTCAAGATGTATAAAATTAAGTAAACAAACAAGTGCTTGAGCCAAAACCACTATTAAAATATATACATACCTAACCCCATTAAGAGGCAAATTAGGGACGTAGGTATAATAAATCTCGAAAGATGGTGAAACTTAAACCGCTGCATCCAATGTTTTACTCAGAACAACGTGACAACTATCACGACTTACTTTTAAAACCAAGTACGTCATACTTATCGAAAATATCTCCGAGGCAATAAGTCTTTCACACTGTCACTTCACTACATCTCATCACAGACAGAACATTTTCTTTTACCCAACACAGTCAATACAATTATTTTAAAGTTAATTGCAAAATTAAGGAACATAGACACATTTTCAATGAGCTGATGCAACTAATTCAACGTAAAGTGACGCGGGGCCAAAGCCCCTTTAAGGAAATGTGTGGGGAGGGTACCCGTACCTTCACAATACGCGACATAAATTAGAATCAACACAAAAGGCAACGGGCTCTCAGAAGGGACTCTAGCAAAAGAACGCCAATTTCTTATCTCAAAATTCCAGTTAATAATAATGATCTGACAGGCCTATTGTTAATTTGCCGAAGTAAAGAATCCTTACACCTTTTTTCTGCATACCACATCTAAGTAAATCAGAGCAGATGTGCACAGTTTATTCCCATTTGGTTTATGACCCCTGTCTTAGCTTCCTAATAAATTTAGCTCTTCCTACGAACCTCGCAAATAGCGAACAAAGCGATTATAACGAACCAAATTACTAGTTTAAATCACAATAGTACCTTTCTGTAATCTAGTCTGATTGAATTAAATCGATGTTCAGCTTTATAAGGGGTTAACGTATCATATTGAAAATACGCCGTGTAACGTTTTCTAGTCGCGATTATAAAGAGTGGTGAATTTGGATTGTTTGTATAAATGACAAAAGGGCGCTCCATTGATTCAGGCATTAGGCCGATTCGGCGTAGGTAGAGTGAACAGAACGGTAATAGACATTCCTGTACACCTCGGAAATGTTAAAACACCACCCCCAGACTCCGTACTGCTACGGATATTTCGATTTTCGAGCATATAATCTGCTTTCACCTAATGATCTGAGCGAAATATGGTTCTATGCTTGACGGCTACTTTGCCGTCAAGCATAGTACCATGAGACATCTTACATACAACGCGAATTTCTCAGAAACCCTCTGGACATATGCTCTAGGGATGGAAATAGATCGATGTCAAAAAACACCTACCTACATGAAAAATAATGTAAACTAGATTGACAAAATGAACATCTTTTAAAATGTAGGTGGATTCCCAGTTAAAAACCGTATACAATATGTCAACATCTCGCAGATTGACGGAAGGTGCAGGATGCAACCTGACAAACGTTCAGACTAACTTTCTTGCAACAAATTGGTCTGATTTTATCCAAAATCGATGCTGAGAGTTGCCAAGCGAATCAAACGACGACAAAATATTTAAGCATTCAAAGAATCTCTAGAACTGCCAACACTATATTAAGGACAATGACAGCTATATTTGCGCAACACATGAGGCGCAGGAAGTAGGTACCTGGCCCGTGACCCCATGGCTCCGAGACCACATGTTGTCTGTGCGCGGGTGATAGTCTAAATACAATATAACTTATTGGTAGCATGTGTGATAACTGCACTTTTTAACCGACCGATCAGAGATTCTCAGTTTGACTGTATTTTTTTACATTTATTACTTTTGTTGTTACGTTTGTTTGTTTTTATTTGAAAGATCCATTCGATATCAATATCTGTCGTAAAAATCTGATTCAGATTTCCCGAGATTGGAAATAGATTGTTGTTTCACTTTGTTCAAATTAGTAATACCTATATATTTCTTCGTTTAGACGTATTAAAAAGTAAACCAAGTTATAACCATAAAAATCACTGGTTCTTTTTTAGGGTAGACGTAGAACGTCTAACGTTTCGGTTTACAACGACTCAGCAGTTTGTTAAATTTCAGTTGGATGGTGATCCTTATTGCATCATTTTGCCGGGCTTAAACGATTATCACTAATTTCTTGCGATAATCAGGACGGGCAACTTCATGTATTCATCAAAACGCTAATGTTTTAAGGGCGCGTATTCGAATCGTAACGAAAACTTCATGTTTTCAAGTTTTTTCCAGAGTAATATCGTAATAATGTGAGCAGATTATTCGATGGATATTAATTACAGTAATAGCAAGATTAAGTCTTGATTATTCGATTTATCGCAGGTTCAAAATTTGAACGGCAAACGATTACACGTGAGGATTTATAGTGTTTTAAAACAATTCATCTAAATAAATGAGTACATACATCGGACTGAAAAAAAAGTGCCACCTAGTGGTAAACTGGTTTCTCACGTTTACCACTAGGTGGTGCTGTACAAATATACAAATTCCTAGTAAACTCCAAACGCCCTCACGATCGAATGCGAAAAGATAAACTTACACTTAGCACTCTGATTTTTTCTCTAACACCTCAATCGCTTATTCTTTCTCATGGTTTGAGCTGATTAGGCTATTTATTTTATACTATTAGGCTAATAATATAGCTCAGACCAAGATCACAGGACAGTCCCTGACGCACGAAACGCAAGTGTATTTATGTTAAGTACCTACCAACATGTAATTTAAACTTCATATTTATAAACTGCAACTGTAAATTTTAGGAAGAAACATTATAGTTGGAACTATTGGCATCAAAAAGTCCCAAGGTGAAAGAAAGCCGATTTAACGACGGTAATTTAGGCGTTTTTAGAATGAAAATGGCGGTTTTATTATAGGCTCACGACAAGTAACAGTCATAACTCTGATTAGCGATGCACTAAAATCTGTGGCGTCGGTGCAACTGTGTTAAAGCACTTTTATCACCCACGCCAAAGGCCTGCTAGATATATGAATCCTGTCTGTGTCTGAGGTTGGAAACTAGGCTAAACGTGTCACTGCCATCGTAGCAAGTAACTAGATGGTAGAATTCTGCAACGACTCGCCTGGGTTTAGAACCAGCGACTTGCCTATTCCTTCTTCCTGCCGTAAGGTAGCCGGCACACTTATGTATGTGATATTACCATCCCACCACACCGATAGCAAGCCATCCTTAACATCTTTGGTGTCATTATGCGTTATTGTTGAGTGGCAGGTGACGGTCAAACGGTTTAATTCAAACCTTACATGTTTTATCATACTGTTTGGTGCAGGTTTGAACGATCATCAAACGGCACTACACAGTTTGGTTCTTGTACGCCGTAAGCAGTGTTGTAACGTAAATAGTGAAATGCCCTCAAAAAAGGACCGCGATTTCCTTGCGCTTATTACGTTAATACCTTACTTAAAATGTAAAAAAAAACTTCGCCTGACATCTTCACCACACACAACCTCACATTACAAAATATAGTGCAAACTGAGCCGTGTTTGATCAAACGCGTCGGAACACGGTCAAACGACGAGTCAAACACAACAAAAATATAAAATTTCATCAAACAAGCTCCAAACACGTAAATGTTTGACAAACCTTACAAACTAGTTATGTAAATGATCAAAATGGTTTGATTCAAACCAAAATCTAAGTGTTTGAATCAAACCGCTTGACCGTCTCAGGGACGCTTAAGATAAAACAAAAAAAATATGAACCGACCAAACTACATTACCTGATAGCACATTAAGGATTAAATGTCACTACTAAGTTTGGGGGCGAGATATTAAAACTAGAGACCATGGGTTATCTTCTATTGTTATAATTTGTATGGTCTATTAAATTTGTTTAAACAAGTAAAAGGCGGTGTATTTTACCACACTCAACAAGTGTATATGCTGGCTACTAGTTGTCTCCTCGATACATAGTAGACTGCTAATCAAATATTGCCATGATTTTGAAGAGAAAATCAAACTTAATTGTAACAGACTGAAGATGAGATAGGAAAAGGGTTGATGGCTTATCTTAGTTTACATATGGCACCGACAAATTCCAGAAGTTTTATATTCACAGTCTGAATAGCTTATACTTTTTCTAAAATATAGAATAGAGGACAAACTAGCAATAAATTAGATATTTCCTAACGTTCAAAACATTATTATCAAATTATCTAACAAATAGGTATCACACTATCTAACGACTAGGTGGTAGAGTTCTGCATCAACTCGACCGGGTCTGGTACTGGCCTTACCTATTCCTGCGGCAATAGCGTCAGTGCTAATCACTGTTGTGTTCCGGTTTGGAGGGTAAGGTAGCCGTTAATTATTATTTTATTCAGTTAAAAATAATTAAATTCAGATTAGCAATGTAATAGCAATTGCAGACTCTGCAGGTGACCACATAACTTAAAACACAAATATACTCTAAATGATTTGATTTAAATGTAAAATCAGTATTTAATCATTTTTAAAAGGAATATGTGAATATTTACCCCTAGTATATACAATTAATATGTGCCCTTGGCAACTAATAATTTTCTAGAATAAAAGACCAATGGTCCTTTATATAATAAGATCATCTAATTACTCTTAACCTAGACTTACAAAACCAGTCAATATAATTTATAATACAGGCTTAGGATGTTTGGTATGCTCATACACTAAACTCATTTCTATGAAATCACACCACTTAGCAATTAGCATGACCTTTGGTCTCCCAAGTCTTATTGCAACCTATTATCAATGTGTATTAGGCCTATTCTTTTTTTTAACATCATAAGACAGCAAAGTAAGCAGATGACTCTCCTGATGGAAAGAGAAACCATTGTCTATAGACACCAAAGATGCTAATGGTGCATTGCCCAGGTGCAGGCCCACAAATGCCCAGGTGTGACGTTACAGAACTATCATCTAGTAGTCCAATGGTAGTGACAAGCATAGCGAATCAGTCGCCTTTTACGACCTGCCTAGCAGAACAGCAGTTGTTCCATTCTTTAAAGGAGCCCAGACCAACACATAGAAAGTCACTCTGCAGTCTTGTTAATATGTGAAAAATGCAATTATTCGTTGTTTAATAACCCATGTTCCTTGTCTTTTGAATTCCGAAAAATGTGGCTGTAATCACTTTGTCTCACTTCATCCATCACCAATTTCACTAACAACACCAATTAAAATAAGTTTAAAAGGTTGTTAAATTTTTGCATAGAGAAGTGTGACCATGTTCTTATTACTTTAATTATCTTTATATTTTTATGTATTCAGAACAATTCAACAGATCACAGCCATCCTCAACCTAAAATGAAGTTATCCAACATCCTAATAATTGAAATTTTTGAAGCTAACTTAATCATTTAAAAAAAAATATCAATCTCTCTTAAAAAACAGAATGTCTAATTACATGACATAATAAAGATAGTTTTTTTCCTGAAAAAGGCTTCAAAAAACAAAATTAGCATGGTGTTGCTGTTGTTTTACATGCTTTTCAAAACAAGAAGAACTTGCATTCAAAACAAGATTTAAAATTGATTAAGATTTGGAACATTTCTATAAACTCCTCCTCACCTGATTGAAAAATATATTTATTTAATTCAATTAAAGCCAAATCCTTCCAGTTTCAAATAAGAAATACATAGAACAAACATAAGAATGAAAACAGTTAAACAATAACAGGAAATCAGTCATTAAGGATAGTTAACTCTCAATACATCAAGGACTTGTCCTACTTATGTAAAGGGTCAAAATATTTCATCATTATTATACATATAAAACTATAATAAAGAAATATTGCCTATCTATAACACAGAAAAAATTTATGTGATCTCTAACTTTAATGTTACCGTCAAGCAATACATACCTATATTTTGCAAACTCATCTTTCTGAACAAAATTAATTTTCCACAATCAAAAGCAGAAGCACACAACAAGCATTAAACTTCTTAAAGTTATCGTAATTATAATATTATTATGCTAAGATTTGAATATATATGTTTACCCAAAATATTATGTCCTGTTAAATTCTTTTGTAAAATTTAAGATAGAAAGGTAGTTTATATAACTCTGCGTCACCTTAATTTGATATGATACAAAGGAGATCATCAGCACCTTATAAACAATTTGGTTGGTATTTTGAAGATAATCTAAAAATTTATCAAACTAGTAACCCCCTTAGTAGAATAGACAATCCACCATTCTGCCAGGCAGTTTGTAAGATTGATGCGAATCATTGGTTATGCTATTACTACCACCATTGTGGCTACTAGATGGTAGAATTCTGCACTGACTTGCCTGGGTCTGTTACCACAGCCTTACTTATTCCTGCTGCAATAATATCAGTACTTGTCACTGTCATGTTCCGGTTTGGAGGGTAGCCGGTAAACTTATGCATGTGGCATTAAGACTCCGTCACAAGGACAGCAATACACCATTAACATTTTTGGTGTCAGGAGACCCATCTGCTTATTTGCTATCTTATGATAAAAAAAATTTACTCAATAATTTATACCCATCCAAATCATCTAAGAAAAGCAATTATTCAAAAGTATATTTAAAACTGTAAAATGTGAAGAATCAAGGTAAGGAATTGAATAATATTAATTTTATACATATATATAGCTATCAAATTACTACAGCCTTTTGGGATGAACATACATACACTAATCATAATAATGTTAATTGCATCTAGAATAAACCTTTCAAATAGTAAAATTTTACTAATTGTAAACCCAACTCAACAGTTTTCAATAATTATAAAACTGAAACATACACCATGAAAATTGGTTTTGAATAATATGAATAGATGAATAATTTATTTCAAAACTTTTCAACCATACTTAACTTTTACTCGTATTATAACTAAAATAGATAATAATTGTTAAGTTGAACAAACCATAATCCAACTATTTCTTAATGGACATGTGTCCAACATTAGGGCAAATATATGAATGGTTACAGGGTTGAATGACCTAAGCTAAATAGGTCTTTGACCTTATATAATTTTGCAAATTTTTGCGAATGGGAATATTTACACGCAACTAACCAAACTAAATGACAAAGTCTTAGTTGTTAAAACACTTAGTTACTACCTTGTTAACTGTTTCAGTTCTTTATATTTATGTTGATTCTCCTTTAGATCACATGTTTCAGACAAGAAATACTTTTATATGAAATACAGTGTACAAGTATAATTTAAATGATATATCAAAACAAATTCATATCAGAATTTCACTTCAAAGTGTTTCAGTTCATAAACAAGTTAAAATCATAGCCATAGATAGTTTATTGGTTGTATCATTTATGCAAGCTCTGTTTCAGTAATTAAATATTTAGAGGTTAATGTTTTTCAATTTAGCAAATCACAATCAGCTGATACATAAAATGAGACTTTTAAAAATTAAATAATATGAACACATTATCTGTAGTGTTTACATTACTTTTAAGGTAATTGTAGATAGGATAATGTAATGCACCAGATAAAACTTACTTCGGAAGTCTTGGGCGGTGCTGTTGGCGCCTCTCGGCGTATCTGGTGTTGTGGCGTCGCACCATAGCCATGATCAAGAAGATGGTAACTTATGGGCTGGCTTGGGCTGTCATCCAAAAGTGTGGTCTGCGAAGGGGATGCTCCGACGCGTACCACCACTTCAGCTTCGCCCTCCGCCTGCCCTCGCTTCACCCCCCTCGGCATCGCTAGGACCCCAAAACAGTCAATGTGAAAATTCAACGACATCAACATTTACTTATAAAATAATTCATCACAATTCAATTAGCGAAGAGGTTAGGGGCGCCGCGCGCGCGGAATTCACAAGTGAGAAGCCTCCTAATCCGAGTGGGTCGATAGAAAATGTAACAAGGTTTATGTAATGCAAAACATGTGTTTTAATTCCTGTACATATCCAGATTGCTTACGTCATATTTTATAACGACTTTTTCCAAAATAAAGACGACGTAGCGGTAATTCGTTAACATAACCGCTTATCCAAGCAGTCGGAATACATCAAGGATATCTCATAAAGTACCCAATATTTGACAAAAATACTTACGAAAGGTGTAAGCGAACGATATTCGAACACAGAACCATAAAACGACATTTAATGTTTTCGACGCAAACGCTACATTATCGAGTACTCAAAATAAAATGTCCGCCGCTTTGTTGGTTTCGAGTGAACTCGTGGACATCGAGATGCTCGATAACTTTCAGATAAACGCCACAGTTATTAAACACATATTAAATTATACACTAAATACTTCACAACTTTTATAAAACATATTAATAAACCTAGTACACATTTTACAGTTTATACTTTATGACAAAAATGCAGAGCTACAATCTAACGACGACAGGAAGCTTTTCAGAACATCTGGCTTGCAAGCAACGTAGCAGTGGCGCGAACTACGCGCGCAGGCGCGAAGCGAACGTACAAATCAAGCAACCCCTAGCGGACGCCGTTCTCCAAATTCCTCCCCTTGTTTGAGAAGCCATAAAAAATAACGAATTTTTAAATTTGTGCTCGCCGACTGGTTTTGTAAAGAGAGGTGCAGCGCAATCGTATTGCGCACATTGCTTAAAATTCCCAAATACACTTTCAATTTCTAATGCAGTAATATAAACAAATCACCTTAAATATTTTAAAATTTTAATCCAGGTTATTTTTAATTTAAATATTTATTAACTTGTAATAAGTATACATATGTTTATCGTGGATTTTTTCTATAAATAATTATGTGAACCTTTTTTGACTGTGATTGTCGGTATATTTGTAAAGAAAGTGATTGTTAATGGAGACTGTTAACTTTAAAAAAAACTAGATACTTATGACGAAACGAAAATATTATTAAAAACTTTATTCTTCTACTATACAAAATGATTATATTTTTATGTACATAGTTTAAAATCTATAAATGTGTGTCAATAATTAATTAGATAATAAGTTACAGACAAAACTTATACTCAGTGAATTAAATTTTATTAGAAATAAATACGAGTAGGTATAATCGTATACTCAATCTAGGTGGGTAGATTATTAAATTAATATTATTTTTGCTCATGATTTATATAGTATGGATATAATAAAAAAGTAAAATCAACAGGCTTTTTTTTTCAAATATTGTTGTGTGTATTGTGTAATAAATGCTTTTCTATCAACAATAGGTACCTATTTCAAGAAAATTCAGAATATATATATAATATTCTAATAATGGGTTTACGGTAAGTAAATAAATGCCTATTTTGTTTAAATTAAATATGTAGGTATTAATTTCTATTATAATTTATAACACCAAAGCTTTTTATTACACGATTAAAATAATAATTATTACATATTCAATATTGACCTATATAATTTCAATTTACGGAAGTTCATATTAAAAGAGCGCGAAACCGGCGGAAATGACTGAAAGATATAGAACATCTGATATGGCTATTTCATTCTAATGTCTATGCATTACTACAAACAGGTAAAGCCTTGCCAGTTACAATAATTATTTATATTCTATTTCTTTTTTTATTTATACAATTAAATACCTACATTACATAGGTACATACTGTTTGTATAATGTATTTTACAATCTTGCTATGGTGAATCAAAACAAATGCCACGCTAAGCTTCTACTTCACGTGACATATTTATTTATTACAATTGCATAAATATTATTTAGACATATAATAATTACATTATAGTTTTTTAAATATTACATGTAGGTGTAATAAAAAAATATACGGAGTAATATTTTTATTATTTATTTACATACATGATAAATAATAATATCAAACGATATATTGTTTCATAACAGACACTACAGCTGAAATAGGTACAGCGACTTGTTAAAATAATTTGTTTTTGAGTAAGAAAAGAATTCTTTACATTATTTTTAAATTTATTAAAATTAAGTTCGGTTTTAAGGTTTTCGGGTATTTTTAAATACCCACTACTTTAGTAATAAAAATAAAGTTACTTTTGTACTTTTGACTGATCGAAATTTTGTTGATGGCATTCTGTTGTACCTATTTCGCCAATCTTAGGTACCCCCTATACCTACAATAATTTTGCGTAATATTACGTACCTATTGTGCAATATTATTGACCGTTTAGGGTTAATATTGAAGATTGCACAAAGATTGAAGGAAAGTTTGAAAGGGTTTAATTTTTATTTTGCAAAATTTTCTCTTGCACTGTGTAGGCTTAATATTGCGCAATATTTTTCACTTCAGAGTTTTGAGTGGCCGCGTTCGGTCAGTCACGCTGTTTAATATATGGTCGTGTCGTAAATTGAAGCAGAATTACAAACAAGAACGCTTTATAAGATAAAGAATGGGAGTTTTTATTTGAGTATATAGAATTGTATACAGATTTATTTAACAAAATAACCAACATGGTTGCCGCCAAAACTTCATCTTCAGCCATTTGCTAGCTCGAAAATATTGATCAGACTGGTTTGTCAATTTTATTGAGTGAATTTATTGAACGTTTGGAGTCAAAGGGGGGATTTCAGTATTATTGCACAATAAAAGTATTGCGTAATGTTATTGCACGTTTATGGGCCGCCTAGACTTCCTGAAAATCTGAACCGCTTCGGTTTATCCGTTTGGAAGTTTTCGTTGACGAAAAATTTTGAAGTGTTTTTGATATAACTTCGAGATTGTTCAACCATTCAATTCTTTACTTTTGATGGTACTTTATAACTTAAACAGGGGGGTTACCATCAACTTTTAAAAAAACGCTCAATTCCCAGTCAGTTCAAAAGCAGGCCTGCTTTTGGCCTACTAGAAATCATACTACGAGGGCTAAAAAGGTGAACGTTTTTTGCGTCAAGGTGAACGGTTATGCTTATCTATGGCCTGCTATAATATCATTGCGTTTTATAACATCAGTTTAGAAATTTGAATCGTATATGTTTTTAGTTTGTCGGTTTTCTGTTTATTAAGGTGAAAACATGACTTTGTTGGATATTTAAATTTTTTTAACTATAATTTATTGGCTATATTCACGTAACTGAAATACTAAGTAATAAAAATGTAAGTTCACCTTAATAAATAACTAGCCTCAAAGGTATAAAAATTTACTTGATTCTGAACGTGACGCTGACATTTTTGGCGCGTAAATTAAATGTCTTGTCTTTTTTTATCTAAATTTCACCACTCAAAACTTTGGTCAAAACCGAAAACAATACATAGATACTCAAGTATTTCTTTTTATAAGCTTTTAGTAGGTACTTAATAGTGTGCTTAATAGTTTCTTTACATAAAGTTACGCGTAGTACTCTAATTGAGGAGCGTCTGTTCAAAAGGAGCTATCTACGTATCGGATTGTTTATACGTTTTTATTATGAATTTCACTTGCTATCCAAGATCTTATTATGCACTGTGTTTATTTTTAGTCAAAAGTGCCTATTTCCGCTTTAAACTTCTACCTTATTGTACGGTTTTGATCAAAAGGTGCTAATTGTAACAGGTTCTAACTGGTTGGTAAACACCAATCACAATTCTAACCAAAAAGGGTTATATTTCATAGTAATTTCGTTAATTATTTATAGTTTGGTACAAAAAGAACTATTTACTTGCTACGAAACAAACGAAGTGCCAGTTCTTCTGTTTCTTAAAGGACGCGAATCCAGGCCAGAAAAAAAGATATTTGAAGTTTCTAAACAAAAAATCAAATTTTTCAATGAAAATTTCAGTGTCAAATTATTGTCTTAAGTCAAAGTTACATTTTACGCGCCTCTCTTGCAACTGTGTGTGTGTCACTGATCCTGCTTTAATTGTATAAATATCAGCAAATTCATGAAAAAAAATCTTGAAATTCCTAATAAAATATGGATGTGGAGGCGTAAAAAGAAAGTCGTAAATATTTTACTTGTGAAGCAATTAGGAGATGACTGGGCTGAGTTACTGGGGTTGTTATTCTTTAGGAAATTTATTCTTGATGATCAAACAACAATAACCGGTGCTAGCAATGAAGATCACCAACATGATGAGTCTTGTGACTGTTTAGAACATGACATTAGTCAAATTAGAATATAAAATTAACTTTCATCTTTCTATTTTTCTTTTATTTTTTGTCCTAGACCAAACTTGTACTCTAAGCATTACTGATCAAAAGGCGCTATTTATTCTTGGTTCAGATCAGAAGGTGCTATTTGTTATCATTTCAGAACAAAAGGTGCTATTTTCAGAATAACTGATCAAAAGGTGTTATTTACATTATTTATAATTTAATATTGTGGTCTTTGTTAAAGATACAAAAAAATATTTTAGTCATAAAGTTAGTGGACTTATCATGAATCATCTCAATTAAAAAAATACACTTGCCTCATACTAATTTCAGGAAAAAAAAAGACTTTTAAATTATCTAAAATGTGGTTAGCATGTAAATACCCCTTTTGGAACAGACACTCCTCAAGTGGTCTGTACATAAAGTGATATCTGACGATCGGACCCGGCCGTCTTAAAGAAGTTGTTTTGTAATGAAATGTAAATGTATGCAATGTAAATGTGGCATCTTTAATATATTTATGTCGAAAGTTATTGTTTATAAATAAAGCAAAGAAGATATTATAATCACTACGTTTTAAGTAACAAGTTTATAACATTCTGTTGAACAAATCCATTTCTTTTTCCTTTTTCATCCACGTCTTGGTTGGATGTAATCAACTTCTTCATCCCAAGGAATTTCAAAACATTCATACTGATATTGGGGTTAAAGCAAATTGATTTAAGCTTGGGATTATTTCAGGCAAATGTGCAAAATTTTTCTGGACCCGAATAAGGACCTTTGTCATTTTTTTATGTATAAGGTGTTCTTTTCTGTATCCTATAATGGATTCTGGGTGAAAATTTGCATTTAAGTAATAATATAATAATGATCTTAGTGTAAAGTTGTTATAAATTTAGTGTTTTGTACTTTTTGTAGCAACATGTACCGAATAAGCAAATGATTTTTGTGACAATATTAGAATATCCTGGCCCATAAAGGTAAACTACACAAATTATTGCTGATTCCATTATATTGCTATTCTTGGAGCTGGGATGTTACACATTATGTGTATATTTACCATAAGTCTTATTGCTAATTGATAAATGTTAATAGCAGTGTACACTGTAACTACAGTGTCCAAAGTCCAGATGCATAAAGCTTTGCTCACTACAATATGAAGCCAAGGCATCATAACAAGCTATGTTTGAAGGTCATCTCATGTAGTTTTTTCATTGTTTTAAACTTGTCATACATCCTTTAATTAAATTATACAGTCTGACATTTCCTATTTTTTATAGCATGAGTGTTAGTAACTGCAATTCCTATTTTGCTTTTAGAATAGGATACTTGAAGTCCAATCACCTGATAAATGACAGTAGATAAAGGACAGCATTACATACTCTTTAAAGTACAGGAGTTGGATCTTATATTGACATAGAACTGAAAAAAATCAATTTGCTGTAGTAGATTTGATTGGTGTCCAAATTGACCTATTCGTATCACATATGTGATACGAATAGGTTACTTATATAATAAGTTACTTATAAAATAATACTTATATAAGTATAAAAAAATTGCATAATTTTAGTATACATATATTGTGTTGATACAGTATATGTGTATTTTCTGCCTTATTGATTTATTATTAGTGTCCATACTGAAGAACTAGAGTACAAGAACTGAGTAGTTCAAAAATAAAGTGTTCCGGTATAAAATATCAAGAAATCCTTAATACTGAGTAGTTCAAAAGTATTCTGCTATAAAATGTCAAGAAATCCTTAATAGCAGCCAGGGTGTAGGTAGTCATAGCAAATTCTCAATCCCTTAAATATATTGACTACCTAGTACCTACCTACTATATGTTTTTAGGAATTTCAAGAATATATTCCAAATCCCAGTAGTACATACCTCCAACACATATTCTAGTTGGAGCCTATTAATCTGGCAACTGAACCCAGTGAAGTAAGGTAATTTCTAACAATATTGTGCATGGTTATACAATGTTAAATCTTTTGTGGGAAAATAATAGGGAATGGAAACAAGCTTAACAATTGTCACAAGCAACTCATCTTGATTTTGTATGGGCTAAATCTGCCTACATAATATGTCCATTTGAAATAATTTGACTTCTTTCTTCTTCTTTGATTCTTTCATTACATATGAAAGAATTTTTCTAACAAGCCCTTGTTAGAACAATTCTTTCAAAGTCTAAGTTTTGGTCATTTTCCTCCGCATATAAACAAACTTACAAAATCCACTGCTTTTTTACATGCATTGTGCTATTTCTAATTTTTTTTGTTATACAGCTTTAACCACGACTTATCATAAAAACTTTTACTTCTTTTGCTCAGTCAGGTAGCCAATGTGTTGATAGCAATGATGTGTATAAATATTACCACACATAATTGGTTGATAGTGTTGCTTTCTATCCATAAAATTATTAAAATCGATTTTGTAGTTTGGCTTTTATTAATTACAAGCAAATTTTACTTCAATGATTTATCTAGGTTGAAAAATCAGGCAAGGTTAGGTTAGGTTGAAAAATAAATTTATCATATAAATGTTAATTTATACAAGAAGTCAAGAAAAAATATAAAGTCCGTCTTATTTTTGAAGCAGATAGCTATCTTGATGACATAACTGCATAACCATAGGATGATAGATGTTAAGCTTCATGTGTTAAGATTACCAGAAACCTTACCTTCCAAGCTAAAATATGTCTATGCCATACACTGACATTATAGACAGAATAAACAAAGCTTTATATGCAATAGTGTCGCATGGAGGAAGCCTTACCACAGTGTTTTAATGTCCATACCAATTAATGCCAGGGTGCACTGCAAGTCAAGTTGATATTAGGGCAGTAAGGGGAACTTGGTCAATCCCTTTTACCCAGTGTTGGGTTGTCGAATATGATACCCTTTAATGTACTTTTGAATATAGAGAAATATCAAAATACCCAAATAGTATTATAGCTTCTGTAGCATCCCAATTGCCTATTGGTTATGGTTACAAGTAAACACCTTCTATTTGGTGAAACAGATATACCATATTCACCAAGGTTTTTTTATACATATCACTAGCTGTTGCCAGCGACTTCGTCCGCACAGACTTCGTTTACTCCGCACTGCTCTGCTATATGTTGACCCGACCTGTTAGTAATATCCATGCAAAATTTGAAGTAAATCCGTGCAATACTTTTTGAGTTTACCCCGGACATACATACAGACAAACATTCTAAAAACTATATTTTTACTTCGATATTGATTGTAGATCACGCCCCGAGTATTCTTTAAAAAAAATATTCAATGTACAGTTTTGACTTTCCTACGATTTTATTATATGTACAGATTAGATAGCAAATAAGTAGATGGCAATGCCACCATGCCATGCTCCTGATAGAAAGAAAAACCATCACCTATAGATTGCTATTCTTGTGGTGGGATGGCAATGCCACATGCATAAGTCCACTGGCTACCTAACCCTCCAAACTGGAACATAACAATGACAAGCATTTATGCTGTTGTGGCAGGAATAGGTAAGGCAGTGGTAACAAATACCTGGGCAAGACTTTGCAGTTCTATACTACCTACTAATCACAATGGTAGTGACACATATAGCCATTTAGTCGCCTTTTACGACCTGCCTTGCAGAACAGTAGTTTGTCTATTCTTCAAAGGAGCTGGTCAACACGGGGAAAAGGTTATAACACATAAAAATATTAAAAAACATTTAATTTTATACTAAATAAAATATTTATTAAAAATAACAAACTGAGAATATAATGACAAAACAGTATAATTTTATGTAAACAAATACTCTAAAACTTCATAATATTCTTTCTAGACTCCCTGATGCAACTGCCACAAGCATGTAACAAAGTCCTACCTATGAGCAATTACAACTTGTACTTCATTGTTGGATCCAAATCCAAAATTAAAGGAAATGACTTAAGTTTCTTGTTGCATCTCAAAGTCGCTGAGTTCAAAGACAGATGAACTGGCTGCATTACAAATTTTATGAAGGGTATGTGCATAAGCCATTCAACCAGCTACATGTGGTTGGTGATACAGCATTCAAAGGCTGACTAGACCTATGTTTAGCTTTTAGAACACTAATGAACCTTTCAATAACATTTTGGGCCTGGATATGTTTGGCCGTATAATATGCTTCTGGAGAATCTAGTTCTGCATTTCAAATTAGTGTTATCTTTTTTTTCTGAGTGGATTCTCAGAATCTCCTAGAATAAATATATAGTAAAATTATATTTTGTATTTATTATTATTTAATTTTACTTACTGTGGATTTGTTATTATTTAAAGTAAGTAAATAAATACAAGTTAAAGACTAGCAACTCGATACCACTGTTACAAATCTTAAAATAAGTCAGGTATTATGTTAATATAGCTGATATGTACTTAGTTGTAATATGAAACAGAAATATGAAAATGTATGGATAACTTCAAAAAAATATAAAATGATGAATTAATATCATCATATTAGTCCTCTTGTAAGGTAGGCAGAGTGAAGCATATGTCAATAGACAATATCATATGTCAATTAAGTCATCCATTGTACTGTAATTGTGCATAAATTTAAATAAGTAGACTCTGGTTAACAAGTTTGTCGGTTAGCGAGATATATGGTAGTCCTATCGCCACATTTTGCTTTATTTGTAGAGGTAAATTACGTGGAGTCACTAGCCCACTAGACATGATATTTTAAAAATAAATATATAATAAAATGAATAAATTTTAATAAACATCTTTAATTTGCAGTAATTTGACCTTTTTTATTTTCCTAAAACTTCAGTAAATAATATATTTATTTTAATACTTTACCAATTGACATTTAAATAACGCAAAGAATGGTAGTTTTCCTACAATAAATTAGTTTTTTTATGTTTAGTAGGTCTTATTCTGGTTGTGTGAGTCCCATCAATAGAACTTTAATGCAAATAACACACATGTCAAACTTTATATGATATTTTCATCATTTAGATAAATGTATAAATACATTTTTAAATCCACACTAATATTATAAAATGCATGTTTACTGTCTTACACTTTTACAGCTAAATCTCAATTGATTTTAATAAAATTTGGCATGAAGATAATTGCAGATCCGGGATCATACACAGGCTAACTTTTTTTTCAAAAATATACCTATAAGATGCTAAAATAGTGAATGAAAGATTTTATTAAAAACTAATATAGTTTTTTTATGAACAGTGTGTTATAATATTCACAGGCAAAGCTTGCAGGTCAGCTAGTTATTTATTTCATTGATATTTAACAATTTTAGAGACTGTACCCTAACTTATTAGCCTGTCACCCTGCTGCAGGATGGGGAATTTTATATATTTATGTCTAATTGCATGTTATTCAAAGCAGAAATA
Organism: Apodemia mormo; assembly: GCA_036924255.1. Taxonomy (NCBI): domain Eukaryota; kingdom Metazoa; phylum Arthropoda; class Insecta; order Lepidoptera; family Riodinidae; genus Apodemia; species Apodemia mormo. The sequence goes on along the minus strand of JAUPFN010000001.1, from coordinate 39,130,362 downwards.
ACTTGTGCTAGTAATATTGTCTGTACAACTTTTTGATCTTTGTGGGTCTCTGATATGCATATGAGCCATGTGCATTAACATAATTGCTGTAAAACCTGCCAATGTGTAAATAGGAAGTTATGGGCAAATTTTCAAAACTTTGGTATTGTGTAAACAATTTAGAAAAAACCTATATTAACCCTTTTATATACTTAAACTTTAGACTTCTGGGTATTTATTTTCATAACAGGTACCAAATCCTTGCACAAACTATAAAATAAATCCTTGAATAACCTTAAAGGTGTAGTTATGAATTGAAATGAAGTAGTTTTGTGGAAAATAAACAGATTTTTATGTTCATAGCTAAGTATCCATATTTATTTACAAATTCTCTTTTGTACAATTGAAAAGGGTCGTCCATCTCTTTAATTCGACGCCGTCGGTTTCTTTTTCTCTCGAAAAATTGATATTCGTCACATATCTACAAAAACAAAACAGATATATTTCACCCGCTTCACAACTTCTTAAAAACAAACTTTCAAGTGGGTTTCACACTTTAAAACATTATCACAAGTAAGTATGCACTTTAAATTCCAAAATTTAATTTACGATCAAAGTCGATAGTGCTAGCAAACAGTTTATTTTGGTTTATTTAAAGACCTCTACAGCAAAACAATTCAATAAAAGCTGGTCAAGAGTAACTTTTTAAGGATTGGTTTATCTGGCATTAGAAAAATTGTAAAAACGCAATACTGCTGTCAAATAAAGTGTCATGGTACGGATAGTCTATATGAAAAAAAAGGTGAACGGTTTTCATAGACGTCAAGTAGCAGGCCTGCTATTGGCCTGTTAATAAGGTGTCATGGTACGAAAAAGCAAGGCAGTTCAAATTCTGTCCTGCTTTAAGAGCTCGTAGTTACCCACCTGAATATCATTTATATATCAAAAATTGCGTTCAATGTCATTAAAAAAAATCAAAATCGATCATCGCTTCAAAATATTGGTGCGAATAATCTAGTAAAGTTAAGAGTTAGAACGCTGGAAAAATCTAGAGATAAAAGAAAGGGATATGCTGCTTCTATTGATAAACAACAGCCGCCGTTCACCAAGCAGCTATGCCATAATGGATCTTGTGTCATAGTGCATAAGGCATAAGAAAATAGCGTGTACTAGGACTCGTTTACATTAAAATTGTTGGTTACGCGACGATTTCAGAAGATTCGGGAACATAGTCGAACTTTACCTTGGGTATAAATAGGGATGTGTTGGCAAATTGAGTTCAGTTTTGATATAGCGATTCAAAGCGATTGGACGGGCGACCAGTGTGAAACAATAAAAACGGGGACGCTCTCCCACTGAGCTAGTGATGACAGGCTTGATGTGGCGAAATTTTTCTTTAGTATAATGATCGATTACGTCGATTGTACTGACTGCTAGGTATACATACGTATAACTTAGTTAAATGAGTTCATCGTTACAGATGAGATTCACATTTATAATTTTGATCAGTACTTTCATATTTCTGATTATTTTTGTGTTATAGCTCAGTGGGAGAGCGTCCCGGCTTTAGGAGATGGTCGCAGGTTCAATCCCTGCGTGTCGATATTTTTCTTCGTTGTTTTTAAAGTTTTTCCTGTTTTCCCAAGTATTGTATTGTGGAATATTGTACGTTTGTGTTGTAAATACACGGTTTTAATATAATATTGGTATTTTATTGCACAGGACGAACTCGAAACTCGTAACATACACAGCTTTACAAAAATCAAAATATTTTTTTAACTGACTTTAAACTTTTTAACTCAAAAAAAATGTATGCTCAGGTATAACTTTTGTTCCTTAAGCTTAAATTACCTCAATTTAGCGGGAAGGGATGACCTACAGGGTTAACCAGCTTACAGATTTTGCTCCGATTTTCGAAAATCAAGTTTTCACCAGATCTCCACGTTTTGTGGTCCTAGGAACCTTTTCAAGATAACGTCAGTATATCTTTATGTATGTATGAATGTGAGTGTGACAGTGTGTGTATATAAACATCTCATAACTTTTGAATGGCTTGACCGATCGAAATTTAGTAAACTGCATTTGATTCCAATTCACTCAACTTAAACTTCCTGAAAATTTGAACCGATTTGGCCCAGGAGATTTTGAAAAAATCCCAAATACATTTTTGGTAAAGTGTTTTAAATATAAATTCCAGATTAACGTACAGATCGAGTACAAACTCTAGTTAGCTCTGTTCCTTAATAAACTGCATTCAATGCATAAATTGCATCAAAATCAGTTTATCCGTTCGGGAGTTATCGCTGACGAAAATTTTTGAAAAGTGTTTTTTACATAACTTCGAGATTTTTTAACCAATTCTTTAAATTTTTATTTTTCAACCTTTTTTACAAAATCTTAGTACTTAAAAAACTACGTCAAATGCGGTTTTAAAATTCAAAATCAAATCAAGTTTTCAAAAGTTACAGCTTTTTAAATATTAATGTTTTGTTGTTTTTAGCAAAGTAACTTAATATTTTTAAAGTAACTTTCAGGCTAATATAGCGATTGACTTAAAATGTTATCAGCTTTTTTCCTTAAAAAAACTACGTCAAATACTGTTAATTGGAATAAAGTCGGTCAATTTGTTTGGAAAAAAACCTTTTTCACATTACTTTGAAGTTTTTCAACCTATCGATTATGTAGTTAAAACAATACTTTAGATCTCAAAATTTTAGATGAATGCCATTCCAAAATCAAAATTGATTATCGTTTCCAAAATATACAGCTTTTCGAAAATCAATATACTGTTATTTTTAAGTAACTCGATGTTTGCACTGAAAAAAAAAATATGCTTATAGTTTTTACTGCTTAGAATTTAAAATAGGTACCTCAATTTAGCGGGAAGTTCCCGAAATGGCCTGCAAAGTACCTTTTATTAACTGTGTAGTATGTAGCTTTAATTTCAATATTACCTTAAATAGTTTTTCGACGCGATGCACGGTAATCAGCAGCGGCATTAGGGCTACTGACACCCCGGGCAAAAATATTTAGGCGCCCACTTAAGGAAATCAATATCGAGTATTTATTTTTTGCTGAACCAATGTGAACGTAGTTTATGTTGAGATTTGGGAGGCGGATGAAAAAAACGAATAGAGTGATGTATATTTATTATTATCAGACTAGATACGATGTACTTCGATGTTGTTCGAAGTCTCTCTCTTTCTCTCTCTCTCTTATACTCTCATAATAAACATAAAGAGAGATAACAACTCTCTCGAGACTAACTTACGGAGACGGAGACAAAATTCGGAATGGAGCAAGCATATCATATAATAATAACATAATACAATATATATAGAGTGTGTTTACATATTTCAATTTTCAATTGTATCTTAAATTATAAGGCGTATTTCACATACTCCAACAGTTTAATAATTTCAACTTTCTTTTAGCGTTATCCAGAGCCAACGACGTGGACGTAGAAAGTTTTGTAGCTCCTCTTCTTTTGTTGTTTTTTTTATTTATTTTTTAATATTTTTGTTTTTTTTTCAATTTTTTTTTTATTATTTTTTATATTTTTTATTACTTTTTATTTTGGTTGAACATTTTGATATTTTTTGATTAATGTTCTTAAATTTTTTCAGTTAAACTTACTGATTTTCTTCAGTAAAATTTAACTTTTCGGGCTTTTTTGTCAGCAAAGACACGAATCAAATTAGAAAAATCTAATTGTTCATCGATTTCATTTTCAATCGAGAGAGTAGCCAGGTTAGAGAGTCTCGGTTGAGAGATTGTTGATCGGAGATACGTTTTTATTAATTTTAATTTGGAAAAACTGCGTTCTCCACTTGCAACTGTAACCGGAATAGTTGCAAAAATCAATAGGAAAAACCTGCAATTGTAGTTAACCTATTACTAATACTTCTAAAAAATGGCAACGACCGCAAAGAAAGCGGTACAAAAATTCACAATCCTGAAAAAAAAATATAGGAATAAAGGATTTGGGATATTTGAAGAACGATATTACAAAGTCAGTAAGAAAAAGAATTCGTGCACGTACAACGTACACTCTGTAGCAGTCAAAATATTGTGGACGGTTTTCTCGTTGTGTGATCGAGCGACGCTCGAGTCGAGAGACCAAGTATACAAATCAGCAACCTTGCGCCACGCTCGACGTCGTAGTCTTCTCGCGTCCCCTGGATGAGGAGGCGGGGAGACGGTTCCGGGGCTGTTGCCCCCTGTCCGTGGTGTCAAGCGCTGCCTGTAGATACAAGCAGGTCATTGGGGTGGGAGTGGGTAAACCCATTCATCCCTGGGAATTTGATCAATAATAAATGAAGGAGGTAATGGTGGTGGTTCGTGCTGGGGTAGGGTGGATTTGAGTGGTTGAGAGGGAGGGGGGCCCCCCTATATACGCGCTTCTGCGTGCAATCCGCCCCGCAGGTCGAGTCCCCGCGGGGGATTAAACACGCAGTGGCAATTGAACTGAGGGGGGGGGGGAAGTTCGGAGCAGAGATATGTGTGAGAAGGTTATCCTTGGTGTTAGGAAGTCAGGAGGCAGGTGGGTATATGTTAGGTAATACCCCCCGCTTCAGGGGTGAGGATATTCCTGGGATAGGGTTTCTTGTCGAGGATGGTGGAAGACCAGGGGGCTATATTCTGGATGTGTTCCAGTCTTGAAGATTCTGTCCTGGAGTACATGTTCTTCGCTAGTCTGGTGGTGAACTCTTTAATTGTCTCTATGTGAAGATCCCGTAAGATGATAGAGTTCTTCACATAGCGAGAGGCGTTGAGGATGATGCGGAGAGTCTTATTTTGCTGTGCCTCAATGGTCTTCTTGTTTTTCTTGTTCAGAAGCTGGTACCATGCTGGAGCTGCGTACGTGAGGCGTGGGCGTACGTATATCTTGTAAATGGCCAGCTTCTGGGCAAGTGGTAGCTTTGAGGATAGGACGGGGTAGAGTAGGTTTATTGCTACCCGTGTTTGGTTTGCCACTTTCTTGGTGTGCTGGTTCATATTTAGGCGGTCGTCTATTTCCACTCCCAGGTATCTGCAGGATTTGGTCCACTCTATCTCTTGTCCTGAGATTTGGAATTTGGGTGTCTTTTTGGATCGTTTTCCGAGAGTAAGAGCTTGGGTCTTCCGTACATTGATGGTAAGTCTCCATCTCTTCAGCCAGGTTTGAACGGATTCAAGCGCTCTTTGCATTTTGCGCACTGCATGGGTGGGATTTAATGAGGAGCTGATGTACGCGGCATCGTCAGCGTACAGCGCCAGTGAGATGTCTTCTGGGGCTGGGATGTCGTTCGTGTAGCCTGAATAGAGTGTTGGTGAAAGGCAGCTACCCTGCGGGACCCCTGCCCGCATCAGGTGCTCGGTGGACAGACTGCCATCAACCGCTACCTGGAATCTACATTGGTGTAGGAAGGCTGCGATGACGCGTACAATCCTTCTCGGCATCCCCATTTCTTCCAGCTTGAATATGAGACCAGCGTGCCATACGCGGTCGAATGCCTTCTCCATGTCGAGAAATAAGGCCACGGCACTCTCCCGTTTATTAATGGCTGCCGTCATCGTATGTAGCACTCTAGAGAGCTGCAGTGTGGTGCTGTGTTTGGACCTGAATCCAAACTGCTCTTCCCTAGGAGTGAAGTGTACATTGATGTGGTTGAGAAGGAGGCGTTCAAAAACCTTGGATATGGTGGAGAGTAAGGTAATAGGCCTGTAGCTGGCTGGAAGCAGAATATTTTTACCTGGTTTGGGGAGCATTCTGACGTGCCCGATTTTCCATGTTCGAGGGAAATGCCCAGTCCGCATTATGCCATTGAAAAGACGGCAGTAAGCTGTTATGGTGCGGTATGGTAGATGACGTAGTGCTGCATTTGGAATTCGGTCTGGGCCGGGTGCTTTCCGAGGTTTCGTTCTCGAGATGGTTTGTCGAACTTGGTGTGGTGAAAAGAAAATCGGGTCTTCATCCTGAGGAATGTCCAGGTCCAAATATGTTTTCAGTCTGTCTTCCAGGCTTCTGGCTTCGTTCTCATCAGACGGAGGATTTGGCGTGAACTGTTCTTCCAGATGTCCCGCAAATATTTCTGCCCGTTCGTCGGCCTTGTATTTGACGGTACCATCTGGGTGTTTGAGTGGTCTCACTGGCTCTTTGGTCTGGGAGAGGCTTCTGCAAAGCTTGTGGAGAGAAGACCAGTCATCATTGGCCTCGTTGATTCTGTCTTACCAGCGTTTGGTGGAGAGTGCTTCAACTTCTGCCTTGATTCTCTCCGCCAGTCTGTTGAGTTGGGCTTTTGGGTGGGACATCTGGTGCGCTGCCAGGTCTTTCGGAGAGCACGCTTCTCTCTTAGCATTCTCCGAATCTTCTCTGGAAGTGGAGGTAATGCATTTCTTGTTGGCCTATCCTTGGAAGCTATTTGTATGGCCTCCGTGATCCTCCTTTGGAGGTCTTCCGCTAGATAGTCCACGTCTGCGGCCCGTGTAATGGGTCGTGTGACAGTGGATTTCTCCAGCTCCCGGTGGAAGACCTGCCAGTCCACAGTTGGTCGTGGAATAAAATGTTGCGCTCGCACCGGCTCTTTAGTAAGTACCATCAGTACAGGCTGGTGGTCCGATCCTGTGTGGTAGTCCAGCACTTCAATCGAGAGTTGGCTGGTGGGGTATCCTTTTATCAAAGCGAAATCGATGACATCCGGGCGTTCGTTATCCCTATCAGAATAATGAGTTGGTGCTTCTGGTCCCATTGGGTGGTAATCTTGGGCCTCTGCGTCTGCCATCAGTTTTCTCCCATTGGTGCATGAATAGTTAGAGTTCCATGCGACATTCCTACAGTTCCAGTCGCCCGCAGCTAATACTGGATGGTCAGTTGACATCAGTTGGTGGATGTCATTGGTGTCAAGGCGTCCAGTTGGTCGGTATATTGCATACAGGCGTAGGTCCTTTTCATTGATATGGATATCGATGCCCAATGCTGACATCGATGTAGGCTGTATGTCTGGTGAAGGCTGGTGGACAATTCGCCGTTTGACTAAAATTGCCAACCCTCGATAGTGTCTCGTGCCGCAGTGCTCATCCCTTCTATATATTGTATAGCCGGGTAAATGAAACCTTTCTGCCGGGTTCAGCCAGGTCTCATTTATCAGCGCTACGTCTGCGTTTTGGTCTTGAAGAATTGTCTTCAGGGTCGTGGTCTTATTGCCAAGACCACGGGCGTTCCAAAACACGATCCTCAGAGTCTTACTTGCCATAAATGGTAAGCAGCTCTGTCATACCTCTGAGGATGACCGGATCCAGTCCCTCACGTAGAGCCCCCAGCACATCTTGGAAGATCTGGATGGCTTTCTCAAGCACAGCCAGTCTTCCTTCGTCCGGGGACTTTGTGGGTACCGCCATCCTAGTCACATTTTCAGCTGGATGGGCGGATGGTATTGCCGCTGGTGTCCTGCTTGCCAGTGGAATAGGTAATGGTAATTCCTGATCCTCCTCTTCTGTTTCGAGCGGGTAATTCTTTTTCTGTTTAGGGGTTTTCTTCTTCTTCAGCTTCTTGGGTTTGTTAGTTGCTCCCCTAGGTTTGGGATCATTGGCTGGTGCCATCAGAGTGGTGGTGGTGGTGGTTTCCGTTTGTGTGGCATTCGAGCTAGGAATGGTCCTGGCTGTATCTTCAGGTTTTTCCAATCTGCGTACCGTTGCTGTTAATGCCACCGTGCCGGCTTGCTTATTTCTTGCTTCTCTTTTGAACACAGGGCAGCTGGTATTATTGGCCGTGTGCGAGCCGTTACAGTTCGCACACGTTGGGGGTTCTTCTTTGGGCCTCGGACATTCCTTGACCCTGTGCTCTCCTCCACAACGGACACAACGCTGAGGCCGGTGGCAATTATGGGAAGAGTGTCTGAACTGCTGACACCGGTGACATTGGGCAGGACCCTTTTTGCCTCTCCAGGCTTCTATCCTGACACCTGGCATGTACAGCAGTTCGTTGATCTCGTAGATTTTGGGTAGCGTGTCTTCTTGCCTTTTAATAATGGCCATGAAGATACAGCCTGGTCTTCCAGCTCTAGCGTTGATCGGTCTGACATGTTCGGCTTCATGACCGTGTTCTGCCAATTCTGAGATAATCTCCTGTGGGTCGGTCTCAGCCGGGAGACCTCTGATGGCAACTTTGACGCTTCTCTCTGCCGGAAGGGAATAGCAGAACCAAGATAGCGGTGTGGTTTTTTCCAGGTCGATGAGGTACCGTTGGACCGTACGGTACTCTGCCTCCTCTTTGGGTGTAAACCGGACCCCACGTCCAAATGGGCGAGCGTTAGGAGCGTGGCCCGGCTTTTCTTTAAGTTGACGGAAGTGGTGGATCCAGTTGGGCAAGTTCTCGACAACCAAAGGTGGGAGTTTCCCTTTTGGTTGGGATGTCGTGGTTGTGGGTGGTGGTGTAGGTGGTCGCGCAGATGTTGGTGTTGTTTTGGCATGTGTGGTTGTCTGGGAGGAGTGTGGTGTTGGTCTACTCACTGTTGCTGCAGGTGCTGCTGGTGCTGCTGCTATAGCCGCAAAGGAAGGAGGTGGGGAGGGCCCCGCCGGCACACACTGGCGTTTGGGCTCTTCCTCTTCGTCCGTCTCTGCGTCACGTTTTCTGCGTAGCGGGGTGGGGCAGGGCGGCAGAAGAATAGGAGCCACCTCTGCCCGTTGCACCGCTGCCGCATCCTCGGCAGACATAGGTGTGTCCGCCATACCTACTTTTTCTAAGGCCATTCTCTTGTCTTCCAAGTGTTTCGCCATCACTTGGACTAATTCTTCGTCTAGGATGTTCGCTTTGGCGAGACGTGCTACCATGATGTAGTTTTGCTCGAGGGTGGTCCGTGGTGAACGTTTTGGTGAACGCTTAGGTGTGGGCAGATCACACCTTAACGTTTCGCGGCGGTCATCGGCTGCGCGCTCGCGGCGCACAGGTAGATCGCGACCGACAGCGGGCGGGTCGCTGTATGCGCGTACAGGGGACGAGTCGCTGTGGGCGGAGGAGTCACGGTGAGACTCACTGCTCTCCGACGAGTCGCGTGATGTTGAAGGTTGTGGTTCGCGATCGCGCGGGGCGCGTCTTTCCATAGTGCGACGGTGGATTCGCGGGTCCTTAGGAGGACTACGATTTAATGCCGCCCTCATCGTAGTCGGTCCAAGTTGTGCCGCCTCTGAGGTCGGAGGTTCAAGTTGTGCCGCCTTTGAATAAGGCTCATCAATTTGTACCGCCTTCCGAGACGTCGGCCCAACTTGTGCCGCCTTCGGTGAGGTTGGTCTAGTTAAGCCCGCCTTTGTGTGGTCGGGCGATTTTCTTACTTTGCGTGTGTGCGCAGGTGGTGTGGCAGTGGTGGTGTTCTTTTTCAAGAACGACGCACGGATATCTGTTGATTTGGATTTGCGCGGTGTGACGTGTTCCCACTCCGACAACTCCACTGTGTCAGTTTCGGAACACGCACGCGCACGGGCATCTGCTTGTCGGCCAGATGAGTTTGGTGGCAACTCACGATGACTCTGCGAGGGGCCGGGGGTGGTTTTTTCACCACCCGACATCTTTTGTAATTTTGTTTTTTACTATGAGGGTACTCGAAAAATTTTTTAAATTCGGAGGGCACGCGCGACCCTAGTCGGCGACTGTAGAACAGCCGCCGAAACACTCCCGAGCGGGGACTCTCCCCTCACTGGCGTTTCCCAGCTACTTTCCTAATGAAAGCAGTGGGAAAAACAGATATATTAAAATTCGGTCCGAACGCGATACTTGTTACTTGTAAGATACGTTACTTAACAACGCACTCTGAGACTATCCTCGCCACGCTCGAGCACGAGCATAGGACATATAGGACGTTTCGGTATCCCCACCCCCACCATGCACTACGCGTGTAAGGTATAAGGTTGGTGGTGGAAGCATCTCACCAATCATAAATCATAATAAAGCGCAATCGCAGGGTGGTCGAGGACCGACTGTAACGATATGCGTAGAGTGTAGTACAGAGCACAGAGCATAGAGCGTAGAGCCCAGAGTCACACACCAACACAGAGCATAGGTCCGTCCACGTTTTCATTGACTTATTCATATTCAGAATAAGTCAATGAAAACGTGGACTTAAGCACGGACTTATATCTAAGAAATCTTAATTCTTAGACGTAAGTCCCGTATTCACAGTCACGCCATCGCGCGCCCCCCTAACGCCGGCACTGACGGTAATGTAACCTACATTACATACATACATGATGAATTACATACATACATTTTGAATACGTTTTACATATTTCATTGTGTTGCGTGTTTGCTAGGATTCGAGTACATATTATTTTTGTATATATTTTTTTATAGTAATTATTATAGTAATACTACAAAAATAATTAAGTATAGTAATTATTTTTGTAGTATAAGCAAACAAGCAGATGGATCTCCTGATGGAAAGAGTCAACCATCGCTTACGAACATCAAAAATGTTAATGGTGCATTACTATCTTGTGGCAAGGTCTTATGCCACATGCATAAGTTTACCGACTACCCTATCCACCAAACCGGAACACGAAAGTGAGGCGAAGGCGAACGAAGTAAGGCGGTGGTACCAAACCCCGGCGAGACAATGCAGGACTTTACCACCTAGTAGCCACGATGTTAGTGACTCGTATAGCCAATCGGTCGCCTTTTACGATCTGCCTGGCTGAACGGCAGTTGGCATATTCTTCAAAGGAGTCCGGGACCAACACGGAGAAAAATACCAATCGTGAACTAAGCCTAAATAATTTAAGATATTTTTGATTTTATTTTTTCTATATGCTATTGTAATGATTTTATAGTAAATTAATTAAAAATACCAAACATCAAAGAAGAAGGAAAGAGATAAGTTACACTGTATACATGCAAAATAATTCATTCGATAATGTACAAAAAACTAAAATAAAAAAGTGAAATATAATTCTTTTTGTCATGTCATATACTCATAATCTTCTTATCAGTGACCTGCTAAGGTCGTTGATATGAAGTCTCGTGTCTACTACAATTAGAAGGAAAACATTCAGTTCCTGCCATGTTTTCATTTCACTCCTTACAATATATATCATTTACGAATTGCAGTACCATATAAAACACAGAAAACATTAATTCCGTAATATAAAATAAAGTATTGGTCGCTTTCACAATTTTGAGAAACATAAATTGACTACTGAGGTGTACCTACTTTCCTTATCAGTGGCGGATTTGCGCTTGATGCCGCCCTATACGCCCCGACTGATATGCCGCCCCTTTTTTTTAGGAGGTTAATTTATAAATATTTAAATATTTATAAATAAAATTTTACAAAATACCAAAAATCTTATTATTATTTGATTTATAAGTTAATAAATACTAGAAACAAAAATATCACTTCTTCTGATTTAATCCGGTAAAAAAGAAGTCTATTCTACCCCGGAATAACGTAGATATCCACTAGGTGAAGGGATTTTTAAAACCAGTCTATTCGAACACTTTTTCATACACGATTTTTGAATTCCCTTTATTGTCCTTGACTTCTTTCGCCTGTCAAATTTTGTCATCTCGAAAATTTTGCCGCCCCTAGAATAATGCCGCCCTAGGCCCGGGCCTCACGGTCTTATGGGTAAATCCACCACTGTTCCTTATATGCCCATCGCATAAAATTCACATTTCATCAGGGCGGCTGACAATGTAAGATTCTAGATACATACAATACAAAACCATCCTTTTTCACTACTTTCAAATTTCTTTTTACCCGACTGAAAAAGGTTATGTTTTTCGAGTGTATGTATGTCCATTTCTTTGGCACGCCCTACAGACCAAACGGCTGGAAGGTTTTTGACATATGATGTGTCGTTGGATTTGTCTAAATTGTAGTAGTGACATAGGCTATATAAATTTTCAAAATGGCGCCCCCAAATGGCGGAATGGAGGAAGGGGGAGGTGATTTTTTTTCTTGGGCATCAAATGGAAGCTATTATAATATAAAGACCAGTTCAGAAATATATATATATATATATATATATATATATATATATATATATATATATATATATATATATATATATATATACAACTGTTTTAACACAAATATTCATAGCGTGCCTTTATCGCCGGGCGCCCGAATTATTATAACATCGATTTCATTCATAATTTTAAATAGGTAAGTACCACGTTGGTACGTATCTAGTAGTTTAGGATATAGGGACATATGTATAACGATTTAAATTTGTTTAAAACCATGCTCGTTTATTTTCCTACTTATAACAAGTACTTTATACGTATACTTTAATTAGCGTTTCGTTATTCTGCCTTTACAACAGGGGGATTGATGTAAAATATAAATAACATGTAGATTGAATATTATATTAAGCAATGGGAGTTATATGTGTATAACAATAGAGTAGCCAGCTCTTCCAAGGGACCAATTGGAACCCGGAAAATTGCCACAGGCTGTTTATTTAGAATTTAAGAATTTATTTAGAACAAAGCAATTAAAATCAATGTTCCTGGAACGGGATTCAGCATCGAACCATTGACGACAGAATTCGATGCACTTCGTGGACAGAGTTAAATAGAACGAAAAATGCTGCCATTGATATTGTGCTGGGGCCTAACTGTACGCAAGCTTCAAGGAATTACTTTAGACCGAGCTGTGGTTAAGTTCACGGATTTTTTCTAAAGGTCAAGCATGCGTTGCTTTAAGCTGAGTTAGGTCTCTAGAGGAGCTAATAAAAAGAAGTTTAAACCACAAGAATTTTTACTTAATAATCCCCACAATATGCACTCTCTGAATGAAATGACAAAATTGCGTAATTTACCATCGTATAATCCTAACGTCGAAATTAATAAATCCAAATTAAACAATATAAAATTAAAATAAAATATTGAAAACAAAAAACCCGACTGCATCTTGAAAAATATTCATTGCCTTAAATGAAAACTAAAAAGAAAGAAACAAGCCCAGTAGTTTAGAATCATGTTAAGTAATAATGCTTAATTACACCACTAAAATAGTTCTCTAATCGACTACACAAACAACAATCCATGAATTTTAATTCATCACAAAACCATTAACAGTCGGGGCCCTTTGTGAAAATTTGATACCTAAATGTTAAATGTGCCCCAACTGTTAATCGTGCTAAATTTATATAGCCTATGTCACTACTACAATTTAGACAAATCCAACGACACACCGTATGTCAAAAACCTTTCAACCGTTTGGTCTGTAGGGCGTGCCAAAAAAATGGACATACATACATACATTTTCCACCACGGACATGGGCGTACCCAGGTTCTGGGCCAGGACAACCATAACATTTTAAAACTATATTTTTTCTAATTATATTTTTATCTAAAACGCTAGATAGTTAGTAAAGAGGTAAACAAATTCCAGGGGGCAGCTGCCCTTGTGGAAAAAATTTCTCGGATAAAAGTAGGTAAATAACTTACAAAGTGAAAGTAACAGTTTATGAATGTTTATTTTTATTTAAAAAGTCGAAAAAGTCTTACAAAGTCGGAAAAACTCGGAGTAATTCCAAAATTTCGGACTCTTCCAGAAGAGTTATTCAGTGTTAATAAATCTTGCAACGTTTATGGGTACTAAAAGAAATATATTAAAAGTTATTAATACTACGAAAGTGTAATAAAGGGGGAAAAAATATAACTAATACTTACCCGGTTTTCCGTTTAAGAATTTGAAACTTTCTTCTTTGTTTAAAAAAAGGTTACCGTTACTGTCGATCAATATTATAAACTTTGTTTCTTCAATTTTTGATAATTATTATTAAAATCTATTATATCACAACGTTATTTGCCAATTTTTATTTTATTGTACTTTTATTACATAAATATATTTATAAATTAAGTAAAAATTAAAACAGATGATCTAATTAGCTTTTGACAGGTTGAGTCAGTGTTGCCAGAGAAAAAGTCAATCTTTCGTCCTTAAAGCCTCCTCTACACTACTCCTATGTCCGGGGTAAACTCAAAAAGTACTACATGGATTTATTTCAAATTTTGCATGACTATTACTAACAGGTCGGGTCAACATATAGGCTACATATTATCAAGCTGTCACCTACGGGGGAGGTGCTGTGCGGAGTAAACGAAGTCCGCGCGGACGAAGTCTTGGGCAACAGCCAGTATAATTATGGCGAGCGAAGCGAGCCCTACACTAGGCGACTTTCTATGCACTTTTGTGGTACATTTTCCTGAAAAAGTATCCCACTTTAAGGTTTGGGCTTTGACGTGGTGGTTTAAATTCATGTCTAGATATATTATCTACCATTAAAATGCTATTTCATAAACATTAGAATTTTATTACTGCTAACGCCATCTATTATAAAAATAAATAAATAATAATAATAAATAAATATTCACGGGACAAACTACACTTACTGATCTAACCCCAAAGTAAGCAAATATTTGCTTGTGTTATGGGTGTTAGTCAACGATACTAATACATAGAAATACCTACATAATATATAAATACCAGAATATATATAATAAACACCTAAACCCAGAAATACAAACATTTACGCTCATCACACAAATGCTTGTCCCCGTCGGGGATCGAACCCGAGCCCCGTTGATTGCGTAGTCAGGGTCGCTAACCACTCGACCAACGGGAGGGTCAAATAACGAGTAAAAATGCTATAAAGCTACACTAGGCGACGATCTGTGCCCTTTAGTGGTACATTTTACTAAAAAAATATCGCACTTTTAGGTTTAAGCTTTGGCGTGGTAGTTTTATTTTGTTTAATTCATTTTCATTCACTCCAGTTTAATACAATATTAATCTATTAAAACACTTGTACTTTTTAACTTCCCACTACGTATGTAGATAGGAAGGTTACTGATTTTGCTCCGATTTTCAAAAATGGAGTTTTCACCATATGTCCGCGTTTTGTGGGCTTAGGAACCATTTTCGACTATTTTCGCGATGACGTCAGTATGTCTGTATGTATGTGTGTGTGTGAGTGTGTGTGTGTGAGTGTGTGTGTGTGTGTGTCAACAACTCATAAGTTTTGAACGCCTGGACCGATTGAAATGGTGGCATTCGATTGGATTCCGCTCAACTTATACTTCCTGAAATTTTGTACCAAATGGGCCTAAGAGATTTTGAGAAATTTTGAAAATACCCTAAACAAATTGTGACGAAACAATTTTTTTTTTAATAACTTCCAGATTAATGTACCGATTGAGTACAAAAACTATTCCTCAAAAAAATACATCTAATGCATAAATTGCCTCAAAATCAGTTTATTCGTTTGGAAGTAATCGTTGACGAAAATTTTGAAAAAAGTGTTTTTTCGACATAACTTCGAAATATTTCAACCAATTATTTTTTGGTATTCTACGATATTTTAATACTATAAAAATTACGTCGAATGCCCTTTTAAAAATCAAAACCGAACCTTAATTTCAAAGGTTACAACTTTTCAAATATTAAAATTACGTTTTCTTTAGCAAAGTTACTTAATATTTTGGAAATAACTTTCAGGCTAATATACCGATTGACTTCAAAATCTTATCATCGTTTCTCCTTTAAAAACTGCGCCAAGTACCGTTAATTGGATAAAAATCGGTAAATTTGTTTGGGATCTATCATAGACGAAAATGTTTTTTTGACATTGCTTCGAAATTTTTGAACCTACCGATTTTTTAGCTAAAGCAATATTTAAATTGAGTTGAATGCCATTTGAAAGATCAAATCGATCATCGTTTCCAAAATATACAGCTTTTCAAAAATCAATACGTGCCAAGAAAACTTATCAAGGACGTACTACGTGCGTCTTCCCGGTTGAAATTTGGATGTTTTTTGATTTCAATGGCTTCTTTCACTAGCCGTGGAATGTAATATGGCGTTCTGTCGAAAATACGCGTGGCCTATGAAATTCCATCCAGTGATTACGGCCCGACTACAGCTGTAGATGTTTAGCAATCGCCGACTTATTAACGTCGTTATTCTTGACTGCTTTGATATGCTACTAGGCCTCTGACACATGCTCTTAGTACTTCTATACACTACTCGGCCGACTTCAGTACGCGTCAAGACGCCGTTGTGAACGCACGTGTGTTTAATAGATTTTTTCGTTGATGTGCGTGTGAGACTCTATTATGAGCGGCATACAGTGGTCACAGGAGCAAACTATGTTGTTCCTTGAAACACTTCAAGCAGAGCCTTTTATTTGGGACCCCAGTGGGAAAGGTCATAAGGACAAGAAAAAAGTAAATGATGCTTGGGTGCGTATTCGGGACGTTTTGGAAATACCAGTTGAAGAATTGAAGAAAAAAAAGGATTCACTTTTTGCGACATACAGGGGCTACTACAGAAAAATGGAAGCTTCCTTAAAAAGTGGTGCCGGCGCAGATGATGTTTATCGTCCAGTTTGGTTCGCCTTTGATTTCATGAACAGCTTTTTGGGGTCCGTGTATAAATGTAAACAAACAATAACCACGGTAAGTTTTTTATTATCAATAACTTGTTTTATTATTACTAAAGTACAGATTACAGTAAGGTCGATTCGCCAGTTTGCGTCCATTTAGTGCAGTTGCTTGCTTTAAGGAGAACATAATAATGTCTCTGCATTAGTTTTAATATAAAAAGTATGTAGTTAATGTGGTAACGAACAGGCGAAATGACCCTACATTCGTTGTGTTTATTTATAAACATTGAAAATAATTTGTAAAGTAATCCCTTATCTGAACGGCAGATAATGGTGATCTGCGTGGTACTTGTGTAATATCTCTCAAAGCACAGTTATTATCAAAGTCTGCCCGCCAAGACCCGGGTTGAATTAAAACTCCATTATCATCATACATATCTACAGTACCAGGAGGCATATATATAAGGGATGATTTATTACTTTTTCTGAGAAAGTTATGCAATAAGAGACATGTCATTGTAATAATTGGGATATTATGAATATCCAAATCAATTGGCTTTCTGAATATTCTAAACCTGGATGCTAAAATACCAAACACATTCTCAACTACTACTCGAGATTTTGACAAGCGCATATTGAAAATCCTTTTCGGTGAATTGATATCATGGTTGCCAGGATATGGTTTCATTATATTATTATGTAAAGCAAATGCTCCATCTGTCAAAAAAACGTAGGGAATTTCGACATGATCCGTTCCGGATAATGGACTTGGCTTAGGAAGATTAAGCCCGTTAGATGCAATTTTTTGCCATAACGAAGAATTTTTAAGTACACCTCCATCACTGATCCTACCTTGACTACCAATGTCAGCATACATAATGTTATAGTTACTGTCGACTAAAGCTAAAAGTACTAAACTAAACGTCTTTTTATAATTAAAGTACTCAGAACCAGAGTTAACCGGACATTGTATAACAATATGCTTTCCATCCATTGCGCCAAGGGCATGTGGAAAATTCTCCTTGAATCCGTTTTCAACTTCCAACCACTGCTGCTCATTGTACGGCATCTGTAAATAAAAAGTATATTATATAAAAAATATTATCATCAAATAATATGTAAAAAGACACGGTCAATTTCATTAAAAGCTGACACTCAAATTGTATATAAATAATTAAAAAGCCGATTAATTGTAGCACTCATGTATTTTTCATAAAATACAGAGACATACACTCACACTCCTACATACACATACAGTACTCCTGCATATACGCGCACTCAAATGCATATAGTATACAGAACCCATATACACTCACAAATTTGGATTGGATTAAATAAAGATTTATTATTAAATAGGTCGTGATATATACATTTAAACCTTTGCTATTTTTATTTCAGGATCATGGAACTGATTCGATTCAGGAAGAATCAACCAACGCTTCAGAGGATGTACCAATTGCTTCTCCAACTCCAAAAGAACCAGAGCCCCCAAAAAATAGACACACCATCCGACGGCGTGACAACCCACCGGAATTGCAAGTTGCCAGTAGGCAGATGACAGAAGCCTTCAATAACTTAAATAAAGTGATAAATAATCCTTCAAAGGATAGCAGCGCAGTTGAGGACGAGTGCGACGTATTCGGCAAACTAATTGCCAAAAAACTGAAGAGGTTACCTGAACATGAAAGGGACGATATAATGTTCGATATACATGCTCTATTTCGGAAATCACGTTTTGAAAGATCTCCATCAGGTGAATCGTTTCGTACTTCTACACCTAAGTCTACGCCATATTATAGTCCGTTAACTACATCACTATCTTCTAGAAAGCGTCCTTTATCTGCAAATAATGCAGTTCATTATAATGTTACAACATTATCTCCTAGACCACACTCATCGTTTTCAGAGCCACCTGATACATATATAACATTATCTAATGAGTCCAGTGAATGTCAACCGACATACTTCCAACAACCAAGCGAAATCACTGCTCATCAACGCTCTTCAAAGATACGTTTTATAAGTGATGAAATTATTGCACCAGACACCCAAAGTCAATCAGTTTATCAACGCTATAAGCAGCCTCAATCAGATCAATCTAACGATGTTCAATATATTTTGCATATACCAGAGACCCAAACTCAATCTGATTGTCCAGAAGATAATACACATCAGAGTGATTTAATATATCAGGCATATAATGACTCGTAATGTATGAAATTATTCTTATTCTTATTCTCACTGATATTTTTGTAATTGTACATACCTAAACTTTTAATAAATATATGTCATAAATATTTTTACCTTTATTTCATCCTTGAGTTCCTCGTTCAAAGCTTCACAGACTTCGACTACAATTTTTGAAATCAACTGGCTTGAAATTTTAAATAAATAGTGCATAGATCTATAGCTGTCACCACTTGCCAAAAACCTCAAGGTGATTGATAATCGAATCTTAGCAGGTATAGCTTCTCTTAAATGAGTGTCTCGTTTAGCGATTAAGGGTTCGACTTTAGAAAGTAATAAATTAAAATCGTCCAATGACATTCGGTGGAAATTTTCAAATTCTCCTGATGGTTCTTGTATGAGTTCAAGAAATTGTTGTTCCATAGTACGTCTGTAAAAAAAAATACAGTTAATTAACTTGCCATGTAATGTACTTTAACTTATTAGAAATCCTAATTATTTAAATAAATATTACCTACCTAGTTCTGTTCCGATGCATTGCGATCATCCACCATCTTCTTTCTCTTCTTTTCTTTTTAGTCTTCTTCGTGAGATAAGTATGCACGTAGTTATAATACGCTAGAGAGCACATTGCTACGGCAGCTGCTACTTGAGCGTCCATTATAATAAACGTCCGCAGGGTACCGGTAACGCTACACGAATGCGCTCCTCGCGAAGTTGAACGAGTGTGTAGTGTAGCACCGCGGACTTCAGTCAACTTCGGCCGAGTACTTCGCCGAGGAACTTCGCGAGTAGTGTAGAGGAGGCTTTAAGGACGAAAGATTGACTTTTTCTCTGGCAACACTGACTCAACCTGTCAAAAGCTAATTAGATCAGCTGTTTTAATTTTTACTTAATTTATAAATATATTTATGTAATAAAAGTACAATAAAATAAAAATTGGCAAATAACGTTGTGATATAATAGATTTTAATAATAATTATCAAAAATTGAAGAAACAAAGTTTATAATATTGATCGACAGTAACGGTAACCTTTTTTTAAACAAAGAAGAAAGTTTCAAATTCTTAAACGGAAAACCGGGTAAGTATTAGTTATATTTTTTCCCCCTTTATTACACTTTCGTAGTATTAATAACTTTTAATATATTTCTTTTAGTACCCATAAACGTTGCAAGATTTATTAACACTGAATAACTCTTCTGGAAGAGTCCGAAATTTTGGAATTACTCCGAGTTTTTCCGACTTTGTAAGACTTTTTCGACTTTTTAAATAAAAATAAACATTCATAAACTGTTACTTTCACTTTGTAAGTTATTTACCTACTTTTATCCGAGAAATTTTTTCCACAAGGGCAGCTGCCCCCTGGAATTTGTTTACCTCTTTACTAACTATCTAGCGTTTTAGATAAAAATATAATTAGAAAAATCCCAAAATCCCAAAAATTAGAAAAATTTACCTACTTTTATCCGAGAAATTTTTTCCACAAGGGTGCCCTTCCCTGCCGCCCTCACCCCTTCTTTACGCCCATGACCACGGGATTTATTATATCTGTATGTTAACTCTTCCATAAATAATATACATTGATATCATATAAAAAGCTTTAGTGGCAGTGTGCTGGTAATATATGCCGCAGAATAGACGACAGTTGGAGTAGGTGTGTTCTGGAGACGTTCGAGAATGCTTGGATAAGCGTATTGTATCTATAGCATAGGCCGCCTTTCAGCTAAGTAGAGTTACTGTGAAGAGTAGAAATGGCTGACAGCAGATACAAATTGAGAGCTGAAGACCGAGCTATGAATTTGTCCCCAATGTTCGTTCGGGCTCTGCAACTCGGCAACTGCTGTTCTGCCAGGCAGGTCGTAAGAGGCGACCGATAGTAATACGTGGCCATAATTGGTCATACGTGACTACTAGGTGATAGAGTTCTAAAACGTCTCATCCGGGTATTTGGTAACACCGCCTTATCTATTCCTAATTATTTTTGTGTTATAGCACTCACCCCGTGCTTGGGAATCTGGAAAAACTTTAAAAACAACAAAGAAAAATATCGACACGCGGGATTTGAACCTGCGACCATTTCCCTAAAGCCCGGCTTTATAAGGTTATCTATTCCTGCCGCAAAAGCGACCATGTTTGTCATTGTCGTGTTCCGGTTTGGAGGGTATGGTAGCCGGTAGATTTATGCGTGGCATTATCATCCCGCCACTCGGATAGCAACGCACTATTAACATCTTTGGTGTCTATAGGCGATGGTTTTCCTCAAGTCTCGGCGCTTTGACAAACGAGATGCGGCAAGACTAGCGCATATAAATTCTAAAGATGATAATGATCCGAAGCCATTCTGGTGGTGGGGATGTAGTGTTATGTCAAAATATTGCACTTTACCAGTTACTGTTCAGGGTAGAACCTTTTAAAATGGCGGGTGACAAGGTAACCGTGTCATCAACTTATATGGCGTTTGACACGGCAGCAGTATCACGAAATATGTGTACGCCGCCACTACTAAAAGTTTTGGAAAATATGCGTCGCAACGAAACGGTTAACTGATTCAATTCGTGATCGCGCGCACCCTTTTATATAACTGCACCCCTAGGGGTACGCGCTCCGCTCAGTGGGAGACATAGCCTCAGAGCGTACGGCTTGGCTGCCGTTCCAAGTATATTCACAGATGTTATGTCAGTCGGAGTAGACAGGCTTATGAATATTCATTGGCTCTCCTGATGGGAAGAGACAACCACCGTCTATAGGCACCAAAAGTATTAATGGTGCGTTGCTATCCATGTGGCGGGCTCCAAACCGAAATTTCTCAAAAATCTACTGGGCTGAATCCAATCAAGCGCTAAAACATGTTTCGATTGGACAAGCCATTTAAAGGTTATCAGAGGTTAACATACTTACACACACGCACATACATACAGACATACATACTGACGGCTTCGTAAAAATAAAACAGGACTTTAAAACTTATAGACCTGATGAAAACTTGATGTACGAAAAACGGGGTAAAAAAAAAACGTATTTCGATATTTTTTAAATTTCCTTATAGTAAGTTAAAAAAATAGTTTTCATTTTGGCCATATTATTATCCATAGCTACAAGATGACATGAAGGCGTGGAAATAAATATACTAAGCTAGTTGTTTTTGAAGGTCAAATATCACTGATGTCAAGAATGTACGAGACTCAATGACGTGTATAATATTACCACTATACGTCACTGACGAGACTGCTTAAGATCCCTTACCACTACCATCGACTAATTATTATTAAATATTAAGGTTAACTACTTCACTATACGGGTAATGCTTTATTCTCGGTGATATTTCGCTACTTACAAGTTTAAGATAATTGAAAGAAACTCATTAAATACAAACTACTGAATGTAAAAATTTATAATATATTCAAATATCAATGATCACATAAACTTCATATTTATTATCTTTGGGATCGTCTATTATTTGCATAGAGGAGTAAGTTATTGCTTTAACTTCTGTTCCTTGTGGGTGTTTACCAATCTGAAATTCTTCACCATAACACTTACACACTATTCTAAACTCTTCTGTATTGAATTCCGTTATAACTAGTTTCTTACAAATTAAGAAAGGTTCAACAGAAAACAAGAACAGTAACTCATCCAAAAAATGATATAAAAGTCCCATCATATCATCTGCATTTGCTTCAATGATGTGTACTTCTTTAATCTGGACATACGGCATTTCAGTCATGTAAGCAAACATAGCCATACCACATTGTTCGAAGGCTTCTTTAAGGCTGTCACCCCATGCATGCAATCTGAAATTAATGTTAGAATAATTTGTTAAATATTTAAAATGAAGGGGTAGACTTTCTGGTTCTCCATGATTCACCAGTTTGTCGGTTGACGAGGAAGGTGGTGATCCCCATTTTCATGATTTTCAAAAATTGATTGAAATATATCCATAGAGGCACTACAAAAAATGATATTTTATTAAGAAAAAAGATCATTTATCTTTATCTTCATCTTAGGGCATTAGAATAAAAAAGTCACGGTTTGACTATTGGCTGAAATAAATCCAAAGGCCCTTAGCATTTTTCTGTAATATTAATATATATTATATAGCATAATATTGGTTTATATATCTCAGTACAGAACTTTATTATTAAGTCAACATACTTTTATAAGTTTATTTTTGACTTTTAAATACCAAAAATCAATCCAAGTGCTAATATTGTATAACCTAATAGGTTAGTTTCCTACTTTTATGTTATATTGAAGACTTTGCCCGTGACTTTCTTGCTCCCCGTGGAAAAATATTTAAAGTAAAAGTAGCCTAAGTTACTTGTTATCACATCAGCTATCTGCCAGTGAAAGTCCCGTCAAAATAGGTCCAGAAATTAGCCGGAACAAACAGACAGACAGACAAAATTGAAAAAAAATAATTGTTTTGATATAAGTACTGTATATACGATTATATTCATATGCATTTAGTAAAAAGCAGTTTTTAATTTTACCAACAGACTACAATTTTAGTTATTTGTATATGTAGGTAAGTATAGATTGAGTTACAAATGTCAAATGCTTGAGTATTTTTACATGATATGGATTTTTATTAATTTTATTTCACAGAATAGCAATCTTCCCGGTGTTGATCTGGAGCCCTTTAGAGGTGGAAATACCTAAGTATCAACTGCCTCACCACGCTCTAATCTCTAAGGCATCTCGTAAAAGGTGAGTAAATGTGTATGTGTCACGAACATTGTGTCTACTAACTAGGTGGTAAGAAGCTTTGCCTATTTCTGCCTCAATGGTGTTGGTGCATAGTTATGCATTGGTTAACATTTCTAATACTTTTAGATGATGGTTATATCTTTTATCAGAAGAGCCATCAGTTTGTTTCATATCTCATAATATATAATTTAAAAAAAAACTTATATTAATTCCTTTTGAACTGTTGCGAAAAAAGCAGCCTATTACTTGATGATAATGCATATAGCTTTGTATTGGTAAAAGAATTTTTAAAATCAGTCCAACAGTTTTTGAATTTATTCATTACAAGCAATTATCACTTTTAGACCATGGCCGATCCCTCTGAAATTAATCAAAACCAAAAGAAAATAATAGCAGGATGAAACCCATTGCAAATAGAAAAAAATAAAGCCAAAATAAAAGGAAAAATAAATCACGGGCAATTTGAGTTCGGGAAGTGTGAGGATTTTGAAGGGGGAAAAAACGGCTTATCCCGATCTTCGG
Source organism: Apodemia mormo (assembly GCA_036924255.1). Lineage (NCBI taxonomy): Eukaryota > Metazoa > Arthropoda > Insecta > Lepidoptera > Riodinidae > Apodemia > Apodemia mormo. The sequence goes on along the minus strand of JAUPFN010000001.1, from coordinate 39,106,601 downwards.
CAAAACTACGAGTTCTATCGAAAAAAATTTAATGGCAAAGTTCTCGCCAATAACAGCTACAACTTTTGTATTTGCACTTTTTTCCTATAAGCTCAACATAACCAATAAACAACTCATGACTCATTCAACCAAATGTCCACTTTTTCCTTATTATGCAACATCATAAAATTTAATCAAATTTTTTCATGTTATAGTAATATGTTTCTTGCACAATTCTAAACTTTGATTATTGTAACCTGCTAAGCTACATCTCTGTGATATATAATTACTGTATGGAATAATTTATATTTAAATAATAAATATATTAAGAATAAGAAATAGTATTATTTTTATAGTTAGCAGCAGCAGCCATAATGCTAACAGAATGAGTCCTTAAATTTGAGTAATTTAAGTTGTGTAGCAATTAAATAAGCGTAGGTAACAAAATATTTTGCGTACCTAATTCCGCAATTGAGCCACATTCGTATTTAAAAAGTTATTTTTGTATCCGGGGTTACAAGAATAACTTTTTTATTCTTTTGATAAGACTACTGGAATGTAAAAAAAACTACGATAACATTAAAAAAACCACAGACATGATCTTTTGAAAATATTTGATATAACAAAAATATTGAGTAATTAATAATCTATGACTCACTGTACATCAGCAGTATGATCCAAATCTGGAAAGAAATGTTGGAGATTAACTACATATTTAGTAATTTACGGATAGTAAAATACTTATATAAAAAGATAACTTACATTCGTATTTAACAGGCGGAATTATAAAATCTTCCTCGCATAATCCACCCAATTCTTCATCCATGCTTAAGAAATTAAAGTTGGTTATTTGTTGCAATTGCTTTAAATTTTAATAAAATGTTTAACTATTTTTTATCAGCTCTTTTTTTTAATAAACACTAAAAATTAAAATAACAAGTTCTTTAATCTTTTAGCCGTATTTATTTACAAATGACAAAAGTCAGGCTGACATTTGTCATTTTTACATACCTGACAGTTGTGACTTGAGGTCAAGGAACTTATATACGATAACTGGAATTATTACGAAGCAATATTTGAAAAATAAAAACGTACTTTATTTCGTTCCTATTAAAGTTGACATTTGTTTCATACTTAACAGAGGGGGAAAAACGTTCTGAGCAAGACAACAACAAGAGTGGATATTGTCCCTTTATTGCAATTGCCAGAGCAAATAAAACTATCTGTTGGTAGATTTTTATATATTCGGTAATCGTTAAATCCCTTTTATTCATATACGTCGATAAATACATTAGCGTAAAATGTATTGTAACCATAGTGAGTTTACAGTGAGTTAACATAGTGAGTTCTTAAATGTGCTTATTTTAATTATTACGAAATTACTTATGCAATGCAAAGCTGTTTTTCAAATTAGTAGACTTAGTAATAATTTTGCAAACTACGCATGGCCGTACTTATATATACAATATTAATCAATTAATACACTTCTACTGTTTCACAATAATCATATTGTGAAAAATCTGTAAACGGTTGACCTTGCAGGCCATTCCTGAAACTTTCCGCTAAATTAAGGTATTTTAAGCTCAAAAGAGTAAAAATTATAAGCATAGATTTTTTCAGTTCTAAGAAATATTGAAATGTCTCAACTGCTAAGTCACAAAAAACAGCAAGAAAACACAAATGAACCAACGAAATAATCATACATGCAGTCTATTTTGATAAAAATTACAGTATATTGATATTTGAAAATCTGTATATTTTGGAAACGATGATCAAATTGCAAATGGTCAAATTCAAATAGCATTTAACTCAATTTAACTATTGCTTTAGCTAAATAATCGGTAGGTTCCAACATTTCGAAGCAATGTCAAAAAAACATTTTTTTTTTCAAAAATGTAGTTCCCAAGCAAACTGGCCGATTTTTATCCAATTAACGATACTTAACGCAGTTTTTAAAGGAGAAAAGCTGATAAGATTTTGAAGACAATAGTAATATTAGCCTGAAAGTTATTTCAAAAATATTAAGTTTGCTAAAAATAACGAAACTTGAAAAGCTGTAAATTTGAAAATAAGATTCGATTTTGATTTTAAAAACGGCATTTGACGTAATTTTTTTAGTACTTTTTTCCATCGTGTTGGTTCCGGATTCTTTTGAAGAATAGACCAACTGCCGTTCAGCCTGGCAGGCCGTAACAGGCGATCGATTGGCTATGTGAGTCACCAATATCGTGGCTACTAGGTGGTAGAGTTCTGCATTGTCTCGCCCGGGTCTGGTACCACCGCCTTCCCTATTCCTGCCACAATAGCGTCAGTGCTTGTCGCTGTCGTTTTCCGGTTTGGAAGGTAAGGTGGCCGGTAAACTTATGCATGTGGCATTAGACCTCGCCACAAGATAGCAACGGCCCATTAACACCCTTGGCGATGGTTGTCTCTTTCCATCAGGAGACCCATCTGCTTGTTTGCTATCTTATGATATAAAAAAAAACTTAAATATTGTGGAATACTAAAAAATGATTAGTTGAGATATTATGTCGTTATGAAGTTATGTCGAAAAAAACACTTTTTCATAATTTTCGTCAACGATTACTACCAAACAGATAAACCGATTTGATGCAATTTATGCATTAGACGTAATTTTTTTAAAGAATAGAAGTGATTAGCTTTTGTACTCAATCGGTACATTAATCTGGAAGTTATATTAAAAAAATCTGTTTCGCCAAATTTTTGTTGTTTTTTTCAAAATTTTATCAAAATCTCTTGTGTTCAGAAAACCAAATGGGTTCAAATTTTCAGGAAGTCTAAGTTGAGTGGAATCCAATCGAATGCCATCAACCGCGCTTCGATCGGTCCAGCCGTTCAAAAGTTGTAAGATGTTTACATACAGACACACACACACATGTACATACACAGACACACTGACGTCATCGCGGAAATAGTCGAAAAAATTTCCTAGGACCTCAAAACATGGACATCGATTTATGAAAATCGGAGCAAAATCAGTAACTTCCTTATACGTAGCGGAAAGTTAAAAAGTACAAGTGTATTAAAATGGAGTGAATGAAAATGAATTAAAATCTACCACGCCAAAGCAGCATTTTAACTACTTAGTCTTATAATAGATCGCGTTAGTAGTAATAAAATTCTAATACAACGTTTTTTTAATGCTTATAAAATGGTATTTTAATGGTAGATCATATCTAGACATGAATTTAAACTACCACGTCAAAGCTCAAACCTCAGAATGCGATACTTTTTCAGTAACATACCACAAAAGTGCATAGAAAGTGGCCTAGTGTAGGGCTCGCTTCGCTCACCCTTATTAGGTTTTCCTCAGAGATTTCGTGAACTTACAGAATTTTGAAATCACATATCTTAGAGGTTGTCAAACAAGCAGATAGCTCTCCTGATTGAAAAAGAAGCCATCGTATAGACGGTGGAGACAATGTCCATAGGGACACCAAAGATGTTAATGTTGCGTTGCTATCCGTGTAGCGGAATGGCAATGTCACCTGCATAAGTCTACCGGCTATCGTTACCCTCCAAACTGGAACAAGACAATGACAAGCATTGACGCTTTTGCAACAGGAATAGCTTACCTATATATTGCGGTAGTACCAAATATCCCAGGTATTTGCTACCACCGAATTCCGAATTGTAGCGAAACTCCACCACCTAGTAGTCACGATGGTAGTGACACGTATAGCCAATCGGTCACCTTTTACGACCTCCCTGGCAGAATGGCAGTTGGTCTATTCTTCAAAGGAGCTCGGACCAATACGGTGCTTTGTCATAGCATTATACAATACGATAACCCCAGTATTTAGTTTCAAAACAGGGTATTAGTGGATATTACTGAAACACATATAACAGTTTACACACAAAACCTGCGTGGGTTTCACACATAATTGCGATTAACCAATATATGAACAAAAAAGCACTTCTGCTTTTTTTATATATTGGTTAATCGCAATTAATCAAAACATACAACAGTTTTGAATGATGCATACGCGGCCCTCAAAGTACTTTGCAATATGTTGTTAACTAGCTGACCCGCGCAGCTTCGTCTAGTGAAAGTTTGCCATACAAAGTTCCATTCTCTATTTGATGTACTTAAGAATTAATTTTTGAAGAAAAGTTAGCATATATTTGGTCGCAGATCTTTAAGTATCTCAATGCCAAATGTCATTAATTAAAATTTATGCAGCGGTTTATTTGTATTTGTAATTGGACGTAGTTAAACGAAAATGATCCAATCCACAATATGGTCAAAAATGAGTTAAGTGCACCAAACTGATGCTAAACATCAATACAACAGCGAGTAATAAACATCTAAGGAAAAATAGCTCTCTATTACTTTACTCAACGTCAGAACTAAATCCCCATGTATGGCACGTTAAAAAATATCCAACTTCAAACTTCAATATTTCTAAGCTGATTTTGTGTGAATTGGATACTTTTCGTGTAACTACGTCCAATTTTAGTATGGATTCAAGTACAAATCAGGTGGCCTTATTTGACTGACATCGTTAAATAAAATTTCTTTACTTTTTGCTGACATGCCTTGCAGTAGTGCAATTATGGCCTACAAAATCTGGCTATCCAAACTCTTCAGCTAGATTGTTGCCCAAGACCTTATACTCACTAGTCATAACTAATTGTACTTAGAGCAGTAATTCTAGGTCAAGTGCTGCAGCGCTTAAAACATAAGACGTCTATGAACACTTATTTGGTGGTATGCTATGGGGCAAATTATATAATCTATACATATAATAAAATCGTAGGAAAGTCAAAACTGTACATTGAATATTTTTTTAAAAGAATACTTGGGGCGTGAACTATAATCGACATCGAAGCCAAAAATATAGTTTTTAGAATTTTTGTCTGTTTGTCTGTATGTATGTCCGGGGTAAACTCAAAAAGTACTGCATGAATTTACTTCAAATTTTGCATGAATATTACTAACAGGTCGGGTCAACATATAGGCTACATATTATCACACTATCATCTACGGGGAGGTGCTGTGCGGAATAAACGAAGTCCGCGCGGACGAAGTCGCAGGCAGCAGCTAGTATGTAATATAATTTACATTGACAGATAAAGTAAAAAAGTTTTGACAAATTGTTACCTTTTAGGTAAAGTAAACCTGTAGTAAATTATCGTCACTCTCGTGTTCCGGTTTGGTGGGTAAGGTAGCCGGTAGACTTATGCATGTGACACTGCCATCCCGACACAGGGATAGCAACACACAATTAACATCTTTAGTGTTTATAGCCAATGGTTCTTCTTTCCACCAGGAAAACCATCTGCTTATTTGCTATCTAATTATATTTAAAAAAATGTTATTACATAACTCCTCTTCACATTGCGTTGTTAATCAATAAATGTATAATATATTTAAAGTAGCGTGGTAAGGGTTCTATAGAGAAACAATATTTTAAATGTCAAAAATATTTATTAAAATCACAATAACAAATAGACAACTGCAGGTACTTCTATGTACTTATGTAAATACATTTACATTGTTTTTTCTTACCGGTACCACGAAGTGCAGTTAGATAGAAAATAGTACTCTCAAGCGTATATCTATAAAACTTTAGTACGAATCTCCCAATTTACGTATACGCGACTCACTGCTCTGTGTAAGTAGCACATGTAACTTTGTAAGGTACTATAAATATTTCAATGGTTATTCTTTCAAGTTACCACATTAACAGTATGATCCTTTGCTACGTACTTGAAATGTACATAAAGTCATGGGAATACCGTGGGGGGGGGGGGGGGGAGGTAGAGGCCGCTGCCCCCCCCCCCTGGAATTTGTTTACCTCTCTACTAACTATCTACTGTTGTAGAAACATAGTCTTAAGAAGTTATGGTTGGCCCAGAATTTAGGTACGCCCCTGCATAAAGTTTTAATTTTTTGTAAATATTTTCAAATTAAACTTATTGTAGTGCAAAAGCAACCCGTACTGAATTTCAAATAATTTGATTATTTGCTGTTCTTTAATTAGATGTTGAAAGAAATTTATTTTCATGTGGTTCTGTATTTCGTAATCTCATCATAAGAAAATATTTACTTATATATTTGTATTTAATGCGCCATGCCATTCATCCGACTGCGATGAAACTTTCTCAGATGAAGTTGTAAGTTGCACTTGTGAGAAAGTTTTGGTTATACTGCAATAAACGTACTGGGAAATATATATAAATTATGTTTTTTGGCAATAACGCACTTTTTTAAAGCAATCTGATTGATGATCCTAACGATTGCAAAAAAAAAATTATACATTTTTAATATAATTAGAATAAAATTGTTACATTTTTTGTTGTATCATAGACAAGCAAATGATTCTGCTGATAAAAACAGACTATCATCGCCTATAGACAAAAAAAGATGAACAAGAATGTTGCGCTGCTGTCCTAGTGAAATCTAGAATTGAAATGAGTGTGCACAACAGCGCAGAACAATATACTCCGTAAGTAATATATTGTACTGTGGTATGCATGAAGCTGTATTATATCTGGAGGCAGCACTTCTAATACCTACTTGAAACCAAATTTCCAATAGTGCTGTCATCTTCTAAAATCTCACTCTCTCTTTCTAACACAGCTGTATAAAAAGAGATGGGGAGACCTCATAGACTGAGATATAATGTGAATGTTTGTTTCAATTGATTAATACGAGTGCTTGCTCCACCTTTACCTAATACTTCATGGTGGTATGTACTTGCTTCTGACGCGTAACAGAATGACAGATGAAAGATTGACAATTTAACAAGTATAAGTTGTGAATGTGGACAGAAGAAGGTACTAATTACTAGGGTAAGTCAAGACTGAATACCATAGACATACCATAATCAGATTGATCGAGAGCTGTCCAAGGTGGTGATGTATTAATTCTTCAAACCAGTATGTTTGTATGAAAAGTTATAAATGTAGAAGAAACAATGCAAGTCTGTCTAGATTTGTAATATACGGCACTAAATCTCCTCTGCCTATTCAGTCAGGATGAAGACACATATAGTTGTGTGTTTTATAATAAATCCCATTGGCCGATGCTTGTAAATACTAAATCCTCTTCAATACCATCATTGGTTTCTTTATATCAAACGCCCGTATTAAATCCTGTTAACAAACAAAGTATTTGTCATTATTCTATCATAGACAGACAGCCCCGATGGTTACCATTAAAGTTAGTTTGACTATGTTAATGCGGACATGGGTTGGTCAAAGTACTATTAGGTAGTTGCCATCAACAAAAATCAGTCACAGCCCTGAGTCTTTTATTGGTGCGCAAATACTCCTTGCCTAGAAAAAATACATAAATAGGCACCATTTTCACAATGATTTCCACCTCCAACACCATAATTTTACTGTCTAGTCGTCCACCTCTTACCCAGAGACCCATCTGCTTGTTTGCTATCTTATGATATAAAATAAAATATTTAAAAAAATGTTATAATATCACATTATATTAACGTTTCGTTTAATTCTAATATTAAGACATTACGTTGATAGTAAATGATTGTAACATATTTCTCGTGACCCCTTCGCAAATATTGCTATCATGTCAATAATGCCTCGGCCGCACTACCGTCTATCGTCCCGAAGATATTAGCGCGCTAAAGCAGGCTGTAAACGTTCAAACATGTTTGTCAAACTTTACGTTTTGTTTGTACGTTTTCATCAAACATCAGTGCACACGTACCAACAAGTTTGTCAAACAAGACATCACTTTCAAAGCATTTTTCGCCGTTAAGTGATGCTCTGACGCTCAGATGAGTAACAACTAACAACATGCCTCAGAGGCGGTCGCGCCAAAATGGCGAGTTTGTTTGACAAACATGACTGTACACTTTCAAACACATGACAAACACGCCGTCAATCAAATCTTTCAAACATACAGCCAAACACGTAGTTTGCTTGACAAACACGTCAAACATGACCGTAGACTATCAAATAATTTGCCAAACACGTAAAATTTGACAAATTGTTTGAGCGTTTACAGACTGCTTAAGGTACACGCAGTCCGGAATGTATGCGACAATAGCCGATAATAGCCGGTTACATCTGCATTAATCGTCTCATTGCATAAAGCTTTCTGATAACAGACACACGTGCGGTCGAGGCATAAGGTTTACTGGTGAAGATTGCCATGTAGCAATAAGTCTACAAATGTACACGTTTGTGCATAATTTTTAAATAAATAAAAAAAAACTTGAGAGGTGTGAAGGAACACCCGGATGGAACGAAGTTCCTTTTATTATTATTTACAAAAAACCTGTATACACTCAACAAAAATAATCGTCGCGACACCACACTGTTCAATGCGAAATAGAATTTCGGCACCCGGTCGAATTTCGGAACCCGGTCAAATTTCGGCACCCGGTCGAATTTCAACCCGCGGTCGAATTTCGGCACCCGGTCGAATTTCGACCCCCGGTCGAATTTCGACCCACGGTCGAATTTCGGAACCCGGTCGAATTTCGACCCACGGTCGAATTTCGGCAACCGGTCGTATTTTGGCACCTGGTCGAAATTCGACCGGCGGTCGAAACTCAGCAACCGATCGAAATTCGACACTCGTTCGAAATTCGACTGTCCGTCGAAATTCAACTTTTGGTTAAATTCGACATTCGGCCTGTATAAATGTCGAACATTTGGCACTAGAAAAAAAAGTAAACTCAATCAAATAGTAGATAGACTTTCACTTTCAATGCACGAGCTAAAGGGAAGTGGCTGGATATTTCTGTGCTTACAATACCTTACTATAGCAAAAAGTGTCGTGACAACTTAATTTTTTCCGTCTAGCCCCCTTTAAGGAACTTCGTTTCAATAAGTGTTTGTATTATCTGGATGTAAATTGATAACACCCATAACACAAGAAAATAATTTGCATACTATTGGGTCACATAAATTCTTGTTATTCGCACTGATATATGCCAGCTTAAATGAAATTGTTATTAATACCTTCCATCGCTGCATGTCTATAGATACAATAAACTGGTTCTCGGATCTTTCATTCTCCGAGCGCTCTGCTGCGTTCACCGGCTTGATAAATGGCAGACCACACTCCTCATCTAACAATAAAAAACATAGTTATAAAGGATAGTAAACTCTCTCTTTCTCAAACAATATATTAAAACATACATCAATCTCAATGGCTCAAATATATCAGTTTAAAGTGAGCGAAACAAGTGTCTATGTGAGGCATTCAGTGATAGTTCGGAGTGTAGAAATCTATCTGAAACATCTATAAAGAAAAATGGCGTTGCTGTACCAAAGGAACATTTCTTAAGTAAGCACCAAAAATAGCTAAAGTTGAGACAGCCAATCAGCAAACTTCAATTGTTTTAAAACAGTTTACTTCAGGGGATTCATTCGCGTAACAAAATGTCAATCGAGTCGAAACGTATAGGCCTCTCACACATTTTCTTACACATTATGCCGCGCCGTAGCACGACGTGTCGTTGTATCGTGTTTATGTGTGTAAGCGGTTTGATTCGAATAAAGTTCTGATACAATTAGGGGGCAAATCATACCCTTGGCTACACGAGCATCAATCTACCTTCTTTAATGCTATTTCGCGGACACTTTCTGAGTAAGAAAGCCATACAAGATTGTACCTCTGGTCTCTACAATCCAAAACAGATAGTTAAATAATAGTAATAACCAGTCACACATGTTAGTTCCTTCCACCAGTTTTTTTTTATATCATAAAATAGCAAACAAGCAGGTGGGTCTCCTGATGGAAAGAGTCAACCATCGCCAATAGACACCAAAGATGTTAATGGTGCGTTGCTATCTTGTGGCGAGGTCTAATGCCACATGCATAAGTTTACCGAAACCTTACCCTCCAAAGCGGAACACGGCAGCGACAAGCACTGACGCTATTGTGGCAGAAATAGGTAAGGCTGTGGTACCAGACCCGGGCGAGACAATGCAGAACTCTACCACCTAGTAGCCACGATGGTAGTGACTCGTATAGCCAATTGGTCGCTTTTTACGACCTGCTTGACAGAACGGCAGTTGGTCTATTCTTCAAAGGAGCCCGGAACCAACACGGGGAAACGACATCTTAACAATATCTTAAAATTAATTAAAGATAAGACAACCTGCTGTTCTGCCAGCCACTTCTTAACTGGCGAACGATTGTCTATGCGAGTCACTACCATCGTGGCTACTAGGCGGTAGAGTTCTGCATTGTCTCGCCCGGGTCTGGTACCACCGCCTTACCTATTCCTGCCGCAATAGCGTCTCGTAACTGTCAAGTTGCGGTTTGGAAAGTAAGGTAGCCAGTAAACTCACGCATGAGGCATTAAAGCCCCGCCACAAGAAGAGCAACGCACTATTAACATCTTGGATGTTTTGGGGAGGCTCATTTCTTTCCATCAAGAGAGCCATCTGCTTTGATAAATATTTGTGTTTTTTTTCGACCTACAATCAATTTACCTTCATAGACAGCCAGCAATCCGTCTCGCACCAGGAAGGAGAGGTGGTATATGTTCTCCACAGTACGGCTAAAGCTGTCAGGGTCTAAAGCCGCATGGAAGTAACTGAGTGGCCCACTACGGCACGCCTTGCTGATGAAACGGTGAACTCTGCTCACCATTTCTGGTCCTTCTTCTGTTTTCTCCATCCTGAGATACGCATTTGTAAATAAATTTTTAAGCCAAAACCCTTAATGGGTTAGCAGAGTATATATGACAAAGAACAGAAAGCTATACTTCACGGTCCAAGCAGTCATGTCTTACTAACTTTACATTCAAAAATCATCTCACTCATTTTTCTCTGTGTTGGTCCCGGACTCCTTTGATGAATAGGCCAACTGTCGTTCTGCCGGGCAGACTGTAAAAGGCGACCGATTGGCTATTCGAGTCACTACCATCGTGACTACTAGGTGGTGGAGTTCTGCATTGTCTCGCCCGGGTCTGGTACCACCGCCTTACCTATTCCTGCCGCAATAGCATCAGTGCTTGTCACTGTCGTGTTCCAGTTTGGAGGGTAATGTAACCGGTAAACTTATACACGTGGCATTATTAACATCTTCGGTGCCTAAAGGCGATGGTTGATTCTTTCCATCTGGAGACCCATCTTCTTGTTTGCAATCTTATGATATAAAAAAAATATCTTAAACCCAAAAGTAAGCAAATTGTTTTCTTGCGATATGGGTATTCTTTATTACCTTAGTTTTTCCTTAAATATTATAATATAATAGCATTGATATAAAAATCCAAGTTGCACAGTCCCGAACAAAGCTGACACTCAAAACTGTCCCTAATTTCACACAAGTCGTTATAGATATGGCAAAAATATATGTTTTTGCATATCCAACCTTAAGCGCAAGACTTATAGTTGTTTTTACAAAGCAATGTAGGAAAAGTTGGTAATAAATTTGACAGTATGCAACCAACGCGATTCTATTTTGAAATGAGCACACAATTTAAAATATTGCACTCATTTTTAGAGGACGTTTTTGAAACACTGATTGTGTATTTTGTGTTTTTTATATCAATGTATAATAAGCAAACAAACAGACAGCTTTCATAATTCAACGTTTCTAGGATTGCAGGTACTAGGAGTTGAGCCTTTTACTGAATTATCAAACATTTGTACCAACGATAATCACTCGTTAATAGTGAAATTATCTGTTTAAATCATTGATATAAAGGGAAGATACGTTACCTAGTCACAGCGCCTGGTCCTACAAAACTAAGTCCGTAGACACAGTGACAATTGGTGACCATCAATCACGCGCGGGACCTCATATCATACATTTATATTTTCCGACCGTTTTTACCATTAAACACGCATCAAAATACCTTCTTGTATATTCAGCCAGTGTTATAATCACTCAAGGAAAAAAAATTAGACACACGGGATTACTTTCCGTTCGTAAGTACGGTTAAAACAATTTTGTTTGAAAATAAAATAAAATTATTGTTTTGTTCGCCATGTTTGCGAGAGTGAGATAGTACAATACAAAAGTAAGCGAGAGAAACGTAGTTTGCTACGTTCGTCGCATTACTTTGCGTTCGACTGATCGAGCTTATGTTTAGCGATTGAGATATTAGAGCGTAACATATCTTCCCTTTTTATATCAATGGTTTAAATACATATCTTACTAGCTGTGCCCGCGACTTCGACCGCGTGGAAAAAGGACTAAAAGATACAGTCCCGGGGTTTTACCCGCACAATTCCCGTTACGTGGGATTTCCAGGATAAAACTATCCTATGTCCTTTCTCAGATCTCAAACTATCTTTGTACCAAACTTCATCGAAACCGGTTAATTGCTTTAGCCGTGATGAAGAGACAGACAGACAGACAGTTGCTTTCGCATTTATAATAACAGTATAGATTGTATGGAAGTATGGATTAGTAATATTTATTCTACCTTCTATTATCTTTTGACTGAATTATATAATTGTCTCAGTGTTGAGCCGAACTCCTTTAAATCTGCTTTTCGGCAGGCAGCTCGTAAAAGGCTATGAGGCCTAAACATGTCACTACCATCATGACTACTAGATGGTAGTCCTGCATATCTGCGTTTGGTACACCACCTTACATTTTCCAGACACAATAAATTCAGGGCTTGTCACTATGATATATCAATAAGGTTGATAAACTTAGGTATGTAGTATTACATTAACACTATTATCATCTTATTAAAGCAACTTCACGCCCGTATCTCCGAAGAAATAAGCAGAGGTACAACCAGTGCACCCACGATTAGCCGAAGATATTTAGTTCCATAATGTGATAGGTCCGCAACCGGGCACTTATCCAATGGTGGGCAACGTTGTTTCTATCAGAAAACTGAAAAAAACACATTTGAATTGCCCGACCCTGGAATCGAACCCGAGATCTTATGTAGTCAACACCAACACCGGACCACTAGACCACAGAGGCGCTATCTCCTAATTGTCTGAACGAAATGGTCATCTATTCGTTAGTGGAACCATTAGGTAATTTAGGTACTATCCTGTAATATAAAAAATACCTACCGGTCGACATTCTCTGGGGCTCGCAGTTCAGTAACCTGCTGGCGTTGTACTCTTGCCCGTGGAGCCCTAGGCCTTTGGTCTGGTGGCGTCGGGGCAAATGTTCCGTACAGATATGACACCGTTGGTACTTCACACGGAAAACTCAATTCCCAAAATTCAGGATTTTCTCTCTAAAACAAACATCGATATTGTTGCGAATATTCTAGAAAAAGTGAAATGCTCGAAAAATCTAGAAATGAAAGAGGCGACTGTTTTTATCGGTGAATAATAGCTGCTTGTTAGAAAAACGGTGATGCCCTAATGGACCTTGTCTAAAAAGACGTAAGGTTGAAATGAGCGTGTACTATTTTACATGTAAGTGGTTTACAAGACATTTGTAGAACTTTTGAAAACATTTTTGAATGTCTCGAATTTCTCTCATTTCGATTTCGAAAGTGAGTATCAGGAAGCCGAAAGCGGACGTTATTTGAATTGACCAATGAAGGCAGGCTATTTAACCGCCCGGCCACGCGAACCTGCGGCGGTGGGGTCGGCGCGGCGGGCGAGGCGACAATTCACGCACGCGGACCTTCAGGCCACGGGAATTTGCGTCCTCCGCCGTCCGAGAGCAAGATGACTTTTCAACTTTATCTCGATATTGCTTGGAGGGGAGTAGTTTTGAACTTCAACACTTACTATTTGGAAGACAATGTGTAGTACATGATTTTAATAAGAATCGGGGTATAGTATAGACGCTGAATTTCACAAGTATGAGAAATACGTACTAACTATATCAAGACAAATTTTTTAAATGAGTGTCGAAACTCAAAACCTTTGATTTATAGTGTTGACGCTTGATAGTCCATTATCGATGAGGTTCATTACCTTAATAAGTACAATACTATCAATAAACAGCAATACAATCGATGGCATCGATAATATTCATGATTAAAAAAATAAACTATCAAAAGTATCGATACTATCGATAGTATTGCTATTTAATATTGCATTAATCACGATTACTATCGATAGTATCGATACTATCAAAACTATCTATAGTCAACTTTATTCTAATACTGACCGATGCTATCGATTGTACAAACGATCGATAGTATCGAATATATCGATAGTCAATGCAATATTGTCTAACAATACTATTGATAGAATCGATACTTTGTTTATCTCTAATGATTGATACCATCGACGCAATCGATAGTTTAAATACTTGCAGCGTACAATACTATCGACGTTATGGCGTTTCTAGATTAAAACTATCGATTTTTTGGCGACACTACTTATATTCTTATGAATATATAGTGTGGGAAGAATGAAAAAATGTATATTTGGACTTTCTTATACTTATGATGTGGTAACCAGACTTACAAATTACTGGCCTAGTAAGTATTTGAAAATTAAAGTTAAAATGTTCATAGTGTATTTTCTCGGCAACTACAACTAAACCATTCTGGTTCTTAGACTATACGCTAAGGCCGCCGCCATGCTCTGTGCTGATTCATACATTTGTCTCACTCGCTCGCCGCGTCCCGCACCGCGCGCCCGATTCGCTCGTCAAAAATCGTCCGTCAGTCCGCCGGCCGCTGCGCCGCGTGGCATGTTTAGTATTTCCTTATACATTTGCTTCAGACGCCAGACGCTTCGCCGTTCGCGCCGCGCGAAAAATCACAAGCGCCAATTTCCCGTGGCCAGGCCGTAAATTGACCAATAGTTAGGTCCACACTATGCAGTTTTTTGTTCATCAAAGGCATGCGTCATAGCGCAAACAACAGCGCACATGAGGCATGCCCTCGACGCATGTGCTATGATAGTTGAAAGCGTAGCGAGCGCGGTGATACCCGTGTTCCACGTCGGGTCGATTTCTGTGCCCCAAAGCGTTTAACAACAAGGTTACGGACGAAGAAGAAGAAGCAAGTTGAACTCTATTGAATATTACAGAAACTTTTAATATCTTTGGGATCCAAATTATAAACTTAACACAAGTAAAATAAAAAGAAACGATGGTTTGCAAATTTATTATAATAGCATATTATCCAAAACTTTCGCTTGTTTGTTTTTGGAACTTCTTATGACCAAGTAAGCCGAACATATTCCACCAAGTATAATATTCCCATCGCACATGTTTCAACAAGCTGACGGAAACTCAAATGACTATGTTAGTTTTGCGTTCCTTGACGCATTCAATTATTGATTGCGTCAAACGCAAGTTGAATAGCACGATGACAATAAAAGTTGAAGATAAAATGGCACAATGTGGACATAGCTAATAAGTGTGCACTATTTGAATTAACCAATGAGCGCGTGCGATGGCAGTTAGCCGTGAGGTTATACCAAGTTAATCACTTGGATATTAAAATTTACACATCATATGCGAATATTATAAGGCTCTCTTATTTTTAAACATGAGAAACTACTATGTGTAAGCTAGTAGATACATGTCAAAATATTAGTATACATACAATATGGCGTGCCAGCTCATGTCTATCGTAGAGGTTGGCATTGCCGCTGACGGATTCTGTGCAGCGGACTGCAAGGTCACTTGTCACTTTTAATACTCTCGAATCCAAGTATCCTTCACCTGGAAGTAACAAAGCACTTGTGTTGGCCCAAGTTTCCTTTGACGAATAGACCATCGGCCCTTCTGCCAGGCAGTTTCTAAAAGGCGGATGATTTGGTATTTTTTTTTATATCATAAGATAGCAAACAAGCGTATGGGTCTCCTGATGGAAAGAGTCGACCATCGCCTATAGACACCAAAGATGTTAATGGTGCGTTGCTATCTTGTGGCGAGGTCTAATGCCACATGCATAAGTTTACGGGCTACCTTACCATCCAAACCGGAACACGACAGTGACAAGCACTGACGCTATTGCGGCAGAAATAGGTACCACCTAGTAGTCACAATGGTAGTGACTCGTATGGCCAATCGGTCGCCTTTTACGACCTGTCTGGAAGAATGGCAATTGGTCTATTCTTCAAAGGAGCCCGGAACCAACACGGGGAATATATGAGTCACTACCATCGTGACTACTAGGTGGTAGAGTTCAGTAGTGACTCGCCTGAGTCTGGTACTACCGCCCTACCTATTCCTGACACAATATCATCAATGCTTGCCATTGTCGTGTTTCGGTTTGGAGGGTAAGGTAAGGTAGCTGGTAAACTATTACTCAGAACATTACGTAACATCACGCCGGTTCCCTTGCAGGTTATTTCTAGCTATAAACGGAATCGACAGCTTTAAATGCTCTTCAGATTCACGGGGGTGGTAACATACCACTTACCAAAATCTTAGCTGCTGTTGAGAATTTGGATTTTCGAGAAAATTCTAAAAACCTCGATGACACTTTTGCCTGACCCGGGGATTAAACCCCATGAGCCGAATAGGCTAACCCTTAAACCACGAGGCAGTACAGGCAGTCCTCGTACTTACGGCATGTTAGGTTCTCGAAATACGCGACTTAAATCGAAACGACGTAAGTCGAGACATATTTTTTCATATGTTTACATGTAAAACTCTAGGGTTAGGTTCCACACGGACTTAAAATAAAAAAAAAACTGCATTTATAACAAAGGATATACATACTTTATTATGAAAAGTAAGTTCTTAAAATAATTATGTATGTATTTATGAAATTGCTAGTTATTTTTGGTATTTGTGTGTTATTAATTTTTGTTGTCCCTGAACTAACTAAACAAAATCAGCGGCATGTGCGGGGTAATCCCCGCTCGCGGACACCGCGCCACGTCGACCCCACGGACATTGTCCGCGCAACAAGTGAATTCTCCTATGCCAGAAATCGAAACAATTAACGTATGCTTGAGGAATAGTGTCCAGCGGTGGATTTACACTAGGGGCAGTCGGGGCAAGTGCCCAGGGCGGCAAATGTTTTAGGGCGGCAAAATTTTGAAAGTGATAATTTTTTTTTAGTCTTATCGAGATTCCCCAATATTATTAATTAATTCTATTAATTTATAATTTTTTGTTTAATTGATCATTCAAGAAATTCAATTCATTCATTATTTATGAATTATAATTTTGGCACTTTTTTAGTAAAAATTAATAATCAAAATGATTTAACCAATTTGCTTGGTAATTTGTTTCCTTGAAGATTTCAAATAATAATCGATTTTTCTATTTTCTAGAATTAAAGAAATTTAATTAGTATTTATTTTTGAAAAATTCGATTTTGACCCACTTTAAACGGCCAGATTTCGTTCAAACTTTGTAGATTTATCGAGGACCGATGACAATACACTAATTTGATAAAATTATTCCATTTTTCAATTTGCAAAATATGATTTTTGTTAATCTATTGTCGATAAGGTAAGAAACTTAATTTTAATTTTTTATAATTTTTCTCTACAGTCGATAAGACAGGACTTGATGTTAATTTTAATTTCCAATAATCATCTTTAGCCGATTTCTCTAATATTGACAAATTTTCGAATACTAAGGAGAATTTTAATTCTACAAAACAAATAATAGTTTAAAAAACTAAAAAATCACGCTTTTATAAATAAACCAAACTAAAAAGTAAAAAATAAATAATAGTTTAAAAAACTCAAAACACGCTTTTTATAGAAAATCAAATAAAAAAATAGAAAATAAATTTTAATAAATTTAAATTAAGATTAGTGTTAAAAATTTCAATAAATATAAATTAATGATAATGTGAATTAAAAATAATATTTTATTTAAAAAAAGCGTGGGTGGTTTTTAAGATATTATCAAAATGATAATATATGTAAATATATGTATGAAATAACCTGATAGTTTCAATATAAAACATTAGTTTTCATACCTTAAAAAATTAATAACAAATCAGCATGAAAACGTCTTTCTACACGTATTTCCCCCCTTAAGTAAAATTCTAGTAATAGGGCGGACTTTTTTCCGGTGCCCAGGAGCGGCATTGAGTTTAAATCCGGCCCTGATAGTGTCCAAACATTGTTCGACGTAACTTGAAACGACATAAATCGAAACGATGTAAGTCGAGGACTATTGTATTACTTTGAACATTACGTGTCGTGTTTTATCCACATGTTGGACAAAAGGGGCTTTTGTCGAAGTTATCTTCGAAAATCGAAATCTCAGCAACAGCTGAGTTTGATTATGGTATGCGCCTGAAATGGGCATGCTAAGCTGTGGAAACCGGTTATTGCAAGAAGCAAGCGATAGGCTTTAAGGTCGACTAAAATGCCACGACGAAGACTACCACTCATCTCGCCAATCGACAAACCAGTGCATCGCGTGACGAGCTGAAACGAAAACGAGTAAACATATATTTATTTAATTAAGTACTTTATTTATACTAGCTGGGCGGCCGTGCTTTGCTTGGTAATTTTTAACGAGATAACACTTACCCAGAACAGGTTTAATAATTAAATACTACTTAATACGACATTTCGTTAAAATCGTTAAAGCTATTTCGAAGAAACCAATTACATACAAATATACTATTACAAGTATTGCTCGTTTAAAGTATAGGATGCAATACTAGTTGTGTGACCGCACGGATTAAATGGATACGCCTTTCAAGACAATTTCTTACTTTGTCAGTGCAGCTTGCAATCAAACACAGAAATAAAGAGTTATACTACTTACTGATGAAATAAAAACATTTCAAGGGAAATTTTTAAACTTTGTCAGCTTAATCGTTTCGATAAAGCAGTACAATATGGTTTATTTCTATTTTTTAACAATATAATATAACCTACAAATCTATATTATATTACTAGCTGTTGCCAGCGACTTCGTCCGCGCGGATTTCGTTTACTCCGCACTGCCCCTCCCCCGTAGGTGATAGCGTGATAATATGTAGGTATTATGTTGACACGACCTGTTAGTAATAAAATTTGAAGTAAATCCATGCAGTACTTTTTGAGTTTACCCCGGACATACATACAGACAAACAGACAAAAAAACTATATTTTTGGCTTCGATATCGATTGTAGATCACGCCCCAAGTATTCTTTTGAAAAAATAATCAATGTACAGTTTTGACTTTTCTACGATTTTATTATATGTATAGATATCTATATTATTATTATTATTATAATATTATATATTACATATATATTATATTATATCATAATATTATACATGCGAAAGTTTGGATGTGTGGATGGATGTTTGTTACTCAATCACGCAAAAACTACCGAACGGATTTGAATGAAATTTGGCACACAGATAGATGATGACCTGGAATAGCACATAGGCTACTTTTTATCCCGGAAAAATTAGGGGATCTCGCGGGATCCGCCAAAAACTTTTATAATGCAGCGGGCTGCACGCTGCAGCTAGTGTATTATATTTCTGACAGTAATAGGAGTGTTTGCTCATGTGCGCGGCGACACGTTTCCTTCCCAATTGAGTGTCTGTTAGTAGTTATGTGGTATGTGTGGCCGTGTTTCCGATCAAGACTAAAAAAATTGCTGCCGCGTCAAAATAATTTCTTAGAAGTTTAATTGAATAAAGTACCTACTACTGATTTCTGATAACTCTGAAAACAGCAGTGTGGTAAACGTTTTTTATTGACGGGAACGACTACTCATTTAAAGGATATATGTACCTGTCCACAGACTTTAGAATTTATAATATTGAAATAAAGTTAATGGGACGATAAATAGAAGTAAACATCTATAGCATTGGTTTCGTAAACGAACGTTTTTATCGATTCAAAATATTTTAGAACGAATTTCAAGTCAGGCAATTTATAGCATATAGTAGCAAACAAGGAGTGACCCTCATGATGGAAAGGGGTAAAACAAAATATTGCAATTGTGTGTCAAAATTATCGTGGCATATATTATGTTATAACAACACATTACACGTGCATAAATGTACTGGATACTTAATCGTCCAAAATTGAATACGAGACCCTAAGCACAACCGTTATTAATAGCCAATAAGCCAAAATGTTATTTTCTTTTTGTTTTTTAGTTTGCAATATTCAAATACCTAATGATAAGAAAAAGTCACATGCACACAAAAAATTAACACATTTTATAAAGAAATATCACAATTAATACTTAAAATTGATCAGAGATAATTTGTTATGAATGAGCATTTTTCAGTATTTCTTGATATAGATAATTCTTTGGACGATTGGATAGACAATATTTTATAGCAATACAATACAGCAAGATTATTATTTACTAAATCTGTCATAAACAATATGTGACGTGACACAATCAACTCGATAATGAAACAAAATACGCCACCGAATATTCAATATTCGGCCAAAGGCCTGGCCGGATTTTCGGTATTCGGCAAAATCACTATATCTGGCATCTTTAACGCTTTTTTTTCAAATAGAAAAAAGGAAGTTGAGACCTGGATGCTTCACCCGTTCTTCGACTCCACCTTCAGCAAGCAGCTCTTGAACCTCTCGAACAGCATTCTCAGTCTTGTCCATACGCTCTTTGTTGTCATTTCCATCTTCTGCAATTTACAAAAAAAAAACAAAAATATTAAATAAAGTAAATATTAAAATTCTCTTGCGTAGTAGTCAAGTTAATAACAGTCAGCCAAAAGATATTCCTGTTCACTAGCTGTGAACAGAAATACACACCAGTTCATCGGTTGGTGAGATTGCCGAAGATCCTCCTTGCCATATTTTATCGACGCAATAATGAGTTATTGCTTGTTTCCTGCAATATCTAGGATAGGCAGTTTTGAGAACTAATGACATGGTAGAGTTCCACAATGTCTTGCCTAAGTATTTAGTAACACTGTCTTACCTATTCCTGGTGCAATATCGTCAATGCTTGTCATTGTCGTGTTACGGTTTGGAAGATAAGATAGCCAGTAAACTTACATAATGGTACTGCCTGCTCGCTATATGGATAGCAACTCACCAATAACATCTTTAGTGTCTATAGACGATGGTTTCTTTCCATCAGGAGAGCCATCTGCTTGTTTGCTATCTAATGATATAAAATAAGCTAGGGATTAATCTCAAAACCGTTTTTACATATTTTAATACATATATAAATTGGTAAAGTGCGTGTCGGGCCACGCGCAATGTAGAGTTCCGGAATTGCCCATCACAATAATGCAGACTCAGAAGAGAGCTTTTAATAGTTTCATACTATGAACATTTAAGCTATTCAATATCAATGAGAAATATATATACGCACCACAGGTTCACCGAGTATAAAAACTTCGAGTATTTTACAGGTTTAATTTCATTATATTGAAATATAATGAAATTATTATAATATTATAATGAAATTAAACCTGTATTTATTATAGGTGATGAAGTGTATTACCTACAATAACTATCAAGGTGAATGGAGCAGTCAAGTTCCACCGACTCTAGTAAAACTCAAATTACATGATGCTGTATGTATGACGGGATTGGAAGGAAATTTTTCATTATGAGGTTTTATCTATGGTTGACATCAAAGTCAAAGTCAAAGTCAAAACATTTTTATTCAAATTATCCTTTACAGGCACTTTTGACGAGTCAACATTTTTTGAGTTACTACCGGATCGGAAACGCGGCCACACACTGATTTGGATATCTCATTAGACAAATCAAATTCTGTTGGAATGCAATGCAACACAATCGAACAGAATCGAAACTTGTTAGCGATAAGACAAATCAATTTTTGTATCAATGATACACAAGGCAGACTAGCTTTTGTATCATTGATACAAAAGGCAGTCTTATCGCTAACAAACAATTTCCTCCAGACAATCAAATTAAAGGAAATAAAAAAGACGACTTGTACAAGGTACAACTTATAAATATACATTACACAACAAAGACATCACAAAGCTAAATTAACACTTAATATAAGAAAAAATTTTAGAGACAAAACATATACTATAAAGAAGATTAAGTACATGAGCATTTCTAAGAAAACGAATGGGTAACCAATTGAGCTTAACAGGAAAGGAGAAAACATGGTCGTATTTGCAAAGCCCAAACATAAATCAATTACTGAAATTTTGAAGGCATTCAAGTTTATCGAGTTGATCCTCGGTCAACGCTTGTATGAGCATAACCTAGGATTAGTAGTTATAAAGTCTGTGCTAAAGAAATTTTAGTACAGAAAGGTAAAAAAGTTACAAAGTTGATTTAAGAATCTAAAGGTGACATATTTTTTTACATATCTCCTTGATATGAGACGACCAGGATAATTTGTTATCAATAAAGATTCCTAAATTCTTTACCTGGGTTAACCATAGGAATGGCTATTCTGTTTAACTCAATTTTGGATAAAGTAATTGTGTCTATCTGAGAAATCATGTGAGGAGTGCCAACAATTATGACGTGCTGTTTGCAATTGCAATTGCATCAAACATTGTTCTAAAAGAAAACTAAAAATACTTTTAATTCTTAAGTTTATTAAGACGCTCATTGCTACTGGACATAGCCTAAAGTTTAGGCCTGTATGTAAATTTGAGTCATAGGTTTAGTTTATTTTTATAGTGTCAATGTATTTTTTTTTTTACATAAGTAAATTTTTTCTTAATATTTTTATACAAATTTATTTTATATAGAAATAAAGCAAGACAATGCCTATATTCATACATGCATATCAATTTTCATACTTTTTTCCAGGTAAGATCAAAATTATATCTTAGTGTAAGCTGTACTAATTATATGTAGAATATAAATTTTTGGTTACAAATTATAACCAGTAACTCATAAAAATACCTGTCTAATATATGGGAAAATTTATTTTTTCTCACCTGAGCAGGGCCAGCCTTAACTATACAAGAGGCCTGGGCACTCGCCCAGGCCTCACTCATTTTGTCGTTTTTTATTCATTTCCCTTAGTGTATTTTAGACATTTAATACCTCTGTGCTCAAGCGCCCTGGGCAATAGCCCAGGTCACCCCTCGTTAAAATCAGCACTGAACTGAGCAGTGTTTTTTTTATTTCATTGGAGAGCCAACAAGCATTTCTCTTGGTGGAAAGAGATAAGCATCACCTATAAACAGCACAGATCTTAACCTGTGGAATCCCAGTCGATCATATACTTCTTCTCTTCTTTCCGTAGGTGGGTCTCCAACTTGACAACTAGCTCCTTTTTTGCGTGAGTCGGTCATATTTGACCGCTTCGTATTTTTTAAGTTTCTACTGGTGCTCAATGGGTAAAATATGACCGCACCTAATTTGAATTTGAATTTTATTATACGGTGTGTAAAGAAAACTCTCTCGGATAATTAAAGGTGTTATTTGGTACCGTAGTACAGTTACATATGTGAAATTATTTTGTGGATATTAATTAGTTTTCCCAATAAAAAAAAATCTTAAATGGTATTTTCATACAGACAACACCTGCAAATAAGTAAATTCTATTATCAAAGTATGCTGAGCAAGACGAATGCTACCAAAGGACACGCCGTGCGTTTTAAAGTTCCTTTGTAAAAAGCCGAAAAACAAATAACGCTCCTTTGTGTGGTGTTTGTGTGAAAGCCGTCAAAGCGAAACAATGAAACAAATAGCGACAAGGTGTTGTTATTTTTAAAATATTTACATAACTCTAGGTACATATAAGTAATAATATGAATATTAAAAAAGCTATATCTTTTTTATTGTTAGAAGTAAAGTTATTTTAATATTTTTTTTCAGTAATGCCTTTAGGCAACCTATATGCCTCTTTCGGATCTGACAAGGTTTTCTTTACAAACTGTATATGTAAAATATTTTACTGAATATCTTTATTTTGAATCCTAGTAGACAAAATATATCTATCAATACATAATCACTTAAAGAATGATAAATATATATGGTTTAATTATAGAGAAATCATATTATTTGTACAACACAGTACCAGCGTTGGTGCAGGTCAATTAGTAACGAATACCACCGCTAAGTACCGCATGTGCGAAGATAGGACTTAAGGGGTTAATGCAGCATCGCCATCCATGTGGTGGGATTGGAATGCCACATGCCACAAGTATACCCTACAAACGGAAACATGACAGTGACAAATGCCAACTCTTTTGGGACAGGAATAGATAAGGTGTAGGTACCAACCCCAATCTGAGACATCATATTTTTTTAAATTATAAGATAGCAAACAAGCACATGGGTATCCTGATGGAAAGAGTCAACCATCGCCTTATAGACACCAAAGATGTTAAAGGTGCATTGCTATCTTGTGATGAGGTCTACATTGTAAATTTAGGAAGGCGAGCACGAGAAATGCTTAATTACTTTGTGAAACTGGTAACGGATGTTTTATTAAAACGTAAATTTAAGACAATTTTTTTTTTTATAATAATAATAATATTTTTTATTTGCCAGAATAAGGTATACAAGGTTATCAGATAGGTACATTTCAATATAGTTCTATTCTACCATTTAAAGGTGTGCAAATCTTAATTTCTTATCACTAAAATACTACATAACATTGCTAATAATTATTAGTTTAATTTTAATTTATATTTCATTATTTATTTTTAAATTAATAATATATCGTTTGATTTTGTTGATTTTGCTTATTTGATTTTAATTATTAATATATTATTCAATTTAACTAACAATTTAATTATTAATTTCATCATCATATAAATATGTATTCATCTAAATATTTATTAACAAGTACAATAACAATATTTTACAGAGAAAAATAAAAAATTCAAACCTAAAGTGGATAAATCCTCTAATAATGCTCTGTAACGAAGTTTTCTATCATGACTTGATAAACTGCCTCGCAAGGTTCCTTCCGACATGTTTAAGGAAATTCAAATACTAAAAAATACTTAATACAGCGCCTTCGATGTAAGATTTTATTTTTTTAACCAAAATCTAGATTTATATAATTTGTATACAAACAATTCTTTGTGTGACATATCTCCACAGACCACAGATCAGATAATTGTAGCTAGCTAACCAATATCTCATAATTCATTTGACATCTAGGGATTCGCAAAAAGTATCGATACTTGAGTAGTATCGATACTTTGGTTGCGATACCTAATATTTTCGTACTCGATACATTTGTTGCGATACTTAACTTAGTATCGATACTTTCGGATGTACTCGATACTTTTTACTCTTTAGAATTATTGATTTAGATTCTCTGTATTAGGAGAATCATCGAAAGTGTTTAAGAATTATATCAATTGTTTTAGAATACGTGGAATATTATTTACAGTTTGAACGTACCTCTCATTATGACACTAATCTCTTATCATAACATTTACTTCAATATTAGTACTTGTAAATTTGTATACACTTTAGGCAATTTAATTACGAATTAAATTAATATTACGGTAACATTAATTTACATATGGCTCTGATTGTAGGACGCAGTTTAACTCGGAAAGGAAATTAAATTTATTACAATTTGATTATTAAATTGAACTCTGTTGGTGCAAGTGTGAAAATTTAGGTGCTGCCTTGCTGCCAACCAAAATGCTGCCTTCCGATAGGAAAGTGATGACTGGCTAAGTTTCAGAAAGGTTGACAAAACTGCTGCAGCCGGTAAAATCTGTTTTCAAATGCTTAAAACAAGTAAAAAAACAATTTTTAATTATGATTTTAATTAATAATGTACTTTTTTTGAGATTTTAATACGTTTCCCGAGGCAAAGAAAAAGTACTCGATACTGAGTAGTATCGATACTTTTGATACGATCCTTATATCGGTATTGATACTTTTGATAAGATACTTGATATCGAATAGGTATCGATACTTTCAAAAATTTGCGGATCCCTATTGACATCTAACCAGTGTTGGCAGTAGACATGTGCACGTAATGCGAGTGATGCATTACACGTAACATCACACATTACTCGACTAAAATAAGCATCACATTCACACCATCACACTAAACATCACACGCGCTCTAGTAGAGAAGTAGCTCGCGACATGACTCGCGGACTCGCTCGAACCGAGCCCTCCCGAAAGCATCGCATCGACAATGTATTTCGCCCGGTCAGGTGTCTTAGTATGTTATTTAAAACTCTATTTTTATAGTAAAAGGGTTTATATTTCCACCGCCCATCTCCCGTTGTACGGTCGTAGCTAAATACTCAACTGTTCTTTCATTTTAAATTGCAATGCAAATATTGTAATATTTTTTAGTTTGTTTACTAACGCGGTCAAAGACGCGTCTTTATTGGACTATTTTTAAATATCTCATATGTGTGATAGTGATAAGTGTGGCTGCGATCAATATATGAGAGTGGATTGGACTGTGAAAATTCTGAACACTAAATGTGCTAAACTGTAATAAAGTTGATTTTTAAATACGCCAATATTCATGGGTCCTTGACTACTTTCATTACACCTTGTTGGTTTAGGGTAAGTATAAGATTGAAGGAAAAATCTACTTTGTGTAATTTGTATATTTAAATCATAGTGAGTAAATCACACTATTGCTCATTTCATTTCTTTCATGTTAATATGAATCATCATAATGACACGCGTACAACATTGTAACGCTCATATCGCTGCTATGTTATTATTTCAATAACATGTCATGTTACACTAGAACATCGCATTTCCTACATTAGCACGCGCGATGGTGTGCTATCGCATGGCGCTACTTCATAAAATCATAACATCACGCGTGATGTTTGAAGTGATGGTGTAATGTAATATAACTCGGCACGAAATGTAATGACATATCACATTACTTCGAGGTGCACTGTTTTGCACATGTCTAGTTGGCAGACTCGTGAAAAATAATTATTGTATTGGGACCCTAAAATTAATAAAATTTCAATAAAATTATTGTACGTTTCCAAATTAAATTTAATTGTCGTCTGAAAGCTGTAGTTTAAAAGAGGATCACTGAAATAATTTTATTTAAATGATATTCCGACCGTTATTAAACAAATTTTCCGTCAAGTATCTATTATACTTTGAGAACTCAGTTATTTTAAGGCGGGAAATTTAACTGAAATATTTCAATAATTATAATTTTTTAAAGAAAATCGTAATTTTATATAGAAAATTGCTATTATTCAAAATTATTGTCTTTTTTGTCAAGACTGTACGCTTAGCATTGAGGGTTAAAAAATCATGAGATTATGGTACATGCACAATAATTATTGTATGTCTGCTGATACTGCATATAACAAAAGCAATAAAATTTGTGATTGAAGTTAGTAAGACAAGGCATAAATGGATTCGAATATAATATTTTTATGCATTGACTTTTAAGGGTTTGTAATATTTACAAAAAACACTATTCGAAAATCTATTTTGCTTACAACATTTTGTAACAATTTGGAAACGTACCACGTAGGGGAAAAGGGGAGGGGAGGAAACTGCCATACAAAATGTCCCGAAACTTTTGAATTATGCTACTAAATTGAAGAATAAAGAATAGATGAGAGAATTAATAGCAGTCAACCTCCCCCCACCCCTTTCGCCGAAAAATACATTTTTATTAAATTATTTTAATGTTGAAGTTACGTTCTTCTTACTTGTCTATAACATGCGCTTTGCTACTTAAAATATGGTTTAAGATTCTATAACACACAGCTTCTTAATATAAATACTAGTCGGATTGCGTCTGCTACGGCGCTGCGGGAAGTGCAGCCCCTCCGCCCTTACGTAACAAAGCACAGGTACCATTGCTCGCCTTCGCAGCTTCAGCTTTTTGGTCGCCTGTGGCGACCAGCCTCAGACGCTACGGCTCGCAAGTGCCTAAGTTTTGTCACAGCGGGCGGGGGCTGCCTCCCTCCGCGCCTTCGCGATTTTTAATAACACTCTAGGGGTAGGACAAACAAGACCACGCGCAAGTTTTGGTGCTCTGGATCTGTCATCAATTTTAAAAAGATAACGAGATCTGAAAAAAAATATTTTTAGGAAGTGACCACATATGTCGGAAGTTTTTTCATTTCTAATGTTTTAAAAGTTTTAAGTATATCCTTAACATCCACAAAAGGAAATTCAAAAGATTTTTTACATGTCGGTACACATTGCTTCAGTAGTGATTTTGCAGAGCTGGCCGATGAAGTAAGAGCTTGAGTTGTTGAAGTAGCTACATTGGTGAAGAATTTTTCAAACTCCATTGCTACACCTAATCTTTCTTTACAATTAGTCCATCTACTTCCACCTGATATTCGTCATTAAAAGTCCTGGACTTGCCAGTTTCACAGTTAATAATGTTCCATGTAGTTTTGATTTTTTTTACCTACGTATAACTAGTTAAATGAGAGTATATCTAGCGATCAGTACAATCGACGTAATCGATCATATAGTAAAGAAAAAATTCTACGAAAAGACACTAGCTCAGTGGGAGAGCGTCCCGGATTTAGAGAAATGGTCGCAGGTTCAATTCCTGCGTGTCGATATTTTTCTTTGTTGTTTTTGAAGTTTTTCCAGGTTTCCCAAGCACGGGGTGAGTGCTATAACACAAAAATAATTAGAAATACGAAAGTATTTTTTTATATCATAAGATAGCAAACAAGCAGATTGGTCTCCAGATGGAAAGAGTCAACCATGGCCTATAGACACCAAAGATGTTAATGGTGCGTGGCTATCTTGTGGCGAGGTCTAATGCCACATGCATAAGTTTACCGGCTACCTTACCCTCCAAACCGGAACACGATAGCGACAAGCACTGATGCTATTGCGGCAGGAATAGGTAAGGCGGTGGTACCAGACCCGGGCGAGACAATGCAGAACTCTACCACCTAGTAGCCACGATGGTAGTGACTCGATAGCCAATCGGTCGCCTTTTACGACCTGCCTGGCAGAACGGCAGTTCGCCTATTTTTTAAAGGAGGCCGGGACCAACACGGCGAAAATATTGACAAAATTATAAATGTGAATTTCATCTGTAACGATGAACTCATTTAACTAGTTATACATATTATGTATACCTAGTGATCAGTAGAATAGACGTAATCGATTATATAGCAAATAAGAATTCGCCACGCCGGGCCTGTCGACACTAGCGCAGTGGGAGAGCGTCCCGGCTTTAGGGAAATGGTCGCAGGTTCAATCCCTATGTGTCGATATTTTTCTTTGTTGTTTTTAAAGTTTTTCCAGGTTTCTCAGCACGGGATGAGTTCTATAACACAAAAATAATAAGAAATACTAAAGTACTGACAAAATCATAAATGTGAATTTTACCTATAACGATGAACTCATTTAACTAGTTTTACGATAGTATACTTAGCGATCAGTGCAATCGACGTAATCGATCATATAGCAAAGAAGAATTTCGCCCCGCCGAGCTTGTCGACACTAGTTCAGTGGGAGAGCATCCCGGCTTTAGGGAAATGGTCACAGGTTCAATCCCTGCGTGTCGATATTTTTCTTTGTTGTTTTTAAGTTTTTTCAGGTTTCCCAAGCATGGGGTGAGTGCTATAACACAAAAATAAATAAAAAGAAATAATGACCGTTTGTAGGTATTTAGTTCTATTACACAGAACCTAAACATATATGCAAACCATAGGTGTATAGCAATGTAGTAGTAGCCCTGGCTCAGGTGAGAATAGAAAAATAAATTTTCCTATATATTAGACAGGTATTTTATATAATTTACTGGTTATCATTTGTAACCAAAAATTTCTATTCTACATATAGTTAGTTCAGCTTGATCACCAAGATATAATTTTGGTCCCATCTGGAACAAGGCATGAAAATTGATATGCATGTATGAGTATAGGCATTGTCTTCCTTTATTTCTATGAAAAATATATTTGTATAAAAACATAAATATCCACAATCAAAAACAACATCCTCTTAAAATTAAATTATAAAATTTAAAAAAAACGTTCCTAATTCAACCCGTTCTTCCACTTAAGAAAACGTTATCGGTTATCGGTAAAAAGTTTATCATAAGAAGAACTATTATATTCATACAGGGACAGCCAAAGACTAGAATATTGTAATTTTATGCTCGTACAAATAGAATTTTAAAAAAATTACCTAACTTGGACCTCAAAATAAGTAATCAATATAATCAAACATTTTGAAATCGTCGAATTGATGTCTTCTTCTCTTTTGACAATCGGTTAACAACTATAAAAGATATTCAAAATTTTTCATGAAAAAAATTAAATTTCATAAAAAATCGACTCTACTAATAATAATAACAGAATCAATTTGTATTTATTCGACTAAATTAAAAGGAGGTTGTAACGCATTGTTCTTTTGCTGAAAAGGTGACAATTAAAATTTTGTCGTATTATTTTTGAAGCATCGAGTAAATTTTTAAGACACATACAATTAAAATCATACATTTCATACTACATTTACACTCTCGCCTTGTACCTCATCTCGTGCTTCGTCTCGTATCATAACAGACAACTCGTGCCTCGCGCGATAGATGGTAAATCACACAGATCAGATATGTATAATTATGTAGGTACCTACTACGGTAAATGAGCTATCTGTTCACATTCTCGTAGTGACTGGCAAACAGTACCTATGTAACGTATTGCCTAAAGTGACTGGCAGTAAAGAGTGGCGATTTTGAATGACATTATTCGAATAATTGGATTGTAGACATCATTCAAATTATTCGAATAAGTTTATAACTCATTCGAATTTGAACAGAAGTAAATACGTATGTAAGGCGTTGTCTCATTCTTTCGATTGAAATCTCATTACTACTAGTTTATATATTCGAATATTCCTAACCTCATCTAAAAGTAAACTCTATGTATGTGAATACACAGTTTCGTGTGGTAAATTGAATAATCGAAATTTACGATAATTACTAGTTTTTATTCGAATATCGTAGTTTTTATTGCACCCATATAAAAATATTTTGATTGTAAAAACTAATTTAAAAAAATTTAATTTTTAATTGTTGCCAAGTAAAACTTAAATTGACAGTCTTTTTCGTACTATAAAGAAGATTACTCTTTATAGAACAAAAAAGACTGTGAATTTTGTATAGCAAACTGAATGAGTAAACTAGCGGTTCGCAAATCAGTAACTACCCATTACTACGAAAATCAATTAAAAGTAGACTTTATTGTAAGTGCATACAGACCAGTTTTGAATGGAAAACCAAATGGATGAACTAGCGGTTTTATTTGAATTTCAAACTAGCGATCGGTTGTTTTTGTATTGAATGTTATTAGTAGTATCAAATCGTTCGATTATTGGAATTGGTAACAATCGCCCATCTTTAACTGCCGACTGGTGAATTTAGGGATGTAACATTGAATAAAAATAATCGATTATTTAAAAGTCGATTATTCTATTTTCAAAATTAATCGATTCGACAAAAATCGATTTTTACACGAAGGAATAAGTGATTTTTTTTTTGGAAAAAACGGTTTTTTTTCTTAAATTCAGAAACTGCATGTTTTTCTATTTATATTAATAATACAACTTAGCAATTAATATTGATTCATTAAAATTAGAACCAAATAAAATGATAAGTATAAAAAATAAACCAAATGAAAACTGTATGGTTTTAAAACTAAAAACAAAGCAAATGTCTCTTTAAGCTTTCAGAGTAAACAACAAGGATTATGAGTATTGTTACAAATTTTCATCAGTTTTATCACAATGAAAATAAGATAAAATGATCCACTACGGGTCTATTTCCTCTTTACTGAGAGTTATTCCCTCGATGAGAGGTCAATTTATGTCCTATTTTATTTTGCGTCTGTCCTTAGCGTTGTAAGGTTCATTGTGTAACTTGATTTCAGTGTTAAGCTTTAGATTTTCAGAGATAAAGATTGATAAGAACATCTAATTCACGGCCTCCTTTCATCGACTTTGCCAGTTACAATTAGCTGCTCATCGTTATGTGTATTTTTTCAGGCAATATTGTCAGTGAACTCCATGATACTTTGCAAGCGGTAAAGCTCGTTTGTATGGAATGCAGTTTGTTTGAGTTTGATTACTTTCTTGACACTACTTTCTCAGCGTCTATAAAACGTTTACTTCGAAGTTTTTCTTTTATTTTCGGGAATAAATAAAAATGTACTAGGTGTTAGAGTTCTGCAGTGTCTCGCTCGGGTCTGGTACCATAATCTTATCTATTCTTGCCAATTGCCAATCTACGCAATAGCGTAGGTTTGTAGGGTAAGGTAACCGGTACACTTATACATGTGGCATTAGACCTCACTTTAAGATAGCAACGCACCATTAACATCTTTCGTATGTATAGGTGATGGTTGATTCTTTCATCAGGAGATTGTTTGCTATCTTATGATATTCAATTGCAAGGTGCAAGGCCGGAGCTACACAGCGGGTGACCCAGTAACTCCACGTCTGTCTTCACTATATAGTCAATTATTCGCTAGGCAGTGTGTCATGAGGTGATGGTGAAAGAGGTCGTTTTACCAAACTTTTTCCAAGACAAGTGGCAAACAATAGGTAATGTACCACTCTGCAGTAACTATTTTTTCACTCTCTGAAACAATTACCACGTAATGACTTGCCTTCCGAAGAACGAGGCTACTATCTTTTTTCCACACTTCGACCTCTTTTCACTTTGGCTGGCAACTCCCGGGGTGGAAACACACACTGGCTTGAATGTATTTTGGTTTCCGAATCATAACAAAAATTCCAACTTTCGTCACGCGTAAGTATGATGAACAAAGCACTCGTGTCATCTCCGCTAAAGCATTTAACGGCACCAATCAACACGACGGAGTATTCGGGTGGCGGCGGAATGGAGTTTCCTAATCGCTAAATGTTCATGGAGGAATTTGTGCACTTGACTCATATCGATGTCTAGACTTGTCCAAATCTGCGGATGCGTCATTCTGTTGTCAGTCTCTATAATACGCTGCACAACGCTGATGCTATCTTCATTCCTCGCTGTAGAAGGCCGTCCCTCACACACATCATCGGTAAGATTAGTGCGACCAAATATAAACTTAAAAAAACAGTTTTAAACAGTAGGAAGAGATGAGACTCCATCGAGAAAGCCCAATCAATTATCAAAGTCTATCATAACTTTCTTGTTGGCTCGAATGACATCGAAAGTCATAAAACATAATGGCACGAAAATTTTCTCGCGTTGAGTTCATGTCGACGTGACACAGAAAATTTTCCATTTGCTGCAAAATCTTGAAACAAATTACGAATGTATATATATATATATATATATATATATATATATATATATATATATATATATATATATATATATATATATATATATATATATATATATATATATATATATATATATATATATATATATATATATATATATATATATATATATATATATGACGGCGTCCGCGTCGTCAAATGCAAGAATATTGTAAAGTGTAAACAACAAATGCACGGCCCGGGCCGGCAAGCGCATCGTTCGATATCCCTACCACTCAACTTGTTTTGCTACCTGTATAAAAGGCTCTTAGCGCCCGCCGATAAGGCAGGAGAGCTCGGATTGCAACTTTATATGAAGACTCGTATGCAGTAATCGTCCGGACCGAACAACTTTAATTAGTTTTCCCATTGCTTTCTTCTGAAAGTAAATGGGAAACTACCTGTGAGGGGAGCTTCTTCTGCCCGAGATTGTCTCGGCGGCTGCTCCACAGCCGCCGATTACGGTCGCGAGCAATCTGCAGATTTTATTTTTGTGTACCCACACACAAAAATAAAAATACAAACAAGATGTCGGGTACCCAAAAACCCAACAGCGGCTCGTCACAGAGCCCGCATGAGATGCCCAGCACGCCGGCCAGCCCACCAGCTGCGCCGCGAGCGCGATCCGTTTCCGATACGGACATAGTTGATATGTCTGAGTGGGAAACGGTGACACCGCGCAAGCCGCGCACACCAGCGCCCCGCGTATCCCCGTCCTTTTTCCTTAAGAAAAGGACGGAGGTACCATCACCACCAGCTACCACCACCACCAGAAAGTCGCCCGACCTTGCAAAGGCGGGCCTAATCAAACCGCCCTCGCCGAAGGCGGCACAGGCTGAGCAGCCAAATTGGAAGACTCCCCAAATTAGAGTAGCCTCTTTGAAGGCGGCTCAATTTGGAGCTTCAACCTCGGAGGCGGCACAGTCTGTGCAGTCAACGTCAAGGGCGGCATTAACTAAGAGTCCGCCTAAAGACCCGCGCGTTCATCGCCGGGCCATGGAACGCCGCGCACCCCGCGACCGGAGCGCTTCCGGACCGCGTACCTCGCGTGAGACCTCCACGCAGCGCGACCCGCCCGCGCAGCGTGCAACCCCCGCGCAGCGCGACCCGCCCGCGCAGCGCGATTCACCCGCGCAACGCGCCACGCCCGCGCAGCGCGATTCGCCCGCACAGCGCGACCCGCCCGCGCAGCGCGACCCGTCCGCGCCTCGCGACCCGCCCGCGCGTCGCTACCAACCCGCGCAGCGCGACCTATCCGCGCCTAGCGACTCGTCCGCGCCCCATCGGGACTCTTCTGAGAGCAGCGACTCGTCGGTGTACCGCAGCTCAAATGCGCGCCGTACCCCGCGCCCGCGCCGCGATTCATCCGCGTGTCGTGACTCACCCGCGCGCCGCGATCGCGACACCGTCGTACGCGGAACCGACGTAGTGTCGTGCGCTCCGACAGCGCAAACACCAAAAATACCTACAAAGACTTCACCAAAGACCCAGTTGGAGCAAAATTATGTTATTGTTGCCCGACTCAAAAATGCTAAGCTATTAGACGATGATCTACTGGCAGCAATGGCCAGACACTTAGAACAAAAAAGCAAAGAGCTAGAAAGAGACGGCCGAAACTCCCCAATTTCACCGGAAGACCTTGCGGCCATTCAGAGATCTGAAGTGGCACCCATTTTACTACCACCCTGTACCACCCCGGTCAGAAGGAAGAGAGATGCTGACGACACAGGAGTAGAAGAGGCTAAAAGGCAGTGTGTGCCGGCCGATCCATCTCCGCCTCTTTCATTTGCAACGGTAGTTGCTACCACAAACAACTCACCACCACCGCCACCTCCATCATCATCTAATAAGGTACCAGATGGTACTATGACGTCAATTAAAAGCAGATTTCCTCCGTTGGTAGTTGAAAACTTACCAAACTGGACGCAACACTTTAAAATACTTAAAAATAAACTCGGACATACACCAAACGCCCGCCCCTATGGGAGAGGTGTGCGTTTTACACCCCAAGACGAGGTAGAATATAGAGCAGTCCAGCGCTACCTTACAGAATTGGAGAAAACAGAAACCATTTCATGGTTCTGTTATTCACTACCAACGGAGAGAAGTGTGAAGGTGGCGATCAGGGGCCTGCCGGCAGACACCGACGTCAATGAAATCAGCCAAGAACTGGCAGCACTGGGGCACGAAGCAGAGTATGTGCGCCCCATCATGGCCCGGTCTGGCAGACCTGGCTGCATTTTTATGGCGATTATAAAACGCAAACCTGACACCTTACCAAATATCTATGATATCACTGAAATGCTTTACATGCCAGGAATCAAAATAGAAGCTTGGCGGGGCAAAAAGGGCCCCGCACAATGTCATAGATGTCAATTGTTCCGACATTCGTCGCACAATTGTCATCGCCCGCAAAAATGTGTTCGCTGTGGAGGGGAACACAAGGCAATGGATTGCCCCCGCCCAAAAGAGGACCCACCGACCTGCGCCAACTGCGAAGGGCCCCACACCGCGAACAACACTAGTTGTCCAGTGTATAGAAGGGAAGCGCGTAATAAAAGAGCAGGTACGGTGGCATTAACAACTGTGACGCGCACAAGGTCAAAGACGCCGCAAAAAGCCACACAACAAGAAATACCACTAGAAAAATCAACAAACGAGGGAAGCCAGCTAAACATCACGACTTTAGCCCCCCCCGCAAACGACTACAAGCCTAAAAATCCTACCAAGAAGACCATTCGCAGGAAAAAGAAGAAGTCTAGATCCAAAACAACACCTAATCCGACAGAAACTGACACCGAGATAGACGAGTCTTCAAGGGCAGCTAAAACCAGAGTGACCATAAACACCCATCTCCCTAAGAGAGACAAGTCAGTAATTAGAGCGGTTCCCACGGTGTCCCCGGACGAAGGGAAATTTGTATTGCTTGAAAAGGCGATACAAATTTTTCAAGATGTGCTGGGGGCACTACGTGAGGGAACGGATCCTGTATCGGCCGTCCTCCGCGGATTGACGGAACTACTCCAACTATATGGATCGTAGGACCCTAAGGACGGCCTATTGGAATGCCTGCGGACTCATGGCGAAGTCCGCACTATTTAAATACTTCTTGAAAGAACAAAATGTGGACGTTATGTTGGTCAACGAAACCTGTCTACGGCCAGGAGATAACCTGAAAGTACCAAATTACTACACTTATAGACAGGACGACACAAGTGGGCAAATAGCCTACCGGGGGCTAGCCATATTTGTTCACCGAAGGGTCGTCCATCAACTGCTTCCACGGGTAGACATCCAAGAAATGCAAGCGCTGGGTGTTGAAATTCTAGTTGCCGGCAATCCTCTAAGACTCTTTGCAGTCTATAAACCTCCATCACATAAAGTTTCTTTAGAAGAAGTTAAGGAGATTTTTAACTCCTCTCTATCCACAATTGCAGCCGGTGACTGGAATTGCAAGCACCTAGCCTGGCACTCCACTCTCACCAACACAGAAGGAAGACGGCTCTTTGGAATCGCAGAACATCTGCAACTAACTGTGCAAGCGCCGGAAGCACCAACCCATTACCCATTCGAAGACTCCCTAACACCAGATGTTATAGATCTTGTAGTGCACAACAACATCCAATTTAACATCCAATTAGAAGTATTTCCGGAGGACATGGGTTCGGATCACCTCCCAGTCCTAATGACAGCTGACAACATTCCTACAAGACTAGCCCCCATACCCCCTCGACAACTGATCAACTGGGCGGCCTTCTCAAATACTCTAGAAGAGAAAAATATCAGCCAGCCAGTAACTACGCCTGAAGAGGTTAACCAACTAGCAACCAACATAACGTCCAACATACAAGAGGCATTAAAGAACTCTTCAAGAACTTTACCAACTAACTCTCGAGCCACCAACCTTCCCACTTACATAAGGGAGAAGATCCAGAGAAAGAGAAGCATCCGCCGACAATGGCAGAACACTCGATGTCCCACACTTAAAGCCCAGCTTAATAAACTATCTGCCGAAATTAAAAAGGATTTAGAACGCGCTTCAACAGAGAGTTGGGAGGCAAGAATAGATGAAGCCGAGAACGATTGGGCATCACTACACCGCCTATGTAGACAACTAATGGGCAAACGCAACCCAATCCGACCACTCAGACACGCAGACGGCACACCAAGATATAGAGCAGCAGACCGTGCCGAAATCTTCGCAGACCATCTCGAAATTCAATTCAGCCCTAACCCGATATCCGATGCAGCACACAACACAGAAGTAGAAGAATTTCTCGAGGTTTACCTCTCTTCGATACCGCACTCAGAAGATGACCCCGTTTACTTCTCGCCGAACGCAGTTCGGCGAATAATACAAAAATCCAAAGTAAAGAAAGCCCCTGGCGCAGATGCCATAACCAATAAGGCTCTGCGCCATCTCCCTTTTCGAACCATAGCAGCCATTACCAGGCTTTTCAATGGAATAATGCGAACTGGAAAATTCCCTGACATCTGGAAAATGGGTCGGATAATTATGATTCCCAAACAAGGTAAAAACTCTTTGTCACCTAACAACTACCGACCCATCACCCTGCTTCCCACTATATCGAAGATTTTTGAAAAACTTTTTATCCAAGCCCTCGAGAAAT
This sequence comes from Apodemia mormo, assembly GCA_036924255.1. NCBI lineage: Eukaryota > Metazoa > Arthropoda > Insecta > Lepidoptera > Riodinidae > Apodemia > Apodemia mormo. The sequence goes on along the minus strand of JAUPFN010000001.1, from coordinate 39,068,995 downwards.
ACTTCAGCCCAAGACCAGAGCAGTTCGGGTTTAGGGCTGGTCACAGCACGGTCCTCGAACTGTCAAGAGTACTGCACACCCTCGTAGCCGCTCACAATAAGAAAGAACAATCGGTTGCAGTACTACTTGACATGGAGAAGGCCTTCGACCGTGTCTGGCACAACGGTCTGCTGTACAAGTTAGCCAAAGTAGAAGTACCTAGACGCCTTATTAGAGTGATCGGATCTTTCCTGGAAAACAGAACCTTCCAGGTTGCGGTGGAAGATGCCTTATCAACAGTGAGGAAAATAGAAGCCGGAGTCCCACAAGGCAGCTGTCTCTCGCCGACGCTGTACTCAGTGTACACCAATGATATCCCGGTGGGAGACGGCTGCTCACTCGCTTTGTACGCGGATGACGCGGCATACACCACCACATCAATATCTGCCAAACATGCTGCCAATAAGATCCAAGCTTGCCTCAACTTATTACCCTGCTGGCTATCCAAATGGCGTCTATCGGCCAATGCAAATAAGACGCAAGCCTTGAGGCCAAGAAAAAGAGGAAACCTGCCAGAGCTCCACCTGAACGGTGAAAAAATAAAGTGGTCAGGAAACGTAAAATACCTCGGAGTGACCCTAGACACCAGACTCACCATGAAAACACACGTCAGAAACGTCGTTAACAGAGCCCGAATGGCCATGGCGGCCACTCGTCCAATAATGAATTCCAGACTCCCCATCAAAACTAAACTTAGCATCTACAAAACGTATATAAGATCAAGAATAACCTACGCAGCGGCAAGCTGGTATTACCTAACATCCCCGACACTCAAAAGGACCCTACAACAACAACAGAATGTTGCGCTGCGTAGGGTCGTGAATGCCCCTAACACCGTCAAGAATTCAGTAATACATCGAGACCTGAAGATGGAGAGTCTGGAAGACTTTATCAAGAAGACAGCTGGACGTATGTACGAACGAGCTGCCTCCTCATCCCATCCTCACATTAAAACCATCGCACCCTGGCACGCACGTCCACCGGACGCAAAACCCTATCCTAGGGATCTTATCTTAGCACCCAATTAGACTTTCTTCTTCTCTCTTCCACCCCGCCTCTTAAAGCCGCTGTCCTTGTTCGCGGGTTGCTTTGTCGGGTCTCCCACACGGGTCGCCCCCGGCAGGGTGATCGCACGGGGCGGCGTGAAGAAAATAACGGGCGGGGAGGTCGAGTGAATTATTTTTAATCCAATTAGATTTTCCACAATCAATTTATTAAATCCCTTTAACTAACAAGAAACACTACGTGCAAGATCACACCCCAACGACCCGGCCGTATTTACGGTCGGCGAGAAGAATCCATGGTAAGGGGGCAAACCAGCCCCGAAACCATCTCCCCACGTCCCATACGGGAGGTGCGTGAAGACTACGAGATGCCGATAAGGCAGTCTAGGCTCTGGCGTGGCTCGGTACACTTGTTGTATCTTGCTAGTAGCTTATTCTTGACTCTCGGATAATTAATTTGTGCAAACAAGTTAATTATTATTGTCAACTATAAATTAGTCGCAGTACAATTTATAATTGACTATCTATTGCTTAAATTATGACTTATTTGTAATAGGGAATAATTAAGTTACTTGGAATTGTTAAACCAGAACTAGTCATTAGTGATGGAAAGCTTTAATAGTGATCTAATGTTATTCTGATCAAAATATAAAGAGTTGTTATATTACCACATCCGCATTTTATTTATCATATCTGACCCACTTCCTACATATATATATATATATATATATATATATATATATATATATATATATATATATATATATATATATATATATATATATATATATATATACATAATAATATTTGCAAAGAGTTCTATTTTCAAAATTCAAACCTATTTTTTTATTATTACATATATATTACAAGTGGCCAGTTCCAAAAAGTTGCAGTTTGACTCAGTTAGATGAAGTCATCCATTTTATCGAGGAGTGAATTGGTATCGTCTACTATTATAAGTTGGGTTTTGTAACGGTTTATTTCGAGACCCAAGCTTCTCCATTTTGTCAATGAAATTTATTATTTTAGCTGCATTTACAGCCAAGAGTGACGTATCGTCTGTATAATTGTACTTCTGGTGCCACCTGATATTTAAAAACTAAAATGTATATATTCTCAAAAACTAAAATGTATTTTTATTATATTTTAGTTTTTCAGATCAATCCCTATTTTCCGTGGTCACGACATCATTCATGGCTGGATCGATTTCGCTAATTCTTTTTTGTTGTGTTGGTAATTGTCAGGAGAGGGGTTATAATAAAAGGAAATATTAAGAAAATTACGCAGAAAATAAGAAAATTAATTATTATTTATTCAGAATACTTTACCACCATATAAAGTTCAATGCCCTTTCGGCTTCCTGGAAGGACTATTTCGTATACTTATATATATTACGTGTCACGTTGTTTGTCCGCAATGGATTCCTAATATGCATGGCAAATTTAATTCCTAATATGTATGGTATGTCAGCTAGTATACAATAAGTATTTCTGTAAAATTTCATTTCAAACAACTAAAATAGATATTGACAGAAAGGTTTAGCCCCATTTTACTAGAATGAAAATAAAATAAAATGATTAGCATAAAAAAGTAAACACATTTATGATTTCAAAAACTAAACTATAATAGAAATATTTCTTCAGATTTTCTAATAGATACGTAGATACTTTAAACAATAAAAAACAAAAAATAATTATCAACACAAACGTTTAGTGCCATTTTACATGTGTTTAAATGAATAATAAGTATAAAAACTAAACAACGACATTATGGTCTCCAAAATACACACAGATTAGGTACTCTGTCCTTTAATTGACTTGTTTAAGTAATGAGCTTTGAGTTTCTTCATCCGTCACGCATTTAAAAAATCGATTAAAACGTGTTATCTATAATCGATTTAACAAAAATCTATTAATATTATTTTCATGGAACATAGAACAAGGGGAAGTGAAGAGTGGGCGTGCCGCGTGCGTGACTATTATGCGCTTTTACTCTAAATTGCCTTAGTGATACTTACCATATCATTAGGAGATAGTCGTCGTGCGAAAATCTATTATACACTGAATTGTGCCGTATTTTGCCATCCTTGAATGCAGAAATGATAGTAGAATACACATGATTAAAAATGGAGATATTTCATATCATTCGAAAGTACAATTTTCATTTTATTTTTATTAAATTCCTGATTTAATATAATCTCTAATGATATAATAGAAAGTCAAGCTAAAATTAGCCGTACACCTTACATATAAAGTTCATTTTAGGTTGACCTAATATTTCTAGAAAGATATACGTAATGACAGTCATTACGTATATCGTTCTAGAAAGTTCTTTACTCAAATATGATCAACTGAAAACTTCAGAAAAATTAATACTGCCATCTATTGTAGAATAGCGAAACTATTAAGATCTTAAGTTTCACTATTGTACAAATAGATGAGTCTATTTTGAATAGACTACAAAAGGACGTAAATACTCTTTTTTTTTGTAGCAAAATAAAATTTATTGTAACGCAGTTTGGTATATTTTTAAATGTTCTGTTTGTGTGTTTCGGATTATTGTTGTTTAAAATGAAAACGACCAATGAAACAATGTTTGCATTAGTAGTTTATATGCAGTAATGCTTATTTTATGTGTGAGTATGGTGATCGCGGTCCTGATACAAATGTTTGTACTTGCCAATTTCGCTTATTCTGATTATTTTGAAAATCGGTTATTAAAAATCGATTTTCAAAACCATTTCTTTATTTGAAAAAATAATCGATTTATATTAAAATCGATTTATTTAACATCCCTATCATCTAGGTGCGTTAGCATCTATAGTAGTCTGTGCATCTAGGTATGTCAAAATGCAATAAAATATCGATACATATCGATATCGACATTTTTGAAAATATTAATATCGATGGCATTATTTTTATATAAAAACATCGATATATCGATATATTGGTTCGATATGAAAATAGAGCTAATCTCTTCAGTCATTTTAGGTACATTACTTGATAAATACTAATCAATAGACATCATTTTAATAAATCAATAACAACGATAAAAATATTAATTACTTTTAATTAAACCAATAGTTACCTGATACAGACAAAGCAAAAAACAAAGGAATCCTCCCATACAGCCTTGTCAGATACACAATTGAATGAAATTACTGAACTGAACTGACTTATATGTCACATGTGTTAGGGATGGGTCGGAATAGGTAAATCAGAGAGTAGGTGCACCTAGTCCTAGTCTGTAAAAATACGTGATCCAAATACCTGTTCCACCTAATCCTAATGATACTATGATCTTATTTTGTGAAATTGATACTATGAACAATAAGTATACGTATGTGTATTTAAACGTAATTGAAAACTATAATATTTTCTAACACTTACGCAAGACATTTACACAAATAAAATTAGGTGTTACGCTAATTATCGCGTTTTTCTGATTTTTATACACCGAAGTTACATGTTTTTCGATAAAAGTTTTCGAAAAACCGATACCGAACATAATTACACCTTACATATTTTACGTTTTCCCATATTTTGTATTTTATCTACAAAATGTTCCCAAGCGATATTGCTACATTTTAGCACTATTATTATACCTAATTATAAAATAAAAAGTTCATAGTCACCGATTAAATACTAACAATAGCATTCTATGCCATTAACCAATACGTAATCTGAAAAAACTTTATGATGAAATCACGTCCACAATAGTATTGTGAGTCTGATATACTAGAACTTCAAAGTATGAAGACTATGATACTTTGATCGATATCGGACGCGATCTCTGTTACCTGTTCTCAATGAAGTATTTGATCGAGTACCGCGTATTATGACGTATAAACCAATGTTCACCTGTGAGCTCGGCGGTGGACCAAACGTAGCGAGAGATTGGGATGGAGCGTATATATTGTATAGCGGTATTTCACTCTTGTGAGGGCGGGAAAAAGTATACAAATCGTATTGCTTCATCTCGTTAGCATTTTGTCATGGGTGAGCAAGATAGCAAAACATGTTTTCACATAAGAGTAAAGGAAACGGTTCAGCGTATGCGATGAGCGTTTTATGCTATGATTATCTACACACAATTTTCGATATTGGATATTTGATATCGATGTATCGATATACCATTACAAAATATATCGCCGAAAAATAGCGATATATCGAATTGAAAATATCGATGTATCGATTTGTTCGACAAGCCTACTATCATATCATCCACTGCCCAGTGCTATTCTTGGACACAGATTATATTTTATGTATTTACTATTAATGTTCTTGGAAAAAAAAAAACTTTCGCTAGACAATTCTTAAATTGAAATCAAATTATTGAATTTTGTTTTTACTCATTTGCTAGGGAGTTAAACTTATAGCAAAGAGTATACAATAGTAAGACGTAATAGTTTTAAATTAATGTCAGTACTCAATTTTTTGGAGATTCTTGTTTCTTTTTACATTCCTAAAAATGGATCCTATAGCTGCTTTACAAAACAGAATTGAACAATTGGAAGCAAAGTTAGGTTTAGCTTTCAATCCTATTAATGAAAATCAACAAGGTGATTCAGTGACAACAAATTTATTAAATGCAGCTCAAGCTATTAGCAATGCCACGGCTGGTCACGAAAAACTTGCAGAAGCCAAAAACATCGCCAATGAACTTAATAACTATATGGACCCGAATCTGGTGGAAAATGTAAGTAATATTTTGATACAGTATTAGTAGTAGCGAATTTATTCAATGTATTATGTGTTTAAGCTTTTTCACATAGATTAAACTGGGTACGCCTTTCACGGCTATTTCTTAGGATGTCAACGTCGCTTGCATTTATGAAGAAATACAGAGATAAAACACTGATGAAACAAATTTCTCCAGAGGCATTTCTTACGCCTTAGCTTTTGATTCGAAGCGATAAAATAGCACAATATGGAATATTTCTATTTTTTACCCAACTCTCACTTTCATACAATATCGTTGGGATAGGCATAGGCAGGCATAGGAATGATTATGCAGGGCAAGAGGGGCACCCTGACTTAAAACTAACGCCCTATTCACTCTGTTCCCCGCCAGCCAGCCCCCCCCTCTCTCTCCCTCTCTCTCTCCCTCTCTCCCTCTCTCTCTCTCTCTCCCTCTCCCCCTCCCTCTCCTCCCTCTCCCTCCCCTCTCTCCCTATCCCTCTCCCCCTCCCCCTCCCCTCTCCCTCCCTCTCCATCTCCCCCTCCCCTCCCCCTCTCCCTCTCCCACCACCCTCTCCCCCTCCCTCTCCTCACTCTCCCACCACCCTCTCCCCCTCCCTCTCCTCACTCTCCCTCCCCCCTCTCCCTACCCCCCTCCCCCTCCCCTTCTCCCCCTCTCCCTAACCCTCTCCCCCTCCCCTCTCCTACTCTCCCTAACCCTCTCCCCCTCCCCCTCCCACTCCCCTTCCCCCTATCCCTCTCCCCCCTCCCCCCTCCCTACCCCTCTTCCTCCTCCTCTCCCTCTCCTTCTTCCTCCCCCTCCCTCTCCCTCTCCCTCTCTATTTTTATGGTAGATAACATATTTAGACATAAATTTAAATTGCTACGTCGAAGCACAAACCTAAAAGTCCGATAATTTTTGAGTAAAATGTACCACAAAAGTGCATAGAAAGTGGCCTAGTGTAGGGCTCGCTTCGCTCGCCCTAATAAAATACAAATTGAACTTTGTAATGTTAGTTCAGTAATTTGGTAGTTTTACCTGGAAAGTTTTCCGGTAGTTTTGAAAATTGCTTGTTTTATGGATTTCGGTATGCTCTTTTTGAATTTCAACTTTGCCACCTCGTATCTCCGCCACTCGCGCCGCCATATTGAAAAACGGTTTTTTGGGAATATCTCCTTTACGACGCATTTTACGATAGTACATTCGTGTACTAAATTAAATTAGAGGAAATTTCCTACACTTTATGTACTAATATTTTTTTTCATAAAATCAATAGTTTTGGCGTATGAGCGTCAAAAAGTATTATTCGTTCCGTTTTCGTGCACCACCACGTGTTTTTCGTATATTTTCTAAAATATTCTACTATTGCCGCCGATATTAGAAAAGCAGGTATAAGGGTAATGTGTCAGCTTTGTGTTGGGTCCCTTTCTCTCTATCTATGGGTCTCTTTCGATCTCGACCTTCAACGAAACACGTGTCAGTGGAAGTTACGAAAAGTATTTAGTTCAGGCTGAGTCATCAGTATACGTTTATCGTGATCGGCATTGAAGACACTCTGCGTTGAATGCGTTCAAGAGGAAGGAGCTGGTATTGTGGAGCCCCTGGCCAAAGATGAGAACAGTACTCCTATGAAGCCTGATTTGTGACTTGTAGAGTCGCAAACAATCGACTGTTTTACCCTGTTCAGAACAACAAGTTTCTTGGACGAAAGCTTTGCTTTTGCCTCCAAATGACCACGAAACAAGATAATGATGAGTTATGGATGTGTATTAAATATGTGTATTATATAATAAAAATCAGAATTATTCAAATCGGTTTAGTAGTTTTTGGGATTACCACGTTCAAACAAACAAACAAACTCAATTCTCAGAATCACTTGATTCTGAACTCTCTGAACTTGATTCAGAATCATCTTGTAAACTTATAATGATTTGGTCCATCATAGTATCAAATTTCATATCATGATTCCAGTATTCCTGTTCATTTTTTTGTACGTGGTCATCGCATTTTTGCCATTGTTCGGCAGAGAATTCGGAAAATAGCCTTGTTAGTATTGTCATTTTCTCGTCCAATGTAGCATTAATGTGATCTCTGGCCAGGCAATTTTTAATATTTGCCCACACAAGCTCGATCGGGTTGAGGTCTGGATGATATGGAGGTAGTCTGAGAACAGTATGACCTGCAGCTTTCAGAAGTTCGTCAATCTTGAATATTTTTTCTGATTGGGTCGCATTAATCAACCTCAGGAGTTCAGCTTTGATCATCGTGGGAGAAAATGTTACATTATGATTTTGCAACCAGTTCTGCATATTAATTTTCAAACTGGACATAGTCGGTTTCTTCTCAACTTGCACACAATGATAGGCAGCATTATCCATAACTATGACTGAGTTAGGTGGAAGTTTAGGTATTAATTTTTGATCAACCCAGTTGTAAAAATTTGTAGAGTTCATGTCTCCATGATAATCCCCCGTTTTTGAATCTGATTTAAAAATTAGCAAAGCATCGTCAACTAACCCGTTCCGGCTACCAGCGTGAACTATTATCAAACGCCTTCCTTTGCCTATATCTGTATAAATTCCAGGCTCCGACGAAGATTGCCAACATTTTTGGACATTGTGACTTTGGTTAACGTAAGTTTCGTCCAAAAAGAATATATTTGTTTGTCTTCTCTGAATTTTCTTATAGCCCTCATATATTTCACTCGCCATTCAACAATATTTGGTCTCTCTATTAAAAGGCATCTCTTCGATTTACATTTTTTAAATGAATATCCCAGTTTGTGCAAAAGTGTTCTTAAAAAAGTCAATCCGCAGTCTAAAATATTATCCTCTTTTAACACAGCATTTAGTTTTCGTAGACTTGGAATTTTTTTCTCTACCGTATAAAACTGATTTATTTTTCTTCTTATCACTGCTAAATCAAAGTCATCAACTTGTATTTTCTTTTTTATTTCTTTTGGTCTACGTGGAGAACTAAATCTTGCTTCCCCTGTATTTTGCAACGATTTTTTACTTTCAGCAATCACTCTCCTAACACTTCGTTCTGATATCCCTGTTGCTTCTGCTACTAGTTTATGTATATTCGCATCAGTTTTATATTCTAAACTATTGATATTGGCTTTCCGTTTATTAAAAAATGTATGCACTTTAAATATTATTTCCTTAGATTGTCTTTTTATCGGCGGACTCATCTCACTATTGCAATCTTATGTGCGTTTTGTCTAAACTAGCCGGAACTTTCAACGCGTGTTGCCGTCGCAAAGTATGGCGTCGCACTGAGTAATGACAGCAAGCGCCCCTGCCTCTCCGCCCCACCGTTCACATACCTAAGGCGCGGCCAACTAGTTCCGTGCGCACTATAGTTCATTTTTCAGCTGTCTTTTTAAGATTATAGATGTATAGCCACTTAGGTTTTTTTATATCTTCTACCTTATCATGTAGACAGACCTTTGCTATTTCTTTTAAATATGTATATCTTTAAATTAAATGTAATGTAACGTCAAGTAAAATAACATCAAAATTATGTTACTATTTGTTTTCACATATTTACTATGCTTATACTACTTATATGTAGTCACTCTGTGTGTATTTTTTTCTTATTGCTCTGCTCTGATTGCTATGCCTCAGTATTTAGTGTAAATTTCTCCTTTTTAAGGGAAATATAGAATTCTACGATTTATCATTACTTTCCTAATATTTTAAAGTTTATTCCATTATTTGAAAAAAGTGGACAAAACAATGTGGGTTGCCATTTTTTATTTTCAGAGAGGCATTGCTCAGACAAATGTATCTAGAAATGGAATGTTGTATCATTTTCACTAATTTTATTCATTACTAGCTGTTGCCCACAACTTCGTCCGCGTGGACTTCATTTACTCCGCACAGCTCCTCCCCCATAGGTGATAGCATGATAATATGTAGCCTATATGTTAACCCGACCTGTTAATAATATTCATGCAAAATTTGAAGTAAATCCATGCAGTACTTTTTGAGTTTACCCTGGACATATATACAGACAAACAGATAAACAGACAAACAGACAAAAAATATAAAAACTATATTTTTGGCTTCGATATCAATTGTAGATCACGCCCCAAGTATTCTTTTAAAAATATATTCAATGTACAGTTTTGACTTTCCTACTATTTTATTAAATGTATAGATGTTAGTCGGGGCTATGGAGATTAGACCATCTACCTCTCGTATTTAACTTCTTTACATACTTTTTAACTTCCCACTATATATGTAGATAAGGAAGTTACTGATTTTACCGCGAATTCCGAAAATCGAGTTTTCATCAGATGTCCACGATTTGAGGTCCTAGGAATCTTTTCTGACTATTTACACGATGACGTCAGTATGTCTGTATGTATGTATATATGTGTGTGTGTGTGTGTGTGAGTGCGTGCGTGCGTGCGTGCGTGCGTGCGTGCGTGCGTGCGTGCGTGCGTGCGTGCGTGCGTGCGTGCGTGCGTGCGTGCGTGCGTGCGTGCGTGTGTGTGTATGTAAACATCTCATAACTATTAATTGGCTGGACCGATAGAAACGCAGTTGATGGCATTCAATTGGATTCCGCTCAACTTAGATTTCCTGAAAATTTAAACTGATTTGGTCCAGGAGATTTTGAGAAATTTTGAAAAAACACCAAAAAAATTTGGCTCAACACTATTTTTTTAATATAACTTCCAGATTTATGTACCAATGGAGTACAAAAACTAATCAGCTCTATTCCTCAAAAAACTATGTCTATTACATAAATTGCATTAAAATCGGTTTTACCGTTTGGGAGTAATTGTCGATGAAAAATTTTGAGAAGTGTTTTTTTGACATAGCTTCGAAATTTTTTAACCAATCATTTTTTGGTATTCAAATAAAAAAACTATGTCATGTGCCGTTTCAAAAATTAAAATCAATTCTCATTCTCAAAACTTATAGCTTTTCAAATATTAAAATTACATTGTTTTTAGCAAACTTACTTAATTTTTTTTAAATAACTTTCAAGTTTATTCACAGATTGACTTAAAATCTTATCAGCTTTTCTCCTTTAAAAACTGCGTCCTTTAAAGACACCGTTAATTTAATCAAAATCTGTCAATTTGTTTGGGATTTATTAATAAAGAAAAATAAAAATAAAATGTTTCTTGACATTGCATCGAAATTTTTCAAGCCATCGATTATTTAGCTAAAGCAATAGTTTAGATCTCAAAAATTGAGTTTAATGCCATCATCATTTTCAAAATATAAATATTTAAAATGCCTTAATTTAGTGGGAAGTTTCAGGGATGGCCCGTAGGGTCAACCGTTTACACATTTTCTTAAGAGGCAAGAGCATGCTAAATGTGTCTACCATTATGACTACTTTTTATTTTATATCATAAGATAGCAAACAAGCAGATGGGTCTCCTGGTGGAAAGAGTCAACCATCGCCTATAGAAACCAAAGATGTTAATGGTGCGTTGCTATCTTGTGGCGAGGTCTAATGCAACATGCATAAGTTTACCGGCTACCTTACCCTCCAAACCGGAACACGACAGCGACAAGCACTGACGCTATTGCGGCAGGAATAGGTAAGGCGATGGTACCAGACCCAGTCGAGACAATGCAGAACTCTACCACCTTGTAGCCACAAAGGTAGTAACTCGATAGCCAAACGGTCACCTTTTACAACCTGCCTGGCAGAACGGCAGTTGGCCTTTTGTTCAAAGGAGGCCGGGATCAACACGGCGTAAAACTTGATAGTCAAGTCCTGCCACTGCCTTAACTATCACTGCTACTATAACATCAGTGTTTGGCTAGCGACTTAAGTTGTTAGTGGCTACAGATCCTACGTGTAGATAGCAAAGCAATCACATTTTTGTTTTCTAAATAGTATATGCTAAAAAAATATGATACACACTTTAACCTGTTGGCCAGTCTCATTTATTTTATATTATATAGATTAACTTTAATCTTTACAAATATAAAATATATCAATCTAGTTTTTTTTTTAATTTAGCTTATCTTTATAAACTAACAAACCACCCTAATATATGAGTGAAAGAAATCGACGGGTCCTTCGTAAGTTGTCATAACTTAAAAAATGCAACTTTTGTTTCACTTATGAAAATAACTCCACTTTAGATTTTTAATAACACAAAGAATAAAAATGAAATTTCTATTAGTAGTTAGATTTTTATAGTAGAAATTTCATTTCATTCTTCGTATTATTAAAAGAGCTATAAAAGTGGAGTCATTTTCATAAGTAAAACAAGAGTCGCATTTTGTAAGGTACAACAACTTACGTATGACCCATCAAAATGTTGAATTTAGTAGATAAAGAAGGGTTATTGTGTAAGTACCTGACTTTTTTTGATACCCGGATATTAGGTATTATTTTTTCATATATCTGGATATAACTATAATAAGAGGCAATTTGCAAAATTGAATTTGAAGATCACTGAGTCTGTTAATGAAGTTTTATAATAAGAATATTATGTTTGAAGGTTTGTTACTCAATCACACAAAATGGATTGACCAATTTGGATGAAATTTGACACACCAGTAAATGATGGAATAGTGCATAGGATACTTTTATCCTGAAAAATAAGTTGTTCTATGAGATGTTCCAAAAACCTTTTAGTCAACGGGCTGCAGGGTGCAGCTAGGATCATATGATTTGTGAATAATGCCAAAAGTTCATAAAAATTGTTTTATTTTAGATGCAGCAAAACAATATGAATATGCATGAGGTAGCAGCTGCAGAACCAATTCTCCAGCATCACTGTCATTGCATGCATCGGTGTAGACAGGTAAATATATAAAAAACAAGCAGATGGCCTTCCTGACGGAAAGAGAATTTAGTGCCTATAGACACCAAAGATGTTGATGGTTACTTTCTGTGTGGCGGGATGAAAATGCCACATGCATTAGCCTAGCGGCTACCTTACCCTCCAAACTGGAACCAAACGGTCCAACTGGCGTCAAGGCTATTACGGCATGAGTAGGTTATCAGGCATATGTAAAATGCTAAGGTGTCCATGAAAATTTGTATTCAACGGACTTCTTTTAAATACTGTTGGAGCTCTAGGTATGAAGTGATGAATATTGCTGGTCAAGAATACTTCATTAAAAAAACAATAGTGATGGCCCCACCGTTCGCATTGTACATTTAGAGGAATATTACGATATTCTTCTGGATATTTACAAAGGTTGGGGGTCATCCATAAATTACGTCACACGTTTAGGGGGTGGGATGGGGTCGACGAAATGTGACATTGTGTGACAAAGTGTAGGGAGGGGTCTCAAATTTTGTGACATCAAATTTTTCAAAATATATTATTTTATATTGAAGTATTGCAAAAGTAAAATTAAAATGGCACCTGTATAGATAAAAAAGAATTGAATGATATCATTATTCCAATGTAAAATTGTAAAATATGTGACATCACACTAGGTAGGGAGGGGGTCTCACAAATGTGACCAGCTGTGACAAGGACGGGGGAGGGGTCAAAAAAATCATGAAATTGGTGTGACGTAATTTATGGATGGCCCCATGTGGACATGGTGGGCAAGACAAAATTCAATATAAACTCAAAGATCGATTTGTCATTGTAAATAAATAAATATTCGCGGGACAAATTACACTTACTGATCTAACCCCAAAGTAAGCAAATTATTTGCTTGTGTTATGGGTGTTAGTCAACGATACTATTATATAGAAATACATATATAAATATAAGAATATATTCAATAAACACCCAAACCCGGAAATACAAACATTGATGCTCATCACACAAATACTTGTCCCCGTCGGGGATCGAACCCGAGCCCTGTCGATCGCGTAGTCAGGGTCGCTAACCACTCGACCAATCGATTGATTTATTCGTAAAACTTTGTCCTGTCTGTGAAACTAAACGGAATATACCCAAAAAGTATCGTAACTAAACCAATATTATCTAAGGATTTTAATATAAGAATTCAGCTAGATTTGAGAGACTTACACATTATTTAACCTAAAAATATTAGTTACCAATATTTTGTTAATTTTAAATTGTGATTATTTAAACGAGTTAAATAATTAAGTAAGATATAATAGTTAAGTAAAGATAAACTATTTTATTAAGTAGATTATTTTTATTAAGACTATTGAAAGCTTTATAACTTTATCTTAGTAAATATTTTAAGTAATTTTGAAAACAAGAATTTGACACTAAGCTTTACTTTAAGCTTTTTTTTAGTTCCTACAAAAGTACGATCATATTATTAATAAGACCGACGGTAATTATTCGTTAGTAACTTGTATACATTCACAATATCAAGTTTTAATTAATATACGATTATAAAAAAAAATTAAAAATCCTTTTTATTATTCATGGACACCCTATTGCAACAACCAATAATTTAGACAATTTGCCTTCGACAATTTGTATTATTCTCTTAGTACAGTGTTCTTATTATAAATATTACTGGACAAATTACATGAATTGATCTAACCCCAAAGTAAATTATTTGCTTGTGTTATGGGAGTTAGTCAACGATACTAATACATAGTAGTACATATGTAAATACTGTAACATTCATAATAAACACCCAGGCCCAGAAATACAAACATCTATTCTCATTACACAAATGCTTGTCCCTGTGGGGAAGCAAACCCGAGCCCCCTCGATTCGCAGTTAGGTTCATTAATCACTCGACCAACGGGGCGGTCAAAGGTTATTGCAAGTACTAATTGATTATCGTTAAAATTAGTAAGTGTGGTAACACAGTGAAACATTGTGAACTGGGTGCTTGACATGTTCTACTTCACTATGCTGATGCTACAAGGATCTATCATGATAATATATTTTATGTTTAGGCTGCACCTGTTTTGGAATCCGAAGCTATCCAACAAGTTCCCGAAATGCAAAAGACAGTAGAAAATATGCGTATGGCTGCAGCAGAAGTAAAGGCTGAGGCAGATGCGGTAATAACATCAATTATTCTTATTGTATTTGTATATAAGGATTAACTGCCTACTATTTCCTGTAAAATATGAAATCAGTCAAGAAAGTCAGTCTTGGTTAATCAATCAAAGGTCTAATTGCCCTTGCCACGCTTTCATGACATTAATATAGAATACCTACTGAGCAATAATTTGTAAAAACCTGAGAGGAGCATAATTATATAAATCGCATTTTATGCTTTTAATATACCAAAGAAAAAATCTGATAGATTTGTTGGAGTTTTATGTTGCTGGGATTTGAGTCTACCCTAAGGGTGTGATACGAAACATTGGCTTTGGGTAGTATTTTTTTGTTAATATATTAATAATACGCAAATTGATAAAACGCCAAACTAAGCATAAGTTAATAACTGTAATATGATCATCACTATCGGAATCTTTAATAGTGATTAACATGTCTATAGAAGATGGTTTTCTCTTTGCATCAGGAGAGCTATCCGCTTGTATGCTACCTTAAAATAATGTAAGGTAGTTTGTAAAAGATGATTGGCCAAATGTGTCACCACCATTGTTGCTTCTAGAGTTCTGCTATGCCTTGTATGAGTTTTTAAATTGTTTGTACTAAGCATGTATTTTTACTGTAAGTTTGTATACAATAAAAAGAGTTATCGTTCATTCATTCAATTTAAATATTAGGTACTAATATGATTCTGGTGCTAGTTAGAAACTAATAGTACTTGAGCCCTATTCACATAACAAAACATTAAACAAATTGAAGGATTTAGTGCTTTTACACGTTATGCCTTATAGTTGGACGTTGTATCGTGTTTCGTGTGAAAACCCTAAACGCTTTGAACCGATTAAAGTTTTGTTACATAAATAGAGGGATACTGGTCTGGTTTGTGTTACCATCACAACTATGTGATGATAGTTCCTAAACAAGTCACCTTGCCTATTAGTATCGTATGAACAAAACATCAGCGCCCGTTCCTGTGAAGTTAACATCATAGTAATCAGACAGAGACAACATTGCCTGTACACCAAAGATGATGTGTTGCTATCGTTGTGACGAAATGGTCCTGCCACTTGCATAAGTTTACCAGTTGCTTTTCTCTAATCAAGATCGCGCCAATGACAAATATTGACAGTATTGACAAACCGGGGCGAGTCGAAGCTTTACTACCTAGTAGTCCCGATAGTAGCGCTAGTGACGCGTTTGGCCAATTGTTTGCCTTTGGTTTATTCTTCAAAGGGCCAACATGGTCTGGAGCCCAATGAAGACCATAAACATGGACATAGGGATCATGGACATGCTGGTTGTTAGGAGATGTTTAATCCTTTCGATGCGACCAATATTTTCAGTGTCGATTCCTCTATACAGACGATATATTAAGTCCCATCTCTAGAACGATGGACGAAATATGACGTCCCAACGATTACTAACTTGCACGTGTGGCGTATTTATTATGTCTAATGAAAGTCTATCGTCATACGTGGTTAGAGTATTACTTACTACGTGTTCTAAATTATATAGCCAACATTGGAGTTGCCATAGATATTATCATTTTTTTTAAACCAGACCGAAAATAAATTGAAATTATTAAGTTTGAGTGAATTATTAGTTGGGAATGCAAATGCCCTAATGCCAATTTTGTAAAAAGTCAAAAATTAAAAAAATAGATACATATTTTTCACACGGTTATTATATAAATAAGTAAATTGTAACACTAGCATATCACACAAAAAGTATTTTTCTGCCGTTTCACAGAGGGTTGCTGTGTTCTATAAGCACCGAACAGCAGATTGATCCTTCTCGTTTATCGGCTCATTTACAGGGAAGGTTTAGAACATTACGCCTACCGAGCGGTAAAAGGATTTAGGTTATACGTAAATTACGCCAGCCATATTGAAAGGGTTACACTCATACCATAACAATGCACTTGCACAACTTCTATTATTGCAAATGTCCTAATAGGCAACAGTTATCACAAAATTACTTCACTTTTGGGTCATCTTTTATAAAAATACTGTTAAATCTTAATTTCAGATTAATATAATGTCTTCCAGGTATCTCAAGGTATTCAGGAATTAGCAGAAACCTGCGGCACAGCAGCTTCTAATGCTTCGGAACAATTGGCAGATGTTGCTAAGAAGGTTGAGCAAGTAGAACAGAAAATGTTTCCCAAAAGGCGAAATGGATTAGATTAATGAATATCTAAATGTAATGGCATTTGGGGATAAGCTTTTACAAATTCCACAATGTCATTTTAGAATTTTGCAGAAAATGTGATATGTTTTGCGTATTAAATGCAGAGATTTGTACATGTTTTGATTAATGCTGTTATAATTTAAAATTTCTAGTTATTATTAAATTATTGAATAAATTTCTTTTTCTACTATATTGTGTCTTTTTGAGAAGTTAGTTTGTTATACACACACACACACATTATATATATATATATATATATATATATATATATATATATATATATATATATATATATCGGTGCGTTTCTACCTCTCTCTTCCAGACAGGGGGTTGTAGTTTCTGATTACTTTCTCATTGCCGGTGAACTCGTACTGTATTCAACGATTTGTCATCGCTGAAATTCTGTTCTGATAAAAAGACATCCTTATTTTATTTGAAAAAGGAATGAGGATGTCTCTAAGGGTATCTTCTATAAAATAAAACTTCAATATTACCAATTAGATCTCATGGTAATGAATGTCTTCATGTTTTCATCAGCATCTCATCAGTGAACACGTTTGAATCAGCTGGTATTATTCGTATTTCGTACTCACGTCATCACGCGTATCTTATAAAATTGTCTCAACTATTTCTTCAAGTCCTCTTAAGTTATTAGTAACATTGAAGTGCTTGCGACCAATAGTTGCTAACAAAAATGTAACATATATATATATATATATATATATATATATATATATATATATATATATATATATATATATATATATATATATATATTTAAAAAAATAACCCAGACAACAGTAATTGAAATGTTGTCAAAAATGTCGTCACTCGTGGTTACCCTAGTCATCGTAGTCGATTCACGAATCATTGTAATAATATTAGTAGTAGGTAGGTAGATAATGTAAACGTGATCTACCTACCCGTTTTAAACTATTGTGTATTGTGATTTACTTTCCCTTCATACTTTGTTCCTGATTTAGAAATGTAAGCGTGCTATAATTTAAAAAATAAATTAGGCACAAATAAAAGCGTAATACATAGTAAAGTTGCCCGGGATTGGAAAATGTCCGGTTGGCGATAGGCTTGCCACCTATCACATTTGGAAAGCCCGGTTTCGCAGTGAAGGTCATTTGGACCAACTGCTTAAGTTCATTTCGAAAAATATCACATTTGTGGGACCAAGTATCTTCGGCTAATCGTGGGTGCACTTGTTGCACCTCTGCCTACATCTTCGGGGATACGCGTGAACTTTGATACTTGTGATTGTGATACTTTTTAATATTTACCTTAGTATTTCTGGTGTAAATGAAATCATTCTCTTTACAATGATCGTACTTGATTTGACTTGACTTAATTATTAAAATTTTACTATAATCTCAATTGTTGAATTATTCTTATCTTCTGTATTTGGCAAATTGTGACATAATCATTACGTAACGCACGTCCCATATCCCAATTTCTATTGATAAGGTGACATTTCTATTATTATTATTCTTTATTTACATTTTTCTTCTTATTTTATATACATTTATAATTATAATATTTAAAAAAAATTCACGAGGTTATCGTCATGCGGGATCGTGATATCAAGAATAAATGCCCGGCGCTCCATTCGATCTACCAACACGATATCGGGCCTATTTGTGATAATAGTCCTGTCCGTGATGACAGATGGATCCCAATAGAGCTTAGCACGGCCATTCTCTAGAACTGACTCCGGTGCGTACTTATAATACGGCACTTCAAAACTTACTAGACCATATCGAAGAGCAAGTTGTTGATGAATAATCTTGGCCACTTGATTTTTTTTTTTATATCATAAGATAGCAAACAAGCAGATGGGTCTCCTGATGGAGAGTCAACCATCGCCTATAGACACCGAAGATGTTAATGGTGCGTTGCTATCTTGTGGCGAGGTCTAATGCCACATGCATAAGTTTACCGGCTACCTTACCCTCCAAACCGGAACACGACAGCGACAAGCACTGACGCTATTGCGGCAGGAATAGGTAAGGCGGTGGTACCAGACCCGGGCGAGACAATGCAGAACTCTATCACCTAGTAGTAGTAGATTGTGTCTGTACAAATACTCTCCATTGGCAAGATGAGAACAACCGGAAATAATATGCCTGATGGACTCACCAGGACGGTGGCACGCCCTACATATGTCGACCGTGCCATCCTTCATGATGTATTTCCGGTAATTATTCGTCTTGACAACTTCATCAGCAATTGTACAGGCAAATCCTTCAGTCTCTCCAAAGAGGTCACCAAATCGTATCAATATCAGGCCCATAAAGAACCCGATAGAACCGTCCATTGTAACTCCTTGCTTTGGCATACGTTCAAGCGGTGCTGAGTACCACTGGTTTGTGCCAGTTCTCTTTAGCTAAGGAGAGCGGTGTCAGACCATTATCTACTGCAACAACATCCCGATGCATTCCACATTCGACGTGGAGGAAATATTCCCTAAGATTATACACCTCACGATTATGTAGGTTTTTGGCATTAAGAAAGCCGCGACCCCCATATTTTCGTGGGATATATAATCTCATTACTGATGAACGTGGATGGTGCATGCGATACATTGTTAGTAGCTTACGGACCTTACAGTCCAGAGCGTCCAACTCAGTTTGAGTCCACTTTAGTATGCCGAAGGTGTACACAAGAAGTGGCATCACCCAGCTGTTGAATGCACGTACACCTTATTACCACCGGACAAAAGACTTTTTAGAACTTTTGTCAGACGGCCAAAGAAACGCTCATTTACCAACTGCTTAATGTCTCCATCCTGTATACCTAAGCACTCCGACATACCAAGGTATTTATAGGTTTCGGTTTCACAGAGAGATTTGAAAGACACTGTCTCCGAGAGTTGTAAATTTTTGCTGTTCAGAACTCAGCCTCTCTGTACATGTATGACCCCGCATTTATCTACACCAAATTCCAGTCTGATATCATTACTAAACCTTTGCGTATGGTTGAGCAATGACAACAAATCAGGTTTATTGGATGCAAAGAGTTTAAGATCATCCATATACAAGAGATGAGAAATGATTTCACCCTCTCTACGAAACCGATAGCCTACCTTTGAATCTCTAAGACGTAGAGCGCTTAAGGGATTCAAAGCCAAGCAAAACCATAAAGGACTCGAACTATCACCCTGGAAAATTCCACGCTCTATTCTTATAGGTTGAGAAATACAAAAACTCTCACCACCCCTAGGAAAACAGAGAGTCGTGGTCTATTGCCTCATACATGAGCGTAGAAAATCGCATAGAACTGCATCAACTTTGTACAGTTCCGTCACTCGTAACAACCATGAATGAGGCACTGAATCATAGGCTTTTTTGTAATCAATCCAAGCGGTGGCGAGACCTTTTCTATTTCTACGAACCTGATGATTAATGGCCATGTCAATGAGGAGTTGCTCTTTAGTACCACGTGACCCAGCCCTACATCAATTTTGAGCAGGATCTAAAATGTTATTTGTATAAAAATGTTGATTTAATTTTGATCTCAGAATGGAGGTAAGGAGCTTGTACAAATTGTAGGCAAGCATGTGATGGGTCTAAAATTCTTCGGATCTGTGGTACTACCAGATTTGTAGAGCAGAAAGGTGAGTCCTGTTGTCATAAAAGATGGGAGGCACCCGGATTCAATAGCTTCCTGGAATTGTTCAGCTATTAAGAGCTCGTGTGAAGATTGCAACCATTTCAACCAGAAATTATGCAGTCCGTCTAGTCCTGGGGATTTCCAGTTGTGAGTAGATTATTTATTTTTATTATTATTATTATTATTAACACTCACAAAAATATTATTGCATTCGCGGAAACACATCCGGACATCGCAATTCACTGGCACTACTAATAGTAGGGGAGCCCAAGAGGGGATTTTGGTATTTACTCGAGCGCGTCAGATTAACATAGGAGGGGGAACATCGCATATTGTTAAGGCTCTTCATTAAATATAAGCCCTATGTATAAAATATAGGGGGGTAACTATGGCAGAAAAAAAATAAAATTAAGCTTAGATTAATAACACTTTAAGATAATTCTTCGGCTTGTCGAAATTGTCAGAATATACTTTTTTCGTAATCCTTACATCTCAATTCCTCCATAATAAAAGAAAATCCAGACGCGCTCGAGAATGTCAAGACGTTTTCTTTGCAAATTTACACGAAATAAAGAAAACAACTTGTTTTCTTTATCTAATTTATGACCCTCCCTTACGCTACACTTGAATCATCAGATTTTCCAAATTTTTTTTGGAAATTAACCCACCATACCCTAATCTGACGCACTTCAGTGTTTCCATCAAAGAGTATACAATACTGTGGTTTCCATGCACTGATTTTTTTAAACATTTTTTTTATCTGTAGATTTTTTCCCCACGTTTGAAATGAAAAACATTATAATATAACCTTTTATTTTTCCTATAATTTAATCTACAATATCCAATAGATCCCTACGACGCTCGAGTAACTACCCATTTAGCATCTTGGGCTCCCCTATTATGGACTCACGGGGTTTCGCGACCGGCGCTCACGCCACCGGCCACACTATCTGTTATGTAATCTTGTAGTTCATTGTCTCACCCACGAAATAAAGAAAACAAGCGGAATTGGCAAGTACAAACATTTGTATCAGGACCGCGATCGCCACACTCACACATAAAATAAGCATTATTGCATATAAACTACTAATGCAAACATTGTTTCATTGGTCGTTTTCATTTTAAGCAACAATAATCCGAAACACACAAACAGAACATTTAAAAATATACCAAAGTGCGTTACAATAAATTTTATTTTGCTACAAAAAAAAAAGAGTATTTACGTCCTTTTGTAGTCTATTCAAAATAGACATCTATTTGTACAATAGTGAAACTTAAGATCGTAATAGTTTCGCTATTCTACAATAGATGGCAGCATTGATTTTTCCGTAGTTTTCAGTTGATCATATTTGAGTAGAGAACTTTCTAGAACGATTACGTAATGACTGTCATTACGCATATCTTTCTAGAAACATTAGGTCAACCTAAAATGAACTTTATATGTAAGGTGTACGGCTGATTTTAGCTTGACTTTCTATTATATCATTAGAGATTATATTAAATCAGGAATTTAATTAAAATAAAATGAAAATTGTACTTTCGAATGATATGAAATATCTCCATTTTTTATCATCTGTATTCTACTATCATTTCTGCATTCAAGGATGGCACAATACGGCATAATTCAGTGTATAATAGATTTTCGCACGACGACTATCTCCTAATGATATGGTAAGTATCACTAAGGCAATTTAGAGTAAAAGCGCATAATAGTGACGCATGCGGCACGCCCACTCTCCACTTCCCCTTGTTTTCTTTATTTCGTGGTCTCACCCAGTCTCACCGGCCACGGCGCGCGTATTGTGATTACCGAAACATGGCTACACGAGGGTATCTTTGACGCGGAAATTTTCACGATAGATATCACATTCAGAAGGTTTAGATACAGTAGTAATCATTGTAAGAGTAAAAAATATGGTGGAAGGGTTTTAATTGCCATTAAAAAGAAATTTAATACTCAGAGTCAAATCTCATGAAAGCGATTTAGAAGATTTATGAATACAATTCAATTATTTTCAATCAAACAATATACACATTATTCATATTTGTGCAACATACTGTCCTCTTCCACTAACATCAAAACATATTGATGAATTCTCCCACAAATATGTCCATAAATTTACAGATTTAGATAAGGCGATTATAATCGGTGTGTAACCTTATTTAACGGACCAACTATATCAAGGTAAACTTTATCGAAGCTTGTTTTCGATGTAGTTGTAATTTCCATTGGTTGTACTGTTTTTAACGCGTATTTTTGTGTCTGTCATTTCTTGCATTTGGACACATAACCTTTAACGTCACTATACAAAGATGACCAATAATATAATCTCTTTATATTGTTAGTCATACGCTTAATACCTGCGTGGCTACTTGTAGGTAATAAATGATAGTCACAAAACAATATACTCCTACCGGGCCTACCGGGGTGTTAGTCGTTTAGGATGACACGTCTGTCATCTCTGTCGTTTACTCTTTGTACGCCCTTAACTATACACAAACGCGGCAGCGTCGCTGGTCCGGATCAATCATTATTCTTAGTGCATCTTAATACTTTTGTGAGCTCACATATTAAATTATTATTTTTATTATTTTTACGATGCACACTTCTTTTTGTCAAACTTTTGACATAGTAAACTTAACATAACTGAATGTACTTTATTTCGTAACAAATAAAGTTGACATTTGTTTATTACTTAACAGAGGGGAATAACGTTCCGAGCAAGACAACGAAAAAAGTGGATGTTGTCCCTTTCTTGCAATTTCCAGTGTAAATAAAACTATCTAGATGGTAGATTTTTATATATTCGGTAATCGTTAAATATCCCTTTTATTCATACACGTCGATAATACATTAGCATAAAATATATTGTAATTAACATAGTGAATTTTAAAATGTGCTAATTTTAATTATTACATAATTACTTATGCAATGCGAAAACTGTTTCTCAAATTAGTAGAATTACTTAGAAGTAATTTGCAAACTACGCATGGCCGCACTTATATATGGCGATTGGCGCTTTATTTGGTAGAAAGAAACATACTCCACCCATGTCGTGGTACTCTTCGGAACGATTTTGAAGCGCGTGTGACATTCCGGGTAGAATGTAACTTCCTTGATCGGGGTATACAGAATACAGATGTTAAATTTCGCAAGAAGTACGAAAAATACAAATTAAATATCCAAATTTTTTTCTAATATACCCAAATGGGTTTCAAAACCTTTTAACATATTCTTATGAATATTTCACATTGTGGGGAGAAATAAAAATTGTATTTTTATTTCTTCCTATGGGAAGAGATTATGATCTCTGAACTATGTGTCTAAACTTATGATGTGGGCGACTATTCCAAATTGCTAGTCTAACAAGTATGTCGGTAATTAAAGTTTCAGTGTTCATCGTTTATTTCGCTGCGAATACAACTAAACCATTTTGATTCTTCGACAATTTGTCGCGACCGCCGCTCAATTCATAAATTCGTTTCGTACGCCCACCGATCGCGATTTTCCTTCGGCGAATTTCGTCGGTCGTACCATGCCATAGACGTATTAGATATGCATATTTCTATATCCCACGTCCACCGGTCGCTGTCTTGCGTCACGCGTGACAATCTTAATATACATTTGTTTTAGTTGCTAGAATTGAGTCGCTTCGCCGTTCGCACCGCGCGAATATTCGTGGGCATGAATTTTCCGTGCCCAGGCGGTTGCGATAAACTTACCTATAATAAATTCCAGTTTCCAACTTTATCTAGCTTTTAGTCCCCAAGTTTAAAAGTATATTATATTCAATGCGGATATTTTAAGGATTGAATCTTATAGAATATACTTTGAGACGTGTAATATATATAATTTTAAACTTTATGGTAGGTAATACTAAAGCAAAGGATGCCTGGAGATTGGAGTTTGCACATTGTAACGCACATAAATCTTAATTATTTTAATATCAGTTTCAAATAATTTATATCGTGTAATTAAAAGTACATTTAATCTACGAACTTTCGGTTTTTTTTATCAATAATTCTACATATTTTTGTAGTCTAGTCTACAATTTTTAAAATTCAGATTGGCAACTCTGTGTAAACTGTAAATACATACCTAGGGAGGTAACAAAGAGTACCTACCTACCTATATAATTACTACGTTTTAAGAGACGGGTGTTCCATAGATAAAAACGAAATACCTACCTATGACGATACATTCTCGACTAATACCAACATAACAAGATGAAACTAATACCGCCCTGTCCCTTTCTACTAAATAAAGCGCCAATCGCCATATATAAGTGCGGCCATGCGTAGTTTGCAAATTACTACTAAGTAATTCTACTAATTTGAGGAACAGTTTTTGCATTGCATAAGTAATTACGTAATAATTAAAATAAGCACATTTTAGAATTCACTATGATTATTACAATACATTTTATGCTAATATATTTATCGACGTGTATGAATAAAAGGATTTAACGATTACCGAATATATAAAAATCTACCATCTAGATAGTTTTATTTACTATTTACACTGGCAATTGCAAGAAAGGGACAACATCCACTCTCGTCGTTGTCTTGCTCAGAACATTTTTCCCCTCTGTTATGTAAGAAACAAATGTTAACTTTATTTGTTACAATATAAAGTACATTTTTATTTTTCAAATATTGCTTCGTAACAATTCCAGTTATAGTATATAAGTTCCTTGACCCCTATACATTAAAAAATTGATTTTAAATCATAATTAAAACTAAAAAGAATTGCACAAGTGAATATTTGTCAGTAAATACTATCTACTGGCGAAATCTATAAATATTACGAACTAGTATTTTTTAAATCTAACTACATGTTAATGAAAGTTGTCTAAATAATTTATTAATTCGACTTTTATCATATCAATCTTGAGAATTAATATCAGTGTTTTACGCAGGTACTTTTAAGTAAAAAATAGTTTTTTTTGTATTAAAATGGCAATAGTATTACTTCTAATACATAATTATAATCTAATACATAATAATACTAATATTTTTTTGTAATATAAAAAGAATTTAATCGGTAATCGTATTAATGTAATATGGACTGCACTACTACTAAACTCTTTATTAAAATCATTTAGATTTTTTTGTTAAATACTTTATAATTGTATTGTAAATAATTAGGAAAAAGCCAAAATAATAAATTTAGCGCTTACCATTTTTTGTTTCATAGATATTTGGTAATAAATACATTCACTTTGTATCACCCAGTTGGCCAGTTTTTATACAACATATTTAGCGAATTGTATTGATCATTTTACTTTTCTAAAAGAAATATTTGAAAAGCTGTAACTTTTGATAATTGGATTCGATTTTGATTCTTTTGATGAATGCCATCTAACGTATTTTTTTAGTACTAAAATATTGTGGAATACCAAAAAATGATTGGTTGAAAAATTTCGAAGTTTATACATTAGATGTAGTTTTTTGAGGAATAGAGCTGATTAGTTTTTGTACTCAATTGGTACATTAATCTGGAAGTCATGTTAAAAAAAATACTGTTTCGCCAAAATTATTTTTGGTATTTTTTTCAAAATTTCTCAAAATCTCCTTGGCCGACTTGGTTCAAATTTTCAGGAAGGCTAAGTTGAGCAGAATCCAATCGAATGCAATCAACCGCGTTTCGATCGGTCCAGCCGATTAATAGTTATGAGATGTTTACATACACACACATACACACATACATACATACAGATATAATGACATCATCGCGAAAATAGTTGGAAAATATTCCTAGGACCTCAAAACGTGGAGATCCGGTGAAAATTCGATTTTCGAAAATCGGGGCAAATTCATTAACTTCCTATCTACAATACGTACATTACGTACTACGTAGCGGGAAGTTAAAAATGGCGGGATGTTACAACCAAGGAAGTTACATTCTACCCGGAATGCTTACACGCGCTTCAAAATCGTTCCGAAGAGTACCACGACATGAGTGGAGTGTGTCTCTTTCTACTAAATAAAGCGCCAATCGCCACATATAAGTGTGGCTATGCGTAGTTTGCAAATTACTACTTAGTAATTCTACTAATTTGAGAAACAGTTTTTGCATTGCATAAGTAATTACGTAATAATTAAAATAAGCACATTTAAGAACTCACTATGTTAATTACAATACATTTTATGCTAATGTATCTATCGACGTGTATGAATAAAAGGGATTTAACGATTACCGAATATATAAAAATCTACCATCAGATAGTTTTATTTACACTGGCAATTGCAAGAAAGGGACAACATCCACTCATGTCGTTGTCTTGCTCAGAACGTTTTTCCCCTCTGTTAAGTAACAAACAAATGTCAACTATATGACTAGCATAATGAAGTACATTTTTATTTTTCAAATATTGCTTCGTAACAATTCCAGTTAGCATATATAAGTTCCTTGGTTACAACTTCTGAAACGACAGATAAATAATAATTAACCAAGGAAGTTATACTATCCGGAATGCGCTGCGATGCGCTTCAAAATCGTTCCGAAGAATACCACGACTTGATTGGAGTGTGTCTCTTTCTTTTAA
This sequence comes from Apodemia mormo, assembly GCA_036924255.1. Taxonomy (NCBI): domain Eukaryota; kingdom Metazoa; phylum Arthropoda; class Insecta; order Lepidoptera; family Riodinidae; genus Apodemia; species Apodemia mormo. Next base: position 39,041,972 of record JAUPFN010000001.1, on the reverse strand, counting down.
ATAAAGCGCCAATCGCCATATATAAGTGCAGCCATACGCCCATGCCAAAAAAAAAAAAAAAAAAAAAAAAAAAAAAAAGTGCAGCCATGCGTAGTTTGCAAATAACTACTAAGCAATTCTACTAATTTGAGAAACAGCTTTGCATTGCATAAGTAATTACGTAATAATTAAAATCAGCACATTTTAGAACTCACTGTGTTAATTACAATACATTTTATGCTAATGTATTTATCGACGTGTATGAATAAAAGGGATTTAACGATTACCGAATAATGTAAAAATCTACCATCAGATAGTTTTATTTACACTGGCAACTGCAAGAGAGGGACAACATACACTCTTGTCGTTGTCTTGCTCAGAACGTTTTTCCCCTCTGTTATGTAAGAAACAAATGTCAACTTTATCTGTTAAGAAATAAAGTACATTTATATTTTTCAAATATTGCTTCGTAATATTCCAGTTATCGTATGTAAGTTCCTTGCTTACGCCTTACGCCAGACTGACGTTTTAACTTTTAATACATAATTTTTGACGTTGATTATTATTTATTGTAAAGTGTAAACTGTTTAGTGTTTGGAGTTTTTAATTTTTTGAAGGAATTATGCTTTTCCATAAATCAATTGAAATAAGCTAGCTAATATTATATTGGACTGTATATTGAACATTTAATTAATAAACAAGAATTAGAAATGGCAGATGCCGCAGTGGATTCCGCACCAAATGATGAAAATGATGATAGTTGGTTGTACGGAGAGTCGCATACTGATCAAGGAGAATCTGGAGCTAATGAGAAGAGCCAGTCCCAAAAAAATGTAGAGGATGACCACGAGGTATGTCATTGAATATATTCATCATAAGTCATAACCTATTTTTTAAAGTCTCGTAATGTTTTGGACGTCAGTAAAGCGAACTCCAAATTGTTAAAGTATATGAATTATTACTAAAATTACCTAAGATAAAAAGCATTTCAACCTCGTACTTCTTGTAAACAATTCATATTTATTTTATTTCAAGATCTTATTGGATAATATTATGATGATTTTCAACTTAAATTTTATTTAGATTTGCTAATACCGGAACCATAATATCTCCTTGTTTAACACCTTTAGATTAACTTTTTTTCCCTAACATATAAGGATATTAGGTTAAGATATTTATCCTCCTCAATCACTCAATCAACATTTTGTTTCCTGTATAAAATACTAAATAAGTTAACCCTTTTAATAGTCATCTCAAACATGTACCAAAGCATTTAACTTCACTGTGTCCCACTTTCTGAGGACTCAGCTTATCATTCTTATTTAAAGAAAAGAAAGAGAGGTTTGAGACCTCAGAAGGTGACAGTAAGCATTTTGGTTTCAAGTACATGTTAGAAGTGTTGTCTCCAGAATTAATATAGCTACAAGGTTTCCTTGTGTCATTATAATAGGTTCTTCAAGTAACTCTGCACTTATTATATACATTATCTATTCTATATTAATATAATATTATAAATGCGAATGTTTGGATGGATGTTTGTTACTCAATCATGCAAAAACTACTGAATGGATTTGAATGAAATTTGGCACACAGGTAGATAATGACCTGGAATAGCATATAGGCTTCTTTTTATCCTGGAAAAATTAGGTGATCCCGCAGGATTCGCCAATAACTCTTATAATGTAGCGGGCTGCATGCTGCAGCTAGTACTAAATAAGCAGCTAACAATTTTCTTTTAAAAATAAATATGTAATATAAATAATGTGCAGCTATGCTTATCCATTGAAAAGCTTACTATAAAAGTTTTGGAATTATAATAGATAAGGACTCATAGGGATTTTCTTTGCATATTTTTATTTCGATTGCTGGGTCAGGCAATTGAAAATTTGTTTTCAGGTTTCTCATAAAAACAATATTATCTTATTGTGAAACAGTACAAGTGTTATCAGCTAACAAATATTGTGTTAATATTGCCTGATATTGGTCAAGTGCCTGGTTGAGGATAGGCTTGTCACCTATTACATTATGGGACTTATGGCCAGTGGCACTAACATTGCTTAGCTTAGCTTAAATAGTATTCTGTCACATTCTTTTCATTTAAGACAAGAAGTGACAGCATACTATTTAGGATTGTTTTAAGTTAAGACAATGTTAGTGCAATTAGCCATAAGTATCTTTGGCTAATTGTGGGTGCACGCAGCACCTCTGCCTACTTGTTCATGGATATGGAGGTGAAGATACTTTTTTCTTTCTAAATGAAATAAATAGTATATTTCTATTTTAGTTATTCAGTGAGTAATAAATTTCCAGTCCAACCTAAAAGGCCAAGTAGGTGGGTTATTAATATTATACAAAAAAATAATGAAATGATATTTATAAAATTAAAAATATTAGACTATTTTAAAATGTTCATATTTACCCTTGAATTTTTAAAATTTAGCAAATATTTTAAACTGGGCAAAACAAAGTCGTATCAGCAGCGGCTCGTCTCCGATATTGTAGCTGACTCAATGTGGTGACAGCTACAACTTCAAATAGGCCGCTTTTACTAAGGCTTACGTATATCACATTTTGTGTTGCTAGGAATATTAAAAAATATCATTAAAGATAAATTATTTTGATTGGTAAAATTTATCTGTCGATATCCAATCCAATTTTGATTAAAAAAAAACAAGTTTTTGTGCTAAATAAAGTAATAAAAGAGTTGAACATTCTAATACAAGTATGCATATGCTAAGCAGTTCTCCCTGGCAATTAATGTATTTTGTTCATTACCATCATAAAAGATGTTTTTTTTTTCTTTGTGTATTGAGTACATGTTTTTCTAGTTTATGTAGGTTCTGGTATACCAAAAATTTATAATATCATTGGATAAATTACACGAATTGATCTAACCTTAAAGTAAACAATTTATTTTTTCTGACATGTTTTATTCAGCAATGCTAATACATAGAAATACATATTATATACATATATTATACATATCTTCACGCCAGATCCCTTACGGGGTAGGCAGATAGAACCGAGTGCCATACATCATGATCCTTGCAGACTTGTCTCGCTTACTCCACATTCATGACTCTATTCATACACACACACACACACCGGTTGAGAAGACTCTTGACACCACCTTCGGACAGTACTCGATCAATCTGATCGTGGTATGTCAGTCTTGGCCTTCCCCGGTACCTACATCCTTTCACATTCGCATTGTATATCTGTTTTGTTAACCTTTCATCTACCATTCTTTCTACATGTCCGATTCAACGGAGCATGCCCTTTCTCATCTTTACACCGACACTTTCTTTCAAACCTAACCTCTCACTTCGACATTACGAATCCGGTCCGCGAGTGTCACACCACATATTTTTTTAGAGACCTCATCTCGACCGCGTTGATTCTACTTTCATGACCTTTCTGTCATACCCAACTCTCACTTCCATACAATAGCGTTGTGATAAGCATATGATTATGCAGGGCTAGACAGGCACCCTGACATAGAATTGTGCTATTAAGTAATCTCCCTAACGCTCCATTCACTCTGTTCCCTGCATACACTCTTCTTTCAACATCAGCAGTGTACCTTCCATCCCTGCTAAAAGCGCATCCAAGATATACAAACTCATCCACTTGTTCCAGCACTACATCATCGACCACAACTCTTACATCAGTTCTGGTTGCATCTCTTTCAAATACTAAAACTTTAGTTTTCTTATCCGCTCACATCACTTTGGTAACTAATGAGACCCCTGAGAAAATAAGTTAATACACTATGGTCTCTATAGGGACCAAAGCTGACTTCATACAAAAAAACAACATTTTCACTCTTTACCAGTTCTAATGCAATACTCTATGGTATTTTATCATTTTCCAACGAAACATTGTATAGAATAACATCCAATTGGCATTCTTTTTTCAAATACGCTCTTGGGGAAAAATAAAAGAACTTAGTTCGCCATTTTGATTTGTGCTGTGTGTTATGTGTTGGTTGCACTTTATGATACAGGTTAATTTAAAAGTGTTTTGGCGTATTAATCAACAAGTAAACTTTATTTATAATCAAGATTAGTTCAAGATCTAACAGTTTAGATAATAATTTTGTCAAAAAACTGTAAATATCAATTAATAAAACATATATTTCATTAATAACCAACTTAATGATATCAGCGCTTTGGGTATGGCGGTTCCTATTTTTATTTATTTTCGTAAATTTTAGTGTTGATATCTATGATCTCAAAAACATCATATGATGTGAATGTGAAATATCCTGAACAATATTTTAAAAAAAATTTAACATAGATGTAAAATTGGAAAAGAAATAAATTATTTAAAAATTACGAAAAAAATTACGTGTTAATTATGAAAAAAAAATATATTAATATTTTTGTAAATAAATATTTTGTACTATAATATATGTTGTTTATTTTTTTTCCGTATGTATATGTTTACCAATTATATAAAAAAAATATAAAAAGCATAGGTCATCGATTTACTTTTTGAATTAAAAATCCTCGACTAATAAGTAGTCATATTTTTCTCAAAGTGATGTGTTACACCTGAATTATTTTCTAGCTCAAGCCATTTAAATTAAACAATTCTAACACCAGTGTATTGCAGTGCTCAAGACCTCTTAAAAAATATACGCTTTACAGTATCGGATTCAATCCAAATAACTCATAAACCATTTTTGTGACCACGGTCCACCATAACGGACTCGAAACGCGTGCGCGTGCGCGTAACGGTCCGTGTGTTTTTAGAAAAAAATACGAAAATGGCTGGTGGTATGAGCGGTTATATTATGTATTATATATTATATTTTATAATATATTTTCATATATTATACACATTATTAAATTTTATTGTAGTATTTTTATATATATACAGTGTGCCCCAGAATGCCTATAAGAAGCCGGGGCGTGGCAGTCATGCGCATTGAGTAGCTGATATAAAAAATATTTAAAAAAATCTAAGTCGAAAAAAATATTTCTTTTTTGTCAAATACATAATTAAAAAAACGTTATAAAATGTTATTAGTACTGGCAACCCTAATTTATCGTACGGCGTCGTCATTTATGTCATTTAATTAAATTTAATAACGTTTTTTAATTTTGTATTAAACAAAAATAATTTTTTTTGACTTAGACTCTTTTAAATATTTTTTACATCAGCTACTCAATGCGTATGACCGCCACATCCTGGTTTCTTCTAGGCATTCTAGAGCACACTGTATATATATATATATATATATATATATATATATATATATATATATATATATATATATATATATATATATATATATATATATATATATATATATATATATATATATATATATATATTTTAAATATTTTTTACATCAGCTACTCAATGCGTATGACTGCCACATCTCGACTTCTTATAGGCATTCTGGGGCGCACTGTATATATATATAAATGCTACTATATATATATATATATATATATATATATATATATATATATATATATATATATATATATATATATATATATATATATATATATATATATATATATATCCAGAAATACAAACATATTATATGTTCCATCACACAAATACCTGTCCCTGGGAATCAAACCCGATCTCAGCCAGGGATGCTAACCACTCGACCGATAGGTTGAAAAAATCTGTTATTTAGGTTTTTCTTTAAGATCCTAAACATAATAATTTGGGTCTAGTCAGTTTTTTTGCATCTATGTTAATTTTCATAATTCTATATGACAATAGGGTGGTGAAGACAAAGATAATGAAGAAAATGAAGGTGAGACTAATAATGATGATGAGCATTTTGCTGAGGTTGATCGAGAAGGACAAGCAAATGGTGATGCAGATAGTCAGGACAATGGAGATTCAGACTCGGATGATAGTGATGATGTGAAAGTCACTATTGGAGAAATTAAGTCAGGACCACAGGCTTATCCGAGCTTAAATATTAAGGTGAGAGTGCTAATTAATAAATTTCATATAAGGAAGGATCTGTAAAAAAACAATATTGTGGGTATTATTAGAGATGAAACTTGCCTCTGAAAAAAATTAGTTTTAGATATATTTTTATATTTTTGCAATAAATTAGAAAAAAAAATATCAATGATTTTTAAAATGCCAATATAACCATATTTTAATTAGAATGTGTATAAAAATTATTAAGATATTCAAAAAGGCATGTCCATTTTTATAAATATAAATATAAAATATGACATTTTGACATTCAATTTTATATTTATATTCAGTTGTTTTATAGCTGTAAATTACAAAGCAAAATTAATAGGTGTCCATTTATGTATTGACTAATCCAAACTCCCTAATGGAGGTTGTGTTTGTATTTATAAATAGCCCTCTTGTTATTTGATGAAATTATGTTATACTAGCTGACCCGGCAAACGTTGTTCTGCTTTTTCAACTACTCATATTTTTTTTCGTATTTTCTCATTTTAAACCTTCCCTGGACCTCAACAATTAATTCAAAACCAAAATTAGCCAAATCGGTACAGCCTTTCTCGAGTTAAAGCGAGACTAACGAACAGCAATTGATCTTTGTATATAAGATTTATGGTTGGCTTAGTGCCCTAATAAAGGTTTTAGGGCTACATAATGACCTAAATTAATTTATATTATTAATAAATTCAAATTCTAAATTTTTATACCAAGGACATTACCTTTAAGGAACTCTTAATACCCCAAATTTTTCATTAGACTTATCACTTAGATGTATATGTCAATAATTAGTTGGTAATGGGTGTTTTATATGCACTTTTGCCTACTCTTTTTGAGATAGAAATGTGCTAGTATTGTAAAATAATTAAACATAACATGAGAAGGTTGAAGGTTCCTTAAAAATTGTGCTAAACCATTGTTTTAGCGTGTAGGTTTGGTTGCATCGGGTGCTGCTGAAAAATCACGTACAGGGCCTGCACCAGGCAATAAAGTCACATTAGAAGATTTAGAAGGGCCTGGAAGTATAAATGGAGTACCTGCTCTTGAGTTTAATATTGATACTATTGAAGATAAGCCATGGAATAAACCTGGTGCGGATTTATCAGGTAAATATTTTTTGTTATTTAAACAAGAATCTAAGTTAAGTTAACTGTCTTTTAAGTGCACTGTCTTAAACGCGCACTCTAGGTATTCTTTTCCATGACCTAAATAGTCTTAATTAATAAGCGTGCGTAAAGTGCGAGTTTATGTCACATTGTGCTATAAAATAATATTCGATTTGTGTGACTGATGTCAAGTATCATGGCATGTAGTACACTCGCTTGTGTGCTAATTGTAATTACTTACAATAAATGACAACTGTTATAGTGTTATTCTTGTCGAAAATAGTGGTCATTGACTGTATGCCTAATATTTTAGTTGTACTGGTTGACAAAGCTTAAAATACATTAAAGCTCTTTCATCATTCTCCATCTGAGTATGTATCGCTCAAATGAGTCTACAAAAAGATTTCATTATAAATTCTAGCAAGTCTAAAATTGTATGTAGAATGAATAAAATAATTGAAGTATAAATAAGTTGATTTGTCTCCAAATACACCGTGTTTACACACACACACATATATATATATATATATATATATATATATATATATATATATATATATATATATATATATTTCTTTTTATGCGAGTTGAGTCGATTGGTTAGCGACCCAGATTACTCAAACGACGGGGCTCGGGTATGATCCCCGATGGAGACAGGCATTTGTGTGGTAAGCCAAAATGTTTGTATTTCCGGGGTAATTTGTCCTATGAATATTTATTTATCATTACATAATATAAAACAAAGTCGCTTTCTCTGTCTGTCCCTATGTCCCTATGTATGCTTAAATCAATATATTGTAAAGTAATAACATTCAATATATTGTAAAGAAATACTGCAATTTTTGAGTTTTCTGATGTCATGTCGTAAATAATTATATTTTTTTTCGCTTACATTGCAAACGCAGGCTAAACCCTACAAGATTTATCAAAATAATGTACCAAGAGTTTGTACACCTTAAAAAAGTCTACAGAAAACTCCGCGATGGTATATGTCTATCTCTTATGGATAACCCACAATAGCATTTTTTGGTCATTTACTTTTTACGAGAAATAATCGCTTATTTTCGAAGCAATTTTAAGCGATACAGCACTAATCTTTATCCAATTAAATAACATAAATATATTGTTGATTTAATATATGTGCACTACAGCCGGGGGAGTCAGCGGACTGTAAATCTGTTCTTCTCTCTTCGACGCCCCACCAGCCGTAGTGCTTTTCGGTTGAGCCGAATGTCGCCGGGAGAATAAATAGAGACCACAACTGTTCGTTGCAAAGGTGCTTTATTGTAACGAAATAAAGCAATAAAGCTAGCACCGTTGCAAATATTTAACCTATTCTATGGAGAGCCACTACTTGCCCTAACACTGCCCTACTCTAAAGCCGGTACCCTATAGATATATACTAAAGCCCAGGAACTTGTCTGGGAAACTTATTGAGTCGTAACGAAATTGTAACTTTATCGGAACTGGAACGGAACGGAACTGATTGTATGGCCGCGCTCTCCGATATTTATAGCGCGCGGCCAGACAGTCGGCGGAATTCTACAAAGACAAACGGCGCCGGGTGTGGCGCCACAATGTCTGGGATTTGTTAAAATCCTACTTTTCGTAATCTAATCTTAATAATTTTATCTTAGGTAGCTTCTCCTACCTCTAATTAACTAGTGTGGCCCTCTATCGAGTGCAACGGTACTACCTTTTTACAAATATATGCAAAACAAAGTACGTAATGCCCTAAGACTTACCGAAAACGAATTACAATGTGTTATTTCTTATTTACATACAAGGATCTAACACAAATAAACTTATACAATAACAAACAAGAGTGTTATATACATTATACGTTCTTACAGGACCTCGGAAACTCTTACAATTACAGAGTTGTACGCCTTTTCAGGTCGTACTATCCTGTTAACTATCTTTATAGTACCGAAAAGTGTCTAAACATATGCCTAAGTCTTATACTTACATTATACATACTATTTACAATTGATAAACATTTGTTTACATAAAGAATTTTGCACTTTTCGGATTTTCGTAATAGCGAGTTCCCGCATATAAATATTATCTCGCAAGAGTCGACTCGTAATGTCGTCAACTGCGTGGAACTCGCTTCATTCGTAATATGCCTATTAGGCAACGATCATAGCTACATAAAGCCTTATTATTTCTATACAACAAAGCTGTATGTAGGTCTTAGGGCGAATAAAAGACGAAAACGAACATTCTTTATTATAGAAAACTTACGAACTAAACACGAACTAAACGAAACTTACATTCTATCCTGCCTTACTATCTATTTACATTAATATTTACAATAAAACATGTCTGTGCTGCACATTCTCCCGCCTATAACACGCAGTGTTATACTAAATATGGTGCAGCCAGACTAACTTCTTAACCGGTCTTCGCATGACTCCCGCAGCCGTACGTACGTCAGCCACTCGTACCACGCCGTCTGCTCCAGGGTGTACTGCCTCGATGATTCCCGTTGGCCACGTATTTCTTGGCAGCGCGCCGTCAGCGATGAGCACGATGTCGCCGACGCGCAGCTCTGCTCCTCTTCCGTGAGGCTCCCGCCGCTTTTGGAGTAGCGGAAGCGCTTCTCGTACCCAGCGTGACCAGAAGTGGTTGGCCAGCTGTTGTGAGTGCCGCCAGTGGCGGCGGCCGATGGTATCGCCTTCGGAGAACGCGCCCGGGACAGGAACGCGTGATGGTCTGCCCAGCAGGAAGTGATTGGGCGTCAGTGGTGCCGGGTCTTCTGGTGAAACCGACACGTGTGTGAGGGGTCGGCTGTTGAGCGTGTGCTCGACCTCTACCAGCAGTGTGTGCAGTACCTCTTCTGGTGGATGCCGCTGTTGCAGCACGGCGAACAGTGCAGCCTTGACAGAGCGCACCATGCGCTCCCATGCGCCTCCCATGAAAGGCGCGCTCGGCGGGATGAATTTCCATTTGATTGAGTAGTTGGCTGCTGCTTCTTTAGTGGCGTCTAGTGCGGCGCGCCTCAGCTCTGCATCAGCGCCGCGCAGGTTGGTGCCGTTGTCGCTCCAAACCTCGGTGGGGCACCCGCGGCGCGACATCATGCGCCGCAGTGCCATTACTGCGGAGTCCGTAGTCAGGTTGGCGGCTATCTCCAGGTGGACCGCCCTTGAAGTAAGGCAGGTGAAAAGCGCCACGTATCTCTTCTCGTGGCGCCGCCCGATGGTCACGCTGTATGGCCCAAGAAAGTCCGGGCCCACGTAGGTGAAGGCTCGCTGATGGTGCGCGACCCGGGATTTTGGCAGGTCGCCTGTAGGCGGCTGTGGCGGGATAGCGCTTCTTCTTCTGCAAAGCGCGCAGCTTTTTACTATGCCGCGCACGGTGGGGCGAAGCCGTAAAACCCAAAATTTCTGTAATATTTCACTCGTAGTTGCTTCCACCCCGCTGTGGTGAAGACGCCGGTGTTCATGTTCTATGTAGAGGCGGGTGTATGGGTGACGGCCATCTAGTACGGCCGGTTCTCGTAAATCTTCACTTCTCTCTTCTGCCGCCGCTATTCGTGACTTTATTTTCAAAATGCCTTCTTGATCAATGAACAATGATAACTGCTTCAACCGGCTGTCTCTTGCTATCGCGCTCCCGCCCGTAATAGCTTCTATTTCGCTAGCAAAGCTTTCTTGTTGTGATGACTTTATTAACAATTTTTCGGCGTTAATGATTTCAGCGCCATCTAGCGGCAAGTAACGTCGTTTTTCTTCCAAACTTCGTGGCTTCTTAATTTTCTCTGTTTTCCTCGAGCTTTTCGTATACTTTTTTCCCCAATTTTCATCATTGGAGGCTTTCGTAGCTGTGCGCTTACGCACACCGGCGACACATTTCTTATTTGGTCTGCAGAGCTCGATGAACTGCAGCATGCGCGCTGTTGCACGCACCAGTCGAAGCCACGACGAAAATCTTGTCACATCCGGAAGTGCTTCTGTAATACATATAATTTTTCTAATGTTATTTACAATATTTACACTATTTACAGCTGCCGACGGTTTTTCTTCGCCTGTTATTTCGCTACTGGTAGCGACATCTTGCGGCCACTTGTCCTCTTCTAAGTATAGGAAGGCCGGACCAACGAACCATCTATGTTGGTCTCCAAATTCTTCCGGGATATGGCGAGTAGCATCATCAGCTACATTGTCGCGAGACGGCACCCATCGCCACTCTGCGACCTTCGTAATATCTTCAATTTCAGCTACTCGATGGGCAACAAACGGCTTGAATGCTCGCGAGCCTGTGCGTAGCCACGATAGAACTGTGCGGCTGTCTGTCCAGTACACCCTGCGGCTTGGCTGATACTCGTACTCCTCCATGACGTGCTGAGCTAGGCGGTCACCTAGTAAAGCTGCTTGAATTTCTAACCTTGGTATGGAGGTAAACTTGAGCGGGCTGACTCTTCCTTTGGCTGCTGCTAGGCTGATGCTTACTTCGCCGTCCTCGTTGACTATGCGCCAGTAGACCGCCGCAGCATAGGCAGACTCACTGGCATCCGTAAAGATGTGCAGCTGCCGATCTCGCGCTCTCGCCAGGTTAGAGTGTGCGCGAGGTATTTCCAGATGTTCCATTCTTCTCACATCTTGAAGCCAGCTTCTCCATGTCTTCTCTAAGTCCGCAGGTAAAGGCTCGTCCCATGGTAGTCCGATTCGCCACGTTTCTTGAAGTAAATGTTTCGCGTGAATAGTTACAGGTGTAATTAAACCTAAAGGATCGAAAATAGACATAGCTACCCGTAACGCGTGTCTCTTTGTAGGTGTTTTATCTTCATCGTACACCGCTTTAACATTGAAACCCAGCTTATCGTTATGAGGTTTCCATTTTAATCCCAAAACCTTCTCGCTTTCTGTGCTTAGTTTCCAATCGCCGCCCAGAGATGGCGCTACTAGTAGCGTTTTAGCTACGGCCGAGTTATTAGTTTTCCATCCGCGCAGCTGGAAATGCGCCTGTTGATGAATAAAGCTAACCTGCGAGGCTATTCTGATGGCATCTTCCTCACTATCGAAGCTCTGCAGGTAATCGTCCATGTAATGGTTTCTTACCACGGCTGTAGCGGCGTCGGGATAGATGTGGGCGTATTCTTGTGCGTTCTTATTTTTTACGAAGATAGCGGTGCTTGGTGATGACGCTGCTCCAAATACGACGCTGGTCATCCTATACTCACGTGGCGAATCTTTTCTATCGCTTCCTCGCCATAGGAAACGTAATGCGTCCCGGTCTTGTTGTCGTACACGTATTTGCAGAAACATTTCTTTTATGTCTGCTGTCACGGCGATAGGCAGCTGTCGAAATCTCATTAGCACTCCGGGTAGATTCTGCAGAAGGTCTGGACCAGCTAATAACATGTCGTTGAGACTTACTCCATTGACCCGCGCAGCTGCGTCGTACACTATGCGCGGCTTAGGTTTTGCAGGATTCACTACTGCAAAGTGAGGCAGGTACCAGCTGGATTGGCTAGGTGACTCGGCAGGTTCGGCGTAACCACTATCAAATAAATGTTGTACCTGTTTTTCATATGCCTCCTTTAGCGCGGGGTCCTTGTCCAGACGTCTCTCTGTATTATACAATCTTTTAATAGCCAGGCCGCGGCTATCAGGAAACTCGCGGCTATCTTCTTTCCATAATAGACCTGCCTCGTAGCGCCCGTCAGGTAAGCGCTTACACGTACTTTCTAAAATCTGCAGGGCTCGCTGCTCGTTCTGGTTGATGGGCTGGCGCGGAGTGATGCCGACACTGTCCAAATCGAAATAATTTCTTATTACCTTCTCTATATCTTCATCCTGTTCGGCATAGGCAGCTCTCTGCACTAGGTGGACTCGCTGCTTGTGGCGGTAGTCCACACCATGTAGCACCTAGCCAAGGTGCGTGAGCGATGCTACTGGTTGTCCACGTCTTCCGCTCTTCACAGCCCTCGTCACGATCAGGTGCCAGTTGTCCTGGCCGATGAGCACGGTTGGCACGGCGCGCTCCATGATGACATCTTCTTCTATATCTTCTAGATGTCTGCAGTTGTTGACGATGGATCTACTAACAGACTGTGGCGATAGGTTAAGGTTACCTATAGTTCTTCCTATTATCCGATGTCGCTGATGGTGATGAAGGCCCTTGATGGTGACTGCGATGCGGCGCGACCTCTCTGCGTTGAGTCGCGTGCCGCCAACTGTTTCTATATGGAACGGCTCCACCGGTCCGCGAGCTCCTATTCGTGCAGCCACCTTCTCTTCTACCAGCGTGACTGTGGACCCTTCATCTAATAGTGCGTATGTGTTCACGCTGCCCCTGGAACCTGTCAGGACAATCGGTACAACTTTAAGGTAGGCGCGTGGCGCGCTTGACTGCGTTGACGCCACCAAGGCGTCGCTGTCTTCCACTTGATCTTCAGGTGTCCTCTTCGTATAATTGTTGCGGCTATTGTGTAGCCGCCGGTGGTGCGAACTCTTACACCCGTCGATGCCGCACTGCCGAAACTTGCACTCGTGGTTAGGTTTTCTTTTTTGCAGACACCTGAAACATAAGTTATTACGTTTTGCCATAGCCCACCTATCGTCAACACTAGCTTTCGTAAACTGTTCACATATAGAGCTAGTATGTGCATCTTGACATATCGCACATTTGTCTCTCTTCACTTGCGGTTCATATTTCTGTGTGTGTGTTCGCTGTGTTTTCTTAAAAACTTGATTTTCTTTCGTAGGTTCATGTGGCACCAACGCAGCACACATCTCGGCTTCTTTCATTAAAAATTCACTTATCATTTGTAGATCGGGTTTTCTATCTTCCCGTCTTGCGTACTGGAACCAACTGTGCTGCAACGTATAATTGAACTTCGCTAATAAACTATTCACTGCCACCGTATCGTGTAGATAGCTCTCTCTGTTGAGAGCTCGAATCGTAGCGACGATATTGTTCACTTTACTGGCGAACACACACGTTTCCCGCGCACTTTCTTTCACTCGCGGCAATGACTTGATTTTTTCTAGTTCTGCGTTCACTAGTGCGTCGGGCCGACCAAACTGTATTTCCAAATGGTCGACGATCTCACTTGGGTCGGTTTCCCCGTAAAACATGCAGGCGACGGCTTCTTTGGCGTTTCCACGTAAGCATCTTCGAATTCTTGCCCGATTTTCCGCCTTGCTAAAATATTTCTCCGTATCTCGATATGCCGCTTTAAACTGCAACCATTCTTCACCAGCGCCATCGAAACTTGGTAACTCCATACTATAGCGCGGCGCCCCTCGTGATGCTTCTGCCAGGGCGGACGCGAGCGCGGTGATATCTGCGGCCTTCAATGCACCAGACTCTTGCTTTGGTGCCGTATTTTCAATAGGCGTCGAAATCTTTGCCTTCTCTGCGACGGACACATCATCTTCCGCCGGACGTACAGCGCGCGCTGAAATGCCCGCCGATTGCGCGGGCGACGTAGCTTGTGGCGCCTGGGCCACCTCTCGTGGTGCGGGCGACTCGTGGCCCGCCGAATCTTCTTGGTGCGGCGCGTGCGCCGCCTCTTCGTATTGCGGCCTAGGTGCCGCCTCTCGTATTGGGTGTGGCATAAGTGCCACCGAACTGGTGATTGCCAGCGGCTCTGGTGCCGGCTGGCGATCCGTATGGGTTGGCCGAGCGGAGTCCATCCAATCTTCGACCCTCGTAATGGCAGTTGCTTGCCCTTCTTCATAAACAGCGCGCGCGAGTTCCGTCCGTAGGCGCGCCTCTTCTGCTCGTAAGCGCGCTTCTTCTAACTTGGCGCGTAGATAAACTATACGCGGCGACTCGACTGCGGATGGTACCGGCTTTTCACTATTTGCCACGGTGCTCGTTGTGGTCTCGGTCGCCTCGGTGTTCTCTGTTGTAACGCTAGTCTCCGTAGCGGACGTGGTGGTACCGCTCGTTTCCTCCTCGCGACTAGCGGCCTCTTCTTCTCGGCGACTCGACGTACTCCTCGTCTCGATCGGCATGGCTCAGTGATCCGGCTCGAATGCGACCAGAAAATGTGCACTGCAGCCGGGGGAGCCAGCGGACTGTAAATCTGGTTCTTCTCTCTTCGATGCCCCACCAGCCGTAGTGCTTTGGTCGAGCCGAATCTGCCGGGGAAATAATTGAGACCACAACTTTTCTTTGCAAAGGTGCTTTATTGTAACGAAATAAAGCAATAAAGCTAGCACCGTTGCAAATATTTAACCTATTCTATGGAGAGCCACTACTTGCCCTAACACTGCCCTACTCTAAAGCCGGTACCCTATAGATATATACTAAAGCCCAGGAACTTGTCTGGGAAAAAAATTGAGTCGTAACGAAATTGTAACTTTATCGGAACTGGAACGGAACGGAACTGATTGTATGACCGCGCTCTCGGATATTTATAGCGCGCGGCCAGACAGTCGGCGGAATTCTACAAAGACAAACGGCGCCGGGTGTGGCGCCACAATGTCTGGGATTTGTTAAAATCCTACTTTTCGTAATCTAATCTTAATAATTTTATCTTAGGTAGCTTCTCCTACCTCTAATTAACTAGTGTGGCCCTCTATCGAGTGCAACGGTACTACCTTTTTACAAATATATGCAAAACAAAGTACGTAATGCCCTAAGACCTACCGAAAACGAATTACAATGTGTTATTTCTTATTTACATACAAGGATCTAACACAAATAAACTTATACAATAACAAACAAGAGTGTTATATACATTATACGTTCTTACAGGACCTCGGAAACTCTTACAATTACAGAGTTGTACGCCTTTTCAGGTCGTACTATCCTGTTAACTATCTTTATAGTACCGAAAAGTGTCTAAACATATGCCTAAGGCTTATACTTACATTATACATACTATTTGCAATTGATAAACATTTGTTTACATAAAGAATTTTGCACTTTTCGGATTTTCGTAATAGCGAGTTCCCGCATATAAATATTATCTCGCAAGAGTCGACTCGTAATGTCGTCAACTGCGTGGAACTCGCTTCATTCGTAATATGCCTATTAGGCAACGATCATAGCTACATAAAACCTTATTATTTCTATACAACAAAGCTGTATGTAGGTCTTAGGGCGAATAAAAGACGAAAACGAACATTCTTTATTATAGAAAACTTACGAACTAAACACGAACTAAACGAAACTTACATTCTATCCTGCCTTACTATCTATTTACATTAATATTTACAATAAAACATGTCTGTGCTGCACAATATAGATCAATATGGCCGCTTACAGCATGTAATTTAAATGAATATTTTCGAAGATATTACAGATTTAAAATGCAGGGGCATAGCGGTTCCGGATTTACAGGGCCTGTGGCGGCGCGCGCACGGTATGTTCTGTTAAACCGCCGCGCTAGGAAACGTGTTAATTTTCGGATAAATAAATATAGGACTGCGGCTGAAAACCAAAATTTAGTACATTCTTTTTTTAAAACTAAATATCACCATGTAAAAATCATGTCGAAGATTACAAATAGTACTAACAAATTATTTGTTTTAGATATTTTTTTAGCCTGTTTTCGGAATTTTATATGATCAAGTAAAGTACATTCTATCATGTAATAAGTAAACACATTTCTTAGATAATATCTTCAGGTATATCGTATAATTTTTGTAAAATTGTAATTTAACAATTAATGTAAAAAACTACGTATGTAGATAAGGAAGTTACTGATTTTACCCCGATTTTCGAAAATCGAGTTTTCACCAGATGTCCGTGTTTTGAGGTCCTAGGAATCTTTTCGACTATTTTTACGATAACGTCAGTGTGTGTGCGTGTGTGTGTATGTGTTTATGTAAACATCTCATAACTTTTTAACGGCTAGACCGATCAAAACGCGGTTGATGGCATTCGATTGGATTCCGCTCAGCTTATATTTCCTGAAAATTTGAACCGCTTCGGTCCCGGAGATTTTGAGAAGTTTAAAAAAAACACCAAAAAAATGTTGTCGAAAGAGTATTTTTCTAATACAACTTCCAGATTTATGTACCGATTGAGTACAAAAACTAATCAGCTCTATTCCTCAAAAAACTACGTATAATACATAAATTGCATAAAAATCTGCTTATCCGTTTGGGATTAATCGTTGACGGAAAATTTTGAAAAAAGTGTTTTTTCGACCAATAATTTTTTGGTGTTCTACGATATTTTAGTACTAAAAAAACTACGTCAAATGCCGTTTCAAAAATCAAAATCGAATTTAATTCTCAAAACTTATAGCTTTTTAAATATTAAAATTACGTTGTTTTTAGCAAACTTACTTTACTTTTTTCAATAATTTTCAAGTTAATTTACCGATTGACCTAAAAATATTATTAGCTTTTGTTCTTTAAAACTGCGTCAAATATCGTTAATTTAATCAAAATCGGTCAATTTGTTTGAGATTTATAAAAGAAGCAAATTAAAAAAAATGTTTTTTGACATAGCATCGAAATTTTTCAACCTGTCGATTATTTAGCTAAAACAATATTTTAGATCTCAAAAACTGAGTGGAATGCCATCATTGTTTTCAATATATACAGCTTTTCAAAAATTAATAATACTGCCATTTTTAACAAAATAGATGTTTGAACTGAAAAATCGATGCTTATAGTTTTTACTCTTTTGAGCTTAAAATACCTTAATTTAGTGAGAAGTTTCAGGGACGGCCCGTAGGGACAACCATTTTTCCCGTTTGCTCCGATGCCTCGCTTTAATAAATCGCAGGGTCAAACCTTCAATGTTGCAGGCTTAGATTTGAGCGTTGACTGTTTTTTACATGGCCAACTATATAACCTCTAAAAAACTATGTAACCTCTAAAAAAAACATGTTCGTATTGCCTAATGGCAAGAAAGCTGTACACATTGTGTATAAAGACATTCTGTAATATATTAATATTAAAAATAAAAGAAATAGGTAAAAATGTAAAAACTAAAAATGTAGTGTCTATATGAATTTAGATATTTCAAAGATAGCAGGAAATCTTCATAGTATAGGGAAAGGGGAATTGTTTTACTCCAAATTTAATGCGTGCGAGCCACGGGCAGTAATGAATAAATCAAAACTACTGGATTGATTTTAATCATTTTTTCCCGTGCGAAGCCGGGGCGGGCCGCTGGTTTATTTATATATGTATCTCAATGTATTAGTATTGTTCTTTTTTTATATCATAAGATAGCAAACAAGCAGATGGGTCTTCTGAGGGAAATAGTCAATGTGTTGCTATGTTGTGGCGAGGTCTAATGCCACATGCATAAGTTTACCGGCTACCTTACCCTCCAAACCGGAACACGACAGTGACTAGCACTGACACTATTGTGGGAGGAATAGGCAAGGCGGTGGTACCAGACCCGGGCGAGATAGTGCAGAACTCTACCACCTAGTAGCCACGATGGTAGTGACTCGCATAGCCAATCGGTCGCCTTTTACGACCTGCCTGGCAGACCGTCAGTTGGCCTATTCTTCAAAGGAGCCCGGAACCAACATGGGGAGAGATTGTTGACTGACACTCGTACTGCCCTGCTAATGTAGTTGACCATAAGTACAGTTTTTGACCATATTAAGTTAAAACCATATTTGAAATCAGCGCATCGAGAGCTATAAGATGAACGAATCCGTGTTTCTAAATCATGTGTAGAACATTGACTTCCAATAAGCAAGTCAACAGTAACTGTATGTCAAAAGCGCAGGATCCTAGAAAAAAGCACCGTATGTGCCGTTACACTTATTATTTTCACCAAGTATTTTATGCAATTTTGACTAATACTTACTATTACAGCCGTAAGAGTACTTACTGTTGATTTCTTAGCGGTAGGTATTATTAGGAAGCAATATAATAAGACACATAAGAACCGTAAGAGCCATTACCCTTGTATTGATTAGAACTTTGTAAAGGAATCTATTTGAAATACATAATACAACAACCATAAAACCACTTTCCTAATAGTATTAATAGTCAGAAACCTTACCGTGATTTTATTTGGTATTTTCTTATCTATACAAATAAATAAAATTGGAGTGTCTGTAATATTAAAATAACCACTTTTTACTAAACGCATATGGATGTAAACATGATACATTTACCAAAATAATATTTTTTACATTTGTGGTCTGTCTGTCTGTCTGTTGGTTCTGGCTAATTTTTGGAATGGCTGGACCGATTTTGACGGGACTTTCACTGGTAGATAGCTGAGATGATATAGAGTTTTTATTTTTTTCGAAATTTTTCCACGCGAACGATGTCGCGGGCTTAGTTACTATTGACTTCCTTATTGGAAGTCAATGTTTTTTCCTTCTTTTTTTATATATCATAAGAAAGCGAACACGCAGATGGGTCTACTGATGGAAAGAGCCAACCATCGCCTATAGACACCAAAGGTGTTAATGGTGCGTTGTTATCTTGTGGTGAGGTCTAAAGCCACATGCATAAGTTTACGGGCTACCAGACCCTCCAAACCGGAACACGACAGTGACAAGCACTGATGCTATTACGGCGGGAATAGGTAAGGTGGTGGTACCAGACCCGGGCGAGACAATGCATAACACCTAGAAGAAAAAACGTTGACTTTCGATAAGTAAGTTATAGTAACTGCATATAAATGGCATCAAAACCTAAAAAAATGCATCCTATGTGCCGTTACACTTATTATAGGTATTTACCAAACTTTGCAGGCAATTTTGATTGATCCTAACTATAACAACCGTAAGAGTTACTACGCTTGTTATCACTAGAACTTCGTAAAGAAATCTATTCGTTATATTCGACCGTATAACCGCTCTTTCTTCTTATTAATAGTATAATTCTTAAGTTATTTAAGTTATCATATTATTAACAACCGAAACCTCAGTTTGGCTGTATTTGCTAGAACTTAGTGTAATAAATGGCCAAAGTCGTACACGGATTTTACAGACGACCGTCGTACCTGCAGTTACTCCTATAATGTGTAGTAAAAAGTATCTTCACGTCTGTATCTCTGAAGAGGTAGGCAGAGATACCAGTGCACTCACGATTATCCGAAGATACTTAGTCCCACAATGTGATACGTGGCAAGCTGGGCACTTATCTAACCACGGGCAACATTGTTTTTATCAGGAAACTGAAAAAACACATTATGAATTGCCCTATCCGGGAATCGAACCACTAGACCACAGGGGCGATATAATGTTGATTATTTCTTTAAAAAATGTCTAGCAACCGTTGCAGTAAGTGCTCATACTGCATGTATTTTGTATACTTTTTATTAAAGAGAACAAAGTGTATTGTAATATTTATTACATAAGCTTACGACGGATTATTTGTGGATAGCAACAAGAGAAGTAGGAGAGAGAAAGCAAGGGGGCGAGGCGGCGGCGTGGTCAGCGTGTGAATTGAGGGGATAGGGGCGATTGACAAGGTGACTGTTCTTGATGACTAGTATCACGAGATTTAGCAGAATTCTGAGAGTTTAGCAGAATCTGATCCCAAATTAAGGGTCTAGCAGGTTGTTTCTGAAACTGCAGCAGATTCCACTAACTGCTCCTCAAAACGAATGAGATCAGGAAATAAAATAATGTTATGAGGTAGTTACGTTACTGAAGTGATTTATTATAAAAAAATACTGTTTAATGTGTGTATACATACCTAAACTCCTTTTTGGTTATTTTTAGTGTTGTTTTTCAAAGAAATTACTCAGGCAATTTTTGAAGTGAAAACTTCTTTAGGCGCGTTGAGCGTTTTGGTAGAGGGTAAAATCCTCGGTTCGCGTCACCGACATGCTAATGATAATAGTATATCTAGAGCTATGGAGAGCCAGACTAGCGCACGCGCAGTAGCCTGTGTACACGTATACACTAATACATCGACTATTTCTGACTGTATTATGTGCGCGTTGGACGCTTTATATAGTTATATAGTTTTAATTACTCTCAATTTAATAGTTCCGTTTTCACTTCTATCGGCAGTCCCACGACTGCTACTGTTTTTTTTTTATATTAAAAGAAAGCAAACAAGCAGATGGGTCCTGATGGAAAGAGTCAACCATCGCCTATAGACAACAAACATGCTAATGATGTGGTGCTATCTTTTGGCGAGGTCTAATGCCATATGCATAAGTTTACTGGCTACCTTACCCTCCAAACCGAAACAAGTCAGTGACAAGCACTGACGCTATGGCGGCAGAAATAGGTAAGGCGGTGGTAGCGAGACAATGCAGAACTCTACTACCTAATATTCACGATGGTAGTGACTCGCATAGCCAAGTGGTCGCCTTTTACGACTTCCCTGGCCGTCAGTTGGTCTATTCTTCAAAGGAGCTCGGAACCTACACGGGAAAAATTACTCTTTTATGTTGTTTAATAAAAATGTTTTTTATTCAGTTGTAAAACTAATGTTATAAGAATTTTTCTTAATTTTTTTATCTTTTTACGTAAATGTTCTATATTTCAAACTAGTTTTATATTTTTATTACAAACATATTTGTCACTGCATAATCATATTTAACGCAGTGATACTGTGAAGAACCTAGTAAACTGTCCAATTATTACATAATACATTATTACATAATACAGTAACATTTCCTAAGCATAACGACCATAAGTACTGGTACTTACGGTATCGTTGTCGATAGCATTCTTATGGTTTGACCAGAGAGAAACATAAAAACTTTTTCGCTTTTTTTGTTGGAAATATAATTCTTAATTTTGATTAAAAATATTGTAATATGTAGAACAATACATTAGTATTTAGGTAAATCAACATTTCTTTCAATATCTTTTATAGATTTTTCGTAGCGTCAAAAATAAAAGAACAAACTTTAGGCGCGATTTTCTCAGTTTCACCCAACATGCACTTACGGTCGTCTTAATTAGCAGGACAGCATACAATAAGCAAATAAATTGCTTACTTTGGGGTTAAATCAATTTGTGCAATTTGTACTGTTATTTATTACTGTATAAAAAAAATATTTACTTATTTATGTTATGTAATAATTTTATTTTGCAGATTATTTTAATTACGGGTTTAACGAAGTGACATGGAGTGCGTATTGCGACCGGCAGCGGCGCATGCGCGTGTCGGAGGCGGGGGTGGGCATGCACGCGCCGCCGCCGCGCGCGCCCGCGCCCGACATGCGCCGCGCGCCAGGTGACACACACACACGCACACACACACACACACACACACACACACACACACACACACACACACACACACACACACACAACATGTACACATGTATACGCCACACGCAACACTCTCATTTTTTTATTAAAAACGCAAAATTATTACTACTAACGATCACCTGTAGCCGAAACTGTAACGGCTATTCAAAATGAATCGGATAATATCATTCGGAATAGTTCGAATTCACTAGATTGGCGCCCGTCGCATTCGTGAAAATATTCAAATACTTTCACGATACGCCGCGACGTACGTACGAATGAGACAGACGTATTTCCTGCAGTATCAGTATCACATCTTATTGCTATTGCTTTAAGGTCCAAATTACAGTGAAATATTAGTTAATACTGATATATTAGTTAAGATATTTTCCTGCAGTATCAGTATCAGATCTTATTACTGTTGCTTTAAGGTCCAAATTACAGTGAAATATTAGTTAATACTGATATATTAGTTAAGATATTATAATATTTCAAAGTGAATATATCAGCATCTTGAGAAATATCGGTATTAACCCATCTCTAAAGTATAAGTTACATGGATGTAGTGTTTGTGTTGTTTATTTTTATCAATGTATTTCTATTTCACATTAATTAAAAATATTAATTTTCTGCAATCCTCCACAATGTAGACTTTAACTGTGCCAAACTCCATACTCCACAGTTCACATAATTGTCTTAAAACAGGAGTACAAATTTTTCCTTCACATATTAATGTATAGATGATATGATAGTGATTGCTTACACTTTTAGCATTATAATTTTTCTACAGCGAAAAAACTTACTATTACAACGTTTACCATATAGCATAATATTTATATCTTCCCGATGCGTATGTAGATAAGGAGTTTACTGATTTTGCCTCGATTGTCGAAAATCGAGTTTTCACCAGATATCCATGTTTTGCGGTCCTAGGAATCTTTTCGACTATTTTCACGATGACGTCAGTATGTCTGTATGTATGTATGTGTGTGTGTGTGTATGTATGTGTGTATGTAAACATCTCATAACTTTTGAATGGCTGGACCGATCGAAACGCAGTTGATGGTATTGGATTGGACTCTGCTCAACTTAGACTTCCTGAAAATTTTTTACCGATTGAGTACTAAAACTAATCAGCTCTATTCCTCAAAAAACTACGTCTAATGCATAAATTGCATCAAAATCGGTTTATCCGTTTGGGAGAAAACGTTGATGAAAATTTTTGAAAAAAGGTGGTTTTTCGACATAACTTCGACATAAAAATTTTTCAACCAATCATTTTTTGGTTTTCTACGATATTTTAGTACTAAAAAACTACGTCGAATGCCGTTTCTAAATATAAAATCGAATCTTATTTTCAAAAGTTACAGCTTTTTTAATTATTAAAATTACGTTTTTTTAGCAAATTTACTTAATATTTTTGAAATAACTTTCAGGCAAATACACCGATTGACTTAAAAATCTTATGAGCTTTTTCCCTCTAAAAACTGCGTCAAATGCCGTTAATTAGATCAAAATCGGTCAATTTATTTGGGATTTATCAATGACGAAAATTTTTGAAAAAAATGT
Source organism: Apodemia mormo (assembly GCA_036924255.1). NCBI lineage: Eukaryota > Metazoa > Arthropoda > Insecta > Lepidoptera > Riodinidae > Apodemia > Apodemia mormo. Next base: position 39,018,251 of record JAUPFN010000001.1, on the reverse strand, counting down.
TTTTAACATTGCTTCGAAATTTTTCAACCTATCGATTATTTAGATAAAGTTAAATAAAGTTAAAAATGTCATCCAAAAGATCAAATTCAACCACCGTTTCCCAAATATATAGCTTTTCAAAAATCATTATACTGCTATTTTAACAAAGTAAATGTTTTGAACTGAATACAAATACAAATTCTTTATTTGCACAAAAATGAAAAAATCTATGCTTATAGTTTTTAATCTTTTGAGCTTAAAATACCTAAATTTAGCTGGAAGTTTCAGGGATGGCCTGTAGGGTCAACCATTTACACATTTTTTTTCTTTCTTATGGTATTAACAATATAGTGTTAACACTATAAGTATTAATTGCCAAAACAACCAAAAAAAAGTAAATCCAGAACACAAAACCTCTAAATAATAAGTAAATTTCAATGAAAATATATTATGTAAATATGTATTCTAGTCATTTTATCAATTACATTAAATATGGCAGTCTCAAACATAAGGAGCTGAACGTTATGAATTATTATCTATGTGTAATATTCTTATACTTCTTGATAGATTCGAGCAGTTAAGGTTCATACTATTCAATCTCAAAGGCAATACTGTTAGGTACTATATATATCGCAAAAAAAGTCAATTTCTTTTTAAAGTGATTTACAATGTTGTAAATTTTTGTCTTATGTAGTTACTAAAGCAATAAAACTAATTAAACATTTCAAACGAACTTTCATGCGGTCTGAAAATTAAAAAAGACCCTAGTAGCAAAATGTTTATATTTTCTCGTCTGTGATAGATTTAATTTCTTCTTTGATTTATGGATTTCCTCAAAGTAACACCTAAATTTCTGCAGTTACACATAAAGGTCACATTCTAATAAGGTATAATATGATTGTTGCAGGGCCAATTCGACATGACGATAACATGTCTCAAGGTCCACCAAACAACTATCAAACCCGTGAAAATACTATTCAGGTAATTTTTTATTTATTAATAGGTTATGGAAAAGATTTTTCATATTTTTTTTAAATAAAAATTAGCAGTAAACATTCCTTTAGTTGTACTACTTGTATCTGACTGGTTCTGATACCATTAAATAGATGACATTTTAAAAACAGAATAATAAAAATTAAAAACTCCATATTTCTGTTGTTTTTCCTTCTGAAATTTCAAAAAAAAAATTCAAAAACCCCGACACATTTTCTTATCCTCAGACTTTATTCTGTCTCATATGCATCATTTTAAGGGCAAAACGTGAAAGGAGCCGATGATCTTTGAAAAGGGATCCTGCAGCGTGTAGTTAAGGTTACCATGGTTCCTTAATCAACGAGTTTGAATTGTTTTAATGCAAGCTCCTATGGCCTACTTTTAGATCCACCGTGTAATCGTAGAAATAATTCTGATTTAAAGTACTTATTTTCCAAAACATAACAAGCTAGACCAGACTCGATAGGCTTATTTTATTTAGTTTAGAAGTTCCATGGCTACCTTCCAGTTCTATTATCAAATCCTCGAAATCTTCTAGAAATAATGGCCAACTATATCAGCTCAAGCTCGGATGGCTACTTTCTATTTCCATTATTAGATCCTAGAAATCATCCAGCACTCCAGCTCCAGCAATCGAATTACCACACGTGGACTAATTCGGTTTATTTTGGCAAACTCTTAGGTGCTGGACCTAAGAGTTTGCCAAAATAAACCGAATTAGTCCACACTCCATGAATTTTACCGGTTTACCTTAGTAGTTCTCATGGACTTCTTTCAGCTCTATCATCAAACACTGAAATCATTCGGCTCCAAAGTCCTTAAAAGAACGAATCAAACAAGCCCAAAATATATGGTGCCACTCATTTGTAATTCAAAATTCCAGTGCCCTCCTTCCTGCTTCATCATAAGACCCGTGCAGTTATTTACCACCAGAATATTTCTCAAAAAGAACAAATGAGTCCAAACTCGATAGTTTTATCTTGTTTAGTGTAGGGATTCCCATAGCCACCTTCCAGTTCCTTAAATAATGTTCGATATTATTCGATGTACATTTCGATGTGCTTGTCGCTGTCGTGTTCCGGTTTGGAGGGTAAGGTAGCCGGTAAACTTATGCATGTGGCATTAGACCTCGCCACAAGATAGCAACGCACCATTAACATCTTTGGTGTCTATAGGCGATGGTTGACTCTTTCCATCAGGAGACCCATCTGCTTGTTTGCTATCTTATGATATAAAAAAAAAATCGTAGACATAAAGCTAATACTTAATTACGATATATATGTCTTTCACAAGTGTAATAAAAGGGTATAAGTAAGGTAAAGTAGTTTAATGCGTGTTATTATTGGCGTAGGTGATGACGGCGGAGCGGCGTGAATACGGGCGCGGCGCCCCGCCGCCGGAGTACTTCGGCGCGCCCCCGCCCGACCTGTACTACCCGCCACACGCGCCGCACCCGCACCACTACGACGAGCCCTGGGGTCAGTGCACACCGCTCACTGCTCACCGATACACTCGCGTACAATGACACATGGCGCACACGCACACACAGTGTGTCCAGAGCTACCGGTATGTGTGACGAGGGGAGGTTTGTTGCAGGGCACCCGGAGCAGACGGGCTGGGCGCCGTCGGAGATAAAGGAGCTGACGCCGGGCCCCGCCGCCATGGGCCCGCCAACCTACGCGCCCTTCCGCCCGCCCCCGCACGCGCTCGCGCCGCCGCATCCACACCCGCACGCGCTCGCACCGCCGCACCCGCACCCGCACGCGCCGCCGCCGCTCATGCAGTTCGACCGCGAGAAGCGTGAGCGCGACGACCGCGAGCGCCGCGAGCGTGAGCGAGAGCGTGAACGAGAGCGAGAGCGCGAGCGTGAGCGCCGCGACGAGGTCAGTAACACGACACTCACCTGTGCGACCTTCACTTTTCGCTTGAGTGGATATCGTATACCACCTGATGCTCATTCTCCCTACATCTTTTTTCGAAATAAACTTAAGCAGTTGGTTGATAATGACTTTGGTTAGCGTTTGAGGCGAGCGTAATGCTCAGCCAGAGTTTAAATGAAGTGGGCTAAGCGCCCTATGAGACCGAACCTGGACTTAGGGTAAACCCACAACCTTTCATGGCCCTGCATACCATTCCATGGTTTAACGGGCCGAAAATTAAGGAGCTTGCACGACGTTTGGTCTTAGGCTCTCTTCGCCGTACAATTCTTGTCTCCCTATAAGTTGTTTAAATCAAAACCTTTGCCCCAGTGTCACTCTCCCCTGCAGACTGCACATAAACGTTGCTTGTTCGCCGAGCCCCAACGTTATGGCTCCTCCACTATCTGCAAGGGTCTCCTTCTGTCGTACCACTTAGCGCGTACTCCCGGAACGCCCTGAATTTAGCCGGGGCAGTATCTTAACGATGAGTAGGAGCGTACGTGGCATCAGGATTTCGACTTGTTAATGACTCTTGACCGGCGTCTCGAATGTTGGCGGGCTGAATTAACCGAGTCGCCGCCGGCGGGGACTCATGTGCGTGTAAATTGTACAGTGTAAGCTGTGATGGGATCATCAGAATCAGATAATACGTGACATGATCCTCTCAGTTTGTCATCGGAGATCAAGCGCATCCGAGACGTAAGCAGCCGCCGCTCTTTTCACAGGGTTTGGGTATGTCATCGCTTTTTCAAAGAGGCGTTTTGACTTCTCTTTGAAGTGTTTTTGTAGTCTCAGCAAGTCTAAAATTTATGTGTCGAACATAGATTTTTTTTAAATATTTCTGGGCTTGAATCACAGAATACTGGAGACTAACAGAAGTCAATGTTCCACACAAGTAATATTCGAGCTAGCACACATAGACACCTCTCACGGACGCGATATCTCGGAGTGGTGCGAAACAAAATGTCCCGAATCACTCCGAGATATCGCGTCCGTGAAAGGTGTCTGTGTACGTTGCTCGAATATTACTTGTATGTTATGGAGCTAAATCACCTTCACACCGTAGGAAAACACCCGGAACTCTGTATCCCTACACGTGGCACCTGGGTGGTGCTAATCAGGTGATATGGTGGGAGAGACATATGTCGCGGCTATAAGGACCACCCATCAGCTGAAGTCTTGTCGCCAAGCGTCCGTTTTCCTACACGTTAACTCTGATGTAGCTTTTATGAAGACGGGTCGAATCAGTTGCGTCTATACAATCTGGACGATACGCACTGACGTTGATGCGTCTGGAGACTGGTCATGGAGCGTAGCGGTATACGAGGCACGGTGCACCGCTGACCGCTAGTCACTAGGGGGCCCAAGTAGCGTGCTAGCCACACGTGAAAGCCAACTAGCAAAAAATCCCAAAATGCGCCATAGCGCCGGTTGGCGACCGGATGAGAAGGCCCTATGGACATTCTTGGGGGGGCTCGGGCGTCCCCGCAGTCTCCAGACTAGTCCCCAACAGTGTGACTTCTAAGTGTGTGTCTCGGGTCTGGAAGTATAGCGCCTCGATTCACTGCCGTCTTCATACCTACTTCACTCACTCTCTCAAATTAAAAAAGACAAGATACAAGATTAACGTTATACATCGGCAGCACTCCCTCTCAATGAAACTGGACCTCACTAACATCAGAGGTTTACACTCTAATCTCGCTGCAGTCCACTTCCACCTGAAGACTCATAAACCTCGTATTTTGTTCGTCTGATTTGGCGTACTTAAGCTATCCAGGAATCACCCTCGAGCATAACTTTAAAGCTCGGTCAGGTGTGTGCGCGTACGTGACGATATCTGCTGTCGACGTCTTCATAATATCGACGACCCCCGCTTCTCCGTACTGTGGACACTGGTCTAGAGAAGCTCCTCTATGCCTGTGTCTACCGTGCGCATAACGGAGACCAGGAGACGGTCAGGCTCACAGAGTACCTATGTGAGACGGCGGATGCTGCTCAACACAAATACCCTTCCGCTCAGCTAGTGCTACTGGGGGATTTCAATGCCCACCACCAGCAGTGGCTATACCCATACCAGTGCACTGACCTCGCTGAGAGAGATGCGTGTAAACTCGCTATAGCGTTAAACCTCATCCAGCTAGTTCAAGAAGCAACGCGGGTTCCTGACCTTAAGAGCCACACAGCCAATTGCTTGGACCTTCTGCTGACTACGGATCCAGACCGCTACTCAGTGGCGATTTCCTCGCCGCTTGGCAGCTCCGATCACTATCTGGTGAAATCTGTATCCGTCTACTCGCCGCTCGGTCCCAGTCCCAGGGGCGCTCGGCGCGTGTGACGTTACAAGTCAGCAGATTGAGACGAGATGCGTTTCTTCTTTGCGTCTTATCCCTGGCGGCCTCTCTGCTTTTCTTCTGAAGACTCCTCGACCTGCGCGAATGCTGTGACTGATGTGCTATGACAGGGAATGGAATACTTTATCCCTTTCTCCGACGTAGCCATATCTAGCAAAGCTCAACCTGGTTCAAAGCCGCGGTTCAAAGTAGACGCGCTGAGGCGCTAAAGCGTGAGGCATATCTGGCTTGGGTAGATGCTCGACACCGCAAGGCCAAGACCGGGCCGCCAAATCCTGCAAAAAGGCTCTACTCAAAGCTCGATTCGACCACTTCAGCCGTATTGAGAACAAACTGGCTTCGTAACCCTCAGGTAGTAAAGCGTTTTGGTCCCTGGCAAAGTCGGTTGAATCGAATTTCTGCTACCCCTCACTTCCTCCACTGCTGAAACCGGATGGAACACTGGCTCACACCGCTGTAGAGAAAGCGAACCTATTCCCTACTCTATTAACTCACATCTTGATCCCGACAAAGCGAAACCTCCCAGTCTACCTGGATGCGAGGTCAAAATGCTTGGGTAGATGCTCGACACCGCAAGGCCAAGACCGGGCCGCCAAATCCTGCAAAAAGGCTCTACTGAAAGCTCGATTCGACCAGTTCAGCCGTATTGGGAACAAACTGGCTTCGTAACCCTCAGGTAGTAAAGCGTTTTGGTCCCTGGCAAAGTCGGTTGAATCGAATTTCTGCCACCCCTCACTTCCACCACTGCTGAAACCGGATGGAACACTGGCTCACACCGCTGTAAAGAAAGCGAACCTATTCCCTACTCTATTCGCGGAAAACTCACGTCTTGATCCCGCCAAAGCGAAACCTCCCAGTCTACCTGGATGCGAGGTCAAAATGCCGGATTCCAGCAATAGTACTTAAAACCTGTGCGCCTGAACTCGCTTTCGTCTTGACACGTCTCTTTCGCCTTTCGATGACGACCGGAAAAGTACCTAAATCATGGAAGCTTGCTAACGTGCAGCCTGTGCCTAAAAAAGGTAGTCGTGCCGAACCTTCTTACTATAGGCCAATTTCAGTCGCGTCCATACTCTGCAAGACTATTGAGTGTGTACTGAACAGGAGGCTAATGACACACCTACAATCGAACTATTTGCTCAGTGACCGCCAACACGTGTTTCGCCGAAATCGGTCCACTGGGGATCTTCTAGCGTATGCCACCTACGTCTTGAGTGCAGCCATCGGGAATCGTGGTGAAGCGCTAGCTGTCTCTCTTGATATCTTTAAGGCCTTTGACGGGGTCTGGCATAACAGTTTTATTAGCAAGCTTCCTTCGTACGGTATACCTGGTCTCTGCGCCTGGATCTCAGATTTTCTGAGTATCCGGTCGATAAGGGTAGTCGACGGCTGCTCGTCCGACCAAATGACTATAATTGACGGAGTCCCCTAGGGATCCGTTCTCTCCGCAACTTTATTCCTGTTACATGTCAATGTCAATGAAGCTTGGTATCTATGGGTACGCAGACGATAGCACTGTTGTGGAGAGTTACGTATCCAGCGCGCAAACCAGTAGTACGGCAAAGATCCGGTCTCTCAGAGAGGCGATGGAACCTGTCCTTACAGGCAATCTCCGATTAGGGCGATGCCAATATGTTCAAGATTAATGCGGCTAAGACTCAGGCGTGTCTATTCTCCGCTAAACGGAGTCCATTCCTCTCTCCGTCTTCAGGGTGTGTCCGTGCCGATAACTGACCACCTCGGGCTCCTTGGTATCACCTTAACTGCTACTTTTAACTTTGGTTCGTACATCGAATCGAAAGTCCAAGTTGCCTCAAGAAAGCTTGGTATTCTGGCCAAGGTGATACAGTATTTCAGCCTGGGACAGTTGCTCTATCTTTATCAAGCACAAGTCCGTTCGTGCATAGAATACTGCTCTCACCTCTGGGATGGATCCGGCTCATAAACGACGATGATCTGATAGGCAAAGAACTCCAGAGCCTCGCTTATCATTTGTCGGATACATTTTGGAGAGTGCGCTGCGGAAATGCACGACTTGTTTTTCTATCGATCGTCGAGGCACACAGTTACTAGGCATCGCCACGAACGTTCCACGTACCACGTAAGTGTGTACACGTACCACGGACGTCAAAGCGGTTTGACTCGACATTCTTGATCCTAACCGCAAGGGACTTGAATATGCTTCCTGAGTCTGTGTTCCCCAACGGGTACAACCTGGGGATCTTGAAGTGTGAACAGATACCTTCTAGGGAAGCGCGTTCCATCTTAGGCCGCATCTAAGCTTACCATCAGGCGAGATCGTGGTCAAGCGCTTCCCTATTGACAGTAAAAAAAATGTAGATTGACTGCTTGACTGCTTGCTGTTAGTCTCCAGTAATCTGTGCTTGAGTGCTTAATGTTTGTATATTAATTTTATGTTTAAGTAAAAACTTCTTTAGCCGCATTAGATGATTTCTGGCAGGGGAAAATTAAAAATGGATTCGCGTCAGCAACATGCTATCCTTGGACTAGCGAACAGAAAAAATGTTCACTATGAAATCTATGGGGCTAGGGTTCGAATCCTAATGGAGACAATTATTTGTATGATAAATATTATTATTATATTATTGGTTTTTTAGTATTTATTTCTTTTGCATGTTCTATTTTAACAAAAGTTTATATTTTAAAATACATTTATTTAAAAAATTGGTTACAAAATTTAAAGAAAAATTAAATAAGAGAGAGGTAGGAGGAGAGGGAGAGAGGGGATATAGGGGATGGGGATAGGGCAGAAAGGGCTAGGGACAGGGGAGAAAAGAGACGGGAGAAGGGAGATACGGGTTTTTATATATCATAAGATAGCAAACAAGCAAATGAGTCTCCTGATGGAAAGAGTCACCCATCGCCTGTAGACACCAAATGTGTTAATGGTGCGTTGTTATCTTGTGGCGAGGTCTAATGCCAAATGCATAAGTTTACCGGCTATCTTACCCTCCAAACCGGAACATGACAGTGACAAGCACTGACGCTATTGCGGCAGGAATACGTAAGGCGGCGGTACCAGACCCGGGCGAGACAATGCAGAACTCTACCACCTAGTAGCCAAGATGGTAGTGACAATTAATGCCAATCAGTCGTATTTTACAACCTGCCTGGCAGAACGGCTTGGTCTATTCTTCAAAGTAGCCCGAGACCAAAACGGAAATGGGAGATCGGTGAAGATTGGGGAGAAAAGAAATAAATTGGGGAGATAGGGATGGAGGCAGAGATATGAGTAAGGAGGGAGTTTAGGGAGAGGGAGCAGAATGTTACAGGAATAGGTAACGGCGGTGCTAGACGCGGTTAAGATACTGCAGAACTCTACCGCCTAGTTAGATGTTACGGTGGTAGTGACACGTATAAGCCTTGTCTTTAAGACATGCCTTTTTTTAAAGCAGTTGATCTCTTCAAAAATGAGCTTGGATTTCAATATAACAATAATAGCCAACATGTGGAAAATCTCGAAATGGCTCGTCGCACGCGATAGTAAATAAATAAAAACTGATATTTTTATTTTTTTATATCATAAGGTAGCAAACAAGCAATTCCCCTGATGATAAGAGATACCATCGTCTATAGACACCAACATATGTTAATGGTGCGTTACCATGTGGCGGGATGGCAATGGCACATGAATAAGTCCGGCTACCTTACCCTCCAAATTAGAACACGACAACGACAAGCATTGACGCTATTGCGGCAGAAGTAGGTATGGCGGTATTATCAATCACCCGGGCGAGAAATTAAATAAAATTATGTTAATATAATTATTATGTTAATAAAGTATATTTTTCTTTTTGTCAAATACTTTACCAATCACACACAAGCCCGACCACTTTATGCCTTTTCCCACATCTGGAGGTGGAACATAGACCAGACTTCACCAGGAACCTCTCGGAATTGCACAATGATTTTAATGTAACCGTTTATTCTTAAGCCGGCGCCAAACATAGTTTCAAACATTTGAACACTTGTTTGATTGCTATGTGTCTCACGGGACTTTGAATATTTGTTCAAAGTTTCAACAAATAAAGTTCCGTGCCACACTAGCAATCAAACAAGTGTTCAAATGTTTGAAGCTATGTCTGGCGCTGGTTTTATACTAATGAGGACGCAAACATATTTTTGATTAGTATTACTGATGGATAATTTTTCACTTCCAGGAGGAACGAGACAGATCCAGAGCGCGATCACGGTCTATAAAACCTGACAGAATCAGAGAAAAGTGAGTACATCTGGTTCACCTGTTCATTCTTATATTCCTTTTTTTTTATTAAAAAAAATACTGGGATATGGGATATATATATATATAAAAATATGGGATAATATTGTCCCAAAGTTAAAAACGATAAGCGGCTAGGTTAGCCAATGCGGCGATGGAGATCATCATCCATCTAGCCAAGCAAACAACCGATGAATTGTTGTGAATTACAGCGTGTTCCAACGTTAAATTCGTTTTAGATATCCTGTAAGGGGCGGCATGATTTTTTTTGCTTTCATTTGCATCCGAATTCTTGTAATCGGTCAGCATTTCCGTAATATTTCTTAGGAATGACAATTTTTGTTCTTAATTTTGACCGCTCTATTAATCAAGTGGTTCGATCCTCAACGGGGACAAGCATTTGTGTGATGAGCATAGATGTAATTACTTCTAGGTTTGAGTGCTTATTAAATATATTTTCAGTATTTAAATATGTATCGTTGACTAACACATATATCACAAGCAAAATATTTGCTTACTTTGGGGTTAGATCGATTCGAGTAATTTGTCCAACAATGTTTATTATTTTATTTAATTGTTGGCGTTGTGGAGGCGTTGCTATGGAGAGTGAAGATATTTCAAGCCATAATGCACTGTCTGGGTGCTGAAATCCATCTAAAAAGTGTTGAAACTTGTATATGGCGTTACAATATAAATAATTACTAAAACGAAATTTAGGATTAGCTTGAATTTTATCTATAGTAACGTTAAAGATTGCTTGACCACTACAGTGTAATATTATATGCTCAATTTGTAGGACTGTCTCTATAATGTTGGTAATCCATCTCTGCAGGTCGTACAGACGCGAGCGTTCGCAATCTCGTTCGCGGCGACACAAGTCGCGGTCGCGATCGCCGCGCCGTGAGCGTTCGCGCGAGCGCACTCGCGACCGCGAACGTGAACGCGACCGACCCGCCAAGAAGCCCAAGGAAAAAGAGAAGGATGATGAGAAATAGCATTATATGTACTACGCATAAGGAAAATCTTTCCGAAGTCGAGTTCTTCGCCTAGTTTTAATGGATTAAATAACGGATATATGAACGATTTCTTTTATTTCAAGTAAAAAAAAAAAACATTCCGAAATACTTCAAACTGTAATACATCGCAAAAGTAACCCTACCGGATAACCAATAATTATTATTGATGAATAAGTTTTTTTTTGGAATATTATCATAGAATGGAATAGGTAATGCAATTTGTCGGGATTGAGGTTCGTTGTCTTTGTATGAATACGCCATTCAATCTCGCTATAGTATGGTTTTAATATATATTTTTCGACGTCCTATAATTTTATTCCGCGACTTTTTTTACTAGATTTTACCTAACATTTTTTATTTGTTCCGTTATTTTTTGATTGGTTTAGATTTGATCAAAAAATGCAAAAAAATCTACCCAGCCATTGATAAAATATCGCTTCCTTTAAATAATATCACTTGTTTTATTTTGTCTTATATGCCGTAACTAGTGGGACCATTGATATAAAAAAGCCAAGATACACAATCGGTGTGTCAAAAACGTCCTCTAAAAATGAGAGCACAATTTGAAATTGTGCACTCATTTCAAATAGAATCGCGTCGGTCGCGACACTGTCAATTTTATTTCTTTTCGTATATTACTTTGTAAAAACAACTATAAGCCTAGCACTTAAGGTTGGATATGCAAAGACATATGTTTTTGCCATATCTATAACTAATTAAATGTAATTAGGGACACTTTTGAGTGTCAGTTTTGTTCGGGACTGTGCATCTAGGGTTTTTTATATCAATGAGTGGGACAGTAGGATTCATTTGCTTATCCATACTAAGATAACATCACCCAATCCCGAGTATTTGCATTACTTGTGGTCATTACGATCTATGGTCACTATCATCGCGTAACAGATATGCAAACTTTCCATTTTAGCGATGTGTTTTATGCTGCGTCTGCACGATTTAGGCTAGCCACGAACTCCAAACCTCTACAAACGTTTGGCTTGATTTTGGGAAACAAACTACATCATCTTAGTTAGGAGTTAGTTTTGTACTGAAGAGGCAAGCGTGGCGGGATTTGGATTGTATCGGCGGTAATATTTGGTTTAAGTTTATAGTGTAAAAAAAGTAAAGTACTTTCTAAAGGTGACCTTAAGAATTTCCTTCTTAATTTTCAATTTATTTAGTGGCTTATTCAAAATTCAATTATAAATTTTTTTTAACATAACTTCCAGAAAAAATATTAAAATGACTATTTCAGGAAATAAAAAAGATATCGTTTTTTTTAATATTAGTATTTTTACTTATATTTCCCTAGAGTTACGCAAATATTTAAAAAAAATTTCAACACCTTGTCGCTGTTTGTTTCATTGTTTCGCTTTGGCGGCTTTCGCACAAACACCACGCGAAGGCGCACTATTAGTTTTTCGGCTTTTTACAAAAGAATTTAAACGCACCTTACACGCGCCGCTTGTCCTTTGGTAGCATCCGACTTGCGCGGCATTCTTTGATAATAGAATTTACTTATTTGTAGGTGTTGTCATGCTTAATGTATAAAAAATACCATAAGGTTATTTATTTTATTGGGAAATATAATGAATTGTATAATGATTACATATTATGTATCCGTATTACGGTACCAAATAACACCTTTAATTATCAGACACGGTTTTCTTTACACACCGTATATACAAACATATATATTATACATACAAATATATAATATATATGTTTACTAACGTCATTGTGAAATTAGTCGGGAAAGGTTCCTAGGACTTCAAAAAGTGGAGATCTGTTGAAAACTCGATTTTCGAAAATCGAAGCAAAATTAGGAACTTCCTTATCTCCCGCTACATACATAATATGTAGCGGCAAGTTAAAAAATGTTATTCTTGCAGTGTTTTTGCTATTTTCTCAATGACTTCTGTATGTATGCATGTACGAATGTGTGTGTGTGTGTAAATCTCTCATAACTTATGAACAGCTCGCCGATGGAATCGCGGTGTGTCATTTGATTGAATTCCGCCAAACTTAACTTTCTGAAACCAAATCAGCTTAGATTTCGAGAAATTTATTGTTTGCTTTTTTTAAAATAACTTAGAAATCAGAAGTATTTTAATCAATGAAACTTTTTACAAGTTATTTTGACGCGTCAAAATTTTTGAGTCGGCATTACCCGACATTGGCGTTTGAACGTCCAAAACAATTTGTCGCGTAGAACCGACTGTGGCTGTGAAAATCGTAATCGTGATCGGAAACGCGGCGTCTTACTGATTAGTATACAGACTGATTACACAAATCAGATCTCTCCGTAAAGAACTGCATCATAAACATCTTTTACTTCAAACTTCATACATGTAATAAAATCGTAGGAAAGTAAATGTATGTCAGGGGTAAACTCAAAAAGTACTGCATGGATTTACTTCAAATTTTGCATGAATATTACTAACAGGTCGGGTCAACATATAGGCTACATATTATCACGCTATCACCTACAGGGGAGGAGCAATGCAGAGTAAACGAATTGCGCGCGGACGAAGTCGCAGGCAACGGCTAGTAATAAATATCTGTATGTATGTCCGGGATAAACTCAAAAAGTACTGCATGGATTTACGGGGGAGATTTAGATGATATCTACGGCGGAGGAGCTGTGCGGAGAAATCGAAGCCCGCGCGGACGAAGTCGCTGGCAACAGATAGTACATAATATAATAGTGGAAAACCCCGATTGACTACCGTCTCCGTCAGTGTTCCACTCTTCTAGGCAGTGGTACCGGCGATTGACCATATTAAGGTGAATAAAACCACAAAATCTTTGTAATATTATTACAGAAATGCTTTATTAATTAATTTCTAAATAGATGGATCATCATATAAATGTTATCTAGTACAACCTACGGGTGGGTCGGTGCGACCCACCACCTTCCATCACATACAGGTTTTACAAATCATTTTGTTAACACTTTTGTACAGCCATATACAATAATTTTATTTTCAATTACATCTAGACGTAAAAAATCTGAGGTGTCGTAGGAAACTACGCTTCCTATAAAAATAATTACACAGGGGAATGAGGAGCAACTACGCTTGTGACGTGCGACCGGCAAGGCAGACCTCGGACTACAACTATCAGTACAGGACTTTACAATCATCACTATAACTTAACGCGGCGGCGAGCCCGCCCACTAACAGATACAACATAAGCATCGCCCACTCTGAAGCGTTCCCCGTCTCCCGGGGCCTCAACTAAATAACTTAAATTACATTACATAAAAATATACAAAAAATATAATTTCACAAAATTAATCGACAACTATACACTCCGGCACTAATAATATTCGATAAGTTATGTACGATTCAATAGCCGGTTCGTGAACTTAACGAGAGCTTGACTTGAACAATACTACCAAACAATAAAATTAACATAATCACGACTACAGTGCCGATTGTCTAGAACTGCCTGCGGCATATTACCATCACTTTCGTAAGATTCAAGGTCCCCTAGCCCAGCTAATAGTAAATCTACATCGAGCTAAATTACGGAAACGCGCGGGTTCGTCGGACCTCAGCCTTCCATCGATTCATAAATTACACGAGAATGAGAGACGTTCAAATATTTATACATAGATTCATACGAACAACGAATAATACTAGAACACTTACGAGCTAGAAACGTAATGATCGCCGCACCGCGGCGTATATGTACAGGCCGGGGCGGCAATAGTTACAAATGTACAGGCGCAACAGTCAACAGTATTCACAGAGGTTAGAGCGCGGCCGCGTTGGGGTTGGGCGGCCCGATGGGCCCCAGCTCGGGCGCCTTCATGAAGAACTTCTCCAGCTTGGCGATGATGTGCTTGCCGTAGGTGTACTTGCGCAGCGAGGACACGTGCGGCCGGATCTTGTGCATGAGCACCTTGCGCTGCGTGGGCTCGGCCACGTCGATCATCTTCTGCACCACGTAGTTGGCGTACTGGTCCTTCATCATGACGTGCAGCGCGTTGTCGTTGAAGCCGCACAGCTCGTCGATGAGCAGCGCGCGCTCGGTGCGCGTGGCGTGCGTGACGCACTTCTCCACCACGTTGGAGGCGAACTTGTGCTGCGACAGCTGCAGCACCTTGCCGCGCACGCCCGCCACCAGCCGCGCGCGGTCCTCCGCCGCGCCGTGCTCCAGCACGTGCTGCACCACGTAGTTGCCGTACTGGTCCTGCGCGCACACACACACACACACACACCATTTACCACTTATCCACCAAACAAAAAAAAAGGGAGCCTCCCTTTGAAGAATAGACCATCTGCCATTCTGCCAGGCAGCTTATAATAGGCGAACGATTGGCTATGCAGTCACTACCATCGTGCCTACTTGGTGGTAAAATTATGAAATGTCTTGTCCGGGTCTGATACCACCTTGCCTATTCCTACCGCAATAACTTCAGTGGTTTCACCACTGTCATGTTGCAGTTTGAAAGGTTAGGTAAGCAGCAAAATTTTGCATGTGGCATTAAGACTCACGCCTCGCTCGCCACAATAATAGCAACTCACCATTAACATCTTTGGTGTTTATAGACGATGGTGGTCTCTTTCCACCAGGAGAGTAATTTGCTTGTTTGCTATCTCATGATATAACAGCGTGTAGAGGACGGTCTACCGAACAATTAAAAAAAATGCTATTTTTACGTGCTAGTCATGATAGTAATTTCTTTTGTTGTGGGAAATGCAAAGTTTACAAGTTATAATTTTTTTTTATTTGTACGCCACCCAATGTAAAACGTACATTGCTGGGGCTTGTCACATCCACGGTACTCTGGAACCGGCCGTTTAAATTGCGCGTGCGTGTATTTCTTTAATTTCACTATGCTTTTAGAACAAACACAATAAAGTATTAGAATAACTCAAATTATACAAAATTGAATCACCAAAAAAATAAAAAATTCCACACTGATTTCCACTAGTTTCCGACTCGAGAATCATGGTCCAAATCTATGGTTTCGATTTTCGATAGACCGTCCCTTACACCCTATACAAAACAAAACCTCCACTAATTGATATTTATTTTACTGGGGGGTTTTGGTGCACTATACAAACCCAAAATAATCATAGAAAAAAACTTTCAACTACTGAATCTGCTAATTTTTTTTTCATAAAGCCTTATATCACCCAGTATGCTTAACACATATTATTTTCATAATAACCATTATTATCATTTCCACTCTTACAAAATTATAATCAATTCAATTAAATTTTGATAAGTGTGCATAGGCATTGCTAAAAATCATTGTGCATGCATAAATTCTCCGACTTTATCCTCCAAATCCGAACACGACAATTTTAAACACTGACGACACTATTGCGACAGGAAAAGTGAAGGCGTAAAAATTAAACCCGAGCAAGACGTTCCAGAATTCTACCACAATGGTTAGTCGCAATGGTAAGTTGCAGGGGTAGCCATTTGTTCGCCGTTTACCAATTACCTGGCATGAAGGCAGATGATCTACCCTTTTTTATCAATAACACAACTATTAAATTAAAGACGGCTTGCACCAAAATGCTTAAATGCGTTTAGTCTCTTAAACATGTTTAGCAAATGTCAAATCGCCTTAAATGCTTTCACTTTAAACGTGTTTAGTGACTTAAAATGATTTAAGCATTTTGGTGCAAGTAGCCCTAAATGATTGCTCCAATTACATAATTCATAAAATAAAATATATTATTTTATAAAACAAATTGGCTTTATTAAGGTTTCTTAACTATCAACTACATATAAAGGCCCTGATAAACATAATAATATATATATGTATGTGTGTATATTAATGTATATAGTGTGTGATGTTTATTTTTATTAATTGTTTTTTAACTTGGTTAAACCGCATCAACCAACTTCCCATTTCCTATATCTCTGGAATCCTGCATCAGATCTTCACTAAATTAAAATAGGACCACACGGCGAGTATACCTTCTCAAACAAAACAAGAATTTTCAAAACCGGTTCATAAATTACCGATTTTTGAGGTAACAAACAAACAATCCTCCACAATGTAAAAACTTCAACTGTGCCAAATTTTATACTCGACAAATCAATACTAGCCAATTCACTAATAGCATTGATTGTATTTTGACACATTTACAGAATTTTAAGAAGATAATCCTATTATATATTATGTTCTTAAAAAGTCTAGGTGATATTAGTGTTGTTATTGCTCCTGATGTTAGTGACAACCGTTCTAATGAGTATATGCATATCCTACCAAGTCAAACCTTACTCCCAGCTCATACTTTGGTTCTAAAGGGGTGTTTGGATCATATAATGGTCAATACAAATTAGGTGCCACCTGTTTTGCTGTTGAATCTTCAATTCTTTTAATTTATCTCATAAACTTAAATTTCTTATTGTCAACAAATCTTGGCATGTATGAGCTGGTTTGTGTTTTGTCAGCGCACCTGTATGAACTGGTATGTGTGTGTAAGCACACATATAAACTGGTCTGTATTTGTATCAGCGCACCTGTATGAGCTAGTGTGTTCCAGCGCATCTGCATGAGCTGGTGTAAGGTGCGTGTGTACCGGAACGATTTAGTCGGTATGTGAGCACAACTGTATGGGAGGGTGTGCACACGTATGAGCTGGCGTGTTTGTGTGTGTGTGTGTGTGTGTGTGTGTGTGTGTGTGTCTGTCTGTCTGTGTGTACCGGTATGAGCTGGTGTGTGAGCGCACAAGTATGAGCTGGTGTGTGAGCGCACACGTATGGGCTGGTGTGAGTGTGCGTCGAGTATGCATTTGACGGGGTGCATGTGAGCGCAATATGTAAGGTCTGGTGTGTGTATGTGTGTGTGTGTGTACCTGTATGAGCTGGTCGGTGTGCGCGTGCAGCTCGGCCAGCACGGGCGCCGTCTGCTCGGGCGTGCAGTGCTCCAGGATCCGCTGGATGACGCGGCAGCCGTATGGGTGCGTCGACAACGCGTACACCTGACCCGCAAACGCGTTGATTATGAACTGCAACGCGGACGGCTCCACACACTCTATACACTTTTGTACCTGCAAATGTACATCACAATATATAAACTCTTATCTGCTGTGTATTATATGTCGTATTATTATTTTAAGAGAATAGGTAATGCTCATTTACGTCGCTGCTGATATATATATATATATATATATATATATATATATATATATATATATATATATATATATATATATATATATATATATATATATATATGAAAAACTCTACATTTAAGTTAATACAAACACACATACAAATATAATAACGCAAACAAAATATAAATTGAAATAACTAATTGGCCAGCCTAGAACTAACAATCTATAAGTCTATGTTACAAAATTAGAATTTGGAGAAAACAAACGAAACGTGTTTGGTGATTCAATGAAAAACTCAGCTATCTGTATGTAATTTGTTTGATGATAATTGACACAGCTATCTGTATGTAATTTGACCTCCCCGTTGGTCGAGTGGTTAGCGACCCTGACTACGCAATCGACGGTGACAAGCATTTGTGTGATGAGCATATATTTGTGTTTCCGAGTTTGGGTGTTTATTAAATACATTCTAGTATTTATATATTATGTATTTCTGTGTATTAGTATCGTTGACTAACACCTGTAACACAAGCAAATACTTTGTTTACTTTAGGGATAAAATCAGCAAATGTAATTTGTCCCCTGAATATTTATTTATTTATAACAACCAAAAATAACAAATTTATGTGAAAATTGGTTAATTACAATTAGAATAATTCTAATTGTTATTCGGAAAACTTTAAAGAGCAAAAGTGGAAAAATCTCAAAAATAATAAACGGACCAAATGAAATAGCTTAATTTGAAAGTAACATAAAGCTTGCAGACTTTTTCTGAAACTCCCTACTAAGTCCAGGTATTTTCTGTTAAAAAAAGTTAAAATTGATTGATCGAGAAATCTCGAAGTTATACTAAAATAACCTTCTTTTTTCGTCAACAACAACCTCTGAACGAATTAATTGGTTTTGGTTCGATTTACAGAATTAGACGCAGTTTTTCCTGGAGAAGAGCTGATACGATTTTGGTATTAATCGGTGCATTAGTCGGAAAATTATTTTAAAAATCTACTGAAGCAGTAGTAGTTACCGTTTTACAAACATTAGAGCTGTTTGTGCTACTCTAATATTTGATAAGCGGTATACCCGTTTTTTTTTTAAATCAATCGGGAACCTTTACTGAAAAATAGATTACCTCATGTTTTACAAATGCCTTACTAGGCATCTCATAAAAACTAGACAAAGCGAATAAGTGTCACTGGCATCGTGACTTACTAGCTTTCAAGAACAGCTTGCCTCATGTTTTACGATATCCCTTACCAGCAGGCATCTTATAAAAAACGAGAAAAAGCTAATAATTGCCAATGACAGTGATTGCTAACTAAGTGGTAGTTCTGCAACATCGAACTGATTTGATACCACCGACCACCTTATCCACTCCTATCGCAATAGTTTTGATCACAATCATGTTCCAGGTTGGCGAGTAAGGGTAGCTAATAAAAATATGCACGTGGCATTCTAATCTCGTAGCAACGCACCACTAATATCTTTGGTGTATATAGACGATGGTTGTCTCTTTTCATCAGGACGATTGGCTTGTTTGCTATCCATCTTACGAAATGGATGAAAAATCTCAAAATCTGGATATTCTTTCTTAAATATTTGTCAACATTTACTCCCGAAACAACAAATTTTGGTCCAATTGAAGCCATTTGACGCTATTTTTCGAGAAAAAGAATTGATTAGATTTTTTAATTAATCGGTACATTAATCTGGGAGATATAAAAACTTTGTTTCGGCGAAAACAAGAGGAATTCATTTGCTCGATATAGTGTAAGAGCTGTTTAACAAGATGGCGGCCGCGGGACATAAGTTGTAACCTCACATACATTTATTTAACTTTGCACTAGCCCGATCTTGACACCCATAACATAAAATTACGCGCGTTCCTAAACTCAAATGTAACTGCTCAGTAGACTAGAGCTTTTTTATCGTCATAACTTCAAGATTAATCAACCAATCAATTTTGTAAATAAGGAAAAAAATAGAATTCCATAAAATACATTGAACATTCCACAAAATTGACTATCATGTTCAAAAGTTACAGCTTCTCAAAAACTAAAATAATATCGTTCTTAACAAACCTTTGATTTCTTAGGTAAGGTAAGTTTGACACTTTAAATGGTTAGTTCTTCAAGCTCAAAAACCTTTACTAAGTCTTTAATTATTTACCTACGGTATATTTTTTGACTGATTTGAGCTTTAAATACCCCAACCTAGTGGGATATTTTAGAAACGGCATACAGGGTCGACTGGCTTACAAATTTTACAATATATATTGTAAAGGAATGAACATTTTAAAAAATAAACATTACAAATTATTCGTAGGTAACATTTTTAATTGATTTAATAAAGTCGAATGTGTAGGTAACATTCGACTTTATTAAA
This sequence comes from Apodemia mormo, assembly GCA_036924255.1. Taxonomy (NCBI): domain Eukaryota; kingdom Metazoa; phylum Arthropoda; class Insecta; order Lepidoptera; family Riodinidae; genus Apodemia; species Apodemia mormo. The sequence goes on along the minus strand of JAUPFN010000001.1, from coordinate 38,998,283 downwards.
TCGATTACAAATGTTACCTACGAATAATTTGTAATGTTTTTTTTTTTTTAATGTTCATTCCTTTACATTTATTTGATCACGTTTAAGTTACTTATTTTAATACACTTCAGAATTTACGAAGTTATAACACCAAAGTGGTCTATGTAGCTAAGATGTCGATTAGACCAGTTTAGTTTTGAAAAATTTGCACAACATATAGGTCTATATTACACAATGCTACATAAACCACTTTAAAAATTTCAAAAGACTGAAATGTCAATAAATTCTAAAGTGGTATTTTTGTGTTTAAGGTACTTTGGTGCCGAAATGACACACTACTTCTTCCTAGATTTGGTCGTTATTTTTATGTTCAAAAATGCACATAGATGGATTTCACAAAAAATGTTACATAGACCACTATAGTTCCAGGCTAGCTAATTTTTAAAACAAACTTTTCACTTGTTACGCGATATAATAATACACCTAAATCAAGAATTTTGTCAAATATAAACTTGTACAATATTCATTAACATTATGAGTCACACTTTGGAACCTAAATTGACGCATGTATGTGGGATGTGGACTAGCAAAAACTAAAATACATTCTTCCAAATCGTAAGATAACAATTACAGCTATGTTATAGGAAATTCTCTGAATCAACAGTTTGCTTAGTAATCCTATGCTATTAAAAGAGAATCTTGATTTATCAACTGAATTTTTAAAGTGTTAATTTAGATAGAAAGTTGTTGATAACAAGAGTGGCCAGCACGTCATGATCGGGCACAGTCCCTACTGATATTTCTGTTATACTGGCAGCTATGCAACAACAGCTAGAGGATCAACTACAAGAGCAATAACATCAGCAACAACAGCTATTGGAACAACTTCAACAACAGAAACTTATATAAACAAAAAAATAATAATACTTAAATTTAAAAAAAAAAACCTCTGGTTTGGTCCAGGTTCCTTTGAAGAAAAGACCAACTGCCGTTCTGCCAGGCAGGTCGTAAAAGGCAACCGATTAGCTATACGTATCACTAGTATCGTTACTACTAAGAGGTAAAGTTCCGCAACGTCTCGCCCGCTTATTTGTTACCACCATTAAACCTATTCCTTTCGCAATAGTGTCATTGCTTGTCATTGTCGACGGAATCGATCATATGGCAAAGAACAATTTCGCCACGTCAAGCCTGTCGAAACTAACTCAGTGGTAGAGCGTCCCGGCTTCAGGGCGACGGTCGCAAGTTCAAATCCCGCGTGTCAATATTTTTCTTTGTTATTTTTCCTTCTATATATACGCGATATGTCCGGAACTTTTGGGAACATGGTCAAACTTGACCTTGGGTATAAATAGGGATGTGTTGGCGAAGAGTTGAGTTTTATTTAGCGATTCGGAAACGATAGTTAGGACGATCAGTGTAACGCGATATAGTACAGTGAATACGGGAAGTGTTTTAGTTTAGTGATTCAGTGTAGTGAGTTAGTTTTAGCGGAATATAGTAACGATGTTCAGCGAAATAAATGTATAGAAACATTCCTAGCGCTCAAAATTGACTTCATTTTTGATTGTGCCGCGTTAATACAATTGTGCCTCTAAAGGAGTGGTATTATGCTCAATGAAATAAGTTAATTATTGTTGATTTTTTCCAGTTTGAAGTACAATATGTTTGTGTGTTCTCTTTGCTACATTGAAAACGAATTGGTCGTTTAAATAGATTGCGACAAACAACACTAGCTAGGCTATGTATTTAAAGCTCAAAGGAGCTAAAAGTATACTAAAACATAGATTTTTGAAACTCAAGGATTTCATAACTCTAGAATTTATTAAAAATATAACTATTTTCGTTTTTGAACAGTTGTCACTTCTGTGGTCTAGTAGTCTGGTGTCGATGTTGACCGCATTAGGTACTAGGTTTAATTCTTCGGTTGGCAATAGGCTTGCCACCTGTCACATTGTGGGGCTAAATATCTTCGGCAAATTGTGGGTGTACTTGTACCTCAACCTACCTCTTCGGGATATGGGTGTGAAGGAAATTTTCTTCTTTTTTTTAAACCGTTGTGTATTTTCAAAACGATGATCGATTTTGATCCTTTGAATGGCATTCAACTCAATATTTGAGCTCTTAAATTTTGTCTTAGCTTCAAAATCGATTAGTTGAAAAATAACAAAATAATGTAAAAAAGTTTTTTTTTAAATGAATGTCGTAAATAAATCAAGAATGAATAAAGCAAAGCAAAAGATTCAAGTAAATTAAATTTATGTTATTTGACCAGTTTCTTAAAATCAACTTTGAAAAACGTGAAGTTATTTTAAAAATATGAAGAAGATTTTTATTAGGTTTTGGTCACGTAAGTCAGATTCGATCTTAATTAAAATGGTTGGACTTGCATAACCGTCGGAATGATCATATTATTATATTGCTTTTTTAAATTAAATACGCATGATCTTTTCTCTCCATCATATTTACGTGAACGGTTTCATTACTTTTATACCCAGGGTCGTAATCAGCGCTCTATATACACTAATGCCCTTTTGGTCCCAGTCCACAACACAGAAAGTTATTTGGAATCTTTTACGCTTACAGCAATACGTATCTGGATTTATTTCCCAACTTATATTCAAGATTCCATCAATAAATATATTTCAATCTAGAATATATAATTACAACTTTAAGGTTAACTGGTAGAAAATGTCTTCAGACGTTAAGTTCACCTTTTGTACATTTTGTGTAATAAATATTTTAATTAAATAAAATTTGTTGTAAACGGCAAATTTTTTATTATTAAAAAGCTGTATGTCACAAAACTTAATTCGATTTTTAGCAGTTTTAAGTACATATTAAAAAAAGTAAAATATTGAAAATCGACTGGTTAAAAAACTAAGTCAAATCTTTCATTGCTACCTTTTATATAGTACCCTCCCTAACTACTTTTTCAGCCCGTCAAATTGTTGTTCTTATTTTAAATTTCAATTTCACTACTGATTTGAATATAACAATGCGATGTTTACCCAATCAGGGACGAGCATTGATCATACCGCCAATCATTATTACGTGATGGTAATAAAAAACAAACTAGCTGTTTAAAGAAAACAAACGTCGTGGTGCCGTTTATGAAAGACATTTTGTTTGAAGTTACGAGTCTAGAGGTATTCTATGTCGATGACGTTGTTATATATATAACTGGTGTCGGAAGTGAAATTGTGAAAAAATGCCACTTATTCCGAAGAATGGTGTTACCGCCAGGTCTCAGTCAGACACAGTCCCTACTGATATTTCGGATCGGGCACAGTCCCTACTGATATTTCTGTTATACTGGCAGCTATGCAACAACAGCTACAGGATCAACTACAAGAGCAATAACATCAGCAACAACTTCAACAACATCAACAGCTTCAAGAACAGCAACAACTAAAGTTAAGGGAACATTTATCTGGCTTTGCTGTCAAATTGACATTTATCTTGGCGCACCAAAACCAGATAAAATAAATAAATATAAATATTCACGGGACAAATTACACTTACTGATCTAACCCCAAAGTAAGCAAATTATTTGCTTGTGTTATGGGTGTTAGTCAACGATTCTAATACATAGAAATACATATATAGATACAAGAATAAATTTAATAAACACTTAAACCCGGAAATACAAAAATTAGTGCTCATCACACAAATGCTTGTCCCCGTCAGGGATCGAACCCGAGCCCCGTCGATTGCATAGTCAGGGTCGCTAACAACTCGACCAAAGAGGCGGTAAAAAGCGAAAAAGACCTCGTCAAGCACAATTTAAACGATGTTGAGAAAAGGGTTGACAAGCTAGAGGCCAGCTGCGATAAAATAAGTGTAAACATGGACCAACTGGAGAAGGAAGTCATGAAAATGATGATCACGGGAATTAAGTCGGGTGCTACCATTAACAGCTGTTCGCATCAAGGAGGTCCTTGGGTTAAGGTGACCACTTATGATGGTCTCACTTCATGGACTGCGTACTGGACTTACTTTTTGTGAGAAACCAGTTTACCACTAGGTGGCGCTGTACAAATCACATACAAATTCCTAGTAAACTCGAAACGCGCTCACGTTCGAATGCGAAAAGAAAAACTCACACTTAGCACTCTGTTGTGTTAGAAGAGGAGAACTATTGGCAGTAGTGAAGACTCGTCGACACTTCAAGAAGTATCTAATTGGGCGACCCTTCAAGCTGCGTACCAACCATGCTGCTTTGAAGTTTAAGACATTCAAAGACCTGGAAGGCCAAGTAGCTCGCTGGATTGAACAATTGCAAGAGTTGGACTTTAACACAGAACACTGCAGTGAAAAGTCTCACTCAAATGCAGATGCATTATCACGGCGACCTTGTACGGAAGACTGTAAACATTGTGTAAGGATGGAGACGAAGGAAAGAATTCAAGTATTGCGAGTTAAGCCTACGGATGACAGGTGGGAAACAGATGAGATGCGTAAGGCCCAGTATGAAGATAAAGATTTGTGTCCTCTAATGGATTGGATAAAGCAAGAAATAGGAAAACTGGAATGGCAAGAGCTGGCTCCCTTCAGCGCCACGTAAAAGTTATTGGGCATAGTGGGAAAGTCTTGTGTTGAAAAAGGTTTAATATACCTACCGCAAATGAAAAAAAACCTTCAGGAAGAGAACATCATCTACAGTTGGTAGTGCCAAGAAAACTAACTAAGGACGTACTATGTGAGTTGCATGATGGGGTTTTAGTGGGATATCTTGGAGTACGACGAACATTGGTAAAGCTGCAAGAGCGTTTCTATTGGTCGAATTGTCGGAAAGATGTTGAGAATTGGTGCAGAAAATGTACGTCATGCTCAGCAGTGAAAGGTCCGCAGTTCAGAAGCCGAGGCAACCTTAGATTATACAACGTGGGTGCCCCCCTCAGAAAGGATAGCGATTGACGTGGCTGGGTCATTTGCTAAAACAGATAACGAAAACAAGTATTTTATGGTTGTGGTGAATTACTTCACGAAATGGACAGAGGAGTTTGCCATTCCCTATAAGAAAGCCACGACTGTTGCTGAAAAATTGGTCAATGGGGTGATATGCACATTCGGTGTTCCGCTGGAGATTCATTCAGACCAAGGCAGAAACTTTGAATCCAATGTATTCCAGGAAATCTGCAAATTATTAGGAGTATACAAAACAAGAACCACCCCATACCACCCCCAATCTGACGGAATAGTCGAACGATTTAACCAAACTTTGGAAAGACACTTAGCCAAGCTGGTAGAAAATCACCAAAAAGACTGGGGTAAGTACATACCTTTGTTTTTACTTACCTTACCGAACAGCGAAACCCGAAATCGTAACGCCAGTTTATGCTAACTTCGGCAGACAGTTGCGTGTACCAGAAGACTTAATGACTGGAGGCCCGCCGCCGATTGCGGAGACCCAAATAAGTATGTCGGAATACGTTGAAGACATTCGTGAGAGGTTACGTGATATTCACTCATAATAAGTGCAAATGAATCAAGGCATAAGGATGAAAATAGCGTGTTGGACTTGTTTACAATAAATAAATTTAAAAAATTCTAATTTTTACGCAATATTTTCGGAACATTCGGGAACATGGCCGAACTATACCTTGGGTATAAATAGGGATGTGGTGGCGAATAGAGCCGAGTTGTATATAGCGATTCGAAAACGATAGTTGGGACGATCAGTGTAAAGCAAGAGTGCAGTGAATACAGGAAGTGTTTAAGTTTAGTGATTCAGTGTAGTGAGTTAGTTTTAGCGGAATATAGTGACGGTGTTATTAGCGTCATTCAGTGTATTTACGTATTGCATTGGGGTGTATTTTACCTTTGTGTTGTAAATACACGTTTTTAATATAACTGGCATTTTATTGCACAAAACGAACTCGAAGCTCTTATACAATACAATATAATTATACAAAATATAATATATTTAGACTTCAAGTGAAAACTAATTAACATCTTCAAGTGACCAAATTAAAAATATCACAGCAATAGCTATTACATTTAAACGAAGAGAGCAAAATTATGAGTGTTATAATACTAAGTGCAGTTGGAGTGATTGGTGGAATATAATGTAGAAATTATAAATCGAAAGAAACAAATGTAAATGTAGATCGAAACAAAGACAGAAAAACTGATACAAAGCAATCCCCAGTGCAATTTATGAGGAGAGCCTTCGATAGACGCGTCGTCTACGGCGGGCGGTAATATGTCACCTTATTACACGAAGACCGCTGATCAGGCGCAGCACCGTGTACGGCCACGAGAGCTGAGACGACGCAACGTGCAGTAGCTGGAGTATTCCCGCAACTTTTCGAATAACTTATTCATCAAAATCGCGGTAATGACGTCTAGTAAGTTTAAGGAATCACTCTTGTTTCTCACCAAGGGCATTGTCATCGCAGTAGTTATAAATATTTTAAATCGAAGTTTTTATTAAATAATTAAATTGTAAGTTTATTTAGTTATTTTTTAATCATATGCTGAGACCAACCATACTATTTCATTCGTTTTTATATAGTGTAGGATAGTAAACAAACAGTTTAAATAAACAGTAAGAGTAATTGATAACCGCCGTCCACCGCCTATAAAAGTTTGGTGCTACCTTGTTACTGGGCCTAATGCATATTAGCTAATTTATCCTCCAAGCTGCACACAATTACAAGTTACAGGCACTGATATCCTTACTAAATTTAGGATTTGCTCGCCTCTTACGTGCTGCCACAACGCTAGGCGTAGTAGTGCATAAAAGTATTTTTTATTCAAAATTTTGTTACATGTACATGGCTGGATGCAATATTTGTCGATATATTCAATACAGTAATCATAGCATAATACAGATTTGACTAATTACGAAAGCTTTAGAGGCATCTTTACTTACAGGTGTAATAGGCATGACATTGTTTTTATAATAAACCCGCAGTTATTTTGTTTTTAACATTCTAATATGTAATGAATAGTAGAATATTAATGTTAGTTAGCATTACTGTCTCTCTGTTTCTTTAAAGGTCGAGCACACTAGGACGGGCCGCATCGCAACGAAAAATGCTAGGCATTGCACATTAGGATGGGATGCAGCGGGGCGGAGCGGACCGCATCGCAATCTAAGAAAATGAAGAGTGAGAACACTAGAAAATTCTAGAAATAAAAGAAAGAGCAGTTACCCAAACAGCTATGCCATAATTGACCTTCTTGCGTAAGGCATAAGGGCGTGAAAATAGCATGTTCTATGACTTATTACGAGCTTAGTCGTAACATTATTTTCTTTTGTTGATCATCATAACGTGGATCTTACAAGTCATATAGCTTATAAGAGCTATATGGACTAGCTTATAAGACTTTAAAAACAACAAAGAAAAATGTCGATACGCGAATTTTTTTTTAAAGTTTTTCAAGTTGCGCAAGCACGGGGTGAGTGCTATAAAAACAAAAATAATTAGCTTATAAGAGCCTTAAACTAAGATTATTAATCATTCTTCACCCATAATTACTTGATTGTAGAAATTAAGATTTAAAACACAGAGGAACTCGTGCACCCAATTCCACTCGCCACAGAACACTGGCGATGCGACGTATCAGGTTGGGCCGGACCGCATCGCATTCTCAGAAATCCGCCCCACCGTAATGTGCTTAATAGTTCATATAAAATGTGTGAAAGCGATCTTGACGGATCTTTGCGATGCGGTCCGTCCGTTTACTCAATCTTTTAATTTACTGTTTACATCACTTACATTGTAACTAGAAAGAACTGTAAGTATACCTCCACATTCACACATCTTTATACATAAACTGACAGCATTGAACATAAACTAACTTGTCACAAGTAAACCATATAGTAAAAATATATACTCACAACATGATTTCCATTTTGATCTTTTACACATTTTAAAACATGACCATCTAATTCTCGTACTACATCTTGTTGCTGCTCAGCAGGAATTGACTCTAGTGCTTTTTGGATTACTCGACATCCATACATTTGTAATGCTAGTGCTAATACATGACCACGGACCTGGAATTTTTTTAAAACGATTTGTTATTTATATCTACACTAGATTTTGGTTATTTATTTTTTATTGACTACCTGTCGTTACGATTGATTCGTTTCATTGTCGAGTACCTACCTATACCAACTTATTTCACAACAGCTCCGACAATTTTTAAGAAATAGGCATTATCAATCAAGAAATTATATGTGTAACATCTTGTAATGAAATATAATATTATACTTTATATAATATTATAATTCATAAATTTGTAGAAAAGTATCGACAGTATTTTAGTTTCTTAAATTTTGTAAAAAATGGGTCTGTTATCGTGTTATGTTTATCGATATAGTCATCATCATATCTTCACGCCAGATCCCTTACGGGGTAGACAGAGAGAACCGAGTGCCATACATCACAATCCTTGCAGGCTTGTCTCGCTTCCTCCACATTCATCACTCTCTTCATACACACACGCCAGTTGCGAAGACTCTTGACACCACCTTCGGACAGTACTCGATCAATCTAATCGTGGTATGTCAGTCTTGGTCTTCCCCGGTACCTACATCCTTCCACATTCGCGTTGTATATCTGTTTTGTTAACCTTTCATCTACCATTCTTTCTACATGTCCGAACCAACGGAGCATGCCCTTTCTCATCTTTACACCGACACTTTCTTTCAAACCTAACCTCTCTCTCACTTCGACATTACGAATCCGGTCCGCGAGTGTCACACCACATATTTTTCTTAGCGACCTCATCTCGACCGCATTGATTCTACTCTCATGCCCTTTCTGACATACCCAACTCTCACTTCCATACAATAGCGTTGGGATAAGCACCCTGCACTGGCAAGGCACCCTGACTCAGAATTGTGCTATTAAGTAATCTCTCTAATGCTCCATTCACTCTGTTCCCTGCACACTCTTCTTTCAACATCAGCAGTGTACCTTCCATCCCTGCTAAAAGCGCATCCAAGATATACAAACTCATCCACTTGTTCCAGCACTACATCATCGACCACAACTCTTACATCCGTTCTGGTTACTTCTCTTTCAAATAGTAAAACTTTAGTTTTCTTCGCATATATATATATATATATATATATATATATATATATATATATATATATATATATATATATATATATATATATATATATATATATATATATATATATATATATATATATATATATATATATATATATATATATATATATATATATATATATATATAGCTCCTATAATTATTATTATGTGGAGCCCCATCATTACACGTCCATAAAGCACAGTATTATTTGTGAGACATTTTAACGTAAACAACACAAAAATTACATGGGCGCAAATCTATCATCGAGAAAATAAAGAAATGGAAATAGTTACAAAACAATTAAAGAAAAATCTTTGTTGTAACTGGTTAGGTAATTTTAGTTACCAACGTGGACGAAGGCTTTGGCTCACATCATAAGTTACCAGGTTCATCCTGATAAAAAGTTAAGTCTGTTCAGTTTTATCTTTGAAAAGCAGAATCTCAGTAGCAATTTGTAGACTGGTGGTGGTGTATTAACACCCCTGTGTCTCAGATGAGAACAAAAAGCTGTTATGGAAAGAAATAAGCTCGAATCTTTATAAGGTAGATAAATGCAGCAATAGGGATTAATACTTATCTCGCCAATCAACAACGGTTTGTTGGTTGGAAAGGTGGGCAAAAAAAACAAGGTCAAAAAACATTCGGCTCACTCTACTTACATGGTATGGGAACTTGCGTGATGGCATAAAGAACTAATTCGGACCTAACACAGGACTTCTCGGGATTACGAGTGGGGATTTATCTCACCAGTGTTTGTCATAATTTGCTGTTGCAAGTCTAATTAATTATGAGAAGAAAAACAAAATCAAAGTTAAAATTGTACCGATAATGAATTGCATGCTATTTAAATTACCAACCTTTTGTGCTAATGTCGTTTTTTGTTCAGTCGTTCCAAATTCAAAAAATTTTTGTATAACATAATTTCCAAATACATCAGTCATAAGGCTATATGCGGCGCCAATTATTTCATTAAATACCATTTGCTTCTCTTGAACCGTTGCTCTTTCCAGTTTTTGTTGAATAAACCTGAAATTTAACAAATAAACCATTTTATACATTACTTACATATATTATATTATTATTATATATATTATTCCATAAAAGTTGGAAGCAGATAAATATTTCGGATTAATATAAAACGTATTTGAATTTTTTCAGATTTATTAGTTCACCGGAATGAAAGTATTCATTCAATGTTAAAATCCGGAACCCTAAGATCAAAGATCGATATGCGAACTCCTAGACTACAACTCTTACTAATAACGTAAATTGTATATTACAATTTTCAATATATGACAACTTAAATCAGGTAGGTTATTCTTATGAAGAAAATGATAAATGTTCAACTAAAAAATAATAAAAAAACACAGAATTTAAAGATTCCAATAATGACAAAACGTAACTTGACAACTATAAGTAATTAAAGATCAATTTATCCCAGCTCATGATGTAACCTCAATTATTTTTAACGAGTCACGAAATTTTTTAAATTATAAAGTAATAAGTATTATATTTTTATGCAAAACATGTTTTATATTTTTATATAATATCTGTACATCACGAACCAAATTAAGAAACGATTTACGCAGTTTAATGTATTTTACGCTATTTATCCGAGCCCCCTTTGAAGAATCTGCCATTCTGCCAGGCGGTTCGTAAAATGCGAACGATTGCATATATATGTCATTACCATCATGACAACTAGGTGGAAGAGTTATCCAACGTCTTGCCTGGAATTTTTTCCACCGCCTTACCTATTCCTGCCGCAATAGCGTCGAATCTTGTCTTGTCATGTTTTGTTATGTATAACAAATTAGCGAGGGTGTTACCTAGATCCGTGCTGGTCCTGCGAGAACTCGACAATGTGGTTGGCGAGCTCGCGCAGCTGCAGGTTGGGGTAGCGGTTGTTGCGGAAGTCCTCGAGCAGGCGCGAGCGGCCCGCCACGGGCTTGTCGCCCACGCCCACGCCGCCCGCCACCAGCGCGCCCACGTGCCCGCCGCCCACGCCGCCCACGCCACCACCCACTAGTTCTGGAATCATATTTACATAATTACAATACTTGCCGTCTCTCGCAATACAGTACGTGTCGAAGTCAAAGTCAAAAAAATATTTTAATTCTTTACAGGCGACATTTCAGTCTCTTACTGCAAATACATAATTATACATTCAGCAGGGAACGTTTTAAACATTTTTTTCTTATAAGTGGACTCTGACAGCTATCTTCGGAAAACATTTAAAACGTTTCTTCTTTATAAGCAGACTCTACAAGCTATATTCAAATAATGCATCATCATGTCGGACGGCCGGTTTCAGGCTAAAAAATCAACCGAAAGCCAAAATAGTTGATAGTAAAAAACATACAGAATGATATAAAACTTCAACTTCACTTTAAGTTCAATCTTGTCTACAGTCACTTTACCGTAATAAGATAAAGCTCGGGGGAAAAATTTAAGTTTTGTAAAGAATAAATAAACGTTTTCAGTAAATCTATTACTTTTAAACCAACTATGTCACAGGAAATCAAACCAGCAGACAGCTCTGCTGATGAAAAGAAACTACCATCGCCTGTGGCCAGGGTTCCATATCCAGGAGAACTATCCCCGTAGACGTAAAACAGATTTTATAAGAGGGTAATGAAGATAGAAAAAACCATAAACACGTTAATAAAATCTATTACTTCATATAGGCAATGAAGTGAGAAACAAAGCTTTGTTTTGTGTAACTTGTTCTTTTTTATATTACTACATAGCAAACAAGAAGATGGCTCTCCTAATGGAAAGAGAAACCATCGCCTATAGACACCAAAGATGTTACTGGTGTGTTACTATCCGTGTGGCGGGATGGCTATGCCATATGCATAAGTCTAGTTCCAAACCGGAACACGAAAATGATAAGTATTGACGCTATTGCGGCAGGAATAGGTAAGGCGGTGGTACCTAATACCCGCCTGGTAGAACTAGGCTGTTCGTAAGAGGTGAACGATTGGCTATACGATTCACTTCAATCGTGGTTACTACTTACAGTAGTAGATGTGGTAGAGTTCTTCATTGTCTGGCCCAGATTTGTCACCGTCGCCGCCTTAGCTATTCCTGTTGCAATAGCGTCAGTACTTGTTACTCTCGTATTCCAGAGTTTGAAGGGTAAGGCAGCCGGTCAACTAATAAATGGGGGATTAAGACCCCGTCACAAAGACAGCAATACACCATAACATCTTTGATGACTATAGGTGATGGTTGTCATTAGCCGACTGTTTGCCTTTTTGTTGCAATAAAAAAAACCAGTACACCCAAAGAGATTTTACTGCAAATTTTTACTTCTAAAATTCGAAAAACCTCCTCAAATCTTTAAATTTATCTTTCCTACCTCCCTTTTGTTCTTTGCTACTTGAATCAAAAGTTTAATTTCTATCGCCTGCTGGTTCAGACTCGATTTTTTTATACCATTTATTATACGAATTTTTTTATATCATTAGTAACAAACAAGCAGATAGATGACATTCCTTTTAATAAAGATAACCATCGCACATAGACACCAAAGATGTTAATGGTGCATTGCCATCCGTATAGCGAGGTGTTAATTTCACAGCATAAGCTTATCGTCTACCTTACCCTTCAAACCAAAATACGACGAAGGCAAGCATCAACGCTGCTTTACGACGAAACTCTGCTGCAGGCAATAGTTAAGGCGGTTGTACTAAGCCAGGGCGAGACATAGCAGAACTTGCCATCTACATAGTGGTCACAATCGTAATGTCTTGAATAGCCAATTGTTAGTCTTGTACGAACTATCTGGCAAAATGACAGATTCTTTTAAAAGGGCCCGGACCAACAAGGGGAACACATTGTCCGCCTTTTACGAACTGCCAGGCAGAAAGGCAAATGGCTTATTTTTCATGAAGGCACTCGAACCAATATAAAGACAAGTGTATCATAGTTACAATTAATTATGTTTAATAAGTACTTTCGTTTTGTGATTCTATAAACATATATATCTAAACTGGTAATACATTATCTTCACGCTTTATGACGAGCCCTTGTTAATATAAAACACTGTATTAATTTTAGATAGTAATGAATAAATTCTGCGCCCTAACTTCATTACATACATACATTGCTTTTTAGTGCATGAAATTTTTGTTATGCTTCATTCCAATATGGTATGTGTAACAATGACCAATAAACTGCATGTTGTAAGAACATGTATGCATATGCACACGATAGGTAATGGTAAATTATGTTTTAATGAGCAAAATAATTACAACTTCTTAATCAAATATATAGCACGCAATGCTAACATTTACTTCTCATACATATCTAATGGGGTAGATTTGTTATCTATCTTACAGTCAAAAACTTGACGGTCTTAGTTAAGCTGCTCCGTTTTTGGTATTACATGCCGTTTTATAAAATAGCCTATTTTCTATCATTCATCATCATCATTAATTTATTTATATTATATCGACAAGGTCAATTCTTAAACAAAGCTATTCATAATAGTACAACAGATATGTCAGACTTTTTTTGAAAACTAGCCACTGAGGGGATCAAGTAATAAAAGTTATTTAGTTTAAGACTTTTTATATAACTAGCTGTAACCGCGACTTCGTCTGCGTAGAATTTTTTTAAAGTAAAAGTAGCCCTTTTCCTGGGGTTTTACCCGCATAGTACGCGTTCCCATGGCATTTTCGGAATAAAAATTATCCTGTGTCCTTCCTCAGGTCTCAAACTATCTTTGTACCAAAATTTCATGCAAATCGATTGGTTCAGTGGTTTAGGCGTGAAGAAGAGAGAGACAGAGTTACTTTCACATTTATAATACTAGTATGGATTTGTTTATATGGGATTATAACAAGATTTATTGGCTATGTGTTGGCGGAGTTCAGGGGATGATATCGATATTTTGGTCGTCATCACAATTTACTATACTTTATGTAACAAAAGCAGCCAAAATCGAAATCCAGGAACTCACAGAGCGATGTGATTACTAAAAACAAAGGAAGTTTATATTGCGTCCTTACTCTACATAGTATTCTTTTAAATAGGCGTTTCGCGATCTGGTTATTTTGATCAGAAGTATCTAGCTCTTGGTTTGAAGTTCAAAATTTAAGTATGTATATACAGACTGACTGGTGAGTTACCTTCGATACTCCTGGAGAGTACTCGGTACTAGATTCTAGTTAACATGAAATAATAAAATTATGAGTTTAATTTTTGACCAATATTTCTCTAAAAATAAGTGAAATGTGGATATTATACTCTATAACCACGCCGCGCTAGTCGACATCAAGCACATGCCGCCGCCACCCCCCACCCTCAACCTCATTACCTGGGCGACACTTGCGTCTGCGCAGTGTCCAAGTATGGCGCAGGTAAATATAGGATTCTCATTCTCATATAAAAGGTTATGTTATTTGATACTTACATAAAAAATAATTATGTTAGTCATATAAAAGATTATTATCTTAGAAATAATCATGGGCGTACCTAGGTTCTGGGCCGGGGGAGCGGGGGGCAACGTAACATTTTAAGACAATTTTTATCTCAATATCTACAACAGTAGATAGCTAATAGAGGTAACGGCCCCTTCCTCGGTACGCCCATGGAAATAATTCTGTTTATAAATATGTGGTCTAAGAGGTTATTATTTCAAAATTAATTCTGCTATAGTAAACCGTTGTTTAAAGGGATATTATATATCAACCAAAACATTTTTATTTTTATTTTAACCCCTTCTGTTAAGAGTGACTTCCAGCTGTGTATTCTTAAACATGTCCCCACCTAAGAGTAGAAGCTCAATGCGCCAGCCTTTTTTATTCTGGCTGAGTGTTTTCCGTGTATGTTTTTGAGAGGGGTGATATAACTTATTGATTAAATTTACCCAGTGGGAAGGGGCGCTCGTTTAACTAATAACTACCACCGCTGGGCTACCATCGTTTCCAGTGGCTTAATTCAAACTTATTTTCTTGACATGTGGCATAATATATCACTTGTACATATATTAAGGATTATCGCTACATTATTATTAATTCATCTTATGTTAAATATGAAATTTTTTTTCAAGGTTTTCATTCATTCTTTATGAACAACCTATCGTTACATTATCCATCAAGTCAGATTTTTTTGTATTCAAATTTTTTTTCTTTAATTTTAAATAATTTCCTTTTTTACCCGTGACAAACTGGCGAATATTTTATTGCCAGTTACAAAGGGGCACTCTGAACAGTGAGTTTTGATGTTCCTTTGCCATATTATTACTGCATTATCTTTTACTACCATACAAGCATTCATTCATTCAATTTTTTTTCCATTACAAATTATACTGATTCATTACTAGTTCAAAAATGGTAATAGTTTACAGGAATAAGTGGATTAAGAGACTTACAAGGCCCGCTTTAATACTTTCTATATAATAGACTTCACGGCTTTTATTCTTTTATTTTTCAAGACTTGTAAAATAAGTCAGTAAACTATCTAAGAGCTTTATAAATATCAATAGTATGACATAGATACGCAAGTGCAATCTTGTAGACTAGTGTACAGTGCGCACTCTAGTAATACTAGAAACTGCGTGGACAATAGACAATTATTCCTATAGTTTGAGTCGAATTTCAATAATAATAAATAATAATAATAATTCACGGGACAAATTACACTTACTGATCTAACCCCAAAGTAAGCAAATTATTTGCTTGTGTTATGGGTGTTAGTCAACGATACTAATACATAGAAATACTAGAATATATATAATAAACACCCAAACCCGGAAATACAAACATTTATGCTCATCACACAAATGCTTGTCCCCGTCGGGGATCGAACCCGAGCCTCGTTGATTGCGTAGTCAGGGTCTCTAACCACTCGACCAACGGGGCGGTCAATATCGCGTTTATGGTGGATAATTCCTATATTATTTTCCTTGTTCTTTTCCTTGCGTTTTTCCGTTATTCATGACATTGGCTATTAAGCTTGGCCGACTAGGCAATTAACCACTAGACCACAAGCAAGTCTAGTTAAAGAAATAAAAACTAACACTATAACGACCTACGATTGTTAAATAGTCCTTTCCTTAAGAAAATCTCAGTTATTATTTTAAAATCTATACATATAAATAAAATCTAAGTGTCTGTGTGTGATTTCAATGTAACTAGGTTTTTTAAGTGCAGAGTGTATTATTTTGCGATACAATTTTTTTTTTTAATATTATAAGATAGCAAACAAGCAGATGGGTCTCCTGATGGAAAGAGTCAACCATCGCCTATAGACACCAAAGATGTTAATTGTGCGTTGCTATCTTGTGGCGAGGTCTAATGCCACATGCATAAGTTTACCGGCTACCTTACCCTCCAAACCGGAACACGACAGCGATAAGCACTGACGCTATTGCGGCAGGAATAGGTAAGGCGGTGGTAACAGACCCGGGTGAGATAATGCAGAACTCTACCACCTAGTAGCCACGATGGTAGTGACTCGATAGCCAATCGGTCGCCTTTTACGACCTGCCTGGCAGAACGGCAGTTGGCCTATTCTTCAAAGTAGGCCGGGACCAACACGGCGAAACAACTACTAACACCGAAACAACCATTTTTTATATTCCTGTCTGTCTATTATTTTGTTTGTACGGGGTAATCAGTGGAACAGCTGGAATGATTTTATAGGCTACTTTTTACGCAAGTAAGCAAACACAAGAAATTATTTTGGATCATGCGAAAGAAGTCGCGAGTAATAGCTAATCATATATAAAACCGATGTCAGAAAATAAAATTTTATTCAAGTTGCGTGCAAATAAATTTTTTATATTTATGGGAATGTGGTAATGCGTTTTTGTTTTTTGTTAAGAACCATCTTTTTTTTACATTGTACAAATTAAGCTCTGATGTTCGGGATGATTCTCAAATAGTATCCCGTTTCGGTCGGGGCTCCTTTGAAGACTCTTTAAGGAGCCTGAACCAAAGAGCAACTGCTGTTCTGCCAGACAAGTCGTAAAAGGCGACCGATGGGCTATACGTGTTGCTAACATCGTGGTAGATTTCCGCAACGTCTCGCCCGAGTATTTGGCACCATCCCCTTACCTATTCTTGCCGCAACAGCGTCAATGCTTGTCATTGTCTTGTACAGGTTCGAAGAGTAAGGTAGCCGATAGCCTCATGCATGTGGCATTACCATCCCGCCACACGGAATGCAACGCAATATTAACATCTTTGTTGGCGATGGTTTATCTTTCCATCTTGAGAACCATCTGCTTACTTGCTATCTTATGATACAAAAAATCTGGAAACCGGTTGACCCTGCGGGCCATCCCTGAAGCTTCCCACTACATAAATTAATGTATTTTAAGCTCAAAGGAGTAAAATTATAAGTTCGATTATCTAATTTTTTGAAAATGACAGTAAATATACTACAGATTTTTGAAAAACTGTATATTTTAGAAAATTATGATCGATTTTGATCTTTCGAATGGCATTGAGCGCAATTTTTGTGATCAAAACTAGCTGTTGCCCGCGACTTCGATAGCGTGATAATATGTAGCCTATATTTTGACCCGACCTGTTAGTAATATTCATGCAAAATTTGAAGTAAATCCATACAGTACTTTTTGAGTTTACCCGGGACATACATTTACTTTCCTACGATTTTATTACATGTATGTTGTTTTAGCTACATGTGTAAATGATAGGTTGAAAAGTATGGAAATAATGTCAAAAAACATTTAATTTTATTTTTAATTGACTGATTTCGATCCAATTTACGGTATTTGACGCAGTTTTGTGAGAAAAGATGATTAGATTTTTAAATCAATCGGTATATTAGCCTAAAAGTTATTTTAAAATTATTATGAAGTGTAAGTTTGTTGTAAACAATACAATTTTGATATTTGAAAAGCTGTAACTGCAAACTTGATTAGATTTTGATTTTTGAAATGGCGTTAGACGTAATTTTTTTATTTATAAAATATTGTAAATTTTCAGAAATTGACTGGTTGTAAGATCTTATATTTATTTATGTCAAGCAGAATGAAATGCCATCAACCACGTTTCGATCGGTCAAGCTGTTCAAAATTTATGAGATGTTTTTACCCACACACGCACGCAAGCAAGCACGCGCGCACTCACGCACGCACGCATGCAGTCACGCTCACACAGAGACATGCAGACGTCATCGTGAACATAGTTGTTAACGATGTAGAACATAGTAGGTTAAAAAAGTTCGATCTGTACATAGTTCTCCTTATATCTGTAACTACAAACTCCTGCACTTAAGGTAAAAGTTCATCACTATATTTTTCAAAATTAATTCGTTTTCAAGTATTTAAAATGGATTGGAAATGGGTCTGACTCAGAAGGTTCATGGTGCAAAGTACGGAATACGAAGGATATTTATGGCTGGCGCGGAATGAGTTGCAGGTCCATGACTTATCTTGCTGGACTGAGTGGGTGACTCGGTGAAACAAAAAAATGGGATCAGGCTCCCGTCGGCGGGTAGTATTAGCTGTAGCTCTTATAAGCTCCCGGCACCCTTCCGTGGCTTCTTCTGCTCACGTTGAGTAAAGGAGAAAACCCCAGCCACTTCAATCCTAAGCACGGATTAGTTATTGCTTCGCGCCGATTCTTGTCCATAGTCGAAGATGCTAAAAAGGGCTTGTGTGCGGCATTAACAGCCTCTTGGCCTGTAGGAGTCACGTGGGAGCATCGGTGGATTGTTCCCACGACAGAGTACTTCCTAGTATAATGTAAACTACTATCGCAAAGTCAAAAGTTTTCAGTGGAATTATTCATAAAATATATTAGTCTGATATGTTGACAAAACAACTAGTCCGTTATAAGGGGTCTAGTTCTGAGTGGTTGATTTTGACTGTCAGATAGAAGATCTACCAGACAGTCAAAATCAGTAATGAATAGCTAGCATATTCGGTTAAGACAAGGTCCCCAAGTCGGACTCACAGAGGTCGGGCATAGCATACGTTAGTTTTTTTTTAGATTAAGATTGTATATTAAAATATATCTTTAGAAGCGCAGAGTCTGGTGGCGATTTTGTGTTAACTATCTCGTGCATCGGTTTACATAGTTTTTTCCACGTTCATAACTGGTATCTTCAAAATATAAATACACTAAATTTTTAACTTGAAAACATGCTATTCAATTATTTGATCAGTCCAGTCAATCTTCCACATCACATCAGTTCATATTCGAATTGTATATCTGTTTAGTTAATATTTGCTTGGTGATGAATTTTAAAAGGTCTCGCTAGTGTAATCTTTACTCAACCGCTTTACCTATTGCTGTCGCAATAGTGTCAATGCTTGTCATACTGTCGTTTTTCGGTTTGGAGGGAAAGGTAGCGGACAAACTTATGCGTGTGCATTTACATATGCTAGATGGAAGATTTTGGTGTCTATAGGCGATGGTTTTCTCTTTCTATCAGGAAAGCGTTCTGCTTGTTGCTTTCTTGTGATACAAAAGATATTAGTCTGCCATTTTTACCAAACGCTTTTATTCAACACTGATCCACCAACACTCAAGAACATCATAACGTAAATGCTATTATTTTTTGGGGTTGTCTGTTGTGAACCCTTCTCAACTGTAAAATAAAAATTGTTTTCAATATGCGCAAGGTTTGCTGTTTTAGATCTCTTCAGGTTGATGCAAAGTGCGTTCATTGCAAAGTATTGTCTCACAAAATCTTCCAAATTTTCTTCTTCTTCTTCTGCCTCTTTGGTGACATGTAACAAATTCGATGGTGCGTCCAAGTGTGCGTTTGGTTGCCGTGTAGAACTCAATCAAGTTGTGTGAAAAAACCACCAGTTGGTTTTTGTTCTCTTTCCTTAACTTTGTTATGTCATCAAAATGTGCCTGTTGTTTGAACCTATGAGCATTTTTTATTTTTTTATAATTCAGCATTGAAAAATACATACAACTCATATATTATATGCGCCACTGCCCTATTGCATAAAAGATGCTTTATTTGACTTTTACTTTATTGTTCTTGATTAATAAGTAGTTTGTGACTTAACTGCTTTTGATTTCACATATTTTATTTTATATTAACTTGTGAATATGATTTGTATTTAAATCACAATACTGGTAATATCAGCTTCTAGTGTATTTCTTGTAAATTGCTATAGATTTTTTAACTTAATGATAAGCAGGTAATCGTAAATGAACATGTGACGAGTGATACAGAACCATCAACCGTTTCGCAAGCTGATAAATTGTCAAATTTTAGTAAGCCTGAGCTTTTATGGATGTTCCAGTCCAGCCAGGTCCAGGTTTTAAGATAACAATTATTTATATTTATTAATAAATACAGGTAATAATAAATCGTGTTATGGTGTTTACAATTAGTATATATATTTTCGTGTGAAGATTGGCTTGGCTTGTGTATTCCCATCGCGTCTTAACATAAGGAAAAGTATTTGTATTAACACGTGTCATACATGCAGCCTTAGTTATTCCTGTCTCGATAGGTATCATGTCTTTGAGGTAATTACTAATTACAAAAGCACATCAACATCACAAACCTCAGGGGAGGTCATATGAGGTTAGACAGCACATTAACTTGTTAAATTCGGACTAATCTTAAAACTGCTATAGGTATTATTAGTATTTTTCATAATGTAGAAAGTGTGGCATTCTGATAGTTGTGAATGAAGTGAAATTAATAATGAATTAGATAAAAATTGTAAATTAAAATCGAAAAGTTTTGTAATTGACAGTCAATCAGTAAGAACAAACCACGAGTGCAACACAGCTTATCTAAACTGTAGTCGATTATCCATTCTACAACTTTTTAGGCACTAAAATGAACCAAAGCACTTAAAAATGTATTCCATCAAAGCGTTTCTAGTTCGATTTTAGATTTAAAATATTTATCACACATTTCGAGACTCGTGAATAGCTAGCTGTAAATAGATCGATCTAATGTCGTACCAACCTGAGATAGTGCCGACTCCGCTAAGTTTGCTCAATAACGAAGATGATGATCCGAACATTCCACCATTTGATGTCAATCCTTGCGCTAAACTGCTGACAGCTCTGCAACACAAACAAAATGATCGTTCAAACACAAATGACGCACGTATTGTCGCTATGTACGTACATAACATGTATTTTAATTTATAATGAGAAATGTAGAATTAATCAAGCATGCTCGAATGTAGCTACAACATCAGTACTATACACTGCGCTAAGTCGTAACAATTTACAGTAATTATACACAAGCTATTTACAAGTTAAACAAAGCCAGTAGTCATATACAATTGCAATATTAATCAATACGAGTATTGGTAAATATTTATATATAAAAATACGTACATTGTCAGTAAAATAGAGTTTGAACAATTTTAACACGTCTCGATTCCGGATCATAAATAAATTACAATATTAATAAATTTACTTATACAAAATTGTATTTATTATCATCATTAATCAGTTCATTTTACTATGTACATAAAATCACTCGTTAAGCACAGTACTTAACGAATTCTAAGTAGCTAATTTATTTAGTTGTTTTCATTGATAGTGAGAGTCTAGTATTTCGTTCCGTGCCGCTCGTCGATTTAGCAATACTGAAATTATGAATACTAGAGCAATTTTTATTAGTCCACGACTTGAGTTGCATTTTTTTTTTCATAATTAGGGGCATCTCATAAAAGAGAAACACTTGTGTTTTTTAAACTTGGTGCAAAAATTTTTTAAAAACATACGCAACTTTTGGACAAGTATTCTTCGAAAAAAGAAAACGCGGAGTTTAGAGCGTTAATTGTTATATGTTAACACAATATTTTTTGTGTGACAATCCAGTAAACAGACCGAAGATAAATTGAAAACATTTGGGTGTTCTACAGTCTTACGGTATGGAACATAAGTGGCTTACTGAACTTATTTGTGGACGCACTACCACTAATGACGCCGAGCGCCCAGAAAGACCGATTGAAGTAGTTAACAAAATCCATAAAGTTGTTTTGGCTGACCTGCGAATGAAGGTACGTGAGATAGCCAATTCTATGCACATTGCACGTAGCTGATGCTGTGCATATTTCAACCTAGAGTTTTCCGATTTTTGTATGATAATTCTGGGCATGAAAATAATCGTCGACCAAAAAAAAAATAAGAATTACTTTACAACTTCTACGTTGTACTTAGCGATCTAAAATAGCACTCTTGATGATTTTTTGTCACAGTTGACGAAACGTAGGTTCACCATTATAGAGACCAAATAGTCGAAGCAGTGGACTTCTACTGAAGAAGTGGTCCCAAGAGGAAAAAAACGTTTCTTTGCCCGGTAGTGATGACTTCGAACTTTTGGGTTTACCAAAGGATATTTGTAGAGATGCCACGAATATTGCTTTTGCCGAATACCGCATATCCGGTAAGGCTCTTGGCCGATGCCCCCAATATTCGGCGCCGGTTTTGTCTACTCACCATCGACCTACCAAAACCTACCATGGTTTATTCTAATCACCTAGGTTCATACAGTAACTAATAGTCTTGCTGTATTGAATTGCTAAGAATATTATCTATCTGATCGTCCTAAGAATAATCCATATCAAAAGATGCTGATTTTTTATTCATCCTCACTCACCTCTGATAAATATTATCAAGATTGTTGGTAAAATATGTTTATTTGTCGTCACTCGAAAAATAAACATATTTTACCGACAATCATGTACGATTTTTTTTCATGTTTAGGTATTGGATATTTGGCCGAATAGTTCACAATATTTGGCTAAATACCGATTACCATGAATATTAACCGAATATTCGTAGGTATACTATAGATTTTTTTCGGAAAAAGGCAAGTTAATAATGGGCTTACTATTACTATGATGCATTGAGGTTCAATGAATAGGTTTTAAAGAAAATTTGACATTTAGCAAAGAAAACGATCTGTTTTTCCAGAGTAGTACTCCCAGCTCATTTGTCTGCAATTATGACATTAAAATTTGTCTGATTGCTAGCGATTACGTTGGTGTGGTAATACCCACCGTATTCGCCAATCTCTTAGCCGTGTGATTTATCGAAATATGAAGAGTGGCTTGGAGGACGAAGATTTTCATCGAACGAGTAGGTGATACATGAAAAAACTGAAGCCTATATTCAGGGTTTGTGTAGAAAATATTTTTAACTAGTTCAAAATTCGAGTAGAGTCGAGAGTCGGAAGATCTCTAGACTGTTGGCGTTAAAAGAAGGCAAGTAAAAAAATTAACAAAAAATCCGCAAATGATGTTAATTCTTTTAAGCCATTGATTTATATTGTAAATCAATGTCTGAAAAAAATTAACATTTCCTTCCTCCACATCCTCGTACATCAAAAAGTCAGCTTTGATCCATGGACACGATTTCACTTCAAACAATCATTTTGAACTTTATGATCAAACCTGTCTGCAAATCGTTATAGTCGCACCGTCGAAGAATCTGAGTGGAACATATTTTTTTATGAAACTGTATTTCTTATAGTTACGAGTGATTGGTCTACAGAGACAATATTGAGTATATGTACGAAAGGAGTTGGTATTGCGTATGTGTGGTGTGGCGTGGGTGTGGTGTGGGTGTGGTGTGGTGTAGTGTGGTGGTCGCGGCGGAGCAGCACCTGAACTTGGCGGTCTCGGCGCCGGGCGCGGCGGAGACGGGCCGCAGCCCTACGGGCCCCAGCGCGGCGGCCAGCGGCGGCGACAGCGGCGAGGGGCCCCACTTGCGCGAGTACTCCTGCAGCGCGCCGCCGCCGAACTCCAGCGAGTCCCGCCGCGCGCCCATCGCGCCGCCGCCTGCAACAACCATACCTCCGCGCTCCGTCACGGCACTACCACTGCCAGACGCCGCGTCTGCCGACTCTACACTACCGTATGTACACATTTGACGGGACTACCTCAACAAAACACCTACAATATTTTCGAGACTATATTTACATTTATTCTGCTACCATATTGTAAAGGTCTAGTCTAATCTAGGACTTTTAGTTTTGTCAAATGCTAAAACAAAGTACCTAACATTCGTCTAAACTATTTCATACATATTTATATGCCTTAAAAATGTACGACCGTTTAATTGATAACTTTTTATGGTATCATAGTAAATCAAGATAGAGTTCCGGAGTATCAAAATACTACAATAAATGCACATTGATAGAAAAATATTACAAATGCAAAAAAAAGATTATTTAAGCCTTTTTTACAATATGGCAGCATTATTATTATAGTTTCTCTCACTTAAAAACACTATGTAAGATAAACTAATATGTGCTAAATCACTGGCATTAACAGGTCATGCTTGTTTTTAATTTTGCTAAATGCTTCTGATTTATAAGTTAACTGTAAAACCCAAGGTTATATTTTAAAACTTTTGCCCTTACAAACTATACAATGAGCTTCCTCTTTTTTTTTTACATAAAAAATTTCCTTCGGAGAACACTTGTCTTCAGAATTTAAAACAAGTCAATTACTTCCTACATATTGAATTAAAAAATCTGAAGGAGCAGATTTATCATTTCAGTTATAACTATTATATAATATTCTAACCAATATATATATATATATATATATATATATATATATATATATATATATATATATAATATTCTATAGAATATGTAAGGAAATTCACATGGGAAATAAAATTTATCTTATAAAATGGAACAGAATCTTCGTAGAGGGTGAAGTTTTTACCCTCGAAAACAGATACTAATGGAAATATGTAGTTGTAAAATCAAATATTAATTTAGCATTAATAGTGTAATAGCAAAACGTACTTTATTTCTAGTTTAAATCGTGTTCAAATAAAGAATAAGATTTCATTGCGTCAAAGGGTTCCTTAACTGTATCTCATCTAAACAAATGTTTGAAATTTCGTTAAAAATATCGAATAAAAAACTCATCTAAGCGCCAATTCATCCTGTAACCTTCGAAATATGTATAATGTATATAAAATAATATAAAGAAACATATTAAGAGACATTTCACAAAATCGCCCAACTGAAATTTAGATATTTTCTAATCGATGCGAGAGTTGGACGTCGTCGTCCATATAGTGCACCTAGTGCTGGTAAAATTAAAATAGTAATGATACTTTCATATTTTAATTATTACTACGCAGTACTAATTTTGGCACACGGAAGTAGCGGATTTTATAGTATTCTCTTTTATTTCTTTTTAAAATAAAATATTAATAAATATTATTTAAATGACTTATTGCATAAGAATAAAATACAGTTTTATTCTATGCCAATTTCTACAGGAGAATGTCATTTTTTGATAACAAAAAACCCAGTTAAGGTTTCGTTAATTTTCGTTGAAATAGGGATATTTGCTTAATTAATTAGATACAGTTATAGATCTTTTAGTAAAAAAGTAATCCATTCAAGCACAATTGTTGGATGTTTCTAGTTATTTAGTACAAGCTGTTGTCCACGACTTCGTCCGCGCGGACTTATTTACTCTGCACTGCACCTCCCCCTAAGTGATAGCGTGATAATATGTAGCCTATATGTTGACCCGACCTATTAGTTTCATGCAAAATTTGAAGTAAATCCATGCAAAATTTGAAGTAAATCCATGCAATACTTTTTGAGTTTACCCCGGACATACATACAGACAAACAGAAAAACAGATAAACAGACAAACAGACAAAAATTCTAAAAACTATATTTTTGGCTTCGATATCGATTGTAGATCACGCCCCAAGTATTTTTTTAAAAAAATATTCAATGTACAGTTTTGACTTTCCTACGAGTTTATTATATGTATAGATTTTTTCTAATTAAGTTTGTTAATTCTAGCTGTAGGAATACCTTTTGGAAAAATTAGTTCTTTGCGTAGTTGGTCGAAACTTGATTTCGGAGAACATTTATTATAAGAAATACAATTGATGAAAATCTGTTTCATTGAGGCAATATTTAAAAGATTAAACTATCTAATGGTACAATTTAATTAAACAAAAGTACCTTATAACATCAAAAATTAGGAGTTGGAAAATTTTATTTCTCGTCAAAAGTTGGTCTTAAGTGTAAACTGCCTCTTAACGATGTAGAAAAATTGTTCAAAAGATACATACATAATATGATAAAACAAGCGTGTATAGCAGCCCCAGACTCTATTCTAAAAGTAATAAATCGTTGCATTGCGGAAGGTGTTTTCCCTAAAATATGGCGCCAAGGATATCTCAAAATTATTCCAAAATCTGGTGACAAGCCTCCGGATGACCCTAAATCATATCGCCCAATTACACTTCTACCTTCCCTTGGTAAACTGCTAGAAAGATTAGTAGTTCCTCGACTCTTACCGCAAGGGCCCACATTCAATAAACAACAATTTGGATTTACCGCCGGAAAATCCACTGTAGATGCAGTGCTAACCATGAGAAAAACGGTAGAACTATCACGAAATAATTATGTTGTGGGTATCTTTTTGGATATTTCAGGTGCTTTTGATAACGCGTGGTGGCCGATGTTATTATTAAAACTAAAAATAAGGGGATGCTATTCTAATATATATCAACTAATTAAATCGTATTTAGAAAACGGTCACTTGAAATTACAGCTAGGGCATTACGCTGCATCTAAACGCCTTACTCTGGGCTGCCCACAGGGTTCAGTACTTTCGCCATATCTATGGAACTTAGGATTTGATGATTTATTTTCACTAGCTTTGCCTGAAGGATGCTCACTTATAGGTTATGCGGACGACGTTGCTTTAATAATACAAGCAAACACACGAGCACAGATAGAGTCACTGGCTTATACTAGTCTTAATTTAATATCCAACTGGGGATTCAGAAATCATTTAAAATTTGCGCCTCATAAAACGTTCTACTTAATACTAAAAGGTTCGCTTCTATCGTCTCCTAGTATAAAATTAAATAATAGCACAGTAAAGAGAAAGGAGTCCGTAACATATTTAGGTTTAGTTTTAGAGAAAAATTATACTTTTATAAATCATATTAACTATATCAGTGAAAAAGCTAAACGGAATTACTTGTCCTTTGCCGGCATATCTACCTCAACGTGGGGTTTAACCTTTAACACTTTAAAGATAATTTATAACGCAACTTATTTAGGTTGTATTACTTATGCATGTTCAGCATGGGCTGATAAAGTTACAAGCGGCGCGACCCGGCGCAAATTACTTCAAAATCAGCGTTTGGCTTTAATATTTCTGTGTAAAGCATATCGCACTGTAAGCTCTGAAGCTTTACCCGTTTTATCAGGTGTATTTCCATTAGATTTAGAAATTCAGCGTCGGTCCTCAATGTACTATAATTCTAAAAACTTTACTAGCCCAGAATTTATTAATCCGCAAGCTCAAACAAAAATACGTCGCCTCTTTAAACCCGTGATGGATGTTACTAATGAATTAATAAATGAATGGCAGTCGCGTTGGTGCTGCTCACCTAAAGGACGGCATTTATATAACTTTTTCCCCTGCGTCCGGGAACGATTAAGTAAAACGTGGATAGAAATAGATCATTGTGTTGCACAGTTCCTTACTAGTCATGGTAATTTTAAAGCTAAATTATTCTCGTTCAAATTAGTTCCTTCTCCATTTTGCGAATGTTCCACCATAAACTGTAAATATGAACAAACTGCACATCATATTCTTTGGGAGTGTAATCTCTGGCAAAATGAACGTAGCCAAATGCTTGATAGTATACGATGTATATCCGGGGTAATCTACTATTCCGACCTTGTAGCAACACGTGGGAATTTCCGTGCCTTCAAGCGATTTTGTCATACATACTACTGGAAGCAGAATTAAGTAGGCCATTTTCGTAGGTCCTCAAATACCTAAACTACCGTGGTGCAATAGCAATCAGGCTTAACCTGATTGTAAACGTCTCATTTCTTAGCAGTTTTTGCTTTATCTTACGCTGTCTCCTGCTGTAAAGGGAGGGAAACTGGATGTATTTTCCTACTCCTCCTATACTCTTCTGATTAAATTCGATGCGGGTTCCAAGACAGCTTAGCTTTTCCCCCAGGGCACCCTGAGCTCGCAACTCAGAGGTTATCAGGAAGGTTGCCGCTGTTGATTCTGGTTTACAGAAGTTACAGTGGTGGGAACGAGAGGTGGGCCCATTGCCCTATAATTTAATACATAATAAGGCCACTAAATATCTACATCTACAAAATACACAACAACGACGTCAAAAAGCAAATTTTATGATGGTAACAATGTAGAAAAAAGTGTTCCGTGATAATGAATTGATAGATTTAAGATTAGGTTTAAACTATCAAAACTAAATAAATCCTGTAAGAACGTGTTTTGATTTTTATTTAAGTAACAAACGTTACTGCTGATGAATGAAGTAATAGGGGAGCTCAAGACGCTAAATCGGGATTTACTAGTATGTCGAGCCTTCTATTGGATTTTGTAGATTACATGATAATAACACTTAAAGGTTATTATGTTTTCATTTCAATGGTGGTGAAGGCGTCTACAGATTTCCAAAAATAGAAAAAAAAAAACAGTGACAAGAAAATACTGAAATGAGTCAGATTAAAGTTAACATGGGTTAACAACGAGCCAAAAAGTGAAGGTACATTTACAAAATCTGACGATTTGAGTGTCCTGTAAGAGGGTCACAAATTTGCAAAAAACCGTTGTCTTGACATTTTCAAACGTGGTCGAATTTTCTTTTATTTTAAAGAAAATTATTCAAGAATAACGAAAAAATATAATTTGCCAATTTCCACGAGCGAAGTTATTGTTTTTTACAAATCTGACGAGCTGCGCTAGATGCTTAGCTCTACATAAGGGGTTTATATTTTAAGGAGAGCCCAGTATGCGAGGGGATCCCTATGATAATCTGACGTGCTCGAGTAAATCCTAAAATTCCCTCTTTGGATCCCCTCATATTTATTATTAAGTTTCTATATTTTTTTGAACGAGCACAATGTTTATATAACTGGGTTCCCAGAAATGCTTAGCTCTATAGTGCTTTAGGTAATATAGTTTCTTCACCGAAGTAACTATTTTTTATAGATTTTGTTTCTTCTTAATATGACGTGTTTTATAAATTGATTTATGTCTTTTTAATGAATGGAACTATTGCAAGAGTGCATGGATGGAAAGACAGTCACGACTGTGGCCAACCACGCGACTTACATTCATTTAGGTACTTTTATAATATTACAATGGGTTACAAACTGAGACATCGTCTGCGAATAAGTTAAAGTTATACATGTACATTAGTGAACCAATAACTAATGTTGTCTGTCACAATTTGTACAGAAAATATGTTATACATTTTGACTTTTGAAAAATGCATAGTTTTGGGAAATAAAGTAAATCGTTTTTAAAATACTCCTATGAGATATCTCATGTTAATCTCTCTCAACCCACGTTTGTTGATCTAAAGTTATTAAACAATAAAATAAAATTTAAACTGATACTTCGGTTCAAAGTATTCCTATAGTAGGGGAGTCCAAAAGGGGTAGTTACTCGAGCGTCGTAGAGACCTATTGAATTTTGTAGATTAAAATATAGGAAATATAAAAGGCTAATAATGTTTTTCATTTCAACGGTGGAGAAAAAATCTTCAGATAAAAAATGTTTAAAAAATCTGTGACATGGAAACACTAAATCGCGTCAGATTAAATTATGGTGGGTTAATTGCCACCTAAAATTTAGAAAATCTGCCGATTCAAGTGTGGGGTGAGGGAGTGGGAGGGTCATATAGTCGCAAAATAAACGTTGTTTTGACTTTCTCGAGCGCTTGTTTTTTACTATAAACTTAATGGTGTAAAAATGACGAAAAAAATATAATCTGACAATTTTCAAAAGCCTAAGTTATTGGAATTTTGTTTTTTTTTTTTCTTTAAATAACGGTCTTATATTTGGTGGAGAGCCTCAACAGTATGCGAGGTACCTCCCTTATGTTAATGTGATGCGCTCGAGTAAATTCAAAAATCCCCACTTGGGCTCCCCTACTACTAATTCAATATATGAAATAATATAGAAATGACTAGCTGTGTGCGCGACTTCGTCCGCGTGTAAGAATTTCTAAAATAAAAGTAGCTTAAGTTATTTCTTATTACATCAGCTATCTACCAGTGAGTCCCATCGAAATCGGTCAAGCCATTTCAGAGATTAGCCAGAACAGACAGACAGACAAAAATTGTAAAAAAAAAATGTAATTTTGGTGTATGTACCATGTATACATCTACATGCATTTAGTAAAAAGCGGTTATTTTAATATTACAACAGAAACTTCAATTTTATTTATTTGTATATAGAAGATGTATAGATAAAAAATAATATTCTTATTAAGTGTCAATATCTGGTTGACCGAATATTAAATTTTTTTTCTTTACCTGGTTGACCGAGCTTTGCTCGGTTTTTTACATACCCATATGTTGAAAACCGAGCTTTTCTTGACCCGAAATCCGAATCGATTCCTTGACCCGAAAAACCCCTAATTTGTGACTTCCATGAAAATCGTTGGAGCCGAATATATACACATACACACACACACATATATATATATATATATATATATATATATATATATATATATATATATATATATATATATATATATATATATATATATATTATATATACACAAGAATTGCTCGTTTAAAGGTATTAGATAATACCGTATAATCATATGTTTGTTATGTAACATAATATTATGTATGTTATAATTATTAGACTAAGTTTCTATAAAATATTTTTTATGGATTGGTATTATTCGATGTATCGCATTTTTAACTTTCCGCTACGTATGTGGATAATAAATAAGTTACTGATTTTGCCCCGATTGTCGAAAATCGAGTTTTCACCAAATCTGCACGTTTTGAAGTCCTAGGAACCTTTTCCGATTATTTTTTATATAATATTATAGTTATTTCTTGGCCGATACAAAAATACAAAAAAAATTATCGCATTAAAATTTTCTGATCTGTTAGTACATACTCTAAAATCAAACGGCACTTACAATTGTAGATTTATTTATTAGTCGCGGTTCTGGCTAGTGATTTTTTTGTTTGAAGCATTAACACAGATTAAAAACAAAAAGAAGCATCCCGCATGCTCGTTCGTGTTTCTGTATGTAAATTGTGATTTATACAATTTATTTGTGAGATATTTCGTGTATATTACTGCACTCCCCCTAAACGGCAAGACACATTTTGAAGTTTTTTTGTGAGTGTTTGTGGATTCGACAATGGTTTAGATCTACAACTGAACCCAGTAGGTGGCGTGGCGATCGAGTTAAGGGTAGTATTCTATGAAACGCTTTCACTGTTAAATCACTTAACCGATATTAAAGAAATTTGGCAACGAGGTAGTTCAATATCAGGAGTCAAACCTAGGCTAATTTTAAAATAAAAACAACCTCTAAGGGGCTAAACCAGGGGATGAAAGTTTGTATGAAAAACTGTATCGACATATATTAGTCTTCCCGCGGACGAAGCTGCGCGGGTCAGCTAGTTTTAAAGAGGTGTATAAAAGCTAGGGGTCATGTAATACAATGATAATTGCAGTCGTTATAAAAGAACAGTTTAAATTAAGTATATTTTGTAGAATTAGGCCGCTTTAACATCATAACTTGTTGTTGTACTCGGTTAAATTTTTTATTTATGATTAATGAATAATCAATATGTAGGGCATTATAAATAATTTCAAACTTTATGTGAGGGATGAGGGTGTACTTGCTTATTCGTTGACGTAATAATTATTCTGTTGGAAAGTATGCACGCTGCCATTTTGCAGTATCACCCGGAAAGTGATCGGATGTTTAAATCATGATATGATTTATTAAATTGCAACCAAATTAATGACTATGTTATGACGACGATGATGATGATGATGACTAATTTGCAAACGTCAAAAACTTAATATTTTACAATTTTAAACAAAAACACATTATTACCTGCATAATATTTTACACTGTGAACGTCTCTATAAATATAAACGTATAAAGAAATTCAAAATTTCGACAAGGAGATAAAAGTGGTTAATGATTAATTATGTAAAATTATACATTATTACATATTATACATGAAACTTTTGTATTAATGGCGTCGCCAAATTGCTTTTCAAGGTATAAATGTATTTTGTTTGTAAATTACAGGTATAATTATTTCTTAAACATTTTGAATTTCTCAAGCGACACCAAAACACATATTAGAATTTAAAATTAGTGAAAGTATTTTAAAGTCTCAATTAGTTTCTAGGCAACTTTCAGCAGCAGATATCTGCATGTGCATGTGTGTGTGTGTGTGTGTGCGTGTGTGTGTGTGTGTGTGTGTGCGTGTGTGTGTATGTGTATACGCAGCAACTCACCGGGTTGCGGCTGCGGTTGCGGCGGCTGCGCGGCGGCGGCGGGCGCGGGCTGGTGCGCGGGCTGGTGGGCGGGCTGATGCGCGGGCTGGTATTGGCGCGGCCCGAGCACGCTGCCGGGCGACACGAGCCGCAGCGGCGTGCCGTTGCGCCCGCCCATTACCAGCGAGCCGTGATCATAGTACGGGATCACGTACTGGCCCTGGCCGTTCACTTGCTGCTCGCCCTGCTGCGGTGTCAGCGGTCGCCGCGGCTGCTGCGCCTGCTGTTGCACCAGCCCCGGGTACACGCCCCACGGCGCCGGCACGCCATAATACGGCGGGACGCCCGCTATTAGCGCGCTCACGTACGGGGCGCCTTCTTGCCCCGCATTAATCACGTAAGGTGCTTGAGTGAAAGCCTGTTGTGCGGCGAGTTGTTGTTGTAGTTGAAACTGTTGTTGCTGTTGTTGTTGGAGTAACTGTAGTTGAGCCGCCGCCGCTTGTCCTCCAGCCGCGGCGGCTTGTTGCGATCGAAAAAGTTGCTGCAACAAAGAAACACAAATTTAGCATTTTTTGTAATGAAAAAAAAAACAAAATATTCATCGAACTTAACTTAATTTTAATTTATTTTTATCTTATTAACTGAATTTCAGATTTAACAATCAGATTCATTGAATTCGTAGACCGGTGAAAACAAGCCGTCACAACATCTCAAAAGTCCATCAAATCTATAAACATACGCTATTAAATATTCCAGTTCAACTGGAATTTATACGGAATACTGGAATATATATATACAAAATAAAAATAATTGTGTGCTTCTGATAAACACTGAAAATTTAAATAACGGGATGCTGAACAATGATATAGCAGTCCATGTTTATGCGGTCGAGCAAGGCAGATGGTTTACAATCTATATGTTTAATTAATAGAGGAACGTATCGTTTGTTGTTTTTTAACCGACGTTACGGCGCTCGAGGGTTGCTAGCTCTGAAAGCTCGCTAATTAACACAATCGTTTAAAAAAGTTAATAACAGCCGACTTGCTGTCCAACGCACATGCTGCTTCTGGCCACTTGCGTTATCTCCTTTGGATATTTTGCGAATAAAAGATTTTTCAATTACTTCGTGTAAATTGCAATTTTTCGTTAACCTTATCGATCCCAATATGAGTTTCTTAACCACGATATAATATTCAATATAGTTGATACAAAAGATTCTGAATTTTGCAAATAAACAGTAGCCGCTTCTACACACAGTTGTGTTTTCTGAAGTATAAAACATTATGATTCAGAGTCTGAAACGCGTAATGTAACTGTGATGTCATTGAGAGCGGCTGAAATCCATTTACCTGTTGAGAGGAGATTAGTTGGCGTTAGTCCAAAGCCGGGGGCGTTCACCACTACACTAAGTGTAAACATTCCACGAACAACACAGTTCCTGTCGCTGCATCTATTGCTACCCCTGCTTACTTTATAGCTATTTTATTTACGAACCGAATAAATTGTCCATACCATATTAAATACAAATTGAAATACGTTAATCTTAACAGTTCATGCGGTACTTCATCAGGCAGCCATTGTATCTGTTTAATATCAGCGATATTAGTGGGAATCTATTTTCGTATTTTAATACTAAGTTTACAGATCTCATCTATTCTACTGAGATAACGAAATCTACCCTGACAGGTAAAGAATCGAGGTTGGTCTCCACTAACTAATCACGAATTCAATATAATTGGTAGACTCATTTTTTGTGAAAATGAGATAAATAGGATAAAAACAGTTTATAAAGTTTCAGAACAAGATAGCTATTTAAATTGAAGGATAGTCTGATATTAATAATGTAATTCTCTACAAATATAAGTATTTCAGTGCAACTCAAACTTCTTTTTCTCTTTGTTGCGCGCATGATTGATTGTAAGTGTATCTATCTATTTATATAAAAATCAATAGCTGTTCGTTAGTCTCGCTAAAACTCGAGAACGGCTAAACAGATTTCGCTAATTTTAGTTTTGAACTAATTGTTGAAGTCCAGTGAAGGTTTAAAAGGTGTAAAAATATAGAAAAAAAAGAGTAGTTAAAAAGGCAGAACAACGCTTGCCGGGTCAGCTAGTTCCTGATAAATTAACATCTTATAAAATAATTTTATTTTAATAAGATGGTTTAAACTTTACGTACATTTATCGTAAAATCGTATATGGTAAGTAAGAAAATGATAGAAAAATCCACTAGATAAATTTCTAACTTAAATTATCCATTAACACCTCAATGCTTAATACAAAATTGGTCGTTACTAAGTAATGCCTCCCTTCGATAAAGACAGATGTTAAACATCAAACCAAACGCCAGCACCCATCATCGTAATTTTAATTACGGTGTAACATTCCAATGTCTATTTTATTTTTCATTAGCTAATTGACACGAAATGATTATCTCAGGTCGTAACTTCACAGCGGGTAAATCTCACTGGCTGGATCGGGGGATCGCGTTTGATCTCGTAGCATTGCGGCTCTTGCTTCTACGGCAATTTAATTCACGGAGGTGGTGTAATTGAGCGGCACGCGGGCGTGGGTATCGAACGTGCGCACAGCAGAGCAACTTGACCGGAACAAAATTAAGTCACCCGTGTCTCTGGAAGGTGGCAGCGAGAAACCGTCTCGCATTCAATTAGACGTTCAGTAATCCGGCTGCGGCAAGCTTCGATACCAATTACGGGGTTATTAGTGACGGAGCGCCCGTGCAATCCTCCACCGGGTCACCTGATGCTCTATTGTGCGCTTAGCAAAATCGTATGTAATAAGAATTGTATAACTTTGTCTAAGCTATCGGTAAATTACTCCTAGTTTGAGTCACTACTAAATTCCGTTCATTACGTTTTTACACAATTTTGTGCTCAAGTTGTATTTCAGGTGTGTATCATAAGCAAAAAATAAATTATTTCCGTTTAGTTCGTTTTTTCCTCCGTCCCTTGTACTAATCCCAATATGTTATTTAACAAATTAAGAGTATGTTATCCTTATTTGTTGTCAGCAGTAGTATAGCTCAGTTAATTTGTAGAGCAATATTTGTTAAATAAAAGCCTATTTCTTTCGAGCGCCCCGTTAGCTGAGTTGTTAGCCGTTAGCAACCCCGGCCACGCAATCGATGAGGCACGGGTTAGATTTCCGACAAAAACATACTTTTGTGTTATGTGTAATGTTTTGACGTGAATACGTCTTCAAATTTGCCTTCATAGTGTTCTACAATTTAAGAAACTGATGATAACAAAATTGGGGGATACAATTTGGTGTTATAGCCACATAACATCTTCAACATATGAAATCAAAATATACCGCTGATAGCTAAAGAATCAAAGAATTTCATAAGCTCAGCGCGGATTACGATGCTTCACGGGGAATGGGGTTGGAAGTGCCGCCATTTTTGAGTAATTTTGATGCGTTACATATTTTTTTCATAGAAAAAACAGGCAAACGAGCAGGAGGGTCACCTGATGATAAGTGATTACCACCGCCCATTGACAGCCACATCACCAGAAGTCTTGCAGCTGCGTTGCCGGCTTTTTAAGGAGTATACTCTTTTCTTGAAGGTGCCTAAGTCGTATCCGTTCGGAAACACCCCCGCCGGTAATTGATTCCACAGAGGAGTAGTGCGTGGTAAGAAGTGCCTAGAGAATCGCACGGTTGTGGATTTCCAGACATTGAGGTGATGAGGATGGAACTTTGAGTTTTGCCGCGTTGTCCGATGATGAAATTCAACAGCAGGGATTAATTCAAACAGTTCGTCGGAACACTCTCCATGATTTTGCATATATCTTTTGATTTATGGTGCAGCTACATAAGTCGGGCTAGGGCGAAGGTTCGCGCTAGCCCGAACTACATCGCGACACCTACTTACGTCATTACGACGTCGTATTATTACTGGTCATCAAACCGCGGCCCGCAGGTTATATTTGTACGCCCCGCGACAAAGCAAACAAATTACAAGAGGCCGTTCATTAAACTCTTTAATTTTATGTAACTGCTAGCTGACCCGCGCAGCTTCGTCCGCGAGTAGATAAATATGTCGTCGAAATAGTTTTTAATACAAATTCCATTACCTATTTCAGGCCTTCAGGGGTCTTAGCCTATGTTTGACCGCGGATCTTCAACTATTTCCAAGCCAAATTGCATGAAAATCGGTCCAGCGGTTTAGCCGTGACAGCGTAACAGACACAGACAGACTTTCGCATTTATAATATTAGTATGGATTTCTTATTTCATTAGTCCAGAAAATTACTGGCGAAATAATTGTGCACGGAGTCCTTGTGTACAGGTGCCACAATGGACTATATTGATTCCGGGTCACAAGGCGGACCAATTCCATCCGACGGTTGCTAAAATTTCATGTTTATTGGACGAATTCAATTCGCGGAAGCTTGCAATATCATATATTATAAATACCTGGCAGAACGACAGGGGCTTGGCCATCATAATCGTAATGCAAGCAAACGGGTTAAGAGGAAATTTATATTTATATAGGTAATATTTAAGTATTTATTTTTAGTTAAGTACAAATGTGCAAATTACAGTTTGCTATTATTATTATTGTTTATCATAATTATATTATCTATTGTGTTGGCCGCGCTAAATATATAACCCGCGGACCACAGTTTGAAACCCACTGAGTGACGCGTCAAGGCCCTTCGCGAAACAGTTCAGGATATCGCGATAGCACGAACCTTCGCCGTAGCCTGATTTATGTAGCTGCACCCTTAGAGCATCTATAAGGTTCGATTAAGCTTTATTGATTGGACTGTTTTTGTAAAGATTTATCGATTGTATAATTTAAAAAAGAAATAATTGCTTATTCAGCCAAAAATATCTTTAAATAGGCAAATCAAAATACAAGAAATGTACCTATACTGTCTGAAAAGAAATATTAAATTGCAATCTAAAGAAACCCCAAATGAAAGAGTGAAGAAGTGTCGAGAACGCAAAAAGATGAAGACATCCGAACTGATCAACGACGGCACTTGTACGACGAATGAAGAATTCGTTAAGTGCGTATCGGGCCACGCGCAATGTAGGGTTCCGAAATTGCCAATCACAATAATGTGGACTAAGAAGAGGGCTTTTATTGTTTCATACTATAAATGACAGATATAACCGCACCATACCTGTAAAAACTTTAAACTACATTTTATAAAGTTGATCGATTATTACTTTTTGAGTAATAATACTTGTGAAGCTTTCTAAGCCATGATAGTTTTCCTTTTAACTTCATTATATTTACTACTACTGTGAATTTTCTGCCTGCTGAACACGATTATAATAAAAATATTTTATTTATTTATTAATCTATTGTAATTTATAGAGGCAAAAATTACATTTTCATTCACGAAAATCCCACAAAAGGCGAGCTTATCTCTGTAAATGATTTCTTCCAGCAAACCTAAAACAGTGCGAATGCGTGAAAGAAATGAAGAATATAAGTGTATAATTAGTTTATTAATTTAAAAAATTATAAAACAGGTATACGTAAAAATCTTATTTTAATATACTTAATTCTAAGCCATTATACAATGCCTTTATACCCTAAAAATATAACCGATTTTTAAAGGTAAGTAATGATTGACTGCTTGTAAAACGAATGAAAAGAAGTGAATTCCAAAGTTTCACAAAATTAATTGGTAAATAATTACTGTAGATTAAAAAAAGAGTCCGTATGATATTTTAAAATTACGCGCAATCGAGATTCGAGAGTGACAATTTGAGGCAAAGTCACATAGAAAATTAGTAATTTAAAGCTTAATATTTCACATACGAGTTTCTTAATCGAAAAATTGTTTTCACAAAGCTACAATATTTTTTTTAAAAAACCTATCCAACGACACTTCTCACTATTTACACTATACACTACACAGAAGTTACAAAATTAACATACCATTTCACATATAGAGAAAACTTCACCCTAAACAAAATATTTTCGCAATTTTATAATACCACTTTATTGCATTGACTAATATAACTTTCGAATATATCGAATTCATGCTAAATTACAGCTGTCTAGTATAAGAATTCCTAGTTTACTTCGGAACCCAAGAAATGTTACCATCGCATAAGATATTACCCGTTACGTAGACGTATTCACGTAAAAGATACACGGCTGTGTCCATGACACAGCCACAACCCGTTTTTTATATCAGGATTTGGGAATACATATTTATTTTATTATTTCGCTCGTTTGCAACAAGAACGACATTTCTCAAAAGTCTTTTTACACGAGAGCAATTTAAAGTTTTTAACTAAAATATTACTTAATCTCTGGCTGTTAAGATAAATTGTGTCGACGAAAATTTAATATACCTAATTAGTATACCTTTTTGCTAGCTTTGTGTTTCTTAAGATCACAAGCTCAATTTACCACTACCACTGTCATCACGACTATTATAATCTTATTATTGTCGCGAGTCACCACAACGTAAGAGACAATACTATAATGGCATAACAGTGTATTTTTTTTCTTTCTCACTATAGAGCCCAGCGAACTCAGACTGTTGAAGGATTGAAAAATTATAAATGTGCCGCAATAATACAATTGTGTCTCTAAACGAATGGTATTATTTTCGATGAAATAAGTTAATTATTGTTAATTTTTTACAGTTTGAAGTAAAAAGATGTTTGTGTTAGTCCTTTGTTTAATTAGTTTTTATTAGTCCTTTAAATAGATTTCCATAAGATATATGTCTCAAGAACAGTGTCTAAAGCCAATTGGAAAAGCAAGAAAAATAATGTTTCTCAAGCATTTACAAGAATTCTTTTTCAAGATAACGATATTTATACAAACCAAATGTGGTGAATTTTGAACTCCTTTTTAAAAAAGAGAAGTCTTTGAATAGTTGTATATTTTTTCAAAACAACGATCGATTTTGGTCATTCGAACAGAACTTAATATTTGAGCTCTAAAATGTTTTCTTAGCTTCAAATCTTTTCCTTCACAAATCTTTTTGTGGTGCAAAAAAAGGGAAATATATTATGTTTAGCTGCAAACCGTTATTTTAAATGCTGAAAGTTCTACCTTAACCATCATTATATATAAGGGAAGTATGCTTATTTGTTAAGAAACACATGTATTATTTTTTATAGATTTTTAATTAAATAACTGTAGTAAGAGTAGCAGAAGAGGGCACAATCTTGTATTACCTAAATGTAGATTAGCTCTATGTCAAAATAACATATACTGTATGGCAATCAAAATATATAACAAATTGCCCACAGCACTGATCCACTTAAAATATAAACAATTTAAAAAGCAGCTTCACCAATGGTTATTAGAAAAGCAATTGTATTCAATTCAGAAATACCTCAATTATACTTCTAATGAAATCAATAACTCCTAGTTAAATTCAATAAATATATTTTAATTTATTGTCATAATGATATTTCTATTTTGAATAATAACTATTATTGTAGACTAGCGTTGTTGACATACTCATAATATGTAAATTTATCGTATTCCTTTCTTTGACTTCTGAAAATATCTTTACCATAATTAACTCAAAATGAATTGTAGCACTGACCACTGAAATCATTGATAGGGTTTTTTAAATCAATGACTGAAATAGTTTCTCTAAATTTTAAAGCCGATTTAATGTTGGTTAATAACTATTATTGACTTGTTATTTTCAAAGATATTCTTTGCGATTTTATAAAAAAATAAGTTTAATTAATATAGCACCGAGTGGCCCGATAGCATGCATGTTGCATTTATATCATCAATTATTTCTTCAATTTTATTAACTTTATGAATGTATATATTTCGAGAGTGTGGGGGCTGTATGTATTATTCTTTGAGCAGTTTAGTTTAAAACTTTTTTGGACTACCGTAGTCAACGAGGAACTTTCACATTCATGCCATGTCCGTTCTATCTGTCTGCTGGTTAGCTCTATTACACTTATACAGCCTGTATTGACATTGATTTAGAGATAAATCACATAACAATACTTATCGTGTTAAAAAAACATTAAATCTAATCGACATTTTTTGCCCGAAGAGGGCCGGTTCGAGTATTACGTAAGATTTTTGATTTTTGATTAATGGGTAATGACACATGCGTAAGTTTATTGATGGTAACTTTAACCTCCATACGGGAGCTGATTTGACGTGCGATTGCTATGGTAATAGGG
Organism: Apodemia mormo; assembly: GCA_036924255.1. Classification (NCBI taxonomy): domain Eukaryota; kingdom Metazoa; phylum Arthropoda; class Insecta; order Lepidoptera; family Riodinidae; genus Apodemia; species Apodemia mormo. Next base: position 38,957,810 of record JAUPFN010000001.1, on the reverse strand, counting down.
GGTACCAAACCCGGTCGAGACGTTGCAAAACCTTCACAAGATTGGAGAAACTCAGACACGTCCGATTTGTATAGAACTTTAACAAAACAATGCATGCCGAATCCACAGCTTTATCAATAAAAGCAGGGTGCGTCACGAACAGGTTAGTTGAACACTGATGATAGAAAATTTAATTTAGTTTATGAGCAATTGGAAATCTATTAAAAAAGATCGATCTTTAATGTGTACTGACAAATTAAATATTGTACTGGCAAATACTTGTTTACACATAGTAAAGTGAACAATAATGTTTAACCAATTAGTTTAATACGCAAATATTATCGTCATGAGATAGATACGTACATATATACAGCAAACATATGTAATTCTAGAATATATGTCGAGTCACCGACCAGGTGAGCAGTAACCAAGTAGGTACTGGACGTAACGACTGTAGAGACGGCGTGGGGTGTCATTTATTATTTACGCGAACGATGACGAGAGAACTACGTCACGTTTTTCCCGCGAGAATCGCTCGCTCTAGGCGTCAGCAAACAAATTACGCGACAAAGCAATCAATTTCAATGACAAGAACGTTGCTGTACCTCTTGAAACGAACGTTAGGTCAACAAGAAGCTTTTAGTGGCAGCAACGAGGCGCTCTTGCTGTTCGCGAGCTCGATATCGCCGCTTTTAACGGCTATTCAAGCGAACGTGTTGACAAGAAAGAACAGAGAAAATGGTAATAAAAACATTTTACAAGTTTGCGAATTAGATTGTCGAACGAAAACAAGACAAATTTAGGGTAAATCGAGGTTGACGGGGTCGGAAGTAGCAACGAGATTACAGGGATACTCGCGGCTGGCGTGCTCCGTCGTCAGTCCCAGTTGATGTATCTTGCTCTAACGAGTTTATCTGCCCTGCGGGCTGCTACTCCCGTCATCGTTTATCTCTCGACATCAAACCACTAAATGTAATCAATTTAGACATAATCATTTTTGTGGTGCTTACTTGTGTATTCTTTGAAAATACAATCGTTATTGTACATCGTGAAATTGTTGAAGATAGAATTTAGAGGTCGATATAAATTGTACTGCAAAACTTGAAAAGTTCTTACAGTTAGTAAACAGTGGATGTCTATATATATACAGTTTATAGTAAAATTGTATCATATGGAGAGCTATCCAATAATAGCCACTTCTAATGACTTGGCAAAAAAGAACCTTTAGATTTTCATGAAAAGGTGTATTAAGGGCGAGGGCGGGCCTAAGTTGGGCGGAGCGTAGCCACGCCTACGTCGCCCACGCCCTGTCAGAATTACAACTTAATATTTGTATTGACGAACATCAACTCAATATATAGGTACTAAAACTTCAACATAAAATTTAGATAAACCTTGATCTATAAGAAAAATATATCAAAGTTTAGTTGCCTCACATTTACTTATTATAAAGAAATATTCGCGTATGTATTTACTATGTAAATTGTTTACCGGTTTCATTTAGAATGTCCATTAGATTTTATGTAATACAAATTTAAAAAAAAACATGAATAAATTTACTTGTAATTCAAATTTTGCGTTGAAAAAATGTATATCACAAGCAAAGGTTCTTACAACAAATCTTGCTGTTCATCAACGGTAATATAATGTAGACTGTTAAACATTCTTTATATTGCGTACCTAGTAAAGTATTTTTAAAACAAGTGCATTTTTTAACGTTTAAATTAACAGTTAATCAGTGAAATAAGAATTTTTACTTACCGAAATGAAATCAGGAAACCGGCATAAGTTTCTGTTTCCCTAACTAGTGCAAATAGTGGCGGTTACAACAAAAACGCGTAAACCAATTGGTTAGTTCAAATCCAAGGTCAGACAAGTTCCATGTGTTCTCATTTTTTTATTAGTTTCCCAGGACTTTATGTGTGCCCAATATGACGAGGTTTACCTTTTTACAAGGCGAAACGTGAAATTTGTTGGACATCAGTAGTACACTAGTTGCATTCGGCTTAACTAATAGTTATCAAAGGTGTATGGCATGTCAGTATTTATGACAAAAAAATCGGCCAAGTGCGAGTCTAACTCGCGTACTAAGGGTTCCGCACCATAATCTATAAAAGAAAATCACGTTTGTTGTATGTATACTTAAATATTTATTTTATGTATTCGGTATTTATTTTATAGTTAATATATTTCCAAATACTTACTTATTTTTGAAAATATTAAAGTTTCTTCCTGTTTTAAGGTCGAGTAAAAAATTGCTTAAAAATTAGTTTAGTTAGTTTTATGGGAGCCCCCCTTTAACATTTACTTTATATTTATTTATTTTGAAAGGTATTACTGTAAAAATTTTAAGCGTCTACTTGTTACCGTTAATACTGAGCAAAAAATACGAAAAAAAAAACACGTTTATTGTATGAGGACCCCCTTAATATTTTTTTTTATTTTATTTATTTTCAGTATATGTTGCAATAGAGGCAAAGGAAATACATAATTAGTGAAAATTTCAGCTTTCTGGCTATCACGGTTTATGAGATACAGCCTGTTGACAGACAGACAGCGGAGGCTTAGTAAACGGAACCCTGTCCGTTTTAGGTACGGAACCCTAAAAATTACATCAAATTTTTAAGACCCTACGTGAGTCTCATAAATATCCAATAATAATACAGAAATATTAAAATCTTAACTATTATCTTACTAGCTTTTACTCGTGGCTTCGCTTTCGTTGATGTCTTTAAATAATTCTCAGTCATTAATCATTATGCCCCGGCTACACATTGATTAGTACGAGTGCGGTGTTTAATGAAGGTGATTAATATTAAGCAAAAACACGCGTAAACAGCCGTTGATTAGTGCCAGTGATCAGTAATCAGCGTTGTAAAATGAATAGACGCTAATTACTAATCAATTGCACTAATCAACAGCTGTCAACACGTGCTTAATACCAAACATCTGTATTAAACATTCGCACTAATCAAAGTGTAACCGGGGCCTTAGAAATACATTTTTCTATTGCTACTCCACTGAACATACCATTGGATCTTCATAGCAACCTTATTTCTAACAAATAATAAAATGGCAGCGCATGTCAAATAGACCGGGATCCCAGGAACAAACTTTTCTTAAATTAATAACAAGTTGAACTTTTGTGAACAGCTTTGTTTTAACGAGACAACTATCTTTTCTATCTTCGAAAAATCTCAAATTAGGTAGATAATAAAGTTATGGGGCTTTGAAAATTTTGATTCGGTGGAAGAAAAATATTTATTAATTACAACAATTATTTTTTGATTATGAAAAACACGATGAAACTTTTGTCCTACACATTCGATAAGTTTTCTGGCGAATCCTCCATTCAAAAGTTTCGGAATTATGAGATGTTTAAATTGATATTAATCAATTTATTAACAACGTAATGTTCTCTTAACAGCTTGTTAATTATTATTGTTATTCAAGGGTAACATTGTCCTACACGTAAAGTAGAAACCTTTCCTAGTCCAACACTCTAAAGTTTTCTTTTTCATCTATCTTCATTAGTTACCCGATTCGAGATTTTTCGAAGATAGAAAAGATGGTTGTCTCGTCAAAACGAAGCTGTTCACAAAAATTCAGCTTGTTATTAATCAAAAAATAGTTTGTTCCTGAAATCCCGGTCTAAAATAAACTTAGTATAGAAATTTTTAATATATTTTCCATCCTAAAATTTAAGGTTTCATTGTTGTAGGTTACCTCGTAAGGCTATCTTAATTTAAAAGATGCAACCCATGTTAATCGTTGCACAGCTTTCTATTCGGGAAAGAATTATCGGCTAAATGGTGTAGGCGTGAAAGCGTAACAAACAAACAAACTCACTTTCACATTTATAATAATATATTTGGAATATGGATAATGGAATGTAAATGTTACGTACACTTTATTCATAAAACACATATAGTGCGATATGTTTTGTGTGTTTACGTGTGACAGCAGCTCGCGGAGGTAGCGGGTGACCGACGGGTGCGGCCGGACGAAGCTTTTATCAAAATTAGCTGGCGCACCCGCGAACTGGCGCACCCCTATCATAAAAACACCAGTCATCACCGCATCTACGACTTAGCAGCCGCACCTTATTGTAGTATTAACCCCCATACCGTTCACAATATAAAACTGATATTGCATTTCGATATCTAGCTTATTTTATTCCAATTAACAGAAAATCGAGTTAAAAGTTGGCTGTGACTTTCTTAGTAGGCGAGTCATATTTTAAGTTATATTGAATTTATAGTCATAATTTTAAAACTACAAAAACATGGTCAACAATATTATAGAAATTACATATTTATTTTGTTGACCATGGCTTCAGGCTTGGCGTATTAAATTTAAATTAACTACCCGAATTGTTGTTTCAAGCAAATTTATTTATTAAAAAAAAAGTTAAAATTTAACCATTACGAGCGTGTATTCGATTCGCAACGAAAACTTGACGTTTTCAAGTTTTTTTCCAGAGCAATATCGTAATAATGTGAGCAGATTATTCGAAGGACAAGGTACCTATTATAGTTTTTGCAAGATAATTCTTGATAAATCGATAAGTCTTGATAATTCGATTTACTGCAAAAATCTTTTCAGGTTCAAAATCTAATCAGCAAACGATTGCGCGCGAGGATTTATAGTGTTTTTAAAATAATTCGTCTAATTAAATGAGTTCATATACCGGACTGAAAAAAAAATCAGTATATTGAGCATTACCTTAATTCACATATAATAAATATTTTAGGTTTCTATTGAAATTCCGTATCGATTTTGAGGGTAAGGTAACCGGTAAGCTTATGCATGTGGTAATAAGACTCCGCCCGAAGGATAGCAACACACCATAACCATCTTCGGTATCTATATCCGATGGTTTCTCTTTCCATCAGGAGAGCCATCTGCTTGTTTGCTGTATAAAAAAAATTATAAGCACACAACCCCAATTGCCCGGTAAAGCAATAATTTGATGATGCAAGATATTTGTTATTCCATATTATTCAAGAAAAAAATCCTAAAAAACAGTCTTATATCAAATGTTGTGATGCATTGAAAATCAGAGCAAGCAAACAACATCTGAAGCAAACTAGTTAGGCATAAAGTAACATCGTTTTATCTCACTTGAATCCCTCGTGGCTATTACAAGGATATAAAACGGACAAAAAGATTTTAGCGGTTCTTCTACTGCATACGTACTTGAATATCAAATGGCATATTTTCGGAATAAAAGCGAGTGGATATAAAAAAGATTGTCGCACTTGTTAGTTGTTATACATATTACTAGCTTTTGTCTGCAGCTTTGTTTGGGCTGAATTAGATTTTCAAAAAAATATCGATTCTCTATAAACCCATTAGGGGCTTAATTTTGATAAAACTTTTCTAAGCGGATGAGCCAGCCGTTTAATCACGGAATATTAAAAACAAGCGTTTAATATATTTACCATTGATTGATTTCTATGATTTGGCCTTGTGATTGTCCTTTCATTTCATTTTTAAATTTAACGTAAAATCACGTTGCTTTATTTGGTACTAATAAGAATTACATGATCATAATATTTACATTAAATACATTGCAAACAAAGAAACGCTTTTGTTAACTTAAGAAATTTGTACACATCTAATATAAATTGACGATGATCGGTCAACAAACTTGAAAAACAGAAGTGGTACATTGAGACGTTTTTTCGCCGGATATGTTAGACTAGCGGTGTCTCAAATAGTCGCGTTTGGAGAACTATTTAGAAGATGGTTTATGTGAAGTTTGCACAAAATCGGTAGAGCGGTTCTTCATTTATCACATTTTTGTAACAAATGAATTCAATAAATGGCGATACGTAGCGAAGCACGTACCGGCCCGCTAGTAATAATAATAATATCGCTGGACAAATTAAACAAATCAATCTAACCCCAAAGTGAGCAAATTATTTGCTTGTGTTTTAGGTGGTAATAATACTTAAACAAAGACATACAATATACATATATAAATATTGCTAATTGCACCCAAATCTATAAATACAAATATCTATGCTTATCACACAATTTTTTGTCCCTGTCGGAAATCGAGCCCGAATCCCATCGATTCATTGTTAGGTTCGCTTACCACTCGACCAACAGGGTGGTCAAATATGTTTTCTAATATTCGCATTCGCATCCACATTCGCGAAATCCATACGAATATGAATATCAGAAAAAAGAATACGTAAAAATATCAGACTAAGATAAAACAAAACAAAAAAGTATTTCATTATCTTCTATGTAACCGCCCGGCCACGCGAACCGGCGGCGGCGACGGCGGCAGCGGCGGCGCGGCGGGCGAGGCGAAAATTCGCGCGCATGGATTTTCAGGCCACGGGAACTTGCGTCCTCCGCCGCGACCAGTTTATTTCGAGAGCAAGATAACTTTTTCAACTTTATCTCGATATTGCTTGGAGGGGAGTAGTTTTGTACTTCAACACTTACTATTTGGAAGAGAATATGTAGTAAATTACTTAACCCATTCATTGCGCCGTTCGAAACTACGATTTTTACTCAGATGCGGCAGTCATTTTTAAAGGAGCGCCAATCGGCGTCCCGCAACTGGTAAGGAAATCTTTAGACGCCTATCGGCGTTTTCAACACTCGAGTAAGATTTCACAGAATTTTTGCTTAGTTTTGTTGCTTTACCATACAGTTAGCTTTTAAATTGTAGAGAGATATACGCAAAAGTAAGTATCTTCACGCCCGTATCCCCGAAAGGGTAGGCAGAGGTACAACAAGTGCACCCACGATTGCCAAGATACTTTGTCCCACAATGTGATAAGTGGCAAGCCTATCGCCAACCGGGCACTTTCCAATCCCGGGCAATGTTGTTTTTATCAGAAAAAACACATTTCTGAATTGCCCGACCCAGGAATCGAACCCGAGACCTCTGTGGTCAACTCCGACACCTAACCACTACACCACAGAGGCGATCAGATATGCGCAGATTTTTATAAATGGTTTTATGTTTTTGTCGTAAATAGACGTCATAGACAGTTAAAACTAAAGAAATCAGTGTCGTGGTGTAAAATTAAGGACGAAAACAGTGAGAAAAGTTAAAATAATATGAATCATTTTGCATCAGTGTCCCAATATTTAATAGATATTTTTCTTTAAATTTAATTTTCTTATTATTTATTGTTTTTGCCAGAGTATGCCAACCTTTGATAACTCCTTAGTTATATTAAACCTAAACATTATATTTAGCTATAAAATCATAAAATGTTATCGTTTTACATAAATTGTAGTATATTTTTAAAGTCATCACTGCTAACCCTGTTGACAAAATATTTTTGATTACTATGTATTATGATATGATAAATAAACAGGTATTCTGAAAATAACTTTTGGTTTGCTCTAAGAAGTTTTTTTTTTGTTTCAATTTGTTTTTTTTTATTGGATTAATTTCTATGGGAATCCAGCTGCCAGCACCACCACTAAATAAAATATCTTAACTTCAATAATACAGTCTATATTTTAATTTAGGAACTAGGAATATGTTTGAGTAGTAATCTACACTTAAAAGGTACCTTTGGGTACAAGAGCAAATTAATTATTAAATATTCTTAAATAAGTTATGTATGCTAACGAGTTATATTGAAGTATATTTCTATCTGAAGGATTGCTCGTGAAATTTCCATAACAAAGATTTCCATTAAGTTCCGATTTCTAGGGTCATAAATATAAAAATATCTAAATAAACTTTAGTTAAAATATTTACAATTCTTAAAATGTATGTATGTATATGTTGTCTTGGCGAAAGTGCAATATATTTTGTGTCAAATGTGTGCTTTAAATAAGAATCGGGGTATAGTATAGACGTCGAATTTCACAAGTATGAGAAATGCGTACTATATCAAGACAAATTTATGGAATGAGTGCCGAAACTCAAAACCTTTGATTTATAGTGTTGCTGCTTGATAGTCTATTATAGATAGGGTTTCATTACCTCAAGTACAATACTATCAATAAACAGCAATACAATATAATTAAAAAAATAAACTGTCACCCCGTGTTGGTCCCGGGCTCCTTTGAAGAATAGGCCAACTGCCGTTCTGCCAGGCAGGTCGTAAAAGGCGACCAATTGGCTATGCGAGTCATTACCATCGTGGCTACTTGGTGGTAGAGTTCTGCATTGTCTCGTCCGGGTCTGGTACCATCGTCTTACCTATTCCCGCCGCAATAGCGTCAGTGCTGGTCGCTGTCGTGTTCCGGTTTGGAGGGTAAGGTAGCCGGTGAACTTATGCATGTGGCATTAGACCTCGCCACAAAATAGCAAGGCATCATTAACATCTTTGGTGTCTATAGGCGATGGTTGCCTCTTTCCACCAGGAGACCCATCTGCTTGTTTGCTATCTTATGATATAAAAAAAAACTATCAAAAGTATCGATAATATCGGTAGTATTGTTATTTAATATTGCATTAATCACAATTACTACCGATAGTATCAATACTATCAAAACTATGATTAGTCAACTTTAATACTGACCGATGCTATCGATTGTACAAACTATCGATAGTATCGAATATATCGATAGTTAATGCAATATTGTCTAACAATACTATTGATAGAATCGATACTTTGTTTATCTTCAATGATTGATACTATCGACGAATATTTTCCCCGTGATGGTTCCGGGCTCCTTTGAAGAATAGACCAACTGCCGTTCTGCCAGGCAGGTCGTAAAAGGCGACCGATTGGCTATGCAAGTCACTGCCATCGTGACTACTAGGTGGTAGAGTTCTGCATTGTCTCGCCCGGGTCTGGTACCACCGCCTTACCTATTCTTGCCGCAATAGCTTCGGTGCTTGTCACTGTCGTGTTCCGGTTTGGAGGGTAAGGTAGCCGGTAAACTTATGTATGTAGCATTAGACCTCGCCACTAGATAGCAACGCACCATTAACATCTTTGGTGTCTATAGGCGATGGTTGAGTCTTTCCATCAGGAGACCCATCTGCCTGTTTGCTATCTTAATATATATATAAAAAAAAATCGATAGTTTATTTACTTGCAGCGTTCAATACTATCGATACTAGCGACGTTATGGCGTTTCTAGGTTAAAACTATCGATTGTTTGGCGACACTACTTATATTCTTATGAATATTCAACATTGTGGGGAGAAAAAACAATTGTATCTCTGGACTTTGTTTATACTTATGATGTGATGACCAGACTTACAAATTACTGGCCTAGTAAGTATTTGAAAATTAAAGTTAAAAAGGTCATAGTGTATTTTCTCGACAACCTAAACCATTCTGGTTCCTAGACTATATTCGCTCCCGCGTCCGGCGTCCCGCCGGTAGCTGTACCGCGTGGCATGTTTAGTACTTCCCTATACATTTGTTTGACGCCAGACGCTTCGCCGTTCGCGCCGGACAAAAAATCGCAAACGCGAATTTCCCGTGGCCAGGCCGTAACGGTTCTCATTGGATATGTATGGCTTTAATTAACACTATCATTTTTCTTTCGAATTGTTCTGTAACAGTGTAGTCGGGAAGTTGAGTTCTTGCGAATAATAGTAATAAGTTCTTAAAAATATGGGTGATGGCGTAAACGATCCGGAATGATATTTAGAAAGACATATTTCAAATTTTTTTTGGAGAAAAAAATTGCAGTTACTAACAAAAAACTAAGAAAAAATAGCCGTCCAGTTTTTTGCTAAAATCTAAAAAAGTATAAGTGATAGCTAAAATATTATAAAAGTTTCTGATAGAACAGGAAATTTTAGTATCTAAGTTCTCGAGTCCCGGAATTGTAGCTCCAATATTTATAATTTTAATTTAATGTTGAAAATCGGCTGTCGCGCGTCAGTTTCTGCATGCGCGCGCCGCCACTGTAGTGAGCGTAGGTTTAAAATATTTTTTTTATGGCTTTAAATATTAATTACAAAATTTGAAAAAAATCTTGCGTCATCTAGACACTTCAAAGAATATGATTCCGAATAATTTCAAACCAACATCAAATTCTAAGCTTTCAAAGCCAATCTTACTTATTTTATTTATTATTATTTATATAGAAGCTTAGAATTTATTGTTGGTTTGAAATTATTAACTATTTGACGTTTGCCGTAGAAGTCTGTCTCATGCTCGACATCTGACGATTCTTATCTAATAATGAAATAAGAATATTTTATTAATTTTTAAAACGTCATCTTATTGAGTATGTTTGTAAAAAGAGCTCCAAGAAACAAAAAAGTCATAGAATAATTATTTCTTTTATCCTGCCATTTATGAAACCATAAAACAGTGGAAAACGACCAATTAACAAATGAATAACTTTTCGGAAAATGGTGATAAAACTTTTGTTATCCCGGAATTATATTCTTTGAGATGTCTTGATGACGCCAGAAAATTTTCAAATTTTGCAAATAATATTTAATGGCATAAAAAATTATTTAAAACCTGCGCTCACTACAGTGGCGGCGCATGCATGTCGAAACTGGCGCGCGAAATCGATTTTCAACATTAAAATCATAAATATTGGGGCTATAATTCCGGGAGTTAAGAACTTTTGTACTAAAATTTCCTGCTCTTTCAGAAACTTTTATAATATTTGAGCTACCACTTAAAGTAATTTTTGCGACTTTGGCAAAAAACTGGATGGCTATTTTTTGTTTTTTGTTAATAACAATCGCAATTTAAAAAAAAATAATCGAAATACGTCTTTTTCTAGATGTCATTCCGGATCGTTTAAGCCATCAACCATATTTTTAAAAAAACTTGTAACTATTATTAGCAAGAACTCAACTTCCCGACTAGACTATAATCCTATGACAAGTTAGTAGCAAAAGTAAAAAAATTAATAAATAAGAATCAGATATTTTTTCAAAAGACTTCAGCGGTTGGAGCATAATTTGGCTTACTTTAACTATAATAATATAGGTACTTAGTTTATCGCAGGTAAACGAAGTACAATATTGACAAGACTGCAAATTTTAATTATCCGCTCACATCACTTTGTTAACTAATGAGACCTCTGAGAAAATTAGTTAATATACTGTGGTCTCTATAGGGACCAATGCTAACTTCATAAAAAAAAAAACAACATTTTCACTATTTACCAGTTTTAATACAATACTCTATGGTATTTTATCGTTTTCAAACGAAACATTGTATAGAATAACATCCAATTGGCATTCTTTTTTCAAATACGCTCTTGGGGAAAAATAAAAGAACTTAGTTCGCCATTTTGATTAGTACTGTGTGTTATGTGTTAGTTGCACTTTATGATACAGGCTAATTTAAAAGTATTTTGGCTTATTAATCAACAAGTAAATTTTATTTATAAACAAGATTAGTTCAAGATCTAACAGTTTTGATAATAATTTTGTCAAAAAACCGTAAATATCAATTAATAAAACATATATTTCGTTAATGAGCAACTTAATGATATCAGCGCTTTGGGTATGACAGTACCTATTTTTATTTATTTTCGTAAATTTTAGTGTTGATATCTATGATCTCAAAAACATCATATGATGTGAATGTGAAATATCCTAAACAATATTTTAAAAAAAATTTAACATATCTGTAAAATTGAAAAAGAAATAAATTATTTAAAAATTACGTATTAATTATGAAAGTAAAAAAGATATTAATGATATTAAATATATTCAAGATATTGATGAAAAAGATATTTATATTTACAAATATTTTTGTACTAAAATATATGTTGTTTATTTATTTCCGTATGTATATGTTTACCAATTATATAAAAAAAAATATAAAAAGCATAGGTCATCGATTTACTTTTTGAATTAAAAATCCTCGACTAACAAGTAGGCATATTTTTCTCAAAGTGTCGTGTTACACCTGAATTATTTTGTAGCTTAAGCCATTTAAATTAAACAATTCTAACACCAGTGTATTACAGTGCTCAAGACCTTTTAAAAAAATATACGCTTTACAATATCGGATTCAATCCAAACAACTCATAAACAATTTTTGTGACCACGGTCCACCGAACGGACTCGAAACGCGTGCGCGTAACGGTCCGTGTGTTTTTAGAAAAAAATACGAAAATGGCTGGTGGTGTGAGCGGTTATAGGATGGAGCATGATAAACCTTAAGTAGTCAGGAGACTCCATGATACTAAACGGAAAGTCTTCCAATGCAATTATTTCACATATTAGATACATTATCAACGCTAAAGACCTCGCAGACTTATTACATATCCCACTGTTACGTTTTTTCGAAACAATCTTGAAGACGATCCTAGATTGCTTTAACGCAGACTACGTTTCCTTTTTGCACTTTTCCAATTTGAGAAGCGCAGTTTTATGCATTGACTTCAAATGATTTCTTATAGCCGTTGTAGTTCTACACTTTCTCGAATAATTCTTGTTACACAACTAACACCTAGCTCGTTCAGTATCGCGAAACGTAAAATAAATCCATATTTGACTAGAATTAGATTTGTTAATTTTAACAAATATTTTAAGCTGCAGCACACATTCACTTGTTCCACTCGAAAACAAGCACCTGTTCGGTTTAAACGACATACATGAAATTAGACATTTATAAGCTTATAGAACAAGTGTTAATGAATATATTAGAATCGAACAAGTCAATCAAGGTCGCACAATCACAATATCAACAGACTTCTCTATATTTATATATATATATATATATATATATATATATATATATATATATATATATATAAATATAAATGTCAACTAGTTCTGCCCGCTACACAAGTTCAAAGGAAGCAGTGCCTTTATGACAGTCTTAACTTAGTTCACCAACTCATATGAGGCTGGGTTTCGATTACCGTATGTATTAAGTCTTAACATATTAAATGTAGTTTACTGAACTTTTTCCCTTGCAAAAATATTGGTCAATATCAAAATTCAGTAAAAATTATGAACTCTTGGAGCAAGGTTCGATGAGTACGGTGAGTGTCGGAAGCATGCAGTGCTTCCGACACTCACCGTTCTCTAATTCACCGCTTCTCTAATTTATCAACCGACTGTTGTACAGAGTGTGGTCTAGTTCTGACCTGACCTTAAGACTTGAAGCAGCTGCGGACTAGATCAATTAACCAGTCTCGGTCGATATTTAAGATAAAAGTGGCGCCACTTTGAGTTTTAATTAGTTAAAACGCTAATTTCGTGAAAGTTTAAAGTTCATTTCTATCGTTACTAGCGATCGTGCTCTGGTCGAAATTCAATTATAATTCTATGACTTTACAGCAAGGATTTATGACGTTATAATATCGATATGTTTGCTATTTCGTGATTGGTCCGCCGCATTTCATACTGTTTCATGATTGGTTCGCCAACTACCGCTAGAAGAAAACGTCGTAATATCATATACCATAACCAATCACGACGACGCAAACATATCGAAATTATAACGTTTTAAATCCTTGCTTTACAGAAACAAAATAGTATAATATTATGTGTGTCAAATAATTGGTATTGTAATACTTATTTTTATTAATGTACATATTTCTAATAAACATTTTATAAAAAAATAGCTCTCTGCACTCCTTTGTAATGTAAACTATAACTATGCCAAATTTTATAAGTTTTCGCTTTACGTATTAATATACGAGGGCGGATTGAAAAGTACTCGGCCTAACACAGATCCATTCAATTCTAAAAATCAAATCTACCCACATTATTTACTTCAGTTCAGGGTAGTTAATTGTGTGAAGTTCGAAACGAGTGCAATAATGTATTGTGAGTTTATAAATTTTTTAAAAAATCAATCGGACATACTTTATGCAAATGGAGCAAATCGAGTAGCATGCCGTCATTAAGTATCTCCATAAGAAGGGGCTATCACCGAAAGCAATCCATGATGATATTATGGTCAGTACATTAGGGGATTCTGCTCTAACTTATTCATCCGCGTCAAAAAATGCATACCAGAATTCAAGCGTGACAGAGAGAGAGAGTGTGAACCCCAAACTGGAAAGCCTTCGACGTCCACTACTGACGAAAATATTAAAAAAGTACTTGATTTAATTATGGGAGACCGCATATTAAAAATTAGAGAGATAGCCGAGATTATTCCCCCTTAAACTGTGACTTTTCCCCCCAAAAAGGCTAAGGCGCTTTTATCGGCAAATAAGGTAATGGCTTCAGTATTCTGGGACTCGAAGGGTGTGATTATGATTCATTATCTTGAAAGGGGTCAGACTATAAACTCTGATTACTACTGTGTCTTACTGCGTCGTTTACGAGAGAAAATAAAAGAAAAACGTCTAGGAATGCTCAGAAGAAAAGTCCCAATTCATCAAAATAACGCCCGTGTTCACACGTCTCTGCAATCAGTGCACCGTCAGAATTTTTTCTGTTCCCTAACCTAAAAAAGCACTTGGGAGGTCAAAGATTTTCGACAAACGACGAAGTCAAAACAGCAGTAGAGACATATTTTGACTCTAAGGAAGAATATTTTTTTTCAACGGTCTAAAATCTGAATGCTTTGAATGGGAGATGGCAAAAATACATCGAACTTGATGGTGATTATGTAGAAAAAAAATCGGTTGTCTGTAAAGTTGGTTTACAGACGATAATTGAACGTGACAACGTCTTAAGCTCTCGCTTGTACTCCAAGCCTTAAACGGAACGCCTCAGAGCGAGGTAACGCCGCATGAGTCATGTTTTTTCGTGCGTGCAGCCAGCTCTATCGAATTATAAGACGTTGTCACGTCAAAATAAAAATATAACTGACTAGCTGACCCGGCAAACGTTGTTTTGCCTTACATATTAGGAATCCATAGCGGACAAACAACGTGACACTTAATTTATATAAGACTACGGGATTGTCCTTCCACGCAGCCAAAATGACATTAAACTTTATATGGTGGTTAAGTATTCTTAAATTTTCTTTTATAAGAACCTTCTCCTTACAATTACAAACACAACAAAAAAAATTACCGAAATTAGTCCAGCCATTCAGGCGTGATGTCGTGACCAAGGAAAATAGGGATTGATTTTTATATATATATATATATATATATATATATATATATATATATATATAGATTACATATATATTAAAAGGCATGCGATACTGTTACTATACAAAGTAAAGCGATAACATTATCGCTTATAGCGTATCGATACAAAGTCGATGCAGTTACGATGCGATATATCGATACAATACACTTTTTGGGCACCTGTACGTTTATCTACTATCTACATCGAAAGTTCGAACAGTGCGATATGTTAAATCTTAATTTTTTCTGATATGTTAGCTTCGTATTAGCAAATTTAGGTTTTCATTTAATTAAAAAAATGATATTTCGAGTAAATTATGTTGTTCTTAAATTCAATTGTCGAAACTTGTGTGAGCTTAAGGAATGTCCGTCCTTCCTTTGGGAATAAAAGTATATATAGGTATAGCATTAAAGTATGTGAAAGTTAGCATCATCTTAGATGTTCATCGTTTTATTTAGGCGGCCTGAATAGTAATTGCGTTTAACCAATCTTTGAACAAATGCGTGATGCGTGACATAGTAAAATCAGTTAGGTGTACCTACGGCATGGGCCGGTGATTCTTTCTAACGCCTATTTGTATGCGTATTTCATATGCACATAAAACATTACTCGTGAGTAAATATATTAAAAACACATTCGGTTATATAAGTATAGTTGCAAAGAAATAGATGTATCTAGTAACTAGTTTGACTTAGCCATCTGTTTGCCTTCTTGTTCTAGTGGTAAGCCTGTTGGGCTAGGTTGACAAGTTCTCGGGTTAGATCTACGGTGTTGCGCTAAGTGCTACCTAAAAGGTTGATTTGCCCCCAAAAACATTCCCGGAGTCTGGTGTAAATGTGTACACACATTTTCTCTGGAGAAGCACGTAAAATGATTGGTATCGGTTATAGTGCAGTTGTGTATAGTTGTATATTGTGTGTGTGAGTGTGTGTGTGTGTGTGTGTATGTGTCTGTTTGATTGTGTAGCGTGTTGGGTAGTGAGACGTATAGCCAATCGATCGCCTTTTACGACCTGCCTGGAGCAGCAGTTGCTTTGTTCTTCAAAGGAGTCCGGACCAGCACGGGGAATATTCATTTATAAAATATTTTGTTGTGTACAATAAAATATATCGCAGGCCCGGTATCGCCATTTGACGAAATTATATCTGCCAAAATGACCTTCCCAAAATGATTCGCCAGCTCTCCCAATCTATTATTTAAACGATTTTCATTCCCTTCAACCAACCGGAGGTCTTAGAAAATTTAATTAATAAACAATCGCCTTGCTGATCTAAAATTGAATTAGATCAATTTTTCCAACGGCATCGTATTCTGTCACGTGTTTAAAACATGCCATAACTAATTTCTTTTTTTGATACTTTAAAATAAATTCATATTGTACCAATATGAAGCTTCCTTTTAAACGAACGCAACACAAACAAAATTCTAAAGAATAATGAGGTTATTATTACAAAATAATTTTATGTTAGTATTTAGTCCATTTCATTTCCGTCACTCGGATATTCTCTGCAAAATTTTGGTGGTGTTTGTTTTGATAATTCTTTTTTTTTACATTATAAGATAGCAAACAGGCAGATGGAAAGAGTCAACCATCGCCTATAGACATCAAAGGTAATTAATGGTGCATTGCTATCTTGAGGCGAGGTCTAATGCCACATGCGTAAGTTTAACGGCTACCTCTCACCCTCCAAACCGGAACACGACATTAACAAGCACTGACGCTATTGCGGCAAGAATACGTAAGGCGGTGGTACCAGACCCGGGCGAGACAATACAGAACTCTACCATCTAGTAGCCACGACGGTAGTGACTCGTATAGCCAATCAGTCGCCTTTTATGACCTGAATGACAGAACGGCAGTTGGCCTATTCTTCAAAGGATGCCGGGACCAACACGGAAAAAAAAATCTAATTTTAATTTATAATTTCTAATCTAACTTCTATTCGTTAATTGTTGATAGGACTACTAGGTTAGATGGAGTTCTACGTCTGATTTGATATCATCGCCTTAATTTTTCCTACCACTATTGCGTTAGAATAACTTGTATAGTGTATAGTGAAATCATTAAGGCGGTCCTATCTTTAAAACGGGCCAGAACCAACATCGAACCGCTTCTCTGCTTCTATATCGTGTTCCGATAATGTAAGATACCAGCCGGTAAACTAATGCATGTAGCACATACCTGCCATTTCGGTGTGGCAGCGCACAATTAACACCTCTGATGTTTACGGGGGATCGTTGTCTCTTTTAATTAGGCGAGCATCAGCTTCGTTGCTATTATTATATATGCTATGACATAGTACTCAAAAAGTTTATTGTTGAGGTCTGCCTGTGCAGGAAGCTATATATATATATATAAGCAAGAAGAAGAAGCTTTAGCCACCGCCTTAACTATTCCTTCCGCAATAGCGTCAATGCTTATCACTATCGTATTTACGTTTAGAGGATAAGGTAGACGGTACACCTACATGGGGCACACTAAAAGTTTTGCACCTCTAGCTAATCGGAACTATTTTAGAGCGATGATTTTTTATGATTTTAAAAGTTCTCTTTCTCCGCAAGACTGTGCCGCTCGTCTTGCTTGCTTGCTTTTGGGAGAGAAGCACCTTGTTTGAGCACCGTGAGGCGATGGTTTGGTGAATTTGAGAGAGGTCGAGTTTCTTTACATGACGAATTTCGTGAAGGGCCTTCAACTGCCGTCAACAAAAATAATGTGGCTACTGTTAAGCGGTTAATTGAAGAAAACCCCAGGATTACCTATGAGACAATTTGAGGACTATTGGGGATTGCCATGAGCCAAATTCAGAAAATTTTACATGAAGAATTGAAAGTTCGGAAACTTTGTTGTCATTGGATCCCTCATGAACTGACAGCGGAGCAGAAGCGGGCTCGCGTGGAATGGTGCTCACAGATGCTACTGAAGTACGATCACGGACATCCTAATGCTGTTTATGACATTGTCACAGGAGACGAAACGTGGATTTATTGTTTTGAAGCCGAAAAAAAACAGCAATCTTGTGAATGGGTGCTTGAAAATGAGAACAGGCCAGCAAAAGTGAGACAGGCGAGAAACGTTGGTAAAAAAATGATCTCGTTTTTTTCTTAGCTACGGGTCCCAACTGTACAATTCCACTTGAAGATCAAAAGAGTGTTAATGCCGAGTGGTATTCTACCATTTGTTTACCCAGGGTGTTAGAAAAAGTTCGTGAAAGACGACCCAAAAGCCGCATTCTCCTACACCATGATAACGCTTCTTCACACACGGCCAACAAAAAAAAGTCAGTTTTAGCTTCCGAAAAAGTACATCTCGTCACTCATCCTGCGCATAGCCCCGACCTAGCAGCCTGTGATTTCTGTATCTTCCCCCAAATCAAAGATTTGATGAGAGGTTTTACTTTTACCAACTCCGAAGAGGCAGTGATAGCGTACAATCAGCACATAGAAAACATGCCTTCAGATCTGTGGTCCACCTGTTTTAAAAAATGGTTCGATCGCATGAAAAAATGTTTAAAACGTCAAAGAGATTATTTTGAAAAGCAATAAACATAATATTTTGGTTATAACATGTTGTTTTTTTAAGTTACGCAAAACTTATAGTGTGACCTACGTATACACGTGGCGTTACCAAACCGCCACACGGATGGAATAGTATCTGTTCATCAAGAGAGCCATCTGCTTGTTTGTTATTTTTAATTAAAAAGTAGATATATGCATGCTAACCAGCCGAGTTGAACCCAGCACCACCCAGACTGGTAAAACTAATTTCTTAGTTTTATGAATTTATTGTGTCAAAATAGGTACTTTTTATATTCCGAGTAAAATCCTCGCACAAACAACAAATATATAAACAATAAGTATTTTATATAATAGCAAGTTCACGATTAATCCAAAATGGTGTATATGAAAACAGTACGATTGGAAAAGGAAACGAAACATTACAATGCAAAGGTGGTGAAAATATGAATATATTACACGGCAAAACGAGCAAAGTAATCACGCACACGCAAGAAAATATGGTGCGCCCGTATACCGAAAAAGATTATTACTTTTAAAAACAATAATTCACCTACCAACACTTTAATTTCGGGCTTTTTCCAAAACGATAAAATATGAGGTTAGAAAGCTTTCTGATACTTTCAGTTGCAGAATAAGAACAAGGTTGTAATATAAAATTGGTACTTATGGACATAAAATGTACGTCGCTCAGCCAAGCGTGACGAGCACAAGAAGAGGAAAAACATGTTCGGCCGCAATAGGCGTCAGGTAATGAGCCTATGTGGATAATGAAGTGTCACTTTTTCGGTTCGGTGCAAACTCCTAAACATGCCATTGTCACTATTTGCAGGAGGGATAAATTTATAAATCTTATGTGCTCTTTTGTTTACGCGGAATTGCAACTGAGGCCTAATTCACATAATTAAATGGCAGTCGAGTTGAAACGTTAAGACTCTAACACATTTTTCACATATTATACCGCTTCTGCGTCGTAGCACGTGTCTCGACGTTCTTTCGTGTTAATACGTGTGAGAGCCCTAAGCGCATCAACTCAATTACGAGAATTGGGGGGGAGGGGCTGGTATTACTATTTAACAAAATTTTACCAATTTTTTCCCATGTTGGTCCGTGCCCCATTTAAAGGCCCCATCTGTTATTCTGTCAGGCAATTCATAAAAGGCGAAGGATTGGCGATACGTATCACTAACACCGTGACTACTAGGTGGCATAATTCCGCAACGTCTCGATCGGGTATATGGTACCAACGCCTTATCTATTTATCGCAAAAGCGTCAATGATTGTCAATTTAGTGTTCCTGTTTGTAGAGTAAGGTAGCCGGAAGATTTATGCGTGTGGCATTGCCATCAACCCACAAGGATAGCATCATTAACATCTTTGGTATTTATAGACGATAGCTCATCCTTCCATCAGGAGGATCTAATAATGTAAAACTATAATCTATATATTAACTAGCTGTGCCCGCGACTTCGTTCGCGTGGAAAAAATTCTAAAATAAAAACCCTCATAGTTCGCGTTCCCGTGGGATTTCCGGGATAAGAACTATCCTATGTCCTTTCTTGGGTCTCAAACTATATTTGTACCAAATTTTATCCAAATCGGTTCAGTGGTTTGGCCGTGAAAGCGTAACAGACAGACAGACAGACAGACAGAGTTACTTTCGAATTTATAATATTAGTATGGATATGTGAAGGAAAAACTTCGGACCCCTTTTTAAGACAATTGCGCGAACGACGGAGTATGAAATTTGCCACAGTTAAAAAACGTTTACATTGCGCATGACTGCAGAAACCTAATATTTTTAAATAAAATGCATTAAAAATACATCAAATTAATAGAAATAAACATTACACACACTAAATTCATGTGACATACATGACAATATACCCACATGAATACTAGGTATTTTCTTTACGGGTAAAGTCCGTTATTAAACTTAAAAAAAGGTTTTATTGTTAAGTCTATGGTCGAATTTCGGCCACAGGCGATCACCAGTATTTGTAATTAAACCGAAGAGTGTGACGGCAAATGATCTCTTTGATGATGTTTGTTGGCCGTACTTACAACGTCTTGCATTCTACTAAAGGATCTCCTGTTGGAAAGAGTCAACCATCGCCTATAGACACCAAAGATTTTAATGGTGCGTTGTTATCTTGTGGCGAGGTCTAATGCCAGATGCATAAGTTTACCGGCTACCTTACCCTCCAAATTGCAACACGACAGCGACAAGCACTGACGCTATTGCGGCAGGAATAGCTAAGGCGGTGGTACTAGACCCGGGCGAGACAATGCAGAACTCTACCACGTAGTAGCCGCGATGGTAGTGACTCGCATAGCCAATCGATCGCCTTTTACGACCTGCGTGCAGAACAGCAGTTGGCCTATTCTTCAAAGGAGCCCGGAAAAAACACGGGGAAATGGTCTTCTCGAACATTATAATTATTTTTTTACACTTAAGCTTTTTGAACTTTTGAGTTCAAACATTCATGCTTAGATATAGTTTTTGCTTCGTTGAGCTTAAAATAAAATACCTTAATTTAGCAAGAAATTTCAGGGATGGTCTGCATACTCAACCAGTTTACAGATTTTTTTATATCATAAGATCGCAAACAAGCAGATGGCTCTCCTGATCGAAAGAGAAACCATCGATGTCAATGGTGCGATGCTATCCGGGTGGCGGAGTGGCAATGCCATATGCATAATTTTACCGGCTATCTTACCCTCCAAATCGGATCACGCCAATGACAAACATTGACACTATTGCGGTAAGAATAGGTAAGGCGGTCATACGAAATACCCGGCCGAGATATTGCAGAGCTCTACCACCTAGTAAAAATTATCATTCCCGTGCGATTCAATTTTTACATTCTCAAGGAAACATTCATTCATTTACGCACTCGACGGGTTATGTGTGTAGTAGCAAATCTATGAATCAAAAATTAAATAAAACTATGCGCCATTAAATTATTGAGAAATATCTACGTCTTCGAAGGCTATGGTGTGATATTTAGTCATGATAGATTAATATATGATATATTCATACCCAAAGAATTGTAAAAACAAGCCAATTCCTTAAATCATATGCGAATAATAACAGTAAGCCTGTATTAACTGTTAGTATCTTACCCACAGTCGAGAAAGAGGTACAATGACCTCTTACGGTATTATGATCTCAATCCGGCAGGTTGTTTCACGCGTAGGTTTAATAGGAACATATTTGGACATTAATAAAAATATAAACAAAAGGCAAAATTGAGTAGCTATATTTAACAATGCAAAATGCATTGACGGAATTAAGATGGCTGAGGTGAATGTACGCACGAAGTGTGCCACGTGCCGGAGAAATTCTTTGGAATGGTTACCGTTACTGGATTGCGGTCAGGTCAGCAGCGGTACTAGTGTATCTGCTTTGTGACTGATAAAAATGTAAGTTTTCCATTTTTAACTTCACATACATAATTAAAGTTACTCCCACAATTAAGTCACAGAAAAGATGAGATCAATTGCAAAAAATATGATTCCATAGAAGACCTATAGACGCTTCGCCGCCAACTTCTCCAGCGTGGTAATCGGAGCGTTTCTAATACCCACGCTTTGACTCGGTTTCACCGCACGCTTCTTGCCTCCGTTCTTATTTGTTTTGCGAAATCGTTTGAAATACGATAACGTTTAGTCGCATACCGCGCAACTCTTAGGTTCTGTAAAATTTCACACGGACTACTATTGTATTACCAACTATTACAGATGTGCCAAATAGAGATAAAAGGAAAAGAAATTGTCGTAAAAAACCTACAAAAACTTTATTTAGGTCTGCTTAAGAAAGACTGCTTTATGTTAATGGTGGTTTAAAAGCGGACAAATGAATATTTTTCATAATAATTATGTAGGGAGCACCAGGTAAGGCGTGAAGCGCATCGGCGCTTTGTGGCGCGCGGCGGGTGCAACAATTTGCATCACAAATGCGGGTGGAGGCTCGCGATGCGTCCCGTTTGCCCATCGGCAGAGCGCGGCTTTTCCACCCGAGCCTCAGACAATGTCATAATCAACATCGCGTGTCCGCTTTTTGGCCATCATATGATTGCCGATTGTGGTTCACCATAATCGTTGCTAAGATTCATTTTAGTCATTGAAATAAATAACATTTTTTGCGTATAGGTTTATAAATATTGAAGTATTTTATTTATTTATGCACTTAAAATCGTACATAGGTTAAACTTAATGCCTGAACGGCATTGTATCTGTGCATTTTACCTATGTTTTTACAAATACAAATCTTTTTAACAAAAGAACGAAAAGTTCTGCGTGGTCCATTGATATAAAAAACCCAAGATACACAATGAGTGTGTCAAAAACGTCCTCCAAAAATGAGTGCACAATTTTAAATTGTGCACTCATTTCAATTAGAGTCGCGTCGGTCACGAACCTGTCAATTTTATCTCTTTTCGTACACTGCTTTGTAAAAATAACTATAAGTCGTGCACTTAAGGTTGAATTTGCAAAGACATATGTTTTTGCCATATCTATAACTACTTAAATGAAATTAGGGACACTTTTGAGTGTCAGTTTTGTTCGGGACTGTGCATCTAGGGTTTTTTATATCAATGGCGTGGTCACACATTAAAATAAATAAGTAAACGAATTTACTTACTCTTATTGTTGTAAAAAAAACACACAAAAAAAAATGGGAACACATTTGGGGTTCCAATAAAATAATCTGTAAACTTCAGGCCATCCCTGAAACTTCCCGCTAAATTAAGGAATTTAATATCAAGAGTAAAAACCAAAAGCATAGATTTTAACAGTTCAAACATCTATTTTGTTAAAAATGACAGTAGTAAAAAATTTTAAAAGCTGTTTATTTTGGAAACGTTTTCAACTCAACTTTTGAGATCTAAATAATCGACAAGTTGAAAAATTTTGAAGCAATATCAAAAAACATTTTCTTTTTCAAAAATTGTTGTCATTGATAAATCCCAAACGAATTGACCGATTTTGATACAATTAACGGTATTTGAGTTTTTAGAAGAGAAAAGCTTATAAGATTATCAAGTCAATCGGTGTATAATCCTGAAAGTTATTTCAAAAATATTAAGTACCTAATTTTGCTAAAAACAACGTAATTTTAATATTTGAAAAGCTGCACATAACTTTTGAAAATTTAATTCGATTTTGATTTTTGAAACGGCATTCGACGTAGTTTCTTAGTACTAAAATATCGTAAAATATCAAAAAAGTTATTGGCTGAAAAATTTCGAAGCTATATCGAAAAAACACTTTTTTCAAATTTTTTTGTCAACGATTACTTTCTAACGGATTAACCGATTTTTAATGTAATTTATGTATTATACTCAATCGGGACATAAATTGGAAGTTATATTGAAAAAATACTGTTTCGCCAAATTTTTTTTTGTTTTTCCAAAATTGCTCAAATACTGGACCGAATCGGTTGAAATTTTTAGGAAGTATTAAGTTGAGCGGAAACCAATCGAATGCTATCAACCGCGTTTCGATCGGTCTAGCTGAAGCCGTTTAAAAGTTATGAGATGTTTACATACACACACAGAGACATACTGACGCCATCGTAAAAATAGTTGGAAAAAGTTCCTAGGACCTCAAAACGTGGACATCTGGTGAAAACATGATTTTCGAAAATCGGGACAAAATCATTAATTTTCTCATCTACATATGAAGCGGGAAGTTAAGAACATTAAATCGGACTACTCTGTAAAAAGATATGCGTGCAGCGTGGTCCTAACGTAAAGCTACAAATATAATGGCCGTTAAAAACAGACCATTACAAAGTCAAATATGATAAATTTTTAACAAACTCCTTTCTCGTCACGTGATGACGGCCTACAAGAGTAGCGCATTAGACGGTAAAAAGATTATTAAGAAATTCACTCCTAATCTCCATTTCTAAATTTTTGGTCGACATTTTTATTCGGATATGAAAATCTTCGTTATTACAGCACACGAGAATATTTTTAATAAATTAACACATTTTAAGAATTGATTAACACGGAATTAATGTTGATATTTAGGTACATATGTCCGTATCAAAAATTATACACGAAAATCTAATAAAATAGAGGCTGTTGAAAAGATTAGGCGTGAAATGATATAATAAATGATGATCATTTGTTAGATTTCAAGTCAAGAGGTTTCGTCGTGAAATATGACTACTATCTCGCGTAAACGATGCAATCAAAGGCGGATTTAAAACGGCCTTTAGCTGGCAGCATTCTTTTACCAGCTGTAAAACTATTTGTGTTCGCTCGTTTCTTCTTTACACTATGCAACACTGTTATATAATTTAAGGTGATATTTTTATTGAAATAAAAGGAATTTCAATATTATGACAAAAAGCTCAAATCAAATTTACTCACTGTTTCAATATCGAAATAAATCTCTCATGTAATGACTTCGTCGGAAATTAACCGACGGCGTAAGGTCGTCGGAATGGATGGAAAAGCGGCCCTTAATTAAATCAAGTGACATGTCTTGTACCTAGCTTCAATCACACAACCCTAATAAACCGAAGCTCCACGCCGAACACCTTCCATGTCACAATCTCGTTAAGACACCAAAAGCTGTGAAGTAAGACTTGCAGGTGATAAAATATCTTCATTTATTGTGTATTTTATAATTTTGGTATACCAGTCGCATTTATTGCCATTATAATACTCCCACTCACATTTTATTCAGGTAAAAAAAAAGATTGAACAAGTATAACTTTATGGATATTAGTCTCCAATTCCTCTACACGATTATTTAATTCAGAAACAATTTTAATTTTTTATTGTGTATTTAGCATGTTATAGTGGTCCAGCGTTGGCGTCGACCTCATGAGGTCCCGGGTTCGATTCCCAGGTCGGGCACATAAACAAAAAGTGTTTTTTCAGTTTTCTGAGAAACACAAAGTTGCCCAGGATTGGAAAGTGCCCGGTTGGCGATAGGCTTGCCACCTATCACATTGTGGGACCAAGTATCTTCGGCTAATCGTTAGTGCACTTGTACCTCTGCCTACCCCTTCGGGGATATGGGCGTGAAGATACTTTTTAGCATGTTATTATTAAAACAATTTCATCACAAATTTCAATTATTGTAATAAACCAAACGTTTAACTCTTCCTCTACTAACATTATGTAGAGGTCCAAACCGACCGATTACCTCCAGCGCTTTCGTGACCTATATAACCCAAAAATAATGTCTACTAACTGATACATCCAAGTCACTCACTCAGCCTTCCCCGCTCGGTAATCGGAGTGATGATATTATTGGAACCTATAATATTATTGGAAGGAAATTCCTTATATGCGATTATAGTCTAAGATCCCACTATAGAACGTTCTTATGGAGCTGGTAAAAGGATGAAAACTATTTTATATCTAATTAAGTATGTCAATATTGCAAATGGGTTAATTAAAAAAACTTCAGACCAGATTTTTTTAAAGTTTTCACGGGTTGGGTAATAGGCAAATTCCATACAAATCGAAAGTATGAAGCTTATAGAAATGCAAACGTTAGGTTTAATTTTTCCCGTCACCACTTTTGGATAGGCAAGTAGGTATAAACTGGTAAACCTGCCTACCCAAGAGTTGTGACGGGAAAAAATAGTCAACCTAACGTTTGCATATTTTATAGGCTTCACACTTTCGATAGGCATGGAATTTGTCTATTAACCAAACCGGTTAAATGTTTAAGAAAAATGTTAATTAATC
The DNA here is from genome assembly GCA_036924255.1 of Apodemia mormo. Classification (NCBI taxonomy): domain Eukaryota; kingdom Metazoa; phylum Arthropoda; class Insecta; order Lepidoptera; family Riodinidae; genus Apodemia; species Apodemia mormo. The sequence goes on along the minus strand of JAUPFN010000001.1, from coordinate 38,931,623 downwards.
ATATTCTGGACTGACTTTTTGATATAAAATATTTTTCATCCATTAACCAACTCCGTGAAGGTCCTAAACTACTACTGGATGGGAGATTCACGGGAAATGTCCGCGACCCTTACTACGGCTATGCATTAGTGTAGAAAATGTGGAGACAGATGTGGAATGTGGAAAAATAGTGGAGACAAACGAGATATAGAAAGGGAACACTGTATGTTAAGCCGTTCGCGTTAGCATGAAATGGGTTAGTTATAAGAAATATTTTTTTTGTAAAACTTTGGTTTACAAGTACATTTGACCGCCCCGTTGGTCGAGTGGTTAGTGACCCTGCAACGAAATCAACAAGGCCCGGGTTCGATTCCCGACAGGCACAAATATTATGTCATAAGCGTAGATGTTTGTATTTCTGGGTTTGGGTACATATTATACATATTTCGGTACACATACATGTATTTTTATGTAGTAATATTGTTGACTAACACCCATATCACAAGCAAATAATTTGCTTACTTTGGGGTTAGATCAATTCGTGTAATATGTCAAAGGAATATTTATTACTAGCTGTTACCAGCGACTTCGTCCACGCGGACTTCGTTTACTCCGCACAGCTCCTTCCCCGTAGGTGATAGCGTGAAATATGTAGCCTATATGTTGACCCGACCTGTTAGTAATATTCATGCAAAATTTGAAGTAAATCCATGCAATAGTTTTTGAATTTACCCCGGACATACATACATACATACAGACAAACAGACAAAAATTGTAAAAACTATATTTTCGGCTTCGATATCGATTGTAGATCGCGCCCCAAGTATTCTTTTAAAAAAATATTCAATGTACAGTTTTGACTTTCCCACGATTTTATTATGTGTATATAGATATTACTGTTATTTATAGACCGTGGTCCCACGAATAAACTTTTTTTGATTAATAACATGCTGAATTTTTGTGAACAGCTTCGTTTTGACGATACAACCATCTTTTCTATCTTCGAAAAATCTCGGATCAGGTAACTAATAAAGTTATGAGGCTTTGAAAATCTTGATTCAGTGAAGGAAAAATATTTAATAACAATAATTATTATTTTTCGACTTTAATCGCTTGATTATATTATGAAAAACACGATAAAACTTTTTTCCTACACATTCGATGGTTTTTCTGACGAGTCCTCGACTCTCAAGTTTCGGAATAATGAGATTTTTAAATTGATATTAATCAGTTTAAAAACAACCTAATTCTCTCACAACAGCTCATTTATATTATTGTAATTCAAGGGTAACATTGTGCTACAAGTGGAAACTTTTCTTAGACCGACACTCTAAAGTTTTCTTTTTTTATCTACCTTTATTAGTTTAGTAGATTTGAGTTTTTCTTTTCGTAGATAGAAAATATGGCTGTCTCATCAAAATAAAGCTGTTCACAAAAATTCAGCTTTTACATATAATAAAATCGTAGGAAATCAAAACTGTACATTGAATATTTTTTTAAAAGCATACTTGGGGCGTGATCTACAATCGATATCGAAGCCAAAAATATAGTTTGTAGAATTTTTGTCTGTTTGTCTGTATGTATGTCCGGGGTAAACTCAAAAAGTACTGCATGGATTTGCTTCAAATTTTGCATGAATATTACTAACAGGTCAGGTCATCATATAGGCTACATATTATCACGCTATTACTTACGGGGGAGGAGCTGTGCGGAGTAAACGAAGTCCGCGCGGACGAAGTCGTGGGCAACAGCTACTTATATTATAAAGTTAAATTTAAAAAGCAAAATTTTGTCTTAATACTAAACTTCATCCGAATCGCTAGAGCCGTTTTCAGGATACGATGTTTGAAATTTTCAATTCAATTCAATTATAGATACCTAGATATTTCGTAAAATGCAAATCCATCCAACCATACGTATGTATGTAACATATTTATTAGACCAGCTATCTATTTAGCTGCGGGTCACCTACAAATATAAAATATCAATATAAATAAGTCTAAAGCAGGTTTGACTCATCCTTTTGAACAACAAACGGTTCTCTACTAACATTCCACGGTTGTTTATTGAAACTCGAAATTCAACTATCATGGAAATATGTCATTATACCTCACAACGTCTTTATAGTTTTGTAATAGTGATAAAATAAACTTCTAAAGAAAAATTTGGCACACAAATCTATAGTATCAACTACGTTAAGACAACGTCTTTATAATCTTAAGCATAGTACTTAAACATTCTTTAGTATATCTTTAACTTTACACTTACAACCGGAAATTCTGAGAAAATTATGTCAACACTAGCTGCACCCTACAGCCCGCTACATCATAGTTTTTGATGAATCCCACGGGAAAACTTATTTTTCCGGGATAAATAGTATCAAATGTGCTATTCCTGGTTACCATCTATACGTGTAGCAAATTTCATAAAAATCGGTTCAGCTGGTTTTAATTGATAGAAAGAAATATCCATCCATCATCTTAACAAACTGGCGTATTTATAATATCAGTGAAAAAAAACATGTAACAAACAGGAAAAGGAATATATCATAACATAAGAAAGGCACAACAAAGGTAAGGCTATCATTATCTATCTACACATCGACGAACCGAACATATAACTAATAATTAAAATAAAAAAATCCAATCCAATTCGATCGAAAACAGGTTCGATCGTCAGGTAAAAATGATATAACCTATTTCACTCTCACAATTCATACGAACCTAATGTCACCTCTTTAGTCTACACAGGGTGCCAAATATATATATATATATATATGTATGTGTGTGTGTGTGTGTGTGTGTGTATACACACACACACACACATACACATACATACATGCTTACATACGCTCGAAAAACATAACCCTACTTTTAGAGCAGTCGGGTAAAAATTAAAAATTTAATACTTATACTAAGAACTAAATACTATTTTATTTTTCTAATGCAGCATTCGAATTTTTTTTCAAACATGAAGACCGATTACAAGGAATTATTGTATTAGATTTTAAGGCAATAACATAAGGTGTTCCTCTCATGAGTCTAATGAAATGACGATGGGAAATCATAACGCTTAATTTACAACACAATTTAGATGAGTTTGGCACATAAGTTTTTATACAAAATTACGAAGTAGACGACCTTGCTATCCCGCCTATCTAGAAAACATCTTTAGTAGGTAGGTGGGCTTGTGACTCGTCTTAAGAGTGGCAAAATTATCTAATATATTTGTTTGTTTAAGGAGGACTCTAAAATTATATAAGTAAACCCTATTAAAGTTCGTTTTAGGTACACCTATTCGTACACGCATTATACCTACGCCTTTTACATAATATTCCCCTTCGCTCGTAGTACATATGTCATATAAGTTTTACTTAATAAGCTCCCGTATATGCGAGCCCACGAGCGCCAACTAATTCAGATTTCATGACTAATTATAAGGAAGATACAAGAGTATGATCATAGAAATAAACTTATATAGCTGGAATAAAAATTTAAAGATTCATTGGAAATTAAGTAGAATATTTTCTACTTATAGATGAGAACAGATTATGATATAAATATTTGTGATGTGCCGGATATCCGTATCCGCGGATATCCGAGGCAGAAGCAAGATCCGTATCCGTTACTTTTTAGGCGGATCTTGAACGGATCTTTTATATTATTAGGTTTCATCACATGTGCAAAGTTTTAAACAAAGAATGAAATTCCATTTCCATTAAATTCCGTTTAAAATATTTTTTTTTCTTAAGGTTACATTTGCCTTGGATTTGTATAAATCAAATATCTAAACATTATTTGAACTGAGTTAATAAATCTTTCTTCAATTGTATGTAGAAACAAGGTTTTCTAGGTGGTATAGAGTTCAGCTATGTCTTGCCCGGTCTAGTACCACCGCCTTACGTATTCCTTCCGCGATAGTGACAATGCTCTGACGTGTTCCAGTTTTGGAGGGTAAGGTAGCCGGTAAACTGATGCCTGTGGCATTAGGCCTCGCTACAAGATAGCAACGGGTCATTAACATCTTTGGTGTACATAGGCGATGGTTGACTCCATCAGGAGACTCATCTGCTTGTTTGTTATCGTATAAAAAAACGTACCTTAAGGTCTTTACAATAATATTAATCACATATCTATGTGATTTGTTTTTTTAACTTCCCGCTACGTATGTAGATAAGGAAGTTACTGATTTTGCGCCGATATTCGAAAATCGAGTTTTCACCAGATGTCCACGTTTTGAGGTCCTAGGTACCTTTTCCGACTATTTTCACGATGACGTCAGTATGTCTGTATGTATGTGTGTGTGTGTGTGTGTGTATGTGTATATGTAAACATCTGATAACTTTTGAACGGTTGGACCGATCGAAACGCGGTTGATGGCATTCGATTGGCTTCGCTCAACTTAGACTTCCTGAAAATTTGAACCAAGTCGGCTTAGGAGATATAGAGAAATTTTGAAAATACCCAAAAAAAATTTTTTTTGGCGAAACACTATTTTTTTAAATATAACTTCCAGATTAATGTACCGATTGAGTACAAAAACTAATAAATTTCATCAAAATTGGTTTATCCGTTTAAATATAATCGTTGACAAAAAATTATTATTATTATTAACGACGAAAATTTTTGAAAAGTGTCTCAACCTCGATAGGTTAATATTCGATAATATTTAGCTAAAGCAATATATTTTAGAACTCAAAAAATGAGTTGGAATAGTTTCCAAAATATACAGCTTTTCAAAAATCAATATAGGTATTGCTATTTTTAACAAAATTGTTGTTTGAACTGAAAAAAATCTATGCTTATAGTTTTTACTCTTTTGAGCTTAAATTACCTTAATTTAGCGGATTTTTTTAAGATTTGACCTGCAGGGGCAACCGTTTACATGTTTTTTTTTATATCATGAGATAACAAACAAGCAGGTGGCTTTCTTGATATTAAAAGAAACCGTCGCTTACAGACACATGGTAATGGTGTGTTACTCTCCATGTAGCGGGATGGCAATGCCACGTGTATAGGTCTACCGGCTACCTTCTCCTCCAAACTGGAACACGACAATGACAAACACTGCCACTATACGGAAGGAATATGTAAGGTGATGGTACCAAATACCCGAGGGAGACATTGCCGAACTCTACGATTTCGTAATAGCGATACGTATGTATAACCAATCGATCGTCTTTTACCACCTGCCTGGTAGAACGGCAGTTGGTCTTTTCTTAAAAGGAGCCCGGACCAAGAACTGGATTTATAAACATAACATAATATTTACTATAGAAACTTATATTAATTATCTTTTAATATTCGTAGTATTTAAATGCCTGATTAATAATACTAATGCCTGATTAAAAAAATAAATACTATTAATTTTTCCCGTGTTGGTCCCGGGCTCCTTTTAAGAACAGGCCAACTGCCGTTCTGCCAGATAGGTCGTAAAAGGCGACCGATAGACTATAATACGTGTCACTAGCATCGTGGCTACTAGGTGGTAGAGTTTCGCATTGTCTCGTCGGGGTCTGGTACCACCGCCTTACCTATTCCTGACACAATAGCGTAAGTTCTTGTCACTGTCGTGTTCTGGTTTGGAGGGTAAGGTAGCCGGTAAACTTATGCATGTGGCATTAGATTTCCCAACAAGAGAGCAACGCACCATTAACAACTTTGGTGTCTGTCTATAGGCGAAGGGTGACTATTTCGGCGGAAAATTGGTCAAAAATAAAAGAAAGTGTTACTTTATGACAGAAGAGAAAAATCTTTGATTGATTTAGAAATAAGAAAAAGAGTATAAGTTTCATTAGTTTTATGACTTTCAAGTACGTTCCTTTTTTAAATTTACTACCTATTAAAAAGTGTTCGTTGAATTCTAATCTATATATTTAACACGTGAAGGAAAAATGTTAGGTCCATTTTTTAGACAATTGCGCAAACGGTGGAATATGAAATTTAGCACAATTAAAATTTACATTGAGGACTGTTGAAACCTAATATTTAAAAAATGTATTTATTATTAGAAGCACATTAAATTAATAAACACAATTACACACACTACATTCAAATGACATATATGGTAATATGCACACATGGAAACAATTTTCAATACGGTTAAAATCAGTTGTCATTTAAGAGGGATTTTATTGTTTAGTCTAAGGTCGAATTTAGACCACAGGCGATCGCTAGTATGGGCTTATTGTACGTTAAAATATTATGATAATTTCGGCTGACGCTGTATTCTTGTAGCATTTTGAGGCCGTGGCTCCTTTAATAGCACATCTCATTGCATTGTGCGAAAGTGCAGCACCTTTTATTGCAGTGTGAAAGTGCACTTATCATCGTTATCATCACCATCATGCTAAGAAAATAATATTCATAAACCGAAACAGTCAAAACTGATGATCAAATTTAGTTATTCCAGATGGTCTAGGAACAGTAATATAGGCACTGGCCATCGATCATTATTTCTATAACAAGCTGGCGAAACTATCGCTAGTGCTGCGATCCCGGAGTCCCGGTCATGGCAATTAATTAACGGACTAAACGGTATTGTGTTTTACATTGTAATGTTTACGCAACTCTCCAGCGATAATGTCACTCGCTATTGGACAGTTCTACACGCCCGCTCCACATTAATTAATAAAATATTATCTCGGCTCCCCTCACTAAAAATTAAAATAGTCATTACGGTCTTGTTGGGTAACTTTAATAAGTTCAGAGCACAAATTGCATATTTGCACAAGACGCTTACGAGAACCAAATAAATATTAGCTAAGGTTGAATATAAGTTCCGTCGTTTAAATTAATGAAAAATCTCCTCACATTAACACTTAATGTGAGGAGAGTACGTATAAGTTAATGTGATAATACGTTAATACGTATTATCACATTAACTTATACTTAACTTCTTCATTACATTCTATTTATGTGAGTACGTATAATACGTACTCACATAAATAGAATGTAATGAAGAAGAAGTACTGGAGGTCAATAAAACGAAATACAAATTTATAGTCCCCGGAGCTCATGAATCAATCTGCTCGTAATCTCCAAAGACTGACACTTGGATAAAGTCGTATATATACCTTTAAGAGTTGACATAAAAATTTTAAAACAGTTTCTCGGTAGTGGCAAGATATTATGTATAAAGTAAGCGATCTCAAATACCAATGGACAAACATTGCAATTATAGAGATTATTGAGCGTAACGGAATCCCCTTTGCCAGTCTATAAACCACGTCTGTATCTATGTCGTAACAGCTGGCAGTGGTTGTTACTCAAATTAGTTAACAATGACACATATTGCTGGCAAACAAACTAAGAGGAATCCTAAATAGACCGCATGCTATTCTTGAACTACCGTCACACCGGTGAGCGTGCCGTCTCCTGACTCATACACACCTCAAGGTGATGCTAAATGAGAACAGGTACTCATATACAACTTTTCAATTTTAATAGGTTATAAAATATAATGTCCCTTGTGTAATAACAGGAATGAATCCACAAGTTAAATATTGTGGTGTACTTTTAGTATGTATTAGGATAAATAAATAAATAAATAATTATTCAAGCAAAATTTTTATATGACAAAGAACAGAGTTTGGAATGTGACAATTGTACCTACTAATAACAATACCAGCAATTTTTTAAAACTAGCGACCTAACCGCGGTTTCAGCCGCGTAGCTTTTGTTTCCGTGGGAATATCGGAAAGGTTATATACTAAAACCTTCCACAAGAATCAATCTATCTATTAAAAAAACCGCATCAATCCGCAACGGAACGCGTACGCAACGGAATCCGTTGCGTAGTTTTAAAGATTTAAGCATACACAAAGGGACAGACAGAGAAAGCGACTTTGTTTTATACTATGTTAGTGATATTCATTCTACCTTCTGTACTAGTAGAAATAAAAAGAACTGTATGACAGTGAGGTAGGACGGTCGGTCGAGCTCATATTATTGACAATATAAATAATAACTGTAAAACTTATTGTGTGTACTGTAGTGTACTGTAAAACTAATAATATAATAAGTTTTACAGGGCATGACAAAATTTTTAGATCTTTACATTTGAAACAATTTAAACATAAGGTTTTAGGAAAAAAAGTATACTATGTCAGTATGTAATTGTATATTTGCATGTGTATGTGTCCGCGTGTGTGTATAGGTATGTATGTTTATTTATATGATATGATGCTAATTTGCGTAAAAAATGTAATAAAAATAAATATTAGGGAATCAGAGTGAAAGTAACTTAAACAATTATTATTATTATTACATTATTCAATTATTTATCAAAAGTATATTTGCTGTATTTGTATAATCTAATTGTTTAAGAAATAATTTTAAGACTTTATTATAAATGTATTTAGACAATTCAGAGATATTAATGTTCTTATTTATTTTATTGTATACTAGCTGACCCGGCAAACGCAGTTCTGCCTTTTTAACTACTCTTTTTTTTTTTTCTATATTTTCTCACCTTTTAAAGCTTCACTGGACTTCAACAATTAATTCAAAACCAAAATTAGCCAAATCGGTTCAGCCGTTCTCGAGTTTTTGCGATACTAACGAAAAGGACCCAAGAATATCGAACTTAGGATTCGAGTTCATTTTGTGTTTGACCTTGTCAAATAATATAATTAATCATTAAGAATAATATGTATACTTAACGCTATATTTGTCACAAATTATGTCTAAATTAGTTTGCAGTTTTTTTTTTTAAATGAAATATCTAAATTATTTTTGTGACAGTGTGACATGAGTATTATCCACAGGAAAATAATTTTCCAGTACGCCAGTATACCCAAACGCTGCCCGGAAATTGTAGGAAATTGCAAGAGAAAATGAATCCAACGGTTTGAGAGGTCCGGCAAAAGCTTACTAAACGTTGCAAAGAAATTTAAAAATTTATTACTCGATGGCCTCGGAAACGAATTAATTAATGATAATGCTACGTATGAAAATATTACACTGATAATATCCGTATGATATGTAAGTTAAGTTGAAAAGTTCTTTTTTTGTATATATATATATATATATATATATATATATATATATATATATATATATATATATATATAATTTAGGCTGTATCAAAAAAATCGACTATTTTTTTTTTGAAAAATATAATGAAAATCTTGTTCAGAATACCGAAAAAATACGCCAGTATAACGGACAGCTCTTAATTTTAATATTAAGATGTCCCGCTTCACGATTTTCCATTTCCCGTTTAAATAACATGGGAAAATCTGATTCTTCAAATTTGGAATTTTGTAGCTCTGCAACGAATTATCAAATTGGTTAAACCATGACATATTCTTATAGGAAATTTAATGCTCTACAAAAAAGGTCTCTTACAAATTTTTGATTAATGTACTCCTTCAAAAGTTATTCAAGGTCAAAGTTGAAACCATTGTAAATTGTAAGAAATTTTCACTTTTTTGGAGCATTTATCATACTTATTACAATATTTTGTCATAAATAAGCTTTTTTAAAACTTTTTGGAGTTCCACAAATTTTTTTCTGTTTATTGATTTATATTAATTATCCTTGATATTAAAATTATTGAGTATAATAATAAAATTAGTATGATTTTAAAATTATAAAGTATGATGTAAAAATTATTATTATTTTCTACTTTCGTATTGGATGAATTTTATTTATAACGTTTTTAGTGGAGCTATAATACAAATTAAACATTTTGTTAATTAAATATTTAATCATAATACGAATTTAACATTTTGTCAGAAATTATTATGCTAAATTTTGTTTATTACAATTAGGAAAACGTTTTCGATTATTGTTTATCACTAATAACAAGTATTGCAGATCATCCTCATTTTTTGTTAGACATTTATTATACTCTTCGATTAGAGCAACCCCTCGTTCTGCAACGTCATTTACAACAGACAAGTTTTGAAAAAATCGTTTGCACTCTTGAAAGTTAACATTTTCTGGCCATGTGTGTATGTCTGTTTCAATAAACTCGTACGACAAGTTGAATGTATCAAAAATTTTCTTAGAATCCATTGACACAAAATCGCTAATGTCTCGTTCAAGAAAAGAGTCAACATTATTGATGTTAATTTCATATTTTTTTGCATTCGATGATTGGCATTCCCTGAATTGCATGTTTAGAACTATTTTTTTCTTTATATTAATTTCTACAGTTTCATCAAATAAAGACGCGATAGCCAATTGATCGGTTAAATACCATAAATGTTTGTGCATCTTTTTTAATGCAGCTGTTGACACGGCTAGATTGATTTCCTTGAATCGAATCATTTTTTTCATGAAATTCAAGTCGTGATTAGGAGCAAAAATGGCAGAAGGCGCAGTAAACCAAGCTCTTACATAATACTTCACGATGAAAATACAAGTTTGCCGAAGACCGTTTATTTCGTGATTACCAAGTTTGAACGTTTCTCGGAAAATAAACATCTTCAAAGAATATATGGCTTTTGCCATCCATCGAGCATGGCTCATAGCTCCTGGAGCTTGAAAAGTATATTGATCTCGTGGAGTAGCTCTTAGAGTAGCTAAATATTGTAATAAGTATGATAAATGCTCCAAAAAAGTGAAAATTTCTTACAATTTACAATGGTTTCAACTTTGACCTTGAATAACTTTTGAAGGAGTACATTAATCAAAAATTTGTAACAGACCTTTTTTGTAGAGCATTAAATTTCCTATAAGAATATGTCATGGTTTAACCAATTTGATAATTCGTTGCAGAGCTACAAAATTCCAAACTTGAAGAATCAGATTTTCTCATGTTATTTAAACGGGAAATGGAAAATCGTGAAGCGGGACATCTTAATATTAAAATTAAGAGCTGTCCGTTATACTGGCGTATTTTTTCGGTATTCTGAACAAGATTTTCATTATATTTTTCAAAAAAAAAATAGTCGATTTTTTTGATACAGCCTAAACAGACAGATAACAATACAATATTACAATTTCACTTGGACTTAGGCAAGTGTAAACTGGCAAAAATATAAAAAGAAAAGAGTTCTCCATCAATCACAAGAATAGAGCCCGAGTTTCCGGGCGGCATGGTCGAGCGAAACATTTCTTTGAATAATGAATATACAGGTGGATAGGTATCGTGCCCCGTAACTGGACGTGATATATGCCGTCGTCGGCCGCATGCATAATTTCACTTATTTTATGTGGTTAATTGTCGAAAATGACCGCTAGTGAAATATATTACTGCCGACGCCAACACTGCTAGTAGAGCCGTTTAATATATTCCGCAGCTTGAAAACGCCGCCTGTATCTGCTTTACCTCACGTCTTTGTGTTGTTATACATAATGGGTTATAAAAGGGGTCAAGATAATTTTGACATATCGTTTGTATAGGTGCTAAAGAAATATCCTTCCTAATCATGTGTGAAATAATAGAGCTATAATGTGTACTTTAAGGAACTTTTATTACATTCGACATTAATGTATGTTTTTTCTTTTTTTTTCGAAATGAACTGAGCAGCTGGTCCCAATGACCGCTACTGCGAAACCGGGTTAATGTATGTAAACATATCGGTGTATTCAAAGGAAAAGTGAGTTAGTTTTGTGCGCACAATCGCAGTAAGTCGCATTTACAATACCGCTGCATTACAATTTTTCAAAGCAGACACAGGCGACAGGGCACAACAAAAGAGCTAGAAAGGCACAAATAAACGAGCGCTGCGGCAAGCGAACGAGTAGAACAACTACCTCACCCTAATACCTATCTAATGTTTTAAACGTAGGACTATTCAAACCAAAATATGTATAATTTTGATACGTCTGACAAACAAATAATTATACATATGGAATTAAACTAATTCTGATTGTAGATTTGCAATTATTATAATAGTATGTGTGCCTATTTATATCGATATTAAATCAACACTGATCATAAGACATTCCATAACTCAAAAGTTAGTACTAAGTATTGAAAGATTTATCTGATAAAACTTTAAGACTAAAATCCAATTTGTTTAATGTAACATTTCATCTCTACCTTCGCTAAAAACCCGACGAAACGTTTTTGAAGGAATATCTCAACATTTAGCGAATTTTCCGGTTCTAACTCTGAATACGGGAAAGATTGACCAGTATGATACGGCCAACTCTTAAAACCACGGTGGCCGGCCGCACTACGCTTAAATTTGGTGCTCCACGTTTTGTAATCTTGCTGATTCATATTAGCTAGAATTTAAAACCCCTAGCAGAACTAGTATTCTTTTATTTAACACACATTTTATCTTTTGTATTTACAAATCCGTTTCCATATGTTTCGAACTTAAGATATAAATATTTTTCAAGTGCCTTAAAGAAGTTACAAGTGCCTTAAAGAACGTCCGGAAAAAAATATTAATCATAGATACTCAGTCACTTAGGTCGATTCATCTTTTACCTTCCGTTATCTGATAACAACCGGGTCAAAATATTCACTACTCATCAATCAAACCATTAGCTTTGCCTGTGGCTTCGCTAACGTTGGAAGTTATTTTTCTATCCCTCGGTAACTGTATTTTTCTTCTAGGTGAAAAAAATCTTCACCCCAGTTGCTTTGCAAATTGAACAGAATTCAACGATTTGTCGGTTGGTAAAAGAGTGAGATAACCGAAAGTTTTACGTGTTTTCATATGAGGCATTGGGTGTTCAGACTCCGGGCTGACCACCACCAGACTCCGAGCTACTTTGAAATCAGATGTTTTGAGGATTGTCTCGACAAAACCTCAACAATTTACTCGACTTGGGAATTGATTTCAAGACCGCGTATTCGGAGCCAAACAGACTAAACAGTCCAAAAACAAACTAGTTTTTTAGATAAAAAAGATGCCCCAAATAGGTTTTTAAATAAGTAAGTAGTTAAGATATAAAAGAGTAATAAACAAAGAAATTAGTTTATCATGTCTTAAGGAGCATTAAAACATTTTTTTTTCATTGGGAATGTTCAATTTAAATACTGATATTTAAATTGGGCATGAGATGTGGACTGTGAGTAAAAAACCACGGAAATTACTTCACGACAAAATGGCATTTCTTTACAATATCTTTGTAAAGATTTGTGTAACATTGTTGCTAAAAAGACTACCTATATAAATTTGTCACTGTCACTGTGAGGTGTCAGTGTTTAGTATCGTCTCGCCCGGGTTTTGTACCACTCCTTTTCTTTTTCTGCAGCAGTAGTGTTTTGCTTGTCTGTTTGTGAGGTGGCCGGTCAAGCTCAGCCACGCATATGGCTTGTTCCTGCCAAACAGATGGCAACGTACTTTACACCTTTGGCTGTATAGGCGATGGTTATCTATTTCATCACTATCTGCTTGATTGCTACCCTATGATAAAACATATAAATGCATAAGGTAAAGTAGAATAAATTGTCCGCGGTTTGGGCAAATATCCGAAAAAATTACAACTTTTATAGTTTACAATGTAAATTTAAAATTCACTCAGATTTTTAAAAATAATTATAATCACATATAGTATGGGAGCCCACGACACTAAACCTAGTCCCATAAGACTACCGAATGGTATATACATGGTACACACACAAATTGATGATCTTTCAGATAAGCTTGGGGTTCGGTAGTCCGATGGTACCAGATACCTAGGTACAAGGCGTTACTTATATTGCTGCTGCCACTGATAAGGGCTAGGATGGGGACATGCAGCACCGCATTTTCGTGTAGTCCTACCCCTCCCCTATATCGAGGAACAAACGAAATTCGGTAGTCTTATCATACCAGAAATCGTTTTTTTTTTTCATTCTTTTTTCTTTTTTTTTTAATAGCGCCACATGTTTTTTCGCATTGCAGCATAGCCATTTCATATTCTCCAATTAACCACGAATCTAACTAAGTATATACCATCCGGTAGTCTTATGGGACTAGGTTTTGTGTCGTGTGCTCTTAAACTAATACAAAATCGGTAAATTAATAAACAATAAACACTACATTAAGATAACTAAAATTTCAGTACTATGAAACAAAGCTTGAAAAGATTTTAAGATATATCCGTCACCAACAGACGTTAACAACGCCAAAGTGTTATACACTTTTGCAGAACTGGTCAGAGGCAATGATGTTAAAGCCACATCCGGAGGGTAAGGTATACGGTAGTCTTGTATATTTACAAAGCAAAGCCGCCCCGTTGGTCGCGGCCTTTGGTTAGCGGTCCTGACTAGGCAATCAATGGGGCTTGGGTTCAATTCCCGACTGGGGCAGGCATTTATGCGATGAGCTTAGATGTTTGTATTTCTGAGTTTGAGAGTTAATTAAATATATTTGAGTATTAATAAGTATAAGTACATATTTCTATACTCGTATCACAAGCAAATAATTTGCTTACTTCGGGGTTAGATCAATTTGTATAAAATTGTCCAGAGATATTTATTTATTTTTTTAAAGCCGAGATGCTGCGGCGGTGAATACCATTTCGGGTAGTCGCGCAGACTTTACCACTCAGTGAATATGTTGATAGCGCCATGTTTAGAGTTTGCTCAATATTATTATTTTATAGATAGTCAACAGACACGACAGCTCTTGTGATATCCGTCATGACATTTATAAACACCAAGGATGTTAATAATATGTTTCTACTCGCGTGGCAAGATATAAAGGCAAGAACCATGTACCTATGTATGGACTCTAAGATAGGTCACGGACCAACTTAGTTACTTAACATGGATGTTCTTTCTTATGTTTCTTAAATGTCATTTTTTTCTAATCTAGCTACATCAATATAAGGAAGTGTCCGATATTTTATTCGCCCCTTTTCACACAATCGGTATTTACATATGGATGAGATGGTTTGCTAACGTGCAATGTTCCATGTTGTATAAGTAAATAGGAATTCTATTGACAATATTATTCTAATCAAATTTCGTAGTTTATGTAGAGATAATAATAACCAAATCAAAAACTTAAACATCGAACCTCAAAACCTCGACTGGCACCGCCACAACTGCTTGATTGTTGAGATGACACTAATACACTCTACAACTTAAAATATTAAGCGTTGTTGTATTAGTCATGTTACGTAAGTATCATGACTAATATACAACTGTAAGCATTTTTAATAAAATTTATGAATATAAAGATAAATCGCGTTAAAACGGTGCTGTTTAATAAATTTCTACAGTAAACAACCATTTAATTCACGTTCAAAGATTATTATTGTTTAAATAATAAATAAAAAACAGCTTCTATTTTAAATAAACGGCAATGTCCTAAAAGATACTTGCTTTACTGGATACGAAATTTTATTGTTAAGAATATTTATTCTTCAATAAACGTTTATTCTACACTGCTGAGAATTTGATTATTAGAATTATATCCTATATTTTTAATTATAAAAAATACACTAGCTAACACTAACTACGCTGAGCGTGTAAATTCATTGGCGATATAAAAATCATACATTCAATGTCTCTATCACGAGTTCTCACAGTATCTATATCAGTTTTTTCACCAAGATCAGTCAAGCCGTTTTTTTATTTAATAAGATAACAAAGAAGCAGAAGCAGCTTTTGATTAGAGAGATAACTAATGCCTATATAAACTAAAATGATAACGGTGTGTGTGGCGAGGTTATAATGCCACACGTATTAGTTTACCGGCTACCTTACCCTTCAAACCGAAACACGAAAGCCGACGCTTTTCATTGCACTAGGAACATGTAAAGCAGTGGTACAAAATCCGAACGGGACTTATAGTAACTACGTTAATGACTCGTGATAGCTGCCTCTCGCCTTTTACAAGATGCCAAGAGTAACTGATCTATTCTTCAAAATGTGGCCCAGATAACATTTGTTATATATATATATATATATGTATATACATATATATATATATATATATATATATATATATACATATAAATCTGAATATAGAATTATATTCAGATTTATAACTGAACAACTGAAGACAGACAAAAATATTCCAAATAGTAAAATTAATGTCAACTAGGCATAAAAAATATAGATGCTGCAGATGTTTTTTTTTATATAACAAAAACTGAGTTTTACACTATTTTATGTATTTATATTGAAAAAATGACGTTTAAGTGTCAGGTACATTTTTATAGCATTTAGTGAATTCTTCGTTTTGTACGATAGAGTTAGTAGGTAATCCGTCGCTCTTTAAAGATAAATATTTCTACACAGTATAATTTCTTAAAAGTAAACTGATAAGAAACTATTGTATTTATTTCTAATTTTGGTATGTTATTCAACGATTACCAACTTCTGTCGCCATTCATACAAGTAGTAGCTCTACCAACATATCAATAAAATTGGACGTTGTTCGACAGGAACTGATCATAAAGAAAGCAACCTTTCAAAAAAATGCTACATTTACATGACCCTTTTAAACCAACCAACCTCGTGTTGATCTGAGCCCCCTTTGAAGAATAGACCAGCTATTATTCTGCCAGACAGTTCGTAAAAGGCGAACGTTTGGCTATACGTATCACTACGATCGTAGCTCCTAGGTGGTAGAGTAGAGAGTTCTGCAACGTCTCTTACAGGTACGGTACCACCGCCTCATCTATTCCTGCCGTCATAGCTTCAATTCTTTAAACTGCCGTGTTCCAGTTTAGAGGGTAAGGTAGCCTGTAAATTTATGCACGTAGCATTATCATCACACCACACGGATTGCAACGCAATACTACCATGTTTGGTGCCTATAGGCGATGGTTTCTCTTTCCATCCGGAGAGGCATCTACTTGTTTGCCATTTTTTTTTTAAATATAAAATAGCAAACACGAAACAAGATGGCTTTCCTGATGGAAAGAGACAACCATAGTCTATAGACACCAAAGATGTTAATGCTGTGTTGCTATCCTTGTAGCGGGGTATTGGTGCAATATAAGTTTACCGGCTACCTTCCTCTTTAAAGCGAAACACGACAGTGACAAGCACTGACGCTATTGCAGCAGGAATAGGTGGGGCGGTGGTACTAGACCCGGACGAGACAATGCAGAACTCTACCACCTAGGAGCCACGATGATAGTGACTCGCACAGCCAATAGTTCGCCTCATACGGAGTGCCTGGAAGAACGGCAGATGGCCTATTCTTCAAAGGAGCTTGCGGACCAACATGGGTTATAATATATTCTGTCATTATAAACAATAACAACCTCTTTATAATATTTATTTAGAGCGATTTAGTCAAAATATGCACGCAACGTAAAATTTTTTTAAAGATCCAATTTAACATCGCGGATTTTCCGAGTGGCTTACGGCATACCTAGGCATCGTGATTATGTTTATTATCACTTTTTGTGATGAAAACCATCATCAAATAATAGTTCAAGACATTGTTATAGTCCATTTGCCTCATGGCCCCTGATTAGGTTTAGTCTTATGTTCTTTTTGTAGTGTGAAAGCCGAGCGATGACGACTACAATAAACTAATGTCAAAAACAATTAACAGCTATTTGCAAACTTCAGTAGCCTTACTAAATCATCGCAAATGTAAATTAGAACTTTAGGTTTTCAAAAATACCATAGTTTTAATAAATCAAGGTATTGTGGCAGACAAATGACCACTCATCAAATTATAAAAATATTAAAATGTAACTTGTTTAGTGATCATAACATGCAACAAATTAACGAGCTATTTCAAAATAGCAACTTATAACAACAAAAAATAAATGTATACTCAAGTTGTTTTGCTACAATACGTTACAGTAACGCAAACTATTGTAGAATACAGCATTAAATAGAATATTAATAAGCTTATCATCACGTTATCGTAGTAATATTTTAAAAAGTTTCTTACTAAACAATAAATATGACATTTTGTAGTCCTGTAAATAATAAATACAAGCTTTTGAAGTCATATAAATACTTACAATTTGTAATTTCAGATCTTTCCCGGCGGCAGTCGCTGCGGTAACAGAAGTATTAACCGGGGAAAGCCACTGGTGTAAGTTAATGTAACGTTTTGGTATAAGTTTTAGAGAAACATCCGCTTGTGCATATGCACGTTCAAAACACGCGGCGGTCGCACCGTCAAGCGCTAACGCAGGCTCGAGTAGAGCGCCGCCACCCTCAAGCACAACCATCGTGGTTAAGATTATACGTCACTTTCAGATTTATAAACAGCACCACATTGATACACTTCACAAAAGGCGAAAAAATAAGTGCTACATGTCTGTCACGGTACACGTGACGCCTTTGCGGCGAAGATCGCGGAACTGCCGCGGCGCGCACCTGCCGCGGCCCTCGCCCCGCCTGCGCCGCCCACAATCTCAACAACAAACAACGGTGCTGCAGCGGTTGCCCTGCATCCACTGTCGCCGAGCCGGGTACCACTTTCATCCCGCTTTCTCAAACGAGCATCACCACAGACACACACTACTAATACCAACTAACCATAAATCACTATTAATTCACCTACATATTTGTTTTTGATGTGCGTTACATTTGTTTTGTTTAAAACAAAGTGACGAAGGGCATTATTATATAGGCTTCGTTACCGAACATTTAAACGTCACTTTAAAATCAAAAAAGTAAATTTACTGTTCGTCTAATATCATGTTGCTACGCTACGCATTGAAAGGTTTCATGATTAATAAATCAAACATCGATTGAAAATTCTTGCTTACTTTTGAACAATTAGCAAATTTAAATTGACTGTTAAAATCAAAGAGTGTTTGATTGTAATTAATGAATACTTATTGTTAAATAAAGTAAATAAAATATGAAATCTTGAAACAAGTGTGTGATTCTAAGTTAAATCCAATTTATAGGAATGTTCTCTAGAGAGATCTTTCGAAACAACAACGAACGAGATGAAAAAAGTATTAAAAGAAAGTTTTATTCCTTAGTTGGCCACAACAGTTTTAGCACATTATTATTTGAACTGTGTCAAAAATTCAACAAATCTTTAAAAAATCTGCAATTATAGGTCTTTATTTGAAAAAAAATATTAAAAACTCTACGATGATACTAACCGTTATTAATAGTCACAAGACAATAAGCCACCCCGCCCTCCCTTGTCTGTGAGTTGGTTTAATGGTACACAGCACGCAATGTACAATGTGTCGAGCCCTTCGGTTTACTGTACTGCAATTTGCATACCTACGCACTGTAGTCTGTACATAATAACATACCTAGACGTTAAATTGAACTAAATTAAATTAACTAAATTAAATAGCATGTGTAAACTTATTAAGTATGTCACATTGTATAAACTAAGCACGGTATATACTAGTTGAAGAATTGTTTTGCTCAGTTGACTAACAGTTACTATTGTATTAACGAATGACTGTTCATCTATACATATAATAAAATCTTGGAAAGTCAAAACTGTACATTGAATATTTTTTTAAAAGAATACTTGGGGCGTGATCTACAATCAAAATCGAAGCCAAAAATATAGGTTTTAGAATTTTTGTCTGTTTGTCCTTTTGAGTTTACCGCGGACATACATACAGTATGTATGTCCGCGGTAAACGCAAAAAGGACTGCATGGATGGATTTACTTCAAATTTTGTATGAATATTACTAACAGGTCGGGTCAACATATAGGCTACATATTATCATGCTATCACCTACGGGGGAGGAGCTGTGGGGAGTAAACGAAGTCCGCGCGGACGAAGTCGCGGGCAACAGCTAGTGTATATATATATATATATATATATATATATATTGACATTATTATTCGAAAATTAAATACACGTGATCAATTAGGCGGGTCTACTTATTTGTTTATTCTTTGGAAAAAGTTTGCATACCTCATTAATTATTACGCTATTTAAAGGATTATAAGACGCGGCCAGGTTTCAAACTGTCTTTCAACTGAACATAATTAACTTTCTTTCCCACGGAACATCAAGCGAAGCATTATAAATGAACTTTGCAAATCGTCGGCACACCTTTTTTCCAACGTTCCGTAAAATTATCGCTTACTCAAATTTACTATTTCGTACCTTTTTATTTAAATACATTTTTAACTATAAGCATATGCTACATGTGTTTTTTATTTGTATTTATATTTTTTTTAATATTTATATTTTAAAAAAACACTCAAAAAGATATTTCTCTTATCACTTCACAAAAATTTGTCAATAATTAAATTAAATGTCAGTAAAGTTTCAGGATTACACAGCGACGAATCTGCTAGCATATCGGCTCAATTATTCACACATGACCCAAACTCGCCACATCATCCGCTAGCTGCCAAATTAAAAGTAAATAACAAAATGAAAACAAGCGCTCCCGCCACCAGAGACTAGCAAACCTTTTACCGTTGTCGAGCAAACAACTACAGCTAAACACACTATCAGTTTATCGGCGATCTATTTGCGAATGCAGATGAAATCAATAAAATCGTGGCCAGATTGTTGATTAAAGAAAAATGGTAAAACCAGTAGTTAAATTTTCTTTTCTGTATATATAATAATAAGCAAGACCTTTAGTTCTTTACAAGAACACATCGTTCCAGTGACCAACTAGTTGCAAAATGGTTTGTTTATTTCGGTGTAGCCCATATTCATTTTTTACAATAAACAATACATAACAAACAGGGGAACCGACCAACAACGCTACTCGCAGCGCAGAGCAATTTCGAAAAACAATGGACTAGCATGAATGGTGCCGCGAAGTAAAAACTCTACACCATAAGAGAATTCCGTCACAATTTTAAATAAATGTTTTTCTTTATTTTATCGACACATTAAAATAAAAATCTTTAAATTATACCACAGACCAAATGAATACTAATAGACACGCCATTGGGAAGGAAACGTGTCGCCGCCCAGCTGAGCATACGCTCCTAATTCCTATTACTATTAAAAATTTCATTTCTTTGTTATATTGTGAAAAATAGAAATAAACCATGTTATACTGTTTTATCATACCAAATGAGATGACAAGGTTTAAATGAAATGAAATGATTTTATTTCATTGTATTCATGAAAACTCTGTATTTCTGTGTGTAATAATTTCAAGTTACACTGACAAACTAAGAAATTATCTTGAAAGGCGTATCCACTTAATCCGTGGATTGTACTAACCTGTAGAGTCGTAACATTAGTGCCATCATTAACGATAACATCGCGCAAGCTGTCGTGAAGGTGCTATGTAAAAAGAATAGGGCGGTAACGAGCGGCCCTGGTTGTGGTTAAGAGTAGCCCTTCACGGTAACAATTGTCACAAAGTGTGTCAGCAAGACGTGTCATTATTTTAACGTCTAATATTTATGCATTTGGTATTAATATAACAGGTTTTATTGACGAACTTGCCATAATGACTGTTGCCATTACAATTCGGTCAATCAACATAAACTAAAGTACGATTCAGACCAACCGGCTCGGACCGGCTCGGTCCGGACGGTGTTTTAAATGCTGTAAAGGAAATTAGAATGCGTAAACAGCAATTCCAATTCATATTTCCGCCAATTCGCGTTCTGCGGTGGCTGATTGTGATCAGAGGTCGTCGCGGATTGTGATCAGAGGAGCAGTAGTGCAGTAGTTAGAGTCGTTCAAGTGAAGTACAGCTACCGCACAGCTACGTATGTAATTTTTACTCGATCTTAATGAACAGTTAGAAACTTGAATATTTTCAAAAAAGTAAGTATTTGGAAATATATTAACTATAAAAATAAATACCTAATACATGAAAAACACAAAATGAAATATAATCCGTGCATCTAAACCGCCGGTGGTGACGCGGAGGCGATGGCGCGAGCGCGAGGCGGTTGATAGGATTTATATGTATATTTCTTTAATAACAACTAAAACAATAAAAATAAATATAAGTATATACAACAAACATGATTTTTAACTTTCCACTACGTATGTAGATAAGGAAGTTACTGATTTTACCCCGGTTTTCGAAATTCGAGTGTTCACCAGATGCCCACGTTTTGCGGTCCTAGGAATCTTTTCCGACTATTTTCACGATGACTTCAGTATGTCTGTATGTATATATGTGTGTGTGTGTGTGTATGTGTGTGTGTAAACATCTCATAACTTTTGGACGGCTGGACCGATCGAAACGCGGTTGATGGCATTCGATTGGATTCCGCACAACTAGATTTCCTGAAAATTTGAACCAATTCGGTCCAGATTTCGAGAAATTTTGAAAAAAACACCAAAAAAATTTTGACGAAAAAGTACTTTTTAAACTTCCAGATTTATGTAGCGATTGAGTACAAAAACTAATCAGCTCTATTCTTATAGCTTCGAAATTAGATATTTGAATTGAAAAATCAATGCTTATATTTTTTACTCTTTGAGTTTAAAATACCTCAATTTAGTGGGAAGTTTCAGGTATAGCCCGTAAGGTCAACCGTTTATACATTTTTTTATGGAATAGGGGGCAAACGGGCAAGAGGTTCACCTGATGGTAAGTGATCACCGCCGCCCATGAACAGCTGCAACACCGGAGGTACTGCAGGTGCGTTGCCGACCTTTAAGATATGAGTACGCTCTTTTCTTGAAGGTCCCTAAGTCGTATCGATTAGGAAACACATCCACTGGTAATTGATTCCACAGAGCAGTCGTGCGAGGCAAAAAATGCCTTGAAAATCGCACTGTAGTGGACTGGCAGACATCCAAATGGTGAGGGTGGAATGTAGAATTTTAGCGTGATGTCCGAGTGTTGAAATGAGCGGGTGGTATTAAGCCGAACAACTCGAAACACTCCCCGTGGTAATAGCGATAGAAGATGCAGAGAGAACCAACATCTCTTCGCAACGTCAAAGGATCAAGCCGATCGGAAAGAGCCCGGTCATCGACAATACGAGATACTCCACGCTGCATGCGGTCAAGAAGAAGGAGCTGGTACTGCGGAGCCCCTGCCCAAAGATGAGAATCTTTTATAGATGATGGTACGGAACCCTTCGTGCGCGAGTCCGACTCGACTTGGCCGGTTTTTATTTATTTAGCTTGAGCTCTAAGCCCGTTTGACTTGACCTTGTGTGTACTTAGTGCATATTTAATAGTCATACGAATCATAAAGATGTAAAATCATCCAAGTTGTGTTTGAAAATTATTTTGGCTTAATCCCAAACAGTATTAAAAATATTGCTAGAAATTGAGAAGTAAGTATAATTGTATTATTAACATACATGGTATTTTCAATACTTTTTAAACAGAAGTAGCGACAGGGGAATACTTACGGGTACGAAAGTAAATAAACAATAACGGTCAATTATGTAGCCGCTGGATTTAGCTTTAGCGATGAATAGAGAAAAATCTTCAGAGATGATTAGAGTTGTTAACTTAATTAACTTAACATTTCTTATTATTATCAATTTTTTGACATAAAACACGATAGCCCTTATTGTCAGTTTTTATAACTGCCGGAAATAGAATTTAATATCTGTATCAGACAGATTTTAAGACTTTACTTTTAAAATATTTTTTTACAGATTTTAAAAGACTACGGTACTTTATTGTATTTTCAGCACGTCGCATATCCAATTTTATAAAGTTTTTAGTTAAAATAAAACGCCTATATTCGAGCAGTTTTTCATGCCAGTATTATTACCGAATGTAAGCCGCATATAAGTCGAATGAAATCAAGGAAGTATTGGTTCACTACTAGAAAACTGTAAAATGAGCTCAACTAAGTTGAATGGCCAGGAGCGCAACAGAGCGTAGCGCGTGCGGCTTTGCACCTTGCCTTTAAACCAACACAAAATAATAATGCCCGCTAAAATGACACAATATGCGTATTATCTTTAGCTAAGGTAAAATAACTGTTACTTTTTTATAGATGTAATATATAACATAATTTACATTGCTTTGGTATTATATTTTAATACTAAAATAAGCTCAACAATATAACGGTTTAACTGCATTCATAAAGTAAGTTTGCAAACAAGCAGATGGTTCTACTGATGATAAAATTGTATTACTGATGCTCTATCGTTCATAAGGACGAGTGAAACTTTTAAGAAGTTTTCAACAGTCCACCATAGATTAGAGCGCGAGCTTGGGGCAACTTGTTCAAGTTTTTTTTCTGTCAGCATGCAACTTTTCTTGCCTAACGTTCTCTTTTTTTTGCCAGAAATTGTTTTTAAAAATTTGACCTGAAGTTAATATTTTCAATAAAGGAGTTCTATTAACTATAAAAGATTTAGTAATTTTTTATGACATAATTAAAGAGATTATGTTTATAATATTATAAACATTAGTATTACTAATATCATTGCCACGCTAATGGTGAATTTCATTTCGTTAACAATAGAGCCCGATATACAACGGCACCTATTTAATGAACAGCGACTTAACAGATTTAAAGCATAAAAGGATCTTTAGTAAATAAAACCGTCAAATTTAAAGAACAATTACGCGAGTCAAAGCAGATATTTGAATGCCTTACCAAGATATAACAAATTACTAGTTCAACAAAAGGAGCTTTCTCGCGACCATTATGGCGAAATGCACGGAGAAACAAAGCATGGATTGTCGGGGATGGCACGATTAGCGTATACATCGGTTGTCGTTGGTAATTTAGCCGCCAAATAAGTTTGTACTGTCCAATTTATGATCGCCGCAATTTCAATGTGGTTTCTTAAGTCAGAAGTGACCGCAAATTGTATTAAATTAACGAAATTGTATGTTCGACTATTTTTATTAATTGTATGTTGGATAACTAATTACATATACTATAGCAAAACTATGCTGTAAACGTGAGTGTCGTTTACAATACTCAAGATAGAGAGACTTTAGATTTTCTCTAAGTATATAAATCACAACTGGAATTTAAACCACAAGCAATCGTTTTTGGAGATACCAACATAGATCTGATGTGCCAAAACAAAAAGACTAAAGAATATAAACAATTGCTGAAAGGATCTGAACACAACATTATCCATATAATCAGTAAAATATATTGTAATGGAGCTTGTAAAAAAGACAAAATTTACACTAGATCATGTTAGTTCTAACCTAAAGAACGATAGTTTTATATGATATTAAATAAATGTCAATGCACAATTTACACGACAATCTAACCCTAAAAGCAAATTACTTGCTGTAATATGGATGTCAGTGAACGATATAAATAATAAATTATAGTAGAATTTCTAATACGTAGAAATACATACTAAAAATACTCAACTATGTTTAATAAACACCTAAACCCAGGAGTTCAAACATCTATGCTCATCACACAAATGTTTGTCCCTGTCAGGAATCGAAACCGAGCCCCAACGATGCGAAGTCAAGTTTGCTAACCACTCGACCAACGGGGCTTCGACCAACCAACTCTTCGTTATCTGATTTTGTTATTACATGTTCATGAAAATAAAACATTATTTTCAATGACAATATTATAAGCATTCTTTCGTACGCATGGTTGACGACATTCGACAAAAGTACCGTAATAAGGGTCACCATAAAAAGTTACATTAGGTAACGGCGGCTTCTGGGGCGGCTATAAATATCTTCGTTCGCAGGTACGGCTAGTGTCCCGCGGGAGGACGTCGCATCGGAGGCCTTCGCGTTCGAGGACGTGCTGGGCCAATAAAAACCTCTCACCTCGAATATTCCTTCTGCTACATTTCTCGACGAATCAATAGAAGTGAACAACAACATAGTTCTTGGAAAAAGAAAAATATAACTATTTTACATGCTAAACGCATTTTCCGCACGTTTGTAGCAGCAAATGCGTACATGACTTGTACGATTTTTATTTTAATTTTTCAGATAGCTTTTTGCTATACATAGATACATTAAACAACTATCGAAATAATTTTATTAGCACACAGACAAGTTTAATGGCATTAGAGAATACGATATTACCCTCCACATATCTAATCCAAAGTCTTGTTATGAAAAGTTTTTGTATAACTTATAACAAAACGAGATCTATATTAAAAGGATTGCTTTAAAATAACATTTCCATTTTTTTTCAACTATCAGCAACACATGCAGCAAATGCAAAATAGTCCTGAAATAAACCAATAACACCGTAAAAAATTTCCACGATTGATGTATCGACACAAATGCATAAGCATTCAGTGAACTGGTTTGTATTTCCTTTCACAAGTGAAACGAAGTTTCACTCACAGACTGATAGTGAAAACCAAGCTAACTAAACTAGCACAGTTTAAACACAAATCTCGATTTAATTAATTACTGTGGTACGTGATACTATAAATATTTCATATATATTTATCAGAAACAAAAATTAGATTGATGGTTACACCATTTTACATTATTTCCATTTTTTTATTTTCTCGATTACAGATCGACGCCCATGTAATTTTGTGTTGTTTACGTTAAAATGTCTCAAAAATATCTAATACTGTACTTCATGTACGGGTAGTGATGTGCTACACATAATGATTACTATATGAGCTGCTATATCGATAAACGTAACACGATAACAGACCCACTTTTTTAACAAAATTTAAGAAACTAAACTACTGCCTGATACTTTTGTACAAATTCATGAACTATAAAATTATATATAAGTATAGTATTATATTTTATTACAAATGTTACACGTATAAATTCTTGATTGATAATGCCTACTTCTTTAAAATATTCGGAGCTGTTGTGAGATAAGTAGGCATAGATAGGTTCTCGACAAGGAAACGAAATGATAACTACAGGTAATCTTTATTTATTTTAATCAAAATCTAATGAATCGTCACTGTCACACGATAAGCTTTCCCTAATATTTATTATAAGTTCCTGTTCTTGTATATTATCGAATGCCAAATGAATTTCCCAATCCGACGCTATAATGTTTTGGGTTTTTTTCACAACTTTTTCCCAGTTTTCGGCAGTTACTTCCGCACAAGCATTTTTTAATAAGTTTAACATATTGTTTGCCGTAAAAGGGGAATGGGTTTTGTTTTGAGCGGCGCGTTTTATGCCCATATTAGTTCTATAGCATTGTACTGGCAATGATACGGCGGAAGTCGAAGAACCCAATGACCACATTTCGTCGATAACATATCTTTTAGAGAGGTTTTTTTAGATTCTAAAATTTTCATTAATAAAGTACTATCCGCATTTTCGCCATGACGTTGGAGCCAGTCAATTATCTCTTGGCTATTATTGGCCTGCGTCGGCATTGTATCAATTGTCTGGAGTGATATCTAGCGTTGTCCATAATAATTATGGACGGTTCTTCCAGAGATTGCACAATTTCTTTAAACCATTTTACGTAAATCTCCGTGTCCATTTCTTCGTGATAGTCCACTGTTTTCTTGGATTTAAATGTAAACTAAAGCTGACACGAATCCACACATAGACCCTGCATGGCATATGATAAGGGGTTCACCTTTTCCCATTGGCACTGAACTAATGGAAGCGGTGGTGTCGTCAGTCCAGTTCTTAGATACTGTGTGGTTTGCATTCAACCAAGCCTCGTCAGCAAAAATAACATTTGTCCAATCTGATGTCTTTTTGGCTTCGTTCAATAATTCGCAGCGAGCCATAACAACATCGTGACGCCCCATCAATATTTTACGTTTGTCCGATTTTTTATAAGATTATCCAATTTTTTTTCAAAACCAAGCTTAATGACGATTTTTGGCCATGAAACAAACCACATTCACGTAAAGAAACATCAAGTTTTTTAAGAGTTGGAATTTCTTTGCGCAAGTAAGTCGTATATATGACGGCGAATAGCATCAGCGTCGAAGTTGACAACCGATGTCACACGACGTGGTTGGCGTTTTTTCATCGGCGTACGAGCGAGCGGCGAGCTTCGTACGCCGATGAAAAAACGCCAACCACGTCGTGTGACATCGGTTGTCAACTTCGACGCTGATGCTATTCGCCGGTAGGGGCCATCCATAAATTACGTCACACGATTTTCGTGATTTATTGACCCCTCTCCCGTCCATGTCACAGCTGGTCCCATTTGTGAACCCCCCCCCCCCATTTAGTGTGATGTCACATATTTTACAATTTTACATTGAAAAAATGATCTCCATCGATTATTGAAGTGAAAACTTCTTTAGGCGCGTTGAGCGTTTTGGTAGAGGGTAAAATCCTCGGTTCGCGTCACCGACATGCTAATGATAATAGTATATCTATAGCTATGTTTTGCATATAGTTTTAATTACTCTCAACTTAACAGTTCCGTTTTCACTTCTATCGGCAGTCCCACGACTGCTACTGTTTTTTTTTATCTAAACAGGTATTATATTTTGAAAAAAAAAAACGTGACATCACAAAATTTAGGACCCCTCCCTACCCCTTGTCACATTTCATCGACCCCCTCCTTCCCCCTTAACGTGTGACGTAATTTATGGATGGCTCTCCTAAGCTACCCCTTGTCACACTTTGTCACATTTCGTCGACCCCCTCCCTCCCCCTTAACGTGTGACGTAATTTATGGATGGCTCCTAAGCTTCGGTAGTAATTTTTGAAACAGTAGGTCCACTAATTCCTAATGCGGCCGCAACGCGCTCTCGCACTTGCGACAGTGGTAAAAGCCACCATTTTGATACTCTGCTTCAAAGTAATTACGAACCTTGATCACCAGTTCTCTCGCCTTCCTTTTTAGAACAGATTTTCGCCGTGTTGGTCCCGGCCTCCTTTGAAGAATAGGCCAACTGCCGTTCTGCCAGGCAGGTCGTAAAAGGCGACCGATTGACTATCGAATCACTACCATCGTGGCTACTAGGTGGTAGAGTTCTGCATTGTCTCGCCCGGGTCTGGTACCACCGCCTTACCTATTCCTGCCGCAATAGCGTCAGTGCTTGTCGCTGTCGTGTTCCGGTTTGGAGGGTAAGGTAGCCGGTAAACTTATGCATGTGGCATTAGACCTCGCCACAAGATAGCAACGCATCATTAACATCTTTGGTGTCTATAGGCGATGGTTGACTCTTTCCATCAGGAGACCCATCTGCTTGTTTGCTATCTCATGATAAAAAAAAAAAAGATGGGCAGCAATCAACACGGAGGAACACAAAATACACAACGTAACATATGGATAATGTGAAAAAACTCAGCGAACAGAAATGTAGTGACTAGCACGACCGTGTTATTGCGAGTGTCAGGTTAAAACAAACACAAAATGGCGCTGGGCCATTGAGTGTTCCCACCTCGAAAAAATATATTTGAATGTTTTTGTTATATTTGTCTTTGTTCAAAATATAATAAATATATGCGATCGATATCATTACTTATTTGGTCATAACACTACAACTATCAAATTAGAACTGTCATCGAGAAAACTATTTCCATATTTTGTGAACATCTACCACCGGTTTGGATTCTAAAAAATAAAGTTTTATTACATTCCAAAAATTATTATAGATACGTCAAAATTTAAAAATTAGCTTTACAAATTACGATGACAGGAATATGAGTAAGGCGGATGGGATGCAATGTACTCGAGCGAATTTTGAAAACCCTACACATGTGTTAATTTATGATAGGCCATCACTGTTTTCAACTGAAGTTAACATAGCAACAGTGAAGCAAACAGTTTGAAAATCCTTATTCAAATTTAAGAGAGATATCCCCTATACTTTTTGGGTCTCACGAGTCAATCCGTACCATTTTAAACAATCACCTAAGACTGAAGTACGTTGCCCCTCGGCTAGTCCCAAAAGACCTGAATATTGTCGTTAAACTCAATTACATAAGAGTCGCCGAGGACATGCTAGAACGAGTCAATTTGATGTTGATGAGACTTGGGTTTACGAGTTTGCCATGCACTAGTCAACAAGCTTCGGAGTAGCACCTTCCAACAGAACCAAAATTAAAAAATCCCCAAAGTCGATCAAAAGTCAAAGTAATGTTGACTATTTTCTTTGACTATTGTGCACTCAGAATTCTTGCCACAAGGTTCAACGGTAAAGAAAAAATGTTATTTGATAGTTATGCGGTGTTTAAAAGAGCAAATTCGACGAAAAAGGCCAGATTTATGGAAAGAATATTCTTGGATTTTACACAACGATAATGCGCCTTCGCCCAAGGCCATCTTGTGAACGTATTTTTGACTAAAAAACTCTACAAATACCATCTAGCTACCACCTTATTCACGAGATATGGTTTCCAGCCGACTTCTTTATTTTATTCTAAACTCAAATTACCACTTCGTGGCACCCTTTTCTATTCGGTAGGCGAATTCGAAGCGAGAGCTAAACTCAAATCCGGAAGCGTTTAAAAATTTTTTAAATAATTGGATTATTCATTGGCGTAAAAGCATCGCTTCTGAACTAGCGTACTTTAATGGCCAGTTCCTATATCAGTAAAACGGCTCGTTCCAGTAACGAGATGTTACATTTTCTACCAGGTGTAAGCTAAACTGTTCCTTTATGTGTCAAATTACTAAATTTCCATACTTCTGGAACGTCTTGTTATTATTAAATTGGTTGCTAACGGCAACAGCTACGAATGACGGAGCGTTAATTATAGAACTCGGCATAAAGGAGATACAATAAATTTGGATGAAAAACAACATTTTATGTACTTCGGTTCCCGGTACTTTCTTAACGGAGTAGTATATACCAATTGTCAAAGACAAGTGAATTCTATAGCTTACTAGCTGACTCGGCAAACATTGTTTTGCCATACAAATTACTTGTGAATATTTTTCTGATTTACATAAGAGGGTTGAAGAAACTGAGTTAAAAA
This sequence comes from Apodemia mormo, assembly GCA_036924255.1. Lineage (NCBI taxonomy): Eukaryota > Metazoa > Arthropoda > Insecta > Lepidoptera > Riodinidae > Apodemia > Apodemia mormo. The sequence goes on along the minus strand of JAUPFN010000001.1, from coordinate 38,901,093 downwards.
CTATCTTATCTTTTTAGTTGGACCAAAGAGTATATATCTACATAATTTCATTGAAATCGGTTCAGTAGTTTCAGTTTCAGTGTAAGTTAAACAACGTAACCCGTAATTTATACATATTAAGATTACCAAATGAACAGCCAGCCATTTTAAGGGAATTTTACAAGTTTTCATGTAATAGCTGATACATACCATTTTGTTATTTAAATCTTGCAATTTAAATATAATCTAATGACAATATATTCAAACGTGAAGCATAAACATTCGTCGCCTTCTAACGACATTTACTCGACCGGTGGAGAATGAAATTTGGCACAGTTAAGTTTTCTTTGAGGAGAAATACAGAAACTTAATTATTTTTAAAAACTACGCATTAGAAGGCCATTAAATTGACAACATTCACACATGTATGTATATATGCATGTGGCTAAACTTAGAAGAACTAGTCCGTTGTCAAACTTAGAAAAGATTGAGTTTAACCGCCCCGTTGGTCGAGTGGTTAGTGACCCTGACTACGCAATCGATGGGACTCAGGTGCGATTCCCGACAGGAACAAATATTTGTGTGATGAGCATAGATGTTTGTATTTCTGGGTTTGGGTGTATATTATATATATTTCGGTATTTATATATGTATTTCTATGTAGTAATATCCTTGACTAACACCCATATCACAAGCAAATAATTTGATTACTTTGGGTTAGATCAATTCGTGTAATTTACAACTTACTATTAAGTTCATGTAAGGGATTATTTATTTATTGAGCATGTTGTCAATGGTTGAATTTCGACCAAAGGGCGGCCATATTATAATTATTACTACTCGCGAACATAACGCGTTGTGAGAACTACGGAAATATTAAAAATAAAAACTACTTGACACTACGAATAGGAGGAGGAGAGTTTATTATACTGAACTATTATGATTTCTTCCGTAGGAAATCAGCATTATATATATTTATTACCCCTTCGACATTTGCTTTTATATATTTTTTTGATAAACCGAACATAAGACAAATTCTAAAAAGATTTCAAAAAATTCATATTCTATAATAGTATGTCTAAAAGTACTACATTATAGTATGTTCTATAATAATTACTTTTTAGTATAAAAGAGGTGTAACATCTTTGATTAGTCCCTATGCTGTCATAGATTCTGTAGAATTAAGTTGATAGATACTATTGTAAAATCAAACAAATAAGCAGAAAAATCTTGGTAAACAGGAAATAAAATTATTATAACCAGTTCTTTGGCTTGCGGATGGGTGGTGGTCCTCATTGCCACTTAATGAATAGTGGTAAACCTACCGGGTCAATTGACGTTCGTTTAAATTTGTCTACGATCTTGGTGTTCGTTCTGCCTGCCATGCACAAGGAAACCGTTATGACGATATTTTTATTATCTATACATATAAACATATGATAAAAAATGTAACTGATCGGTGTCTGTACATGAAAAATTAATGAAAATAAATATTATGGGGGCCTTTTTAAGTACAATAGAATCCAAAACAATGATTTTTTTTTAATGTTTGTCTGTTTGTCTGTACGTTTGTGCACGCTAATCCCAGAAACGGCTGAACCGATTTAGATGCGGTTTTCAGTAAAATGTAGATTTTATTCAAATCCGTTCATTAACAAAAAAGGTACCATCGCAACTCGACCCACCAGTATAAATTAAGCTTAGATCTTACTGCTAACTATTTTCAATTTTTTTATTTTCTTTTATAATTTTCATAACTATCGTATACAGGGCAGTAATACTCGTACATTATAAGTACCGTAAATGTAACACACTGCTACCTTTTACTTTTTACTTAGGTATAAATTAAATATTGATAAATAAATACACAACAAGTATTTACTATTTATTGGTGTTAAAAATTAAAAAAAAAAACACCAGCTAGTCAAAAATAAAAATGTTCGTGGGACCACAGCGTACGTGCGTGCGTGCGTGCGTGCGTGCGTGTGTGTGTGTGTGTGTGTGTGTGTGTGTGTGTGTGTTTACCCCGTGTTGGTCCGGGCTCCCTTTGAAGAATAGACCACATATTCTGCCGTTCTGTCAAGCAGTTTGTAAGAGGAGAACGACTGAATATGCGAGTCACTGCCATCGTGGCTACTAGGTGGTAGAGTTCTGCATATCAACCCCGGTCTGGCGTCACTGTCGTGTTCCGGTTTGAAGGGTAAGGTAGTTAGTTTATGCATGAGGTATTAAGACCTTGCCACAAGGATAGCTACGTACCACAGACCACATGAATATTAATAGACACACCATTTGGAAAGAAACGTGTCGCTGCGCATATGAGCAAACGCTCCTAGTACTGTTAAAAACGTCATACATTTAAATATGTATATTGCATCGTAAAAAAATAGAAATAAACAATGTTGTACTGTTTTATCGTACCAAATGAGATGACATGGTTTAAAAATTACCCTTGAAGTGATTTTATTTCATCTGTAAGAACTATAAGTCTGTATTTTCATGTGTAAATGCAAGCTACACTGACAAACTAAGAAATTGTCCTGAAAGGCGTATCCATTTAATCCGTGCTAAGCACATTAACATCTTCGATGTCTATATGCGATGGTTTCCTCTTTCCATCAGGAGACTTTGCTATGATCGCTCGTACGCGTTCTCCTGCACGTAGTTTATCAGTTCAGACTGTGAGTCATTGTTTGTTCACAAGACCATATTACTACAATAAATAAAATCATCGAAAAGTGATGTGATAACCACACGGTCTTGTTTATATACCATTATGGTTATACAACAGTTATACAACATTATACAACCATTATACAATCAGTCAATTGGTTCAGTGGGTTAGGCGTGAAGAAGAGACAGATGAATCACTGAACCGATTTGGATGAAATTTGGTACAAAGATAGTAGAGACCCGGGAAGGGACATTGAATAGTTTTAATTCCGGAAATCCCATGGGAACTGGAATTATCCGGATGAAACCGCGGAACTTTCATTTTAGAAAACCTTCCACACGGACGAAATCGCGTGCACAGCTAGTTATAAAATAAACTTGACGGTTTAGTCGAAATGAGCTCGTATTTATAGAACTGGATATTAATTTAAACAAATAAAACTAAGTTGGAAAAGTCAAAATCATCAAATCACCTTTGTAGACGACCGAAAATAAACAGAGGGCGACCCACAAACTGCTTGCCTTATTAGAGACCTCAAAAGTTAAAAGCCGACTTAGTTTACACAGGTTAGCTGAAGGTGGTTTGCAGAATTGTAGTTAGAATATTAACATTAACTACGACTGTTAACATAATTACATATACATTTTTTAATTATTCTAATTTATGCAATTTTTTTTAAAATATCAAAAGATAGCACACGAGCAGATGGGAGTCTCCTGATGGAAAGAATCAACCACCGACTATAGACACCAAAGATGTTAATGGTGCGCTTCTATCTTGTGGCGAGATCTAGTGCCATTACCTGAGAAGTTAATTATCTTGCATAATATTTTATCGTAATTTATATCTGTCTGAACTAGATTAAACTTTGTGCCAATAGCGAGCGCTAACAGCCCTGGGGGCCGATTCACAGTCAATTGAGTCGAAGCGTTTAGGGCTCTTACACATTATGCCACGTCGTAGTACGACGTGTTGTTGTAACGTATACACGTGTAAAGAGCCCTATTCGACTGGATTGTCGTTCTGTAACGTGAATTGGGGGCTGCACTGCTACGCCCGCGAGTGCGTACCTATGCGGTTTTGCGTTCTACGTTACGTTTAAGTTTACAAGACTTAGGTGTTAATTATTAACTTTGAATTTTTATACGAAGAAAATTAATATGTCCAGACAACTATTTATAGGTTTGAAAACTATTTGCAGAGAGAACTGCCGCTTATAATGAATCGCCTCCGTTATATTATAACAGGGATCAACCCGCTTCTAGATATTTCTATAGATTTTAGATTTTCTTGGCAGAAAAATACGATGAAACGAATCGGGAATCTATTCTGGGTATCGAAAACACATGATCTGAGCTGAACAGACTATTATATCAACAAGGCAGTTAAAATGACTGTATTATAAAATAAGACTAAGAACAAGCAACCATCGGGGGTTAAGACTAGATGTATGTTGTAAAAATACAAGATTATAAGCTGCACTGTGCGGCGATAATATTTCGAGATATTAGTTGATGGTAGCTCTATATAATCCCGTGTGTACGGACGGTGTGTACGATCCCCAGCGGTGCAATATACGCTTGCTACACGTCCATCATATGTCACTATCAATTACCAATGCGGCAACGCCTCGCGTCTACCCTACTTCGTAAATCTAAATTTTCTCTACGTAGGTAGTTGAAGCTTATTCTAAATAAATATAAATATAAATTGATTTAAGTAATTTTCAAATATTTGATGAAACGGTATCAACTTCGAAAATGTCTTTACAAATGAAACTGGCAGTAAAATGAGTTCGTAATTGTTGTAAAGCTTCAGTTAAAATAAGAAAATAATTAAGTTTATTCTCGCTTTCATAACGCCAGACGTACTGCCTCGGCTGTATAACAATCTGCGAGTCTGGTAAACGAATTTTAAATAAAAAGTGGAAGAGGTCTAGGGTTGGAAACGACCGCCGAGACGGTCCGAAGTTTTGTCATTGTTTCTATGTTGCGCGGGCCAATTAGCACAACTCTTGATACGGCGCAATTCTTCGAAGCGCTCAGGCCATCCCCGCGCCCAATCAAATTACGGGCTTCACGGGAGAACCGCTATTCATTTCAGCATTCCATTAAGAGTTTTTCCAATTTCATGTCGCAATATCAACACTTGCGTTAACGATTGAAGAAAATATTGAGGTCGTTATTTGAATTCTCTGAATATTTGTAGAATATACCAAAAGATTGTCTACCTCCGTTAATATTATGCTGGGGCCGCACTTGTGTCTATGGTCACGAATCTTCGTGCAATGACATGATAAATGTAGAAGTCACATCTGCGTTTATCGTGCCATTGCACGAAGTTTTGTGACGACAGACGCAAGTGCGGCTGACTCATTAGTGACAACTACTAAAGAACATCCCTATGGTAATGCTTCTACTGTTTTTTATAGATCGTATGAAATAAAGGATTTTCAGTTATCGGTAGATAACATCATCTTGACACTAAGACCTAGATTTTAGACGAATGCAGAACAACGTTACATCTTAATATATAGAAATAACGCGTCACTTGGTTTGTCCGCTATGGATTCCTAAAATACTGAACCGATTTCAATGAAATTTTGTAGATATCCACTGTTTGGCCCAACTTAAAAGATAGGATAGTTTTTATCTCAAATGCCTCCTCCCCCCTCAGCACACCATCAAAATATTGAATACAAGTAATTTGTATGGCAGAACAACGTTTGCCATGTAAATTTCGTAGAAGTCACTATGATTTACTCTCAAAGTTTCGTTGGTAAATTTAGAGCTATTCCAAGTGGTTATTTTTAACAAATACAACAGTTAATTGTGTGCTTTTATTTAGCTTTTAAGCTCTGGTTATTTCCGCAAAATGTATAGACGACGGAGAAAATAGACAAGCACACCAAATGGGATTATTTTGGATTTGTGTTCTGAATATTTTGCCCATCTCTACCCTAGCATCATGTAATTGTCTTGATATTTATAGAATTGCACAAATCAAATATATAAGTTACAGGTAATGCTGAATGAATTACCATTTACCTTACATTTTTGTGAGTTAATTTACGGTTTTTCATTAATCTTATGAGGAAGTAAACGATTGCAAGCCAATTGCCGATCACAGATATAAGATGTTAAATCCATTGTTGCAGTTTTAACGCTTTAAAATTATTTTATGTATATAATTCTATTATTCAAAGTCAGTGTCATTGAAATATCATAATCGATCATATTATTATGGTTACCAAAGAATAAAAATTAAAAATCGCAGTTTGTGTTATTATTTAGAATAATTGTCGTAACATCCCTTAAAATTGTAAAACGCGAACGGTTCATATAAAACAGACAAGACAAGCAAGCATTAGTTGCGCGTTGTAATTACCAAGACTGTTGTTGGTAGAGAGCGGCGACGTCGCCGGTGCACACGGCCGTAGTAATTACCACGTTGGATGGGGGCGCGGGAGATCTCCCGTCAAAGGATCGCGTGTAGTGTCGGACGCCCGCTTTAAACGCTAGCGAAGAACCGTGCCCCATCAGATAACATACAATCAATTTCGCGATCTACATGCTTTTACGTCGACAACGCCCCTGGACTGACGTCACGGAAAAGACCACTGTGCCAGTTAACCTCTGGTACCACGTCTTTATATGAATCCGGACATAACAATTTTAAATTCATAGCATATGTTTACAATTATAAATATTAGCTTGTTAAAAGATGATAATATATTGCTTTGAAAGTAATACCGCCAAACTAATTTCTAAGTTTCTCCAGAAGTTGATCACAGATAATTCAACAGTCTGTAGCATATGCACAAGCAGTGCGAATCCACGTTATTGAAACGAAAAGATTATGCGGCTAATTCATTAAAAAAAGGTCAGGTTCATGTTTTTTAATATAGTGGATATTAAAAAACATGAACCTGACCTTAAAGTGGAATGTATGTATTTTTAAATCTCGAAATTCGTGAATAATAAAACAACGAAGCGATTTATCAATAAATAGCAGAACGGACATTAAGTCTGCCTACTATTATTATTTGGTATTCGGACAATTAGCAATGATCAATTCATTGCTAATTGTCCGAATACCAAATAATAATTTCTTTCCTTAATGACCTTTAACTGTTAAATCAATACCAAATTAGACAATATATTATATTAATTTAAAAAAATACCGGACAAGTGTGAATTCATTTCATATAGAGAAGGGTTTCGTATACTATTGTTAAATTCATAAGTTTTTTTTTTAAATTCTGGTTCATATTTTTCATTTTGTGGTAATGAACATATTTACTGTGCCCGCGACTTCGTACGCGTGCAAAATTTTCTAAAATAATAGTAGCCTAAGTTACTCCTTATCACATCAGCTATCTGCCAGTAGAAGATTCGTAAAAATTGGTCCAGCCGTTTCAGAGATTAACCGGAACTACAACCAGACAAAAATATCTTATTTTGGTATATGTACCATGTATACATCCATATAGATTTAGTGATAAGCGATCTAGTCCAATTTCATTTATATGTATAGACATTTTCTGTTTTGTTTATTCATAATTTTGGTCAACTTTCGCCTACTTTCTTAAAAAAATAAATCATTAATATTTCATAAAAAATATATATTTCAATTCATCATTAATATATATTTGAGATTATCACAACGAACCCTTTAATTTGGCACACGCAACGAAATGACACACCCAATAAAGTTCTGCAAAAATGCGGATTATTTTCGTGGAAGTCATGTTAAAAATGCATTTATTTACGTAACACGTACGTGTTCAGGTTATCAACTTGCTTATGTGTACCAAATTTTAACTTAATCGGTACAGTAATTTCGAAGCAAAAACAGACACGGACAGACACGGACAGACAAGCAGACACATAAATGATCCTAGTTCTCCGTTTTTTTTCCTTTTGAGGTACGCAAATACGTATCCGACCAAATTTTTAAGCGTTATTAAAAATTTGGTCGGATAAGTATTTGCGCAATTTAAAACCCATATCAAACTTTATTAAGGTAATATATAGTATAATAATAAAGTATATTTAGTACGGAACACTAAAAAAGAAAATAATATTTCAGATCGCATAATGACCTAAAATAATATAAGCGTTAATTCTTAAATGGTCTCCGCCTTGATTAAGTTATTTTAAATTGTTCTACATTTTTTTTTATTTACACGATGATCGTACAAAATGTACATTCAGGCACGACTCACACCGACCGGCTCGTATCCGTATGCCGCTGCAGCCGTACGTTACTTGAATGGCTCGACTCATTCCACCGCTACTTTCCATTCGCATTCCGCGACAGTTTGAAGGCCGTACGGCTCTGAACGGACCCGCCACGACTCCGAACGGATCAGTCGCGGATTCTGTTCAAAGCAGTTTGGAGCCGTTTAGCCACCGCCCACCGCGGAAGGCGAATGTGACAGAAATATTAACTTTAATTCCTGTTTAAACATTCCAATTTCCTCTACCACATTGTAAAATGCTATCAGGGGCGGGCTGATGCGAGCTGGTCTGAATCGTACCTTAATCTCAAATTTGTAAATATTAATTAACATTACTTGATTATTGCATACTAGCTGTTGCCAGCGACTTCGTCTGCGCGGAGTTCGTTTACTCCGCACAGCCCCTCCCTCGTAGGTGATAGCGTGATAATATGTAGCCTTTATGTTGACCTGACCTATTTGTAACATTCATAAAAAATTTGAAGTAAATCCTTGCAGTACTTTTTGAGTTTACCCCGGACATACATATAGGCAAACAGATAAACAGACAAAAAATCTAAAAACTATATTTTTGGCTTCGATATCGGTTGTAGATCACTCCCCAAGTATTCTTTTAAAAAAATATTCAATGTACACTTTTGACTTTCCCACGATTTTATTATATGTATAGATATGAACATATTGTGTTTACTATAACAGCCTAAACATTTTAACTAAAATAAACATTAAACCCCTTTAATATATTTTTAACCTTAAGTCAAAACTTAATCAAGGCATTCGATGGACTCGCGATGAGGGTAGTAGTGTCACGCGAAGGTTATATATTGCACACTTCTTTCTATTTTATACAGCAGATAAAGTTTGTTTAATAAGATAGCATGTCTGAACTACATTGACATACTTGTCGTGACAAGTGGTGTTAGCTGTAATAAATATAAGTGTTCAACGAAAAGTATCGAAGTTATCCGATTCCCGTTTCCGATAATTGCATTTTTAAAATCATGTTCAAAGAACGCGCTATGTTTTTGCTTGCAATAAAAGGAAAAGTTGATAAAAGCCCGAAAATCCTCGTGAGTCAATTTGGTATTACGAAGTAATGGAGAGTAACGAGCATGATTTACGCGGCTCGGCGGAGGAAGGCGCGTGCCTTCGCGGGTAGCCCACAATTATCGGCCTGCAGGCGCTCTCAATTACAAAGAGGCGCACCCGCGGGACTGCACTTCGGCTTTCATGGTTCTCGCCCACAAATCTTCTAGTCTCTCGTGTTCCTAACCAATAAACCATTAGAGTTAGGCGAAACATTTCAAAATAATATTTCAACTTAAGAAATCAGTAATATGATTATTGCTCTTAATTAACAGAGAGACGTTGTAAGAAAAAATGTTAGCTTCAGGACATTACACGCAGATACCTAAAATCCATATTTTATATAATTTTTGGATATTAATTTAATATTCGCAGTTTATTTATTGCGTTGAGTTCATATATCGTGTTTTTATTTGTGCTACTGATATGGTTGAATGCTTGGTGAATGAGAGAAGGCAGTTATGTCGTTGTGATCTTTAATTTGCTTCAATGAGCTTATTCCCTTTGATACGTTGCTCTCCTTATTTTAGTGAAAACATAGAGTTTTCGGAAAAATGCAAGTCAAATGACTTTTAAATAACAAAAAGCATTCCGGTTGTAAACTTTATAGTCGTAAATAAAAAACTGTTAAATGATTCATCCGATTAACGATTCGGTGTTGGAGTGCGCTATCTGGTCGAGTGTCGCGTTTTAATTTGCGCGGCGACACACAAGTGGATCTGAGCTATGGTTTGCGGGCAGCGACGCGTCGAGTGCCCTGCTAATTGCAACGCCACGTTATCCTCAACGAGCTTCACACGACGCTATCCCCCAATCATCAAATATGTACCATTCATATTCACCGACAACATTCATATCAATGTACGCCATGTGTAAAATGCAAAGTAAAACGAATCCACAACAATGAAACACATTTTACGCCCATCGAATACTATCTCTACTTTGACAAATTTTACCCAAAGGATTAAGCAGATAAGCTCTGGCCACCCGTGATCACATTATCAGCAAAATCATTATTTATGTAATGTGTGTGCAAAATATAAACGTTTTTAATGTAGAAACATTTTTGTAATTGTTGAGCTTTTACTTTAATCAATATGTAATACTAATAAAATTATGGCAACTGGGAAGGCTGTTTGAAGTACCCTTAATCTGTAAAGAAACAAATGAAACGGCTCCCTTCGCGCTGCAGAACGCTCTACAAACTGCGCGGCCAATGTAATCGTATAATAAAAAGGGCAAACGTGGTAAATATAAGATGAGGAAGACAGTTTTACGAGCTGTACCTAATTAAGCGGTGAACGAAACAACAAAGAAAACGTTTACCACAATATAAATAGGCTTTTGAAATGTGATTAATACTTTAACCGATATTATTTTTTTGTTATCATTTTCAAACTTCATAAATAACAGATGTGCAGTAATTATATAGCTATTATAATTACTGCACATCTGTTATTTATATATTTGATATATTTTGAATGTAATTATTAATAAACCGAATCGATATGTAATATTAATATATTTTGAATGTAATTATTAATAAACCGATAAAAGTAATAAAATAATGTATTAATTAGGATAAATAATTGCAGCGGATCATGTATAAATTTGATATCATAAACATCATCTTCTTTCTGCAAACTGTTTGATTATTAAAATTCTCTTCTTTTAAAAATTGAGCCCCTTTCTCTACTTTTGAACTTCGTTGATTTCGCTATTCCTTTGAGGGAGTAAAGAGAACCATATTGTTAATTATTGTTATGTTAAATTATCGATTATTCAATAATTTGTACGTTTAGTAAAACGCGTGTTCGATGCAAATAAACAATCGGTGAGTGTGAATGTGTCTAAAAGCGCGCGGGCGGGCGGGCGTATCGCGCGCAACGCAGATATTTTCGGCTCGCAGGTAGGTATTACGACTGACCGGAATGCGATCTCACCTGTGCGCGGCTGATTCACTCTCTACTAAATTAGAGTGCTGTACGTATTTATTAGACAGCTGGTATACCATCCAACTGATCTATTATTTTGAGATTATTTGTTTAACGTTTTCAATAAGCAAGAAACAGTCGAAATACCAACGAATGTTCCACGTGGGCTGAACTTAAAATCAATTATCGAGAATGAACTATAAACTTCTTTACAATTATATTACGTCTTAAAATTCCACCTTAACGTTACATAAACGTTATTCTGATTTACGGCTTATTTGCAGGTTTAACGATTTGGGAGACTAACATTTAGCTGTGATCGGGGTCGTGGACATGGGTCTGACCCGAGGCGATTCATTAGGTGGGCTGTGTTAGAAGCAAACAAATTAACACGACGGGCGTGTTTTCCTCGGTGATAAAAGGGCGCGAGGGCTATGGGCAGTACGCCAGATGCGTGCGAACGCGCGATAAATCTCGCGAACGGCGTCGCTAGGGCTGAGCGGCTTGTTGGCCGAGCTAACGAAATAGACTCGATTTGCAACAATGACGTTTTTAGCTGACTATAATTATTATTTGAATAGTTGAGGTTATAATCATTATTTGCATCGATATCTGTAATTATATTTTGCAATTAAATGCTCTCACTTGATTAGTTAAAGGGCAATTATAATTATTAAGACATTAGGTAAAGAAAAATTCTAATATTAAGGGTTATTTTTCCTACCTATCTAATTATCGCCTCTATTTTCAATAAAACATTACCATGCTTGGATATTCGTTTGGATGAGTTCCTTTGCATATGCTCAATGAAATGAAAAGTAAGATTTTTCGCCCCGTCTTATAGTAATCAAGAACGAAAGCACTGAATTTCTACATTTGAAATATTAATTATTTTAATCGATTTATAAGATTTCACCATATTATATTGAATACAACATGTTAGCAATATTGAATGGAATAGTGCTAATACGCGTGCTACGATGCTACTGGTGAGTGGTGCCTAAAATTTACATACTATTTCAAATTCGACAACCGCATACAACAACTTAAGTATATTATTACGATAGTAGTCCCTTTGCGATCAATGACGATGCTAATTGCTACACTAGTGTTACGCAGTTCGCGGTGTACGAGTATGTATAGAGATTTCTCATTGATTCATAGTGGAGGTTGTAATTATAGGAGCTAATAATTTGCGGACTTTAAAAATCTATTTAAAGTTAGGTATTGCCACTGATTAGATTACATATTCGTACCAGAAAAATACAACAGTAGTTATTTTACACCAACCGTTTAAAGAAAATAAGAGAAGGCTGGCGTGAAATAAATTTTATACTGGACCCTAAACTTTTAGAAAGAGACCCGAGAATTTGAAAAAAACGTATACATATATTAAATTGGCCAGCGCGCGTTTGTCAAACAATAGTAAAGTAACAAAAAAGAGTAAATAGATAGTATGACACGCACAACACAGACAGACCGACCCCGTCTCCTGTAAATGGCTTCAGTTAATTAAGTTTAATCAGAACTACGACCATCTGCCATGCGATTCACGCCCACATAGATTCTATTACAATACAAAGCATATGCCCCAGGTTTTTATCGGGGAAACCTTGCACCACCACATTGTTTTCAAATTTAATTAGGATCGTTTTACTTTGAGTCTGACTCGTGTGATAGATGTTATTATATTTATTTAGGAATTAATTGTAAATATCCTGTAGGTAAATCACGAATTTGTATCAAGCACAAGTTAGAAAGAAAAAAGAAATACGCTATTTTTTCAGTTTTTTACCATCTGTATAACGATTTAAAAAACCACATATAAATAAAAACATCGAGTGTGAGCTCACACGCGGTAGAAGTGAAACTTAAGGTGCAGTTAAATCTCTTTCATTGTACTGTTTGTATCTGTCTAGTTTTGGAACCGTTAAATACATGATATTTAAACATAAAATACTGTGTAAAGTATTCTACGTCATCCTCTCGTTGGCTTAATCCTATACATTTACGTGTTTGTTTCAATATCGTGACGCATTTCCGTTTCATAGAATATAAAATCAAAACTATTTTTATATTAAAAAATGTTTTACTTCAAAAATGCTACAAATTAGCAAAACTATTAAAACAGTATTTTTAAAATAGCCGTGTTGTCAGTGATGCCAATTTAGCGACTTTGTCGCCAGATCTTACGACATTTCGTCTTCTACAGCGGCTTAAATTATGTGTCTAGCGACAAAAACATCTAGCACTATTCTAACGACTTCTAGAGTTCAAATAAAAAAATAAATAAGTATTTTAACCTCCATAAAATATGGCAAGATCTCAGCCCAGAAATCTATGTTCTCTATATTCAGAACTTCGTTCCGGAATCGGATATTATTCTAATAAATCTATCTTTATCCCACTTGTAGCCTTTGAATGAGAAAAATTCTAGTCCGAGTAATAAAAAAATATAGAAAAAAAGCTTCATTCATTTCATGAAAAAGGCAATTTCATAGGTAAGTAAACGGCAAATTCATAGGTAGAATATTATTTATCTAATTTCGGAACGCTACCATAAATTCTAATAGCCGAGCCACACTGTTGGAAACAAGCTTTCAACATTTTGACCTTGGTAGAGTTCAGATAAATTTTAGTTGCAAACAACTGCTTACACTGTTGTAAACCGCAGGGCTTGTTTCTAACAGTGTGCAGCTCGGCTTTTATGTTTAAGCCGGGATTCCCCCAATGCTGTACTTGTGTACAGAGTAGGGGAATCCCCGCGTGAATTTTTACGATATTGTATATTTGAGACTTGAGTTTTCTGCCGAACGCTGAGTTTTATGGAATCATTTAGCGACTTCTAGCGATTTTGACCTTTGTCCGTAGCTAGCGACATCTTACGACTTTTTAGCCTATAGAGTTGGCAACACTGCGTGTTGTTCTGGATCACTGTTGAAGATAAGATCATCTGTCATCCATCAAGTTGTTAGTGAAAGCCGCCTTTTACTAACAACTTGGCGGAGGGTATATGTTTAGCTAAAATGAGTAACTAACTGCCATTGTGTGATACAGTTCTGCAGAAATGTATTACCTAGTTGGGCGGAGGGCAAATGTTGGACATCCAGTCAGGGTTTGGTACAACCATCTTCATTATTCTTGAGGTAATAGTGTCATTGCTTGACAATGACGTGTTCCGGTTTATAGGGTAAGGGTTCGGTAAACTAATGAATGTGGTATTGTATCCCCGCCAAACATATGGCAACAAACCATTCCAATAATAACTTTACTGTGCAGTTGGCAGTTATTACTTAAAAATAATCATGAAAGACAATCACATTCTTCCATTACAACTGTGAAAACTGTTACTAGCACAGGACAACAACGTTATAAATAGTCCAGTAAAAAGTTTAATGAAACGATGATCTGACCAGTTTTGGCGCAATGAGTAAAAATGTGTTCATTAATACTTAAATAATGATATTATGAAAGAAATTCTGATTTAAATTTAGGGGAAAGTGATGAAAAAAATAAAAAAAGGGTTGAAAAATGCCTTTTTTTTTAAATAACTTAATAACGGTAGGAAATAGAAAAAAAGTTTCAAGTAAAAGTTGTAGCAAAAAAAAAAACAGTAGCAGTCGTGGGACTGCCGATAGAAGTGAAAACGGAACTATTAAGTTGAGAGTAATTAAAACTATATGCAAAACATAGCTATAGATATACTATTATCATTAGCATGTCGGTGACGCGAACCGAGGATTTTACCCTCTACCAAAACGCTCAACGCGCCTAAAGAAGTTTTCACTTCAAAAATTCTACACAAAAAAGTTCCTCTTCATTTTTTTGTTATCTACTTTAGTTTAGCTACAAAAAATAAAAATTAAATTTGTAGTAAAATATGTAAAAATATATAAATATGGGAAAACATATGTAGTAGTGTTAGTACATATTTATGTGATGCGCGCGCTGCATGGTACAGGGCCGTAATAATTCTGGTAAGTTTTTATAATTAATTACAAAGCAAATTTATTTTTTATTTTTTGTAAGTAAACTAAAGCAGATGACAAAAAAATGAAGAGGAACTTTTTTGTGTAGAATTTTTTTCTCTACAACTTTTACTTGAAACTTTTTTTTCTATTTCCTACCGTTATTAAGTTATTTTTAAAAAAGGCATTTTTCAACACTTTTTTTATTTTTTTCATCCCTTTCCCCTAAATTTAAATCAAAATTTCTTTCATAATATCATTATTTAAGTATTAATGAACACATTTTTACTCATTGCGCCAAAACTGGTCAGATCATGGTTTCATTAAACTTTTTACTGGACTAAAAGTAACGTTATAAAAGTATTGCCATACATCAAGTTTAAATGACGTTTCAACTTAACAGTAATATCATGTTACTTTTGTATTCGAAAATCGATTTTGATATCGCGTTTCAAAATAGAAAGTTCTCGTAGTAAAATTTATGTATGCAGCAACAATTGACGCGTTATTCTAGATTAGATATCTTAACCAATAATTTTGGACGTTTCGTAACACGAAATAGATTATAGAAATTTACGAGTTTGAAACTTACGTATTATATTTATATATAACTAGCTGACCCGGCAAACGTTGTTTTGCCTTACATATTAGGAATCCATAGCGGACAAACACGTAATTTATATAAGTATACGGGATTGTCATTCCACGCAGCCAAAATGACATTAAACTTTATATGGTGGTTAAGTATTCTTAAATTTTCTAATTTTCCGCGCAATTTTCTTAATATTTTCTTTTATAAGAACCTTCTCCTTACAATTACAAACACAACAAAAAAAATTACCGAAATTGGTCCAGCCGTTCAGGCGTGATGTCGTGACCAAGGAAAATAGGGATTGATTTTTATATATATAATATAATGTATAAGTCTCTGAAGTGTTTTGCTATGTCAGTCCTATAATATAAATTAAATAAAATAAACTAACCCGTCGATTCCCACGCGGCGAAGACAGAGTAAGGCTAGACCTCAATAGCTGTGATGTTGCAAAAAAAAAACACACCAGTTTGTCGGCTGGCGTAATAGCTAGATATCCCGTCGGCCAATCTTTAATACTTACCGCTTGTTATTTGTGATGTAAAAAAGAAATAACATAATGCCCGAGAATCGAATTATCAGACACCGAGTTAAGCTTTTTAGGCATTTAGACAATATATGTGAAATTGTAGCAGAATTTTAGATAAACGAAATTTCATTAATAAATGAGCAAAAATGCATATAGGTTATAATTTGAGGTGAACATAGCCATCGCTCTAGACTCTACAGTCTAGACGATTGATATTGAAGACATGCGCTAGTCATTTTGTGGTGCAATGCAATGGTATCAATATTATATAGTTATAACTATTCGGATTGAATTTAATATCACAAAGTAGATTGAATGGTCAATATGGAATAAATAGTTCACCCAACGAACATTCCAATTGTTCTAAAATACAATAGAAAATAAAAACAAAATAGTTGAACACTTATAATTCTGGTAGGGTTACGTAACTGTAATAAAGCACCGATATCTATCTTTTGCAGATACTGAAAGTCAAGTGGTGGCGTGTTCTGCTACCATTAACGCAGCGTGACGAACTATCCAAGTGGGTTCATCGGCGTGGGGCGGCGCGGCGCAGCAGAGCGTGCCCAAGTCCGCGTGCCCGCCTCTCACGCGATCTTATCGTACTTTTCCGCGAACATCGCATCCTACTGCCCGACAGTGTCTATTTTCCGTGACTTGACGATAGCATACCTTTACTATTTCTGTTGACATAAATTAAATGTGGATTCTTTAAAAAACTTAATTCGCTTTTCCAACGTACCGGAGCGAACATTTTTCAAAGCGTTTATAGCAACAATACCAATCCGCGGCGGCGGAGGCTGGCGCAGCGCGTAATGAGCGGCGAATCCTTTGACCGTCTGCCTCTAGACCGACGCAAACGCTGAACTAATTAGGCGACGCTGATCTGAAGCCACAACAGAATTAGCACGATTTTGTCAGCGCGGCTTATACAGCGAGTAGATTTATTTCGCTAATATAAACTTAAAAACAGTAGAGTTAATGTATGCAAACTTCTATGTACATTATAACCATAAAGATGTCGTTACAGAAAAGACATTTGAGTAAATACCAAAATGACATTTAAATGTCAACATAAATCATTTGTAGCGTCCAAAACAGAAGGAATGTCTATATTATCGCGAAAAAATAACAATACCGAACACAAAATGTCAAGGTGTGGGGAGATGGTACAACCACTTTCCCTCTAACACCCCAGAACCCTGTGTTGATTTTCCCTACCATTGCTCTCGAGCCTTAACAAAGCATTATTATTTCGACAGGTAAAAGCGTAACGTTTTACGTGCCCTATTGTATTGTTATGTTTGTCCCCTAATTCTATTAACAAACAACTATTTACTCACTGTGAATAGGAAAGGGTCAAATTTTCGTAAGTTGTACGTTTACATTAGTATACGAATGGAATGAAAAGCGTATTGTTTTAATTATATTTTTATGTAGACATTTACAAAAAAATGTGCATTTTTGTGTAGACATTTATAAAAAATGTACATACACTCCATGTTTAAACTGAAAATGTCCCTGGTGTAAATCCGAGCTTTATAATTAAGCCCAGCGATGCCAATGAAGACATTAACAATCCTTGCGGTCACAGCATTTATGTTCGCCAAATCCTTTTATGACACTTTGACAAATATTAAGAGCATCGTGACTTAATACAGCGCGTATTAAAATTAGGACGTGTTCTCGGGAAAATCGTATATAATTTAATGATGAATAGTACTTTATATGTAACATTAGCTCCTCGATAACTCTAAAATAGGAATGCGGTTTAGAATTTAATCAAGCTCCTGACCACGACATAGCATAGCAATTTCTCATAAATGCAAGCGGTAACATAACAGAACGTAACAGGAGAGAGTAAACGGAGTGACTATTGTGCAGGTTGGAGCCATCTCGAAGTCGATATTCTACAGTAGTTAGTTTGCGAGTCAACTCGAGTTAACAATCTGCTTTGAGGCTACATTGCACATAACGCGACTGGCAACTCTTTGACATACATATTATTTAGTTATTCTTATAATATTATGTGAATCAGTATGTGACATTCATAGAGTTTGAATTAATGTAGTTTTGACAAAGGCTTTTAATTACCAGAGGGGTCGTGCCTGCGAGAACTTTTCGGAATAATTTTACCATCAAGGTTAAAATAGATATAATATCTACTTTCCATGAAATTAATTTTATTAAGTAAAACACATACACATACCGTCACAATGAAAATTAAAAAAAATATATAATAGTTGTCAAGTTTTACGTTTTTAAAGGTTCAAATATGAATTATGCATTATAACAAAGTGCAAAAAAATATTTGCGCCAAATCTTATTCAATATGAGTTCATTGATATCAGTTACATACAATTTACACAATTTAGTGATGATTTGAATGTTAGTCGAAAAATATTAGCAACAGCTCGACACAATACAGGAAGGTCGAAGTAAATAATTTAAAATTCATATTGAGTTGGGTCGCACTAATTCCCGAACGAAATCAAAGGTTTTAAATCAAACGTGACGTTTTTGTATTGCAGATAAATCGGAGTTTTACTGTAATAGCACTTAGCAGTGAAATATTTTAGGCCATGTTAAAGCAATAATTTTCAGTTTAAAGAACCTATAAGTAAAACTACTTTCGTAACTGGTAGGAAGAGTTGTGACATTCCGCAAAGTTTTGTATATAGTCGTGTATGGAAGGGTATACCTTCACTTAAAACAAAAAAAAGCATTACAATATATAAGTTTGAGTTGTCTGGAAGAGGAATATATCATACTAGGTGACCCGCAAAAGTTTTGCTTAATAAATTTATAACAGTTATTTTCTACTATACAGACGGCTGGTGAGTTATCTTCGATAATTTTAGAAAGTACTCGGTACTCGATTCTTGTCAAAATGAAATAAAAAAATTAGGGTCTAAGGTGCCCCACAGACCTACAACAATATTGCGCAATACTTTTATTGCGCAATAATATTGAATACCCCTTTGTTTCCAGACGTTCAAAAAATTCACTCAATAAAATTGACAAACCAGTCTATACAATATTTTCGTGCGAGTAACATGTCTGACGACGAAGTTTTGGCGGCAACCATATGGTGATTTTGTTAAATAAATCTGTACAATTCTATACACTCGAGTAAAAACTCTCGTTCTTTATCTTTTATTGATTGGTATTGTTTCGATTAACACTTATATTGATTAGTGAATTGGCCTGAATGTCGAATTTCGGCCGAATGTTGAGTTTCAGCCGAAAGTTAAATTTCGATCGAATGTCGAAATTCGGCGTAATGACGTATTTCGGTCACATGTTCAATTTCGACCGAGTGTTGAATTTCGGCCAGTGGTCGAAATTTTGGTCCATTCTAGTAATGAACGATTGAATTAACAAGATGAATAAAATTACCGCAAAATGACGAAAATTTCTTGATCGCCATTTTGCTTAAATTTACGACACGACCATACATTATACACCGCGACTGACCGACCACGACCGTTCCAAGCTCTGAAGTGAAAAATATTGTACAATATTAAACCTACACAGCGCTAGAAATATTGTACAATAAAAATTAAACCCGCTCAAACTTCCGTTCAATCATTGTGCAATCTTCAATATTAACTTTCAATAATTATTAATTATATTAACGGTCAATAATATTGTGCAATACGTAATACTGCGCAATATTATTGTAGGTCTTGGGGCTGCCTTAGATTTTGAACAATATTTCTCTAAAAATAAGTAAAATGATTTTTTTTATCATTATTATCGATAGGCAAGCGCTTGACCACGATCTCGCCTGATGGTAAGCTAAGATGCGGCCTAAGATGGAACGCGCTTCCCTAGAAGGTACCTGTGCACTCTTCTCTTAAAGATCCCTAGATTGTACTCGTCGAGGAACACAGATTTAGGAAGCATGTTCCAGTCCCTTACGGATCGAATGAAGAATGTGGAATCGAACCTCTTTGTCCGGGTATGTGGAAGGTCCACCATATGGCGATGCCTAGAATCTGTGCGCCTCGACCATCGATAGAAAAACGGGGATGGCGGAATCAAGTCGTGCAATGCCGCAGCGTACTCTCCAAAGTGTATCCGATAAAAAACCGATAAATTAGCACTCTGCGGCGATGAGCGATGTGGATTGTGGATATTATACTCTCTAAGCGCGCCACGCTAGTCGGCAGCAAGAACACGCCGCCGCCACCCCCCGCCCTCAACGTCACTACCTGCGTCACACGAGCGTCCGCGCGGTGTCCAACTATGGTGCAGGTAATATGCGATTCTCGGTTTACTGTTTACTAAGTTTATTAAGAAGTATTTTAATATTTATTTTTAATGTTATTTTTTCACACAATGTCAAAAAATATGAACACTACTTTGTTTATTTAAATATTAAAAAAAGGAATTGCAATTATATTTAAAGCAGCGAGGTCGATTCTCTGTTTTTGCAATTTTTAGGAATTGTTTTGATATCAATAATGGCTTAAAAATAACATCGGACAAGTTACCTACACGCAGCATTAATATAGCTTCTTCAAACAAAGCAAGTTGCGTGACTGTCTGTACAACGTTTGGATATAGAGCTTCCTTTGTTTCTTTACGTAGCTCGTGTCGCATGGTGTTGTATCACGCCCGCTTAACTATACTACAACTCAGTAAAATAAAGAACTTGACTCGTAAATACAGCATTTTCTATTTTTATGTCAAAAAACTCTTAAATACGAGGGTGGATTGAAAAGTACTCGGCCTAACATAGATCAAGTCTACCCATATTATTTAGTTCAGTTCATAGTAGTTAATTCCTGCATCCTGCAACTCCTGCATTTGTACTACATCACCAAATATTAATGAAAAAAAAAAAGGAATTAGAAAAATCAGTTTGTATAAGTCTCATAAAATCGTATCTGATCTGTGTTCATGAAAGATATCCGATTTCCCATGAAAAAAAAAACAAAACACTTCTAATATTTTATTCCAGGTGCCAAAGACAATAAATAAAAAAAAATTTCAATTGTTTATCTGATAGGTAAACTATGTAAATTGTTTTAAGATAAATGTACTTTTAGACTTGGAATTTCTATTATATAAAATAAAAGCGTTCAATGTATTTTTGTTATTTATTGACATAAAGAAAAAAGCATATATTTTAAAATATTTTTATTTTTCAATATAATCCACCATTAATATCGATAAATTAAGTACGAGTATATGTAGGTCACACTATAAGTTTTGCGTAACTTAAAAAAACAACATGTTATAACCAAAATATTATGTTTATTGCTTTTCAAAATAATCTCCTTTACGTTTGCGATCGAACCATTTTTTAAAACGGGAGGACCACAGGTCTGAAGGCATGTTTTCTACGTGCTGATTGAACGCTATCACTGCCTCTTCGGAGTTGGTAAAAGTAAAACCTCTCATCAAATCTTTGATTTTGGGGAAAATACAGAAATCTCAGGGTGCTAGGTCGGGGCTATGCGCAGGATGACTGATGAAATGTACTTTTTCGGAAGCTAAAAATGACTGTTTTGTTGGCCGTGTGAAGAAGCGTTATCATGGTGTAGGAGAATGCGGCTTGTGGGTCGTTTTTCGCGAACTTTTTCTAACACCCTGGGTAAACAAATAGTAGAATACCACTCGGCATTAACACTCTTTTTTCTCTTCAAGTGAAAACAATAAATTCACGTTTCGTCTCCTGTGACAATGTCATAAACAGCATTAGAATGTCCGTGGTCGTACTTTTTACTAGCATCTGTGGGCACCATTCTACGCGAGCCCGCTTCTGATCCGCTGTCAGTTCACGAGGAATCCAACGACAACAAAGTTTCCGAACTTTCAATTCTTCGTGTAAAATTTTCTGAATTTGGTTCATACGAATCTCCAATAGTCCTCGAATTGTCTCATAGGTAATCCGGGGGTTTTATTCAATTAACCGCTTAACAGTAGCCATATTATTTTCGTTGACGGCAGTTGAAGGCCGCCCTTCACGTAATTCGTCATGTAAAGAAACTCGACCTCTGTCAAATTCAGCAAACCATCGCCTCACGGTGCTCAAATAAGGTGCTTTTCTCCCAAAAGCATTTTGAAGACGAGCGGCACAGTTTTGCGGAGAAAGAGAACTTTTAAAATCATAAAAAAATCATCGCTCTAAAATCTTTTCGACTTAATTCCATTTTCGTTGCGTACGTATGTGTGATTAAAAAAACAATTGACAAATCATTTCCCGCCAATTGTTTTTTTTATTACTAAGGAGGTTGCAACGTTTTAAAAATATAACATTCAAAATTCTAATAGTTCCAATTAGCTAGAAGTACAAGTGTCCCCATGTATACTTTAGATACATTTATCTATAAATATTTCGCATTGCTGTGATATAAACACTGAGAAACGATTAGTCGAAAATAGGATTATAAAAAATTGTTTAAAAACTCTGATTTTATTTGTAGTGTAACGATGTATGACCCAAAACTTAGGGATTAGTATCGCTGGTTAAAACTTTTATATAACAATATGGTTATATCAAGTCCTAGATAGATCAGAAATCTAACCAAAGATATATTAATAGGGGAAGGTTATTTTATATTATTAGATAGCAAACAAGCAGATAGCTTTCTTGATGAAAAGAGAAGCCATCGCCTGTAGACACCAAAGATGTTAGTGGTGCTACCCGTGTGGTTGGATGGCAATACCACATGCATAAGTCTTACTCTCTAAACCAGAACGCTAATGCGGCTGGAATAGGTAAAGCGGTGGTACCACATACCCACTCGGGCGAGACGTTGCGGAATTCTACCACCTAGTAACGATGTATAAGCCCAAAACCTAGGGAACGTTTTTTGATTAACTAATAAATTACTTTCAGTCCTTTTTGGTAACGTACAAGTAGAGTAAAAGTAAAAACGTAAAAACTATACAAACTTGTATACGCCATACAAGAGTTTTAGTTGTTTAGTTTCATTATAGTTCAGAAATTACAATTTAAATGTGCCACAGTTCATATTTGCATGAAAGTAATATTTAAATATGTGGTTTAATCTCAACAAAACTGCATACTTTCAGTAAAACAAGAGGCAGCCAATTATACAAAAGATTTTTATGACTTACTCCAAGCGTAACAAAAAATATTCTTTACATCGGCTACGCCATTTATGTTTCTTTCGCCTAAAGCACTGTCCGCGTAACCGCAGTGTTTGCACTCACTATAATTCCCAGCCTGACCAAGCGAAAATCGTTCAGCAAGTAAATACCGAAGTCAGCAAAATGAAATGCAAATTCAATAAATTTGGGTTACGTCGCAGATTTTTGAAATTATTACAATATACTGTTTTACAAATTGAATGTGCATACAAAATTTTTTTTTTGCATAAAAGAAAGGCCAAACATACTTTATTTATATTGCATATGCATATACCTTAAAATATTTATTTAACCACCGACGCAAAAAAGAGGTGTTTGTTATAAGTTTGACTGTTATATCTGCGTGCGTGGTGTGGTTGTGACAGTGTGTGGTATCTTTGACACCGTTTAAAAGCGTTTTTTTTATTTGAAAGATGATTTTCTAGCGGTGATTTTTAGACATGTTTTATCAATATCAACAGGTCGAACCAAATTTAGTATTCTGTTACTTCAATGATATTACAATGACATGGTAATTTTGACGCAATGATGCACATAAGGTAGAAAAGTATGTGTCGGGAGCCTTAAGTTTTTAATTTAGTATTATAAGCTTTAATATGATTCGTTAAGGATCGGAGCTGCGGAAAGTACCAATTGTTAGCTAATAAAATCATTAATACACGTTTGTTTTTATTAAGAGGCTAGACCCTGATCGTGGGAATTTAAAATTGAACACACACGTCCATATATTTTACTAACCATACACGCCACACATAGGGCCTAGAAATTATGTTTATATACATTGCGTGTTTAGTCCTGCAACATAACACTCGAAAAAAGCGCAATGTTTCAATTTTAAAACTATCCAATTTATTCAATTTTTTTTATTATCGTATCACAAAGAGGTATATAAGTAAATAATAATAAAATAATTATATTTTTATTGAAGTAACAAAAATATCGTATTATGAAACTCAGTACTAAACTTGAGGAAGTTCGCCTTGAATCAAGCAAATATTTTGAAAATTTATCTATCAATATTAGGGATGGGCCGAAATTCGTTTTACATTCGGTTTCGGCATTTCGAACCAGAATTCGGTATCTTGAACCGAACTTCGACATTCGGCCGAAATTCGGTTTAAATGCCGAACATTCGGCCTTAGAAAAAAAAATTGACTGAAATCTACATCTACAGAGGCAAGATTTGTATTTTTACATTTTTATATGTATCGAATTCACTTAAAAACTACTGGACCGACTTGAAAAAAATTTTCACCATTTGAATTAAATCATCCCAGAGTAACATAGGCTATATTTTCAAAAAGATTAGAGATCCAATGTTTAATATTAAAACACTTTTTCAGAATAAATTATTACATATATCAACCAACCGGTTTCGCTTCTAAATAAGCATCATCAGGGCAGTTATAACATAAAACTAAAACCAAAACATTATATATATATATATATATATATATATATATATATATATATATATATATATATATATATATATATATATATATATATATATATATATATTAGAGATGGGCCGAATGGGTAAGAACCGAATTCGACATCGGCCGAACATTCGGTAAAAACAAAATTTTTTTACCGAATGTTCGGCCGATGTCGAATTTCGGTTCAATTCTGCGCGCTATCTCGAGACCGACAAGTCGTAACTTGTTTACGAATTCACTTAAATTATCTATACATATAATAAAATCGTAAGAAAGTCAAAACTGTACATTGAATATTTTTTTAAAAGAATACTTGGGGCGTGATCTACAACCGATATCGAAGCCAAAAATGTAGTTTTTAGAATTTTTGTCTGTTTGTCTATGTGTATGACGAGGGTAAACTCAAAAAGTACTGCATGGATTTACTTCAAATTTTGCATGAATATTACTAACCGGTCGGGTCAACATATAGGCTACATTTTATCACGGTATTACCTACAGGGGAGGAGCAGTGCGGAGTAAACGAAGTCCGCGCGGACGAAGTCGCAGGCAACAGCTAGTTTTTATAATATTGTTAAAAATCGTTAATAGTTTTCGCATATAAGTTAGCGAAATAATGATTTATTGGCAAAATTATGATACCTTGTGTTACATTGTTTCAATTTAGGTAATCTCCAATTTTTTAATGAAAATATAATACGGCCAAGTTTACTCGGGGATGATTTAAAATCCTTCTAATGGTGAGAGATTTTTTAAATCGGTCCAGTAGTTTTTGAGTTTATTCGATACATATAAAATACAAATCTTTCTCTTTTATAATATAAGTGTAGATTTCAGTCAAAATAGTAAAAGTAGGTACTTTTTTCTATTGCCGAATGTTCGGCATTTTAAACCGAATTTCGGCCGAATGTCGAAGTTCGGTTCAAACTGCCGAAATTCGGTTAAAGCGAATTTTAAAATTAAGTAATCAACATTTTACCAATATATATAAAAAATTTAATAATTTGGTAAAATGTTGATTACTTAATTTTAAAATAATTTTTAAAAGCAATCTAGTAGTTTTATAGTTTATTCACGAAAGCGAAAATATTTTCATAACTAAATAAGCATAAGCATAATAAATAAATAAGCGTAACCGATTGATTACATTCGTAACCCACCCTAAAGGAATATTTTTTGCCTTTGCAGCCTTTGATTCTAGGGAAATACTAAAACTTTTGATGACGTCTTTGAAAAACTTGTGTTAACATTTTTACAGATTAAATCTATACATATAATAAAATTGTAGGAAAGTCAAAACTGTACATTGAACATTTTTTTAAAAGAATACTTGGGGCGTGATCTACAACTCTACGTGGTAAACTCAAAAAGTACTACATGGATTTACTTCAAATTTTGCAAGACTATTACTAACAGATCGGGTCAACATGTAGGCTACATATTATCACGCTATCACCTATGGGGGAAGAGCAGTGCGGAGTAAACGAAGTTCGCGCGGACGAAGTCGCTGGTAACAGCTAGTTCTCATATAAATTTGTATGGAAGATGGTGGACAAAAATATTAAGCATATTTGTATTCAAATTACTTTTTTATAAGGTCGTTTAATAAAAAACTAAGACGGTTAAAATGTTATATAGTTCTTTATTAAGAAATAATTCTAAAAATTTTAAAAATTAATGGAAGATAAATACTGTAATTTGTGAAAACGGAACGATTTTTTTTGCACAAAACAAAGAATTATTTTGAAAATATCTCTCGATGAAACTGTTAAGAGCTTCACTAAGATTACTCTTAAATTCTAGAAAGCAAATCCGTGTGTTCATTAAGAAATTTTGAAAACCGCAACACTCGTTTTAGAATTTAGGAAATGGGGTCTAGTTTATTACTGTCAAACCGTAGATAACACGTTCAAATGACCTTGGTTTGGTTTGGTTTTATGAAATAATGTCTCAAATTTTTTTGCACTCGAAGAAAATCTTTTTCAAAAAAGCGTCCCTTATAAAAATAAAATTCGGCTGTATGTTTTTTATGTTTGTTAGCTCAGAATTTAGCCATTTGACCGCCCCGTTGGTCGAGTGGTTAGCGACCCTGACTACGCAATCAACGGGGCTCGGGTTCGATCCCCAACGGAGACAAGCCTTTGTGTGATGAGCATAAATGAAAAGTATTTCCGGGTTTGGGTGTTTATTAAATATATTCTAGTATTTATATATGTATTTCTATGTATTAGTATCGTTGACTAACACCCATAACATAAGCAAATAATTTGCTTACTTAGATTTAGGGTTATATCAGTAAGTGTAATTTGTCCCGTGAATATTTATCAGGGCGAGCGAAGCGAGCCCTACACTAGGCCACTTTCTATGCACTTTTGTGGTACATTTTACTGAAAAAATATCGCATTTTTAGGTTTGAGCTTCGACGTGGTAGTTTATATTCATGTCTAGATTTGTTATCTACCACAAAAATACCATTTTATAAAAATAAAAAATAGAAGGTACAATTTGTATTAGAATCTTATTACTACTAACACCATCTCTTATTAAATTAACGAGTTAAAATTGATAGAAGATACATTTTCTATTAGAATTTTTGAACTTATTAAGAGACTACCTACTTCATGAATTGTTTCTTCATATCTGACTGGCGGCGCGCGGTTATCGTGCCTCGTATAAAGGCGAGGTTCAAGTATAAACTGCAATAGCTATAGGGCCATCAATTTGATCAGTTTGGCATCGAAGGTGTATGATAAAATCATTGAAAGGAGAATGCAAGGGAAGTTCGAAGTAATATTGTGGGAGGCACAAGGAGAATTTAGGTCTAGAGCAGGGATGTTTGCTGGGAACAGAGTAAATAGAGCGTTCGAGAGTTTCACAATAGGCTTATTGAGAAACAGTACAGATGTATTAATTGATTTATATTGTATTGAGATCAATTCCCAATCTCAGCCCGAAGGCGAGGGTAAAAAGCTAAAAAAAGTATATTTACGCCCGTATCCCCGAAGAGGTAGGCAGAAATACAACGTGTGCATCCACGGTTAGCTGAAGATACTTAAGTCCCACAATGTGATAGGTGGCCAGCCTATCGCCAGTAGGGCACTTTTCCAATCCCGGGCAAAGTTGTTTTATCAGAAAACTGATAAAACACATCTTTTCATTTACTTGACTCTGGAGTCGAACTCCGAGGGTTTCTCTGAGAGAAAAATTCAAAAAATGTATTCGCTGAGTGTCTACCGTCAATTCTTCGTGCCTGCGTAGTCCAAAAAATTTGAAGATTTATTTAAATAAAATATTTTTTGATTTTGATTTCGTAAATCGACGTAAAACCAGGAACTTCCTGATTTTAGAAAAAAAAAAAACAATTATTTCAGTAAATTGTCAAAAATGCGTTTATATAAGATCAACCTTCATTTTTGATACATATTTTTTCTTGAAAATACCAACAAACAAAAACCAAATATTCCTAGTCCAAAGCCTGATGACGCGGGCTTTTGAAGCGAATGTAATGTTTAGGTGAAAATACACTGAGTTTTTTAGGTTAGATAATTACAAATAAAGTCCATACATTAAAATATGTAATTCTCATAAAAATACTTTTATAACAATATTACTAGATAGTATAATATAGTATACAGTTTTGCTGTGTTAAAAATTCTTTATAATGATTTTGCTCCCATCTATTGAATCCATTAAAATATCCTTTATAATAGACACACTCAGTAAATATGGGGTCTGCCGACAGAAGCTAAAAAATAAATAAAGTAACCCTACGCTACCTTAATTTCACAAAAAGTAATATAATGGAATACAAAATACAATACACCGCTAAATTCTTAGTGTCGAAAGACTTGTGGCGCAAAGGGTCTCGCGACGGTATAACTACTGTTTACGTCACGTGGACCCATAATATACTATACCCACAAATTATAAGATTATTCATTTTATAAACTTAAGTTGAATATGATGATAGATAGTCACGCTAAAACGGTTTTTACCTAACTAAAAATTTCGGGCACAAATACCAAATTCAGATTAAAACAATTTTGACCTATTCATTTTATAAACTTAAGTTAAATATGATGATAGTTACGCAAAAACGATTTTTAGCTAACTAAAAATTTTGGGAAAAATTACAAATATCAAATTCAGATTAAGACAATTTTATCCTATTCATTTTATAAATTCAAGTTGAATATAATGATAGATAGTCACGCAAAAACGGTTTTTACCTAACTAAAATTTTGGGCACAATTACAAATATCAAATTCAGATTAAAACAATTTTATCCTATTCATTTTATAAACTTAAGTTGATTAAGTTGAATACGATAATAATAATAATAATTCACGGGACAAATTACACTTACTGATCTAACCCCAAAGTAAGCAAATTATTTGTTTGTGTTATGGGTGTTAGTCAACGATACTAATACATAGAAATACATATATAAATACTAGAATATATATAATAAACACCCAAACCCGGAAATACAAACATTTATGCTCATCACACAAATGCTTGTCCCCGTCGGGGATCGAACCCGAGCCTCGTTGATTGCGTAGTCAGGGTATCTAACCACTCGACCAACGGGGCGGTCAAATGATCGATAGTCACGCAGAAACGGTAAAACGGAACTGGATAAAAGTAGTGTGCAGGCAAGCCGGACTTAATGTACGAGGGTGGATTGAAAAGTACTCGGCATTACACAGATTCATTCAATTATAAAAAATCGAATCTACCCTCATTATTTAGTTCAGTTCAGAGTAGTTAACTGTGTGAAGTTCGAAACATGTGCAATAATTTGTTGTGATTTTATAAATTTTTTAATACAGCAATCGGACATACTTTCTGCAAATGGAGCAAATCGAGCAGCGTGCCGTCATTAAGTACCTCCATAAGAAGGGGCTATCATCGGAAGCCATCCATGATGATGTAGTCAGTACATGAGGGGATTCTGCTGTCTTATTCATCCGTCAAAAAATGGATAGCAGAATTCAAGCGAGGCATAGAGAGTGCGAAAGATCTGGAAGGCCTTTCACGTCCACTACTGACGAAAATATTAAAAAAGTACTTGATTTAATTATGGGAGACCGCAGATTAAAAATTAGAGAGATAGCCGAGATTATAGCATCTCTTACCGCCCGGCCACAGCTCGTGCGGCGCGAATTGCGGCGCGGCGAGCGGCAACAAATGTAGGAAACTGTATGAAGTATGCCACAGCTACCGGCGACGCGAATTGCGGCGCGGAAAAACGCGCGACCGTGACGAGCGGTGTAATGAGCGAATAAAACAAAAGAGTACTTTTGTTTTGTCCACTAGTAAGCCAGGGTTGGAATCAGAATAACACAAAATTATTACCAATGGAAATTATATAGATACTATATTTTATTAAAATTTTTACTAGTTATTTTTAGCCTTCGACGCAAAAACGAGGACTGTTTTAAGTTTCAGAGGTGTGTCTGTGTATCTGTCCGTGCATCTTAGCGCCCTAGCGGATGGTCCGAAAGCCTTATTTTGCGAGATTGTTCTTAGCTCAAGATGATTCAATAGAATCTGTGCAGCCGTTGAAAGCTCACCAGCTCTTTTCAACTTGATGAACGGAGTTTAGCAACTTGTAAAGGCTTTATCGATGCTAAATTTTGTATTTTATTACTTCAATTATATTGCATTGACATGGTAACCTAGACCTGATGCTACAATATCTTCATTCGAAGATATCAGCTTTTATTTAACTAGCAATATTTGTATGTAAATAAAAGATTTTCTAAATATTGCAAACCATATTTATCGACTTCCTGATATTATTTTGTATTGAAATTTGGCATACTTTTGTAAGTTCAATGACAATGCAATATTATGGTACTATCCAGCTAATATCATGATGTAGCCTGGATATAGGGATTAGAACTCTCAGATGTAGAGTTTTGACCAGGCAACCAAGTTTTGGGTCATCGGTTTTGTTGCTATAAGTACGAAGTTTAATTAGTACTCATAATGATAAGAAATGGAACATGGAGCCGCTAGAGTGTCATTGTAACTCACAGACAGAAAGTGAGATAGTAGAGTTTGGAGTCGTTCGTTTCGTTTCAATAAGATATTTTTCATTATTACGAGACTCTGAAAATGGAACCGAATATAGTAATATCGAAACTTCTCGCATCCAGATACAAAATGCTTAGATAACAAACTTCTAAACTCAACAAGGTAAGTTTATTGAATTAGCCCTCAATTGTCTTGTACTAACAAACATTTTGATGCTGGATGATTTTTTAAAATAAAGTTACGTGCTTCGGGTTCGTCATTGTAAGAAAACGCCACTTATATTAAAACAGTGTATTTACAACACAAGTACACAAACAACAAAATGTAATACGTAAATACACTATACACACTGGTCACCTCGCTGCACTAGCACTAAACTTAACCGACTACGTTTAAAGAAAACAATTTTCGTATTTACTTAAATTGGTCACTTCGCTTTGCACTGGTCGCTTATACTATCACTTTCGATCACTGTATAAAAACTGCTCTCTATTTGTCAACACTTCCCTATTTATACTCGAGGTAAAGTTCCACAACAATCGCGAATGTTCGGCAATAATCTCGTAAACAATAGCAGTTATTGTAAACAACTTATGATAAATAAATAAGTCCTAGTGCAAGTTATTTTCAACCTTATGCCCTACCTACCTACCTACCTATACCTTATGGTATACATAAAGTCCATTATGACATAGCTATGCGGTTAATGGTCAACTATTTGTTTGTCAATAGGAGTAGCTATCTGTTTCTTTTATTTCTTGATCTCTCCAGCGTTCCAACTGTAATGATTTAACTTGTTTGTAATGGTTTTATTTTGATTTTTCGTGAATAAAATATAATATAAGCTTGATATTTCTTTAATGTACTTCTTGCAGACTATTTTAAAATTACAATTATAGACTTGGGTGTTTACAAGTTGTCGAGCTCATGGCTCAGAACCGTCTGTCGCTGAAAATGAGGTCTCTCATATCGTAAGCCCCACTACGCGCCATCTTGCCGCGTTCTGTCCCGCCGTTTAGCTTTTACAACTTTAACGAATAGGAAGATGACGCCTAGTGTTGCCATATTTTGTCACTTATTCTAATATAACACAATTGAAACATATTCTTTTGATGAATAAAACCATTACAAACAAGTTAAATCATTACATTCGGCCATCCGGCAAAGTGTGACTCCCGGCACACTACTCAATTCTAAAATTAACTTTTCCGTAAATCCTTAGGGCATCAATTAGGAAATATTAAAGATGCAAAAGTACAACTAGTTAAATCATTACACAACTCTTTACGTTTCTAGATTATTCGTAACAATATAACGATACAACTAGAAAGTGGACACTGAAATTGGGCTGATATAGCCTTTATTGCTAGAAAATTCACATGGTTTAATAGAGAGGACTCGGGAGCTTTATAATAAAACAGTTCAAGCTCATTGAGTAAGAAACCACAGGTTAAAGTTACCTTTAATTTTATGCCGCAGGATCCCCTTTGAAAGATCATCAGCTCCTTTTACGTTTTGCGCTTAAAATTATGGAACTGAATTAAAATGGTGGGTAGACGATAAAAAAAGTGTTAGTTTTTTTAAATTTTAATTTAGAGTTAGTATGATGATTTATTGATTAAATAAATAATTGGTTATTGACTCATCATTTTAATATTATACTTAAAATAATATTAAACTTAATTTAGTTTATACACCGCAACTTAAACTTAATCTAAAAACTTCACAGCATTTTCTCAATTTAATGTCAGCTTGCGTTAAACAAAATTTGTCCTATACATTTATCTCACTCATATTAATAAAAAATACATACTTTCTACAGCCCACTCTATCAAAAACGACCATAGTTACGAATTGCACGGAAAATATCTACGTTGCCATACAAAAAAAAAAATAGGTGTACTTATGTACGCGCGTGAGAAGTTATACTTTTTGGCGTCATTAAAAAATAGTGGCCACGTTTCCAATCCGGTAGTAGTTTTTAAAAAATATGTTGACGTGTCAAAATAACTTGTAAAAAATTTTATTGAATAAAGTACTTCTGTTTTCTGATAGATTTTAATTGCATGCAAATACTTAATTACATTAAAATAATAAAAGGACTGGAAAAGGATAGTCAAGGATTTCGGGACTTAATGAGCAATTTAGCGGACAACTTCAACCTGTAACTTTTGCGTTATGGTGATGCGCGTGCATCTTAAAATTTCACTCGTTGTCTAAAGAAATATTACGCGCCTAAAATAATATAACTTCAATAATCTCGAATGGAGGGATCAATAATAAGGTAATATATGTAAGTATCAACAGTAATGGTATTTTTGCGTACAATCCT
This sequence comes from Apodemia mormo, assembly GCA_036924255.1. Classification (NCBI taxonomy): domain Eukaryota; kingdom Metazoa; phylum Arthropoda; class Insecta; order Lepidoptera; family Riodinidae; genus Apodemia; species Apodemia mormo. The sequence goes on along the minus strand of JAUPFN010000001.1, from coordinate 38,868,148 downwards.
AACGTTACGATAATATGTATATACTACGCATCAAAAGAATATAGTAAAAATATTATTATAAAATCCGACCCTGGTACTGGTATGACAGCTCAGAGCGGCACGCCGCCGCGGTCGCAACAAGTCGAGCTGTGGCATACCCAGATGGTCGCGCGTCTCACCGCGCCGCATTTCACGTCGCAGGTCGCGCCGCGGGTAGCTGTGGCCGGGCCGTTATGAACGAACTCAAAATTGGGTTTTGTCAAGTCAAAGAATTGGGATTCCACAAAGTGTCTGCGAGGTGGGTTCTGCGACTGCTTTCAGTTGAACAAAAAAGGACGTGATTGACTACTTCACGTGACTTTTTGGAGTTATTTGAAGCCAAAGCAGATGATTTTTTGAATCCTTTTGTTACAATGGACGAAACATAGATTCATTACTGTACGCCAGAAACAAAACAACAATCAAAACAGTGGAGAAGACCTGGTTCACCACCCCCCAAAAAGGCTAATGCGCTTTCGCCGGCAAATAAGGTAATGACTTCAGTATTCTGGGACTCGGGGGGTGTGATGATTGATTATCTTGAAAGGGGTCAGACTATAAACTCCGATTACTACTGTGTCTTACTGCGTCATTTGCGAGAAGAAATAACAGAAAAACGTCCAGGAATGCTCAAAAGAAATGTCCTGTTTCATCAAGATAAAGCACGTGTTCACACGTCTGTGCAATCAATGACTGAAATCCACAATTGTGGCTTTGAACTATTACCGCATCTGCCTTATTTACCTGATCTGGCACCGGTAGACTTCTTTCTGTTCCCTGACCTAAAAAAAGCGCTTAGGAGGTCAAAAGCTTTCGACAAACGACAACGTCAAAACAGCAGTAGACGTATATTTTGACACTAAGGAAGAATTTTTTTTTCAACGGTCTAAATGCTATGAACGGGAGATGGGAAAAGTGCAAGTGCAGTGCATGCTTGATGGTGATTATGTAGAAAAATAAAAATATAACTGATAATACTTTTCAATCCATCTTCGTAAATTACTTTTTATCCTGGAAAATGTATTGTTCGTGAGATTCACAAAAATATTTGAATGACAGCGAGGACTATAGCGCCAGTTTAATAAAGTTACATAAAAATTGTGGCTTTAAAGAAAATGTATCAATAGAATGAATACTAATTGTTATACAACAAAAGATTTCTGTTGATCTTAATTGATAACGAAATATAAATATTATGGCATATTATTAAGAACTAGCTGTTGCTAGCGACTTCGTCTGCGCGGAATTCGTTTACTTCGCACAGTCTCACCCCCGTAGGTGACAGCTTGATAATATGTAGCCTATATGTTGACCCGACCCATTAGTAATATTCATGCAAAATTTGAAGTAAATCCATGCAGTACTTTTTGAGTTTACCCCGGACATACATACAAACAGACAAAAATTCTAATAACTATATTTTTGGTTTTGACATCAATTGTAGATCACGCCCCAAGTATTCTTTTAAAAAAATATTCAATGTACAGTTTTTACTTTCCTACGATTTTATTATATGTATGTGTAGATTTACCTACTATGATTGCATTTTTGGGATAGAATCACAAATTTTTGGGATAGATTTTTAGGAAAAAGCTTATTTTTGTGTTTTTATACACTGTATACTTACTATTTGCTCTTAAATAAAAATTAAAATTTAAAGAGAGATTTAGAGTGAGTTAAGTAGGTGATAATATAAAAATATAGTATTATATTATTCACTCACAAATACAGGTACTAAATGTTTAAATACAAATTTTTACCCCGATCGATCGTGGCCTGTGATGAATGAAATAAATCAAACATTAGATAAATTAAGTTTTGACTTGCTAAGGTAAAATAAATAACGATGGCATGAAAGGCGAGCAAACTATTAATCTAAGTTTAGCGAGTAACCAAGACGGTGAAGTGATCAGCTGGAGCGTTGTTGAAGTTTAATAAGCGTTAGTTAGCGGACGGAGGCGCGGTGCTGGCAATAAGGCGACTGTTATCTCCGGTGCGGTCGCGACAGCGTCGAACAAATTACCGCGCTCACATCTCTTCTGCCTATCTCGAATCTCCCGACACGTTATAAATCATCAAACACTAACACTAACGGGATCATTGTATCAATTAGGCTGTGAACGATCGACTTCGATATCGCACTGCCAATGTCATTCTATTCGGAGTCGGAGTTTCATAGGTCGAGGATATAAGTACCTAGTGTCTTATTTATGTTGAAACAAGGAAAACAACAATTGCTTCGTATTGCTTATTATTATAATATAAAGTCTTATCAAGGTAAATACATTAATTAATATTTCGATGCAGCTAAGATGCCTAAAATGCAACGGTAAATATAATGATAGTCAGGTGGTATCGATATCGAAATAATTCTTACGTTTTTGATTTAAAAGCTCATAAATTCTATATTAAAAGAAAATTTTAAATTAATCTTTAAAAGGAGAATATTTTTAGGAAATTACGTAAAATTTTGAAAGGGCGGACTTTAGAATTGTAACACAAATTAACTTAAGAATTTTGCAAGGCATTTAGTGACGCAGTGCTGTTTCCAGTGTTTCTCAGACTTGAATTTCTCCGCGTCCGGTGATGCGTGGCGGCGCAATCGGGCGCGGTTGAGCGGATCGGATCCGATTCACGGTAGCAGTTAGGTTCATTGGAATATTCGCCTACGTAATTCACGTCTTCCGTGAAGTGTAAGAATATTACAGAAAAGAATTATTTCTTTCAAATTATATTATGCACACAATTTTACGAACATAACCTACAGTCTTAATTATATATATAGCCGAAGTTGATAAATAATATTTATATGGTTTAAGAATTAATATATACTAGCGAGCGCCTATGGCCGAAATTTGACCATTGACTTAACAATAAAATCTCTCTAAAGTTTGAGAACAGACTTTGACTGAGGAGGAAATAATATATATGTGTGCATAATATTACGTAAGTCACATGAAAGTAATGTTTATTTTTATTAATCTTATATATAAAAATCAATTGCTGTTTGTTAGTCTCGCTAAAACTCGAGAACTGCTGAACCGATTTGGCTTATTTTGGTTTTGAATTAATTGTTAGGGAAGGTTTAAAAAGTGAGAAAATATAGAAAAAAAAAATAAGAGTAGTTAATAAGGCAGAACAATGTTTGCCGGGTCAGCTAGTTTAATATATTTTCTAATGCATTTTCAAAAATATTAGGTTTCTGCAGTCCTCCGCAATGTAAACTTTAGCTGTGCCAATTATCATACTCCATCGTTCGCGCAATTGTCTTGAAAAGGGGCCCAAAATTTATCTTTCACGTATTAATATATAGATTTAATCATTACACATATAAAATTATATTTTATGTTACAATAAAATTATTCTTATTTTACTATTTTCAATTCATAAGAGCCTGTGGTGTTGCTTACCCACATCATCAAGGTTTGCAACTTTCCTGCAGTTTTTTTGTTAAAAGCACTGTTGAACGCGTTTAGTATACGAACCGAACAGGTTATCAATGCAAGTATGTATGTAATAAACTAGTAGTTTTCCGCGGTATAACCCGAGTAAGTCCCGAATCCGCGGGAAAGTAGGGATAAAATTTTATTCAAATGTAAGTCTGTTCAGCAGCTTCAGAGATTACTTAACTTTAACTTAAATTTCTGAACGGATGACAAAACATCAATAACATCTTTGGTGTCTATAGTCTATTGTTATATCTTGCTATCAGAAGAGCCGTCTGTTTATCTCATGACATAAAAAACGTTATAACTACTTACACAATGTCAAATAACGGTGACCGTTTCATTTTATTTGATACAAAAACAGAAAGGACTTTGCGAGCCTCGTACTGATTACTGTTTCATTTTTAATGACGCACTCACACGGGCTTACAACGAGCCGCAGGCTAATTTCAATACCCTCTTTATTATTAAATACACCGCGTAGATTTACGCACAAAGAACGGAGAGCACACGACAGGTAATTAATAGAAAAGATGTCTTTTTTCCTCTCTCCAAACAAAGTGTCTTTGTGAGCAACGCAAATTGCACATTCTTGCAGGCCGAGCTGCAAAGTGTCCGTAGAAAAATAGGGAAATTCATAAGAGAAAGTGTTCATATGTGAGTTAGGGGTGGAGGGGCGAAGTGTGGAGAAACGGAGGCGGAGGCGGCAGAAGACGGGCCGCGCAGTTTAATTTCCCACGAGGTCGATCTCAGCGCCGCAGAGCGCAACCCGCGGGAATTAATTGCCAGTAATGAATAGTCAAGTGAACGTCCGTTAATTATGTATAGATATTCTTAAATTAAGAAATTATTACAAATCCGTTATAGCGACAAAATGAGAATTTTCCCGTATTTTTTGTGTCTTGATTTCTTTCACAGTTAGAAAATCAGAACAACATAGTAAACCTTCACTATGGAAGCATTGTTTGCAGTTCATTGGCCTTTTTACATGCACAATTTCGACTTTTGTTTTGCAGTTGTTTGATAAATTAAACGTACAATAAACTCGTGAAACATAAGCTATTTTTACAATGAAAGTGTGCAATTTCTATACGAATTTAAATCATTACCACGTAGGTAGTTTGTGTATTTTAGCTTTGATCATATGGTTCCAGGTTCGATGGCCAGGTGGCCAAAGTTACGGATTAGAACAGGATCTCTGTTTGGAGTCTGGTGGTAGCGTGTTATCACCATAAATCATAGTGCCTCTGACGAGACATAAAATCAATGTTGTGTCGCTATACTCGTGAAATGAAATTTTAAAGCCCGCAGCGTAAATTTAACACTTCCTTACTCTCTAAATCATATAACTAAAGTAATAAGCGTTTACTATTAACATTTTCATTTTTTATACCTACCTAAAACATTAAAACAAACTACCAAATGACATTTATTTTTAATGCTTCCCTCGAACAGCTATATTAAACACTGATAAAACGCTCGTGGTGCCTCTTCAAAGCAGAAATTTGATAAGGCAACAAAAAAACATCTATAGACGTGGATCTGAATATTGTCGCGCGATTCAAAAAGATTGTATCATATGTACGCCGTTACAATCGGTAATATCATGTGCAGTTAGGGTGTAGTTTTATTACTTCCTAGTCGGCAGGCACTGTGAGAACACGGCCGGAGATAGTCGTAGGTAAGAGCCATGCGCCGCCGCTATACAATAACGGTAACTTCACCTACTTAAAGCAGTACCAACTAATGTTTATTAACTCGTCACATCGACTTTATACATTACTAGCTGTTACTGCAACTTCGTTTGCTTGACCTAAAACCATAACTTCCCTTTTATTCATGTCAAAAAGTAGCCTTTGGCATTTATGTATAGTGTAGTTTTCTACTGGTAGATACATTTTTAAGATCAGTCCAATAGGTCTAGTATATCCGTTACAAATAAACAAACAGAATACAAATGTTTTCTCTTTATAATATTAGTATTGACAATCTTGCGTCTTCGCTCGCGTTGAGATTGGGCATGACCTCAAACTATTCTTTATAAGGTTGAACGGATTTACGTGAAACTCGTTGCTAGGTACAAGGCTCGGCACAAACGGGCCATAGATCGTAGCCACCGGCCACGTTTGTGATAAAAGCGCGCGGTAGTCTCCGGAAACCGGAAGTTACGTTTAATAATCAACTTTCTGGTGTAGTCTTCCGATAGGCACCGACACAGAAAGTTTGCCCGCGCTATTGTTATTACACGGACGATTAGACGAAATCACTTTCGCCTCTATCCATCGGATACACCTAATTTTAAATGATCCTATAGTAAAATGGAGCGGCGCGCTGGCGTGGCGGCAACTAGAGGGGGGTCCCGAGTGCTGCTATAGCGTCTGGCCACTACCGGCCACACGTGTGCGGCAAGTTATGGTGTGGCTGGATATATCGAGCAAATACCGAAGGTTCGCGTTGTCGCGATGTGATCGGGCTATCGCGAAACTGCATCGCGAAGGAGTTCAGCGCGTCACTGCAGAGCTCGTCAAACTGTGGCTCCTAGATGATATTTGTGCGGCCCACGGACAAAGAAACAATAACATAGTTATGATAACAATGACTGCATAATATGCTTAGTAACTTCACACAGTGTGTTTGAAAATTTTAAGATTTTCAAACATACTGTGTGAAGTTACTAAGCATATTAATTTTATTAGTTATTACTTTTGAATAACGTGGAATTAGAATGATTTTGATACAGATAATTGTCATTTATATAAGCTATCGATTCATGTATAAATCTACTTCTGCATTATATCTGAGAAAAAAAAATAAGACCGAAAATGATAAAAATACATTTTCTACACCACAGTAAATAGACAATTCTTTTAAGAGTACATAGTATAGTTATATCTGCACAATTAACTGGCATAATCAGTTTTATAATATCCAATTTGGTTTTTTTGCAAAAACTGATTTTGTAAATTCTTAGATCCGGATAGGTATATGCAAACTTTGAAATGGTTTAAAAAACTATAAGTTGTATAGCATTGAGAGTTTTACTCAGACGTTTGTAATGATATTGACTATAGTATTTTGGAATAAAAACAAAGTGAAACAAAATCGAGGTTCTTAACACACTATGCTTCATGCTTACGTAATATTTTCATATTGACGTAGTATATCGACGTATGTATTTTATTATGTTCCATGACAGAAAGAAAATATACGACGATATGACCACTCATTGGCAACGAAAAGTATCGTAGCTTGGTAACCTTTAGGCGAATGAAATAGGTAAGGAAAAAACCGTAGCATAAAATTAAAGAATTTAAACAATGAATGTAGCGGACCGCGCAAGTATTAACCGCGGAGCGTAGTTTAAATAAGCACCGATATAACGCAAGCAGTTGTCGGGATGGAGTACGCGACACATATCGGGCTAACACGAAACTTCACCATAGACATCGGTCTATGTAGCCGCTGGGTTAAAATAATGCATGAAAAAGCGTGTAACTGGTTATCGCTGGCCATAAGTTGTTGCGGTCCGTGACGTTTGCGCCGAGGTTTATAAATATAGTCTAGTATAGTTTTTAGCGAGTTTTATTGCTAATGGACTAAGCTCGGTTTCGATTCTCGACAGGGCTAAGCATTTTTGTGATGAGCATGTGTGTTTGTATTTCTGGATCTGGACAATTTCTGAAATATTTCAACAATCTACAAGTATATGATTAGTATCGTTTTACACTGCACGTAAATTCGACTGGCTTTGGGTTCGCAACTCACGTAATTTGTCTGTTGATAATTTAAATATTAATAGTAATTTTATTTAATAGATTATATAATAATAGTAATTAAAAAAATTAAACCGACTTCAAATATCAACTATAATCATAATATCTCTGATACTACTGAATCGATTTTGATTTGACTGTTCCTTAATTTGGAATATATTTACCTACTTTAAATTAAAAAAAAGATATCTCGATATGGCTCTTACTTTCTGAGAAATTCGTGGACAAATATACATAGTTCAGTAATTTTGTACACGTGCTTGGACGCTAAAGGTGCGTCCACACTTGTACATGACGACGGACCGGGCTACGTGGCATCGCTACAGGACATGTTATGCTAAAATGTAGACGATATAGGTTGTACTCACACGGTTACAAGCCATGTACGAGGCAATGTTACAAGTGTAGACGCATGGTGTCAACTGTCGAACTAGATCGCGTGGCATGGCATCGCTATATAATCCAGTCCATGCCTAAATAATAATCGTCGTAATACAAAACTAAACAACGAACAACGATGTTTATAGTGTGCGCTGCGTGAATGTGCGGCGGCAAGGTGCGGGCGTGAGACGTATTGCCCGGGACACGTTACGACTTGATCCACTCCTACCCCGTGTCTGTGTCCGTGTCATCAGGCGTTCGACGTGTGTGACAAATGCAAGTGTGGACGTCTGGTCCGAGGACAACAGCGAAAATACTTTGAAAAAAAAACCGAATTTCGATGGAACGGCTCGTAACACATGACATAGATGCGTAACAGTACACAGACCAGCGACCACACTGGGCACGGCTAGTAAATCGTAACTCCGTACATTGTCCTGCCGTTTATTCTGTGTTCGGCAGTTTCTTTTAGTGTTCGGAATGGATTGAACCGTACTGCAGCTCGTGGCAATTGTTCGCGTAACAAAATACGTCCACATTAATCGGTACTGACACGTATGGCTGATACGGTCACGGGGTAGTGTTCGGAAAATTGTTACGAGTGTGGACGCACCCTTATACAGAACGAACATCACACTCAAATATTATACAATTCCAACAATATTACATATATTATGTCAAACTGATAACCTTCATTTTTTATCGTTTGAAAATAAATAAAATGTCACATCACACATATTAGGAACTAGTTGAGCCTGCGACTTCGTCCGCGTTGAAACAATTCTAATATAAAATCCTCATGGTTCCGGTTCCCGTGGGATTCCCGGGATAAAAACTATCCTATGTCCTTTCTCAGATCACTTTTTCGGAGTACTATCTTTGTACTAAATTTCATACAAATCGCTTCAGTGGTTTAGGCGTGAAGACAGGCAGACGTACAGACAGAGTTACTTTCGCATTTATAATATTAGTATGGAAATATGGATTATAATAAATAAGCAGACGGCGAAAACATAAATACTATTTTTTATGAATCTCACGATGAGTAAGTGTCGGTAATCTGTCGAAAACAATAGTGAAAAAAAAAAATGCATTATGCCATCCTTGAAAACAAAATAACTTATTTGTCCTCTGTATTTTCGCATTTTTCGTTGATTATAGCTTCCCAAATTACTTTTTACAATTTGTTATTACTTATTTTGTAAGTATTTACTCTTTCGATTATTATAGAATATTCAATTATTGAAAAAAGTGAAATACCATAATTAAATGTTTCGGGTGCTGTTCAATCGAGAAAACCCACGCAAGTAGGCGTGTTTGATAGAAATATGAATTTGACAAAAGCAAGGATAGTCTGTCTAAACCATGATATAAGAAACATAAAAACCCTTAACAGTGGGCAGTAAATGTGAAAACAGTGTGTAATATTTATTAATATTAATTAATACATTACTAAGATATAAAATTTCATGCAATTTGTAATAATTTTTAAAAGGAGGATAACCTAGTAAGTTTAGCGTTTAATGACTTTGATATGTGCATACTCTGCTTGCCCCTTACAAAAACAATGGACATGCATATTTTTTTTATCAAAAAATAGCAAAAAAGCAAATGGGTCTCCTGATGGAAAGAGTCAACCCTGGCCATCGCCATCGACACCAAAGATGTTAATGGTGCGGACCTATCTTGTGGCGAGGTCTAATGTTACATGCATAAGTTTATCGGCTACCTTACCCTCCAAACCAGAAAACGACAGTGACAAGCACTGACGCAATGGCGGAAGGAATGGGTGAGGCGGTAGTACCAGACCCGGGCGAGACAATGCAGAACTCTACTCGATGCGACTCACTACTATCCTATAACACTATAATAATTAAAATTAAATTTACCGGCAGGACACAAAGGGACAGCTATGATTTTTAGTATTAGTATAATATTAAAATATCGCCGATATTTAAAAGAGTAAATGATCATAATATATGTTTATCAATTCAAATAACTCCAACACAGGCTATATGGCATTTTACAAAAATACCTGTTAGTTATGTAAATAGCATCTAATTATTATTCCATGACAAATAGCTCCATTCGTAGGGGATATAATGTTTTGCGATAAAGATATTTTTGTGATGTGTTTTAACATTCTAAGTCTGGTACGACTAGGCTAATGAAGGGCGATCAATTAAATTTTTCGTCACGTTTTTGTAAAGTTAAAAAAATTACCGATAATTAGGCATCTCTTCACAGCATTCATTATTTCAACAAGTGATAATAAATAGTCACGGGACAAATTACACTTACTGATCTAACCCCAAAGTAAGCAAATTATTTACAAATTATTTACTTGTGTTATGGGTGTTAGTCAGCGATACTAGTACATAGAAATACATATATAAATACTAGAATATATTTAATAAACACACAAACCCGGAAATACAAATATTTATGCTCATCACACAAATGCTTGTCTCCGTCGGGGACCGAATCCCAGCCCCGTCGATTACGTAGTCAGGATCGCTAACCACTCGACCAACGAGGAGGTTCCCCTGATTTTTTTTTATATCATAAGATAGCAAACAAGCAGATGGGTCTCCTGATGGAAAGAGTCAACCATCGCCTATAGGCACCAAAGATGTTAATGGTGCGTTGCTATCTTGTGGCGAGGTCTAATGCCACATGCATAAGTTTACCGGCTACCTTACCCTCCAAACCGGAACACGACAACGACAAGCACTGACGCTATTGCGGCAGGAATAGGTAAGGCGGTGGTACCATATGATAATGATTTGATATTGGTGTAATTCCAGGACTTTAATTCTTTGAGTTTCTGGGCAATCGATTCAAAACCCAAGAAACCCAGGACAGGTTCGGATTCTAGGACGGGCAATGCATGACGGCAAATGCCTTGCCATCTAATAAAGCGTTACTCACGTGGTGCGGCTGCAATGTTACATTTAGAGATAACCGGTTAACTAAAGCCTTTAAACCGGAACACAACAGAGACAAGCAGTAAAGCTATTTTGTTAGGAAAAATTAGGCAATAGTAAAAAAGAAAAGAACTGCATTTCACTACCATCTGGTAATCACGATGGAAAACGTTGAAACGTTTGTCCTTCGTTCGCATTTTACGAAATAACTCAAGGAAGTATTAAAGGGGCTCGGATAAATACGGTAATATCCAAATATTAAAAGGTTTATTAATGCTGTAACTTCATGTTTTATACACCCTCCCGCGACGTGTACAGTTGAAATCATACGCAGTAATATTTTACTCCTATGACATGAGCTCACAAGATTTCCCATCCTATTCGTGTTTTATAGCGGTAAAAGCATCAATTAAATTTAAACAATTTGGTGAGATAGTAATCGTTTCAAGATGGAAGTAGGTTGACGACTTATTTAGTCTAAAAACTGTATACGCCTTTCACTTCAGAACGATCAATTTTATGAAGCTTCTAAAAGTAGTAAGTATATACTAAAATTAAAAAGTATTTCTTCTTCGTTAACGTGTTTGCAATGTAATAAGTATAGTTCTCATAATATTTCTATTTGAACTTTCGAAATAACACTACATTGTAACAAAAAATACAATCATATGTAGGTACATAATATTATTATGTTAATTTATTATGTTAAAATTAAATGTTCTCCCCGTGTTGGTTCCGGGCTCCTTTAAAGAATAGACCAACTGCCGTTCTACCAGGCAGGTCGTAAAAGGCGACTGATTGGCTATGCGAGTCACTACCATCGTGGATACTAGGTGGTAGAGTTCTGCATTGTCTCGCTCGGGTCTGGTACCACCACCTTACCTATTCCTGCCGCAATAGCTTCAGTGCTTGTCGCTGTCGTGTTCCGGTTTTGAGGGTAAGGTAGCCGATAAACTTATGCATGTGGCATTAGACCTCGCCACAAGATAGTAACGCACCATTAACACCTTCGGTGTCTATAGGTGATGGTTAACTCTTTCCATCAGGAGACCCATCTGCTTGTTTGCTATCTTATGATATATATATATAAAAAAAAAAATAGGTTAAAAATTATTTTTTAACAAAACTATTTCTTAACAAACTTCCTATTTCCTATGCCTACTCCATATGTGTATATATATATATATATATATATATATATATATATATATATATATATATATATATATATTTATATATAAGGAAATGTTGACTAGTGGAAGGAAAAGGTGAGACACTGCGCATTGCACGGATAAGGATAGGCATAACAATTACGTTATTTTCAGGTAAGAGCGACCAACATGTTTTTAAAAATTCAGCCACCAATTCCAAATGAAGCGCCGCAGGTCGATGCTACTGGAGTGTGGATACAGCGGGCCAACGACTGTCAGGGTGACATAACTGTGGAGGTAGATCCTTGTCACACTCGTGACAAGAATGTGAAAAGGAAGGTCTTCTCAGCCAGGCAAGGTGTACTGCCTGGGGACCGAAGTCCATTTGAGAAGCGTTGAATCTTAAGACTGTATTTATATTGTTTACAAGACAAACAACTGTAATATCGCGATTCAGAAATTTATTTTGAATTTTTACTACTTTTTATTATTATTTTTCATTGTAGCGTTTGTATATTGCTACAGAGGGTACACGTTTCGGCAAACAAAACCGAGAAGCAGCGATATGAAGAGTTATGAATGTGGAGGAAGCAGGCATATCTGTCTGGATCACGATATTATATGGCACTTAATTCTCTCAGACTACCACGCGAGGGATTTGCCGTTAAGATATGTGTATTTTTATCATATCAATATCCTGCTTTATCTTAGCTCTTAATATAATCAACCACAAGTTGAAAATGGAAAATGTACAATTTATGACCGGTTACGAACATTATCAGAGTTAGTATAGTCATTAATCGAGGTATCTCGTACAGTGATTCCACAAATTTTTGATTTTTTTTAGCCAAGGACTCATTCCATTCGCGGCTGATGTTACAACTGACAACAGTGTTGTCAGTGTTTTTCACCTAAACACTCTCTTCGGGGATCACACCTCAAACAATCAACGATAAAATTAAAAACTTACCCATCACGTGTCCTACACACACATAAGCAATCTAAACCTAAAAATGTGATATTGTCAAAAATACTACAAACAATTTAAATTTAAAAAAGGAATTAAAATTAAAAAAAAACTATATCGATTCAAATAATGAGGAAAGTTAATTTCAGTAGGTAATTCTAAACCAATTAGTGAATAAATATTTACAAATCTATTGTTCTCGAAGATAATACCAATACCTTATAACTTTGCAAACAGTTAAATTTCAAAAAGGTTATTTATAATTATTTTTGTGTTAAAGCACTCACCCCGTACTTGGGAATCTGGAAAACCTTAAAAACAGCAAAACATCGACACGCGGGATTTGAACCTGCGACCATTTTTTCCCGGCTTTAGGGAAATGGTCGCAGGTTAGAATCCCGCGTGTCGATGTTTTTCTTTGCTGTTTTTAAGGTTATTTATATTTGAATTAAAACTAACAGAAATAATAATTATCCATACCTATCGATCCAAATAATGAGGAAAAGTTAGTTTCAGTAATTATAAAACAATTAGTGAATAAATGTTAACAAATCTATTGTTCTCGACGATAATACCTTACAACATTGCTTTATAATACGTTTGCTTTTCATTTTGACTAAATTATTACGCAAAACGTTTATTTGTGATCACGATATTATATTGTGTACACATGTTGCAACATACAATGGTGAAGACGAGCGACGTAAGCAAACTGTGTTGTTACAGATACAGTTCATGGTGTAATAAGTTACATTTCATTTTCATGTAAATGTTACTATGACCACCACTGACACAATTTGTTATTATTGGCATATTCATTATTCTTATAAGGGTTTATATTATTATGTAATAAAAAAAAGAAACATCTATGTTCGACGCTCCCATTTTTGCATTCGCTGAGCTTGACTGTCGTGTTTTCGGCTTAAACCGGTTTATGAAGACCTTTCATTTCAGATACTCTCCGAAGACAACCTTTTATAAACATCGCTAAAAACGTTTATTAACCGGTATTTATTAAACCGGTCTCAAAATTTGATAAGATACTTTACATCTTCAGCACTTGGTAATACTGCATCTTAAATATTTTAAACCTCACTTGTACTTCCAGTTTGCTCTATATTATTAATACACCGGTTTCGCAATTACAGCATCATCAGGGAAGTTAAAATCAAACGAAATATTTAAATTTTAACATTAATAAATATTGACACCTAAAATTTATATTTAGTTACATTTATTCATACGCAAAAATAAAATTTAGAGATGCAGTAAATATCGATATCGCGACTTTTCCAATATACCGAAATCAGCGATATTAGTTTAGCGATTTAACGATTTAGTCTACTTCAAAGTTGTAAATGGTGAATAATTGTAATTTAAACATTTATACCGACTACAAATATCACTATACTCATATTTCAAAACTACTGAACTAATTTTAATTCAACTTTTTTTGGACTATTCCTTAAGATGGAATATATGTACCTAATTTAAATCAAAAAGAATTATCTCGATATGGCTTTCAGTTTTCGCGAACTTCGTGAACAACCATACAAATATAAAAACATAAAAGTATCCATACATTTACGAAATTTAGAAAACGCGCCGCCTAAATATATCGTCATATTCAAATATAATCCAAATCTAACAATATTACATACATACATGATAACCTCCGTTCTTTCGTCGGTTGAAAATAGGCAATGGTTGTAAAAATACGTGTGGAAACTCGTTCGAACCGTAATTATGTCAAGAAAAATGTGATGAATTTGTTTTTAGCACATAAAAATTACAAAAGTTATAAACAAATAAAGATGAGAAAAGAAAAAAATTACGTTTTTGCAAATGTTTCAAAAACTATAGAGTTAAGAAATTTAAAAAAGATCTGTAAGGAGGAGGAAATATCCGATAGATTAAATATTAATTATATATATATATATATATATATATATATATATATATATATATATATATATATATATATATATATATATATATATATATATATATATATGTATATGCCGGCCACAGGTATAACAAAGGAATAAAAAATGGGCCTCTACCTGGATTTGCCCACTCTGAGTAGTGAACTTAAAAAATTCGTAACTCCTGTATGTTTAGAGATATAATGTTTGATTATTTTTTCTCGAAAGCTAATACAGTCAAGAATAATAATAAATTATAAAACAAATCAAAATGTAGGAGTTTATTTCATAGAAATTTGAGTTGATTGAAAAAAACAGTGGAAAAAAGTTATTTTGTTCACGAGTATTTAAAAAAATGAAGTATTTAAAGCCATTTTTTGATATTTTTTTTTATTTTATCCTCATCACTACATACTTGGCATTGATTGGTCGTTTATTTCATCAAAATCGGCCGGCTAGTTTGGGAGGAATAAATTTATTTGTACATAGAGGTCAAAATTCGGGAAACAAATGTTCAGCGGCGTATAAAAATTAGTTTTTTTTAGAACTTTTTTAGACCCATTTTTGTCGATAGTTTTCGGTCTCATTTTACCCATTTTCGGGGTTGCACTTTAACACGGGTCACACTGTATATATTAGCTGTTGCCCACGACTTCGTCCGCGCGGACTTCGTTTACTGTGCATAGCACCTCCCCCATACGTGACAGCGTGATAATATGTAGCCTATATGTTGACCCGACCTGTTAGTAATATTCGTGCAAAATTTGAAGTAAATCCATGCAGTACTTTTTGAGTTTACCCCGGACGTACATACAGACAAATGGACAAAAATTCTAAAAACTATATTTTTGGCTTCGATATCGATTGTAAATCACGCTTCAAGTACTTATTCTTTTAAAAAATATTCGATTGATCTCTGAATGCGGCCCTGTCTTATCGATGATTCACTCTAGTGCCACCTAGTATCTAATAGATTTAACTATATATGATATCCGATAAGCGATTTTTCTAGAAATATTTTAATAAAATTACTTAAAAAATTACTTATACATGTAATTTGATGCCATTAATTGCATCAGAACGTCTATCCGAATAGGTTTTGCATGATAAAACACAACACTTCATCGTTTTGTTTTTAATAACACGGAAATATGATTTATTTTGAAATTATGACACAGCGTACCCAGGACGAACGCTGATAAGATTACTAACTAAAGCCACGCCCCCTGTGATGACGTCAGGACCTAGTTGAAAGTTACAGTGCACAGTTGCTTAGGCCAGCTCCTCTTTGTATTTGCTCCGTGTAAATTTATGTTTGACAAAAAATTTGATTTTTTATTTCGACACTGAAACCAACAGTTTCGGTGTAATTTATAAAATTCGATCAAATTTTTGAATAATTGAACTTTGATCTTGAATAACTTTTGAACGCGTGGACAAATCAAAAAATGTTATCAGACCTTTTTTGTAGAGCGTTCAATTCCTTATAAAGATTGGAACAGCGATTTATCAGTCAACCAGTCGTTTGAACAGTATAAAAGTCAGAAGAAGCAAAAAAAGTTTTTCCCATGTTATTCTTATGGGAATTAAAAAAATGTGATGAGGACAATTTTAATATTAATAGCTCATCTTTTCACAGTAATTTTTTTACACCCAAACGAAACGTGTTTGGAAAAAAAATATTTTTTTTTTGGATCACCCTTGTTTTTAGCACATAAAAATTACAAAAGTTATAAACAAATAAAGATGAGAAAAGAAAAAAATTACGTTTTTGCAAATGTTTCAAAAACTATAGAGTTAAGAAATTTAAAAAAGATCTGTAAGGAGGAGGAAATATCCGATAGATTAAATATTAATTATATATATATATATATATATATATATATATATATATATATATATATATATATATATATATATATAGTTTTAAATTTTACACTTGTACTGTTTCACAATTCACTAATTATATAATATAGACTTTTTTTATTTAAATAGCCAACCGATATAAAAATTAAATTGTCAACAAATACGTTGTGTTAGGAATTGTTAATAATGGTCGGTAGATGT
This sequence comes from Apodemia mormo, assembly GCA_036924255.1. Lineage (NCBI taxonomy): Eukaryota > Metazoa > Arthropoda > Insecta > Lepidoptera > Riodinidae > Apodemia > Apodemia mormo. The sequence goes on along the minus strand of JAUPFN010000001.1, from coordinate 38,851,493 downwards.
GAAATATTTCATGAATCGTTAACAATGGTCGGTAGATGTGAAATATTTCATGAATCGTTAATAATGGTCGGTAGATGTGAAATATTTCATGAATTGTTAATAATGGTCGGTAGATGTGAAATATTTCATGAATTGTTAATAATGGTCGGTAGATGTAAATATATATATAATTGAGCTAACTCCAAATAAAAAAAATATGTAAACGGTTGACCCTATGGGCCATCCCTGAAACTTCCCACTAAATTAAGGTCTATTAATAAGCTCAAAAGAGTAAAAAATAAAAGCATAGATTTTTCAGTTCAAAACATCTATTTTGTTAAAAATGACTATGGTATAAAGGTTTTTAAAATTCGTATTGTTTTGGTATTATAATTTTTTAACTTTATTTGTAGTATTTCTTATTTTAAAAATGCTAATTTGTGAGAGTAAAATTAAAATAATTTGAGAGAGTAAAATTCTGAGTAATTTTGTCTTACTGTCCGTATAGGTATCAGCGACACTTTTTTTACAAATATAAGTATCGGTAGCGTATCAGCTCAAGTGTCGACGTCGACGCATCCCTAATAAAATCAAGTGAAACTCTGTTCCCGTTACCAATGGTTTAAATTTAGCTCTCGCTTATAAAACAAGGACCTTTAGAGCATTTTTAAATATGGACAACAAGAGAGGTGACTAGTATCGATCGATCGGTCCCCGTTACCATCTACCTATAGTCGTTTTAGTTAGACAAATGCAACTAGGGCACTATTCAAAATCAACAGGTGGTAGAGTTCTGCATTATCTCACCCGGGATTGGTACCACTGCCTTTTCTATTCCTATCGAAACAACGTCGGTGCGTGTCAAATTCGTATTCCAGTTTGGAGAGTAAGCAAAAAATGTACCTTCACGCCCTTATCCCCGAAGAAGGCACAGTTACAAGAAGTACACACACGATTAACCGAAGATACTTAGTCCCACAACGAGATAGGTGGCAAGTCTATCGCCAACCGGGTACTTGAACAATCCCGGGCAAAGTTGTTTTTTATCAGAAAACTGATTTAAAAAAAAAAACATTTTAAATTGCCTGACCCGGGAATCGAACCCGTGACTTCATGTGTTCAACACCGACACCGGACGACTACACCACAGAGACGACAGAGGAGGGTAAGGTAGCCGGTAAATTTATGCCTGTGGCATTAAGACCGCGCCACAATAATAGCAACGCATCACTAACATTTTCGTTGTGTATAGGCGATGGTTGTCTCTTTCCATTAAGAGAAGCTATCTGCTTGTTTGTTGCCTTATAAAAAATTTAAAAAAATGTATAAATCAAACCGCTTCGTATTCACTATCAAGGCATGATGACATAGAGCATTAGTAACATTGTGCAATTTTGACTTCTTTATAATTTAACTACTAAAAATTTTAAATTCATTATGTTTGTTTTATTGCTATGCATCAAAATAAAAATCAATTTAACTGGTGTATAAACCAATTTAAAGATTTTTTTAAAATTTAAAACACTTGATTATTGCAAATAATGTAAACTAAACGTATTGTTACGAATAATCTAGAAGCGTGTAGAGTTGGAGCGCGGGCGCGCTATTTAGAAAACTCCTGTTGACAAACAAATAGTTGACCGGGGCTATGCCATAATGGACTTTGTGGGATATGGCATAAGGTTGAAAGTAGCGTGTACTAGGATTTATGACTCATAACATGTTTACGATAAGAAGTGATTCATTGTTTCCCGATACATTTAGATTTTTCTGGATCCAGTTAGGACTTTCCCCTGCCTATAAATACAGAGGTGTTGACAAACACAAGGCAGTTGTTATCTAGCGATCGAGAGCGATACATCAAGTGACTAGTGCGAAGCGAGAAGTGTTTTATTGCGTAGTGTTCTAAGTTCAGTGATAGTACAGCAAGTGACTATTGTGTACAGTGTATTTTAGTATTACGTTGTGTTGTATTGTGTAAATACACGGATTTAATATAAGTGGTGTTTTCTTACAAGTACGAACCCGAGTACGTAACAGTATTCTTTCTTAAATACGTTAAATAAGTATACATTTTTAATGATCACTCCATGTTGGTTCGGCCCCCCCTTTAAGAATATACCATTTGCTGTTCTGCAAGGCATTTCGTTAGACACGTATAATTGGCTTTGGGAGTCACTACCATCATGGCTACTAGAGAGTTTTCCATTGTCTCGCCAGTGTTTGGTACTACCGCCTTACTTGTTCCGGCCGTAATGCCTGTCAGTGTCCTTTTCCGGTTTGGTGGGTAAGGTAGCCGGTAAACTTATGCATGTGGCATTACACCTCGCCACAAGATAGCAACGCATCATTAACATCTCTGGTGTCTATCGGCGATGGTTGACTCTTTCCATCAAGAGACCAATCTGATTGTTTGCCATCATATTATGATATAAAAACATCGTAGCAAATTATTTAAATTTCGGGTATCTTAACATGATTCTAAAATGTCACAGTTAAAAATGCATTTTATAGTTGACTATAAAACTAATTAACATTTTTGTACATTAGATTGTATGTACAAAATCTAATAGATTAACAATAACATATTATAGAATTAGATAAAATTATCGCTTAAAACGTCCAGTCGATGTTTAAAATAAACCATAGGTAATACTTTCTTGGGTATAAGCAAGACTAAGACTGAGAAAGGCGGTAAGTTTTTTTTTTTCGGATGTCTGAATTACTGCTGGTCTTAAGGGCATTCCATCGGGCATGTAACCTAATAGAGTGGCAATATCTAATTCCGAAACTGATCAGTGTTTTGCCACTGATAAATAGCAATTTACGCTCGCACTAAAGCAGTACCGCACCAACAAGTGACCTGTGTGTACGTCCCCGATACTCTCGAAAATATTCAAAGTTTGGTATATTATACCGCATAATGTCGTATTGTTCTATTAGATGGTGTGGAAAAAGCAGCAAAACGTCGAATTATAAAACAGACGGAATTACGTTTCATCGGCATCAATAAACATTGATTTTATTTTAATTTACTTTCATATAATATGGCTCAAGTTAAACTGGACAGATAATACGAAACATGTGGATACTTGCTCTTGCCTAGGTGTAACCTATATAATACCATCTCATTTTATTCAATACGCGTTTATTATTGCTGCGTCATTATCACATTACCCTTGATTCGGACAATCACAGCATTACAAGTGGCGTAGGTGTTTTGGCGGAATTTGTTTTCTAACAAAACAAACAACATAGCCACTCTTTTGGTTACTAACTCGATGGGGCATTCACAGCTTCACTGGTCGCGGGGGCAAGCAGCGTGCTCAACCAGAGTTTAAAGTGGATGGGCTGTACGCCCTCCGCCTTAAGGGTGTCTCCTGTAAAACCGGTCCTCGACTAGCGGTAGAGTCGTGATTTGCGATTAAGAGGGTTAGTGGCATTGTTTTGTCCATCGACTAATCTTTGCCCTTGGACTCGGTTCGCTAATGGGCAAAACAGATGTCCTCGTCGTCGCTGGCGGCGACGGTGATGCGTGCGTAGGTGTGTAGAGGTTTGGGGTGTTCCGTTGGCCATTTACCGGGTCGTCGAGATCGGTGAGAACGTGTTGAGGTCGTACGTCGTATATTTGGGATCAGGTTTAGGTTCTGGGATTCTTATTTCTGGGATTAGTCTGTTACCTTAACTACCTTATTAGTGATTTTAATCAGGGGTCTTTTTATTGTGTAGGTTTTTGATAATTTCACCTACTTCTTCAGTGTCAGTAGGTAATAGCAGGTCACCCTCCGGTGGTAGTGACGCTCTACTACTTCGCTATCCACAAGATGGACGTGGTCTAGGTCCGTAGTCTGGTTTGATGGGGAACATTGTGATTGGATATTGTCGGCCAGGCATTCGGCTTTATTGGCATCGCTAAAGTCGGGCATTGAATTTGGTCGAATGAGTGGAGATATTTCTAATACTGGTTCATTTTTAAAGGTTCTCACCAACGGCCACAGTAGGCCGTGTGCGACAGTGAGACATCTAACAGTCTGTCCCATCGTTCGTTACGATATGTCGCTTTACTTTTCTTTGTAAAGCTCGTTGCGAACGGCATTTGTCATCGGTCGGCTATCGATTGTAGCGCCGCGTAGCGTCGTTTCGCGTCTCAATAGGTCCCTAAGCTCTTCCGGTAGTTCCCATCTGCCCTGATAGGCGTATTTCCCGCGAGGAGCTACCGACTAGCGTTTGAATGTGGTTAGTCAGCGCCTTTATTTCTTATCGACTGTTTTTCAATTGATTATCTATTTCATGCGTGGGGCGTACGCATTGTGGAGGGATGCTAGTTTATAAGTTACTGGTCGGTTGTCCAAGTCGATTTCGTGTAGCACTGTTACTGAACGCAGTTGTAATTCTACGTTCCTCATCAGTACTACCATCCAGTACGCTCGGTCTGCGTGTCACGTCACTTGTCGAGTATCTAGTGGGCTCAGACGGGCCTACGTCTGCGAAGTTTAGTCCGTCCGTCAGCTGGGAATTGCTTTCCTGGCTGGGTTTGCGCGGAGCCCTTGGGCATCCACGATAATTTGCTAGATGACCTAGAGCACCACAGTTGTCGCAGCTCACTGGCGTCACGGGCGTCGGGACGTTACGCTTAGGTCGTGGACATTCCGCCGTTGCGTGGTCATCCAGGCACTTGACATACCTGGGTCGGGCATAGCAATCACGGGCAGAGTGCCCATAATGCTGACAGTTGTCACTGGCTCAACTTTTGATCCGGAGATTTCGCGGGGTCTCAACTTTTGATCCGGAGATTTCGCAGATGGTGTCTACATTGAACACCTTCTTGCCTTCCGGACCTAATTCTAGTGCGACTAGACTACAAATGGGATTTTGGACATCTTTAGTCACTTGGTCAAGAGAAAGTTCCTTAGGAACTCCTCTCACGACCACGCGTAAACGACTTTCCCCGTCTAAGGCATAAGTATGATACCTTACTTTGCGTTCACGCAGTATGGTTGAAACGCCTATAGTCATTTAAAGTGGGCACTATCACCTCATGCCCTCACCTGCGAATCGGGCTTATGTGAAATTTATTCACCACTCTTTCATAGCCGCGAGACCATGGTTCATGACGCTTTGTCACGGATGATAATGGGCGGAGGGTTTTTTCCCACGGGGTCTCGGACTCGTCATCTGAGACGAATTGCGGTGGTTGCCTGTCCGTCGGTTTGAATGGCGGCAGTTTAGGGCTTGATTGCCGCCCGGTCGCCTGCTTTTTAGCCGGTGTAGCCCGAGAGGCGGGAGTGTTTACAGAAAAGGTGCCTCTTTCGCTTGCGACGAACTACTTTTTGGAACCCGTCGTCATCGTCATCCGCACCCGAGCGACTGGCGACGGAGACATTGTCTGCTTCCTTGGGGGAAGCGGGACATTCTTTAAACCGGACGGCGAAGGTTGAGCGGGGAATTCTTTTAGGGCCTTCGGTAATTGGCCCTAATAAATGTCTCCAGGTCGTCAGCGTTCATGATGAACGCCTAAGATAATAGTGGGCGGGCGGCCCCCTTGTGAAAGGGGGTGTGTACCTATTTGTGTATGAGTACCTACTGTGTGAGTGGTGTATTACCACTCTATAGTTTTTATCGGACGCCCGTGAAAAAGCAGAAGCACTTTTAAAACAGGGCACCGTAACCAAACATACCGCAATCCAAGTGAGCAGTCGTAGAAACCCTACCGCAAAAATAGCACTGTACTTTTACTGACTACAATACGCGCGCGGGACATGTAGTACACACGCGAACAAAGAAAGCACGGCGGACGTTGACGTCTGCACACTCCAACGAACGAAGTGGTTTCATCAAAAATAGGTAAAAGGTGGTAAGAGGAAAACATGTTACAACTTAGTAAAAATTATACAAATTACGATAATACTAAACAAATGACGGATAGGCAACATCTTGAAAGATTTTTATTGTTTTCAGGTATAAAAAATACATAAAAGAATCCTAATAAAATCGCAGCATCTCCAACATCTCTGCGTCATTTTCAGTTTAAATCAAAAATGAAGAACGTCGATTGATCTACAATGACGAATCTGCGACATTTATTTTAAATTGTTTTGAATACAAATCATACAAATAACGTTAATGAACAACAAAAAATGCCGGATTTGCGATATTTCGAAGGTTTTTAATGTTCTGAGTATGAACTATACAAAAAAGAACCCTAATTGAGATTCGTCTCTAATTGTCCATTAGAGACGAATCTCAATTTGTCTGGGTCGTTTTTAGTTTAAATCATACGACGAAGGACATTGATTGACAATTAGATACAAATCTTCTAAATCTCTCAGCAGAACTTGTATTGTTTTGAATACAAATCATACAAATAACGCCAATGTGCAAGTAGACATTTAGACTGGTTTTTATTGTTCTGAGTATAAATAATACAAAAATGTACCCACTGATTTTATTTTCTTTTTTGTCCAACTCCGGCATCATGAAATCTTGCTACTGCTATCATAGTACAAAGTTCATATGTTCAAATCCATTATTGTAGAGAGAAGTTTCAGTTATGATTGTTTAATAAGTTTGAATGGTACCTGTACATCGAAGGGCTGGTGGTGCTGCTGCGTGTCGGGCGCGGGCGGCGCGCCGTTGACGAGTCCCGCGCCGCCCACACCGCTGCTGGCACCGCCCACGCCGCCCACCGCGCCCACACCACTCACGCCGCCCACGCCGCCAACGCCGCTCACACCGCCCACGCCGCCCGCGTACTGCGCGACACAATGACAACATGTTCAACAAAAATTATATTTCGTTAGATCGTGATATATGGCGCACTTGGTTCTCTCTGCCTACCCACCTGGCGTGAAGATATATTTCGTTTGATCGCCCAATCTAGTGTGATAGTGATATTAAATGAATGTAGACTGTGAATTGTTTATTTTTATTAATTTAATAATTAATGAATTTCTAACGCATACTTTATATAAAAATATTGGTTTCTGCATTTTTCTGCAATGTAAACTTTAACTGTGTCTTTTATACTCCACCATTTGCGTGATAATGCATCAAAAACTATTTTAAGTTTTTGTTTCATTTATTAGCATATAATTTTGTTTCTATAATTTTCGGTGGACAAATTACACACACGAATTGATCTAACCACAAAATAAGCAAATTATTTGCTTGTGTTATGGGTGCTAGTCAGCAATACAAATACATAAAAATAAATATATGAATACTGTAACATATATAATAAACACCCAAATCTAGAAATACAAGCATTTATGTTCATCACACAAATGTTTGTCCCCGTCGGGAATCGAACCCCAGCCCTCTTGATTCGTAGTTAGGTTTGCTAACCACTCGACCAAGGGGCGATCGAATAAAAAAAAAAAACCTAATATTTCAGTGTTTTGCCTATTTATTTACATTAACTCATTAATTCTCATAAATGTTTTTACATTGAAGTAGGTACAGTTTCTTAACAGTTAAGCATAATTTTCTGTGCAATAGTCTATTATGTGACAAATTTTCAAAAGATCATATGTGCTCGCAGCTTGTTAAATGAATCAATTTGAAAACTGACGAACCTATTCGTACCGCTACTGTACCTACTTCAATGTAAAAACATTTATGAGAATTAATAAGAGTTAATGTTAATAAATAGGCAAAACATTGAAATATAAAGTTTTCTATTTCGATTACATGGTTCAAACTTGCTTGCATCAACACTATTTCCTTATTTTATCTTGTGTTAATGATTATTATCTAAAGAGGATGCTAATGTGTTTTTAATTAAAATCTTTTTTATTGATTTGACCTGCCATTAATATTTATGATAAAACTATTGTCATGGTTAATATCACCGTTGTTATTTCTAAATTTCTAGTGTTAATCAATAAATTATTGCAAAATATATTTGCCATAAATATCCTTTGTTTTCGTAATGTCATTGAAGAATTGAAGAACGAGCAGCAATAATTGCCGAATATGAAGCTGGCTACATCAGTGAGATATCACGTCGTCTGAATATGACCAGGGATAGTGTAAGATTCTGGATAACGAGACACGGTGAAGGTGCACTCGTAGATCACCTTAACAATAATCCTGGCTGTCGTCCTATTCTCAATGCTGCACAAAAAGCTGACATGAGAAGGCAATATGAAGCAAACGGCTTTACATCAACTAATCATTACGCCCAATTGTATGGTGTTAGTCAAAGAGTGATAAGAAATGCATTACACTCAATGGGATTATATTATAGGCGACACACAAAAAAGTTGCTCTGACGCCCGCTCATAAGCATGCACGCTTAAGGTTTGCAGAGACTTATTTGAACTTTGATTGGAGCACCACTAAATTTACAGACAAAAAAAGCTTTATGTCAAGCCAACATAGAAGGCTTCATTTGTGGATATAATGATTCGAGATATACCGAAGACCATGTAGGGTCGAATTTCAATTCTGGGCGATTCTCGGCAATCTCACATTATCTGTCCGTATTGGAAAATAGTATGCTACTAAGTGTTCGCATCGTGTATCCAGCCAATGAGGTGCCTTAGATCATCTATGTTCATGACAATGCTCGCACGCACACCGCTCGTATTGTAAATGAGTGGTTCATCTGGCATTCTGATATCGTAGTGATTCTCTGGCCAGCAAAATCTGCAGATATAAACCCCATAGAGAATCTAAGGGGTTTAATGGTTCAGTAATGGGAAAACGAAAATGAAAGGACAGAAGAGGCCATAGAAAACAACTGCCGAACTATTTGGGAAGATACAAGAGGGTCAGATCTATGCTCTCGTCTCGTAGGTTTCATTAGAAATAGATTATGAGTCATTGACGTTAATGGTGGCTATATCCGTTATTAATATATTTCTTTGTTTGTAGCTTTAATAGAAATTTGCTTGTTTATTTGGCTAGTTGTCAATTCAATATATTATGATTTTTTTGAGTAAATCTTCCTCTTCAGTTTCATTGCAATTATGCATTATGCCTATTCTGATAATTGATAGGCCATCAAGGGCCTCGAATAATTTTCAAATTAGCAGTAAAAGTTAAATCTATAATTTAATTGAGAAAAACTTTATTTGATAGAAAACGTCACATTTATTTAATGTTGACCGCCCCATTGGTCGAGTGGTTGGTGACCCTGACTACGCAATCAACGGGGCTCGGGTTCGATCCGCGACAGGGACAAGCATTTGTGTGATGAGCATAAATGTTTGTATTTCTGGGTTTGGGTGTTTATTATGTATGTAAAAGTATTTATATATGTATTTCTATGTATTAATATCGTTGACTAACACCCATTACACAAGCAAATAACTTGCTTACTTTGGGGTTAGATCAATAAGTGTAATTTGTCCCGTGAATATTTATTTATTATAATTATTATACAAAAAACAGTTCTACTAGCATTAAATAATAATAATTATTATTTAATGTTAGTAGAACTGTTTTTTGTACTGGTATGTTGGCATGATTGATTCACACACTAGTGCAAGCGAAACTAGATCATAAGGTAACGAACCTATTTTTACCGTGACTATAATAGTATTACAACGTTTATAAAAACGCTAAACTATAAACATTAAACATGTTTGATGTTCCCGGCCAGTATATGAGGGTGGATAGAAAAGTACTCGGCCTAACACAGATACATTCAATTCTAAAAATCTAATCTACCCACATTATTTAGTTCAGAGTAATTAATTGTGTGAAGTTCGAAACGTGTGCAATAATTTATTGTGATTTTATACATTTTTTAAGCAATCAGACATACTTTCTGCAAATGGAGCAAATCGAGCAGCATGCCATTATTAAGTACCTCCATAAGAAGGGGCTATCACCGAAAGCCATGCATGATCATATGGTCAGTACATTAGGGGATTCTGCTCTGTCTTACTTATCAGTCAAAAATGGAAAGCAGAATTCAAGCATGGCAGAGAGAATGTGAAAGATGCACCCCAATCTGGAAGACTTCGATGTCCACCACTGACAAAAATATTAAAAAAGTACTCAATTTAATTATGGGAGACCGCAGATTAAAAATTAAAGAGATAGACGGCATCTCTTATGAGCGAACTCAAAATATCATAGTCAACGAATTGTGTTTCCACAAAGTGTCTGCGAGCTGGGTTCTGCGACTGCTTTCAGTTGAACAAAAAAGGACGTGATTGACTATTTCACGAGACTGGAGTTATTTTAAGCCGATGCAGATGATTTTATGACTCGTTTTGTTACAATGGATGAAACATGGGTTCATTGCTGTACGCCAGAAAAAAAACAACAATCAAAACAGTGGAGACCTGGTTTACCACCCCCAAAAAGGCTAAGGCGCTTTGTCGGCAAATAAGGTCATGGCACAGAATATATAATAGTACAAGTACAGAAGAGACACTCCGTAAAGTCGTTTAAAGAAATAGGGACTATTGCTACGACACAACTGGGTCGAATTCAGATAGTGCGTCGCTTGATTACCTACGTTTATACCTATTTACCAAAAAGTTACATCTCTTTCTAACGCGTAACTCTTATCCTTTCTAATCAAATCAGGGATGTCTCAAAGATTCCCTGTGTTGGTTACGGGCTCGTTTGAAGGATATGCCAATTGCTGTTCTGCCAGGCAGGTAGTAAAAGGTTGCTATCTGTGTAACAGGATGGCAATGCTATATACATAATTCTACCGCCCAACTTTAATCCCCAAAACGGAACAAGATAATGACAAGCATCGATGCTATTGCAGCATAAATAAGTAAGCAGTGGTACCATATACCAGGGTGAGACGACGTGGAACTCTACCACCTAGTAGTCACGATGGTAGTGACACCATTGCCTTTTACAACTTGCCTGGCATAGCGGCATTTGCTCTATACTTCAAAGAAACTGATCAACACGGGGAAAATGAATTAAAATATAATTTATGACACAGTTCAAGTTGCAGTCCTGGGGCATGATAAATCTACGTAATCCTTGCATATAGTACTTAAAACCTACTTATAAAATTACGATTAAACTAAATAAAACAAATATTAATTACGTTTCAAAATGTTTCGGTAAAGTATAAAATAAAACTTTGCATCTTTCTGTTTATTCGACAACCATCCACACAGCAATTATTTTATATCGTAATATAAATCCCACATTTTATAAGAGTACCTACAGTAATAAACCTTACGTTGCGACGTTAATCGGCAGGCCATCGTACATGAATACGTACGCGTGTACTCACTCATAAGCACGGGGCGGCCCCGACTGATTTGCAAAGTCGAGTTGTCGCGCTCTGTAGGTGCTTATCGCGGTAGGTATAGGCGAGTGTCAGAGGCCTGGTAATGGCTTCAGTATCCGGGGACTCGAAGGGTGTGATTATGATTCAGGGGTCAGAGTATAAACTCTAACAGACAGGGGTCAGACTATAAACTCTGATTACTACTGTGGCTTTCTACGTCGTTTACGAGAGGAAATAAAAGAAAAACGTCCAGGAATGCTCAGAGTCCTGTTTCATCGAGATAACGCCCGTGTTCACACATATGTGCTATTAATGGCTGAAATCCACAATTGTGGCTTTGTACTATTACCGCATCCGCCTTATTCACCTGATCTGGTACCTTCAGACTTCTTTCTGTTCCCTAACCTAAAAAAGCACTTGGGAGGTCAAAGATTGTCGTCAAACGACGAAGTCAAAATAGCAGTAGACGCATATTTTGACTGTAAGGAAGAACCATTGTTTTTCAACGGTCTAAATGCTTTGAATGGGAGATGGCAAAAGCGCATCAAACATGACGGTGATTATGTAGAAAAAAAAATTTAACTGTTTTAGTATGTGTTTATTTTCTTGGTTAGTCAAAATACTTTTCAATCCACCCTCATACAAGTTGGATGTCTCACACCAGTGTCGGAAACAACAGTGTTGCCAACAGGTGGCACTTGCGTAACAACAATGTGCATCGACGTTAAAAAATAACAAAAACGGCCATCGCTATTAATGACTTTTTTACCTTAGTAAAGATCTAATCAATAAGGGGAACCGGTGGATTATATTTATTTATGGCTTTATTACCTCGTAGCAAGGTCCCAACCCATAAACCAACTATCTATCAAGTGTACTATATTCTCTGAAGCCATCAGTTAAAGTTAGCAAAAGCTTTGTTCATATCGTAGGGAGTTTCTGAAGGCATAATAAACAGTTCAATAACTACTTAACCGATAAGTCAAAGTCTGCCACAAGATGATTATTTTTAAGATGCACAAAATAAAATGCTATTTTTTTAATTTAGCTCCTCAGTATAATTATTTTTATTTACAGTTATATCTATTCTGATATAAATAAGCGTTCAAAGGTTTTAGTTTAAACCAAGTGATTCATGACAATAGCTCTGCTTAGTACGAGAGGGTTTTCGTATGAATTTGGTCTTAATGGAAGAGAATGATTTCGAATCAGGTTGTATAGTAGGGGAACCCAAGATGCTAAATGTGTAGTCATTCGAGCATCGTAGGTACCTACTGGATTTTGTAAATTAAATTATAGAAAAAATAAAAGGTTATTTAATGTTTTTCATTTCAATGGTGGAGAAAAAATCTACAGATAAAAAAAAATGTTTAAAAAAACTGACATGAAAACACTAAATCGCGTCAAATTAAGGTATGGTGGGTTAATTGCCACCTAAAATTTAGAAAATCTGCCGATTCAAGTGTAGCGTAAGGGAGTGGGAGGGTCACACAGATGCAAAGAAAACGTTGTTTTGACATTCCCAAGCACGTCTGGATTTTCTTTTATTAAATAGGAAATTATGTAAGAGTAATGACAAAAATATAATCTGACAATTTCCACAAAACGAGGTTACTGGAATTTTTTTTTCTGCCATAGTTACCCTCTCTATAAAAAGGGCTTATATTTGGTAGAGAGTCTCAACAGTATGCGAGGTACCCCCCTATGCTAATCTGACGCGCTTGAGTAATACAAAAATCGCAACTTGGGCACCCCTACTAGTAGAAAGATAGGGAATGATTATTAGATTTAAGAGAAATGCGAAACTACCTTATCAAAATATTTAACATCACACTAAATATTTTTATAAGTTACTTTGTGTAACTATCTAATGAAAGGCAACTGATGGTGAACTATTTTTGTTTTTATTACCTTAGCAATGTCCTAATCTGTAAGGCAACTGGTAACTATATTTGTTTTTATTGCCTTGCAAGGTCTTCTCTCTTTCAAGCAAGGTCCTAACTCATAACGGCGTGGACAGTTTTTTAAATGTTTTATTATTACTTTGGCAAGAGCCTAATACGCAAGGGGATCCAGCAGATTTATTTATGATTTTATTACCTTATCAAGGTCCTAATTCATAAGGGAAATTAATCTTATTTCAAAATAGAAATTATACTCACTTGTTGTGTACTTGCAAAACTACTGTTGTCAAATTGTGGATGTTGTTCCATTTGCAACACCAGTTCAATATGTTGGTTCATGGAATCATTCAAAGTCATGCCTAGAACAAAATACAACACCACGATTAGTACAACTTTGGAAACTAAACCATAAAACTGTAAAATCGTAAAATAAAATTAAAATATACATTGCTAGTTTATAGATGCTGAAGTATATACATACAGATAGTACAAGTTATGATTTGCCTTACAGAATGCTATAATCAACACTTATACATATCAGATTTTAATTATGGGTTGCATCTGGATGCTATAATCATCACCTTTACACATCAAAGATGTTAATTATGGACGTTATGCCACAACCAAATTCTCCACATAGAAAGACAATAGTGACAAAACACCTAATCGCACCAGGGTATGAAAAGCGATGGTACAGTACTCTCCAATCTTATTGGACGGCCTGAAGTGAGGCGCTAGCCCCTCTTTAGTCCCGGCGAAAAAATTATCGCCAGGACGAAGGAGGGGCGCGGGTGCACGCACGCGGGTGTACCATGAGCGAGATTGCTTATGCGCTAACATCAGGCCGGCCAAAAGATTGGGGATTACTGTACAATGCCTTTACTGACTTTATCTTTGACACACACACACACATACAGTTTCTTAACCTTAGAGCCACAGTTGTATTACACCACATTTAGGTTTTATCTCCATTAATGAGATGCTTAGCAATACGACACCTAATAGAGAGCGAGCTTAAATCTAACAACACATATTTTATGGTAAGTATATAAAATTTTGTCCAGTGAGATACTTAGTAAACAAGCAATGGGTACTAGCTAAGCCCGCGGTAGGTTTGGGGTCCCTCAGGTAAGCCAGGTATGAAAATTTAGATTTATTTTAAAGTATTTTACGGCATCTACCATTTCAATATGTTGTACGGGGTGGCCGGAGGAGTGACGTCCAAAGATAAAATTGAGATGCGTTGTGATGAGGGGTACCAGAATCACCCCTATGTATGTTCCGCGATTATTTGTAGTTTTCGAGTAATAATTTTTTTAAGACTTGGTAAGAGTTTTTACCGGACTAAATTAAAATTATTCTTATTAAGCTTTTGACAAGGTTTTATTTGGTTTTTTTATTTTTTACTTAATCCTTATGCATTGTTCTTTTTTGCGTAAAATAATTAGCCCCTTAACGCTAACGAAAGTTATTGAAACTTTACCGAAACTTACGAATTTGCGTATGAGTAAATGAGTCATAATTTTTCAGTTTAAAGTAAAAAAATTTAGTAGTTGGTTCCATGGTTCCATAGTATTTTTAAAAACTGCACGGGACTCAACTTTCAGAAAATACACAGAACGTACCATGTAATAGGCCTTATTTTGTAAAAATCACCCTCCGAAGGTAGTAAGGTGAAAATTTCAAAACATTTTTTTTCCTTGATAATTGAAGCAATGCCTGTTTAGCATTATTTTAACTTATTCTGATTATAAAAAAACAAGTTAACTAGTACCTTACAGCCACTGATGACACTTTTTCTAAGAATAATAAAACCCGACGACCATCGAGTGATGCAGGCATTAGATGACGAATGGCACAATTTTCCAAACATTTTAGATAAAATTAATAAGTATATCTACAGTGGCGCAACAATAGGGTTGCAGGGCTGGCAAAATGCCACGGGCCCCCGACCCAAAAGGCCACAAGCTCAAAAATATTTTTTAAAAGTTTATTAAAATTAAACTGAGTACAACGTGACGATTTTTAATAACTGATAGGCACCAGATGGGACACTCCCATCAAAAGAATTTGCCACGGGCCCCAGATGTTACATTTACCCCAATGTAGATATCTCTGAATACCGACGAGTTTTGGGGCGACATCAACAAGTATATAAATGTGCATATTAAGGAAAAAACGTCCTTTACCGGATGTAGCTAATATGAAAGATGAAAAAAATGTGTAAACGGTTACAGGCCATCCCAGAAACTTCCCGCTAAATTAAGGTATTTTAAACTATAAGGAGTAAAAACTGTAAGCATAGATTTTTCAGTTCAAACATCTATATTAAGATTTTTGAAAAGCTGTGTATTTTGGAAACTTTGATTAAATTTAATTTTTCGAATGCCATTCACGTCAATTTTTCAAAGTTTTTAAAGGAAAAAAGAGCTGAAAAGATTTTTAAACCATTTGGTGTATTACCTTTAAAGTTATTTCAACAATATTATAATATGAACTTAAACCAGTCAATGTTGGCATTCCTCAGGGCTGTGTGCTATCATCTACACTGTTTCTTCTGCATATTAAAAGACATATTGCACTCAAGCAACATTCATTGCTATGCGGACGAAAGTACGGGTGATGACCATAAGTGAGAGGCAGTACGTCATATGAAGCCGGATTTGCGCCTTATAGAGTTGTAAACGATGGGCTGGAGTAAAGTATTGCCTGGCCCTGCTGAGAACACCCAGCTTTTTTGAGGCTAATTTAGCCTTGCCTTCCAAGTGACCACGGAACTGAACGTTGCTCGATATGTCAACTCCAAGAATTTCATGACTGGCTGTGGCTGTCAGGGAAGTATTTTCGAAGCGAGGAGATACGACAAATGGAGATTTCTTAGTGGAAAACGCGCAAACTTGTATCTTCTTGGGGTTAAAGTGGACTAAATTTAGTCGACCCTACTTTGAGGCTGAGGAAAGTTGTTCTTCGATTTTAGACACAAGTTTGTTCAGGCACTTGTTGACGTGTTGTTGAAAAACTCCGCTGCGGCCAAAGTACAAAGCATCACACGTACTATCGTCCGCATAGCAATGAATGTTGCTTGATTGCAACATGTCATTAATATGCAGAAGAAACAGTGTAGGTGATAGCACACAGCCCTGAGGAACTCCAACATTGACGGGTTTTAGTTCATATTATAATATTTTTGAAATAACTTTCAGGGTAATACGTAGGTCACAATATAAGTTTTGCGTAACTTAAAAAAACAACATGTTATAACCAAAATATTATGTTTATTACTTTTCAAAATAATCTCCTTTACATTTTAAACATTTTTTTTCATGCGATCGAACCATTTTTTAAAACAGGAGGACCACAAATCTGAAGGCATGTTTTCTACGTGCTGATTGAACGCTGTCACTGCCTCTTCGGAGTTGGTAAAAGTAAAACCTCTCATCAAATCTTTGATTTTGGGGAAAATACAGAAATCACAGGGTGCTAGGTCGGGGCTATGCGCAGGATGAGTGACGAGATGTACTTTTTCGGAAGCTAAAAATGACTTTGTTTTGTTGTCCGTGTGTGAAGAAGCGTTATCATGGTGTAGGAGAATGCGGCTTTTGGGTCGTCTTTCGCGAACTTTTTCTAACACCCTGGGTAAACAAATGGTAGAATATCACTCGGTATTAACACTCTTTTGATCTTCAAGTGGAATTGTACAGATGGGACCCCTAGCTGAGAAAAAAAACGCGACCATTTTTTTCCAACGTTTCTCACCTGTCTCACATTTGTTGGTCTGTTCTCATTTTCAAACACCCATTCTCAAGATTGCTGTTTTTTTTTCGGGTTCAAAACAATAAATCCACGTTTCGTTTCCTGTGACAATGTCATAAACAGCATTAGAATGTCCATGGTCGTACTTCAGTAGCATCTGTGAGCACCATTCCATATGAGTCCGCTTCTGCTCCACTGTCAGTTCACGAGGGATCCAACGACAAAGTCTCCGAACTTTCATTTCTTCGTGTAAAATTTTTTGAATTTGGCGCATACCAATCCCCAATAGTCCTTGAATTGTCTTATAGGTAATCCGGGGTTTTCTTCAATTGAGCGCTTAACAGTAGCCACATTATTTTCGTTGACGGCAGTTGAAGGCCGCCCCTTCACGGAATTCGTCATTTAAAGAAACTCTCAAATTCAGCAAACCTTCGCCTCACGGTGCTCAAACAAGGTGCTTCTCTCTCAAAAGCATTTTGAAGACGAGCGGCACAGTCTTGCGGAGACAGAGAACTTTTAAAATCATAAAAAATCATCGCTCTAAAATCTTTTCGACTTAATTCCATTTTCGTTGCGTACGTATGTGTGATAAAAAAACAATTGACAAATCATTTTCCGCCAATTGTTTTTTTTTATTACTAAGGAGGTTGCAACGTTTTAAAAATATAACATTCGAAACTCAAATACTTCCAATTAGCTAGAAGTGCAAAGTTTGCCCTATGTAGACCGATTGGTTTAAAATTCTTATCAGCTTTTTTTTCTTTAAAAACTGTGTCAAATACCGTTAATTGGATCAAAATCCGTCAATTTGTTTGGGACTTATCAATTTTTGAAAAAAAATTTACTTGAGTTTTCTTCGAAATTTTATCGATTATTTAGCTAAAGCTGTTAACGATCATGGAATGTCTAATGGTTCTCAAATCATTGCACTATTTATTTCTTTGTTTAGTATGTATCATCAATGACATTAAAAATCAGCTAGTTTAAGTTTAGCTCAATTCATATAACATTTTCTTTGATATTTATTTATAATTACATACACTGTGCCTTTATAATAATGTACCCTGTCCCTTTATAATAATGTACACTGTCCCAAGATGAAGACGCATGAACAAAAGGTGCATACCAACGAAATGAAGATGTTAAGATGGGCAGGTGGTGTGATTCAGCTTGATAAAATTCGTAACGAATATCGAACGTCAAGAAAGCTCAATTGTCTGAACTGACTTGCCTGAACCCAAGATAGATTAACTTGGCGCAAAAAAGTGAGGAGACTCGACCCCAAGTAACGGGATCAGGGATGGAAGAAGAAGAAAAATGTACAATGTCCCTTTTATACATTTATTATTTCCTTTTCTTCCTCTACATTTGCAGTAAAAACACATACGGTTTATGATAAACTAGCTGCAGCGTGCAGCCCGCTGCATTATAAAAGTTTTTAATGAATCCCGCGGGATCACCTAACTTTTCCGGGATAAGAAATAGCCTATGTGTTATTCTGGCTCTTCGGCTATCTACATACCAAATTTCGCCGTAATCGGTTCATAGTATTTGCGTGAAAGAGTAACAAACATCCATACATACATACTCATTTCTTTCAAACTTTCGCGTTTATAATATTAGTAGGATATAAGCTGTGTATTACGTACCAGGATGAATTTGTGGATGCTGTGGATGCGGTAATCCCTGTAGTGGCGCTACGCCTAACATTCCAGGATGGTGCTGAAAGAAGAAATTAATTCTTAGTTTCATTTCATGTAAACAACACTAGTAACAATTCTCTAGGTATGGAACCAGAGTAAATAAAATTAATTATTGTCGAATTCAGTGCTTTTTCTAAAAAAAAAATTAGTATAATTCAAGAAAATACACAAAAGAAGCAATGTATTATGCGCCATATGTCGTGCATGTATGCAAACGACTGGTCCGAGAGTTTCACGGTCGCGACCGAGCAAGTACTTTACATTGCGTGGCGTGAAAAAAATATCATAAAACGAAAATGCTGCATCTCTTAAAAATAGATATAATAGCCATGATGACTAGAACTTTAAAATGGCATGGCATACTTTTGTAATTTTCCCTTAAATGCTGTATTTTACTGTATTTTGTATACATGCTTAAATTTTTTTATCATAATATTTTTTTACTAAGTTAATTCTTAACGTGGTTAAGATCGAGCCGCCGATAAAAAAAACATTCCAACCAATGGCGCCGCTGCGAATTTGGCGCATCAGAGCGTCAAAGGAGTGTCGGTTGTGTATTCCGTGTGGTGTGTGGTGATGTGTGGTGGCGTGTGCGTGTCACCTGCGGGTGCTGCAGGTGCGGCAGGTGGTGCAGCGGCTGCGGCAGGTGGTGCGGCGGCAGCAGCGGGAAGGCGGCGGCGTCTCCGTTGCGCACGCCGCCCGCGCCGCCGCCGCCCTCCTCCTCCGCCGGCGATGGCTGCCGCGACCCCGGCGTGCGACTGACACACACAATACACACGCCTGTATTATACTTCAATACGACTCCGAACAGGTTTGCTCATCAAACTTATGTGGCTTGGCATCCTTGGTGTTACCGACCATCGATCAATAATAATAATAATGTTATTGCTGGACAAACAACACAAATTGATCTAACCCCAAAGTAAGCAAATTGTTTGCTTGTGTTATTTATGGGTGTTAGTCAACTATACTAATACTTAAAAATACTTTTACATGCATAATAAACACCCATACCCAGAAATACAAACATGTATGCTCATCACACAAATGTTTATCCCTGTCGGGAATCGGACGTTGTTCTGCCTTTTGAACTACTCTTATTTTTTTCTATATTTTCTCACCTTTTAAACCTTCCCTGGACTTCAACGATTAATTCAAAAACAAAATTAACCAAATCGGTTCAGCCATTCTCGAGTTTTACCGAGACTAACGAAGAGGAATTGATGAATGAAAAATCTTCTAAGATAATCTATATATATAAACTAGCTGTTGCCGGCGACTTTGTCCGCGCGTACTTCGTTTACTCCGCACAGCTTCTCCCCCGTAGGCGATAGCGTGATAATATGTAGCCTATATGTTGACCCGACCTGTTAGTAATATTCATGCAAAATTTGAAGTAAATCCATGCAGTACTTTTTGAGTTTACCCCGGACATATATACAGACAAACAGATAAACAGACAAACAGACAAAAATTCTAAAAACTATATTTTTGGCTTTGATATCGATTGTAGATCACGCCCCAAGTATTCTTTTAAAAAAATATTCAATGTACAGTTTTTACTTTGCTACGATTTTATTATATGTATATAGATATATAGATTATCTTAGAAGATTTTTCATTTTAACATTCGAAAAGTTGTGCATTTATGATTCAACAGTTTATTACTGAGTTTTTATAGTAATTGTAATGATTTGCTTTTACTAGTGCATTTGTTGATTTTTTTTAAAACGTTATTCGATTGTGAAATTTGTGTTGAAAATGTGTTTATTAAAAACTTGCTGTTGCCCGCAACTTCGTCCGCGCGAACTTCGTTTACTCTGCACAGCTCCTCCCCTGTATGTGATAGCGTGATAATATGTAGCCTATATGTTGACCCGACTTGTAATATTCATGCAAAATTTGAAGTAAATCCACGCAGTACTTTTTGAGTTTACCCCGGACATACATACAGACAAACAGACAAAAATTGTAAAAACTATATTTTTGGCTTCGATATCGATTGTAAATCACGCCCCAAGTATTCTTTTAAAAAATATTTATGATTATATAGATTTTATTATATGTATAGCTTAAAGTTCTCACAACTGTCATTCAGTGAAAAGATTCAAATAGTGTCTAAAGATAGGTGTGTACCCGAGTTACAATTAAAAGTTATGAAACATATAACTGGTTGTGTGGTTGTGTACACACGATAAAATTATATTGTTTCCTTGCATATTGTTTAGTAATTCTAGTACAGTGTGGACTGATTCGGGATATTGTTGCCGTAGAAGATGTACATGAATAGTAGTAGTACATCTAAGACTTGTTCTGTTGTCATGGTTTCCGACTCAGAGATCCATAGCGTGGTTGTGGCTATGCTAAAAATCTATAAAAGAAAGTTTTTGTGACCCAGTACCCCTCCGCATAGTGCATACCCAGTGTCATAATCGTGTGCACGCTGCTGGGGAATACCCATGAACCAAAGACAGTGGCCCATAATATAATCCATTATTTAGAAATGGATCTTGACAGACAGTGTATTTTTCAGGTCTGATTAATTTAATAAAATATATAAATAATTGGATGATTTATTAAATTGATTCTAAATTTAAAAAAGTTTTGTGCTAAAACACATATATAATCAAATATATATTTAATTAATTTAAAAATAAATAATGAAATATAAATTAAAATTAAACTAATAATTAATAGCAATGTTATGTAGTATTTTAGTGATAAGAAATTAAGATTTGCACACCTTTAAATGGTAGAATAAGTAGAACTATATTGAAATGTACCTATCTGACAACCTTGTATACCTTATTCTGGCAAATAAAAAATATTATTATTATTATTATTATTATTATTATTATAATAAATGTTGTTAGACAAATTAATAACACAAATAATTGATGTAACCCCAAATTACGCAAATTATTAGCTTGTGCTATTAATCTTAGTCAACAATATTAATATATTGAAATACACATATAAAAACTAAAATATATTTAACAAACATCCAAAACCCAGAAATACAAACATTTGTGCTCATTACACAAACAATTGATCCTGATGGAAATCTAAACCGAGCCTCATTTTTTGCATAGTCATGATTCACTAAGCACTCGGCCAAACGGGTGGTCAAAATTAGTAGATTTCAAAAAATAAATTATAAGTGAATAAATATAATTTAAGAAAAACATGTAATTAAACATAAGTTTAAGTCAGATTTCTTTCAGTGAAAGTAGTCTTGTAACTGCTAATAAGGTTACATTGGTAACTATTAGCATTGGTCTAGTTGGTTAACAAATCTGACTATGTAATCGATAGGGCTTTGGACTCTGGTTTATTATTATATGAGGACAGCAAAGAAGCTGATGTTTCTTGTGATGGAAAAGACATCCGTCGCCTCTATAGGCCACATGGATAGCAACTTACCATTAACATCTCTTGTGTCTATACACAAGAGATGTTAATGGTAAGTTGCTATCCATGTGGCAGGGATGGAATGAAAAATGCGTATGTTTACAGGATACCCCTCCCTCTCCAAATCAGAACACGACAGCGACGAGCACCGACGCTATTGTGGCAGGAATAGGTAAGGCAGTAATCTCAAAACCCTTGCGGGACGTGCCATACCTCTCCCACCTATCCCCAATTAGTTGTCATAATTTTAGTGGCACGTATTAGCCTTTTCTCGGCTTTAAAGATATATCTAGCAGGAAAACAGTACATTTATTCTTCGAAAGAGGCCAGGTTTCCCATATTATTTATTATAATATAAGCCTCACAAGATTCCCCAACATATTTTTTTCAGTGTTGAAACTGTGCAATGTAAACTACATTATGTACTTAATAAGCTAAGCTATATTTAGCACAACATTATCTTTGATGTTAAGAAAATATTGTATATTACAATAAACTCTATTTATAGTTTAAGAAAAGCCAAGTCATTTTAATGAATCTTAAATTTATTTGGAGTATTTTTATCTAAACATAATTTTGTATTAAAAATAAATGTCAAAGATAAACTTTCACGATAAGATACGACAGTATTACGTAATATGACAAACAATTAGCGTCTGGTGAGACGAGGGATACCTATCGCCAAGATAATTTGATTACATCTACGGTGAGTGTTTACTCGATGAATCACGTTTTATATCAACAAGGTGATAAGGAGCGTCGGTGTGGCGAGCGGGTCCGAATGGCATTGACAGAGGCCATGAGCCGGCGAGCGGTTATTGCCCGCGCACTCCGCCCGCGCCGCCGAACCACTTCGGATCGCGAGCGACCTTCGCGGACCGCGGCCGAGCTCGCGCATACACTGCACACTGCACGACTCCTTCTCAGTGCCGGAACATCGCAAATTATACATTCTACCGTAATTCAGTAATGCATTTTTATCGAATTATTTTACTGAATTATTACCTGTTTTTCTGTAACATTACATTTTTACATATGTATAAAAACATGTTTAGTATATTATGGTACGCGATTTACAAGTATGCCCAAGGGTTTTCCGAAATCATAAGATTCAAAATGTACATATCTGAAAACCATTCTCATGATGATTCTTTTCCAATTCAGATTTTCCGGGTTTTTATAAGTTTTTATCATATTCCTTTGTTGTAAAAAAATGTTAATGGAATACAAATAAATTGGCGAAAATAAATATGAATTCAAGGAATGTCTAGGGTAGGGTAAGGAATGAAGTCTATAAGATTCAATGCATCAATGACAACAATGGCTTCAAAAGGATGTTTCAAAATGGTTTCAAAATTTATCAAAATATTTGATTTGTGATGACTAAAATTATTTAAACTTTCGCGAGACATCATTTACTAGATAATTAATTACGGCTATACTCACGTATAAATCGGTATAGGTTCCGACTAGTTTCGGACCTATATGAGATCCTTCATCAGGGCGATTGCGACGCTGTTGCCACGACAGCGACTCGACGTGGCAACAGCGTCGCAATCGCCCTGATGAAGGATCTCATATAGGTCCGAAACTAGTCGGAACCTATACCGATTTATACGTGAGTATAGCCGTAATTAATTATCTAGTTGTGATGACTAATTTACTGTTATTTACGCATATGTCGTCTTTTATTATCTACGGGCAACTCTCTCCTATAGCTCTGAGAAATGGCGACTAACTTTTTTTTAAGAATCTGTTTCTGAAATAAATTATCGATATTATTAAATTAATTAGAGATTTATCAACAAAAAGTAATTTACATAATACAATTATATTTTCATTATTAGTTAAATATATATTTATTACTAGCTGACCCGCGCAGCTTCGCCCGCGAGTATATTGGTAAGTCACCCAAATAGCTTTTAATAAAAATTTCATCCCCTATTTCAGCCCTCCAGGGACTGATTTTTGAAAAAAAAAAATTAGCCTATGTTTGACCCCGGATCTTCAACTATATCCATGCCAAATTTCATGAAAATCGGTCCAGCGATTTAGCCGTGAAAGCGTAACAGACAGACAGACAGAGACTTTCGGATTTATAATATTAGTATGGAAGTATGGATTGTTCTTACATTTTTGTTTCTTTTCTCCTAGACGTCCAATTAAAATTTTTTGAAGATGAGATAATGTGTGATAACACGTATCTAATGGTATTCAGTTTACTATTTAAAAAATCGGCAAAAAGATATGAGGTTCTAGATAAACAATTTCAAGTTTTATAGGGTTAATTATATTTCTTAAGTTAATATCATCCGAAAGATAAAAACAAGCTGATGGCTCTCATGGTATAGAGGTAACCATAAGTGGTGGTATAGACAGCAAAAATGTGACAGGAAAGTAATGTTACATACAATTTACCCCGAAGTGCCTGGGAATATAAATCTATGCATATAATATAATCGTAGGAAAGTTAAAACTGTACATTGAATATTTTTTTAAAAGAATACTTGGGGCGTGATCTACAATCAATATCGAAGCCAAAAATATAGTTTTTAGAATTTTTGTCTGTTTGTCCTTTTGAGTTTACCGCGGACATACATACATTATGTATGTCCGCGGTAAACTCAAAAAGGACTGCATGGATTCACTTCAAATTTTGCATGAATATTACTAACAGATCGGGTCAACACTCAACATATAGGCTACATATTATCACGCTTTCACCTATGGGGGAGGAGCAGTGCGGAGTAAAAGAAGTCCGCGCGGACGAAGTCGCTGGCTACAGCTAGTGACAAATAAAAACGTTACTGTGGCAGGAGAAGTTCAGAGGATGGTTGGACAAACCCAGATGATACATCGCAGAATTGTATTCGACTGGCAACCATGTGTGTCGCGCGTGTATACTCACTTAAAAGCCTTGTCGTCCTCCTGTCCGTTGTGCAGTCCGTTGGGCAGCGCGTTGTGGTCGTGCAGCTCGTGCAGGTCCTTGTCGAAGGGCGAGGCCGCCTTGTCGTCGGCGCGCTCCTCCAGCACCATGCCGCGCAGCCCCGCCACCACCTTCTCCGTGCCACCTGCGCCCACACCACCCGCCTCTGTTACACCACCAAAACACTTAACAACTCCTACGTCCCCTACCAATACTGTCTACTAAAGCCTTTTTATATTTCTCTTCACTGCACTCAATAACTGCAGAGTGAATTACTCTATTTTCCAAAATTTGTATTTTCCTTTTGTTGTTTGCCATCGTCGATTATATCAAACACTAGGTCAGATCAGTTAGACAGCACAGTATCGGGTCGCCAGCTGCCTGTTGGGAGAGCAGGCCGAAATAGGCCCACTGCCGCACTCAGCGGATGTTTTTCACCGTCAGTGCGTAGTAGGTCGATAAAAGCCTGCCGTTATATTTTAATGGGGAACAACTACAATTTTGACCGCAAGATGAAATATACATTTGTCTCTGTCGAATTTTTACAAACACCTTAGATAATCGTTTCGCACAAGCGAGAGGGACATAGTTTTCTTCGTCCGCACCAGCTGAAGTACGCCGCGGCAGGCCGATATCGGCCTGTTACGCAGTGAGCGTGTTAATACGACTGTGTAGCCAGGACGTATTCCACATGCATAAGATTACCGACTATTATACCCTGCATCCAAACCGGAACACGACTGACTATTAGTGACGCTAGTTTAGTTCAAAAATGTATAAAGGTGGAACCGAATCCAGCCGAACTTCGTGCAATTCTCGTTTTATCAAATGTTAGCCTTTTACAAATTTACTAACAGGAAGCCCTATTCCTTAAAGGGACACGATTTAACAGCATTTTCAGAGGCGTAGCCACCGCCGTATCTGCCGTATCAATTATACGGGGCCCCCAACGTGCGTAAGCCAAAAATAATAAAAACTTCCCAAATGGCAAAAGTAAAGTTTTTTTAAAAAAAAGGCACAGAGAGTGTATATTTAATTTGAATTGTTTGTAAAAATTTTGGAAAAATTGAGAGATAAACAAAAATTTCTTTTAATTTTATGTAAACATTTTTTCTTTTGTGACAAATGTCTACTCTTCACAAGGGCCCCCAAACAAATTTTTATATGAGGCCCCGCCAACGCACGCTACGCCACTGACCATTTTTTTTAATTTTTTCTTATATCCTAGCATAGCAAACAAGCAGAGGGGTTTCTTCTCTTGATGGAAAGAGTCAACCATCACCTATATACACCAAAGTTTATCACTATGTATACTCATCCAATTTTATCACCGGTAACAACAGCACTCAATCCAAAATTCATATCAAACAGTAAAGAATGTAATCCAGCCTTTATTTAGAATTTGCTCAGGACATGTGACTGTTGTTTCTAAGAGATTGCTACACATCATGGATGCAATATTTTTGTCTTATTACAATTAAGGCATGATTTTTTTGAATTGTACAATAATCCGGTTTAATGTGATAAAGAATTTAATACCTGTGGGTGATCCTCCTAGTACATATTCAACCATCTTGACACCGAGGCCGCCTGTGTCACGTGGTGATAAGATACTACCGGCATCACCGCCGGGGAAGGCGCGTCGTGTTCCCATCATTGGCACTCCAACATTATGTTCCACTGCTGTTTTTGAAATGAAAATAAGTAAATATAAACATCACTGGACAAATTAGATTAGAAAGTCTGTATGTATGTCTTTTACACTTCCATGGTTACTGTTGAACCAATTTTGATAAAATTTGGCTGGAGATAGTTTGAAGTTCCAAAAACAAGGTTTTCTTTTTCAAAAATCAACCTCTAAGGAGCTGAAACTGAACTGAACTTAATCCAATTAAAAATTTTGCGCTTTTTAAACTTTTTTAAAGGCAGGACAAGTATGGCCCTTTGGAATCTTATAAAATCGTTGACAGCCCTCAGAAATTTACTCGCGGACAAAGCTACGGGTCAGCCTATTGTCATATAAAAGTGTTATAACATATACATAATATATATGGAATACTAGCTGCAGCGTGCGGCCCGCTGCATTGTAACAGTTTAAGGCGAATCTCCCGGATCACCTAATTTTTCCAGGATAAAAAGTAGCCTATGTGTTATTCTAGGTCATCATCTACATGTGTGCAAAATTTCATTCAAATTCGTTCAGTAGCTTTTGTGTGCTTAAATTACAAATATCTATCCATCTACCCAAACATCCAAACTTTCGTATTTATAATATCAATAAAGATAAATTAAATCTAATGCCCGAAGTGTTTGTGGTATTTTTATAAATAATGTTTCTCTCTGAATTTAAATAAAAATAATACAATTTATAGTCAAGTCAAGTCAAAAATTGCTTTTTCAGCTGATAGTCTGCTCGACAAGTTGAAAATGTTCTAAAATATTTAAGAAATAAAATTTTTTAATGTTTCGTGACTTCTAACTTTTAATTTTTTTCTATATTTTGTTACATATGGTTAATTTTGTAAATTTTGAAGTTTCAGAAAAAAATATAAGAAAGTTAAAAATTTGTTTATAATAAATTGGTAAGTTAATAAACAGTGGAATTGTTGATAATTTTTTTTTGGCTACTTTATAGAGGACTGTCAATTAGATTTTTATAAAAGAAATAATTTCTTATCTAATTATTTAAACACCAGAAATATAAAAAAACGATTATAAACAATTAAAAATTGTTATTAAGGATTTTTTTACAAAATCATAACATTTGTAATACAATAAAGTTGTAGAAAAAAAAATTAAAATATTGAAATAATCAATTTTTCATAAAAAAATATCAAAAAATGGCGGTTTTTTTTTTTTTGCAAATATATTATTATCTTGTATTATTAAAAAAACAATTGTATGATGAATAAGAAAAAAAAATTTTAACAACATTATGTGGATTTTTCAATTTAGTGTGATCTTGTTAAGTATGCATATAAGAAAGGCTCTACGAAGCCAAAATTTTTTACAATTATTTAATTTTTTTTTTCATTTACAATTAAGATGGAAGTACGAGAAAATTTTGTTAGTTAACAATCATTTAATTTGTTGAAAAAATAACTTTTTCCAAGTAAAATTTCCAACGGGAATAAATTATTTATGGTGTTCAGAATACATCATATTTTTTTTAAATTATTATATTATTATTAATTTAAAAAACGAATATTCAATACCTTAAATAAATTAATTTATGTGTCGTACTCGCTTCTGAGGCCATGCGCGAAACCGAAAATGTCGCGCGGAGACCCATTTTCAGCAATAAAATAAAAATATAAATAATAGAGATAGAGTTTTGAAATTTGAAGTTTTTTATTGGAAATTTGCTCATCTTTCCGAATCTTTTTTTGAAATTTCTTAAATATTAATAGTTTATGAAATATTGGCAAAAAACTAAATGCAATTTTTTTTCATCTTTGTTTATAACTTTTGCAATTATTTATGTGCTAATACACGCTTTTAGCACATTTTGCTAGGCGCCATTCCGGATCTAACGAGCTATCGCACATAAATTTAAGAGCATTATCTCTATTTTAGACCATTTTCAACTTGTCGAGCAAACAATAACATTTACAAGGAAAATGTTGAGAAGCAAAGATATTTGCTGGTATGATTTTATTTAAATTAAAATAACTATACAGCCATCTAATTTATATTTGATAATATTACTAAAAAATGTGTCATGTTTTCTTATAATAACTTTTTAAATACTAAAAAAAAGGATAAATACTTTTTAAATAAAAATTGTTGGTTCAAACCATTGTGTTGAAAAATTCTTTGTTTAACAAATTTTCAAGTTTCCCAACAATCATCAGTGCTATAACACTTCTGTAAGATTTAACGGCAAAGCACAGAAACTAACTGTCATAAAAAATCCACTTCAAAGAATGCTTAACATATACAAATGCCTGAATGTCAACACTTAGAAGCAAACCCTTAGTTTTGATAGATGTATTATTGAGTCATAATAATTACATAAATAAAACTTTTATTGTGTGCTAGCTTGACCCGGCAAACGTTGTTCTGCCTTTTTAACTACTCTTATTTCTTTTTCTATATTTTCTCACCTTTTAAACCTTCCCTGGACTTCAACAATTAATTCAAACCAAAATTAGCCAAATCAGTTCAGCCGTTTTCGACGTTTAACGAGACTAACGAACAGCGATTGAAGATCTCAAAAGTAAAACAGGATCTGTGGTCTAGTGGTCCAGCGTTGGCATTGACCACATGAGGTCCCGGGTTCGATTTCCGGGTCGGGCACAATAAAGTGTTTTTTCAGTTTTCTGAGAAACACAAAGTTGCCCGGGATTGGAAAGTGCCCGGTTGGCCGGGTGCCCGGTTGGTGGGTGCACTCGTTGTACCTTTGCCTACCTTTTCGGGGATACGGGCGTAAAGATACTTTTTTATCCAAAAGTAAAATAAAGTTTGGTCATTAATGAAAAATAATACACTTCAAAAGTAAAATAAAGTTTGGTCATTAATAAAAAATAATACACTTTTGTAGCCATACATTTTCAATAAATTAGAAAATACTATAATATTCTAATGGCTCAAGCTTTTAATTGCATGTATTGTATATACTTTACAAAACAAAATAAATGTAAAATACCTTGAGCAGACCAAGTTGGATCACGCCACATTTGTTCTGGATTTAATTGCAGTGGTGGCAGGTGAGGAGGGCCCTTGCTATCACCACCAGCCCCGGGCCCTTTATCCCATAGTTTTTTTGCAGAAGGTGCAATCTAAAACAAAATTTTAACGATGACACTTGAAATATAAAATTATGTAAATTTCATAATAGGTTTTTTACTACACATTTAAATATTATGTAAAGTTTAGTATAAAATAAAGAGTATTGAATATCATTTGTATTCATCATTTTTTAAAAGCTAGCAACATGCAACATCACAACCTCTAATGTTGCAGCTTTAGTAGGTTGGTATCTATTCGACTATTTAAAAATTGATGTGTGAGCTGTATGTGATCCTTTAATTCAATTATTGCAAGTTTAAGCACACCTAAACAGCTAAGTCTTAAATGATTATCTCATTATTATTACAATTGTTAAAAGTTTGTGTGTCGACTTCATTTTATTCTGAAAGTAAAAGGTGTTCTCAAGAGGATTTAGATGACAATTTTATTATCTACAATTATTATCACTGTGTAATAATTTTTTTAATAAGTATAGATGGGTTTTCTAGGGAATACATAATGTTACTGTCATGTACTGACATTATCCAATATCCTGCCAATTTAGGTTTTTTTGAGTGGGTTTAGGGACTAGTGGATTTGTCTTATAAGAATTGATATTTTTTGTCTTATTAGAGAGATTTTTTCTTATGATAAGATTTTAGTTTTAAGATGGCAGTATACATATACATTTGATTTCTCAACTGTAAAAGTGTAATATTAATTGATATTCATGTAGTACTTTTTGTCAATGACATTAAACTGTTTGTAAACCTACATATAGGTCCAGATAAATTTTATAAAGACTTACATAAGATAGCAGATGAATAAAAGAAAGGTTAATAAGTTAAATACACCATATATTTATCAAAATACTATCCAATCTTGATAATTTTATCACAGCTTACACATCACAAGTTAAAGATATATGGAGGCCGGTGGGAGGACATGCGGTCCAATATTCCGGGTCACAAATACTTGAGAGTTGAGTTAAGTGTTAATAACAAGCCAAAATCTTGATTCCACTTACTCTCCCATATATCATCAACATATATGGAAGAGTTAAGCCAAGATTCGGTCTAACAGGAGACAGCCTTAGGCCTTAGGGTGGTCTCTAAGCCCACCAGCTTAAACTCTGGTATAGCACTCAGTTCGCTTAAAATTCCAGTTTTGCAATTACAATTATACAGATCAACTGCTTAAAAACATTAAAAAAGTCACTATACGGGCTAGCAATCTTATTTATCTCATTAGGAAAAATTTTGCAATATTCACACCACATAGATGTTGGAAGACTTATATTGGAAAATGAAATTTTAATCTGAAGCTCTTGATTGTATGCATAAGAAAATTATAGATTTATTGTGAATAGAAGCAATAGGTCTCCTTTTACAAGATTGTTGGCATTTGGTTGTTTGCTATCTTATGATATAAAAATAAAGATATGCCAATTTCGAAACTTAGCCAGCTTTGTTTCTAGAAAAAGAGCAAGTCTACACAAATAATTTAATGTAGCTGTAACAGATTTTTTTAAGAGGTATAGTTTTGCATAATACAAAATCTATTACAGCTACATTAATGTGTAATGCGAGAGTGGATTGAAAAGTACTCGGCCTAACACAGATACATTCAATTCTAAAAATCAAATCTAACCACATTATTTAATTCAGTTCAGAGTAGTTAATTATGTGAAGTTCAAAATGTGTGCAATAATTTGTTGTGATTTTATAAATTTTTTAACAAAGCAATCGGACATACTTTCTGCAAATGGAGCAATTCGAGCAGCATGCCATCATTAAATACCTCCATAAGAAGGGGTTATCACCGTAAGCCATCCATGATGATATGGTCAGTACATTAGGGGATTCTGCTCTGTCTTATTCTTCCGTAAAAAAAATGGATAGCAGAATTTAAGTGTGGCAGAGTGTGAAAGATGAACCCCGATCTGGAAGGCCTACGACATCCACTATTGACGAAAATATTAAAAAACTACTTCATTTAATTATGGGAGACCGCAGATTAAAAATTAGAGAGATAGCCAAGATTACAGGTATCTCTTATGAACGAACTCAAAATATCATAGTAAACTAATTGGGTTTCCACAAAGTGTTTGCGAGGTGGGTTCCGTGACTGCTTTCAGTTGAATAAAAAAGGACTCGATTGACTATTTCATGTGACTGTATGAAGTTATTTGAAGCCGATGCAGATGATTTTTTTGAATCATTTTGTTACAATAGACGAAATCGCCTCTGTGGTCTAGTGGTCCGGTGTCGGAGTTGACCACATGAGGTCCCGGGCTCGATTCCTGGGTCGGGCAATTCAAAAATATGTTTTTTTAGTTTTCTGATAAAAACAATGTTGCCCGAGATTGGAAAGTGCCCGGTTGGCGATAGGCTTGCCACCTATCACACTGTGGGACCAAGTATCTTCGGCTAATCGTGGGTGCACTTGTTATACCTCTGCCTACCTCTTCGGGGATACGGGCGTGAAGATACTTTTTAGACGAAACATGGGTTCATTACTGTACACCAGAAACAAAACAACAATCAAAACAGTGGAGAAGACCTGGTTAACAACCCTGCAAAAAGGCTAAGGCGCTTTTGTCGGCAAATAAGGTAATGGTAATGGTTTCAGTATTCTGGGATTCGAAAGGTGTGATTATGATTGACTATCTTGAAAGGGGTCTGACTATAACTGATTACTACTGTGTCTTACTATGTCATTTACGAGAGGAAATAAAAGAAAAACATCCAGGAATGCTCAGAAGAAAAGTCCTGTGTGTGCAATCAGTGGCTGAAACCCACAATTGTGGTTTTTCTTCATATAGAAAACCGGAAGTAAATTTTTCAAACCTGATTTTACTTAACTTTGGCATTTTTTAAATTTTTTTGTTTTTATCTCAAAATGTAGCTTAAGGCTTACAAATTATATGTGGAAAGTTGTAAAGTGGGATCTGCATATGTTTTGGTGAAAGAAGTAATAAAGTGCGAAGGTGCCACTCTGACTGCCGTTCAGAGGATTTCGTAGAGCGGACGTTTTAGTAGCCAAGAGTATAAAAATGCTGTCACGTCAATGTTAATGCGTTTATAATATTCTTTTCGTAGTTTGTTATATCTAATGAATACAATCAATAATTTTAATATAAAATAAAAAACTGGGCGACCGAGTTTCTTTTGGATGATATTTTTTTATGTGAAAACGGATTATCACACAGAAGCCACTTACCTAGATCAATTTCAATATTAAAACACTATCTGAACACAAAATTCAAATTCAAAATTCAAGATCCAAGAAGATACCAATTACATACAAATATACAAGAATTGATTGTTTAAAGTATAAGGTATTAGAATAGTCGAAGCGCAGTCAAAACATTGTTGTTGGTCACTAGCCACAATCATACTTACTTAAGTTCATGACTTCGTGGTGTTCTTTTTAAAATGTGCTTGCGGTCAAATTTGCACTTATTCTGATAAAATACTTGTAGTGGAGTAAGTGAGACTACATGACTGACAAAGAAATCAACAGAAATAATTCTTAATTCTTTTTTCGATTTTTCAAGTTTGCATGTATGAATGTAGCCCTCTTGCATTACATCATTATTTCATATCTTACATGGTGATATTAGTTAATTTATATATACAAATTCATTTTAAGATATTTTCTGATACGTAACAAAAGGTTCGATAAAGTTTGATACCGATTAATTTATACATGAACCAGATTTGAACCGTAGCCTAATCGATTAAGATGCTACAAAAGGAACTTAGGTTAGTACCTAACCTAACAACAACCTCAACTACTATATAAACGATGCGACGAAATTGAAATCAACTTGTCTTAAACTGTAAACAATGCTCAGTAATCAATGCCTATGCGTTAGTTGTAATCTGATGTATTGAGCATGATGTTTAAAAATAAATTGAGGGTAACTAAACGAAGAAGCTAACATTTTTGATTAGATAATTTCATAACAAAGACTTCAGGTTGTTTCCTTTAATTTATTATTTATGATTCGCTCTTTTAACAATAAAACGGCCAATCTATGAAATTTTCCATACGGCCACTCTACGAAGTCTGAGTGGCACCTTCGCACTCTATTTCTTCCATCACCAAAACATATACAGATCTCACTCTACAACTTTTCACATATAATTTGTAAGTCTTAAGCTACATTTTGAGGTAAAAACAAAAAATTTTAAAAATGATGAAGTTAAGTAAAATCAGTTTTGAAAAATTTACTTCCGGTTTTCTAAATAAAAAAAAAAAAAAAAAAATTTGTGATAACTTCTAGATAGAACATTTATTTTTCTTAAAGTAACACAACCTAAATTGAATTTTCATCTTTAAAATCTATATCAACAATTGCTTTCATAAAATTCAATTTTTAAAATTTTTTCAATTTTTAAAGGCTCATAAAAACTGGCAAAACAGCTAAATAAAAAAAATAATAACGTACTTTTATTCAGCAGATTAAGGAGCAGAATTAATCCAAGTATGAACAAAATCAGGGACCTAACATTTTTTTCATTGTCCGCTTCACGTGAAATGCCCCATTTGCAAAGTATGCTGGGTCAAGCTTATGGGACTATAATTTTCTGTATTTAAGCTTATAAACCTTGTAATGAACAGTTTTGACCACAGCATGATTCTATGTTTATCAAGTGTAGTTTTTTTAGTTGATTTGTCACCTCTATGGTCTACTGGTCTGGTGTCGGTGTTGACTGCATTTCCGGGTCAAGAAATAAAAAAAATTGTTTTTTTTTAAGTTATTCGATCAAAACATAGTTGCCCGGGATCGAATAAGTGCCTGGTTGGCATTAGGCTTGCTGCCTATCACATTAGGGGTCTAATGGCCAATTGTACTAACATTGTCTTAGCTTAGGACAATCCTAAATAATATGCTGTCACTTCTTGTCTTAAATGAAAAGAATGTAACAGCATACTATTTAGGATTGTCCTAAGCTAAGACAATGTTAGTGCAATTGGCCATTAGACCCACAATGTGATAGGTGGCAACCGGGTACTTAACCAATCCCAGTCATTTTTTTTAAATAAAAAAAAGACGTGTGGCACTCGGAGACTGCCACGGTATAGCTATTGCATAGCATTTTTTATCAACTTATGCAATTACAATTATATATTTATTTTATTTATGCAGTATTTTTTTTCTTTGTTTATTCATATTTAAAACACTTTGTACACAAATTATACGAGTACAGATATTCACTGTTGTACGTAGATGATAAATACCTATACACCTATATACTTTCTCACAAACAGCTGATTACGGTAGTTTTCAAATACAACCAATGCCACCTAAAGGCGGGTTGCTGAACTAAAGAGACAAGTGTGATATTTCAAAAAGTCATTAAAAGTTCTGGTATTTATCGATAGATGGAAAAACCAAAAAGTATCACAGTTGTGCCGGTCGGAGTGGGGGGTGTTAGGTTTTTTTTCGTTACGGAATTTCTGGATTCGTTCTCCACGCTCAAGGCCCGCGATAAAAGCTATGCAATAGCTTAAAAACTGAAAAATACATCTGAATTGCCCTACCTGGGAAACAAACCCGGTGCCACAAGAGGGAGAACCACAGAGACAATGAGAATTGATCACATTTGTACTAAACAGTAACCTAAATTTGTGTTACATTTGTGTACAATTTACACCACAGAAAAATAAAACTATGTCCTTTTTTTAATTTTAGTAGAACAATAAATCAATCATTTTGAGATAGAATGATAAAGCACATCAAATGCTAAAAATTGATTAAACATTCAATATAAATGATTAAACATTTCCTATTCTACACTTTTCATAGCAGGCACTTGGTGAAACTCCATTTCAATACAATATTTTTCAATTAATACACTTGTACTGTTTCACAATAAGGCAATTATAATCATCAGGGTATTTACA
This sequence comes from Apodemia mormo, assembly GCA_036924255.1. Taxonomy (NCBI): domain Eukaryota; kingdom Metazoa; phylum Arthropoda; class Insecta; order Lepidoptera; family Riodinidae; genus Apodemia; species Apodemia mormo. Next base: position 38,815,952 of record JAUPFN010000001.1, on the reverse strand, counting down.
AGGTTATACAAGTGTATTAATTGATAAATACTGTAATCTAATTAGAGATGTGCCGGATCGTTAGAAAACTAGATCTGTGGATACTGATATGGATCATTCCTGTTAAGATCCTCGAATACGGATACGGATCTTAACTTACAATTGTTTTATTACTCAGGCATTTAAATACTACAAATATTTCAAGATAATATAATATTTTATAACTTACTATAATAAATATTACATTCTGGCATTTATAAGCTTCCCCCGTGATGGTCGGGGCTCCTTTGAACAATAGGCCAAATACTATTTTGCCAGGCAGGTCATAAAAGGCGACTAGAGTTCTTCGAGGCCGGGTATTACCTTACATCGGCTTTACCTATTCCTGCCACAATAGCATTAATGCTTGTCACTGTCGTATTCCGGTTTGGAGGTTAAGGTAGCCTGTAGACTTATGCACATGGCAATGCCATCCATATGGATAGCAACATACTATTACCATATTTGGTGTTTATAGGTGATAGTTTCTTTTTCTATCAGGAGAGCTATCTGCTTGTTTGCTATCTAATGAGTAATTCTATAAAAAACTTGGAAAGGGGGGTCGGACTCACACACAAAGGATTCCGTTCCATCATCTACAAAAATGGGGCTCCCATGCAACAAATGTGATTTATTGCTAATAAATCACATTTGTTGCATGGGAGCCCCTCTTAAATATTTATTTTAGTTTAATTTATTTAACTATTAGAAGGAAGGAGAAAAGAATTAGTAACTCAGTTCAAATAATACTTAGATATATATATTTTTTTTTAATTTAAACCAGGTGTTGGTGGTCTGTGTTGGTCCCGGCCTCCTTTGAAGAATAGGCCAACTGCCGTTCTGCCAGGCAGGTCGTAAAAGGCGACCGATTGGCTATTGAGTCACTACCATCGTGGCTACTAGATGGTAGAGTTCTACATTGTCTCCCCCGGGTCTGGTACCACCGCCTTACCTATTCCTGCCGCAATAGCGTCAGTGTTTGTCGCTGTCGTGTTCCGGTTTGGAGGGTAAGGTAGCCGGTAAACTTATGTATGTGGCATTAGACCTCACCACAAGATAGCAACGCATCATTAACATCTTTGGTGTCTATAGGCGATGGTTGACTCTTTCCATCAGGAGACCCATCTGCTTGTTTGCTATCTCATGATATAAAAAAAAAAGGTGTGTCTTAAGAAATAAAAACAAATTTAATTAGCATTTAAGATAATTTCAGTCTTTGTTTAGAATTTTGCACATGTGATGAAATCTAATAATGTGTTATTATAAAAAATACTATGTTATCTTCTTTTTACTATAGTCATCAATTTGTGTTTAGCCTTTTCTTATCTATGTGTAATCTTATCCTTGTAATGTATGAATAATTAGAATTTCAATGTAATTTGTATATATGTATTTGTCTTTACTCTTGTGCACGATGCCTTCCACTTTCCTTTCCCAGCTTCACTTTCTGGGTTAGCTGGAAGTTATCTCTGTCGTTAGGGATAAGCTCACCTTTTGTGCATTATTTTAAGTATCATTTTATTTTGTTGTCATTATATAAGTGTACAATAAAGTATTAAATAAATAATATAAAAGATCCATTTAATATCCGCCTAAAAAGATCTTTTTCCTGCTTTGGCTATCCACAGATACGGATATCTGGCACATCTCTAAATCTAATATTGTTGTCAAAAGTTAAAACATGCAAACTTAACAATGCATGTTAGTCTAAGAACCAGCTCATAATTGTTTAAAACCTATGTTCATGAATGAATATGGTTATGAAAATACACCAGGATCAAGTATAAGAATTGTCTAGATTGACACTGTTTCATAAAACACCATGAGAATGAAAAATGTGGCTTTGACATACTATCAAAAGTACAGGAAATATCTTTTAACAAAAAATTAAAGCAACAATAAGTTATACTTGGTCATACATTAAAACCAATGAGTGAACAATCAAATATCTCTTGTTAAGTATCTTTATGGTTAGAAAGAAAAATAAAAAATAAATAAATAGTACCTCCTTGGGGTATATACATTCCAATAAAAAAGATTATTTATTATTGCAATAAAATATTATCAAAATTTGACTAAAAGTTATTTAAACTACTAAAACTCCAATATTTTCGTCAGTTGAAAAAGAAGATCATTGACATTTTGATTGTTTTGAATAATCAAAAAACTAAACTTTATAATTTTAAAATAGCCAGTTATAGGTGTGTTCTTGGATACAAATACTACAATCTACCTAGTTTAGCTTGATTAAGCAGGTAATATGCACCTTTTATGCTAGTTCGGAATGTAATAAGCTCATTTTATTCTGAACGCTGCTTTTTAAGTGACTGGAAAATTAGCTTTTTCCTTCTTGTTTTAGCAAACACTGTTGGATTAGCCATCTGTCTACCAAAGTGGGCTATACCTACTACTTAGCCACACTACAGGCCATAGTGCATAAATATGGAAAATAATAAAAGTATGAAAATGTGGATTTTACCATAGAATAATATCGCCAATGTTTAAAAACATGAAATGATCGATGAGATCTTTTTTCCCCTGTACCATTCATATGTATTCAACTGAATACCATATGAATATATCAATAAATCGAACTAAGGTCATGCCATATGCAGGGTAAGTTTAATTTCACAAAGCTTTACGATTTAATTTATAAAAATGTCACATCAATGTGTGAAAGTTTATGCAATACTTTAACAACATTGTTTTAAAATAGAAAAGCTTTTGAGGTTATTTAGACTGTTATTCCATTTATCAATTAATTAACTATAAAATAAACTGGATCAATTCATACACTTGAATGTTAACAGGTAATAATGATAGAAACATAAGAATAAGTATTTGTTTATTGTAAGTTAATCCTTACAAGGGCAGCAAACAGTCACAGATACATTGAGAACTGTTATAAGTACAATAATTTGAGAAGTTATATTTACAGCAATATCAGCATTTCGTAATTGATGTATATACATATAGATAGAAAACCGGTGAACAAAATAATTACGAGCTAGAAATGGCGGACGCCGGTGACAAGTAAACAAAACAAAAACGGACCTGTTGCACTGAAAAAACAATAATTTTGTCTTCTCATGACTTAAAACAACACCGTAGCAAATTAAACAATATCATAAAACACTAAAACTTACCATGTCGGGGCCCATATCCTTAACATTAGGGTCGAAAAAAAAGTCACTCAAAGGTTTCATGCGTACAATCCACCTAAAGCTCGGTCATGTATATCACAACGAAAGCTTATATTACGACAAATAGCAACATACATTTAACACTGTTGTACAAATACTAAATGCACTTATTTATATAATACCACAACACATTTCTTACATTAGAATGTTTTAAACTAAATAAAAACTGGAAAGATCTAAACTCAAAAGTACAATGTTGACTTGTTTCGAACAAAGGACGTACGCCGATTACAGCGCCTGCGTTATATTCCCTACACGGGAGCGTCAGACAGAATGGAGTTTCTTGGATTTATAAACAGATGGCGCGAAAACAAGTTGCCTTAGTTACAAAAATAGGATCCTGTTTTATTTTTTGCCTATGGTTACACATTTAAGTTTTTCTCATTTTATCGTATTTTAATCACGGACGCCGTTTTAAATAATTTATTCATGATTTTTAGGTGATCAAATCCAATAGAGAAATAACAATATTCAAGTAGGTACATCTGTACCGATTTGTTTTTACTGATTAAGAATTTGTTTACTTGAACGCGGTAATCTCAGGAACGACTTGGTCCAATTTGAAAAAAATATTTTTAATTTCGATAACCCATTTATCGAATAAAGCTTTACGCTATAAAGCATCATACTGCGACCAATAAGAGTGAAGTATTAATGAAAAATGTTGCAGAAACAAGAAAAAAAATCCTGTTAAGAATTCCATGGCATGTGCTGAGTAAACTGTTAAGGCCCCATTCCCTAAAAACTGCTAAAACGAGTGTTGCGGTTTTCAAAATTCCTTAATGAATAATATATGGAATTGCTTTCTAGAAAAATTCAATGGTTAATTGAATTAATGAAACTGTTAACAGTTTCACCGGGCGATATTTTCAAAATTATTTTTAGTTTTGTAGAAAAAAGTCGTAAACATCACCCAAAACCTCAAAATCGACCTTTACCGTTTGCATTATTTACCAAGTATTTCTTGTCCAACAGTTTTGAAAATTTTTAGAATTATTTTTAATAAACGACTATATTACACTTTCACTGTCTAATTTTTTTATTAAACGCTCTTTTAAAAAAGTAATTTTAATACAAACATGCTTAATATTTTTGTCCGCCAACTTCCATACAAATTTATATGAGAATTTAATCGGTAAAATAAAGTAAAATATCAAAATAAATTTTTAAAGACGTCCATCAAAAATTTTAGTTTCCCCCAGAATCAAATGCAGGAGCACGTCTGTTTGAATTTCATTTTCTGACGTAAATATTTCATCGGAGTGCTTACGCTTACTTATGCTTACTTAAACTCTCAAAAAAATGGATTATTATGAAAATATTTTTTAAATATTATGAAAAAAAATATTAACGAAAATAATTTTGCTATTAAAAATGATTAAGCCAGTAGTAGGCAACATTTTACTTTAAGCTTTTTTTTATTTTAACAAAATAAAGAAAATTTTGCAATAAACTTTTCATAGCTTGGTAGAGTTCAGCAACGTCTCACGCGGGTGTTTAGTGCTATTGTCTTACCTATTCCTGCCGCAATAGCGTCAGTGCTAGTCACTGTCGTGTTCCGGTTTGGAGCGTAAGGTAGCCGGTTAACTTATGCATGTGACATTCGACCTCACCACAAAATAGCAACGCACCATTAACATCTTTGGCGTCTATACGCGATGGTTGACTCTTTCCATCAGGAGACCCATCTGTTTGTTTGCTATTTTATGACTTAAAAAGTGTTGTCAATTCTATAAACTGTTAATTTTTACCAGACCCAAGCGAGACAGTGCCGAAATCTCCCACCTAGTAGCCACGATGGTAGTGACTCGTATTGGTCGCCTTTTACTAATAAACCTTTTAATAATAAGTTGATCGAAACAAAACCAATCGGTTTTGTTCGATCAACTTGTATTGATTAGTGATTATTCGGTTTTGTTTCGATCAACTTATATTGATTAGTGATTATTTTATAATATACATCTTCATATATTTTTAGAGTTCCGTAGCCGAAAGCCAAAAAGAGGAACTCTTTTAATTTCTTCATATCCTTCTGTCTGTCTGTCCATCTCATCGTCCGTTCGTGCGTCCGTATGTCGTTTATTTCACTCTGAGACTATGGGTAAAGTGTGGTTGAAATTTTGAATTCATTGAGTTTTTGTTTATGTAAAACAAATTAATTAATTAAATATACTTATACTTATTACAAGTCCCACGAGTTACGGTTCAATCGATTGATTAATCGATTGAACCGTAACTCGTGGAACTTGTTCACACTTCACAGCCCATTTTTTTTTATAGAAGAGGGGGCAAACGAGCAGGAGGTGCAACTGACGGTAAGTGATCACCGCCGCCCATGGACATCCACAATACCAGAGATCTTGCAGTTGCGTTGCCGGCCTTTTAAGAATGAGTAAGCTCTTTTCTTAAAGGCCCCCAAGTCGTATCCGTTTGGAAACACCCCTGCCGGTAACTGGTTACATTGAAGTGTTAAACTATATCAATCAATCGATTGAACGGGTCACAAGACCCGGGTCTTTCTAACGACAGGTCAGTATTGATACGGTTCTTTCTGATCGAACGAACGACACATGCCTAGCAACTAGCATGCTCAATTAGCAAATCTGTTTAACACATGCTAAAAGCACGCCCCCTTACACCCGCGCTGTAGGTAGCATGCGATAAAATCGAACGACCGTCGATTTTTGAGCAAACTCGAAATTAGCATGCTCATTATTAGCAATGCTTCGACAAACATGCTACTTAGCAGCTATTGCTCAATAATAGCATGCTTTTGTGCTAGAATGAGCATGTGTAACTGTACCTATAGACCGGCTTGCGATTAAGTAGCGTGCTTATTTTTAAGCATGCTCTTTTCGTACACACGTGCTACTTATATGCTACTAAGTAGCAATTGCTCGAAACTAGCATGATTTTGTGCTATTACACAGCATGTGTATTTCTGCCTTAATATTGAATGATAATGATGCTACAAAATTTATCCGCCAATACTTAGAAAAATTGCAATGTTAGTCGAAATTTAATAAATTTACGAACATACAGCATTTTTTGAAGAATATTGTTGAAAATATTGTTAACAGTTTAAAATGGGGTAAATAATGAAAGCATGATTTCCGCATTAATCTACTAATTACACTGTTCAACTCAGAACATGGGCTCCCTGGTTTGATTAGGTCCAATTTTCAATAATAGGTTTCCCAATCTGGTGATCGGGAGACCTATTAAAGTTGGCAAATGAGACGATGAGCGACACCACCCGTTTTACCGAATGACTAACTGGTGAGTCCTAGTAAACTTAAGAATCGATCAACATTCCGAGGTAAATTTTATTTTAATTATATATGTATAATAATATAAATACTTATAAGCATAGGTACCGCTTAGATGGATTATTTAATTACAAACAAACTTTATATCAGAATAATAAAAATAATATCGGTATACAAATTACACAAATTGACCTTAAACCCCAAAAGTAAGCAATTTATTTGCTAATGATGTGGGTGTTGTTCAATGATATGAATACATAGAAATGCACATACTAGTATAAACACTGAAATATGTTTAACAAACACCCAAACCCAGAAATACAAACCCTATGCTCATTATATGAATGCCTGACCCGGTGGGTATCAAATCCGAGCACCAATGATTGCGTAGTCAGGGTTGCTAACTATTTGAATAACAGAGCGGTCACGCATGGCTTCACTCACATTAAATAACAAGTTTAATCTCAAATAAGTTTTGTTGTGAGACTGTGTACTTTAATGTAACTGAATCATTGATATATAAAAACCCAAGATATACAGTACCGAACAAAACTGACACTCAAAACTGTCGATAATTAGTCTAAAAAGTTTATAGTTATGGCAAAAACGAGTTTCTGCATATTCAACCTTAAGCGCAAGACTTATAGTTGTTTTTAAAAAGCATTGTATAAAAAGCAATAAAATTTTTGACTGGAGTTAGTCTGTAGGACAAGGCATCAGTGGAGTCGAATATATTTTTATGCGTTGACTTAGGTAGTATTTTAAAGAGTTTGTAAAATTTATATTTAAAAAAATCTGATTGAAAATATATTTTTGCGTAGATCATTTATATATCAATAAAACAAATAATGAACGTTAACATAATTTATATTTCAAATATTGTAGAGTATTGGTTCTATTAAACAGAACCTAAACATATCGGCAAACTGAGAGTGTATAGCCATGTAGTAATTGACGCTTGATATTGATACATTTAGTTTGCATATTCTAATAGGGTTAAAAGATAAATAGGAAATTTACTGCAATTGTGACAAGTTCACAGGTTCCTATTAGATAACAGACACGACTATTCTTCAGACTTATTATATTATGTATAGACAGCATAGTAGGAAACGCATTAATTTCCTAGAAATAAGTTTAGCTTTTCGTAAAATTATTTTTTTGAATTAGATTTCTTTTTTTCTGTTGTTTATTTTTTGTAATATTATGTAAACGAACATTTGTTTAGTTATAGTATCTGCAGGCGTACGAGCGAATATTGCCCATAAACATTTGCAACACAAAAGGTTATTTGCTAATGCGATGCTGGCTTCTGAAAGTTTTATTTATTTATTTATTTAATACTTTATTGTACATAGAACAATTAGAATAAAAATATATAAACACAACATAAGTACAATGGGCGAGCTTATCTCTACTTAAAGAGATTTCTTCCAGCTAACCCGATAAAGGAGATAAAAAAGAAATCAAATAAAGTAGACTTGATGTACAAAAAAAAATAGATATTACGGTTACATAACTAAACTAAATATATATATATATTAATGAAAATACAAGAAAAAAAAATACGTACGGTATAAGGAAAAATTACAATTTTGTTAGAAAGTGTTCTTTGACGCGTTTTTTAAAAGAATCAAAAGTCTGGCAGAGGCGAATCTCACTAGGCAGAGAGTTCCACAAACTTACTGCATGTACCGCAAAGGAGTGCGAGTAGGCAGCAGAGTTACTAGGAGGAAAGCGCAACAAGGTTCTAACGTTAGAGCGACACGGGGTATCAGGAGAGTGCAAAAAACTAAAAGAATCACGGAGATATTTAGGGGCTATAGGATTGAAAAGGATCTTGTATAGCAAGCAAAGGATATGAGTTTTTCTCCGCTGTCTAATAGGAAGCCACCGAAGTTCAGCTCGGAAATTAGAAACGTGATCATACTTTTTTATGCCATAGATGAAGCGAATACAAAGATTCTGCAATCTTTCAAGCTTATTTAATAGCTCTTCTGTAGCATCCAGATAACAGGAGTCAGCGTAATCTATTATTGGGAGAATAAGGGAGTGCATTAAAAATATTTTTGTTTTAACAGGTAAAAAATTTTGAAGTGGTTTAAGAGAGTGGAATGCAAAATGCACTTTACGGCTTAGATTATTAATGTGAGTGTTCCAAGAAAAATCAGAATTAAAATTTATTGAATCTCCTCTTAAAAATTCCAATATCAAAGCTGGTCGGAAAAACTGAGTGAGGTAAGCTGCTGATCCAGAGTTTGTCTGTTTGTATAACCGCTCACTTCACTATGGTAACTAATGAGACCTCGGAGAAAATTCCGTTAATACACTATGGTCTCTATAAGGACCAACGCTAACTTCATCCAAAAAAACCAATATTTTCACAATTTACCAGTTTTAATACAATACTCTATGGTATTTTATCGTTTTCGAACGAAAAATTGTACAGAATAACATCAAATTGGCATTTTTTTTTCAAATACGCTCTTGGGGAAAAGTAAAAGAACTCAGTCCGCCATTTTGATTCGTGCTGTGTGTTATGTGTTGGTTGCAATTTATGATACAGGTTAATTTAAAGGTGTTTTTGCGTATTAATCAACTACTTGTTTATAATCAAGATTAGTTCAAGATCTAACAGTTTAGATAATTTTGTCAAAAAACTGTAAATATCAATTAATAAAACATATATTTCGTTAACGACCTACTTGATGATACCAGCGCTTTGGGTATGACGGTACCTATTTTTATTTATTTTCGTAAATTTTAGTGTTGATATCTATGATCTCAAAAAATCATATGTGAATGTGAAATATCCTAGACAATATTAAAAAAAAATAACATAGCTGTAAAATTGAAAAAGAAAATAAATTATTTAAACATTACGAAAAAAAACGATGTATTAATTATGAAAAAAATATTAATATTTATGTAAATAAATATTTTTGTATTATATGTTGTTTATTTTTTTCCGTATGTATATGTTTACCAATTATATAAAAAAATATAAAAAGCATAGGTCATCGATTTACTTTTTGAATTAAAAATCCTCGACTAACAAGTAGTCATATTTTTCTCAGTGTCGTGTTACACCTGAATTATTTTGTAGCTTAAGCCATTTAAATTAAACAATTCTAATACCAGTGTATTGCAGTGCTCAAGACCTCAAAAATATACTACGCTTTACAGTATCGGATTCAATCCAAACAACTCATAAACCATTTTTGTGACCACGGTCCACCGGAACGGACTCGGAACGCGTGCGCGTAACGCGTAACGTCTTTTTAGAAAAAAATGCGAAAGTGGCTGGTGGTATGAGCGGATAAAGAAGGTACAAACAGATAAAACTGGATGTAATCTGTCACTACGGCGTAAGCCAAATTCGGTAAAAGAATACGGCAAAACTAATGACTTACCTACGTATTTCCGCGTTTTCCAAAATTCAACTTCCTAAAGGGTAAAATAGGGGATGAATGTTTTATATGATCTCATAGGCTTCCTCCCTTGGGGCTAGAAACTTAAAATTTCACAAACGAATTCCTCTTATGACGTAGGGATCCACTTAGGAATGATTTTTCAAAATTCAACTCCGATGGGGATTTAATAGGTTTATAAAATTTGTACGGAATTTTTTATTCCTTAAGACATATTTGCATGAATCGACAAAAAATTAAAAAAAAACTGTTTTTTCGATATAACTTCGAAATTTTTTAACCAATCATTTTTCGACTTTCTACAATATTTTAATTAAATTTACGCTGTTTGCAGGAAACTTCGTATTTTTAAAATAACTTTATAACTTTCAGGCTAATATACCTATTTATTTTAAAATCTGATCAGCTCTTATGCCTAAATAACTGCATCACATACCGTAAATCAGATCAAAATTGGTTGATTCGTTCGGAATTTATCAATGACGAAAGTTTTTGAAAAAAGCTTTTTTTTACATGTTTTCTAAATTGTTTTAACCTAATAAAACAATTTAGAGCTAAAAAATTGCGTTTAATGTTATTCGGAAGATCAAACTCGTTGATCATTTTGAAAAAATATACATTTTTTCAAATACTGAATAACTAAGTATCATTAACTTTGGATTTTTGAACTTTTCGAACTCAAAATCTATGCTTGAGCATAGTTTTTTTCTTTGAGCTTAAAATACTTCAATTTAGTGGGAAGTTTCAGGTGACCTGTAGGGTCAACCAGCTCACAGTTTTTTTTTTAATATAGTTACATTAGTTATAGTTACATTACATAGGTGTGTTACATACATAGCAATCCTAATAGATACGTATATTTAGTTTGGAGTGAAGTTTAGTACTGTTACGAATAATCTAGAAACGTGTAGAGTTAGAGGTTAGTGTAGGGGTAGAGGAACGCTGGAGAGATCTAGAAATAAAAGAAAGGGATAGCTACTCCTATTGACAAACAAATAGTTGACCTGGGCTATGCCATAATGGACTTTGTGGGATATGGCATAAGGTTGAAAGTAGCGTGTACTAGGATTTATGACTCATAACATGTTTACGATAAGAAGTGATTCATTGTTTCCCGATACATTAAGTTTTTTCTGGATCCAGGTAGTACTTTACCCTGGCTATAAATAGAGATATGTTGACAGATACAAGGCAGTTTTTATCAAGCGATCGAGAGCGATACTTAAAGTGAACAGTGCGAAGCGAGAAGTGTTTAATTGTGTAGTTCAGTGATAGTACAGTGAGTGACTAGTGTGTAAAGTGTATTTTAGTATTACATTGTGTTGTCTTGTGTATTTGTATACTAAATACACGGATTTAATATGAGTGGTGCTTTCTTACAATTACGAACCCGAGTACGTAAGAGTACATATAATATTATTGCCAAAGGTAATTTTAGATTAGATATTTCCTGTTAATTATAAATTTATTTTATAATTACGTTAGTTTGTTCGATAGGTGTGTTACTAATATTTTTTTTAGTTTGAGGTGTAGTTAGTTATGATATTAGGTATAGAAAATTTAGAAGTTATAGGAAGTTCAGGTCTTACGTTTTTTACTTAAATTTTAATGACAAAAAATTGTTTAAAGTATTGGCGGCCCACCCGGCAATGTAGATTTTTAATAAAATAAAGAAAGGTTAAATAAGTTCTACGGTAAATATGCGCGAGTAAAGCTGCGGGTAACAGCTAGTATGCAAATAAAACAACTCGTACATATAAACAGTCAAAATTTATACGAGACTAGCTGCAGATCTCTTCATTAGGATAAAAGTATTCTATGTGCTATTCCAGGTCATCTTATATCCGAGTCCAAATCCAAGTTGGTACAGCTATTTTATAAGTGATTGATTATCAAACATCCAAACTTTAATATTTATAATATGTATAGTATAAGATATCCGCAATCAAAAACAACATTTTATTAAAATTGTTAAAGTAAAAAAACATTCTTAATCAAAAAAGCGTTATCAATAACACGTGTAAACAGAACAAAATTCGATGCTACTTATGATTTCCTATTGTTATATTAAAAGTTTCGTAATCTCCAAAGTTCATCGTAAGAATCACAATTATATGTTGTTATTTTATATTCGTACAAATAGAAAAAAGAATCGCCTAACTTGGTCCTCAAAATAAGTAATCAATATAATCAAACATTTTAAAATCGTCAAATTGATGTTCTCTTCTCTTTTGGCAGTTGGTTAACAACTATAAAAGCTATTCAAAATTATTAATGAAAAAAAATTAATCTTCTTAATAAAAAAAAAATAACTTATTAATGAAAAAATCGACTCCACTAATAATAACAGGATCAATTTGTATTATTCGACTAAATTAAAAGGAGGTTGTAATACATTGTCCTTTTACTGAAAAAGTGACCACTGAAATTTTGTCGTATTATATTTAAAGCGTCGTGTAAATTTTTGAGACACATAAAATAAAAAACATACTTTACACCTTATATTAAGTCACATAAACAACAAAAATATATCGATAAACTCTTATCCTTACCGAAAATACAATATCTTATATTTTTTTAACGTTCATGATGTTGTATTTTACAATTTATCAGAGAACAATTCTGTCTGCGACGGGATTCTGTAATGAGCGCACAATTTTAAATTGTGCGCCCATTCTTAGAGGACGTTTTTGAGACACTGATTGTGTATCTTGGGTTTTTATATATCAATGAACTGAATACATGTACATATATAGATACGTAAATTACTATGATCCCTTGGGAAGATCGGTTCCGATTTGATTAATTTTGTGATACGTAAAAAAAAATTGAATAATGAGGGATGTTTTTTGTCCATTTTAATCTACATTTAATTTACGTACCATTGCGCTGTATTTCATTCCGAAGTATCGCATTTTAATTAAAATTATATACTCAATACTTTATTGCGTCATATGTTATACATTTATAGGCGTTAAGTATACACTCTAGGAACAACATAATATGTACCCTGATAGGGTGCAACAATGCAGAGGCGGACTGATTCACTTTTCTGAATAAAATATGTTACTTATTAAAATTTATCATTCAAAAATTCGCTTAAAGTGTAGTAACATTTATTTATCAACAGGTTCTTAACATCGCGTAGGAATATTTTACAATTTTCTTCCGATTTAAGTTTTTCGGGTAATTTATTAAATACTAGCTGTGCGAGCCGAAGTCGCGGCTTCGTTCGCGTGGAAAAATTTCTAAAATAAAAACCCGCATAGTTCCCGTTCCCGTGGGATTTCCGGGGTAAGAACTATCCTATGTCCTTTCTTGGGTCTCAAACTATATTTGTACCAAATTTTATCCAAATCGGTTCAGCGGTTTAGCCGTGAAAGCGTAACAGTTAGACAGAGTTACTTTCGCATTTATAATATTAGTATGGATATGGATAGTATGGATTTTTACAGCCATAACGTTTGGCCCCGAGCTGTGCATTTTAAGGTTTGAGATTAGTAATTCTAGGTTGTGTTTGAATCTTGTTGTAAATTTTCGTGGGTATTCAGTTTGTTTTTAAAGAACTGGAGATATTTTTTAACGAATTTTAGTATATTCGAATATATAAATTGAAGGAAACGTTAATATTTTTAGTTTTTTGAAATACGGTTTACAGCTTTCTGGTTCTTTAATGTTAACAAGAATGCAGACGCACTTTTTTTGGGATATAAAAAGATCCGTTGCGTTCACACTATTGCCCCATAGTATAATGCCGTATGTTAACACGAATAGGCATAGGCGTAATAAAAAGATAAGGCTGTATGTTGGTCGGTCGCTTTTCGGAATTCACTTAGTGCATATGTAAAGCTTGATAGTTTGGTTTTTAATTTAGATAAATGATTTTTCCAACTTATATTAGTGTCTATATCTAAGCCTAACAACGTAAATGTATTTACACATTCTATTGTGGTATTTTTATATTTAAAATTTATGTCAAGTCTTTTTTGATAAGGTCTGAAAATTGCATTAATTTAGTTTTTGAAAAATTTATGTCGAGATTATGGTCATTCATCCAATTAACTATATTATTAAAGATGTCAAAAAAATTTAAATAATATTATTATTATTATAAGATGTCAAGATGGAAATGTCATCTGCGAATAATACACAATAATTATTTAATATTTTAGGAAGGTTATTAATATATAATAGAAATAATATACATCCGAGGACGCTTCTCTGGGGGATGGAGTTTTCGGTATATATAATTTCTGATCGTACTATACTAATTTTCCCGGTATTATACATTTATCTATCATTTTTGAATAATATGGTCTATTACTATTTACTACACGTAAAACGCGTTCACTATGGCTCCACCTTTACTTTTGGAATATCAATGGAAAATAAAAACATTGCGCTTTTTAAGTTTGTGTGTTACGCTTAAGAAAACACGCAATGAATACATAATTTCTAGGCCTTTGTGTGACGTATGGTTGATGTATATGATTAGTGAAATATATGGATGTGTGTGTTCAATTCGAAAATCCTACCTTTTGGGACTAGCCTTTTAATGTACGCAAAATCATGTATGAAAATATTTCGGCGACGGCATGTAACAATTATTGTTACATGCCGTCGCCGAAATTAGTAAACATACCGTTACAAACGTTAGTAAACAAATCGATAATTAAAAAATTTCATTTTTTCCAACGGGATATTTTTTGTAGCTTTCTAAAAATAAACCCAAAGAGTGGGAAAAAATACAGTTTGCAAATAATTATCACGAAACACGTAAACATCCAACTTATAAAATTACTTTTAATTTCTTAATTGAAAATTTGCTGGAAACATTTTGTCAACGGATTTTTGATCATTCATTTATTCTTTATTATTATTTATTTACTATTATTGTTGTTTTTGAAATGAACTAAGCAGATAGTCCAAATCACCGCTACTGCGAAACCGGGCCGTTTTGGGCGAGCAGAGTGCTAATCTAGAGTTTGAATGGGTTAAGAGTCCGCCTTAAGGGTGTCTTCTGTGAGACCGAACCTCGACTTAGGGCAGTATATCTTGACGATTGGTGGTAATCTTGAGAGTAAGTGGCATTGCATTTCGACTCGTTAATGGCTCTTGACCGGAGTGTCGAGTGTTGGCGCCTGGCAGGCCGAAATATTGGACCGAAACATGCGTGTAAATTGCGAAGTGTATATTGTGATGGAATCATCGGGATCGGATAGGACGTGACGTGGTCTTCCAAGTTTGTCATCGGTGACCACGTCCGCGACACAGTCTGCCGCGGCTCTCACCAGAGGGTTTGGGTGCCTCATCGCTTTTTCGTGACGTGACGTAAAGTTTTTTAATATTCACATTATTAAATGTGAAATTATTAGTTGAAAAAAATATTTCGATTACAGAGCGAACCGCTAAATGCACGCGAGAGAGACTTTCCCCGTTTTTAGGATTCCGAAGTAAACTAGGAACCCTCATATTTTCGCTATGTCCGTCCGTTCGTCCGCACGATTGCTCAGAGATTTTTGTTACTAGACAGCAGTAATTTGGCACGAATATACATATTAGTCACTTTAATAAAATGGTCTTAACATAAAATCTTGAAAAATATTTTTTTCAGGGTAGCTCCCCTAAATTTAAAGTGGGGATGTTATTTCTTTTTCTGACGTACCCCATAATGTGGGGTATTGTTGGATTTTTTAAAATATTGTAGGTTTGTCAAAACAAGTTTTCGATTAAGAGGGTCCCGAGCCTTTATAGCGAATCAATGTCTGTCATTTTATGGGCTCTGTATGGATAAATTATTTTGTACGCAGGGATGCCACTCCTCCAGTTTTGACCTGGGTCGGATTTGCATTTCTGGACTACGGGTTCAAAAAAATTTTCTGGGTCAGATCGGGCAGTGCGTGATGACAACAAAGCGACAGCCGACTATCACGCTTCACGGCGCGGGGTGCGTGACTGAGTAAGTGCGGTAGTCGGCGAGGCCGAGCGAGAAGGAATGAAAAGGGAGCGAAGCAGGGACCAGGGTTCAAGCACGCGACAAACATTAGATTAAAACAATAGCTCATAACATTAGCAAATATTTATGCATCGTCACAATATCCTGTAGAATCACTCCAACGGTAGATTCGAGTAGCATATATTTATGCATCGTTACAATATCCTGTCGAATCACTCTATCGGTAGATTCGAGTAGCATATATTTATGCATCGTTACAATATCCTGTCGAATCACTCTAACGGTAGATTCGAGTAGCATATATTTATGCATCGTCACAATATTTTGTAGAATCAGTCCAACGGTAGATTCGAGTAGCATATATTTATGTATCGTTACAATATCCTGTCGAATCACTCTATCGGTAGATTTGAGTAGCATATATTTATGCATCGTTACAATATCCTGTAGAATCACTCCAACGGTAGATTCTAATAGCATATATTTATGCATCGTTACAATATCTTAAAAAAAAAGAGATCCTTTGGAATTCGCTTTGTCTGTCCCAAGTCGTTAGCAGTTTTAGCGCCTTTTTCTGCTTTTCTAGTCCAATCATCGTATTCATCTTGAGTTGCTGTTTTCTTCATAAGTGTATTAAACAGAGTCAATTTGAGCAGCATTAAAATTAATTTTTTTTAAATTTTTATACAGAATTACTAACAAAAATTATTAACAACTTGAAGAACGCCGAAGACGTGCGAAACAGCGAAGCACTAGAATGTGAATGACTGTAGTCGGTGAGTGATCGCGGAAGCTAACTTTATGTTACCCTCATTAATTTTTTATTTTTCTACCTCCAAAATATAGTGCGAAATGGCGGGCGCGTATGTGATACTACATTGTATTATGTGCTAGTATCGAAAACGAAGCTCGAAAGTAATCGTGCAATTTTTCACGAAAGAGAAGCACGAAATAAATTTGAGCGACACCGTACCACCAGCTAGAAGAGAGAATTTGTTTAATATATTATTTCACTTTACTAATCTATACATATAATAAAATCGTAGGAAAGTCAAAACTGTACATTGAATATTTTTTTAAAAGAATACTTGGAGCGTGGTCTACAATCGATATCGAAGCCAAAAATATAGTTTTTAGAATTTTGTCTGTTTGTCTGTATGTATGTCTGGGGTAAACTCAAAAAGTACTGTATGGATTTACTTCAAATTTTGTATGAATATTACTACCAGGTCGGGTCAACATATAGACTACATATTATCACGCTATCATCTACGGCGGAGAGGCTGTGCGGAGTAAACGAAGTTCGCGCGGACGAAGTCGCTGGCAACAGCTAGTCTATACATATAATAAAATCGTAGGAAAGTCAAAACTGTACATTCAATATTTTTTTAAAGAATACTTAGAGCGTGATCTACAGTCGATATCGAAGCCAAAAATATAGTTTTTAGAATTTTTGTCTGTTTGTCTGTATGTATGTTCGGGGTAAACTCAAAAAGTACTGCATGGATTTACTTCAAATTTTGCATGAATATTACTAATAGGTCGGGTTAACATATAGGCTACATATTATCACGCTATCACCTACAGGGGAGGAGCAGTGCGGAGTAAACGAAGTCCGCGCGGACGAAGTCGCTGGCAACAGCTAGTCACTTATAAATTGTAATCGCTGCGCGGCGATATATCAGGCGGTATAAAATGCACCCACTATGACAATAATCGTCCCTTATAAAATATAACAGTCGTGATTTATCACGCGTGATATAACAGTGAAAAAAACAAATAACTTCACGACGTGACAGTGAAATAAAAGCAGCTAGCTTTTATTTCACTGTCATGCTCAAACTGTCAACTCCCATCTCTAGTGAGGACTGACATAACATGATCAGATTAATCGAGTGCTGACCGGAGGTGGGGTGTTAACCGTCAAGTCTATATAACCATTAACTAGCGAGTTTGTATGAAAGGAATCATGAAAATGTAATAAGCAAGTAAAACCTACAGTGGCCGCAATACCTATATGGCTCTAGGTCTTTTTTGACTACGCCGAATGGGATCTGGCGTGAAAATACGTTGCATTCGAAGTATATTACGAGTTCAATATATCATCAGTTATCAACATTTGTTTTACCAATATACGTCCAATAAGCTGTAAATAATCTACTACTTTAGTTATCACAGAAGGCGCTGAACCAATTATTATAATCTGGTTTTTCAAATATCGAAAATCTGAAGCATGTTAATCATAGTAAGGTCTTTTTTTATATTATTAGATATTCAACAAACAGATGGCTCTCCTTGTGGAAGGACAAACCATCACCTATTGACACAAAAGATATTAATGATGCGTTGCTATCCGGATGTCAACGTCAAATGCCTAAGTCTTCCGGTTAATTTACTTTCCAAACATGACAATGACAAGCACGGAGGCTATTGCGACAGGTATAGGTCAGGCGGTCGCACCATATACCCGGGCAACACGGTGCGGAAGTTTACCTACGGCGGAAAACTACCACCTAGCAGTCACGTTGGCGTATAGCCAATTCTTCACATTTTACGAAATGCTTGGCAGAATCGCAGACAGTCTATTCCTCAAAGAGGCCTGGGATCATAACGTTAAACACGGGGGTCGGGGGATCATAACGTTAAACACGGGGGACGGGGATCATAACGTTGGTTGTGTTTACCTACGGCGGAAAACTACCACCTAGCAGTCACGTTGGCGTATAGCCAATTCTTCACATTTTACGAAATGCTTGGCAGAATCGCAGACAGTCTATTCCTCAAAGAGGCCTGGGATCATAACGTTAAACACGGGGGTCGGGGGATCATAACGTTAAACACGGGGGACGGGGATCATAACGTTGGTTGTGTTTACCTACGGCGGAAAACTACCACCTAGCAGTCACGTTGGCGTATAGCCAATTCTTCACATTTTACGAAATGCTTGGCAGAATCGCAGACAGTCTATTCCTCAAAGAGGCCTGGGATCATAACGTTAAACACGGGGGTCGGGGGATCATAACGTTAAACACGGGGGACGGGGATCATAACGTTGGTTGTATAAAGGAGAAACACATTCCTTGTCGTCTGTCATTCGTACATTGACTGCCCCGTTGGTTGAGTGGTTAGCGTACCTAGCTACGAACCCGCCCGGCCCTAATGAGGCCCGGGGTCGATTCTCGGCAGAGACAAGCATTTATGTGATGAGCATAGATGTTTGTATTTTTGGGTTGGGGGTTGATTATGTATGTAACTGTATTTATATAATATACTGTGTATCGTTAACTAACACCAATAACAGAAGCCAATAATTTGTTTAGTTTGGAGTTAATTAGATAGAATTTATGATTCAATGGTACATTGAAACCCCGACTAGTTTGAGTATATTTATTAATTTACCACTTACGCTTGTGACATTGCCATCCTATCACACGGGTAGCAACGCACCATTAACATCTTTGGTGTTTATAGGCAATGGTTTCTGTTCCATCAGGAGAGTCGTCTGCTTATTTGCTATGCAATGATAAAAAAACTGTAAGCCGATTGACTCTGCAGGCTATCCCTGAAACTTCCCAGTAAATTGAGGTACTTTAAGCTCAAAGTGGCAAAAACGTCAACATAGATTTTTTAAATTCAAAGAGTTCAAACTCAAAAGTTTGTTAAAAATGACGTTTTAATTTTTTAACAGTTGTATACTTTCAAACGACAATTTTGATCTTTCGAATAGAACATTCGAAGATGTTGCCTTAGCCACAAAATCGATTGGTCGAAAAATTACTAAGTGTTGTCAAAAAATAAATCCCAAACGAATCAAGCGATTTTGGTCCCTTTGCGCAGTTTTTTAAGGAAATGGTTTAGATTATGATAACATTAATATTAATATTATAGCAGGGGTTAAAAAGGTTATAATAACATGTATCTTTTCACCGGTGAGAGGAGAATCTACAGGGTTTCATGAATGAAAAAAAGGGTTAAATAGAAATACTGGAGCGCATCTGAAATTCGAAAATAATGTTAGGCCCCTAAAGACATTCCCATTCATAAGACTCTAACGCGCGTCAGATTATCGTACAAAGATTTCAGATTAATGTCCTAAACATGTAATAAGATAGCCAATAGAAAAACATGTAGCACTGCCATCCTGCCACGTACCAGTAACATCTTTGGTGTCTATAGGCGATGATTTATTTTTCCATCAGGAGAGCCATCTGCTTGTTTGCTATCTACATATACACATATCTTAACGCCAGATCCCTCACCAGGTAGGCAGAGAGAACCAAGTGCCATGTCACACTCCTTGCAGATTTGTCTTGATTCCTCCACATTCATTATTCTCTTCACTCAAACACGCCGGTTTCGTAGACTGTTGTCACCATCTTCAAACTGTACCTGATCAATCTAATCATAGTATGTCAATCTTGGTCTTCCTCGGTGCCTAGAGCGTATCCTTCCACATTCGCGTTTTATATGTTATGTTTTGTTAACATTCCAAACCAACGAAGCATGCCCTTCCTCATTTTTGCACCAACACTTTTCTTTTTTTTTATATATAGAAAAAGGGGCAAACGAGCAGGAGGCTAACCTGATGGTAAGTGATTACCGCTGCCCATGGACAGCCACATCACTAGAGGTCTTTCAGCTGCGTTGCCGGCTTTTTAAGGAGTATGCTCTTTTCTTGAAGGTGCCTAAATCGTCAGCGGCGTGCACAGAATTATGACACCGGGTATGCAGCTGTGTACTCGATCACAAAAACTTTTTCTTATAGATTTGTAGCATAGCTACAGCCACGCGACGGATCTCTAAGTCGGAAATCATGCCAACAGAATAAGTCTTAGATGTACTACTATTCATGTACATCTTCTACGGCAACGCAAACAAAACAGCAATCGATCGTCGCGGCGAATGAAATTGTAATAAAATAAGTAAAATAATAAGCTAAATTAATATCTAACTACTCACTGTTGGCAATATTTTACAAATATGCATAAAATGAGTATATGAGGCCATCAATGTCTAAATTATTGTGTCAATATAAAGATGAAGTATTAATTCTTTACTAATTATTAAAATCTTATGGAATCTATAGAATTGTTAATTATTTAAATAATATTTAGACGGTAGTCGAATAAAATAAAACACTATAAAAAGGTCTGTGAGATATGTTTTCGAGGCATTCGTGTTTGTGAAATTGAGAAGTGAAGTTGCTTAATGTACAATAATAAAGTGTAATAAGTTCTGTTTTTTGTATTTAATATTTAATATAATTCGATATTCCGTTAATTGATGTTTAAATTAATAAACCTTATACCTTTTACCAAGTGGAGCGAATATCACCTAGTCAGCTTCAATTTTCACTGAAGGTTCTGATTACTTGAGATTACTATACACCAATATAAATAAACGCAAGATTTTGACCACCTCAAATATATTATCCAAGTGAGTGATAGTTACAGAACACATCCCTTGCGAGATATCCGATATGGCCTTATATAATATAAACTTATAATAAAATTACGGGTTAGTAAAAAAACAAACTACTCATTCATTTATAGATTACTAGCGACCTGCCCGCGGTTTCACCCGCGTAGCTTTTGTTCTCGTAGGAATATCTGAAAGGTTTATATACTGAAACCTTCCTCAAGAATCAATCTATCTATTAAAAAAACCGTATCAAAATCCGTTGCGTAGTTTTAAAGATTTAAGCATGCATATGGACATAGGGACAGACAGAGAAAGCTACTTTGTTTTATACTATGTAGTGAAATCTATGCGCCTATCCTTTTTTAAATATGATTTTCGTATATCGTCATAGAAAGTTGGATTACGTTTTAATTCTATCATTAATGTCGTTTCTATAGAAATCATGGAAAGCTCTGTGAGTCGTTGATTTTGTGTGTTTCTCAAATGCCTTGCCTGCTGGTTTAATTGTAACTCGGTAACTCGGGTACACACCTACATTTAGACACGATTTGAATCTTTTCACTGAATGACAAAATAGAAAAGATTTGTTATTTTTAATTTTTAATAAACACACATTTTCAACACAAACTTCACAATCAAATATTTTTTTAAATGTAAAAAATCAACAAATGCACTAGTAAAAGCAAATCACTACAATTATTATAGAAACTCAGCAATAACCTATTAAATGTACCTACACACTTTCAAATATTAAAATGAAAACTTTATATAATATACTGGCACAAACAAAATGATAAACAATGCTTAACAGTTATCACACGAAAAAGAAAATGGCCCCCGCGAAACACAAAACATTTCTGCTATTCAAACAAATAAAACTTTACTAAACAAAAATGCATAATGTGAGCATACTGTTTGCCAATAATATTTCGTCTATTATCTTTACCCGGATTATAGAACAAGCTCGCAGGAGTTGCCGTACAAAATAGCATGATTGTGTGAGTGAGCCAATTACGTGCGGATAGGTAATTATGTCTCGCACACATTTACAATGTGAGGCAGAATACTAGCGGCAGTAGTTTGAGTTCAATATTATTTATCGTTTAATAAACGCCTGGCAAAAATGTTTGAGTGCTGTGCTTGCAAATAGGTGCTATTTAAAAATATTAGGCGTTTTTAAGTTATTATATATTGTTTATTCCTTTATTTATAATTAATTAAAGTCATCTAAAACGTATAAACGTTTTATTAAAATATAGGTAAAGCAGTGCTTTTTTGCCTCTATATAATGTACGCCCCTGTAAGTCGTATCCGTTCGGAAACACCCCCGCCGGAAATTGATTCCCCAGAGGAGTAGTGCGTAGTAAGAAGTGCCTAGACAATCGCACAGTTGTGGATTTCCTGACATCGAGGTGATGAGGATGGAACTTTGAGTTTTGACGCGATGTCCGATGATGAAATTTAACAGCAGGGATCAATCCAAACAGTTCGTCGGAACACTCTCCATGATAAATGCGGTAAAAGATGCTAAGCGAACTTACATCTCTGCGTAAAGCCAAGGAGTCAAGCCGATTGGAGACTGCTTGGTCGTCAACTATTCGAACCGCTCTACGCTGAATGCGATCAAGTGGAAGAAGCTGATACTGCGGAGCTCCCGCCCAGAGATGAGAACAGTACTCCATATGAGGGCGAATTTGCGCTTTGTAAAGTTGCAAGCAATGAGCCGGCAGGAA
Organism: Apodemia mormo; assembly: GCA_036924255.1. Classification (NCBI taxonomy): domain Eukaryota; kingdom Metazoa; phylum Arthropoda; class Insecta; order Lepidoptera; family Riodinidae; genus Apodemia; species Apodemia mormo. The sequence continues at coordinate 38,792,921 of JAUPFN010000001.1, read as the reverse complement.
GTACTGTCTCGCTCTACTGAGCACACCGAGCTTTTTTGAGGCTAATTTAGCCTTTTCTTCCAAATGATCACAAAACTGAACGTTATTCGATATGTCAACGCCAAGAATTCGCAATATTGGCTGAGGTTGTCAGGAGAGTGTTCTCAAAGCGAGGTGATACGACGAAGGCCGAATTTTTAGCGGTGAACGCACACAGCTGTGTCTTCCTGGGGTTGAATTGGACTAAGTTGAGTCGACCCCATTCCGAGATTTTTCGAGCTGAGTCTCGATTTCAGACACTAGCTTGTCCCGATTCTCATTGACGTGGTCCCGAGAAATACCGCTATGACCGGAGTACAAAGCATCACCAGTACTGTCATCTGCATAGCAATGAATATTACTAATTCGCAACATGTCATTGATGTGCAGAATAAACAGTGTAGGCGATAGCACGCAGCCTTGCGGAACACCAGCATTGACAAATTTAAGGTCGGAGCACGCACCGTCGACTACGACTTTGATGCTCCGATCAGCCAAAAACTGGTGATCCTCTTGCATAATTTCCCGGGAAGCCCATAAGAAGAAAGCTTTGAAAGAAGCGCTCTGTGCCAAACCCTATCAAAGGCCTTCGCTATGTCTAAACTAACAGCCAATGCCTCCCCCTTGGACTCAACTGCCTGTGCCCAGCGATGTGTAAGGTATACTAGAAGATCACCAGCCGATCGACCGCGACGGAAACCGTACTGGCGGTCATTAATCAGCTGGTGCTCCTCTAAATACTTCAAAAGCTGGCAGTTAATTATCTTCTCCATGATTTTGGAGAACAAGGAGGTAATGGCTATCGGCCGATAGTTTGACGGATTCGAGCGATCACCTTTTTTAGGTATAGGGTGCACTAAGGCCGTTTTCCACGATTTCGGTACTACGCCAAGTGAGTAGGAGAACTGGAACAGACGCGTCAGTACCGGTGTCAACTCCGGAGCACATATTTTAAGCACTATTTGAGATATGCCATCCGGCCCAGATGACATAGATGTCCAAGGAAAACAGTGCTTCGCGCACTGACGACTGATGGAATTTTATTTCAGGCATATTGCTATCACACTGCGGGATGGTAGGCGGTGTGTTTCCTTGGTCATCCAGAGTCGAGTTAGCCGCAAAGAATGAGCCCAGGAGATCGGCCTTTTCCTTCGCGGTGTGGGCCAGAGAATCATCTTCTCTGTGCAGGAATGGAAGGGACGGCTGACAGAAATTCCCTAAGGCAGCCTTGGCGAGAGACCAAAACGCACGGGTGCCCGAAGGAAGGCGAAGAACTAATCTCTCACCAATCCTGCCAATGTGCTCTGATTTTGCCTTGGCGATGACTCTTTTGAAGGACCTCGAGGCATTATTATACTCCTTTCTTAAAGCGCTGGTTTTTTCATCACATGATGCCGATGCAGCAGCCTAGGCCCGGTAGCACTCCTGCTTTCGGCGCGCAGCCGTCTTGCAGTGGCGACCAAACCAAGGCTGAGACTTGCCACCGATGGGAACCGCAGAGAACGGAATGTAAAGTTCCATACCCTGTAGCACCACATCAGCGACAGAATCAGCAACGACATCCGGATCATCCAACGAGAAGCATGTTCGCCTCCAAGGGTAGGATGCAAAGAAGGACCGCATCCCGTCCCAATCTGCTGACTTATAATGCCAAACGCGGCGGCAGCCCACAAAAGGAGGCCGTGACGGGCGTGTAACCGGCACTTTGGCCCGGATCAGGCAGTGGTCAGACGAACCGAGAGGAACGTCCACTGATACTCGATACTGATCCAGGTGAGAAATCAGCAGTAGGTCCAACATTGAAGGTGCATGGTCATCGACATCTGGAATTCACGTAGGTGAAGTAACCAGTTGCGTAAGACCATACGCCAAAGCAAAATCGTGAAAAGACCTCCCCGCGTGATCGGTTGTACGTGAGCAGAGCCAGTCGGTGTGATGGGCGTTAAAATCACCTAGGATCACGATCTCTGCGGTAGGTGTCCTTTGAAGCACGGAATCTGCAGCTAATTGCAAATGCTCGACGAGCCGGTCGACTTCGGTATTCCCGCTATGGGACCTGTATAGGCACGCGTAGATGCGGGGGTGGTCGTCGCAGTCTACGCGTAACCATAAGATGGATAGGTCCCGACCTTCAAGACTGCCGAGGCGCCGGTAGCAGATATCTTCTCTGGCGTATACGCACACACCAGCCCGCGGTACAAAGGAATGTTCCAATTTGTACCCCGGGCAGGTGAGGTAGGAAGTATCCGCCGGAGAAGATATCTGAGTCTCGGTCAAGAAAAGCAAGGCCGGCTTAACCGTCTCGAGGTGGTAATGGACGGCGTTAAGGTTTGAGTGAAGGCCCCTAATATTGCAAAAATCCACGACAAGCGTGGTGGGGGATGCCTTAAGTTTCTCGCTTCGTTTGCCTCGTGCAGTGTGGTTAATGAGCGCAATCTTGCCCCCCACAGAATACGCAGGGCAGCCTGAGCGTCCATGATTTGGCTGTTTAAGCAATCCAGAGCATGGACGCCCAGAGGGGGATTCTCCACCGCTAGTGCAAGTGGTACCCCCCTGGGGTAAAACACCTTTCAATTGCGCTTTCATGTATGAGGGGGAGGGGGAAGTAGGCCTCCAGGACTCTCACAAACCGGACGAAACCCAACAGCTACGCTGTTACTTCACGTCGTTGTTAAGTGAAAGAGTGGTATCTCCCTGGGCGTGCCGGCCTATTCCACTGCAAGCACAGCATGGCACTACCACTAATCGACTGACTGCACCGATAGAATAATTTTTGTAACAAAAATCATCACTCCGGTAGGCGATGGGGTTGTCACATCCCTACGCCGGATCTAACAAAGTATGTAGTAGTAAAAACAACTCTGTCTAGGAAAAACCACATTTTATTGCTAAAAAATTGAGTTGAATGCCGTTTGAACGATCAAAATCAATCATCATTTAGCTTGAGCTTAAAATACCTCAACTTTATTTTACAGGTTTTTAATATGTTTGTTTGACAAAAAAAAAATCAGATCTAATTTTTCCTTCTTAACAAAAAAAGAAATATTGCTGTAAAAGTGTTGATTTGGGTTATCACACAATAGAGTAATGGTTATTAAGTTTTGGCAAACGTGATCATGGGAATCACTAAAAAAATTTTTAAATATAATACCTGTATACATAAAAAATAATCAAAGGAGATCATTTTTCCAATGTAAAATTGTAAAATATGTGACATCACACTAGGTAGGGGGGTCTCACAAATGTGACCATCTGTGACAAGGATGAAATTCGTGTGATGTAATTAATGGATGGCCCTATATCTCAAGTGTTGATTGTTTTGCACTAAGTAAAATATTCACTTCATAATTTTTGCTGCTTCAAAGAATGCTATAATCCTTAATCCCATTTACTTCAAAAGCTAAAGAACAAGTCCTAGTCCTTTTAACCTGCCTACAATAGAGTTTGTTGTTCGCTAGTCTACCTTCCACTTTAACTAAAACTTTTGAGACATTTTACAATAATAATACATTTTTGTAGAGGCCAGTGCCTCAGGTGCTGTGAGCTCAGGAGTTCTGGCGTAAATAATAGTGGACTGTATCTCGTAAATTGGCATATTGCTCAATTCAAAGGTATCCCGACAGTTGATTTAAATAGTTATTTAAAGATGAATATTTAAAACTGCCAGCTGGCAGCTTGCACAATTTTGAATTACCACATAATATTTTTGCTACATCTACCATATTCCCTTTCAAATCTTTCCAACAATAATGTATTTAATAAGTTCATTTTCCCTAACCTATCTCAAACTCAAATATATTACTTACTCCACACACACACACAAACTCACAACTTTTCGCTCTTTATACTTTCAAGTTCTTCTAAAAGATTGTGGTCTCGCCAAAGCCTCCACTTCCTAAACATCCGTTTATTTTATATATTTGCTTAAGTAAAAGAAGCACTGATCCTTTGTTACATTATTAATGTAATTCCAGGTCACAGACATAGCCATCAGTTATGGTTGCCAGTACTTTTAAAAACTCATGTTCATGCTAACTTAAAAATTTCTAATTATTGAGACATATACCAGCTTGCCCTATATTGAAACCGTATAAAAATAATTCAAAGAAAGAAATTAACAGAATTGAATATCAATATTTTTACTTATTTCTGCAGCACTACTGAAACAAAAAACTCAGACTAGTGTTCATGTCCTTGCATAAACTTACAGATGACCGCGACTTAATTTGCTTTTTCAAGCAAATTGTCCTTTATGTGTTACTGACATACAAGTTCCTAATATAGTTACTAAGTTTCTTTACTCTTTCTCATGTTCCGATCCAATAGTAATTTTTAAAATATTGACTCGTCAAAAGTGGCTGTAAAGGTTTATTTGAATTAACATTTATTTTTTATTTTTAGGGCTGGTTGGGCCATTTATCAGCTACTTGCTTTAGAATCAATCACTCTTCACACTTAGAAACAAATCAATGACTTTGGAGTTTCGCAGGCTTAGGCCTAAACTTCTGAGTATATTTTATACTCAATTTCTACAGGATACATATTTTGCAGAGTAACTCCATGGTTAGAGTCCAAAGGCCTCTTTTCTTCTCCTGCTCAAGACAAACGACTGGCTCACCTTTATCGAATGACAGTAACCTATCAGACTTAAGTGTTATAATTTACATGACAAATAGAGATATGTGTAAAAATTGTATTGTGATTTTTATCATGTATTTGTCTTGCATCTTAATATCGTAACTAACTTACCTGATTTCTTATAGCGGCAACTGGGGTTAAGCCAAGTTGATTCTGTCCTTGCTGCAGAAATTGATTAGTTCCAGGAGCTAACATTCCAGCTTGACTGAGGTACATTAGATGTTCAGCACTTTTGCCAATTCCATTGATAGCTTGCATTGCATTTCCATGATGTTGGTGTATGTCATATAACCCCTGCTGTCCAATTTGGGGAGCATTTTGAATCCCTTGCAGTGGAGGCAACATCATTGCATTGTTTTGAATAGTCAAACTGTTTCCCAGAGTATGGTTTTGTAATGGAGCCAATTGTGTATGAACCATATTTGTAGTCAAATGTGCTGGGTGACTTCCAATCGCGGATGGATTAATAGCCAGTGTACCAACAGAAGATGCAATAGCTTGATTAATAAATGGTTGCGTGTTGGTTTGTGAATTTTTCATTTGTACAGGGCCTTGTTGTTGAATGGTGTTAATTGTGATTTGGGTTGGATTTTTCCATTTATCCTGGTTCTGAAAAGACAATAAAATTTTGTCAAATCTTAATTGAATCACCAATCATCAGTGTGCACTAACAAAGCAACATAAATTAAGGGGTTGTGTTTAAATTGATTTATATATGCATACACATTTATACATACACTAGCTGACCCAGCAAACATTGTTTTGCCAAATTACTTGTATTGAATATTTTGGATGGACTTGATTGGGGTTAATTAAGATAAAACAAACTATACTATCCTTTAAGTTGGAGCAAACAGTAGATATCTACAAAAGTGTCATTAAAATCGGTTCAGTCTTTTCGGAGTCCATCGTGGACAAACAATATTACATTTAATTTATTTATAGGTATTAAGATAAACTGTTGAAAGTAGATTTATTCTCAAACGTCGTCATGTCTATTGGGACAATTGAAATAATTTTGTCAACAAATTCATTTGAATTTCAAGTGTGTTCATTGAACAACAAACCGTTTACCGATTATTCCTTTATTTTACTGTGAATTTATCTAGTTTTTGCAGTTGGGTTTCAGACCTGAATTTTACAGCTGGTGCCTCATTTATAGTAAAAGTTTTAAAATACATAATACAAGACAGGTTCTATTAATAAAGTCAATAGCAATTCAAATTTAAAGTGTAAATAATAAACATTCATAATGTGGCTTTTTGTAAGATAAAGGTAAAGGTAGTATTCAGACTACAAAACAAAAATAATTGTATTTGTTGGTAGGAATATGAGACACAATATAAAAGATCTTTACATTATAAAATACTGCCTCTGAGTTCTAGTGGTCTGGAATCAGAGTTAACCACATGAGCTCTCCGGTTCGATTCTGAAGTCGGGAATTCAAGAAATGTGTTTTTTTCAGTTTTCTGACAAAAACGACATTGCCCAGAATTGGAAAAAGTGCCCAGTTGGCGATAGGCTTACCACTTATCACATTGTGGGACTTAGTATCTTCAGCTAATTGTGGGTGCTCTGTTATACCTCTGCCTACTTCTTCGGGGATATGGGCATGAAGATAATTATTATATTATAAAAAATAAGTTTTAAGGAAGCCAAGGTTGTACTGCTGCTGTAGGTTGCATTTATGCATGTTCACTAAATATATCGATGGTGGAAAACAATAAGGGTGTATCCTGTATAAAGGTCGTAACTAGAGTAAGTATAAGGTTGTAATCAGCTTTTTTTTCTGCATTTATTGGTCTGGGTCTCGTTGACCCGTAACAAATAAAAAAAATAATCCATATTTTGAAAACAGTGTCAATTTTTTTTTGGTGTAACTGACAATAAAACGGCGAATTTAAACTTCTAAGAGAAGTTTGTGATTTTAATTTTAAGAAATGCTAAGCTGTATTTGTTTATACGCAACACAAATGATACAACCTTCTTGAGGGATGTATTTTTTATACTTTATTGCTTACGAAATTTTTATGGTTTGTGTTTTACAAAGGACAAATAATAGCCTATAAGATACTACAGTTTTGTTGATGACTAAAATTAACCCAAAGCATGTTAAAACAATATTACCGTGACCAATATTTTGTTCTAGGTAGTTAAGGCGTTCCAAAGGCCAACATTTTCTGGAACATATCGTTTTTTTCACATTTACGCCCCAAGCAAGTTAAATTAGTCACTGCGCGGACGCCATAATGAAAAGTTGTGTCTACTTTGTAGTGAAATTGTGCAGTGAAAATGTATTGCAAAAATTTTAAAGTTTATAATTGCAGCATAATATGCTAATGAGTACTTAGATCCTAAGTAAGACTATCGATTGCCTGCCAGTGGCTGATGAAGAGTATAACTTCTAAAATCTTGTGATAGATTAAGAGATTAGGATTAAGAATTGTACTTTTCACAAAATCTGTGATCAATACTATAAACACAAACAATCTGGTTATTCTAATTAAATATTTACTTCAGTGGGAGTAATATGTTTTTCTCACTTGATTAGAACGAGTTGCTTGTGGCCAAATACTCTAAGTCACTCAAATTTAAGAAGCCCTAAACAGATGCCTTTCCACAATTTGTCAGTTGAGCTGAAAAGGCCGTTGGTTTTTATAATTTTTATTGTGCCTATTTTCAATTAATAATTAATTAATACAGGTAAATATTATGGATGATTTTTTTACATAATATAACTGTTTTGGTTCCTATTTTAATTAAACACAAACACAAAATAATTAGAAATACGAAAATACTGATCAAAATTATAAATGTGAATTTCATCTGTAACATTGAACTCATTTAACTAGTTATATGTATCGATCATATAGCAAAGAAAAATTTCGCAGCCTCGAGCCTGTCAGCTCAGTGGAAGAGCGTCCCGGCTTTAGGGAGATGGTCGCAGGTTCAAATCCCGCGTGTCGATATTTTGCTTGTTAGCTATTTGAGTTGAAATAATATTTATAATGTAACAGTTCAATAAATTTACATTCAGAAAAACTTGATATTTTATTAAGATCATTGGTTTCAAAAGGTTTATATTACTACAACTTCTCTAGTAATTAAAAGCATCATGAACACCTCCAACCTGATAGCAAATTAAAACAATAAGTAGTTAAGACCTTTTAGAGGTCAGCAACTTTGTTATAAATTCCAGAATTAATACAAACACCATGTAAATATGACATTTTGGAGGTCTGGAATTTTTATAGACAATGGCTGTAACTAAAGAAAACCTTATTTTTAGCAATAGGAAATTATTGGCATGTAGGCCATTTAATAGAGATTTAAATTTTATAATTATAGTCTAAAATTGGCATTCACACAATTTACCATTAAAAAAAAGATAATAATAAAATTTCCTATACTTTGTTCTTTTTTTGCTTATTGTTTTCCGTTATCAATATGTTTTACAGTATTTGAGTTTTTGGCTATTTTGCCCTTCTACCAGGCAGCTAATAAAAGACAAGCAAATATTGAATAGAATTTAACCATTACTACTCATAAGTGGTAGAGATCTGTAACAGTGATGCTTTATACTGAATGCTTGCTGCCAAGCCATAATCAGAGATAAGTGCTCCTAATACAAATTATTATTTTGTAGAACACTTTTTCTTTAAATCCACAGAACACATAGAAATAGAAATTGCCTCACACCAAAGGTATTAAACATGTGTTGCCATCCATGTCATGTGGATATAATGCTATATGCATTATTTTACCGGTTACCTTACTGTTAAAAACAGAACAGAAATGACGAACACTGTCAATAATGAGACAATAAAGGCAGTGGTAACAAAGCCAGGTGAGATATTACAAAATTCTATCAACCATTATTTTATAAACTTGTGCTTGTCTTTTAGGAATTACTTAAGAAGGGGTGCCAAGAAGGCCCAGGTCAAAATTCCGATAAGATTCTTATGAGGATTTTCGCCCAGAAAGTCAAAATTCTAACAAGATTCTTAAAAATTATTAATACATTTGATTTCCATAACACAAATGTGCCTTTGGTATAGAATGGTGAGTTATATGGAGAAACTATGCAAGATATTTTTTTTTTGAGAAATGATTTATACAGTTGATTATCAAACTTTTAAACTTTGATCTTTAATTACAAAACCTTCTTGTATAGCATACAGAAGTAATAAGGTCACACCCTCAAGATACATGTTACAAAGGACCATGACAATTTCAGCATTCCCATTTGACATGGCCAAGAACCACTTTTGTTTTAAAAAACTGTAATTTTTAAACAACAGTAAAATACTTTTTGTTAAAAGTCTGGAGTTTAGTTTTTAATATAAGGATTGTGATGCACCGTGCACCGTGAGGCGATGGTTTGCTGAATTTGAGAGAGGTTGAGTTTCTTTACATGACGAATTTCGTGAAGGGCGACCTTCAACTGCCGTTAACAAAAATAATGTGGCTACTGTTAAGCAGTTAATTGAAGAAAACCCCCGGATTACCTACGAGACAATTTGAGGACTATTGGGGATTGGTATGAGCCAAATTCAAAAAATTTTACACGAAGAATTGAAAGTTCGGAAACTTTGTTGTCGTTGGATCCCTCATGAACTGACAGAGGAGCAGACATGGTCTCGTGTGGAATGGCTCTTACAGATGCTACTGAAGTACGACCATGGACATTCTAATGCTGTTTATGGCATTGTCACAGGAGATGAAACGTGGATTTATTGTTTTGAATCCAAAAAAAACAGCAATCTTGTGAATGGGTGTTTGAAAATTAGAACAGGCCAACAAAAGTGAGACGACAGGCGAGAAACGTTGGTAAAAAAAAGATCTCGTTTTTTTCTCAGCTACGGGTCCCATCTGTACAATTCCACTTGAAGATCAAAAGAGTGTTAATTACGAGTGGTATTCTACCATTTGTTTACCCAGGGTGTTAGAAAAGGTTTGCGAAAGACGACCCAAAAGCTCCTACACCATGATAATGCTTCTTCACACACAGCCAACAAAACAAAGATATTTTTAGCTTCTGAAAAAGTACATCTCGTCTGTACATACACTGTGATTTCTGTAATTTCCCCAAAATCAAAGATTTGATGAGAGGTTTAACTTTTACCAACTCCGAAGAGGCAGTGATAACATTCAATCAGCACGTAGAAAACATGCCTTGAAATCTGTGATCCTCCTGTTTTAAAAAATAGTTCGATCGCATGAAAAAATGTTTAAAATGTAAAGGAAATTACTTTGAAAAGCAATAAACATAATATTTTGGTTATAACAAGTTGTTTTTCTAAGTTACGCAAAACTTATAGTGTGACCTACGTATAATGAAAAAGTCCAATGTAATTATCTCAATTTTTATATGTGTGCATGTATCGATTTAATTTAGTGTACCAATTTTGCTGCAATAAATCTATATCCGATTCCTACCCTAGATTCTTCTATGAATAGAAGCAAACTATGTATTTTGTAATGTCAAACGTTTAGTGTTCACTCTTTACACTGACTTTAAGCTGAACCGGAACACCATTGTGGCTACAACCTTGTCGACATAATGTTGACAAGGAACCGAACCGGAACACCATTGTGGCTACAACCTTGTCGACATTATGGTAATGACACTTTCACCTTTCACCTTTTACAACTTCCTTGCAGAAAAATCGATGCCTATTCCTTAAACACGGTCTGAACCAACATTGGAATCCTTGGTGATAATATACATTACATCAACCTTCAAGTGAATGAAAAAGAACTTAAACAAAAATAAACTTATGGGCTAAAAACAAATAGCCATAAAAATGTAAACTTAAGTGAAAGAGAGTTGGGGTTTGTTTGTTTGAGATATCTCTATTTGTGTTTTTGGAACAATGTATATATTTTTTGCAAAACTTTTTAATAGTTGTAGAATCATGTTATGGATATGAATATTACACACAATGGATACGGACTAACATTTAATAAGATTTACCTGACTCATAGATATAATTTAAAAAAGCCACTTAAATGGTTTCAAAATAGAATTCTATTTTGTCATTTGGATAATTGAATAAAAATGAAGAATATTCATAAAAAAATTTAACCTGATCATGTTACGAAAAATTTAACCTATAGGGGTCATCAGATTTTTTTGTATTTTTGATTTTTGAATTGATTTTTCAAAATAGAATTCTATTTTGTCATTTGGATAATTGAATAAAAATGAAGAATATTCATAAAAAAATTTAACCTGATAATGTTACGAAAAATTTAACCTATAGGGGTCATCAGATTTTTTTGTATTTTTGATTTTTGAATTTATAGGAATTCAGTAAAAAGTTTGATGAAAGTGGCCAAATCACATAAACAAAGAGAAAGATGAGTAACTAGAGTAAGCTGGTATCTTCACATCTATGTCCTCGAAGCTGTAGGCAGAAGCAGTTTTAATGCATTAAATACATTAGTTAACTTAGTCCTAGAAGTCTATAGACTTAGGCAATACAAGGCAACAAAGAATATTAGTATTAGATACACATCATCATATGTGTAAAAAAACTTGAACTCTGCAAGTCAGACAAAGTCCTGAAGCAAGAATTAAAAATCAATTATCAAAAAGCATTAAATCTGATGTAAAACTTTTAAAATTTTGTTTGAATAAATGTCTTCATGACTCCACTGATACAGATAATAATAATAAATAATAAATATTCACCGGACAAATTACACTGACTGATCTAACCCCAAAGTAAGCAAATTATTTGCTTGTGTTATAGGTGTAAGTCAACGATACTAATACATAGAAATACATATATAAATACAGGAATATATTTAATAAACACCCAAACCCGGAAATACAAACATTTATTTAACATTATTATAACTTGTCCCCGTCGAGGATCGAACCCGAGCCCCGTCAATTGTGTAGTCAGGGTGGCTAACCACTCGACCAACGGGGCGGTCAGATGACTGAAAAAGGCCCATTGTTAGTTTTGTGGCATTATAATTATCTATATTAATATTATGAATGTGAAAGTTTGGATGTTTGGATGAATGTTTGTTACTCAATCATGCAAAAGGTACTGGAAGATAATCTGAAAAAGTATATAAAATACTTTTATCCTGGAAAAATTAGGTAATCCCACGGGAATCTCTAAAAACTTTTACAATACAGTGGGCTGCACGCTGCAGCTAGTTTACTATATATTGATCTTACAACATAAATATGCATAATCAAAATACAGATATTTTATATAATGAAGCGAAGAACATTTGTTGACTTAAAATACATACTGAAATAGATCTAAGACTAATTTTAGGTAATTTTTAGCTATCTAAGAAGTGAGATAAAATAATACTTTAGAAATTAAATTGCATCTTTTACAATAAATACAAAGCAGTTACTAGGTGGTTGAGTTCTGCATTGTCTTGCCCAGGTCTGGTACCACCACCTTACCTATTCTTGCCGCATTAGCGTCAGTGCTTGTCACTGTCGTGTTCTGATTTGGAGAGTAAGGTAGCCGGCAAACTCATGCATGTGGCAATAGATCTCGCCACAAGATATCAATGCACCATTAACATATTCGGTGTCTACAGGTCGACTCTGTCTATCAAGATGCCCATCTGCTCCTTTGCTATCTTAAAAAAACAATCTTGTTTATATAAATATTTGAAAGTAGCTGTTGCCTATAACTTTGTCCACATAACCCACACACATTACTTCCTTTTACACATTTGGGAAACCATGTAGCCTATGTCACCCAATGATAACATATTGATGGGTCCCAAGAACAAAATCGTATCTATAAAATTACCAAATTATGTTTGTTTGTAGGAGTACATTGTAGATAAGATGATGTTCACTTAAGTATTTCCAAAAATAAAAGACCAATTAATGTAAAAAATATATTGTCTTTTAGCTTTATGGGTGTTTAATGCGAATTTTATTATAAAACCAATTTCGTCTGATCTCTCCATAAGATTTTGTTCTTGGGATCCGTCGATATATTTATATTGGTAAAATATTTTTTGAAATCAGTAGTACCTATTTGTGTTTATCGAGAACAACAAACAAATCTTATATTTTTATTTTGGTATAGATTGAAGTCCAAAAACAAACAATGTCTTATGTGGGTTATAAGCCTTACCATTTATTAATATAATACCAGCTAACATTAAATATAGGTATATGAATATGGTTATATACGTGTTATCTATAAAGCTATTTTAGATATGGATTGTAATTTAAACATTATCATTTAATACTAATAAGAATAACCTAAAAAATAATATGTCAGCAAAATAATATGGCATTTAAAAGCATCCAAAATAATAATATTTCCTTTTATAATAAAATGCAAAATACGAATGACATACACAAAAAAAAACAAGAATGTAAACAGCTGACAGTATTACACAAAAAGGACTTATTTAGTACACAATAAAGTTAAAGGTACTAATTTAATATATTTTAAAACTCACCTCGACAATTGAGTCATCTCCTACAGCCCACCTCTGTTTAGGAGCGAGAGAGGAGAGCTCGGCCTCCTGGGACTCTCGCTGGAATACGTAGTGTACAGCAGCGTCGTCCTGGGAACGAGCCTGTGTCGCCCTTGTGTTTTGCAACCCTGCTTCACCCGCCTCCTCCTCGCCCCCTGTTCCCGGCCACTTCATTGGGCTACCGTGAGGTTCAAGCATTCAGTTTCACTTTTCTTCGCACTTTTTTCAAACGTAAATACACAAATCTCTATGGAGTATCAACAGTTTATACAAAGTGGTAGCGTTGACTTTATTCGAAGACAATAGCGCTCTTTATGTTGCTCATCATCAAAATTGGTTGCATAAATGATCAAAACAAGTATTCAATTAATGCACAAACCACAAAAGATTTTTGTCTTTGTAGTGACAGCTATTAGTTTTATCGAAGCACGATGACAGCCGCTACAGAGGAATCAAAATATTGCCTGAAAATCTAATGGTTCTTTCGTCCAATTTCCAGGGATAGACGGTAATCAGTATTGCTGACTAAAGACAAACTACTGACATAGAGTTGATGAATTTTGATGTGTTTTTGAAACTTAATTGCACAAACTCGAATCAAGCTATTTGTCGGCGTCTAAAACTGAACTGAATAAACACTCAAAATAATACACTATTCACACAATTTTAAAACAAAACGACCACAAATATAATTACTATATGTACACAGAACTATTTACAATGTACAATTTTTACAAATAACCCGGTTTATGCCATTGGCTTCCGTTGATATTTTCAGATTTAAAGTATACTACAATCATTCTTCACAATCCGTCCGCCATAGTCGGTCGGGCAGAGGCGATGCGCGCGCAACGCGCAAAGCTAACATAAACATAAATAAATACAGTCGCTTTTACGTTTCATTGCAGATGTTTAAAAAATTATTAAACAATAAAAAAAAATTTTCAATATATTTCTAAAAAATTGTCTCTTTTGAGTAAATTTTTCAACATTAAATTTGAATAAAAATGATTGCAATTCCATTGCAAAAAAAAATTCTAGGGAATAAGGATCGTAATGTGTAACACCAAGATTTAAGTTCTAAGGAAAACTAATATTATTGACTTTATTTATCATTTCATTACTTTATTTTTATTTTAGAATTTTTAAGAATCTATTTAAAAAATAGAAACAATTAAATTCTGTAAAAAGGAACGCGGCAATCAATTTTTTTGACATTTTAAACGAATGAATGAGCTGAATCAAGTTGAATGAAAATAGTACCTACGTTTCGTTTATAGCTACCAATAGTTTTTGTTGTAAATATATATATGTAGAGAAAAATATTTTAAAAAGTATTAAATAATTAATAACGTGTTACGAATAATCTAGAAACGTGCAGTGTTGGAACGCTGGAGGTATCTAGAAATAAAGGAAAGAGATAGCTACTTCTATTTGTACAGCACAGACATATTTATTGTGAATATTGAATGTTTTTCGTTCAGTTTGTATTTCGTTCAGTTTGTAAGTTTTTGTAATAAATAGTATTTGTTTTCGCGTTTTATTTGCCCTCTACATACAGCTTTGTTGTATAGAAATAATAAGGCTTTATGTAGTTATGATCGTTGCCTAAAGGCATATTACGAACGAAAAGGGTTCCACGCTGTAGACGAACTTACGAGTCAACTCTTGCGAGATAATATTTATATGCGGGAACTCAGACTTACGAAAACCCGAAAAGTGCAAAATTCTTTTTGAAAATGAATGTTTATCAATTGTAAATAGTATGTACGATGTAAGTATAAGCCTTAGGCAAATGTTCGCACACTTTTCGGGATACAAATGCAGATAACAGGATAGTACGACCTGAAAAGGCGTACAACTCTATTATTGTAAGAGTTTCCGAGGTCCTGTAAGAACTGTAATGTATATAACTCTCTTGTTTCTTGTTGTTATAAGTTTGTATGTATCAGATCTTTGTATATAGATAAGAAATAACACTATGTAATTAGTTTTCGGTAGGTCTTAGGGCATTATGTACTTTGTTTTGCTTATATCTGTAAAAAGAAAGTACCGTTGCACACGCTAGAGGGCCACACTTCCTAATTAGAGGTAGGAGAAGCTACCTAACATTAAAAAATTGTAGTTAGATTACTAGAAGTAGGATTTAACAAATCCCAGACATTGTGGCGCAAACGCATGGCGCCAGCCGTCTTTGTCGGCTCGTCTGGCCGCGGGCTATAAATGAAGGGGCGAAGAGCGCGGCCATGCAATCAGTTCCGTTCCGCTTCAGTTCAGTTTTGTTACGTCTTAAGAAATAAGAAGAAAAAGTTTCCCAGACAAGTTCCTGGGCTGCAATATACCTATAGGGTACCGATTGAGAATAGGGCAGTGACAAAGCAAGTAGTGGCTCTCTCATACAATAGGATAATTTGCAACGGTGCTAGCTTTATTGCTAATTGTGTTTTGTTACAATAAAGCACCCCTGTAAAAGAAAAGTTGTGGTCTCGAATTATTCTTCCCGGCGTCCGTCCTTTTTTTTATATCATAAGATAGCAAACAAGCAGATGGGTCTCCTGATGGAAAGAGTCAACCATCGCCTATAGACACCAAAGGTGTTAATGGTGCGTTGCTATCTTGTGGCGAGGTCTAATGCCACATGCATATGTTTACCGGCTACCTTACCCTCCGAACCGGAACACGACAGCGACAAGCACTGACGTTAAGTTTGAACACTGTAAGCACTGAAGTTAACTTTGAACACTGTAGTTACAGTCAAGGAAGTTATATTTTACCCGGAATGTTCACACGCGCTTCAAAATCGTTCCGAAAAGTACCACGACATGAGTGGAGTGTGTCTCTTTCTACTAAATAAAGCGCCAGTCGCCATATATAAGTGCGACCATGCGTAGTTTGCAAATTACTACTAAGTAATTCTACTAATTTGAGAAACAATTTTTGCATTGCATAATTAATTACGTGATAATTAAAATAAGCACATTTTAGAACTCACTATGTTAATTACAATACATGTTATGCTAATTTATTTATCGACGTGTATGAATAAAAAGGATTTAACGATTACCGAATATGTAAAAATCTACCATCTAGATAGTTTTATTTACACTGGCAATTGCAAGAAAGGGACAACATCCACTCTTGTCGTTGTCTTCCTCAGAACGTTTTTCCCCTCTGTTATGTAAGAAACAAATGTCAACTTTATTTGTTACAAAATAAAGTACATTTTTATTTTTCGAATATTGCTTCGTAACAATTCCAGTTATACTATATAACTTCCTTGGTTACAGTGTCCACAACTATTAACATTAATCGATTAGGAGTAAGACGTATAGTAAATATACACATAATGTGTAACATCCCAGCTCCAAGAATAGCAATATAATGGAATCAGTATTAATTTGTGTAGTTTACTTTTATGGGCCAGGGTATTCTAATATTGTCACAAAAATCATTTGCTTATTTGGTATATGTTGCTACAAAACACTAAATTTATAACAACTTTACACTGAGATCATAATTATATTATTACTTAAATATAAATTTTTACCCGGAATCCGTTATAGGATACAGAATAGATTATTCTGGTCCAGAAAAATGCTTGCAGCATTTTGCCACATTTGCCTGAAATAATCCTAAGCTTAAATCAATTTGCTTTACCCGCAATATCAGTATGGATGTTTTGAAATTCCTTGGGATGAAGAAGTTGATTACATCCAACCAACAAGACGTGGATGAAAAAAGAAAAAGAAATGGATTTGTTCAACAGAATGTTATAAACTTGTTACTTTACTTAAAACGTAGCGATTATAATATCTTCTTTACTTTATTTATAAACAATAACTTCCGACATAAATATATTAAAAATGCCACATTTACATTTACATTACATCCATTTACATTTCATTACAAAACAATTTCTTTAAGACGACCGGGTCCGATCGTCAGATATCACTTTATTAGCCTATTTATAAAGTACTTTGTGCACTTTATGTAAAGAAACTATTAAGCACAGTGTGCTTAGCACACTATTAAGTACCTACTAAAAGCTTATAAAAAGAAATACTTGAGTATATATGTATTGTTTTCGGTTTCGACCAAAGTTTTGAGTGGTGAAATTTAGATAAAAAAAAGACAGGACATTTAATTTACGCGCCTAAAATGTTAAGATATCTAACAGCGTCACGTTCAGAATCAAGTAATTTTTTATACCTTTGAGGCTAGTTATTTATTAAGGTGAACTTACATTTTTATTACTTAGTATTTCAGTTACGTGAATATAGCAAATAAATTATAGTTAAAAAAAATTAAATATCCAACAAAGTCATGTTTTCACCTTAATAAACAGAAAACCGATAAACTAGAAAAATATACGATTCAAATTTCTAAACTGATGTTATAAAACCATTGACGTGTATAATATTACCACTGGACAGGTTATCCCATACAAATGACAGCTACTTTTACATGTCAATTTGAAACGCTGTCGGCGGGGGTACCAAATAGTGTAGCCAAACTATTGATAGTTCCGCGATAGTTTTAATCTAAAAAAGCCTATACCATCGATACAACCATCGATTGTATCGATTTTATAGATACTATCGATTCAATCGATATTTTAGAAGAATACAATACAATCTGCTAAGTGCAATACTATCGATACTATCTATAGTATCGTGTTTCCTAATTAAAAAATAATCAATACTATCGATAGTATCGATACTATTGAATATCTAGGAAACAATAGTAGCGATAGGATTTACAGTATCGATACCATCGATTGTTTTGAACTATCGTATCGATAGTACCGATACTGTCGATACTATCGTTTCCTAGAAATTCAATAGTATCGATACTATCGATAGAATCGATACTTTTCGAAATTTTTTTTGGAGAGACCGTCTTTCTTTAATACGAGTATAACTTCCAGCTTAATGTACCGATTAAGTACAAAATCTAATGAGTTATTTTTTACTCAAAAAACTGCGTCCAGTACATAAATTGCACTAAAATCGGCTTATCTGTTCGGGAACAATCGTTGATGAAAAACTTTTTTTACATAAATTCGAGATTTTTTGACTAATCATTTTCCAACCTTTTAAAATATTTTAGTAGGTACTTCGAAAAGTTAAGTACTAGAAAACGTCAAATGCAGTTTCAAACATCAAAATCAAATAGAGTTTTCAAAAGTTACAGCTTTTCAAATAGTAATATTTTGTTATTTACAACAAATTTACTTAATATTTTTTTAAAGGAACAAGCTATTATATCGATTGACTTAAAAATCTAATTAGCTTTTCTCTCTAAAAAACTACGTTAAATACCGTTAATTGGATCAAAATCGGTAGAGTCATTTGTGATTTATCAAAAACGACAATTTTTGTAAAAAATGACTTGAATGTAATTTTTTTCAACCTATATATTATGTAGCTAAGAAATCATTTTAGAGCGTTGTATGCCCTTTGAGTATATAAACCTCCAGAGAGAGTATTCCTAAACAACTGACAATTAAATGATAAAATTAATGTCCTCAGAAAAATCATGAAAAAATCTCTTTGTGTGAAATGCCAGTGTCACTTGTGTTAGGCGGAACCGGTTGGCTTCACAATAATTAAATGTTAGTTGTGAAATAGTGTTTGAAAAACTTAGAATAGGGAATAACTAATTCCAGACTTTCTTGTCTTTTAATAATTTGTTTACTAGTACATAGGTCTCTTATACCATCGGGAAGTTTATTTTAAAACGTATACATTGCCCCATAAAGGAGTAACTTATTCTGTGGAGACGAGATGCATGCACTACAAGATTGTTTTTTCCCTGTATTTAGTGATTGTACATTACCTACCATTTTTTTAAACTAAGAAATATTTTACGGATATATTACTTTAAGTTCTCAGATATATGTTACAATATTAATTTCTTTGAATTTTTTCCCAGAGAAACCCACGGGTAAAGATTATTGATTCGCCTTATAGCTTTTTCTCCAAAACAAATACAGCTTTTATTACAGCAGAATTTCGCTACCGAAAAATTCCATAATATATGAAATAATGCTAATGGTGGAATTAACTAAAGTATATAATTTTTACAGTATTGCCATCAGTTAACTGTCCCATTTTTTTACTGCGAAACTTGCCCAACTTCACATATACATATAAATTATTAATTAAATGTGCTGGAGACCATGCTTCTTCCAAATGTGAACGGAAAGAAAGATCCGACTCGGTTAAATGTATACTCTGTGATGGCAACCATCCCGCAAACTACAAAGGTTGCGCAGTATACAAGGAGTTGCAGAAAATCAAATACCCTACTCAATTAACAAAACATCGCCAAATGACTCACACTAAATATAGATCAGATGAGACTAACAAAACAAGACAACAAGACCAAACAACTTATAAACAAGCAGTACCATTACCATACCAATACCACGCGTACCGCTGACACACCCCACCACGTGTCAAATAATAATCAAAATACAAACGAACTCAATCGACCAAACAAACGACAATAATATGAAACAAATCATGAATACTATGATACAACTAATGCAGCAACTACACAGTAACAAAACTCCTTATGGAAATCATGACCAAGTTGACACATTCGATCCATTAAAAATAGCTCTTTGGAATGCCAACAGGCTATCACAACATGTCTTAGAAGTAGAGACATTTCTAAAAATGAACAAAATTGATATTTTACTAATATTTGAAACACACTTCACAAAGAAAAATTACCTCAAGATTCTTAATTACAAATTTTATCACACAATGCACCCAGATGATACGGCCCATGGAGGATCAGCAATACTCATTAAGAGCAAGATCAAACACCACCAGGCTGTCATTTAAAATACCTGAGATACAGGCCACAAGTGTTATCACTGAGGATTGGAGAGGCGACTTGACAGTTACTGCACTATACTCTTCTCCTAAACACAAAGTGAAAAAAGAGGACTATGTCAACTTCTTCAAAACGTTAGGACCAAGATTTATGCAGGCGGAGACTATAACTCCAAAAAAATACCAAATGGGGTTCAAGGTTAACAACTCCCAAAGGCCGCCAATTAGAATTAGCAATAAATGAACTACACCTGGATACAATATCAAATGGGGAACCAACTTACTGGCCAAGTGATCCAAAAAAAATCCCAGACTTAGTAGACTTTTGTATCATAAAGGGGATTCCTATAAATTGTTTCAAATGCACCTCACCACATGACTTTTTCTCTGACCATAGTGTGTGCTGATAGAGGCCTTCCAAAAAGTTATACATGCCAAACCAACAGCAAGGCTACACGATCGTAAGACTAATTGGGATGAATTTCGATCTACAGTAGAATCTACGATCAACACTAAATTGCCCCTAAAAACTGAAGAGGATATTATGATAGCAGTTGAACACTTCAACAAAGTAGTTCACAATGCAGCATGGAATAGCACTCCTATTACCAAGGAAAACAAGCAAGCAAACTGTTCGAAGACCATTCAAGAGCTAGTAAATGAAAAAAGAGAAGCACATTAACTGTGGCAAACTACTAAATTCCCAAAAGATAAAAAAATTCTTAATTATCTGACAGCTAAACTTAAAACGCAACTGCGTAATGAAAAGAATGAAAATATTCAGAATCACCTGCGAAATCTAGACGCTACAGCTGCTAGTGACTAATTCCTTTGGAAAATAACTCAAAAACTTAAAAGGCCAATCACCTCTAATCCACCTATACGTAAAAAAGACGGCCCTGGGTAAAGAGTGACCTAGAAAAGGGCGAAGCTTTTGCTTCTCATTTATCAGATGTCTTCATGCCAAACACTGCTCAGAAGGGATCGAAAATTAACAACGAAGAACTCATAAACTCCCTTAATGAACTATACCAGCTCGATCTACCAATTAAAAAGATTAAGAAGTCTGAGGTCAAAGAAACAATCAGTAAATTAAAACAAAATAAAGCACCGGGATACGACTTAATTACCGCAAAAATTCTTCGCGAACTACCTGAAACAGCCATCAGTTTTCTGACATATCTATTTAACTGTATACTAAACAGAGGTATCTTTCCGACTCAATGGAAAATAGTTCAAATTAAAATGATCCTAAAGCCTGGCAAAGCCCCTGAAGATGTCTCTTCTTACAGACCAACTAACTACAGTTTACTACCCATTTTGTCAAAAGTGTTGGAAATACTTATCTTGAGGCGACTAAACATAATAATTGCAGAAAATAAAATTATACCTGACCACCAATTTGGATTTAGAAAGAATCATGGTACAACAGAACAGGTACATAGACTAGTTGAAGAAATCCATTAAGCTTATGAAAAAAAAAAATATTGTTGCGCTGCATTTTTAGTTGTTTCACAGGTCTTTGACAGAGTTTGGCACGATGGTTTACTATATAAAATAAAAATATTACTCCCAACAAACTTATTATTCTTAATCGTATCTTACTGAAAGATACTACTTTGTAGAGCAAGGAGAAGAATCAACCACACTACATAGGGCTCATGCAGGAGTGCCAAAGGGTAGCGTGCTTGGTCCAATCCTCTACTTAATTTTTACCTCAGACTTGCCTGTGATGGATGGAGTTGTTATCGGCACTTTTGCAGACGACACTGCTGCCCTAACTGTTCATGATGAACCGGTACAAGCAAGCAGCGTGCTTCAACGATCAATAGACAACATTACGGAATGGCTAACCACCTGGAGTATAAAAGCTAACGAAACAAAATCGATACAAGTACCTTTACTTTGCGACGCGGAACATGTCCCCCTGTGTCCCTTAACGGAGTACAGATACCACAATCAAATGAAACCAAATACCTTGAACTTTATTTGGACCGCCGTCTTACCTGCAAAAAACACATATTTACAAAACGTAAAGCACTAGGCATCCAATTAAGACAAATATTCTGGCTGCTCGGCATAAAATCTCAATTGTCACTGGGAAACAAACTGCTACTATACAAAAGTATTCTGAAACTAATCTGGACTTACGGAATACTACTCTGGGGGACTGCCTCCAACTCTAATATAGAAATACTTCAGAGATTCCAATCCAAAATGCTGAGGATAATCACAAAAGCTCCCTGGTTTATTACAAACCAACAACTACATCATGACCTTAAAATCAGAACAGTTCAAGAAATCAGCCACTTAATGAAATCATACAAAAAAGACTAGATAACCACCCAAATACACTAGCAGTGCAGCTAATGTATACTAACTCAACATTTAAGAGACTAAAAAGAAAGACATCCAAAGATTTATAGGAAATATTGTAGACAAAGGGCACAGTCGCTGGACTGTCTACCCTCCAAGACAACATAACTTCTTAAACTTTCGCCAAATGTTCTTATGAAACAGATTGCAAGAAAAGTACGGAAAAATAAATATATATTCTTAAAAAAGGCAGAACAACGTTTGCCTTATATACATTAACTACCCTTTTTTTTCTATATTTTCTCAATTTTTAAACCATCGCTGGACTTTAACGATTAATTCAAAACTAGCCAAATCGGTTCAGCCATTCTCGAGTTTTAGCGAGACTAACGAACAGCAATTGATTTATATACAGAATGCGAGACTGCTAATATGACCTTAACATTTTTCTCTTGATCACAAAAATGTTAAAATTGCGAAAATAAATTCGACGTCGCTTAGCTTCCATTTTGAACAAACTGAATATTTTCGTAGTTCAGCAATTTTTCACTGCTAAAAACGTTAGGAACACTGCCGTCAGTGATGCTTTCATAGGAAGCCGTATTTTACGTCCACTATAACAAAGCAACGTTGCCAAAGCGCGGCCGTTGAATATTCTGCGTGCGTCCGTACACTCTAGTAGTATGTTGTAATGTAATAAGCACAAATTAATTATAACTGGATCTTTATGCCAATAACTATTTGTATTGTATAAAATATAATTAACTTCTAATGTCAGTATGTTATACGGACTTCGATGAGCGTCAATAATTCAAGTTCACAAAATTTGACGTCTGTATATAGGTAGTTTAACGCAAATCGAGAGGTTCCTTTCTAATAGAATGTTAGTAGTGCATGCAATAAGTACAAACAACTGTAACTCGATCTTCGTGCCTAAAACTGTATATTTTAAAATATAGTCAAATTTAAATTATAAAACTACATTTTACGGACGTCGAATTAACATTTATAATTTATATCGCGCAACATTTAACCTCTGTATATAGGTAGTTGTAACGTTAATGGAGAAGTTCCTTTCTAATGCGATGGTAGTAGCGTAATAAGTAAAAATTAATCGTAATTGTATCATCGAGCCAAAAACTGTTTGAATTAATAAAAAAATATATCTTAACGCCTATAACCTAGTAGTGGTAGGCAGAGGTACAACAAGTACACCCTAGTTTAGCCCAAGATACTTAGTCCCATAATATCATACGTGGCAGACCCAGCACATTTTAAAAATCCCAGGCAACGTTATTTTTTTAAGAAAACTGAAAAAACTAAGTTTTGAATTGCACGACCCAGGAATCGAACCTAGAACCTCATGTGGTCAACTCCAACACCGGATTACTAAACCACAAAGACGACTGGCATTGTTCAAAATACGATTAAATTCAAAATATTATAAAATAACATTATACGGACGTCGATTGAATATTATAAATTTATATTGAACAACATTAGACGTCCGTATATAGGTAGTTAAGTTTCTAATAAAATGCTGGTAATGCAATAAGTATAAATTGTTTGTATAGTTCAGAATATAATTAAATGTAAATGATAAAATTACGTTATATGAAAGTCAATTGAATAATAAAAATTCATATTGTAAAATATGTTGTTCCATTTGATATCTGTACATAAGCAGTTTTAATGCTAACCGTAACAATCCTTAATTAGGGCATGTTATTAATATAAATTAAGTTTAACTGTAACTTCATGACAAAAAAGTGTTTTTACAATTCAAAATAACGTATTTTTCCTCATACATCAAATGTAAATGATAAAATTACGTTATATGGAAGTCAATTGAATAATAAAAATTCATATTGAACAACATTTGACATCCGTACATAAGCAGTTTTAATGCTAACCGTAACAATCCTTAATTAGGGCATGTTATTAATATAAATTAAGTCTAACTGTAACTTCATGACAAAAAGTGTTTTTACAATTCAAAATAACGTATTTTTACTCATGTTGTCCTTTGAAGAATAGGCGAACTGCCATTCTGCCAGGCAAGTCGTAAAAGGCAACTAATTGACTATACGTGTTACAGTTGGGTTTTAAAGTTCCGCAATGTCACGCCCGAGCATTTTGATGCCACTGCCTTGCCTATTTCTGCCATATAGCGTCAATGCTTGTCATTATAGTATTCTAGTTTAGAGGGTAGGGTAGCTGGTAGTCTTATGCATGTGGTATTATCATTCCGCCACATGGATAGCATTTTTTGGTGCCTGTAAGCAATGATTTTTTTTTATCGGGAAAGCTATCTGTTTGTTTGCTATCTAATAAATATTGATATTTTCGTATTATTTACCGAATACAATGCGCTTTAATAGTGCAGGTATATTAATTGTATAAAAACGTAAACGAACGAAAAATGCGATGATACCAGATTTGGGTGAGGCAATGCAGAACTCTACTATCTAGTAGCCACGATGGTAGTGACTTACATAGCCGATCATCTTTTACGAATTGCCTGGTAAAACGGCAGAAGGTCTAATCTTCAAAGGATTCCCGGATAAACACGGGGGAAGTACTGTATTAACATTTAAAAAAAGACAAAATCACTGGGTTTCTTTCACCAGATCATCTGTGTGTAGCCGTAGTCCGATCCAGTAATAATTCTAAAAATATCGATTCGCCAAAATTGTCTATAAAGGTTTATTTAAAAAAACTTTTTATTTTAATTTTACTTAATTAAATTAAAAAATGTTTCACCGGCTTACTGGGAAGAGCTAAATTAAAAAATAATGTAAGGGAAGAGTTTGAGCTCTCAATTTATTTTGGAAAATATATTATAGGTAAAAAAATATAAATAATTTTAGTAAAAATTGTGACACCCACAGTATAAGTACTAGGAATAAAAATAAGATCGTTACACACTTTTCCAGATTGAGTTAAGTTAATAAGTCCTGTTTATGCCAAAGTGTACGTTTTTATAACACGCTCCCAGACTATGTTATGGACTTACCATACTATAAATTTAAAAAAATTGTAAAGTAAAAATTAAGCCAAAAGGGATATTACAAAATACAAGATTTTTTTAATGACAAGGAGGCATGGATATAGCTAATATAATTTGTATTAATTGAATGAAACTTATATTTTATTCTGCTCTTTAATTTGTTTTATAGTAATTGTATTTTTTTAATTGAGTTATTTTTTTGTGACTTTCATTTGACACTTGTTTTGACATTATTGTAATTCTTATGCTAGTTCTATCTTTTAATTTACAAAATTAATTATGACTTTAGTGCATATTTATTCGATTTTGCTTATGTAGTTTGTATTAATTGAATGAAGCTTATATGTTTTTCTCTGCTCTTTAATTTGTTTTACAGTAATTGTATTTTTTTTAAATTTAGTAATTATTATTTTTTTGACTTTTCTTTTGACACATGTTTTGATATTACTGTAACTTTTATGCTAGTTTTATCTTTTAATTTGCCAAATTAATTATGACTTTTAATACATATGTATTCCAATTTTGCTTTTATTTTGATTTAATGAAATTTCACAACTCTTTATGTATATTGATTGTGATTTAAATTATACATCACTAACTTTTGTATTAATAAATTTGATATTCAATTTATACCAATTTATCAATTTTATATAACACTAGCTGTTGTTGACGACTTTGTCTGCGCGGACTTCGTTTACTCGTGATAATATGTAGCCTATATGTTGACCCGACCTATTAGTAATATTCATGCAAAATTTGAAGTGAATCCATGCAGTACACTTTGAGTTTATCCCGGACATACATACAGACAAACAGACAAAAATTCTAAAAACTATATTTTTGGCTTTGATATCGATAGTAGATCACGCCCCAAGTATTCTTTTAAAAAAATATTCAATGTACAGTTTTGACTGTCCTACGATTTTATTATATGTAATATAGATTTGCTTCTATGTTTACTTAATTTTTATTGTTATTTTCAAAATATTGTAGTATAAGTCATTTTTGTAGACAAAGAATTCTCTTTAGCTGACTTTATTTTCTGTATTTTAACTTAGTGTTTTTATAACTATTGTATAACTTCTCATGTATAATTTTGCTTATAAATGACGTCGATAAGTGTTCCTATGTGCACCTATTTCGAATAAAATATTATTTGAATTTTCATATACCACATTTATCAAGATGCCGAATTAACGCAGAGTATTGGTATCGGATGGCATTATATAATAATATAATCTTAACTGGGTTCATACTTCAATTGGTAAACAGGTAGGTAGGTCGTAAATGATGACCGATTGGCCATGCAAGTCACTACCATCGTGACTACTAGGTGGTAGAGTTCTGCAGGACCGGGTCTAGTATCACCGCCTTACTCATTCCTGCGGCAATAGTTTTAGTGCTTGTCACTACCGTGTTCCGGTTTGGAGGGTAAGGTAGCCGGTAAACTTATACATGTGGCATTAAACCTCGCCACAAGTTAGCAACGCACCATTAACATCTTTGGTGTCTATAGGCGATGGTTGACTTACCATCAGGAGACCCATCTGCTTGTTTGCTATTTTATAGCTTAAAAAAAGTATTGTCAATTCTATAAACTGTTAATTTTTTACCAGACCCGAGCGAGACAGTGCAGAACTCTCCCACCTAGTAGCCACGATGGTAGTGACTCGTATTGGTCGCCTTTTACTAATAAACGCCTTTTAATAATGTTTTGTAGCTTGTTTGCTATCTTATGAAATAAAAAAAAGTTATTTTATGAACATAAATTCCCCGTTGTGTACAGTGAGCTATTTAAATGTATCTAAGCCATCATTTTAAAAATTGTTACTTAAATTGTGTATTTGATAAAGTTATTCTAACTCTATATATACCTATGTACTGAGTTTATATGGAGGTTTAATAATTATGATAAATCTTTCATATTGTATATATACTACAACAGGCATCCATATACAAATCTTTTACTTCTGACAGATCTATTACTTCTGACTTGAAGCTTACGTGGCACGTATTTTAATAAATTTTCTAGTGCTAAGTTTTTTTCTATAAAACAAATATATTTCCTATTGTATAATTTCATAGTTTACATATTTCAGTATAGTATGGGTGCCAAAATAGCGTTAATTATTTATATCAAACAGTATTGGACTTTTATTCTACAAAAATCCTTTAACCAGATAACAAGTTTTGTGGTAGCGCAAACACGAAAAGAAACGAACACGAAAAATATACGAATTAATCTAACTCCAAAGTAACCAAATAATTTGTTTATGTTATGGGTGTTAGTCAACGATACTAATACATAGAAGCACATATATAAATAATGTAACATACGTAATAAACCTTAAAAACAACAAAGAAAAATATCGATTTGAACCTGCGACCATTTCCCTAAAGTCGGCTTTAGGGATATGTTCGCAGGTTCAAGTCCCACGTGTCGATATTTTCTTTGTTGTTTTTAAGGTTTTTTCCAGTTTCCCAAGCACGGGGTGAGTGCTCACCCCGTGCTTGGGAAAGTATTTTTGTGTGCGCAATCATTGCCAAATCCACTCAATATTGTCTCTCATCAAGCATCCCTTGTATTTTTTTAATTGTTTTTATTTTATAACAATAATGTACATGGTTTCTTGTAATTTATATATATGCTACTTCGAGGTACGAGTGTGTTAGTGTTAGGAGACACCGTCCTCCCTCCGTCCGCCGTCTTTGTAGAATATACTATGTACTTTTCTGATAGGCAGTTCTTAAAGGGCGAAAGATGGACTCAACATGTCACTAACATCGAGGTTACTAGTTAGAAGAGTTCAGCAACGTCTCGCCTGAGCTGCCACAAAAGAGCTGCCTATTGATTCATGCCGCAAAAGCGTCATTATGGCGGACGCGTCACGATAGAAATGCAAGTGTTGCTATAGGTCGACGGTTGCCGTCGACGCGCCGTCGGCTGCCGCTGACACGTGTCGACGGCTGAAGTTACCTCTGCCGTTGGCTACATGGCGCTCGTGTGAAAGAGCTGTAAAATAAATATTATAGGTACATTCGTATTTAATTTAAATAAATACAATTACAAAGAACGCGTATAATATATTATACGATTTGGAACTTGAAGTTTTTGCCAGAGGGGTCATGGGGGTTATGACCCCCTGTCTGGGTAGGAATCTAGGTATGGATGTATCAGAATTACATAAGAATTAGAGCCTATCATGACTGAATCCTAAATATGTGACCCCCCCCCCCCCCCCCCCCTAAACCGAAGACTGGGTCGGCCTTTGTATATGAATTATGAACTTAACCAAAGGCTAGATTCGCCCTCGCATCATCTATAAAAGAAAATCACGTTTCTTTTATAGATGACTAGCTATTCCCACGACTTTGTCCACGCAGACTTCGTTTACTCCGCACAGCTTCTCCCCCTTAGGTGATAGCGTGATAATATGTAGCCTATATATTGACCGGACCTGTTAGTAATATTCATGCAAAATTTGAAATAAATCCATGCAGTACTTTTTGAGTTTACCCCGGACATACGTACAGACAAACAGACAAACAGACAAAAATTCTAAAAACTATATTTTGGCTTCGATATCGATTGTAGATCACGCTCCAAGTAAAAAAATATTCAATGTACAGTTTTGACTTTCCTACGATTTTATTATATGTATAGATAGATATAGATGATGATCAGTATATATACTTAAATATTTATTTGATGTATTAGGTATTTATTTTTATAGGTAATATACATCAATATATTTCCAAATACTTTCTTTTTTGAAAATATTCAAGTTTCTACCTGTTTATTAAGATCGAGTAAAAATTGCTTAAAAGTTACGTTTGTTGTATGGGAGCCCCTCTTTAATATTTACTTTTATCAATTATTTATTTTGAAAGGTAATATACAACTAAATAATCTATGAAAATTTTAAGCGCCTATCTGTTACCGTTATTAATATTGAGCAAAAAAATACGAAAAAAAAAACGCTTTTATTGTATGGGGATCCCCTCTTAATATTTTTTTTTTATTTTTAGTATTTGTTATTATAGCAACACCGGAAATACATAATTTGAGAAAATTTCAGATTTTTAGCTATTACGGTTTATGAGAGTGAGAGTGACGGACAGACAGACAGCGGAGGCTTGAGCTCACACACGCTCCGCGCCTTGTGCGGTGCTTGATAATAATATTATATCTTAAAACTGTGATATCTCTTAAGTTATTGGTTGAATCAAATGAAATAAAGGGCGATTTCATTCAAAATTAAATACTTGTGATGAATAACAAAAATTAATACCATGTTTATTAAAACATCTTTGCAAATAATACATTATTTTAGAAAATTTTATAAAAATGTCATAAAATATGAACCTTAATTTAACACTATCGCGGACTTTTTTTATAACTTTTTAAGATGAACAATTCGATCATACATGATGTTTGCGTAACTTTAACGCCGCCAGTCCAGGAAAGCTCTCAAAAGGAGAAAAAAAAACCGTTTTGACCACATTTTCCGTTGATACTCCGATCCTGTTAGTCGTAGCGTGATGTCACGTAGCCTATAACCTTCCTCGATAAACAGGCTATCTAACTCAAAAAGAGTTATTCAAATCGGTTCAGCAGTTTTCGAGACTACTGCGTACAACCAAACAAACAAACTATAATTTTATAATATCATAGTATAGAAGTATAAATTATGTCTATCTACACGTTATTGCACAATTTTATTATGATTTACCAAGACGTACTTATATGAAATGTGTTTCCCATTTTTTGGAAAATTACCCCATTAATAATCCGGAAGTACAGATTAATCAGACTAAAAACTCCATTTTTTTCATATATAATTGTAATGAAAACAAAAATTGCTCATGAAACGTGTTGTTGCTATTATTATAAGATTTTTCAAGATAATTGCGACAAAATTTTGTCATTACAAACCGGTATATTTTATAATTTTCCTTCAGCTCATTCTCCTATGATTGTTAAAATCTCAGATAACGAATACCCTACTCTAACAAGAGTTGCAAGACATTTAAAAAGAGTCCGACTTTTACACCATTAATTAGGACGGTTCGGAGTATTTTTCTAAGTGTTACCAGTTGATGATATAAATGCGATCGATGTATTAATATTGTTTAAACTGCGCGTACACTTATCCGTTCGGACCCGCGAATATCTTTGGATTTCTCACTACTTTCGTAGCAAAGTGGCGGAGAAACCACCCTGTTGAGGGGATAATCCCTGCCCTGGAGTACCCGGCGACTGTTCAGTCATCGAACAGTCGCCGTTTGGGTCACGGTAATACGCTCCGTTAAAATGTCGGAAGGAAACCCTGGCAGCCGGGGTCCTTTCAAGGAACCAGGAGGCCAAGGGTTGACTAGCTCTTCTAAGAGCTCACTGCCGCCACAAACACCTAGAGCGCGAACGCATTCCGACACTGACATTGCTGAAATGTCGGGGTGGGAAACAGTGCCGTCGCGCAAATCGCGAATTCCCGCCCCCCGCGCATCGCCGCCCCCGCCTGCAACATACAGGAAAACGCCACCTACATCACCGCCAGTGAAACCGAGTACCTCGGGACGACGTTCACCAAAGGCGGCACAAGCTGGACCGTCTACACGAAAGGCGGCCCTACCTGGACAACCCTGTACATCTGTACAAACAACACCTATGCTAACTACTACGCCAATGATTCCTAGGGATCCGCGTTTATCTCGCCGTCCTATTGAAAGACGTGCCCGCGACCCAAAATTAAACCCGCCGGTCTCGCGCGACTCCTCGCTACGCGACTCGTCCGCGAGTAGCGAGTCGAGACGAGACTCCTCGGTAAACAGTGATTCATCTGTCCCCCGCCGCGACCGGCCCGCGCGCCGTGACTCGTCCGCGCGCCGCGATCGCGACACCGTCGTACAAGGAACCGACGTAGTGTCGTGCGCTCCGACAGCGCAAACACCAAAATTACCCCAAAAGACATCGCCTAAGACTCAGTTAGAGCAAAATTATGTTATTGTTGCTCGACTAAAGAATGCCAAGTTACTAGATGATGATTTATTGGCAGCAATGGCCCAACACTTGGAAAAAAAGAGTAAAGAATTAGAGAGGGAAGGCCGTAACTCCCCTATCTCACCGGAAGACCTAGCGGCCATTCAGAGAGCTGAAGTGGCCCCTATATTACTACCACCTTGTACCACTCCCGCCAGAAGGAAGAGAGACGCTGATGACACAGGAGAAGAAGAGGCCAAACGCCAATGTGTGCCGGCTGATCCATCTCCGCCTCTCTCGTTCGCAACGGTAGTTGCTACTACTAGCAATACACTACCACCACCGCCGCCACCAACTAACACGCTACCAGATGGTACCACGACTTCAACCAAAAGTAGATTTCCTCCGTTGGTAGTTGAAAATCTACCAAATTGGACACAACATTTTAAAAATCTAAAAGATAAACTCGGACACACACCAAATGCCCGCCCTTATGGGAGAGGTGTGCGTTTTACACCCCAAGACGAGGTAGAATACAGAGCGGTCCAACGCTACCTTACCGAGTTGGAAAAAACAGAAACCATTTCATGGTTCTGTTATTCATTACCAACGGAGAGAAGTGTGAAGGTGGCGATTAGAGGCCTGCCGGCAGACACCGACGTAAATGAAATCAGCCAAGAACTGGCAGCACTGGGACACGAAGCGGAGTACGTGCGCCCCATCATGGCCCGGTCTGGCAGACCTGGCTGTATTTTCATGGCAATTATCAAACGCAAAGCCGACACCTTGCCAAACATATATGACATTAATGAAATGTTATATATGCCCGGAATTAAAATAGAAGCATGGCGGGGCAAAAAGGGCCCCGCACAATGCCATAGATGACAATTGTTCCGACATTCATCGCACAATTGTCATCGTCCGCAAAAATGTGTTCGTTGCGGAGGAGAGCATAAGGCCATGGATTGCCCTCGCCCTAAGGAGGACCCACCGACCTGCGCGAACTGCGAAGGGCCCCACACCGCGAATAACACTAGTTGTCCGGTGTACAGAAGGGAAGCGCGAAACAAAAGAGCAGGTACGGTGGCTTTGACAACAATGACGCGCACAAGATCTAAGACGCCACAAAATGCCACACAAGAAATTCCACGGGAAAAACCAACAAACGAGGAAAGCCAAGCTAACGTAACGACTTTAGCGCCCCCGGCAAATGACTACAAACCCAAAAATGCAATTAAGAAGAAGACCATTCGTAAGAAGAAGAAGAAGTCCGGATTAAAATCCAAATCGAACCGGACTGAGACTGATACTGAAATAGACGAGCCCAAAATGGGATCCAAACCAAGAGTTACCATGAACACCCATCTTCCCAAAAGAGACAAATCAGTCAATAGAGCGGCGCCCTCCGTGTCCCCGGACGAAGGGAAGTTTGTATTGCTTGAGAAAGCAATACAAATTTTTCAAGATGTGCTGGGGGCACTACGTGAGGGCTCGGACCCTGTATCGGCCGTCCTGCGAGGAATGACGGAACTACTCCAACTATATGGATCGTAGGACTCTAAGGGTGGCCTATTGGAATGCCTGCGGAATCATGGCGAAGTCCGCATTATTTAAACATTTTATAAAAGAGCAGAATGTGGACGTTATGTTGGTTAATGAAACCCATTTACGTCCAGGAGAGAAACTGAAAGTGTCCAACTATACCGTCTATAGACAAGATGACACCAGCGGGCAAATGGCCTATCGGGGGCTAGCCATATTTGTGCACCGAAGGGTCATCCACCAACCGCTTCCACGGGTAGACATTCAAGCAATGCAAGCGCTGGGTGTTGAAATTCTAGTCACCGGAAATCCTCTAAGACTCTTTGCAGTCTACAAACCTCCATCTAGTAAAATTTCTCTAGAAGAAGTCAAGGAGATTTTCAACTCCTCTCTATCGACAATAGCAGCCGGTGACTGGAACTGCAAACACCTGGCGTGGCACTCCACCATCACCAATACCGAAGGAAGACGGCTCCTCGGGATCGCAGAACACCTAGAGCTAACTGTGCAAGCACCAGAAGCACCCACCCATTACCCATTTGCAGATACCCAAACAGCAGATGTTATAGACTTGGTAGTGCATAATAACATCTTATTTAATATCCAATTAGAGGTGATCCCGGAGGATATGGGATCAGATCACCTCCCTATTCTGATTACAACCGACGACACCCCGGTAAGGTTAGCCCCTATACCCCCCCGACAACTGATAAACTGGGCCACTTTCTCTTCTACGCTAGAAGAAGCAAATATCAGTCAGCCTGTAACCACGTCGGAAGAGGTAAATCAATTGGCAACCAACATAACGTCCAACATTCAAGAGGCATTAAAGAAAGCATCCAGGACTCAACCAACTACTTCTCGAGCTACCAACTTACCCACCTACATTCGGGAAAAGATCCAGAAGAAGAGGAGCATCCGCCGACAATGGCAAGCCACAAGATGTCCTACATTAAAAGCCCAGCTAAATAAACTATCTGCCGAAGTGAAAAAGGATCTGGAACGCGCTTCTGCAGATAGCTGGGAGGCCAGGATAGAGGAAGCCGAAAACGATTGGGCATCACTCCACCGTCTATGCAGACAATTAACGAGCAAGCCCAACCCAATCCGACCACTCCGACACGCAGACGGCACGCCAAGGTACAGAGCAGCAGACCGTGCCGAAATCTTCGCAGACCACCTTGAAGCACAATTCAGCCCTAACCCGATATCCGACGTAGCACACTACACTGAAGTAGAAGAGTTTCTCGAGGACTACTTTTCTACAACGCCGAACACAGAAGATGCCCCCGTTTTCTTCTCGCCGAACTCAGTTCGACGATTAATCCAGAAAGCCAAAGTTAAGAAAGCCCCAGGCGCAGACGCTATAACCAATAAAGCTCTGCGCCACCTCCCCTTTCGAACAATAGCAGCCGTTACCCGGCTATTTAACGGAATAATGAGAACCGGAAAATTCCCTGACATCTGGAAACTGGGTCGGGTAATCATGATCCCTAAACAGGGTAAAAATTCACTTTTACCCAATAGTTACCGACCCATTACATTACTTCCAACAATATCCAAGATATTTGAAAAACTCTTCATCCAACACCTCGAGAAACACTTCAGCCCTCGACCAGAGCAATTCGGGTTCAGGGCTGGTCACAGCACAGTCCTTCAACTGTCAAGAGTACTGCACACCCTTGTAGCCGCACACAACAAGAAAGAACAATCGGTTGCAGTACTACTTGACATGGAGAAGGCCTTTGATCGTGTATGGCATAACGGTCTGCTGTACAAACTAGCCAAAGAAGAAATACCAAAACGCTTCGTAAGAGTGATCGGATCTTTTCTCGAAAAAAGAACGTTCCAAGTTGCGGTAGAAGACGTTCTATCCACAGAACGGAAGATTGAAGCTGGAGTACCACAAGGCAGCTGTCTCTCGCCGACGCTGTACTCAGTGTACACTAATGATATACCGGTGGGAGACGGCTGTTCGCTCGCCTTGTACGCGGACGACGCGGCTTTCACGGCGGTATCCATATCCGCCAAACATGCAGCCAACAAAATCCAAAGCTGCCTTAACCTACTTCCTTGTTGGTTATCCAAATGGCGCCTGTCTGCTAACGCAGACAAGACACAAGCGCTGAGACCTAGAAAGAGAGGCAACCTCCCGGAGCTCCACCTGGACGGAGAAAAAATAAAATGGACGGGAAATGTGAAATACCTTGGAGTAACCCTAGACACGAGATTGACAATGAGAGCACACGTCAGGAAAATCATAAATGGAACTAGAATGGCCATGGCGGCAGTGCGACCTATTATGAACTCCAGACTCCCCATCAAGACTAAACTAAGTATCTATAAGACCTACATTAGATCAAGAATAACCTACGCAGCGGCAAGCTGGTATTACCTTGCATCACCAAGCCTCAAGAAGAACCTACAGCAGCAACAAAACATTGCGCTGCGTAGGGTCGTGAACGCTCCAAAAACAGTAAAGAATTCAGTCATCCACCGAGACCTGAAGATGGAGAGTCTGGAGGACTTCATAAAGAGAACAGCCGGACGTATGTATGAGCGAGCAGATTCCTCATCCCATCCTCATATTAAATCAATCGCACCCTGGCACGCGCGTCCGCCTGACGCAAAATCCTATCCCAGGGACCTCATATTACCCACCCAATAGATTTCTTCTTCTCTCTTCCACCCGCCCTCTAAAGTCACCGTCCTTGTTCGCGGGTCACTTTATCGGGTCTCCCCCATGGGTCGCCCCCGGCAGGGTGATCGCACGGGGCGGTGTGAAGACAAAACGGGCGGGGAGGATGAGAGAATAAATTCAGAATAACTTTTTCACATAGAAACCTCTAACAACTCACATAGAAAACCACCAAATTTACCTTACCTTTATACTAGAATCACCCCGTGCAAGTTCACACCCCAACGACCCGGCCGTATTTACGGTCGGCGAAAAGAATTCATGGTAAGGGGGCAAACCAGCCCCGAAACCATTTCCCCACTTCCCATACGGGAAGTGCGCGAAGACTACGAGAGACCATTAATTAGTAACATTTTAAATTAAAATTAATATTCTAAAATTCTTACTTGTTTTTCAGTTCCATATTTTGTAGGATCATAAAAAAATATTTTTTTCTGTATACATAATATTTTTTGCATTTATTTAACATGAACACAAGTGGCGTTACAAGACAAACTACGACAAACTTCAAACTAAGACTGTCAAAAGCACATAAAAATAACTAATACCTATAAAGAAACTCTTACCATCAATATTATTATGGAATTACTGTATTTATTTTATTTGTAAATAAAATAGAGTTATTTTCAGTGTTTATTCCGACACGGCGACGCAGGCACCAACATAATCACTTTTTATATCTATTAAAGTCGATGAAAATGCACATCACTACGGAGGAATTTATATGTGTATAGAACAAGGAACTTATATACTATAACTGGAATTGTTACGAAGCAATATTTGAAAAATAAAAATGTACTTTGTTGCGTAATAAATAAAGTTGACATTTGTCTCTTACATAACAGAGGGGAAAAACGTTCTGAGCAAGACAACGACAAGAGTGGATGTTGTCCCTTTCTTGCAATTGCCAGTGTAAATAAAACTATCTAGATGGTAGATTTTTACATATTCAGTAATCGTTAAATCCTTTTTATTCATACACGTCGATAAATAAATTAGCGTAAAGTGTATTGTAATTAACATAGTGAGTTCTAAAATGTGCTTATTTTAATAATTACGTAATTACTTATGCAATGCAAAAACTGTTTCTCAAATTAGTAGAATTATTTAGTAGTAATTTGCAAACTACGCATGGCCACACTTATATATGGCGATTGGCGCTTTATTTAGTAAAGAAAGAGACACACTCCACTCATGTCGTGGTACTCTTCGGAACGATTTTGAAGCGCGTGTAAGCATTCCGGGTAGAATGTAACTTCCTTGGTATAGAATTATATAGTTAAAGTGGCGACATTCAAGTGTTTTTGACCCACTAGAGACACTATATCTATCTTTTTCAAGCACAAGACCTTTTGATACTATAAAAAGAGACGGGACGTTTTGATCAGTTTTGCTTGATTGTGATCCATCTAGGTATTCTTTGGCTCAGTGAATTTGGCCCCACTTTTTTTGATTTTCAGATTTTTGATAGGAAAAAGCG
The DNA here is from genome assembly GCA_036924255.1 of Apodemia mormo. NCBI lineage: Eukaryota > Metazoa > Arthropoda > Insecta > Lepidoptera > Riodinidae > Apodemia > Apodemia mormo. Next base: position 38,755,913 of record JAUPFN010000001.1, on the reverse strand, counting down.
CGGGAAACATAAAATTTGGCGGACGTCATTTTTGGTTCTGCGACTTTTTATATTATTATTTAGCGAAACAGAGGATCGATATTAGTTTTATTTGTGTAAATATTTAATTTTATGTAAATATCATTAGTTTTACTATCAGTTTAAAGTAGGTAAGTCTCCTTTTCACTTTTTAAAATGAACAAACCCCCTGACGATCCTGGAGGTGGACCTCTCCAGGTAGCGCACTATGTTCCTATAGATGAGAGTAGTGTCGATACAGATACTTCGCTTTCTTCAACTCAAACAACTAATAGGAAAAGATCTCATACATCTAATAAAATATGCAAACACTGCAATAAACGGCGCAAAAAGCGCAACAATGAATTGAAATCTACTGACTGTCAGTGTTCTCACTCTGTTTCTGAAATCTCAGATATAAATAATGCTTCGGGCGCCTCATTTATTACTGGTGATAATAATGTAAATGATAATGTTACAATGAAAGATTTGTCAAACCCCCTAACAAATAGTAAGGAACCCCAAAAACCTAAAGATTATATTAACTACCGCACACAGTATGAATCTACAGACCTTGGACCTTACGTTATTCATGTCCAAAGAGTTATTACATCTCCGACTGATAATGTTACTCTACATCCAGTCTCGTTTGGGCGATTCCTTAAAAATAATACTTTTAAAAATATAATTGATGGTAGCCTCAAGAAAATTGGACGCAACCGATTATCTCTATCATTTTCGGACCACAATGACGCAAACCACTTTATTAATGACCCTAATCTCTCAAATAAAAACTTCAAAGCTTTTATCCCATCATTTAACGTTTCACGAGTAGGCGTAATTAGAGGTGTTCCCTCAGACTGGTCACCTGAGGAAATTGCTAATAATGTTAAGGTTCCCATTGGTTGTGGAAAAATAATAAAGGTTAGAAGAATAAACCGTAAAATAACTATTAATGATAACATTACCTGGAAACCAACAGAGACAGTTGTCGTAACTTTTGATGGACAGACTTTACCGAAACGTGTCTACGTTTGTTATAATGCTCTCCCAGTAGATTTATACATTTACCCTACTATACAATGCTATAAATGCTGTAGGTACGGTCATACTAAAATAACTTGCAGATCCAACCCAAGATGCTTTAAATGTGGAAAGGATCATTGTGGAGACTCTTGTACTAGCGAGGCTGATTTCAATGTTAATTGTTGTTTATGTAAGGGATCTCACTTTGCCACTAGCAAATCATGCCCAGAACATTTAAGACAAAAAAACATTAAAATGTTTATGGCTCAAAACTGTGTCTCTTATGCCGAGGCATCAAAAAATTATCCCCCGGTCTCCAAATCATATGCTGATGCCATCTCAACACCTATTAAAACTGCTCTTCATCCACTTCTGAAAAAAAACTTAGATTCGCAAGAACAATCCCATAGGTCATACAAAAAAACAATATTTCAGAAACCTAAACCCCATACAAAAGTCAGTAAGAGTTATGACTATGATTTCCAAAATTCAGTTATTAATGAATATAATTCCACTAATTCTAGAGAAAATGGTACTTTGTTGACAAAAAATAATAACAATAATCAAGAATCAGCCTCAATAGGCATGATTATATCTTTTATTAAATTTTTATCTCAGTCCGAAGTAATAACACACAGACCGACCGACAGAAAGTTTAATTAATTATTCTAAATTTAATGGTGATCATGGACAGTCAAGCCAAAATTCTTCAATGGAACTCGCAGAGCATCACCAACAAGAAAAGTGAATTAATTCACTTATTAAATAAATATGAGCCATTTTTAGTGGCTCTTTCAGAAACTTGGTTAAGACCAAGTTGTACTTTTAAATTCTCTGGATACACTAGTATCCGAGAAGATAGATCTGATGGTTATGGAGGTGTAGCCATCATGATCAAAAAAGGATATAATTTTTCCATTGTTAATCTTCCTGTACATACTGTAAATATGTCTATATTAGCTGTTAATGTAAATAATATTTGTTTCGTGTCACTTTATATTCCACATCCAAATTTGAATATTTTGACAGAACTTAATAACCTATTAGCCATACTACCTAAACCCTTTATTGTGTTAGGTGATTTTAATTCTCATCATCAAGCCTGGGGTTGTTCCTCCAGTAACTATTATGGTGAAGAACTTTTGAAAGTCATTGAAGAATTAAATTTATGTATTTTAAACAACGGTTCTCCCACTCGTCGCACAAAACCCTCCGAAGGCAAAAGCGCTATAGACCTGTCCATTTGCAGTCCCAATTTAGCACCTTCTTTGACATGGTACACACTCCCATTTACGTTTGGAAGTGATCACTTCCCCATAATAATAAATTTCCCTTCTGCATATCATAAAACTTCACCTAAATCTACATCATATTTCAAATATAATTTGCATAACCCGGATTGGCACAAGTTTAATAATTTGATGGAAGTTGGTGTTAATGTTTTGCCTAACATTTCCTCATATAATGACTCTTCTTGTGCAGAAGCCTTTACTCAATTAATTATAAAATCAGCTGAAAACACTTTTCCCATTAAAAAACAATTAACTAAGAAAATAAATACGCCACCTTGGTGGGACAAAGAGTGCTCAGACGCTATTAAGGAAAGGAAAGCTGCTGAAAAATTTTATTGTCAGTATACAACTACAGAAAATTTTAATATTCTCACTAATATTATAAAAACTACTCGTCGATTATTAAAAAAGAAAAAAGCTGAAGGTTGGAAGAAATTCTGCTCTTCCTTATCACCCCAAACAAAACCTTCAAGTGTATGGTTAAACATAAGAAAATTTAGATCTGCATATAAGGTTTCTAATAATAATGAAATGTGTCCATTGTTAATAAATCAGCTGATAGATCATCTTGCTCCACCTACAGTACCAGAATGTATCCTTTCTCTTCCTTCTACTTCTTCTTCAGACAATTTTTCCCCTTTTACGTTATTTGAGCTTAAAGGTATCCTTCAAAATGTTAAAGACTCTACTCCTGGATGGGATAATATTAACTACTCATTTTTAAATAACATGACTGATAAATCTCTATCATACTTATTAAAGGTTATGAACTCCCTTGTTTCTACAAGTAATATACCTCAGACATGGAAGTCACATTCTGTTATCCCTATCCTTAAACCTGATAAAAACCCTTCTGACCCTTTTTCATACAGACCCATTGTGCTTTCATCAGTTATGTTGAAAATTCTAGAGCACCTTGTCAAACTTCGCTTAGAATGGTTTATTGAAAGCAGAAATTTATTAAGTCAAAGTCAGTATGGTTTTAGGAGAGGAAAGAGCACCATAGATAATATTAGCTTACTTATAACTGATATTAGATTAGCTTTCACTCATAACAAATCTGTTTTAGCAGCTTTTTTAGATATATCCTCAGCATATGATAATGTAATTCTATCAATTCTGAAAAATAAGCTAGTGAAATTAAACATACCATTTTATTTAATTAATGTTATTATGAATATTGTATACAATAGAACTATTAATTTAGCAAATGACCCTAATAATTTAAAAAGACAACAATATAAAGGTCTTCCACAAGGTTCTGTTTTAAGTCCAATCCTTTACAACATATACTCATATGATATAGAAACTGTAGCAACTAGCAATGTAAATGTTCTTCAGTATGCTGATGACCTCCTTTTATACTCAACTGACAAATCTATACAGATGGCTTGTGATAATCTTTCCATGTCTATTCTATCCCTACAGACTTGGCTTAATAACAATGGTCTTGATATTTCTGTTTCTAAAAGTTCCATAGTTTTATTTTCTCGCACAAAATTTCCACCCCCTATAAATATTACTTACAAAAATAGTTCAATTCCTGTTAAATCGAAAACAAAATTCTTAGGTATAATACTAGATAATAAACTCCAAGGACTAGATCATTGTGAGTATATAGCAGCAAAGTGTGAACGTAATATCAATTTAATGAGATGTGTTTCTGGGGTTTGGTGGGGTGCACACCCATCTACATTAAAACTTATGTATAATGCATTAATAAGAAGTTTATTGGATTATGGAATGTTTTTACTAGAACCATGTAGTAAGATTGGTCTAAAGAAAATTGACTCTGTTCAAATTAAAGCATTACGAATTGTTCTAGGAGCAATGAAATCCAGCCCTGTTTCTGCCCTACAAGTAGAATGTGCTGAACCTCCATTACATTTACGACGTAAATATCTATCTGACAGGTTTTTCCTTCGCACTTTGGAATCACAAAATCACCCTCTGCTTACAAAGCTCTCTAGTCTTAGTGATTTAATGTCAGATAAGTATTGGAAACACAAAACAATCCCAGCCCTTGTATACAGCTATATGAAATATCACAGCCTTAAGCCTTTTACTTTTACATCCCCTATAAATCCCTTATATAAACACAATTATGAATCATTAACTCTGCAGCCTGTTGTAGTAAATTTAGGTATAGATAAACAATCTTTGTATGCCAATCAATATTTTAACAATATTATCAATGAAAAATGGCAAGATTTTCATTTGATTTTTACTGATGCATCCAAAAATAATAGTAATGTTGGAATAGGTGTATACCATAAACAGTACAATATTGTTCAAAAAATCAAATTTCCACCGGAAGCATCTGTATTTACAGGTGAATGTTATGGACTTTATAAAGCTGTAGAATACATACACATTATGAAACTACCCAAGTGTATGATTCTGACTGATTCACTAAGTGCTCTACATTGTTTGCAAAAGTTCCCTTTAAAATCCAAATTTATTCCTCCTATTATTTTAGACTTAAGAAATCTTTTATACAAATGTACTTTTAAATATAATCAAATTATTTACTTTGCCTGGGTTCCAAGCCATTGTAATATCACTGGAAATGAGCGAGCTGATCGGTGTGCTAAAGAGGCAGTTCAGTGTGGTGATTTATACCCCTACATTAATTATTGCCATGATCTAGCTGCTCTCCCTAAACTCCATCTTAAGCAGTCATGGCAAAGTGTCTGGGATAGTGGTACATTGGTGAAAGGCAAAACCTATTCCCAATTACAACCATTGATACCTTCTAAACCTTGGTTTTCTGTAGTGAAATTAAATAAGTTGTCAACATCTGTTATCACCAGAATGAGGCTTGGTCACACTCATTCTCCTGAACACCTCTTCAAGCTACACATCAAAGATAGCAATGTTTGTGAGTGTGGCACTGATATTGGAGATCTCAATCATATATTTTTTGCTTGTCCTAAATACAATCATTCATCATTATATAACAATCTATATTCTAATGACATTCCTTTACCTACATCCATCCTAACCCTGTTATTAAACCCTTGTATGTATAATATTCTTTCATTATTCATTCAAGAAAATAATATTAATATTTAAGCGTAGTTAGATACATTTAGTATCTAATACCAAATTAATATTAACCCACTTGTAAATATTATACAAATAACTAAGTATTATCTCTGTATATATTTATTTAAATATTATTGTTGTAAATAATTTATAATTTTAGTATCTATGTTATTTTGATTACTTTCTGATCCTCTATTTTCCTGTCAATCCAAATTCCAAATCCTAGTTTATTGTCTAAAATATGTTTCCTCGTTTTACTTGATCATGGCAGTTGCTTAACGCCCATGCCAAAAAGAAAAAAAAAAAAAAAAAGATTTTTGATATTTTTAATTATTTGTTCGTCGTTCGTTCTTTAATGTTCGATTGTAAAAATTGTTTGTTCGTCTTTTATTTATTTATAATTAATTAAACAAATGATCACCCTTAAGTTGGCCCCCCTTACTAGATATCTTTATTTTTATCACTTAGATTAATTAATTTTGATTAATTATCGTTTGTTCGACGACTATTGGTGATTGTTCGATCATAAAAACAATTAAATTCCCAATTATTATTTATTTTATATCTAATATGCAAACCATTACTTCACGCCTACATTGCGCATGCGCCAGCAGTCCAAAGAGGAAAAACTTTTGCAGCAGTCTAATGGCGACTGAGCGATGCGTAGTGCATGTCATGTAAAAAAATGACATTATAAATAATGCTCCATTTCGAATGTTTAGTTGTAAAAGAATCATTATTAATAAATTATGTACTTATTAATAATCATCGAAAAACAACTAATGTCTATATAGTCCATTTACATGCATTACGTCCAATATATGTACTTAACTCATAAAGCCACATAAAGCTGTTTGTTGAGTAAACAAAAAGAGTAATTACTCTAATTAAATATGAATTTCTTATATATGTACATATGTGTGAGGGTGTGTATATCATACAACTGTTTTTAATTTGTTTCTTTGCTAAAATGATAGGCCTATTTATAATTCTGTTAAAGATGTATATATTAGATGTACTATTAGTTAACCTCAAAAAATGTGCAGATTTTTTTTATGTATCGTGTTAAATTTACCACTATCGGAACTACCTACAATATTTCCTAATAAGAATTAAATACCTTTATATTTAATCGAGGTACTCACACTGTTGAATAAATACTTCATTCAAATCGTATAATTTGATGATATTCGAAATGGAGCATTATTTATAATGTCATTTTTTTACATGACATGCACTACGCATCGCTCAGTCGCCATTAGACTGCTGGGCGCTGGCGCATGCGCAATGTAGGCGTGAGGTAATGGTTTGCATATTAGATATAAAATAAATAATAATTGGGAATTTAATTGTTTTTATGATCGAACAATCACCAATAGTCGTCGAACAAACGATAATTAATCAAAATTAATTAATCTAAGTGATAAAAATAAAGATATCTAGTAAAGGGGGCCAACTTAAGGGTGATCATTTGTTTAATTAATTATAAATAAATAAAAGACGAACAAACAATTTTTACAATCGAACATTAAAGAACGAACGACGAACAAATAATTAAAAATATCAAAAATCTGAAAATCAAAAAAAGTGGGGCCAAATTCAGTGAGCCGTATTCTTTATCTTAGGTTAAAATGATACTATCTGACGTGTAAATAATCTATGATCTGACGTATCACCAAGGAAGTTACATTCTACCCGGAATGTTCACACGCGGTTCAAAATTGTTCCGAAGAGTACCACGACATGGGTGGAGTGTGTCTCTTTCTGCTAAATAAAGCGCCAATCGCCATATATAAGTGCGGCTTTTGTATTGCATAAGTAATCACGTGCAGTAACGTAACAGTTTTTGTATTGCATAAGTAATCACGTAATAATTAAAATTTTAAAATTATAATACATTTTATGCTAATGTATTTATCGACGTGCATGAATAGAAGGGATTTAACGATTACCGAATATATAAAAATCTACCATCAGATAGTTTTATTTACACTGGCAATTGCAAGAAAGGGACAACATCCACTCTTGTCGTTGTCTTGCTCAGAACGTATTTCCTCTCTGTTAAGTAAGAAACAAATGTTAACTTTATTAGTAACAGGATAAAGTACATTTTTATTTTTCAATTATTGCTTCGTAGTAATTCCAGTTATCGTATATAAGTTCCTTGCTTATCACCCAAGTCTAGGTACCAAATTTAGTAGACTTTTAATGGGGACACTTTATCGCCCTAATAAATCTATGGTTTATGATGTATATTTTTGTTCCTTTGAAATTAAAATACCTCAATTTAGCGGAAAGTTTCAGCGATGGCCTGCAGGGTCAACCGGTTTATAATTTTTTTACTTCCCACTACGTAGGAAGGAAGTTACTGATTTTACCCCGATTTTCGAAAATCGAGTTTTCACCAGATGTCCACGTTTTAAGGTCCTAGGAACCTTTTCCGATTATTTTCACGTTGACGTCAGTATAACTGTATGTATGTGTGTATATAAACATCTCATAACTTTTGAACAGCTGAAATGATCGAAACGCGGTTGATGGCATTCGTTTGGATTCAACTCAACTTAGACTTCCTGAAAATTTGAGCCGATTCGGTTCAAGAGATTTTGAGAAATTTTGAAAAATCACCAAAAATTTTTTTGGTGAAACAGTATTTTTTTTAATATAACTTCCAGATTTATGTACCGATTGAGTACAAAAACTAACCAGCTCTATTCCTCAAAAAACTGCGCCTAATTCATATCTAAATTGCAGCACAATCGGTTAATCCGTTTGGGAGTAATCGTTGACGAAAAATTTTGAAAAATGTGTTTTTTCGACATAGCTTCGAAATTTTTTAACCAATCATTTTTTGGTGTTCTACGATATTTTAGTACGAGGAAAGTACATCAAATGTCGTTCCAAAAATCGAAATCGAAGCTAGTTCTCAAAGCTTATAGCTTTTCAAATATTGAAATTACGTTGTTTTTAGCAAATTTATTTAACTTTTTTAAATAACTTTCAAGTTAATTCACTGATTGACTTAAAAATCTTATCAGCTTTTATCCTTTAAAAACTGCGTCAAATACCGTTAGTTTAATCAAAATCGGTCAATTTTTGTGGGATTTATCAATAAAGAAAATTAAAAATAAAATGTTTTTTGACATTGCATCGAAATTTTTCAAGCTATCGATTATTTAGCTAAAGCAATATTTTAGATCTCAAAAGTTGAGTTGAATGTCATCATCGTTTTCAAAATATACAGGTTTTCAAAAATTAATATACTGCCATTTTTAACAAAATAGATGTATGAACTGAAAAATATATGCTTATATTTTTTACTCTTTTGAGCTTAAAATACCTTAATTTAGTGGGAAGTTTCAGAGATGCCCGTAGCCTGGGCCCGTAGGGCCGTCCAGCCCTACGGGCCCGTAGGCCGTTTACACATTTTTTTTAATTTGATTCGATTTTAATTTTTGAAACGGTATTTGACGTGGTTTTTAAAGTACTAAAATATTGTAGAATGTAGAAGATCAAAAAATGATTGGTTTAAATTTCTGTTTAGTTAAAACACTTTTACACTTAACAGAATAAAAACCTTTTTTCAAAATTTTTCGTCAACGGGTTTTTTTTCTGCGAACGTTTTCACGGATAAACCGATTTTGATGAAATTTATGCATGGGACGCAATTTGTTGAGGTATAGATCTGATCATCAATTGGTACATTAATCTTGAAGTTAAATAAATAAATACTTAATTTTTTTAAAGGTTTTATCAAAATTTCTCAAAATCTCCTGGACTGTATTGGTTTGCAGGAAGTCTAAGTTGAGCGGGATCAATCGCGATCGGTCAAGCCATTCTGTAGTTGTGACTTGTAAGATGTTTACATGCACGCACGCACGCACACATTCACAAGCGCACACACTAGAGGCCCGCGCCACATAGACCTTCAATCATGGAACAGAGAAAACAAGTTTCATTGTTTCATGGATTACGTAATATTGCGCAATATTATTGACCGTTTAGGGTTTATAATTGAAGATTGAACGAAATTTGAGCGGGTTTAATTTTTATTGCGCAATATATTTTTCTTGCACTGTGTAGGCTTATTATATTATTGCACAATATTTTTCATTTCAGGGTTTGGAGTGGTCGCGTTCGGTCATTCATGGTCGTGTCGTAAATTTAAGCAAAATGGCGAGCAAGAATGCTGTTAAAGATAAAGAACGGGAGTTTTTACTTGAGTATATGCAATTGCATAGAGATTTATTTAACAAAATCACCAGCATGGTTGCCCCCAAAATTTCGTCGTCAGACATGTTGCTCGCTCGAAAATATTGATCAGACTGGTTAGTCAATTTTATTAAGTGAATTTGTTAAACGTTTAGGTCAAAGGGGGTATTCAATATTATTGCACAATAAAAGTATTGCGCAATGTTAGTGTAGGTCTATGGTGTGCTTAAAAGGCCGGCGCGGCGTGGCGTCGCTGGCGTGGGGTCAATTTCCTACAGGGAGAAGCGAACGCGCCAATCCTGCAAGTCATGAAAATGTCAATTTCTTCTCTTCCCAGAATTTTAAAATGTTGTCATCGCAATCGGACGGAAGTCGAATGGACCGGTCGGTGTCTTTGCAGTCGAGCTCAAGTCTTGCGCACCGGAGCTAACTCCAGTTCTGACGCACCTGTTTCAGCTGACTTAAATACATGGCCAAGTACCATCATCTTGGAGGGTTGGTCTTGTTCACCCTATTGCCAAAATAAGGTGACAGGTCGCACCCCTCCAATTACAGGCCTATTGAAGTAATATCCTTGCTCAAGAAAGTAATGGTGTATGTTATCAACTCTAAACTTTTAAGATATCTGGAGGATCACCAGCTAATCAGTGACAAGCAATATGGCTTCCGTCATGGTCAATCGGCAAGCGATCTTCTACTCTATCTCATTCATATCAAAGCAGGCGACACGCCCTAGGTGTGGGCTTAGATATTGCTAAGGCTTTCGATCGGCTAAATATCTCCAGCACAATTGCGCCCCCTCGTCAACCTTATCAATGAATCTGTTTGAGTGTTTTTTGGCCAGCTTTTGGAGTATACTATCGTGATTCCTTTATGAAGGACAGGTTCCAAAAATTTTGTTTTAGACGAGCCTTTGACAATTTTCTTCACATAAGAATAAGAAGAATTCACATAAGAAGATAAAGAAAGTAGTTTTGGCATTTAAAAAAAATGGTAGGTTGCTCACGTAATGACCATTATCTGGCATCTTGTTTAGGCAAGGCATGATAATTATATATGCCCCCCCCCTGTCTAGTTCTTATAAATTATATTAATAATCTAAGATGATTAATAAAACCATTACAATTTACAATGTGAGTTTTATTTTAGAACATAATACCTTTGGTTTTGTGCTAAAATCTCATGATATTATGATATGCTTTGATATATAAACATACTACAACATGTGTATCATATTATAAATGTAAGTAATTGTCATCATAATATAAGAATTTGTTTTTTAGCATGTTGATAATTATAAATAAAACACTTCTGCCGCGACAAGATTACAACTTTTACCATGCTGAATATGACATACTTTTACATTTTCCTGCTATTTCTTTATTAGAAATAATTTTGTTTAGATATCAAGCATACAAAATACTAGTAAATAAATAACTCAGTTAATGGTCACATGTAGCCAAACAGTCCATTAAGTGGTCGATTCCCTTTGCTGTAATAACATAATTTTAATATTTGAAGAGCTGTAAATTTTGAAAATTTTATTCGATTTTAACAACATTCGACGTATTTTTAAGTACTAAAATATTATATAAAATAAAAATGAACACTTTTTTATACAATAACTCCCGAAAGGATAAACCAATTTGGATTTAATTTACGGCATTTAACGCAGTTTTTCAAGGATTAGAGCTGACTAGATTTTGTAACCAATTAGTACATTAATGTGAAAGTAACATAAAAAAATATTGTTTCACTGAAATTTTTGAAGATTTTTAGAAATTTTTCAAAGTTCCCTTTGCCGAATCACTTTAAATTTTCAGGGAGTCTAAGGCAAGCGGAACCCCATCGAAAACCACCAATCGCATTTCGATCGGTTAAGCTGTTCCAAAGTAAGTTTGAAATATTAAGCTTTAAAATGCTATTTTTCGTTAAAGTCAAGTGTCTCCCCTCTCTGCAGGCTAAACAGTAAGTTTGAGGGTAGGAAAAAATTCATGGTAGTAGATGCACAGTGTCTCATAAACGTCCTCTAAAAATGAGCGCAATATTTAAAATTGTGCGCTCATTTCAAATAGAATTGCGTCGATCGTGACACTGTCAATTTTATTTCTTTTTGTACATTGCTTTTTAAACACAACCATAAAACTTGCGCTTAGGTTGGATATACAAAAACATACATATGTTTTTTTCATATCTATAACTACTCATGTGAAATTAGGGAGAATTTTGAGTATCAGTTTTGTTCGAGACTGTGCATCTTGCATTGATAGTTTGTATATCAATGAGTTTTGACGAATATGTGAATTTTTAAGCAGTTGTCAATTTTTTTACTTTGATCAATCTTAGTGAGCATCTCGTTTAGAAGTGACCGACTACAGCATTGTACCAGCTTTCGAGCATAATAAGCACGCTGTGCCAACGAGGCGGTGACGCCGTCTTTGTTCTTGGAGTGTTCTGGATTTCTGAACAGTTCTCGCTGACCAACCTAGTAGTGTCATCAGCTTGTTCCTCGAATTCAACAGAAATTGGGTCTGTTTTCCATAGACGTATAAATATATCATATTTCTATGGTTTTATCACTTTATGTTGAGCTGCAGACTCACATGTCAATTATATTTCTTTCTGTTCTTCAGCTTCTAACTCAGCATTACTACTGACTACTAATGTCACGAGGGAGTGTGGTGCGGGGCGGGAAAGTGAACAAACTCGCTCACTCACCGTTACCGAACAACAACATAGTAGTGGCTTACCAAGCAATGCTGTTTTATTGCAATAAGACAGCAAATAAGCAGATGGCTCTCCTGATGGAAAAAGACAATCATCGCCTATTGACATCAAAGATGTTAATGATTCGTTGCTATCCTAGTTGTAGGATCTTAATACCAAATGCATAAGTTTACCGGCTACCTTGCCGTCCAAACCAGAACACGTCAGTAATAAGCACCGACACTATTGCTTAGATAGTTGCTCCTGACGAGTCGCTCGCGCGAATTTTAATGAAATTCTGAAGTCAGTGCGAATTTTAATTAATAATATAATATAGTTAAAAAATAATAAGATGCATATTGTTCTCTGTGGGGATTTTAATATAAATATTTTAGACAAATCTTCGTTAAGATGTAATTTTCTTAATCTTTTTAAATCATTCAAAACGTTTTCTCTGAGCCTTCAAGGATAACTGCCACTAGTGATACTTTTATAGATAATATATTTACAAATATAGCTCCCACTAATAGGAGGCCTATGACACTCGCCTATGCCTACCGCGATAAGCACCTACAGCGCGCGACAACTCGATTTTGCATACAGTCGGGGCCCCGTTAGGGGGCGTCCATAAATTACGTGAGGTGTTTTTTTTAATTTTCTGTCCCTCCCTTGGTGAGATGTCGTGAGATTTTATTCAACCCCCTCCCCCATCCCCCAATCTCACGTGAGATTTTTCAAAATTTGGGTTTCTTAAATACGTAAACGCGTTGGATTTTTATTATAAAAAGAAAAAAAAAATTGCTTCGTGATTTTATTTACTAGTTAAGACTAGAAATCAATATTGCTGAGTTATGTAACAATATAATACTTAAATCGTATACACACGATACTAACACAAGCAAATAATTTGCTTACTTTGGGGTTAAATCATTAAGTGTAATTTGTCCCGTGAATATTTATTATTTATTATTATTATTACGCTTAAGATTAAATCTTAAGCATGTACAATATGGATAATGGACCAAAATAGTATATTTTTTTCTGTTTCAATCAGAAAAAAAATTGCGTGATATTTGCCGAGACCCCCCCTCTCCCCAACGTAAGATTAGATGAGATTTGACTCGACCCCCTCTCCCCCTTAAACATCTCACGTAATTTGTGGACGCCCCCTTAGGAGTATATTGTTCTGTGGTCGGGGCCGCCCCGTGCTTATGAGTACACGCGTACTTAGAGTAATAACGCTACCTATTCATGTACGACGGCCTGCCGATCATTTATTACTGTGGGTACTCTTATAAAATGGGGGATTTGTAATATAATTCTGTGTGGATGTTTGTCGCAATAAACAGAAGGATGCAAAGTTTTCGTTTTTTACTTTACCGAAACATTCTGAAACGTAATAAATATTTATGTTCTTTTTAGTTAACTCGTAATTTTATAAGTAGGTTTTAAGTAGGTACTATAGGTATGGATTACGTAGATTTGTCATGCCCCAGTATTGCAACTAGAAATGCGCCATAAATTATATTTTAACATTAATTAATTATGTATTAACAAAATTCAGTCAATAAAAGCAGGTCAATTTTAGCCGATAATTAAACTGTCCTGCTATTTCGTACCATGAAAGCGTTATCTAACAGGCCAGTCAGTGACCACGTGACCTATGCCGGCGAGCGATCGTTTTACTATTCAAACCAACTTCTGCCCTGCGTTAGCGTACCATGAAGTGTTTTTGTCAGACCGAAATCGATATTTGAACTGCTAATGTGTCATAATATTGCCGGTCAATTGCAGGTGGAAAAAAGTAACTTTTATTGGATTGCTTTGTCTTAAATATACTGTAAACGTAGGTATTTTTTATTATTACTGCTATTCCTAGCCCTAGTCCTATTAGGAATTTATACTGTATATATTTTGACATTAACTGTGTTTTAGAAAAATATTGATATTGGTATAAAATATAGTACCTAATTCATTACTTCTATTTAAAGTTATTTATTTATTATTTAATATTTACTTACTTTTAAAGCATTTTTTATTTATTTTTTATTTTAGATAAAAAAAAAGTATCTTCACGCCCGTATCCCCAAACAGGTAGGCAGAGGTACAACAAGTGTACCCACGATTAGCCAAAGCCTATCGCCACCCGGGCACTTTTTCCAATCCCGGGCAACATTGCTTTTGTCAGAAAACTGAAAAACACATTTTGTTGAATTGTCCGACCCGGGACCTCATGTGATCAACTCCGACACCGGACCACTAGACCACAGAGGAGATACACATAAATTTAGATGTGTGATGAAAATTAACATTTTGAGTGTGCACTTTTATTGGATCCCGTTGCAATATCTTTATGAGTATTTAAAATATCTCATAAAACTTCCAATTGTTCATTGAATATATTGATATCATACGATCGTTTTGTTTCCGACATCAATCACGTTCATGAAATCAATGTGTAATTTTAAACTTTAAAATAGTCACAAACTATTCCAAAACTCTAATCTCAAAAAATCAAGACGTACTCAAGAAATTTAAAAACCGCGCTCATAACATAAATGTCTTTATTAAACAGTTCAAGGTCATGTGTAATATTCCCAGAGTTGCGTTCTTTAATGGATGCCGCTTAACAAATATTACGTGGTTTACTTTATGTTCCATATATTTTACGTAGACTTTAAATAACTTAAAACTCGATCTCTTTTGCCAATTTGTATTCTTAAAATTAAGATATCTAATTAAAATGCATTAATAATAATAACTTTATACTAAAATTTAAAAATCGGCAAGTTATGTGTTTTTCAACGTTAATTTGATATGTCCTGCCAGAGATAATGTAACCGGCCAGAAGACGACGCATTGCAGTTCAACAAAAATTAGTTCATGGTATGATCGTAAAACCTGACAGGTTAATACTCATAGTTGAACTGCCTAGAACTTGACAAGTATTATAAGAGTTCATGGTAGGCCCTCTGATTGGCAGAACGGCAGTTGGCCTATTCTTCAAAGGAGCCCAAAACCAACACGGGGAATCTTTGAGACAACCCTGATTTCATTAGAAAGGATAAGAGTTACGCATTAGAAAGAGATACAACTTCTAGGTAAATATAAACGTAAGTAATCAAGCGCCGCGCGATCTGAATTCGACTTAATTGTATCGTGGCAAGAGTCCCTATTTCTTTAAACGACTTTACGGAGTGAATCTTCTTTACTTGTACTATTATATATTCTGTGCTAATAGTTCCACAAAATAGTTCAATTATAAATGTACTAGATTCAGACCATAGACCAAACGAACCTCAAAGAAATGAAATTGTTTTCGTACCAATGTATTCAGTATTCTAGCAGAGTAGTTTACATTTTTGCACCTGCAGTTTGGACTTAGGCTTTAGGGAGATGGTCGCAGGTTCAAATCCCGCGTGTCGATATTATTCTTTGTTTTTTTTTAAGGTTAATACAGAAATCACAGGGTGCTAGGTCGGGGCTATGCGCAGGATGCGTGAAGAGATGTACTTTTTCGGAAGCTAAAAATGACTGTTTTGTTGGCCGTGTGTGAAGAAGCGTTATCATGGTGTAGGAGAAAGCGGCTTTTGGGTCGTCTTTCGCGAACTTTTTCTAACACCCTGGGTAAACAAATGGTAGAATACCACTCGGCATTAACACTCTTTAGATCAGTACAATCGACGTAATCGTTCATATAGCAAAGAAAAATTTCGCCGCCTCGAGCCTGTCGACACTAGCTCAGAGAAGAGCGTTCCGGCTTTAGGTAGATGGTCGCAGGTTCAAATCCCGCGTGTCGATATTTTTCTTTGTTGTTTTTAAGGTTTTTCCAGTTTCCCAAGCACGGGGTGAGTGCTATAACACAAAAATATTTAAAAAGATTTCTGTATTTTCCCCAAAATCAAAGATTTGATGAGAGGTTTTACTTTTACCAACTCCGAAGAGGCAGTGATAGTATTCAATCAGCACGTAGAAAACATGCCTTCAGATCTGTGGTCCTCCTGTTTTCAAAAATAGTTCGATTGCATGAAAAAAATTTTAAAATGTAAAGGAGATTATTTTGAAAAGCAATAAACATAATATTTTGGTTATGACATGTTTTTTTTTTAAATTACGCAAAACTTATAGTGTGACCTTTGTGGCATACCTTATCAAAAGTCTGTTGTACGTCAACAGCTTACGTAGTATTGTATACTCTTTGGTCAACAGACTTTTGATAAGGTATGCCACAAAGGACTGCTGTTTCAGGTTAAATGCTACTAACGATTTTGAAGTTTTATTAATTGAGTTTTTACAAAATTCTAAAAAATCTGGTGTGCTTCAGTGGCTAGTTCATGGTCCTATATTTTACATAATCTTTACATCTGATCTGCTTTAACCTTCTGATGTGACAGTTCTTACCTTCATTGAGAATAAATTAATTGGTTTGTAGATTTCTTCCAAAAAAATGTAGTACTGGTCAACCAAATTCATTTAAAGTTAGTTTCACAAAATAAGTGCAAAAAAAGGTAATTCCCCAATTGTGGCATGGAGAATAATTAGTACACCATGACTAGATTTTGATATCACTGATTTGAAAAAAGTTTTTTTGTGAATGTTATGATAATTGATAGTAATTATAAAAAAAATCAAAAGATATGAAAACACTTTCACATTGCATCAGTAAAACACAATACTAAGGTAAATTGAAATTTATTAGCTTATTACATATGTTATATAGGCTTAATCTTAAAATGTAATCCAATTAAAGAAAATACTAAGCATTTTAAATCCTGAACCAAATAGTAAAAGCAGCGTAGACCTTCTGGATCTCGAGACTGGTTTACATCAACTAATGAACCAGTCTTAGATGTAGTGAAAGATATATGTTCTTCACCTATTACTATTTCCAGTTCCTGTAAATAAAATAAGACACTATGTATTCCAATGCATATTTTGTAGTGAAAAGGAAGCTTAAGGCTAGAGTGGGAGGAACACTGCAGTTTCCTAGCACGTTTTTTACTTTCCTTAGATATAGAACATGCTGTTTGTAGAAAATATTTTTATCTAGAAGTAGTAACCCACCCTGGCTACACATATGTGTATTGTAAGCGCACAAAAATATGTTTTGACATCAAATCTTTGAAATTATCTATATTAATAATTTCGTCAAGGGGTATGGTAGACTCGATCGAAACCTTACCTGAATTATAAAGCGTAAAAAAATTATTATTTCGAGTGACAACATACCGCAAAATTCTGATAGTATGGGAGCCCACGACACTAAACCTAATCCCATAAGACTACCGGATGGTATATACATTGTTAGATTCGTCGTTAATTGGAAAATACGAAATGGCTATGCTGCAATGCGAAAAACCGGGTGACGCTATTAAAAAAAAGAAAAAAGAATGAAAAAAAAATCGATTTCTGGTACGATAAGACTACCGAATTTCGTTTGTTCCTCGTTATAGGGGAGGGGTAGGACTCTACGAATATGCAGTGCTGCATGTCCCCATTACTGGCCTTATCAGTGGCAGCAGCATTATAAGTGACGCCTTGTACCTAGGTATCTAGTACCACCGGACTACCGAACGAACCAAAGCTTATCTGAAAGATCATCAATTTCTGTGTAAGGAAAACCACTGCTGCATCTTCGAAACAGTGGATGAGGTGGTTGCTGCAGCGATTAAAGGTCGCCCACTGCACAACTTAAATCGGCGTTTATGCTCGGTTTTGAAGGCAATTACCCGGTTTTTTTCATCTGGTACTGATGAAATACCCATGCCACGATCAGGTATGAATAATTTTACTGGTCATTAACTGTTTAAACAAATGAAATTGCATATTTCATGGGAAATTGTTGGATTTTTCAATCGTTTTCGCTAGGATGTTTTAATTTTATGTCCTACTTAGGTATTTATAGGGTTCTGAAGTCAACTGAAAACCCTTATAATTTCATACGTCCGTACACTTGTCTATCCGTCCGTTCGTCCGTGCCTTAGCTCAGGATTCTTAATACTAGAAAGCTGTTATTTGGCATTTGTACCTATACATGTTAGTCATGCCATCAAAAACGGTAAAAAAAACATATATTGTTTAGGGTACCCTCTACAAGTAAAGTTTTTTCGCAAACCCCGTAGTGTAAAGTAATTAATATTTATGTTAAAACCTTAGCAGTTTCAATGCTGTACGAATCTATGCCTTGTCTAATATTTCTTGAAAACTACAAAAATGTCTACCTATATTTTGTGAAAGATTGTGAATTATGAGTCACATTACACCCAAGAGAAGCCGGGTTTCATCATTGTATTATACATATAAACCATCCTCATGAATCACTCTGTCTATTGATGATAACTGCATTAAAATCCATTGCATAATTTAAAAGGTCTAAGCGACCACGCAGCAGAAGTGACTTTTTTCTATACTAGGTATGTAAAGATATCAAATTAACAAAGATGACCCAGAAAGTTACATTTAACCAATGCTCCAAAAATAATGAGGCAGCAACAGTTTAAATTACAATTTGAGACTCTCGTCCTGACTTTTTAGGTTTCTTATCTAAACATATAAGTTGATTTTTGATGGCTATACCAACACTTATTATAAAATTTAGGAATAAAGCAATAAGACTCCAGGTAATACATAAATTGTAGAGGTATCTAAACACATTCTAGAGTTCCATAACAAATTTGACTTTTCATATCCATAGAATACCAAACAAGCAGATGGCTTATGTTGTCAATATTTTACACAACCATACATAAAATGAGTATATGAGGCCATCGAATTCTAAATTAATGTGTCAGAATAAAGCTGAAAGTATTCATTCTTTACTGATTATTAAAATGCCTTGTATATCTTATGGAATTTTTTAATTGTTAATTATTTAACATATTTTTAATTAATTAAATAAGGTAATAATTAGACTGTAGTTGACTAAAAAAAACACTATAAAAAGGTCTGTCAGATACGTTTTCGAGGCATTTGTGTTTGTGAAATTGAGAAGTAAAGTTGCATATTATACAGTAATAAAGTGTAATCAGTTTTGTATTTTGTATTAATATAATTCAATATTCCATTATTTGATGTTTAAATTAATAAACTTTATACCATTTACTAAGTGAAGCAAACATTTCAGAAGTGGATCGAACAAAATCAAGGACTATGGGATTTGCAATTGAAAACAGTCACAATGTGTCTGCTTCCCGACAAAATACAATATTGAGATCTAGAAAGCCACAAAACTCGCAAAAGCCGTAGCCTTGGATTTTTTTGGCTTTAGCAATGCCGAGATTGAGGGACAACTTCAATACGACAAGAAGATTTAAATTTAACAATATGGATGCTGGTAAGACGGCGATTTTATTAAAGTAGTGAAGAAATTATTTTAAATGATGTTAAAAATAAATAAGCAGTCAGAAATTACCATTGTTAGTCGGTAAAACATGTTTTACTGGAGCTATGAACCAGATACATAAATTCTTCTTAATTAGAAGCAGTTTTCCCCGAGTAAATGAACGCTCATCTATAAAAATTTACGCCATCTAGCAGGTAGTACAAAGATAAGAAGGTTTAGTTCATAAAAATTTTCATGGTCAGGGTAACAAGGAAAATTAAATGTGTTTCTCTGTTAGAAAAACTAGGGAATACTGTTAACTAGAATGGTTGATAAATGGCCAAAATAGGGAAAACTTTAAAGAATACTGTTATGTACAAAGAAAAATACTTAATAGATGCAATATAACTAAAGTACGGCCAATGAGAAGTGATACCAAATGTAAACAAATCCGATGCAAGGTCGTTAGGAAATGCTGGGGTGTGTAACATTTTTAAAGTTATGTATTGCAGATATTATTTAAAAAATATATATTTCGCAAATTGAGTTACTGTGGGTTATTGTTAATTGAAAAGCTATTAAGTAGTAAAAAAAATCAGCCAAGTGAGAGTCGAAGTATCGCGTATGAAGTGTTCCACACTGTGCAGCACAGATCTGTTTATATAAATATTAAATGTAAATAGTTAAGTAATAATAATAATAATAATAAGCCTTTTTTATTTCCACATAACATTGAATTAAAGTACAAAGTTAAATTTAATGAATCTTAAATGACTATGTTTCGTGGATCCCTCTTTGGGTGAAGGCCTCCTCCAAATCTTTCCATTTATTCCTTTTTCTACCCTTTTCTATCCATGTTTTGCTTATTCTAAATAGTTAAGTAAGGCAGGATATATTATGCTATTTCGTTTAGTTTGTAAGTTTTCTATAATAAATAACATTCGTTTTCGCCTTTTATTTGCCCTAAGACCTACATACAGCTTTGTTGTACAGAAATAACAAAGCTTTAAGTAGTGAAGATGGTTTCCTCTAAGCATATTACGAACGAAAATGGTTCACACAGTCGACTAACTTATGAGTCGACTCTTGCGAGATTATATTTATATGCGGGAACCCAGACTTACGAAAACCCCGAAAAGTGCAAAATTTATGTGAAAATGAATGTTTATCATTCATTTTCACATAAATTTCATCATTCATATATGTATATATGAATTAGATTATATTTATATGCGGGAACCCAGACTTACGAAAACCCCGAAAAGTGCAAAATTTATGTGAAAATGAATGTTTATCTAATGTAAATGATATGTATGACGTAAATATAAGTCTTAGGCATATGTTCACTCTCTTTTCGGGGAAATAAAGACAGATAACAGGATAGTACGACCTGAAAAGGTGTAGAACTCTATGATTGTAAGAGTTTCCGAGGTCCTGAAAGAACTGTAATGTATATAACTCTCTTGTTTGTTGTTATATAAGTTTGTTTGCATTAGATCCTTGTATATAGATAATAAAAAACAGTTTGTAATTAGTTTTCGGTAGGTCTTAGGGCATAATGTACTTTGTTTTGCTTATATTTGTAAAAAGAAACTACCGTTGCATTCACTAGAGGACCACATTAGATAATTAGAGGGAGGAGAAGCTACCCATAAAATTATCTTGATAAGATTACGAGAAGTGGGATTTTAACAAATCCCAGACATTGTGGCGCCAGCTGTCTTTGCCGGCGTGTCTGGCCGCTTGCTATAAATACGACCAGGCGCGGCCATACAAATCATTTCCGTTCCGTTCCGTTCTAGTTCAGTTTCTTTACGTCTTAAGAAATAAGAAGAAAATTAAGTTTCCCCGACAAGTTCCTGGGCCTCGTTATACCTAAAGGGTACTGGCGCACAGTGTGTTATTTTGCCTTAGTTGCGGACATGCCAGTTTTTTTTTTATATAGATTCAACCTTAATAAAGCATTCCCAAAATACCCTTTTTGATATTTCACTTCATTTAGGAGATACAAATATTTAACTGAAAGGTCACTGACTTTTTTGAAAAAGATTTTCGTCTGTATTTTTTCAATTTAGTAAATGTCAGTCTCTTGTAAATAATATATTACTGTAGGTTTGAAATTATATACAGTGTAGAAAATCGCAAGTCCCTAACCTCACAGGAACAAGAATAAAATATTGCTTTTCTAAGTTTTTTTAAAATTTCTTTGGGAATAGGGTTGCCACAGAGTTGTAAATATTTAAGTTGATTAATTCAATCGATTTTGTTATTATTAGTTGTTGTTTCGATACTATCATTAACAAAATGGATTATAATTAGGACACACTTTGCTTTTAAAAAGAAAATTAGTTTCGCTTAGACTTTTATTTAGTACATCAATATTGTTTAAGAAATACCTGTTGGATACAACGCATTTAAAATAATCATTGTTCGTTCGTTTATTTCAAGGTCATGTGGTCTTAGTTTCGACCCATAATGTCGGGCCTTTTCAAAACATTATAAATTTCCAGATTCGTAAGTGTCGGGTCGGGGCCCAAACGGACATCCCCCAGCAGGACGGGTCAGTGCAAGCTGAGGCAAAACAGTGCCATAGGTCTTTGACGGCTCTGTGACACCTAACCCCCGCTTCTCCAGATATTACATATAGGAATTGGGTTTTTGCATTAACGAGGGCGGACCCCTTCCCATCCCACATAATATCCTTCATCGAAGATAGATCGTAACCAAAAACAGTGATCGAAATTTAACCGTAAATATTTTTTTAATTTTGACTTTAACTTTCTGCACTATTTTACTAGACAAACTTGAATTTTTCCTAGGTTAGGAGACTTAGTTAACTTCAACATTAGGGATAAGAATAAAATTACTATGCCAGTTTTAACTAGTTACATGGTAGCAAAGAACTGCTATATAATGAGCATTAAAATTTATAACAAATAAAGAAAGTTTGTTATACAGTACAAGAATTTTCCTTAAATTATAAAGATTAACATTAGAATGGCCTATTATCATTTCTAAGTTCATTCCATCAAATTGTTGTTTTTGTTTTTTTTTGTTATTATTATTTAAATGGATGCTAAATTAGTGTCACTAAATTTGATAGATATTTTGCTACATTTTTACTTTTCATGTTATAGATATTTTGTAACATTTGTTAATGATTATAGAGTAGATTAAGTTTATTATTTGATTACTAAATAATAATGTTATTTAAAAACTTTGGAAATATTAACCAGGACAGGCATATGACGACTACCTAATTATTCTAATTTATTGTTGGTTCAAATATTTCAATTTTTGTTACGAAGTAATATTAAATTAGTTTTAATTTATAATTATATTTGTTTATAAAAAAAAATTGCATGCCAATTTGGTAGAATACGTGGATGTATTATAACTTATGTAAACCAATAAAATTGTACTGTATTCTGGGCAAATATATTTCATTTCATTTCATGCACATCACAATTTAAACCGGTAATTGCTAATGTCTGAGTCAGAATAATGAATAATAAATAATCAGTAATGTTTGCATGTAGTAAGTATTATATCTATGTTGCACACGGGGTTGTGTGACAACCCTAACCCACAACTTTCAATATTTCCGAGATCCTGGGTTTGTTGCATGTTTTTTTTCATATTATATTATTTGCCACAAAAAAAAAAACAAATAATATTTACAAAATCATAGAAAAAAAAATTATTGTCACCTGTGTGAGTAAGATTTTTAAACTTTTCAAGAAAAAAATGGTTCCGATAGTGAATTCCTATCACATCATAAAACGTTTAGTGTAAAAATCAAATTCATAAATGAGATATTGTGTTTCTATAGTTTTTAAGGATTTTTATTGATTTTATTATTTTTTCTTAAACTATAGTAGCTAGAGCTAGCGGAGTTATAATAAGAGTTTTGTTTGATTGTTAGCTTTCCAAAAAACACATAAATTGAGCACATCTGCAACTAAGGCAAAATTACACACTGTGCGGCGTTAGAGTAGGGTAGTGATAGGGAAAGTAGTGGCTCTCATAGAATGGAAAATTTACAACGGTGATGGCTTTATTGCTGTTTTCTGTTTCGTTACAATAAAGCATCCTTGTAAACAAAAGTTGTGGTCTTGTTTTATTCTCTCGGCGCATTCGGCTCACCAAAGCATTACGGCTGGTGAGGCATTGAAGAAGAACCAGATCCATAGGTCGCTGGCTCCTCCGGTTGTAGTGCACACGCACCAATATCTATAAAAAACCAGCCAAGTGCGAGTCGGACTCGCGCACGAAAGGTTCCGTACCATCCCTATTCAAGTTTCTGCCTATTTATTAATATCAAGTAAAAAATTGCTTTAAAATTACGTTTGTTGTACGAGAGTAACATTATTTTTTAATGTTAACTTTATTTTTATTCAATTATTTATTTTGAAAGGTAATATGCGACTAAATATTTCGTCAAAATGTTAAGCATCTACCTGTTACCGTTATTAATATTGAGTAAAAAAAATGAAAATAACATGTTTATTGTATGGGGACCTCCCCTTAATATTTTCATTTTTTTTGGAACGAAGTTCCTTATTGTGCATTGTGAAATGGGGCTAGACGGAAAAAAACGGTTGTCACGACACTTTTTGCTATAGTAAGCTATTGTAAGCTGTGCAGCGTGCGCATGTTTCTCTGTCTGTCTCTCTCTCTCTCTCTTATAGAAAGCAAGCCAGATTTACATTTTATTACAATTTAAAATTTTATTACAATTCCTTCACTAATTAATCGAAAGGAACTTCGTTCCATCTGGGTGCCCCTTGACACCTCTCAACTTTTTATTTTTAGTATTTGTTGTTATAGAGGCAATGGAAACACATAATTTGTGAAAAATTGATATAGCTTGGTGACAGACAGACTGACGGACATGTAGATATCGGAGGCTTAGTAATAAGGTCCTGTTTTACCTTTTAGGTATGGACCCCTAAAAACGGTAAAAAGTCACGTTTTTATTATGGGATATTAATATTTTTATTTTTATAATTTTAGGAAAATTGTAGCTTGGATTTATATTGTATTAAAAGTAGTGTTTAAAGCATGTGAAAATTGTAGCTTTCTAGCTATGTTCTAGTTTATGAGATACAAGCCGCCCGAATGTTGCCGAGCCCTTCTTGTCCTGAACTGGTTTTTGCCGGGAGAACCAGACTTTACAACAAATACACAAGATGAAAAGAGATAGATAATAGATTATCAACTCCACAGTTGTTTGTCAGGTAAATGACCTTTTGTATCCATATAACAAAAAAGATTGATTGACCTTTTGTATCGCTGCGGTTTGGCCATACTTTATGGGATAGGTTTAAATTTAATAGCGCAAAATCCATTCAGTTATCAATAGTCTCAGCTTTGTGTTTTTAAGAAATCAAAACGCTCTCTAATATTTTGTAATCTTATGTAAAGAATATATTTTTAATACATACATTAAAAGACATAATTTGTTATAACCTTTGAAGACAAGGGCAATCTCTTTAGTAGTCACAGCTTCATGGCCTTTATAGGTAGACAGATTTAAGAACCAAGTGTTCTTTGATTAGATTTTCATATGCGAATATTTATAACAAAAAAAATATTTTTTTTCGGTGCATGAAAAGTGAGATATAAACAATTCCGTTTAAGGTAACTTTCGTATCATCCATGGTACAAATGAATAGGAGGTATACTCAGAACCAGCCTATCATGAAGAATTTTTCACTAAAAATTTAACATTTTAAATGTTACACAAGAAACACTTAGATTTTACTAGAAACGGTAATTATATATTTGGAAATTTAACAAAATATTATGTTAATTTCGTGAGTTTCACAATAAATGATGGTTTTTGAACATAACAAATGAATTTATTAAAAGATTTTACAATTTTGTCATGCCTAGCACAAAAAAAAAATGAAAAAGAACTTAAGGTAGGCCAAAAAATAATATCATTTGAATAATATTCGTTTAGCTTGGCGGGTAAATAAACGGTTCCTCTTCTGCCATTAAGTTAAAATTTGTGACTAATAGTTGAATGACAATAAAGAAAAAGTAATTTTACTGAAAGTAATTTATGTCATTCTATCTATCGGTAATATTAATCTTTAGCATATTCTTTTGGACAACACTCACCTGATGGAAATAGATAACCATCACCTATAGACTCCTAAAATTTAAGACCCTACCAAAATGAATGTCATGTATTGAAGTACTTAGTGTACTAATTACTTGACAAGTGTTTACATATTCTGATAAATTATGTGATTGGTAAATAATAAGGAACCTGATAATTTATATATTTTATTCTGTTTTACGTCTATAATAATAATAGAGATTTAATTGATAAAAGTGTTCAATTTTACTTACCATAAAGAAAGTTTTGTCTTTATTAATTACAATATATGTACTAAGCCGCTAACAATAACTAACGCAAACTTACTTGTCTTCCTACACGATCCGGTTGCGGCCACAAACGGTCATCTTCATGCATAATTTCCGAATCAACGATTATTCTCTTTAACTCTTCCATGACGCAGGGATGAACATAAGCTTCTTTGCGAATCATAGTATCGTTCTTATAATTTGAGTTATTGGCATAGCGCAGTTTCCCATCAGGACGGAACTCAAACTCTAAAAACTCATGTCCAAATTTTCCCTTGTGGCCTACATAATAGCGAATATAAAAATCAGTAGTCATTTCTGTAATGGTTTGTAGCAGTTCTTTAAATCTGTATGCAACACATTAATATTAACTTTTATTTTTATTAAAATATTGCTAAAATGAATCAGTTTTAACGTTTCTATTGCTGAAATATAAAAAATAAATTCAGCCTGATTTAGCCGGTTGGCACGCTTTGTTGACAAGTGTTTGACAATTATGCTTCAGTGTTGCCAGTCCTTGCAGAATCTTCCCCCAACCAAATTCATTTTAAAAAAAAAATTAAGTTTATCGGCTACCTTATTCTCCAAACTGAAACACGACAGTGAAAAGCAGTGACGTTATTGCGGCAGGAATAGGTAAGGCAGTGGTACCAGACCCGGGAGGGACAATGTAGAACTTTACCACCTAGTAGCCACGATAGTAGTGAATCGCATAGCCAATCGGTCGCCTTTTACGACTTGCCTGGTGAAACGGCAGCTGTTGGCCTATTCTTCAAAGAAGCCCGGAACCAAGACGGGGGGAAATATGCCCCAAACTGATTTCATTTAAAGGGTCAATAATGTAATTATAGCTATATTAATTTTAATTTAAATAAAAAATACTGTCATAGTCATTGTACTTACAGCTTAAAAACCGTGTCCCAAGTGTGACAACTCTGATATAGTGTTTTAAACTGTAAGTATAACAAAAGACATAAGTACTTATCGAATGTATATTATTACAATGAATTACTACCTATAGATTATAGCTTCATGATATTATGTAGTATCAAAGTGAACCTCGCACCGCCTTAGGTGCCCCACAGACCTACAATAATATTGCGCAATACTTTTATTGTGCAATAATATTGAATACCCCTCTGTTTCCAGGCGTTCAATAAATTCACTCAATAAAATTGAAAAACCAGTCTGATCAATATTTTCGTGCGAGTAACATATCTGACGACGAAGTTTTGGCGGCAACCATGCTGGTGATTTTGTTAAATAAATCTATACAATTATGTATACTCAAGTAAAAACTCCTGTTCTTCATCTTTTATTGATCGGTCTTGATTCGATCAACACTTATATTGATTAGTGAATTGGCCTGAATGTCGAATTTCGCCCGAATGTTGAGTTTCGGCCGAATATTGAATTTCGATCGAATGTTGAAATTCGGCGGAATGACGTATTTCGGTCACATGTTCAATTTCGACCGAGTGTCGAATTTCAGCCAGTGGTCGAAATTTTGTACCATTTTATTAACAAATTTAATAAAATTACCGCGAAATGACGAAAATTTCTTGCTCGCCGTTTTGCTTAAATTTACGACACGACCATACATTAAACACCGCGACTGACCGACCGCGACCGCTCCAAGTTCAATCATTGTGCAATCTTCAATATTAACTCTAAACGGTCAATAATATTGTACAATACGTAATATTGTGCAATATTATTGTAGGTCTAGGGGCCGCCTTATAAGAAATGATTGACCTTTTAGCTCAAAAATATTCTAATACATATTGAAACATTTTTTCTTGTTGGTTCGGGGTTCTTTGAAGAATACATCATCTGGTATTCTGCCTGGTTGTCCGTGATTGGTAAATTTATTAGTAAGATTGGTCAAATATGTTCCTTTTTCTTCTTCTTCCTCTCGATCGCAGCTTTTACTTCATCATTTCATGCATGCATCATTCCATGCCTCACCTCTCATCGACGTGTACATATACCACATACATCTTTCGCTACATCAACCATGCTGTCTTTCAGTACTTTTCAACATTCATCCACGCCTAAGTCCGGTAGACTTACTTTTGCTAGCCTATCCCGAACTTGATTTCATACATACTCCTGATGCTCGGATCTTGCAACTTTTCGTTATTCATCCTGTCATGCTCTTCAAAATGAAACACGCTTCCACCAACGTTTCTACTTCTTGAACAGATTAAATTAGTTGATGGCCAAATAGTGATCTATACCAAGAGTAGGACCTCTATAGGCCCTTTTGTCCATATTAACTTTCCGAAGTTTACTGTCTACCAGAATCAACTCTATCACACTCTTTTGTTCATTCTTTCTCCATGTATACAAATGAATGTCTTAAGAAGGAATGATGTGTTAAACACAAAAAAATCATATCACACATGAATTCGCAACGTGTTTACCAGCATTATTCACTCTTCTATCATCACATGGACTCTACACGGGTTCGTAACTTGACCACAATGTCCCGAGCCCGCTTTTCTGTTCGCCGTACATAATATTTTTTTCATTAGCATCAAATGGCCGATCAAACCATAATCTTTCACATCAGAAACTAAGCGAGACAATAGGAGAATACCTATTAAAGCACTGGAATGATCGCTTTGAAATATACTAAACCACAAAGCCATCATACCACCAAGTAGATAGCAGCTTTGCTACCCTTTCGCTTAGATTACGTTACACACAGAGTAGACAGACCTCTCCCATTAACTCATTTATTTTATCTTTCAACCCATCCCTCACGTTCCACGTACCTATTTAGCACTTTGCTCTCCTTGATTCGCCTGTTCAATCCTGGCGTAATGGGATACGGATGTGATATCGCCTATGTGATTGCGGATGGCAGAATGGGATATCGCCGCATCTACCGCTATTCGTTTATAAGTTGTATTTTGTCACAAATTACATCATATTATGGTATTATTAATCACTTTTTATTTAAGTAAAAAATTAAAACAATTAAATAATTATTTACAAGTTACAACACTAACTTGTACTTCAGTAACGAACAATTGAGCAAATAAAATCAATCGGAGCGATGGCTTTGCATGGTTATTCAAGTAGAAAAATTTTAAACGTTTTGTTTGAAAAAACTTATATATTTGCGTAAGGAACTAAAGAGCCGCAACCACACATCCAAAGAGTCGCATGTGGCTCGCGAGCCATAGGGTGTCGATCCCTGATTTAAAGCAATAACGTTATTACGACAAGTATTGATGCTCTATTAGGACATAGAAATATTAATATCTTTATACGTCTATTACGACAACAATAAATAAAGCGGTAATACCAAACTCTAGCTTGGTATTGTATTATATATTTTGAATATTATATATCTACTTTGCACCTTTTGATGTGCTATAAAAACCTAAACCTCGTGGCAAAAGCAAATATTTATTCATACTTTGAACAAATATTCAAAAGTTAAAATCAATTAATAGCAATCAAACGAGTGTTAGATGCGGTCAGGATTAAGCCTAAATTTAACAGAACACTACATTTCATTATTCTCAATAATTACTTTATTTTCTTGATATTTTACACCACTTCACAATTTCCACTTATTTTCCTTTTTTACAAATATTATTGGTGTCTCGAGCGTCTCTTTCAAAAGGCGATTAAAGCATAATATTATATACTAGTCTATGGCTGTGATAGAATGCCGCGCTACGCCGGCCGGCTCGCCAATCAGCAATCTTGACATACGACACAAACACAGCCCCCCAAGACAAGTGGCATCAACGCTAGGAGAATGGAAAACAAAATGTATGGATTTGACATAAGCTGTTGATACGAGCGTAAACGAATTTGTAATTGGTAGCCAAGTGTCATTCGTGAAACGAAACGTTATTGTATCGATCATTTTTGATCAATTTCATACAAAACCTTAGCCAAGTGGCACTTTTGACAAGCAAAATTGGTGATCCAATGATTAGCGAACGCTAGAACCCTGTAAATTACGCTAAAAATGGCGGATAATCACTATTATTTAATCAGCTGTTCTAAATCGTGGATAATATCTGTTAGAATTTTTGATAATTTTAAAGTAAAATGAACGCAAATTGCCATAATTTAAGAGTCCTAACCTAACTAGAAGGTTTTCAATACATTTTCTTTTTTTAAGTCGCAGACGCCTTTGTAATGAATTTCGGTTTTCATCCCCTAACTCCACGGGGAATTAACTCAGAGCAAAGTGACCTTGACAAAAGTTGGTGTCCCTTACCCCCTCCACGCAATGGTGCAACAAAAAAGGGGTGTTACATAGGGTTGAAATTTTCCATCAAAATTTTTCTGTCCTGCGCACGCTCTGACCGCCAGGCGCCAACCGAGCTCTCTGTTCATTCTAATATAACGCATTGGCGTCATTTCGACCAAATTTGTAGCCAAGTGGATTATGGCTTGTTTAACGTTCATTCTACTGAGGTCTATCGAATATTGTCTGTGAATTGACGGCGATGTCTGTTTGAAGTGTTATTTCACAACGTGAATCAATCTCGGATGAATAATATACATGGATAGGATATATAAATAATATAAAAAAATAAGAACAGAGTCGCTATATCTGATTCAATTTTGATTGTATGTACCGCGTGAGTGCGAATAAGATAAAATATACTATCTTTTCTTCTTAATTACTGTCATGCCGTAAGTTTCTATATAGCTAACATGTTAATTGAACTCTGTCAGTACTACGGACTACCAATTTAAAGAGTTATAAAATTAAATACTGTCACCAAGATTTATGTATTTATCTTCCTTGCTATAAATTTGATTGTTTTAACATATTTTAAGTAAATCCTCTTTACGTGTGTGAACGTAGAATTGTGCAAAATGTTATCGATAGTCACATTTTAAAACTTATGTTTCAGATTTATGAAAGCTGATGATAAATTTATTATATAAAACTTCTTTTTTACGTATTTTTTGGCATACATATTTGCAGAAATGTAAAATTGATCGAAATCTATTGCTACACTGAAAATAAATCTTTCTTTGTTTCATTAAATTTACAAAATACAAGGGTTGTAACAAGAATATAGTGTTTATAACTTGAACTTATAGTGTCTGTAAAATATTTAAAGACGAAATATTATATTTATCATCATTAAGACATTGTCAGCATTTTGCAAACCTATCACTACTTACAATGTGTCTAGGCAGTTCGTTAGAAGCGAACAATTGGGTAAACGAGTCACTAGTATTGTGGCTTCTAAGTGGTAGGGTTCTGCATTGTCTCGCCCGGGTCTAATACCACTGACCCACCTATTTCTGCAGCAATAGCAACAGTGCTTGTTACTGTCGTGTTCCGGTTTGGAGGGTAAGGTAGCCGGTAAATGTATGCATGTGACATTATACCCCCCCCCCCCCCCCGCCACAAGGATATCAAAGCACCATTAATAATGTGCCACCAAAAGCCTTCTTAATTTGCGTTAATTTTACTTTAAAATTATCAAAATTCTCACAGATGTTATCCACGCTTTAGAACAGCTGATTGAATAATAGTGAACAACCGCCATTTTAAGCGTAATCTGCAGGGTTCTAGTGTTCGCTGATTATCGAATAATTCGCTACTATTTTGCTTGTCAAAAGTGCCACTTGGCTACGGTCTTGTACGAAAATTGACAAAAATGATCGATGCAATATAACGTTTCGTTTCACGAATGACACTTGGCTACCAATTACAAATTCGTTTACGCTCGTGTCAACAGCTTATGACAAATCCATAAATTTCTCTTTCTATTGTACTAACGTTGATGCCACATCTTGGGGGGCAAGTCGTTTTTGCTTTTCATATAAATAAAACTTATAACCTCGGTGAAAATAATACTTCAAAGTGACGTTTACCGTCAATTCAGAGACAATATTCGATATACTTCGTAAAGTTCGTATGGAACGAACGTTGAACAAGCCATGATCCACTTGGCTACCAATTTGGCCTAAATATCGCCAAAGCGTAATATTTGAATAGTTACTGAGCGTTTGCCACTTGTCTAGGGGGGAAAAGAAACGATCGAAGCGCCAACAAAACAACCAATCACACGATACCAGAAATAATAATAGAGAATTTTAAATACAGTAATAGTCAAATGATATCCTTAATTTTAATAAAATATATCGATGTTTCGCTTTACACTTGTGAATTATTCTAACACGACTACTTATTAAAATAATTGAAGCTGTATCTGGCGCCACGCCGGTTTTGAGTATTGGACAATACTCAAAGCGCCGGCCTTAACACAAGCCCAAGTTATGTAACCTCATTTTTATATCCCGATACTTCTATTAAAAAGACAACATTCAAAAATGAATAGAACAAAATATGAGTTCTTTTGTTTTAAATTATGCAATTTGCTCAGTATTGCAAAAATATTTTCTTAACACGAATATTTCAAGTTTTCCTTTGATATATTTGCTTGGTTTTTAATATTTAACCAAAATTGTTTTGATTATTTAAGTTACAGTGTGATAATGATTTGCGTTTATTGGATACAATAGAAAGACGTTAGAAATTATTCATTTTCTAAAGGACACAGATATACAGTCCTTTAAGTTCGCTTGTAAGAAAATATTAATGTATTCTAACGATTATTCGTTACACTCAAAATACTATAAGAATTTTAGAAGAAAATACTATTTAGTTCTTATACGTAAAGAATTGATAAATTGCAAGGAACCCGTCTGAAAGTAATTTTACGACGACATAGACAAGACGTAAACAGGCAATACAGAGTTCCATCTGTCAATAGATCTTTTCTTTTTGACCCGACTAAGATGGGTGAGTAACACTCGTTTTATTATAAATTTAATCTAACTAAATCGTACTATTAATGTGAGAATATCTAAATAGTTTGCAATAATACGTGTTGTGACAATATATTAAGTCATAGTTTCGTTTTTATTTTTGCATATTTCGTTAGTAATTCATATTGTGTGCATATACTTCATAGCTAATGATCAACCTTCTATTTAGGTATTAGCCGTGATCATTGGCATAAACGAAGGGCGACTGGCGGTAAACGAGCCCCTATTCGTAAGAAGAGGAAATATGAGTTGGGTCGTCCGGCTGCCAACACCAAGGTAAAAACACAACCTAAATACTTCAACCTAACCTGTATTGTGTTTATGTATCTCTTAAGGATACAAGTACAATAAATAATGGTAAATTTTTTCAGCTTGGTCCACAGCGTATTCATTCCGTGCGAGCTCGTGGTGGCAATTTAAAGTACCGGGCTTTGCGTCTAGATACTGGAAATTTTTCGTGGGGGTCTGAATGTAAGTCTATTCATTTCTTATTTTATGAACTATGTATAAAATTAGAATATCTCATGTTCCGTAGAGATGTATTGGGATATAGGTGTATCAGCATACAACGATGATATTCGGTGTCCACATTTTTATCTACCTTCGGCCAAATTAAAATAAATGGAAAGTTCTTGCACTTATAAACTCGTCAAAATAACGAATCTAAACAATAGCACTTGAATTTCAACATCTAATAAGTACATACTATACTATACATTTTTATTAAAAGGTATAGCTAACGTAATACGTTTGTGAGAAAAAATAATAACCTATGTTTATTTGTTGTTCTCATACTGTGTATTGTCATTTTCATGTTCAGATGTCGGGCTTTGCCAGACAAGACTTGAAATGTAACTCTGTATGTGAAATGTGGGAATGCACATGAGGGCATATTTTTGCCAATGATTTGGATTGTATTTAGTTAAAACAGTAGATATCGGATTTCGCGCATGCACAGAGGCTGAGTGCCACCTGACACAAAGTGCGAGCCGATGCTCACTTTAGCCTTCAAAATCGGCTCGCATGGTCACATCTTGTTTACTTTGGTCAAAGTTATGTACTAGTGTCATGTTTTCTATCACTGATTCTATCTAGAAATAATAAAAAAACTGTCCTTTTATAACCAAATAAATCAGTAACAGAAAAAGTAACTTTTGTAAAAAAGTACTGACATTTTTACTATTTTATTTCAGGCTCAACCCGTAAGACACGTATTATTGATGTTGTTTACAATGCATCTAACAATGAGTTAGTGCGTACCAAGACTTTGGTGAAGAATGCAATTGTGGTAGTTGATGCTACTCCATTCAGACAGTGGTATGAGTCCCACTACCTTCTGCCTCTTGGAAGAAAGAAGGGCGCTAAATTGGTAAGTTAATATATACTTGATATGGTTTATATTTATTACCTCTCGTTTACACTAAGGTATAATACATGTATTTGACAAGTTTTATGCAATGTTTTTGTTTCTTGTTCACATTGGAATACATTTACAAAACTTGTATCAAACTTGTTGTATTTTTTTTTTTTTTTTTTTTTTATAGAAGAGGGGGCAAACGAGCAGGAGGTGCACCTGATGGTAAGTGATCACCGCCGCCCATGGACATCCACAATACCAGAGGTCTTGCAGTTGCGTTGCCGGCCTTTTAAGAATGAGTAAGCTCTTTTCTTGAAGGCCCCCAAGTCGTAACCGTTTGGAAACACCCCTGCCGGTAATTGGTTCCACAACAAAGTAGTGCGAGGCAAAAAGTGTCGAGAGAAACGCACAGTTATGGATTTCCAGACATCGAGATGGTGAGGATGGAATTTCAAATTTTGACGCGATGTCCGATGATGGAATTCGGCGGCAGGAATTAGTCCAAATAACTCGTCGGAACACTCTCCATGAAAGATACGATAGAAGACACAGAGTGAGCCAACATCTCTGCGCAATGCCAAAGAGTCGAGCCGTTTCGAAATAGCCAGGTCGTCAACGATTCGAACCGCTCTACGCTGAATGCGATCAAGAGGAAGGAGCTGGTACTGAGGAGCTCCGGCCCAGAGATGAGAACAGTACTCCATGTGGGGCCGAATTTGAGCCTTATAAAGTTGAAGGCGATGGGCAGGCAAGAAGTACTGCCTCGCTCTGCTGAGCACACCGAGCTTTTTGGAGGCTTGTAAAACTTGTATGAAACTTGTTGCACACAAAACTTGTATGAAACTTGTAGTATACAAAACTTGTATAAAACATGTAGACAAAACTTGTATGAAACTTGTTGTATTTGCGAAGGCTTTTGCCCCTTCGGACAGTACTCGAACAATCTGATCATGATATGTCAGTCCTGGCATTCCCCAGTACCTACATCCTTCCACATTCGCATTGTATAATATCGGCTTTGTTAACCTTCCGTCTACCATTCTTTCTACATATCCGAAGCAACGGAGAGTGCCCTTTCTCATCTTTACACTGAGACTCTTTCAAGCCTAACCTCTCATTTCCACTTTACAACCCGGTCCACGAGGGTCACGCCACATATTTTTCGTAGCAATTTTACCTCGACCACGTTGATTCTACTTTCATGCCTTTTCTGACATACCCAACTCTCACAACAATAGCGTTGGGATAAGCACATAATTATGCAGGGCTAGACGGGCACCCCGACTTAAAACTGTGCTTTGGAGTAATCTCCCTAACGCTCCATTCACTCTGTTCCTTGCACACATTCTTCTTTTGACATCACTGATGTACCTCCCATCCCTGCTAAAAGCACATCCAAGATATACACAGTCATCTCCACTTGTTCCAGCTCTACATCATCGACCAAAACTCTTACATCTGTTCTGGTTGTTTCTTTTTCAAATACTAGAACTTTAGTTTTCTTCGCATTCAAAAAATGAAATTCGTAATAATATACATATTACAATAATAAAAATATTACAAAATAATTAACATGTTACAAAATGATACAAATCTAGGAAAAAATGCAATTAGATAGGTACTAAACGATGAAAATCGCAATATGTCTGGTAAAAGTATAAAACATTATCCATCAAGCATGGATAAAGTATAAAACATGTTTGCAACTAGTTGTATACATAAATTTCAATAAAATTAACAATACTTCTATAAAACATGACAGATCTTCGTAAATGAGAACCCTGTCAATGTATCCTACAAATCAAAAATATGTCTTAGGCACAAGTGTAAACGTGAGTTTGTTTTATACTTGTATAAAGACTTGTTGGCTACACAGTGTGAACAAAAATATGTTTGAGACAGTTGCAATACATGTATAAAACCAATAATTATGTTTTGATAAGTATTCTATAAGTTGTGTATAAAACAAGTATAAAACATGTTTTTTGGTGTAAACGAGGGGTTAGTAAAAGTATCTTCACTTTCATATCCCCATAGAGTTAGGCAAAGGACCTTCACCAGTGCATGCACAATTAGGCGAAGACACTTAGTCCCACAATGTGATAAGTGGTACTCTTATCCTATCCAGTGCAACATTGTTTTTATCAGAAAACTAAAAACTACATTTTTGATTTGCCCAAACAGGGAATCAAGCCTAGGAGCTCATGTGGTCAACACGGACACTGGACTAATAGAAAACATTGGCGATCATTTATATCAGTTATATTTATCATATTTCTCAAATATGTTTTTGCAGTATCAAATATCTGTAGGCTTAAACCTTTTTAGCTGTGAAGCCTGTGATGGCAAAGATGTGTGTAATATTTTTAAAAATTTCAATTTGGTAATGCTATTTACATTAGATCATTTTTTATCCTATTTATCATTATTTGACTTCCCTGGTGGTTAGCAACCCTGACTAAACAATCAATGGGGTTTGTGTTTGATTCTGGGACAGGGATATTTGTATTTTGGGTTTGGGATTTTATTAAATACTAGCTGCCGCATGCAGCTTGCTGCATTATATTTGGAGAATCCAGTGGGATCATCCAATTTTTCCGGGATAAAAAGTAGCCTATGTGCTATTCCAGGTCATCATCTACCTGTGTGCCGTATTTCATTCAAATCCGTTCAGTAGTTTTTGCGTGATTAACAAACATCCATTCATCCAAACATTCAAACTTTCACATTTATAATATTAATATAGATGTAACATTGACGTTGATATCACAAGCATAATTTGCTAACTTTGGGGTTATCTATACATATAATAAAATTATGAGAAAATCAAAAGTGTACATTGAATATTTTTTTAAAAGAATACTTGGGGTGTGATCTACAACCGATATCAAAGCCAAAAATATAGTTTTTAGAATTTTGTCTGTATGTATGTCGGGGGTAAACTCAAAAAGTACTGCATGGATTTACTTCAAATTTTGCATGAATATTACTAATAGGTCGGGTCAACATATAGGCTACATATTATCACGCTATCACCTATGGGAGAGAAGCAGTGCGGAGTAAACGAGTCCGCGCGATGTATACTTTCATAGAAATGCATTGATAGTGCCTTAGAAATGTTTTTTTTACACTGTACACAATCAAATTAATTAACCAAAGAAAGTCTATGTTTAAGATACCAGGATATGTTTTCTATTTCATGATTCAAATGCTAACTGTATTGTCTGTTAACTACTCCTTGTCATTCGGTTGTAAGTCACAGTTTGTCTATTGTGATTTGTGATGTAAATAGTACATAAGGGTGGTAAACAAGTAATATGTGTTTCAGGTTTGATGTGATACAACAACAAATTAGTTTATTTGAATTGTTTAAGTAAAAAAATGATTTCATTATTATGCAGTTTTAATATGGACTAGTGATAGCCACATATAAAATTACTAGCTTTGTCCGTGACTCGGTCCTGTGGAAAAAAATCTAAAATTAAAACCTGCATAGTTCCCATTCCCCTGGGATTTCTGGGATCAAAACTATCCTATGTCCTTTTGGGCCCGGTCGGGTCTCAGACTATCTGTATACCAAATTTTATCCAATTTGGTTTAGTTCTTTAGCTGAAGAAGAGAGACAGACAGACCGACTTTCGCATATATAATATGTAGTATGGATACTGATAGTTTCATCAACACTTTGAAATATGCAGTGACAATTGTGCCTCAACCGCACTTGTGTCTATTGTCGCAAAGCTTTGTGCATTGATACGATAAATGCACATGTAACTTAAACATGTGATATATCAACTCCCAACACAGGGAAAGCAACACATCATTAAATCGTTAGTATCTACGCCATATGCATAACTTTACTGGATACCTTCTTCCAAACTCGAACAGTAATGAGCAAGCTCAGTGAGACATTATAGAACTCAAGATAGGAGGACACATTTAGCCAATTATTTGCATTTTACGAGACAGTTCATGATAGGCAGTCTATTTTTCAGCCTGCCAGCCTGGAAAACCTACCTTTACTGCTACCAAAGCAATTTTTTTAATTTTTTGCTCTACTATTGCCTTTTAACAATCTTTAGTTATTGGTTTCAAGATATGGACATGGTTAAAAATTCAATTATCAGTATTACTTAGGATCAACTATCAGCACCACACCACTAAGTGGTAAACATATTTTTAGCATAAAGCTGAGATTTGGTAATTGGAAATATCGAATGATCGCTTTTTACATTAAAATTCAATATATTTACTCTTGATATAGTCTAGAATATAAGATTTTTGTCTATTTTATCCAATAATCGCCTCTGTGGTCTAGTGGTCCAGCGTTGGCGTTGATCACATGAGGTCCCGGGTTCGATTCCCGGGTCGGGCACATTAAAAAAAAAGTGTTTTTTCAGTTTTCTGAGAAACATAAAGTTGCCCAGGATTGGAAAGTGCCCGGTTGGCGATAGGCTTGCCACCTATCACATTTGTGGGACCAAGTATCGTCGGCTAATCGTGGATGCACTTGTTGTACCTCTGCCTACTCCTTCGGGGATATGGGCGTGAAGATACTTTTTATCCAATAATCAATATTTAAAATCTGGTCAAGTTTGAGTGCCACTTGCACTTGTAGGGTCTGTACCACAGTGGTGGTTCTTTTTTTTTGAGATGGAAATAAATTTGTGCAGTTTTCGTTTTGTTCTATATAGTTTTGTTTTACACAACTTAAATTTTTCACTTTAATTAGAGCTATGCCAAAACGGTGTAATCATATTGTTAATTTTTAATTAAAAATTGTTGTATATGAGTTATTTAAAGAGCAAACAGTTGTTTTCTATAATAGACTAAATAAAAATTATAATTGGGTTATCAATTGCTATGAAGTTTTTCTTCTTAGTTTAGTTAGTAGTTAAGGCAGCATTTACTGCCTTCATCTGTCACATTTAGCAGTGAGCAATAATTTTTATTCTGAAACTAGTTTGTATGTACAATAAACATTTTATAAACATTTCTTCCAATAGAAATGTTTTTAAAAACAAGAATTTCAAAAAAAAAACGTTGGTCGCTTCACCATGATGAGATATACTTTGCGTGTCATATGAAATGTTTTTAATGATTATGAAACCTTGCTGAAAATCTACTTGACAATAAATATGCCGCTTATTTAATAATCGATAAAGTTATATTTCTGTTTTTAGACAGAAGCTGAAGAAGCCATTATTAATAAGAAGCGTAGCAAGAAGACTGCAAAGAAATACTTAACAAGGCAACGCCTTTCAAAAGTAGAGGCAGCCCTTGAAGAACAGTTCCATACTGGACGACTGCTAGGTAAGTTCCCAGAGGGTCTACTATGAACTCTTATAATACTTGTCAAGATCCTGGCAGTTCAACTATGAGAATTAACCTGTCAGGTTTTATGATTATACCATGAACTAATTTTTATTGACCTGCAATGCGTCGTCTTCTGAGGGCCTATCATGAACTCAATACTTGTCAAGTTCCAGGCAGTTCAACTATGAGTATTAACCTGTCAAGTTTTACGATCGTACCATGAACTAATTTTTGTTGACCTGCAATGTGTCGTCTTCTGGCCGGTTACATTATCTCTGGCAGGACATATCAAATTAATGTTGATAAACACATAACTTGCTGATTTTTAAATTTTGGTATAAAGTTATTATTATCAATGCATTTTAATTAGAAATCTTGAATTAAAGAATATAAATTGGCACAAGTTTCAAGTTATTTAAAGTCTATGTAAAATATGTGGAACATAAAGTAAACCACATAATATTTGTTAAGCGGCATCAATTAAAGAACGCAACTGTGGGAATATTACACTTCACCTTGAATTGTTTAATAAAGATAATTTGTTATGAGTGCGGTTTTTAAATTTCAAGCATACGTCGTGATTTTTTGAGGTTAAAGTTTAGGAATAGTTTGTGACTATTTTTAAGCTTAAAATTACACATTGATATAATGAATGTGACTGATGTCAGAAGCAAAACGATTGTATTGCAACGGGATTAAATAAAAGTGCGCACTAAAAATGTTAATTTTCATCGCACATCTAAATTTATGTGTGTCGCCTCTGTGGTCTAGTGGTCCAGTGTCCGAGTTGATCACATGAGGTTCCGGGTCGGACAATTAAAAAAATGTGTTTTTTTAGTTTTCTGACAAAAACAATGTTGCCTGGGATTGGAAGAAGTGTCCGGGTGACAATAGGCTTCGGCTAATCGTGGGTGCACTTGTTGTACCTCTGCCTATCTCTTCGGGGATATGGGCGTGAAGATATTTTTTTTTATTACTACATGGTATAAAACAAAGTCGCTTTCTCTGTCTGTCTCTATGTCCCTATATGTATGCTTAAATCTTTAAAAATACGCAACGGATTTTGATGCGGATTGTATTCATTAATAGATTGATTCTTGAGGAAGGTTTTAAGATATAAACCTTTCCGATATTCCTACGAGAACAAAAGCTACGCGGGTGAAACCGCAGGCAGGTCGCTAGTCTAAAATAAAAAATAAAAAAATGCTTTAAAAGCAAGTAATACGTGTATTTAGAAAACTGTAAATAGAAGTAATGATTCTAAAACACAGTTAATGTCAAAAAAATATGCAATATAAATTCCAAATAGAACTAGGGCAAGGAATAGCAGTTATAATAAAAAATATTTACGTTTACAGTATATTTAAGACAAAGCAATACAATAGAAGATACTTGTTTACAGCTGCAAGTGACCGGCAATATTATGACACTTTAGCAGTTCAAATATCAATTTCGGTCTGTCAAAAACACTTCATGGTACACTAATGCAGGGCAGAAGTAGGTTTGAATAGTAATACGATCGCTCACTGGCATAGGTCACGTGGTCTCTGCCTGGTCTGTTAGATAACGATTTCATGGTATGAAATAGCAGGACAGTTTAATTATCGGCTAAAATTGACAGCGATTGTTTTGAAATAATATCTATATTTTTTAATATCATTAGACGGAACGCGTGCAGATGGC
Organism: Apodemia mormo; assembly: GCA_036924255.1. NCBI lineage: Eukaryota > Metazoa > Arthropoda > Insecta > Lepidoptera > Riodinidae > Apodemia > Apodemia mormo. The sequence goes on along the minus strand of JAUPFN010000001.1, from coordinate 38,714,749 downwards.
TCTTCTGATAGAAAGAGAAACTATCGCCTATAGATTGCAAATATCTTAATGGTGTGGTGCTATCCGTGTCATGGGATGCCACATGCATAAGTCTAGTAGCTAACCTTACTCTCCAAACTGGAACTCAACAGTGACAAGCATTGACTATTGTGGCAGTAATAGGTAAGGGTGGTACCAAATACCCTGAAGTGACATTGTGGAACTCTACCACCTTGTATGGTGACTATTGGGTGGCAAAGTGAAAGTCATGGTGACTATTGGGTGGTAAAGTGAATCAGGACACATACGACCTGCCTGGCATAACGGCAGTTGGTCTATTCTTTAAAGGAGCCAGGATCAAACTCTGAAGTTTTTAAACTGGAATGAAAAAGCTGAAAGAATGCTGATTGGTCGACTGTCTTGTGAAATTTATTTTGAACATGACACTGAATAGGTTAGCATTTAAAATCAAGAAAAGGCACCATTATCATTGACTCTACAGTTTACCTGTCACAGGTATATAGGAATAAGTGAATACAATGTGAACAATTATTGATTAGTGGTATGGTTCAAAAAATTGATAGTATGGATTTGTCTTCATACAAAGCAGCAGAGTTAGGGCTATATTTCACCGGGATGCCATGGCGGGGCGACCAGTCGGCGCTACCAACAAAATATATAGAGCTTTATAGGGAATTTTTCACCTGGTGCCCGTTTGGTTACGCAACCAACTTGGCACGACCAGCTCAGACGCGCGCATATAATGTTACTGGTCGCGCCGCCACGCTGGTCGCGCCACCACTAATTCCTAAAGCACTGTATGGTGTCTTACTAACTCGGCCGCCAGGCGCCAGTGACGCCCTCATAAATATATTACATACTTTTTTGCACCCCAACCACATTGATCGCAACGTGTGGTTTTGTTTTTGAAGTGAAAACTTCTTTAGGCGCGTTGAGCGTTTTGGTAGAGGGTAAAATCCTCGGTTCGCGTCACCGACATGCTAATGATATTAGTATATCTATAGCTATGTTTTGCATATAGTTTTAATTACTCTCAACTTAATAGTTCCGTTTTCACTTCTATCGGCAGTCCCACGACTGCTACTGTTTTTTTTTTTAATAGCTTATTTTGATACTGTCTCTGAGTGGTGTTGCGACTCTGGCGTCTGTATGGTGTCTAGTTTAGTAGCTTACGGACACAACGATAACGCGACTGGTTGCGCTTCCATGGTGTCCCGGTGAAATACAGCTCTAAGGGCCCTAGCACATAAACGCGCAGATGACGCGCGTGTATGCGCTTCAAACGAGATTTGAACGCAACGTTGTCCACTGCGCGTGTACACGCAAATACAGCGATACAGACGCGCTGTAGTCGCTCGTAGCTTCCACGTTTTGATCAGCGTTTCCTCGTCAGTGCCTTTTTTTCAGACATTGCATATGTTGGCTTTAGTACTGCTTTTTAAAAGAAAGACGTAAAAATAAGCTAATCTAATTATTTATTTCCTTTATAAAGCGATTGGTGTCGAAAAGTTAAATTTTAAACCAGAATACACGTGCAGCACACAATAAAATATCACTGCGTCTGCAGTGACGAGAGTGCGCGCCCTTCCTCCACTCTTCTTCCAGCCCTTTGTACGCGCATCAAACGAGTTTCGAACACACTTAACACGCGCGTTTTCATCTCGTTTTATGCGCGTTCGAATCCATGAATACGCAAAAATCAGCATCTACGCGCGTCGTCTGCGCGTTTAAAATACACTACTAGCACATAGTGGCCCTAAGAAACACCCCAACTTTTATGAAACTAAAAGGTTTCAAGCTCAATGAGAAATTATCCACTTATCCTATTTTATGATGAAATTGAGAAGCTTTGAGACTGCATGAATGGATGGGTGCCGTTTTGGAAACCATCTAGCAGTTGCATGATCACCTGTCATAGTTACTCTGATTTTTCTCTTACACAAACGCTTATATTGTTTTCAATACAAGCAATTAAAATATTATTATTTTTTCAGCTTGTGTTGCGAGTCGACCAGGACAGTGTGGACGTGCAGATGGATATGTGCTTGAAGGCAAGGAGTTAGAATTTTATCTAAGAAAGATCAAATCCAAGAGAGCTAAGTAAAAAGTGTAAATGTAAAATAAATAAAAAACCTTAACTTGATTTTTATTTTTAGTAAATCACTATTAAGACTCGCTTGCAACACTCTTATTCGCTTTTTAAATGAATGTAACTAACAAAATTCATTTAAAATATACTTAGTTTTGTGCGAGCGGTCCTTAACGTCTTTACAAAATTGAAAATTAATACTACACATTACCACTTTTACAGTCCACATGTGGGTCCCACAGTTTTTGTTGGGAAAAAATTATTACATTGGTCGGTGTGCGTCAGGTTCGTGGGTGTGTCACTCCTGGAGAGTAGCTTTCTAATGGTAAAAATACTTTTCAAGATTGGTTCAGTAGTTTTTGAATTTATTCGTTATTAATATGCAAAAATAAGAAAATGTAATAATTGTTTTCTCTTTATGATAATAGGTAGTAAGTAATCATGATAGGATTTAAAATGTTTGTACCTATTTACTGTAAGTATCGTAGGTAGCCGGTATACTTATGCAAGTGGCATCACCATCCTGCTACATGGATAGCAATGCACCATTCCATTACAGTTGGTATTACTTAGAGATGCTATAGGCGAGGGTTGTTTCTTTCAATCAGGAGAGCCATCAGATTGTTTGCTATCTTTTGATAGTTTTGATTTAAAAAAAATGGGGATTTAGCTTTGGTGATTTAGGTTTTCTTTGAATATGTATCGAACTTACAAAATCACATTTTGACCAAAATGAGTTATAAATGCCATCTTACTTGTTTTTTGCTCTTTTTTTCGTCTATTCTACGTAGCAATGTGGTCAATAACGATTTTAGACACATTAAAAATATAACGTAAAGAACGTTTTCAATGCCAAATTTTAAAACTTTAGGTAATATGTGATTATTCGTAAAGGAATACATGACGTAAAGAACGTCAAAATCTATGCAAAATGTGCTTCAAGTCAAATTTATTAATCACCTCTATGAACATTCTAGCGTGTAAAGCACACTTTTTAAAATTATTCCATTAGCATAACAGATCTTGCTTAAATTTTGAGAGCAGAGCTTTTAAAGTAGGTAGGTATTGCAACACCTTGGTGTTGCAATTTAATAAGACGCTGGCCACTTGTCGGGTGTTCCGGTGCAGCCCGGCCACAGTCAATTTTGTAATTTATAGACATAAAATTTAAATGTTCTTTTAATGTTCTTGCAGTACCAATGAATAAATTAAATGTACCTCAAATATATATCCTTAAAAGAGCACTTTTTAGTGGCCGGGAAGTAACGTATACGCTGCAGCCCGGCCACGGTTATATTTTCCAGTAGGATGCTCAGAATGTTTTTAAACATAAGCCAAATAAATGTTCCATTTGCGTTCTTTGGTTTTTTGAATGTAATATACAAACAAAAACGACTATATATAAACAAAAAATGATTTTAAATTAAAATGTGCACTTAGCGCCTGTAGAATTAAAATAGCAAATCTGCTTATTTGTAAAAAGCTGCTATCGCAATTTTTTTAGGAGCAATTCTCTAGAAAACCAGACGTAAAGAAAAACAGTAAAACAGTTTTGTTTGTAAAACGATGGTGCATTTTCCTATATGATATATTATTATTATAAACAAAGTAATTATAAATATATTATATGTATCTAGATGTACGTAATTGCATTAATAATTTTGTAGTGAATGGGTACTTATTCTGTTATATCTAATTAAAATATTTATAAAATTAATCGCCCCGTTGGTCGAGTGGTTAGCGACCCTGACTACGCAATCGACGGGGCTCAGGTTCGATCTCCGACGGGGACAAGCATTTGTGTGATGTGTATAAATGTTTGTTTTTCCGGGTTTGGGTGTTTATTAAATATGTTCTAGTTTTTATATATGTATTTTTATGTATTAGTATCGATGACTAACACCCATAACACAAGCAAATAGTTTGCTTACTTTGGGGGTAGATCAGTAAGTGTAATTTGTCCCGTGAATATTTATTATTATTATATCTATGATTTGTCTTCTAACCTCACATTTTTTTTATATATCATAAGATAGCAAACAAGCAGATGGGTCTCCTGATGGAAAGAGTCAATCATCATAGACACACCAAAGATGTTAATGGTGCGTTGCTATTTTGGTGTGAGGTCTAATGCCACATGTATAATTTCACCGGCTTAAGGTTTAAGCACTGACGCTATTACGGCAGGAATAGGTAAGGCGTAGGTATCAGAACCGGGCGAGACGATGCAGAACTCTACCACCTAGTAGCCACGAAGGTAGTGACTCACGAATCCAATCGGTCGCCTTTTACGACCTGCCTGACAAAACGGCAGTTTGTTTATTCTTCAAAAAAGCCCGGGTCCAACACGGGGAAAAATCATGCCAGACCCTGTCAAAAGCCTTCGAAATATCAAGCAAGATAGCTAATGCTTCACCATGATTCTCGATGACCGCGCTCAAGATGTAGGTGGCATACGCTAGAAGATCCTACCCATAGAGATAGTACACAATTATCAATATAAATAAAAATATGTGAGTGTAGAAAACAAATCGTAGATATAATGCAATTCCAATTCCCTACAACATTTAACATTTTTTTTATTATTTTAATATTCTATGCAATTACGTACATCTAGATACATATAATATATTTATAATTACTTTATAATAATAATATATCATATAGGAAAATGCACCATCGTTTTACAATCAGAACTGTTTTTCTTTACGTCTGGTTTTCTAGAGAATTACTCCTAAAAAAATTGCGATAGCAGCTTTTTACAAATAAGCAGATTTGCTATTTTAATTCTACAGGCGCTAAGTGCACATTTTAATTTAAAATCATTTTTTGTTTATATAGTCGTTTTTGTTCGTATATTACATTCAAAAATTCAAAGAACGCAAATGGAACATTTATTTGGCTTATATTTAAAAACATTCTGAGCATCCTACTGGAAAATATAACCGTGGCCGGGCTGCAGCGTATACGTTACTTCCCGGCCACCAAAAACTGCTCTTTTAAGGAGATATACTTAAAGTACATTTAATTTATTCATTGGTACTGCAAGAACATTAAAAGAACATTTAAATTTTATGTCTATAAATTACAAAATTGACTGTGGCCGGGCTGCACCGGAACACCCCACTTGTCTGATTTGAGTTTAAATTTTTAATTTAATAACTAGCAGAATGTCTAGGAACAGAAGGGAACAAAGAGTATACAATGAAGGGAATTGTAAAATGTCCTAATCGAACGTCTGTTCCAAATAATTAAAATTATTTCAACAAATACATTTTTAATTTATGGAAAATGAAATCAATTAGCACTAGTACCAAATTTCTCGCTGCAAGAGCAACCCCGAAGGTCAGCTGAAGACCTCCATAAGTGGAGTATGCGTCGGGTAATGCTCCCCACTTTCTGCATCATATGTGTCACAGCTATGGATTGTAATTCTGCTACTTGCTTTATAGTTTACCTGTCCTGGCACAAACTACACGTACTCGAATGCCTCTCGATCTCCTCTGCATTCTCACAATAATACTCTTTTCTAAAATATAGCGTCTTCGCCAAACCCAGGTGTCCTCCCGACCATAGGTCGTTATGTAATTCGCGCAAGATCACATATATTAAATCTTTCATACAATCACCTCTCTTAACCCTTCTTCATAATATTCCATCACTAATGTTATACCCTTTATACATCCCCGTTTCACTCGTTGTGACCAAGGATAACCAATGCCTACAGGACTAATCTAAGCCTTGTTCTTCCTGCACACTAATAATTACTAACTTATACATATCCAGGCCATCCTCTTGTTATTTTTGTGACTCTACATCCATACTTTCGATAATCTACTCAACCTATCGGCGTTTACATTCTCTCTGCCCACGCAATGCACAATGTCGAAATCGTAAGCTTGTATACTTGTATACTCAGTGACCATCTGGATAACCTTCCGTTCATATCCTTCCTGTCCCTAAACCAACATAATGCCGTGTGATAAGTTAGGAACTTTAACTCCCATAAGAATTGATTTAAATAATTTAATGTCCTCACTAGCCCTAAGTACTCCTTTTCAGTAGTGGAATATTTCTTTATAGGTTACTCAATTTCCTCGATGCTTACAATATCGAATGCAACATTTCTTTACCTTGAATTAGACAACGCCCTAAAGCTTTTCCAATAGCATTTATATATAACCTAGTTAATACATCTTTGTCACTAGAACAATGACCCAAAATAGGTCGGTTACTCATTTGATCTGTGATATTAGCAAATGCCTTTTGATGTTTCGTGGACCAATAAAACTTTCTTTTTTTAACAACTTTGTTAAAAAAGCTGTTACATTTACGAGTACTTGTGTCGACGCCTCAAATATATTTTTGCAAAATAATTTGCAGGCCCCTTAATCGTCAATGCCCCCAATTCACGTAATTGAGTCAAAGCGCTTAGGGCTCTCACACACATAAATACATAGAAAGTCGAAACGTGCTACGACGCGGCATAATATGTAAGAAAATGTGTAAGTGTCTTAAATGCTTCGACTATAGTGCGCGCGGAACTAGTTGGCCGCGCCATACGTAATACGTAATACGTATGGCGCGGCCAACTAGTTCCGCGCGCACTATAGCTTGCCGCTTGATTACGTGAATTAGGCCCGATCTTTAAATTCGGAATAATTTTAATTCTGAACAATGATTTTTAAATATCAAATTTAAGGGTATACAAATTTCGAAATGCCTCAAAGCTCAAGGATATTCTTTGGAAAAGAAAATTTAGTGTCTAAAAATATGGATGTTAATTTGCTCCCGCTACCCACCAACTAAGGTCAACAGTTCTGGGATTGGGTTATACAAGTTTTATAGGTACAAGTTTGCAGTGAGTCTCAAAGACCTGCACAACACTATCTACTAGCTCCTGGAACATGAGGTTGCAGAGCTCTTGCTAATAAGTCATGATAATTATCAGTGTTATACCATAGAATAATAACGCATAGCAAAAGCGTTATCCCTCGTAAGGTTAGGTATACCTATTTAGCCTTCGTCAGATCTTTGACACTCCCCTACCAATCTGAGAAGTAGGCATGGAACATTTAACAGTTAACATAATATTAAATTTCGTACTAAATTTTTTAAACAATTAACAACTGTTATTTATATTAGCAAATACTGTTAAAAATTACCAATAACTTCATATAGGACCGCGTACCTATTCATGTACGACAGCCGGCCGTTCATCGTCGCATCGTAAGGTTTATTACTGTAGGTACTCATAAAATGGGGGATTCGTAATCCATACTAATATTATAAATGCGAAAGTAACTGTCTGTCTGTCTGTTACGCTTTCACGGCTAAACCGCTAAACCGATTTGTATAAAATTTGGTACAAGTATAGTTTGAGACCTAAGTAAGGACATAGGATAGTTCTTATCCCGGAAATCCCACAGGAACGGGAACTATGCGGGTTTTTATTTAAAAAAAATTTCCACACGAACGAAGTCGCGGGCACAGGCTAGTATAAAATAATTGCTGTGTGGATGGCTGTGGCAATAAACAGAAGGATGCAAAGTTTTCTTATTTTACTTTACCAAAACTCTAAAATGTAATAAATATTTATGTTTTGTTTAGTTTACTCGTAATTTTATAAGTAGGTTTTAAGTATTATAGGTATGGATTATCATGCCCCAGTATTGCAACTTGAACTGCGTCATAAATTATATTTTAACATTAATTAATTATTAACAAAATTCATTTTCCCAGTGTTGATCAGAGTTTCTTTGATGTATAGAGCAAATGCCGCTGTGCCAGGCAAGTTGTAAAAGACGACCGATTGGAGATTGGAGAGTATCTCTTTTTTATATCATAAGATAGCAAACAAGCAGATGGGTCTCTTGATGGAAAGAGTCAAACATCGCCTATAGAAACCGAAGTTGTTAATGGTGCGTTGCTATCTTGTGGCGAGGTCTAATGCCACATCCATGTTTACCGGCTACCTTACCCTCCAAACCGGAACACGATAGTGACACGCACTGAAGCTATTGCGGCAGGAATGGTGGTGGTACAACCTAGTAGCCACGATAGTAGTGACTCATATAGCCAATCGGTCGTCTTTTACAACCTGCACTGGCAGAACGGCAGTTGGCCTATTCTTAAAATGAGCCCGAAACCAACACGGGGAATCTTTGAGACAACTCTTTTCATTTCATTAGAAAGGATAAGAGTTACGCGTTAGAAATAGATACAACTTCTAGGTAAATATAAACGTATGTAATCAAGCGCCGTGCGATCTGAAAAATAATTATTAAAAGAGTCCCTATTTCTTTAAACGACTTTCCGGAGTGTTATTTTTGCTATATGATCTATTACGTCGATTGTACTGATCGCCAGCTATACATACGTATAACTAGTTAAATGAGTTCATCGTTACAGATGAAATTCACATTTATAATTTTGATCAGTACTTTATTTCTAATTTTCGCCGCCTCGAGCCTGTCGACACTAGCACAGTGGAAGAGCGTCCCGGCTTTAGGGAAATGGTCGCAGGTTCAAATCCCGCGTGTCGATATTTTTCTTTGTTGTTTTTAAGGATTTTCCGGAGTGTCTTCTGTACTTGTACTATTATATATTCTGTGCCTTCGAATCGAATTTATTGTCTGCTGTAAGAATTCACGGTCTAGTCTTCATAACCACTTCATACACAAATCAACAGAATTTTGATATTTTTTATCTATAGATACAATAAAATCGTAGGAAAGTCAAAACTGTACATTGAATATTTTTTTAAAAGAATACTTAGGGCGTGATCTACAATCGATATCGAAGCCAAAAATATAGTTTTTAAAATTTTTGTCTGTTTGTCTGTATGTATATCCGGGGTAAACTCAAAAAGTACTGCATGGATTTACTTCAAATTATGCATGAATATTACTAACAGGTCGGGTCAACATATAGGCTACATATTATCAAGCTATCACCTACGGGGAGGTGCTGTGCGGAGTAAACAGCTAGTCAATAATAAATTAGAATTCAACAAATAAAAACTTCATCGTTATAATATTCTTGTATTCAAGGGATCAACCATTTTACCAGCCATTAACGCTACGTGAATGTTAGAATCCATGACGAAATACAGGAACGGGTAAGTGGCAGCAAAGTAGACTGGATTCGTGTGGTATCCTGAAAGGTGAAAACATTAATGAGAATTCTAATCTTATGTATCGTATATTAGTATTTGTATGTGACTAGTATTTGCCACATACGGAGAGTAAATCGAACGCCAAGAGATGTTTCGGTTCACTGGTTTGTCCAATGATGACATGAGTGATGATCCCCATTACCGCATGATCTGAACCGATTAGTTCTTTGTAGTAAAAGTACGTATAGGTACTTACGTACCAACGTAACAAAATAGAATTTTTATTCTTATTGGTAACTATACAAGTAAAGCACATATTGTGAATATAAAAAAACAGAATAAATACCTAAGTTTATGCTTAATTTAATAAGTAGATATCGCTTAAAATTAAAGGGAGATCACTGATTAAGGCACTGGTTAGACTTTAATTGTCCGAGTGTTTAATGCAGGTGTTTAGTATTGAGCAAAAACACGTGTAGATATTCGTTGATTAGTGCGAGTAATTAGTAATCTGAGTCTATTCACTTACACTGATTACTAAGGACTCGTACTCACAGACCACATGAATACTAATAGACATGCCATTGGGAAGGAAACGTGTCGCCGCGCATATGAGCAAACGCTCCTATTATTGTCAAAAATTTCATACATTTGTAGGTTATATTGTGAAAAAAATAGAATTAAACCATGTTATACTGCTTTATCGTACCAAATTAGATGACAAGGTTTAAAAATTAACCTTGAAGTGATTTTATTTCATCGGTAGGTAACTCTGTATTTCTGTGCAGTAGTATAACTCTGTGTCAAGCTACTCTGCCAAACTCAGAAATAGTTTTGAAAGGCGTATCCATTTAATCCGTGCTCCCACCTATCAACGACTATCTACAAGTGTTTTTTGCCTAATACCAAGCACCTGCATTAAACACTCGCACTAATCAAAGTGTAACCGAGGTCTTACGACAAGAATAATGTAAACTATTATTAATTTCTCGTCGCTGTGCCACTAGATACTTAGAGTATCATTTCACAATAGAGATTAACGTCTAAATTCATATTGCTGTACGACGTACGCGCCATCATATACATTTAGATCACGAGTATCATTTTTTCCCTAACGCGCTAAAAGAAATAGGTACCTATATCTTCAAAATACAAATATTCAGGAATATATAGGTACCAAATGAAATGTACTAAATATATGCAATATATACTATATATTGAATATATTATATATAGTGAATATATTATACCTATTCACCATTTTTTAATAAACTTTCAATGTTCAATGTCTCAGGCACAGAACAAATAATTCATTCCGTGGTCTTCCGTGGCTTACCATAAGTTACAAAGTGACATACCTACAAATCTACCCTTTTAAAATTTTATTAGGTCCCTAGCCGCGTAACTATGAAAATGGCACATTTTATATGGAAAAACGAAAAATAACTTTATCTTAATATTGTAGCGAATAAAGTATGTAAACTATCCATACTAGTGCAACAAGGCATGGGTCACATTACATGTGCTCCACTAAAGTGCGGCCCACGGACCGCACATACGTCAGAGCTCGTTGAATGTAACGCGTAAGTGCCGTCAAATTCACGGCAGTTGAGACCTTTTGGTCGTGAATGTATGTTATACTCTATTATACGCTGCCGCGTACTTAATTTTGACTTTCGTTGGAAGATTTATAGCGCTATAGTTGCGTTTACCTAGGTTAGTGCTTATACTAATGTTTAATTCAGGACAGTAAGGGCTAGCGCCTGTTCCCATGTAGGTTTTAGAGCCGTCAGAATATAAACAACTAAACTTTTTATAAAAACTGGTAATTATATTTATTAACCGGTATTTTTAAACCGGTTTCAAGCACTGATGACAATTATTGTTGAAAATGATGTTGACACTTGCTTCAATTATTGTTTTGAAGCATATTGACTTCGTAAATCGACAAAATGCAAAAGGCCAAAAGTGTGTTTAGTACAACTGCTAATCTCAGAAATCTAAGACAGATTGTAAGACATCAGAGCTAAGATTTTGCCAGGACACTTTATAATTATATATCTACCCACTCACAAATATTTAATTGCCTTATGCCGCCATTTTACTTTACAAGGTTTTGACAATTAAAGACGGAAAGTGTGTCCAGGCCGAAACCGTCTGACTTCAGTTGTTCATAGTAAAATTTTGTTTACTCTGATAGGTATGTCTAAGTTTGTTAGACATCTTAGGTTAGCAGTTGTTCTCAATACGCCCAACGAGTTTTGACCTTAAAACAATATAATATTACTGATTCTATAACCAGAAAGTAGAAACCATCGAGTAAATACACTAAAGACCTAATAACAAACCAATCGTTCTGTCAGCAGATCAGACTAATAGATGTTATATAGAGACTAATAGATATTAATCCGAAAAAAATAGTGCAGACCAATCCAATGAGTTGTAAACACGCGCGAAAAAATAGCCGATTGAATTGGCTAAGCGGAACACCGTGTTCCTTTACCCCGTGCTTCAGATTATTGACAGATTTTGGTGCAAGAAATCAAATATCAGAAAGAGAATTATAAGCATTGTAAACTCGTTCTTTCTTAGTTCTACTAAGAGAGAGAGCGCTTTGATCTTGTTTAAGATACCTAGAACTTGTTCACCCAAGAAAGGAATCTTATTAAATAACTACTAAAAGTTTAATGTACTTATATGTATATTGCTTGTAAATCATGTACCTAAACGAAATTGAAAAGAAAAATGGTGTTAATTACGTTTAAGTTTTTCCTTTAAAGTTCATTCCTATAATAAACTACTATTCTGTATAATAAAAACAAAATTTCAAAAAATCTCAATTAGATACGTCAATACAATGCTGGGCAGATTTATACATATATAATTTAAAATTCAAATCGCTAAGATTTTGGAGAATTCTTTCTGTGAGATTCAGAAATAAATAATAAAGTAATAAGTAGTTAGATACGTGTTAAATCTGACCTTAGGAACACACCTATGCCGTTTTTTAAACACTTATCAAGCGGTCGAGGCTTGTTTTGAATCATATAAATCTTGAATGTATAACAGACGCACGTAAATATTTATTTACATTTAAGAGTAACTTCATTAACATCAGCATAAGTGTACTTCATAACGACCTTAGTCACATGCCTGTTGCTGATGCTATCTTCGTATTTTTAATAATTTTTGGTTTTGCGAAATAAACAGAATCGGCCTTGCCATGCAAAACGCCGTCATTATGTTACAACGATTATGATGACAGGAAATTATTATCTAGTAATTTTTCCAGACTTTTTTGCCTTTGTAATTGAATAGTCCTATCAACGAATCGTGATTTCCATTAGGATTTAATTTAGGTCAATTTTGATTTCCCTAATTATAATGGTTGTGGATTTACGAACACAACGTGGCGCATCAATGAGCGCAAATGCGCGTGTCGCCGTGTTGCGCCACTGCCGAAAACAATAGGAGCTGACTGTAGCTAGTTACCACTTCATAGTACGGATTTTGCACTGTTTTGACTACACTCGTATCTCTAGACCGTAAAATGAGGACATACTTGTGTATGTGCAATATTGTTTTAACATAGTATTTTAATTGGGCCCTATGAGAATTTCAACTTGAGATTTAACGCAACAAAACCGCTAATGGCATACATACAAGGTTGCGACGCATTTTTAATGAAATATACCTACTTTGTTGTGAATGGATTAAGAATTATCAAATTTGGTACCAGTAACAGCTTTCTCGACACTGTAGGTACGATTTCTCTGAACCGGAGTTTTGGAAAGGGACATCTATCGCTCAATTGACACCAAAGTTGTTATAACGGTGCATTATGCCTCTTGCATAAGCTCACCGACTGCCTTACCCTCCAAAACCGGGACACTACCTGGGCGAGACGTTGCAAAATTCTAACACCTAATAGTCACGATGGTAGTGGCTCGTATCGTTCGCTCTTTTAGAACTGTCTGGCAGAATGGCAGGTGATCTGTTTTCAAAGATGACCTGTACCAACACGGAGAAACGAAGAACAAGAAAAGAAGAACTAGCAATGTAGTGTATAATGTTTTTCGCTTCCTACATTGTTTCTACTCATATTTTTAGACAAGGAACCGGACTCACCGGACCATCACCTGGGAATACAGTTTTTTATAAATTTTACATTTTTTTCAGGTTCTACTTTTATTATGATGTACCTACCAATTTTATAGTATTTTGTTGTATATATCAGATTTATCAAAATCTAACTTTGTTTTTGTGTGTCTTAAATTGAATAGGTAAGTATTTATTATTCAAGTATATGACATTCTCATGTAAACTAAAATAATTGTGATTCTTATCAACACGTAAGATTCATCTATCTCACTTTAACAAAAGTAAAAACCAAATAAACCAGTCACCAAAAGACAAACGACGGTAAATAATTAGTATGACAGCTTTAATAAAATATTAGTGTTACTCCTATCTCGCGACTCATTATTCTAAAAATTTAATCTGTTAGTCCGGGCGCCTCCGAAGAACAGAGCATCTGCCATTCTGCCGGAAAGCTCGTAAAAGGCGAACTATCGCCTATACGTCAAAAATTACTGGACCGATTTTAAAAATTTGCCACATTATCCTCGAGTTATAAAGGCGGGGCAGTAGACTTAATTCACCTGGGGCAAATCACCTGGGTGAATTAAGTGCTACGCACGGTAGACTTAATCCACCTAGGTGAATTAATCACAGCTCAGGTTCAGGTAGGTTAAGTATCATCCTGAAGATGCTTTAAAAAGTGAAACCGGTTGAGTAATATATTAAAAAAATTGTGTAAAAGTGAAATTTATGTACAGTTGGAATGGTAAAAGTGTCTATTAACATTGGAATTTCACTAAGTGCCGACGATGGAAAGTATAGAATATAATCACAGCTCTCCATTACGTCAAACCCTCGATCGGGTAGACTTAATTCACCTTTCAACATTCAGTACCAACACCAAACATTCAGTACCAACAAGGTTTCTAGAATTTATGCAGCTGGCTTTTAAGTATGGACAGCTCTGCATAAACTCAAAGCTTCGAATCGTCAACCGGTATACTAATTCACCTGGGTTTCACCAAGTACCTGCACGGTTCGGTGAATTAATTCTACCGCCCCAAAAGGCTATTTTGCTTTTTACCCGATTAAAGGAAGCAATGTGTGTAGATCACGCGAACGTAGTCGCAGGAAATAACTACGAATGATAGTATGTACCCACAAAGTACTTTGTAATATACCTAAAAAGCATCCAAACAACTGAAAAAAGTGCATCCGCCCCTAATATTTTCATTAATTCCCTATATATTAATTAACCTGTGTTGGTTCGGGCCTTTGAAGAATAGACTATCTGCCATTCTGCCAGGCAGATCGTAAAAGGCGAACGATTAGCTATATGTATCTATCTCTGCCATAATGACTTCTAGGTGGTATTTAGTACCTCTACCACTCACATGCGCGCGAATATTCGAGCATTGTGAGAATGTTCGTACGCAAGTGAAGAGACGTCGGAAAACTATTTGAAAACTCGGCGGGTGTGCAAATGAATTCGCGTAGTCAATAAGCGAATCCATTTGCGCTTTACTACACTTGTTTACGAATGTCTCAGTTTTGCTCTTGAAGAGAAAATATTTTATTTATTCTCTCTCAGGCGCGTTTATGGCTAATCTATTTTTATGTGATTTCTTTTTGGGGTTCCATATTCATATTAGGGTCAATTTGTAAAAACCTAATGAACTCCAACACGTTGTTGTTGCTCCAATCCATGACTATACAAACATTCTAGGTAGATTGAGTTAAACACGTACAACAAACTCCGAAAATGGCGAAACATCCGCTCTCTACGACAATACCTGATGCCTGGGTAAATGGTCACGCGAATTTGTAGGAGACTATACGCGAAAGTTCGGTATTCAATCACTTAGATGTAGAATAAAAAACGACATCACTTGGAAAACCGCGAATGTGGCAAAAACCTTCGCAAAGTCATTTGCAAATATCGTCTTAGGTACATTTGTGGGTTCGTACATTCGTGCGAATGTGAGTAACCACCTTTACATACCATACCATAAATGATTTAGCACCACCCTTGTGGAAAAATTTCTCGGATAAAAGTAGGTAAATAACTTACAAAGTGAAAGTAACAGTTTATGAATGTTTATTTTTATTTAAAAAGTCGAAAAAAGTCTTACAAAGTCGGAAAAACTCGGAGTAATTCCAAAATTTCGGACTCTTCCAGAAGAGTTATTCAGTGTTAATAAATCTTGCAACGTTTATGGGTACTAAAAGAAATATATTAAAAGTTATTAATACTACGAAAGTGTAATAAAGGGGAAAAAAATATAACTAATACTTACCCGGTTTTCCGTTTAAGAATTTGAAACTTTCTTATTTGTTTAAAAAAAGGTTACCGTTACTGTCGATCAATATTATAAACTTTGTTTCTTCAATTTTTGATAATTATTATTAAAATCTATTATATCACAACGTTATTTGCCAATTTTTATTTTATTGTACTTTTATTACATAAATATATTTATAAATTAAGTAAAAATTAAAACAGATGATCTAATTAGCTTTTGACAGGTTGAGTCAGTGTTGCCAGAGAAAAAGTCAATCTTTCGTCCTTAAAGCCTCCTCTACACTACTCCTATGTCCGGGGTAAACTCAAAAAGTACTACATGGATTTATTTCAAATTTTGCATGACTATTACTAACAGGTCGGGTCAACATATAGGCTACATATTATCAAGCTGTCACCTACGGGGGAGGTGCTGTGCGGAGTAAACGAAGTCCGCGCGGACGAAGTCTTGGGCAACAGCCAGTATAATTATGGCGAGCGAAGCGAGCCCTACGCTAGGCGACTTTCTATGCACTTTTGTGGTACATTTTCCTGAAAAAGTATCCCACTTTAAGGTTTGGGCCTTGACGTGGTGGTTTAAATTCATGTCTAGATATATTATCTACCATTAAAATGCTATTTCATAAACATTAAAAAAATAGAAAATACATTTTGTATTAGAATTTTATTACTGCTAACGCCATCTATTATAAAAATAAATAAATAATAATAATAAATAAATATTCACGGGACAAACTACACTTACTGATCTAACCCCAAAGTAAGCAAATATTTGCTTGTGTTATGGGTGTTAGTCAACGATACTAATACATAGAAATACATAATATATAAATACCAGAATATATATAATAAACACCTAAACCCAGAAATACAAACATTTACGCTCATCACACAAATGCTTGTCCCCGTCGGGGATCGAACCCGAGCCCCGTTGATTGCGTAGTCAGGGTCGCTAACCACTCGACCAACGGGAGGGTCAAATAACGAGTAAAAATGCTACAAAGCTACACTAGGCGACGATCTGTGCCCTTTAGTGGTACATTTTACTAAAAAAATATCGCACTTTTAGGTTTAAGCTTTGGCGTGGTAGTTTTATTTTGTTTAATTCATTTTCATTCACTCCAGTTTAATACAATATTAATCTATTAAAACACTTGTACTTTTTAACTTCCCACTACGTATGTAGATAGGAAGGTTACTGATTTTGCTCCGATTTTCAAAAATGGAGTTTTCACCATATGTCCGCGTTTTGTGGGCTTAGGAACCATTTTCGACTATTTTC
The DNA here is from genome assembly GCA_036924255.1 of Apodemia mormo. Classification (NCBI taxonomy): domain Eukaryota; kingdom Metazoa; phylum Arthropoda; class Insecta; order Lepidoptera; family Riodinidae; genus Apodemia; species Apodemia mormo. Next base: position 38,697,879 of record JAUPFN010000001.1, on the reverse strand, counting down.
GCGATGACGTCAGTATGTCTGTATGTATGTGTGTGTGTGAGTGTGTGTGTGTGAGTGTGTGTGTGTGTCAACAACTCATAAGTTTTGAACGCCTGGACCGATTGAAACGCGGTTGGTGGCATTCGATTGGATTCCGCTCAACTTATACTTCCTGAAATTTTGTACCAAATGGGCCTAAGAGATTTTGAGAAATTTTGAAAATACCCTAAACAAATTGTGACGAAACAATTTTTTTTTAATAACTTCCAGATTAATGTACCGATTGAGTACAAAAACTATTCCTCAAAAAAATACATCTAATGCATAAATTGCCTCAAAATCAGTTTATTCGTTTGGAAGTAATCGTTGACGAAAATTTTGAAAAAAGTGTTTTTTCGACATAACTTCGAAATATTTCAACCAATTATTTTTTGGTTTCTACGATATTTTAATACTATAAAAATTACGTCGAATGCCCTTTTAAAAATCAAAACCGAACCTTATTTTCAAAGGTTACAACTTTTCAAATATTAAAATTACGTTTTCTTTAGCAAAGTTACTTAATATTTTGGAAATAACTTTCAGGCTAATATACCGATTGACTTCAAAATCTTATCATCGTTTCTCCTTTAAAAACTGCGCCAAGTACCGTTAATTGGATAAAAATCGGTAAATTTGTTTGGGATCTATCATAGACGAAAATGTTTTTTTGACATTGCTTCGAAATTTTTGAACCTACCGATTTTTTAGCTAAAGCAATATTTAAATTGAGTTGAATGCCATTTGAAAGATCAAATCGATCATCGTTTCCAAAATATACAGCTTTTCAAAAATCAATACGTGCCAAGAAAACTTATCAAGGACGTACTACGTGTGTCTTCCCGGTTGAAATTTGGATGTTTTTTGATTTCAATGGCTTCTTTCACTAGCCGTGGAATGTAATATGGCGTTCTGTCGAAAATACGCGTGGCCTATGAAATTCCATCCAGTGATTACGGCCCGACTACAGCTGTAGATGTTTAGCAATCGCCGACTTATTAACGTCGTTATTCTTGACTGCTTTGATATGCTACTAGGCCTCTGACACATGCTCTTAGTACCTCTATACACTACTCGGCCGACTTCAGTACGCGTCAAGACGCCGTTGTGAACGCACGTGTGTTTAATAGATTTTTTCGTTGATGTGCGTGTGAGACTCTATTATGAGCGGCATACAGTGGTCACAGGAGCAAACTATGTTGTTCCTTGAAACACTTCAAGCAGAGCCTTTTATTTGGGACCCCAGTGGGAAAGGTCATAAGGACAAGAAAAAAGTAAATGATGCTTGGGTGCGTATTCGGGACGTTTTGGAAATACCAGTTGAAGAATTGAAGAAAAAAAAGGATTCACTTTTTGCGACATACAGGGGCTACTACAGAAAAATGGAAGCTTCCTTAAAAAGTGGTGCCGGCGCAGATGATGTTTATCGTCCAGTTTGGTTCGCCTTTGATTTCATGAACAGCTTTTTGGGGTCCGTGTATAAATGTAAACAAACAATAACCACGGTAAGTTTTTTATTATCAATAACTTGTTTTATTATTACTAAAGTACAGATTACAGTAAGGTCGATTCGCCAGTTTGCGTCCATTTAGTGCAGTTGCTTGCTTTAAGGAGAACATAATAATGTCTCTGCATTAGTTTTAATATAAAAAGTATGTAGTTAATGTGGTAACGAACAGGCGAAATGACCCTACATTCGTTGTGTTTATTTATAAACATTGAAAATAATGTGTAAAGTAATCCCTTATCTGAACGGCAGATAATGGTGATCTGCGTGGTACTTGTGTAATATCTCTCAAAGCACAGTTATTATCAAAGTCTGCCCGCCAAGACCCGGGTTGAATTAAAACTCCATTATCATCATACATATCTACAGTACCAGGAGGCATATATATAAGGGATGATTTATTACTTTTTCTGAGAAAGTTATGCAATAAGAGACATGTCATTGTAATAATTGGGATATTATGAATATCCAAATCAATTGGCTTTCTGAATATTCTAAACCTGGATGCTAAAATACCAAACACATTCTCAACTACTACTCGAGATTTTGACAAGCGCATATTGAAAATCCTTTTCGGTGAATTGATATCATGGTTGCCAGGATATGGTTTCATTATATTATTATGTAAAGCAAATGCTCCATCTGTCAAAAAAACGTAGGGAATTTCGACATGATCCGTTCCGGATAATGGACTTGGCTTAGGAAGATTAAGCCCGTTAGATGCAATTTTTTGCCATAACGAAGAATTTTTAAGTACACCTCCATCACTGATCCTACCTTGACTACCAATGTCAGCATACATAATGTTATAGTTACTGTCGACTAAAGCTAAAAGTACTAAACTAAACGTCTTTTTATAATTAAAGTACTCAGAACCAGAGTTAACCGGACATTGTATAACAATATGCTTTCCATCCATTGCGCCAAGGGCATGTGGAAAATTCTCCTTGAATCCGTTTTCAACTTCCAACCACTGCTGCTCATTGCACGGCATCTGTAAATAAAAAGTATATTATATAAAAAATATTATCATCAAATAATATGTAAAAAGACACGGTCAATTTCATTAAAAGCTGACACTCAAATTGTATATAAATAATTAAAAAGCCGATTAATTGTAGCACTCATGTATTTTTCATAAAATACAGAGACATACACTCACACTCCTACATACACATACAGTACTCCTGCATATACGCGCACTCAAATGCATATAGTATACAGAACCCATATACACTCACAAATTTGGATTGGATTAAATAAAGATTTATTATTAAATAGGTCGTGATATATACATTTAAACCTTTGCTATTTTTATTTCAGGATCATGGAACTGATTCGATTCAGGAAGAATCAACCAACGCTTCAGAGGATGTACCAATTGCTTCTCCAACTCCAAAAGAACCAGAGCCCCCAAAAAATAGACACACCATCCGACGGCGTGACAACCCACCGGAATTGCAAGTTGCCAGTAGGCAGATGACAGAAGCCTTCAATAACTTAAATAAAGTGATAAATAATCCTTCAAAGGATAGCAGCGCAGTTGAGGACGAGTGCGACGTATTCGGCAAACTAATTGCCAAAAAACTGAAGAGGTTACCTGAACATAAAAGGGACGATATAATGTTCGATATACATGCTCTATTTCGGAAATCACGTTTTGAAAGATCTCCATCAGGTGAATCGTTTCGTACTTCTACACCTAAGTCTACGCCATATTATAGTCCGTTAACTACATCACTATCTTCTAGAAAGCGTCCTTTATCTGCGAATAATGCAGTTCATTATAATGTTACAACATTATCTCCTAGACCACACTCATCGTTTTCAGAGCCACCTGATACATATATAACATTATCTAATGAGTCCAGTGAATGTCAACCGACATACTTCCAACAACCAAGCGAAGTCACTGCTCATCAACGCTCTTCAAAGATACGTGTTATAAGTGATGAAATTATTGCACCAGACACCCAAAGTCAATCAGTTTATCAACGCTATAAGCAGCCTCAATCAGATCAATCTAACGATGTTCAATATATTTTGCATATACCAGAGACCCAAACTCAATCTGATTGTCCAGAAGATAATACACATCAGAGTGATTTAATATATCAGGCATATAATGACTCGTAATGTATGAAATTATTCTTATTCTTATTCTCACTGATATTTTTGTAATTGTACATACCTAAACTTTTAATAAATATATGTCATAAATATTAAAATTTTACCTTTATTTCATCCTTGAGTTCCTCGTTCAAAGCTTCACAGACTCCGACTACAATTTTTGAACTCAACTGGCTTGAAATTTTAAATAAATAGTGCATAGATCTATAGCTGTCACCACTTGCCAAAAACCTCAAGGTGATTGATAATCGAATCTTAGCAGGTATAGCTTCTCTTAAATGAGTGTCTCGTTTAGCGATTAAGGGTTCGACTTTAGAAAGTAATAAATTAAAACCGTCCAATGACATTCGGTGGAAATTTTGAAATTCTCCTGATGGTTCTTGTATGAGTTCAAGAAATTGTTGTTCCATAGTACGTCTGTAAAAAAAATACAGTTAATTAACTTGCCATGTAATGTACTTTAACTTATTAGAAATCCTAATTATTTAAATAAATATTACCTACCTAGTTCTGTTCCGATGCATTGCGATCATCCACCATCTTCTTTTTCTTCTTTTCTTTTTAGTCTTCTTCGTGAGATAAGTATGCACGTAGTTATAATACGCTAGAGAGCACATTGCTACGGCAGCTGCTACTTGAGCGTCCATTATAATAAACGTCCGCAGGGTACCGGTAACGCTACACGAATGCGCTCCTCGCGAAGTTGAACGAGTGTGTAGTGTAGCACCGCGGACTTCAGTCAACTTCGGCCGAGTACTTCGCCGAGGAACTTCGCGAGTAGTGTAGAGGAGGCTTTAAGGACGAAAGATTGACTTTTTCTCTGGCAACACTGACTCAACCTGTCAAAAGCTAATTAGATCATCTGTTTTAATTTTTACTTAATTTATAAATATATTTATGTAATAAAAGTACAATAAAATAAAAATTGGCAAATAACGTTGTGATATAATAGATTTTAACAATTATTATCAAAAATTGAAGAAACAAAGTTTATAATATTGATCGACAGTAACGGTAACCTTTTTTTAAACAAAGAAGAAAGTTTCAAATTCTTAAACGGAAAACCGGGTAAGTATTAGTTATATTTTTTTCCCCTTTATTACACTTTCGTAGTATTAATAACTTTTAATATATTTCTTTTAGTACCCATAAACGTTGCAAGATTTATTAACACTGAATAACTCTTCTGGAAGAGTCCGAAATTTTGGAATTACTCCGAGTTTTTCCGACTTTGTAAGACTTTTTTCGACTTTTTAAATAAAAATAAACATTCATAAACTGTTACTTTCACTTTGTAAGTTATTTACCTACTTTTATCCGAGAAATTTTTTCCACAAGGGCAATGACGTGTATATTATACACGTCATTGCTTAGCACCTTACGAATGTGACATACTTTGAAGTATTAGGTATTAGGATAGGTAGGTAGGTGGAACTAGCACTCGTATTAATCACTTGAAACAAATACCTATGTTATATCTTATTCTCTGAGGTCTCCCCCATCTCATTTTATACAGCTGTGTTAGAAAGAGAGGGCGAGACCTCAGAAGAAGAGAGCAGTATTTAAAGTATTGTGTTTCAAGTAGGTATTAGAAGTGTTGCCTCCAGATATAATACAGCTTCATGCTTTGAGTAGACGTATAATATATCTATGGTGACATAGAAGAGCAGGGGGAAGCCAAATGTTTTGTGACGTCATAATATGTTAAGATTTAAAATACTATTTATCTAAAATCTGTGTTAACCAAAAAGTAACAACTCAATCTATATTCAATGAGTTTAATTTTGTATGATGTAATTTATGGATGACCCTACCGTTCTGCCAGGCAGCTCGTGCTCGTAAAAGGCGACCGCTTGGCTACCACGTGTCACTGCCACCATGACTACTAAGTGGTGGAGTTCCGCACCGTCTCGCTGGGTATTTAGTACCACCGCCTTACCTGTTCCCGTCAATATAGCGTTGATTTTTGTCATGTGTTCCGATTTGGAGGGTAAGGTAGCCGGTAAACTTATGCATGTGACCCCGCTACATGGATTGTTCTTTGGTGCCTATAGACGATTTCTCTATCTATCTAATATAAAAAAGAAAAAGACTGGAGGTGCCAGTTAAGCAAAATTTAATATTGGCTTGATATTTGGAGTGCATGTAACGTTCAAGGATTTTCCGGTGAGCAGCGACGCATGACGACAGCCGAGTGTGGCGACTGGTGAGGACGACCCTCGATCTTCGGTCGGCTCATTTGCACGCACCTGCCGCTCTGCAATTACGTGGACCACACCATGACGAGACACGACCCACGGATCATTGTTTTAAACGAAATGTGTTATAGAAACACGTTGAATATCTTATTACTGTTACGACTTAAACATTATTATTAGCAACCAGCCAGTATAAAAAGTTCTTTTCCGGTGTATATATACCTATATACATTTTAATACTCAAAGATAGTTGGTTTAATACTCAAAGATAGGTAGGCACCGGGCAACTGCGTAAAAAGTATAAATATATGTTTTTAAATAACATAGGTTTTCTTTTTTTACTTTATTTTATAAAATAGCAAACAATCAAACGGCTCTCCTGATGGAAAGAGACAACCATTGCCTGTAAACACCAAAGATGTTAAAGATGCATTGCTAACCGCGTGGCGGAATGTCACACGCATAAAATTACCGGCATACCTTACCCACCAAACAGATACACGAGTTGACAAGCTGATGCTATTGCGGCAGGAACAGGTAAGACTCTGGTATCAAAATCCGGGGCGACGTTGTAGAACTTTACCGTTAAGAAATCACGATGGTAGTGATACGTATAGCCAATCAGGGGAGCCCAAGATGCTAAGTGGGTATTCGAGCGTCGTGGGGACCTAATGGATTTTATAGATTAAATTATAGGAGAATTAAAAGATTATAATAATTTTAATTTTTCATTTCAATAGTGGGGAAAATCTACAAATTTTTAAAATGTATAAAAAAAGTCAGTGACAGAAAACCTGCGTTTAAACTGAAGGACACAGGTATTTTGCAAAATTAAAATCGTAAGATTTAGTAAAATACAAAAAAATTGTAAATCAAATCTGGGAATTTGTAAAAAAAATTTAAAAACTACAGCCCTCAATGTGTGGTCCCTAAGTCCTCACAGACCAGCAGTCAGATCTCGGAAAGTATCTGAAAAATAAAGGTAAGGACTACTAATACTAAAACGACGCGGCTATTGACGTTTGGTTTACTCTGCGCAGTACAACCGAAAACAGCAAGAGAACCAACCGGATAAGATAAACGGCTGTTTATGTGACTATAAATGCAAAGCTTGTAAACTGCATGTGAAATTACAGTCTCGCCACACGGACAGCAACGTTGGTACCATTCATACCTTTGCCTTTGGTTCGTATGTTGAAGGCATCAATGAAATACGTCTACTGATGAATCATCAGGCGTATTTATACAGACTGACTGGTTACCTGGACTACCTTCAATATTTAAGGACGTGATAGTTGGCGATCATATATGATATGATGAGAAAAAATAACATTAAAATTAAATATTAAAATACTTCTTAGTAAACTTAATAAACAGGACACTGAGAATCCTATATTAACCTGCACCATACTTAGACACCGCGCATACGCATGTGTCGCGTAGCGCGCTATCAACACAGAATAGCAGGGGGTGGCGGCAGCGTGTCCTTGATGTCGACTAGAGAGTATAATATCCATTTTTCACTTATTTTTAGAGAAGTATTAGTCAAAAGTTAAGCCCCTAGTTTTATTATTTAATTTTAACGAGAATCGAGTACCGAGTACTCTCCAGATATATTGAAGGTAACTCACCAGTCAGTCTGTATAATTGATGATATAAAAAATGAGGTGTAAAATATAGTGACTTTGAGGCCATTTACATAGGACAACAGGCAGATCTTTTGCAACCAGAGGGCCTATAGTTTAAGTGGCATAAACGCTAGTAGAATAGAAACGCTAGTAGAAAAGAAGATTTGACATAAGTTGGATTGTGCTTATAAATAATATAAATATCCCTGGACATATTACATGACTTGCTCTGACCCCAAAGGATGCAAAGTACTTATTTGCTTGTTATGGGTGTTAGTCAACGATGCCACAAAACATATGTATAGAAGTCAATCTACATTCATAAGGCACTCAAACAACGTACACAAAAATATTTTTTTTCCTACATAATCAACATCAAGTTCGATGCACTTTTACCATCTCCTATTCAAACATTTAGACCGTTGAAAAAAAATGATTCTTCCTTAGAGTCAAAATATGCGTGCCTCTACTGCCGTTTTGGAATTCGTCGTTTGTCGAAAATCCTCCTCTCAAGCTCTCAAACCTCTCAAGTGCTTTTTTAGGTTAGGGAACAGAAAGAAGTCTGACGGTGCCAGATCAGGTGAATAAGGCGGATGCGGTAATAGTTCAAGTCATAATTGTGGATTTCAGCCATTGTAGATTGTAGCCCTGATCATGTGTTAAAAGATAAAATCGGTTTGTGTCAGTAAATAAGACAGTAGGTACAAATGTTTTTATAATTATATACTAGCTGTGCCTGCGATTTCGTCTGCGTAGACCTATAGTCCTATAGTCCCCGTCCCCGTGGGTTAAAAATTAACTTTGTACCAAATTTCATCCAAATCGCTTCATTGGTTTAGGCGTGAAGAAGAGACAGAGTTACTTTCGTTTATAATATTAGTTTGGATTAGTATTAACACGTTGAGATGGAGTTTCACTAAATGCCGACGATATATTTAGTGTCAGAAGTGTAAAAGCTTACCGTTTTTTAAATCATCTTGTTGGTATTTACGGATGGTCACCGACACTGCTTGCTCTATGCTTCGGATGTACACGCCGACTTGCTGCGTCATTGGAGTGAAGTCGCGTTGGCGCGGCTCGAACACATCTCTTATGCCGAGCTGTGAGTTGAAAGTTGAGTTTTTTAAGTAGGATACTTCCACGAAATAAAGAAAACAACTTGTTTTCTTTATTTCGTGGATACTTCATTCTAATGTTAACTTACACGTATTGTATATCTTTATACTATAAATCCTGAAGTATTGGCAGGAAAGAACTATTTAACTCTAACCATTACGATGTAATGTTATGTGGCTATATACCTAAGGGTTATCATTAATAATCAAACCATGTTATCAGCAATCTAGCTCCTCTTTGAAATTTAACTCTTTGAAAGAATTCAGACACTTTCGTCTAAACTCCTCTTTGGATGGTGTACTTCTGGGTTTAAGAAGTTTACTAAACATATTGTAATGTATTGATCGTGTTAAAAGTCGCGTCGTTAGCAATGTTGGTTGTGAAATCGTTAAGTCTCAGGTGTCAAGGCCAAAGGAGCAAAGCTTTGACAAGAAAAGTAGTAGCTTCCTTTATCTAAGGAGCAAAGTAACCTGTCAATACATATCTATTAGGTATTTACTAGTTGACCCGGCAAATGTTGTTCTGCCTTTTTAACTATTCTTATTTTTTTTTCTATATTTTCTTACCTTTAAAACCTTCCCTGAACTTCAACAATTAATTCAAAACCATAATTAGCCAAATCGGTTCAAATCGGTTCAGCAGATCTCAAGTTTTAGCGAGACTAACGAACAGCAATTGATTTATTTATATACATTTTACAATCAGCTGACCGGTACCGCTTCGTCTAGAACAGGACTTCCCAGCCAGAACGCCCCCCTAGGGGGGCGTAGAGTAATGTTAGGGGGGCGTCGTACGTAATATGTAAGATTACATTTCCAAAATAATTAACGAGTAGGTAAGTAAGGAGTAGGTATAAGGGGGGCATGAAAATATTATTTTTGGGTCGGGGAGGCTCGGCGAAACAAAGGTTGGGAAAGTCAACTTCAACATGAAAAATTGCTATTAACCAAGCGAATACTTATTTAATATGGGAACTGATCATTTTTTTATAGTCATCTTAGACTCCTTAAACGTCCACCAATTATTTCATCTCTCTACCCGGAATCAAATCGAATACCCATATGTTACTTTTTTAAATCTACACCGATCAAAAAAGCCTAGGTTTTGACCCCGGGGTTTCAATATCCTTGCCAAATTTCATTGAAATAAGTTTGGCTCTTTAGCCGTTGTAGCGTAACAGACAGACATTCGCATACACATCTATGCATATAATAAAATCGTAGGAAAGTCAAAACTGCACATTGAATATATTTTTTTAAAAGAATACTTGGGACGTGATCTACAATCGATATCGAAGCCAAAAGTATAGTTTTTAGAATTTTTGTCTGTTTGTCTGTTTATCTGTTTGTCTGTATGTATGTCCGGGGTAAACTCAAAAAGCACTGCATGGATTTACTTCAATTTTGCATGAATATTACTAACAGTCGGGTCAACATATAGGCTACATATTATCACGCTATCACCTACGGGGGAGGAGTTATGCGCAGTATACGAAGTCCGCGCGGACGAAGTTGCGGGCAACAGCTAGTTTATAATACAAGTATTTCTAGATTAACGACCCCCTACGCACGTCTGCTAAACTGTTAATTTTTTTGCTACAATACAAACAACCAGTCAGTGGCGCGAAACTGTGCATTTTAAAATTTTAAGGAGATGACCGTCCTGACCGTTACCGTGGAACCGGTCTTTTCGGCTCGCAAGGTGCTTTGCCTGATTTTAAATGGTGGGCTTTATCATGACGATAAAATGCATTATTTTAAGATGCAAAGAAGTGGTTGACCCAAAGGAAAGAAATACACATTCCCTAAAGACACTTAAGATGGTAAGGGTGTGTTACTAGCTATGTACCAGCTAACTTTGCATCATAATGGAACACGTCAGCGATAAGCACCGACGCTGTTGCGACAGGAAAGGATAAGGCGGTGGTAGTAAGCCCAGACTTATCCAGAGGAGATCTCCCCTCTTTTCTCCTCTGTTAAAATAGCCGGGCAGTGCCATCCCGGAATAGTCCAGGGTAGCTGCACTCGTATTCTGTGGCAGCACTCTCCGACCATTTTGAACATTGTATAAAAGTATTTACTTTTCTCAGAAAAAATGTTTCTCGGATTCGTGTTGTACAGGTAAATTAAATAGGTAATTTTGTAATAACTCGCTAATAATTGGAAACTAGTAACTTCGCTTCTACTGCTTTTTTTCTAAATGGCTGAATCAGTGTCGGCCTTATGGGCCTTGACAGCTTCACCGGGCGCGTGGGCGAGCCTAATGCTCAGCCAGAGTTTAAAGTTAGGGTTCTGAACGCCCTTCTCCCTAAGGGTGTCTCCTGTGAGACCGAACCCAGATTAGAGTGGGGTCATGATTTGCGATGGGAGGGTTAGTAGCATTGTTTTGTCACTCAGCTGATCCTTGACCTTGATCGCGGTTTGGTAATGGGCGAAACAGGGGCCCGAAATCGCGACCGGCGGCGGTAGGGGTGTCGTGTGTCAACGGGATCGGTGCTTTCTACTACCATTGAAGTAAAACTCTTTCGGTAGCAGGTATATAATTTACATATTTAAAGGTTATTTTCCATTTAATTAAAAGTTACACACACTGATTTGTGGTTTAACAATATTTTCTGACCTTTTGAAGATCCGTTGTGAGCGTCACATGTCCCTTCACCGTGAAACTCGGCACAGCTGCTCTAACTCTGCGAGGGCGCAAAGCAGCATAGATATCAGAAAGATCCGATTCCCGCGCCATCCTACTCAACAATCGCTCCAATTCACTGGGACCTCTACGCATTGGCAGCACCACTAATAGATAATACCTCTCACTATCCAAAGGAAGGCGTAGCGCTGATGCTTCCAAATGTGGTAGAAATGCATGCTCCATCATTGAATCATATTTCATGTATTTAACCTGTAATGGAACCAAACTTTGAAAGACCCTTACATTATTAAATTAGTCCCTTATTTAAATAAGTCCCTTCCAGTTAAATTACAAAAGCAAGCGTACTTCGTCTGATGTAAATTTGGTTTGTAATTAGTATATAATTGTGACCTCGTGTTTTACCATGCCCGATCCAGGAGTATTTACATACCACCACTCACCAGACTCCGAGCTGCTCCGTATCAGCATTTTAGTTTTTGGGAAAACTAGAAACCACATTAATAACACTTTTAACCGACCCGGGGATCGAACCCGAGACTTTATGATCTGAGCTAAATAGGTTAACCACAAGAGCATGAGGCAGTTAATTTATCAAAAATTTAATGGAACTTGGTATTAGTGTATGCTCTGCTTCACAATATGTATAAGAAAAATTAAAAAAATATATTTTCAAATAAGTATAAGTACGAGAACATTGCTCATATTTTAAGCCCCGATTACGCTTTGATTAGTATGAGTAGGTACGTGAGTTTAATGCAGGTACTTAGTATTAAGCAAATAATACGAGAAGACAGCCGTTGATCAGTGCGAGTGATTAGTAATCAGCGTCTACTTTTACCACGCTGATTACTAATCACTCGCACTGATAATGGCTGTCTTAACGTATTTTAAGCCCCGTTTTCACTTTGATTAGTGCAAGTGCGAGTGTTTAATGCAGGTGCTAAGTATTAAGCAAAAAATACGTGAAAACAGCCGTTGATCAGTGCGAGTGATTAGTAATCAGCGTCTATTCACTTTTACTACGCTAAATACTGTTCACTCGCACTGATCAACGGCTGTTTTCACGTATTTTTTCCTTAATACTTAGCACCTGCATTAAACACTCGCACTCATACTAATCAAAGTGAAAACAGGGCTTTATGCTTAATACTAAGCACCTGCATTAAAAACACACGCACTAATCAAAGTGTATAATCAGGGCCTTAGATACACTAGTGTTCGATTAATAGGTTAAAATCTCCCGTACTTATTATTTTCTAGCTGCCCTTTTGCAGTTTACTGAGTGATTATTTTTACTAATGCTGCAAACCAAATAACTGAAAAGATAGTCTGTAGCATTAGCAAATATGTTGTAAATAAACTTAGGAACTACAAATAATACACTTGACTTAATGCTTAGATTTCAATTAGGTATAGGTTTTTGCTCCGTTGGAGTGGTGCCGTTATACTGATCTGTGGTTCTTAGTAGGTAAAATCTAAGATTAATATGCTTGCTCTAAAAATCGAGCAAACCCTGTTAAGAGGAAACACCAATTATAAAGATTTGCCATTGATTAAAAATACTCGTCAGAAATTAATGGCGAAAGGAAGTAGCTGCTAGCTAATTGTAGCAAAAAATATCACTTAATTATTATCTATTTAATTTTCCTATTTTGATTATTTAATCGGTCAGTTAATATAAACGCATCGATTTTAATGTTGTGTAGACGGAGTAATTCGAAATTCGTTACACATTTTTATTTATTTACGATTTACCAGTTTATTGGGATAGGTAGTGATTATCTTTCTCGCATTAGTCAATAACGGTTATTGATTTTTATTTGCAACAACATGGACAGACAATTTTACATGCTCTACGAGTTGCTACTATCAGATAAAAAATCCAAAAACATATATTCTCCCCGCGGGAATCGATTTTACAACAGATTACTTTTAGTATCGATATATAAGTGAAATAAAAATAAGGTACCTCAATATTTCTTAATCCGTTGACCAAAAAATTTTTATCTGGCTCTACTGATGTCTCAGACTCTGGAGATCCTATATCAAAGGATCGATATACTACATAATCTTCTACATAAGGAGGGTTAGTATATATAAAATCAATAATTGATCTTTTTCTCCTCTGACTTTCAGTAGTAGTTTCAGACTGAGTTGATGATAGTGTAGATGTAGCGTCTGTAGTTGTTGATATGCCATTCGTTGACTGAGTTTCTGGCATTGTACTCTCGGTTTCTGTAGATTGTGTACTGCTTACAGTGGTTGACGTTTGTACTGTCGTGTCTTGTGCACTTGAAATTGAAATTGGCGTTGTACTGTCATCATTTTGATCTGATATACTTGTTTCTGTAGATGGAGATGTAGTTTGAAGAACGGTGCTCGGTGTATCTGATGTGGTTGCTGCTAACGTTGTTAGGGTAGCTGCATTTGTCAAAGGTGCTACTGTTTCTGGAATTGCTGTAGTTGTTGGAATTACTGTGTTTGTTTGAGCAATCGATGAAGCTAGATTTGTTGAAGGTGCTGCTGTAGTTGCAGTTGACGCACTGGTTGCTGCAATTGTTGCGTCTATAGTTGTGACAGTAGAGGAATCAGATCCAGTACTGGCAATTTGGCCACTCGTAATAGTTGATACGGGTAGATTGGTCGTAGTCCCTTCTTTACCACGCACGTCGATATCTTCGACATTAGGATTTGCGGTTGTTTCCTCTTTTTTAGACGCTGTAGTCTCCGTCAATGAAGCACTTTCGCTGTTTGTTATTGGAGATATATTAGTGCTTGGTGCTTCTGATGTAGGTGCAACAGTAGATGTAGCGTTGTTAGTGCTGTTGGTACTCGATGAATTTGAAAATTCTGTTTCTAAATCAAATCCATAAAAGCGGAGAATCTTTTTATAGTTTTCATTAAATGTTACATTTTCGTTGTTTAGCGCTAGTCCCGCCAGGAATCCTTCCTCCGGAACAAAATAAGTCTATAAATAAATTAGAGTTATTTTTAAACAAATCTTCAAAACATTTTAGACCATGGTCTCAGTAACATCATTTTTTATTTATAACAACTGACTTTTTATGAACAGTTTAGTTCGTAAAAAGTCAGCCCGTCTTTTGTCTCTACGAAAAATCTTCAAACATGTCAATTTAGTGATGGAAAATATTGATTAATAACAATTATTTTCTTTACTTTAATCGCTTGATAATTTTATGAAAAATAAGAAAAATCTTTTCTCCTGCACATTCGATGGTTTTTTTTGATGAGCCCTCTACTTTAAATATGTCAGAATTACGAATTTTAAAATTAATTAATAACGTCCTATTTTTTACAAATCCTTGGTAATTATAATTATAATTCAAGGGTAGTTTTGTCCCACACGTAAAGTGGAAACTTTTCTTAGTCCGACAATATAAAGTTTTAGCTTTTACGGCAACCATTTTCTTTATTAGTTATCCACTTGGAGATTTTTCGAAGAGAGGAAAAAAGAAAAGATACGTCAAAACGTAGCGATTCACAAAAAAAAACAGCTTATTAATAATCAGAATTATAAGTGTTTCTGAGACCACGGTCTATTTATTTTATGTACACTCACAAAGTGTTAACATTTTATCTCACCTGGGTTTGTTACAAATGCTTTTAACATCGCGTCAGTTCTTTTTTTAATGTGGTGTTGCCTCTAAAGAGGCACCGGTAAGATAGGCGGTAAAATTAATGCGTGTGGCAATTTGATCAGCCACACAGATGCTAATGAACCGTTACATTTTTAGTATGTTTATGCGATGATCGTCATTTTCCATCAGGAGAGGTGGTAGAGTTCTGTGACATCTCAACCGGGTATACCAACCCCTTACCTATTCGTGCCGCAATAACGTTGGTGCTTGTGATTGTCATGCTCCAGTTTTGAGGGTAATATAGTCAGTATACTTATGTTTCCAGTATTCCAACCCCGCTACACGAATAGCAACGCAACATTATCTAACATATTCGTTGTCTCTAGGCAATGGTTATCTCTTCAACAAGAGAGGCATCCGTTTGTTTGCGCGTGTGAGTTCACGCGCAATTTAGGGTTCCGAAGTTGCCCATCACAATAATGCGGGCTAAGAAGAAGTCTATTATAGTTTCATACCATGAACATTTAAGCTATTCATCGCCAATGACAAATATATATATATATCCGCACCACAGGTTTACCGCCTATAAAAACTTCTCTAAATAGGTACATTTTATAAGTTGGTCGACTATTCTCAAAAACTTGGGAACCTTTCTAAGCCGTGATAGTTCTCCTTTTAATTTTATTATATTTACTACTACTATGATTTTTTGTCATCCCCAAAACCAACCGTTTGGCCTGCAGAGGGGGGGGGGGACTTGACTAAGAAAAATTAACACTCAAAAGCTTAATATATTACAGACGAGTCCTTTAATCGAAAATTGTTTTCACAAACTTACAATATTTTTTTTAACCTATCCAATAATACCGCATACAATGGGGTGCGTGAGAAAAAAAGTACATCCCCACATTACATATACCCTGAAAAACTACCTTACCTACCCTGAAAAAAAAAATATTTTTCGAGATTTTATGTTTTCACTTTGTTGAGTTGACTATGTTATACCTACTTTGTTTCTATTTGTCCCAAATCACAGCTTTCTATAGTAATTACTATCTCAGAGCTATCGTGCGCACAAACGGACGGACGGATGGACGGACATAGCGAAACCATAAGGGTTCCTAGTTTATTTCGGAACCCTAAAAAGGTCTTTTTTGTTGGAAAGAAAAGAAAAAGATAAGATCTATACATATAATAAAATCTTATTAAATTTTAATTAATCTTAATCTTATTAAATTAATCTTAATCTTATTAATTAATCTTATTAAATTAATTAAAATCTTAGAATATTTTTTTAAAAGAATACTTGGGGCGTAATCTACAATCGATATCGAAGCCAAAAATATAGTTTTTAGAATTTTTGTCTGTTTGTCTGTTTATCTGTTTGTCCGTATGTATGTCCGGGGTAAACTCAAAAAGTACTGCATGGATTTACTTCAAATTTTGCATGAATATTAATAATAGGTCGGGTCAACATATAGGCTATCACCTACAGGGGAGGAGCAGTGCGGAGTAAACGAAGTCCGCGCGGACGAAGTCGCGGGCAACAGCTAGTCATTTACGTAAGGAATGGGTAAGGCGGTGGTACGAGACCCGGGCGAGACAATGCAGAACTCTACCACTTAGTAGCCACGATGGTAGTGACTCGTATAGCCAATCGGTCGTCTTTTATGACCTGCCGCGCAGACCGACAGTTGGCCTATTCTTTAATGAAGCCCGGGATATTAGAATTTAGAAAGTCATTAAATTCGCCCAAAAAGAGATTTGCACGAATTTCCAAAAATCCTTTCTAGTGGATGCTAAAATCATAACCCGAATGATATACGATGAAATTAAAGTAGCTGAGGAGGGTTAGAGCACGTTAGGGCGTATACATACTTGTACTTTAAAGTGGCAATGCCCGTATTATTATTGATAAACATATTCAAAGACTTGTTGTGTTTACCGATAGACTAAAAGATTTGGTCTACTTTTATATATTTTAATTAAAACGTCGTTCATTTCACTGATTGTTCTATGATAATGTTGCAAATATTCCCGACACTAAAGTGGCTATAATGGTGTAGGTATTAAGTTTATTATAGAAAATAACGTTGATAAACGACGAAATTAAAAATGCAGAATTGATTCTACGTCAAGCAACGGGGCAGGGAACCTGCATGTAAGTCAATCCAGTCACATCTGAGTTCACCAAAAATAACACTGCGATCGCTCTTGGCGATAAGAACTAGATTAGTAAAGAGCAGGTTAAGAAAAATAAAGAAAAGCTTATTAACACATCAAAATCTAACTAAATTAAAAGCACAGCTGAAAATCCAAAAGAAAAAGGAAAGTAAACTTTTTTCATCAATATAGCCTGACAGATATCATCAGTCACACCAATTATTGCAGTAAGGGAGCTATGTCTCAATGAAAAGCCTAATTAATGAGGGTGAGGAAGACAATGACGTCTGAGAAAATCACTCAGCTGTGAGTAAATTATATCTTCTAATACCTTAAAAAGAAATTGGAGAATTGAAATAGTCTAAAAATGAAGATATGAAGATGCATTCAGAATCGAAGGTGGGATAATATAGACTACACCAAGCATAAACAGAAATCTTAAATAATTTTACGAGTTTCCTTACAGCCTACAGGCAAGCATATAATATATAAGCCCATAATATAATAACACGACTCGACAAAGGAAATAATATTGCAATATTCCATTTTTTGTAGGTATATCAGCAGTGAATTGGGCATACGGCCAGTATTGTGTAGATCCAATATTAATCTGTTGCCTTTTTAATATGTTCATTGTTTTACTGCCAGTAATATCTTTCTACTTGTTTGAAAGATATATCCATTTATTATGCAGGTTGCGTACAAATATGTTTATTGGCCGCGCAGCGTTTCATACATAAATAGATAGGTATACCAAATACCGATTTCATACACCATAATCTATATATTTATACATATAATAAAATCGTAGGAAAGTCAATGTATGTCCGGGGTAAACTCAAAAAGTACTACATGAATTTACTTCAAATTTTGCATGAATATTACTAACATGTCGGGTCAACATATAGGCTACCTATTATCATGCTATCATCTACGGGGAAAGAGCTGTATGCAGGGCCGGATTTAAACTCAATGCCGCTCCTGGGCACCGGAAAAAAGTCCGCCCTATTACTAGAATTTTACTTAAGGGGGGGAATACGTCACTATTTTGTTCTTTTGGTTGGCATTACTGACCTATCTTGCTTGTGATTGGTTAATTTATGGTTATGGTTATAGAACTTTATTCCCACTAAGAATTAAGGTTAAGGTTAAGGTTAATTTAGGTATCTCTATTTTAAAATTAAGTTGTTATTTATTCTCTATGGTGTCCGGTCTCTTCTTACGTGTGAAACTTCAAATGTGAAACTGTGAATGTGTTCAAATGTGAAACTTCATCAAAGGAACCTATATACGTTTGTTAAATAGTCTGTAGGTGGCAGCTTGCGCTGTTTCAACTTTATTTATTTCAAAAATAATAGTTTAAAAAAACTCAAAACACGCTTTTTATAGAAAATCAAACTAAAAAATAGAAAATAAATTTCAATAAATTTAAATTAAGAATAGTGTTAAAAATTTCAATAAATATAAATTAATAATAGTGTAAATAAAAAAAATTATTTTAATTTAAAAAAAGCGTGGGGTGCATGGTGTCAATAGTTATAAATATGTTATTGACAGATATGAGTAGAGTGATTATCATTTTGATGAATATCTTAAAAAGCACCCCACGCTTTTTTAAATAAAATATTTTTTTTATTCACATTATTATTAATTTAAATTTATTAAAATTTGTTTTCTATTTTTTAGTTTGATTTTCTATAAAAAGCGTGTTTTGAGTATTTTAAACTATTATTTATTTTTTACTTTTTAGTTTGGTTTATTTATAAAAGCGTGATTTTTTAGTTTTTTTTAAACTATTATTTGTTTTGTAGAATTAAAATTCTCCTTAGTATTCGAAAATTTGTCAATATTAGAGAAATCGGCTAAAGATAATTATTGGAAATTAAAATTAACATCAAGTCCTGTCTTATCGACTGTAGAGAAAAATTATAAAAAATTAAAATTAAGTTTCTTACCTTATCGACTATAGATGAAAATTATGTAAATTAACAAAAATCATATTTTGCAAATTGAAAAATGGAATAATTTTATCAAATTAGTGTATTGTTAACGGTCCTCGATAAATCTACAAAGTTTGAACGAAATCTGGCCGTTTAAAGTGGATCAAAATCGCGCCCAAAGAAGTCGGTTACAAACATACATATAAGTGAGGCTATAAAAAGCGTGTAAAAATACGATTTTTCGTTTAAATTAAAATTAATTGGTGAAATCCATAAATTATAACATTTTTTTTATTGATTGATTGTTAAAGTTGATGTTTTAAGAAATGTAAAAAATAATTCCGAAATTTTTTCAATTTAAAAAAATAAATACTAATTAAATTTCTTTAATTCCAGAAAATAGAAAAATCGATTATTTTATGAAATCTCCAAGGAAACAAGTTGATTAAATCATTTTGATTATTAATTTTTACTAAAAAAAGTGCCAAAGGTATAATTCATAAATAATGAATGAATTGAATTTCTTGAATTATCAATTAAACAAAAAATTATAAATTAATAGAATTAATTAATTATATTGGGGAATCTCGATAAGACTAAAAAAAATTTTTATCACTTTCAAAATTTTGCCGCCCTAAAACATTTGCCGCCCTGGGCACTTGCTCCGACTGCTCCTAGTGTAAATCCACCGCTGGCTGTATGGAGTAAAGGAAGTCCGCGCGAACGAAGTCGCGGGCAACAGCTAGTCATTTACTATAATGACGGTGGATAGGGATAATAATGTATCTACGGGTACAGAGTACAGACATACTGCGCACTACTCAAAACTTTGTTCTTATCTCAATTCGTAACAAAAAAGCTGTAACTGTTACTGATTGTTTAAAAATATTAATGATGAAGATGATATTATGATAGCATTTAGCACTAACGCCGTTGCGGCAGGAATAGGTAAAGCGGTGGTAACAGACTTGGGCGAGATGAAATCTACCACCTAGTAGCCGAGTTGGTAGTGACTCGAATACCTAATTGTTTGTTTGCCTCTTACGAATTGCTTGGCGGAAGGGCTTTTTCTTCAAGCCGGACCAACACGGAGTAAATTGTAAAATGTATACATCTTATTACATTGTTACTTAAATGATATAACACCGGAATAACCAATTTCCAATTTAATGTATTCAAATTTCAAGCTATTAAAACTAATCAGATTTTAATTGCCCCGCTGTTCGAGTGGTTAGCGATCTACGCAATCAATGGGGCTCGGGTATGCTTCCCGACAAGGACAAGTATTTGTGTGATGAGCACGAATGGTTTTATTTCTAGGTTTGGGTGTTTATTAAAATATATATTTCAGTATTTCTATGTATAAGTTGATTGGAACAACACCTAGTTATAACACAAGCGAATAATTTGTTATTTTTAGGGTGAGATCAATTCTTGTAATTTGTATAACCATCTGTTTATTTTAAACCATTATAATATTTATTAAGCTAATGGGGTTAAATCAGGAACGCGTTTAGTATTTCAATTTTTAAATTTGTTATCTATACATATAATAAAAATGTAAGAGGTCGATTTCTGTACATTAAAGATATTTTAAAAATTTTTTTTGGGAGATACTCTTTAATCGATACTGAAGCGAAATATATATTTTTTTTAATTTTTGTCTGTCTGTCTGTCTGTCTGTCTGTCTGTCTGTCTGTCTGTCTGTCTGTCTGTATCAAGGCCGCGCATCACGCCGAATCTACTGAACGGATTCAAATGAAATTTAGCATAATTAGAGTTCATACTCCGAAGAAGGTTATAGGATATTTTTTATCCCAAAATTCAGTACGATTCCCGTGGGATAGGGGATGAAAACAAAAACGTATATTTAGCTTTAATTCATTAACCTGTAGTCCGAAATCCTTTATTATTTTTTTGTTCAAAAGTAAATACTATAAAGATTATCCCTTAAAAATTTCAAGGTCATGAGTTTTATAATTTAGAAGTTACAGACATCACAAGTTTCAACGGTTTCGGGTGTAAGTCCAGTTGAACGTGACACCCGGAATATATACAAAACCTTTGAACGCACGGCTCATTATAAGTTAGCGTTATCATTTCATAGTTTTTGTATGTATGTATAGTGTATGTATGTTTGTATAGTGTTTGTATAATGGATATAATCCGAGAGAATCAGTTCAAGAATGTGTACTTTTTTATTAAAATGTTATAAATGCAATTTTACTAAATATGTGTAAAATATCAATCTATACATTTTATTTATTTAAATAAGAATAATTATAATATATTTGAAAATAAAATTTTATTTATTTATTTATATAAGAATAATTATTATATATTTGAAAAAAAAACTGGTCATTTTTTAGGTTTTTGCTAATACCTCAGAAAATATTCATCTAATCGAAATTGAGTATAGGTACTAATAGAATTTGTTCTTTATAAACTTATACTTTTCATCGTCGGCACTTGGTGAAACTGCATCATATTGATTATATAATATAAACACTTGCACTGTTTCACAAATGTAATTTAAATTTTATTTATTACACAATCACTTTTAAACTTACAGTCAACCGGTTTCGCTTATTAAAGCATCATCAGGGGCTTTCACAACGAATGTGAAACAGTACAAGTGTTTATATTATATAATCAGTTCTTTATAAACGTAAGGATAGGCTATTGCGAAAATTCACTATTTTCTTTTTACATTACATAACGTAAAAAAGGGTAAAAAAGTATAAGAATAATTATAATATATTTGAAAATATAACAGGTCAATTTTCAGGTTTTTACTAATAGGTATCTCAGAAAATATGCATCTAATCGAAATTGAGTATACTAATAGAATTTGTTCTTTATAAAATTTAACGTAAGGATAGGATATTGCGAAAATTCACTATTTTCTTTTTACATTACATAACGTAAAAAAGGGTTAAAAAGTATCTACACGCCAATATCCCGGAATACTTAGGCAGAGGTACAAGAAGTGTACCCACGATTAGCCGAAAATACTATCTCACACAATGTGAAAGGTGGCAAGCCTGTTGCCAACCGGGCCCTTTCCAATCCCGGGCAACGTTGTTTTATCAGAAAACTGAAAAAGCACATTTTGTTTTGCCTGAGCCGGAAATCGGACCCGGGACCTCATATGGTCAACGGCGATACCGGACCACCAGACAACACGGTAAATATTTCAAAATTAGATACATCAATCAGGTAACTTTTAAAATGAATGAAACTTCTGCAAAGTGTAGATGTTGAAGTGCCTAAGCTACTTAGTATACTCACTAAAGTCGGACTTCAAAATATTTTAGAAAAATTGTTAAGTAGAATATACGAACATGTACTTATAAGTTCAGTCCAGAATAAGATCACATCTTACAGAAAAACTTTAGACACATATAACTTCATCAAAACAAATTCAATCAAAAGATACTTAAAATTCCTTTATTTGTGAGAATCAAAAATCAAAAATGTGAGAACAAAATACGTGGTGTTGTTGTTTTTTATTAAAGTATCATCACGCCCGATTCGCTTGCTGCGTAGGCAGAGTAAACCGACCGTCTATAGACTTTCCGGTTCACCGCGATTCACCGATTTATCGGTTGGTGAGATAAATGGTAATCCTCATCGCCGCATATACTGACGTTAACGATTATCGACTATTTTTAGCGATAACTGGAACCGAAAGTTTTACGTGCCCATCCGAGGTACGAGAGTGGTAATATATATATATACACCTCCGCCAGTTTCCGAGTTGCTACTGAGATTTTAGATTTTCGAGAAAATCCTCGAAAATATCTCAATAACATCTTTGCCCAACCCGGGGATCGAACCCGGGACCTCATGAACTGAGCCGAATAGGCTGTCCAGACCAGACCCTTGACCTTATCTTGCTTATTGAAAATGATACAAATTTACATTAAAAATATCTTTTAGAGAATTAAAATAATAATAAATTTAAGAAAAGTGCAACAAGATTTTTTTAATTGCAAATTGTTTTCAATAAGTTTCTTAGTCAAAGGCTTATTTTTTTATTAATAACAAACTACAAAGCCATGTGTTAATTAATTAATTTTTAACTTCCCGCTACGAAAATTGCCTTAAGTAAATAAAAATTATTCAAAAAATAAACCTGAATAAATAACTTTTCATCTTTCTAATTAGGTATACATTTTTAACTTCCCGCTACGCATCTAGATAAGGAAGTTACTGATTTTGCCCCGATTTTCGAAAATCGAGAGTTCACCAGATCTCCACGTTTTGTGGACCTAGGAACTATTTTCACGATGACGTGTGTGTGTGTGTGTGTGTGTGCGTGAATGTGTATGTGTGTATGTAAACATTTAATAACTTTGAACGGCTTGACCGATCGAAACGTGGTTAATGGGATTCGATTGGATTCCACACAACTTAGATTTCCTGAAAATTTTAACTAATTCAGTCAGTTTTAACTAATTCAAGGAGATTTTGAGAAATTTTGGGAAAGCTCACAAAGGTTTTTGGCGAAACAGTATTTTTTTAATACAATTTCCAGATTAATGAACAGATATAGTACAAAATTTAATCAGCTTTACTTCTCAAAAACTGCATCCAATGTATAAATTGCATCAAAATTTATTTATCCGTTCGGGAGTTGAAAAATTTTGCAAACATGTTTTTTCGATATAACTTCGAATTCTTTTAACTAATCATTTTTAATCTTCTGCAATATTTTAGTACTTACTAAAAAAACTATATTGAATTTCAAAAATCAAAATCGAGTCAAATTTTCAAAAGTTATAGCTTATCAAACATTAAAATTCAATTTTCTAAAATCGGGGTAAAATCAGTAACTTCCTTATCTACATACTTAGTGGGAAGTTAAAAAAATCCCACGCGGACGAAGTCGCGGGTACAGCTAGTTTATTATAAAACTTGTTGTCTTAAGAATAGTAGGTACGTGATTTAATAAAATATTACGTAAGTTCGAAGTCGCAGCTAATATAAAAAATGTAGGTATATAAATAAAAATATTCACGGGACAAATTACACTTACCGATCTAACCCCAAAGTAAGCAAATTATTTGCTTGTGTTATGGGCATTATGGGTATTAGTCAAAGATACTAATACATAGAAATACATATATAAATACTAAAATATATTTAATAAACACCCAAACCCGGAAATACAAACATTTATGCTCATCACACAAATGTTTGTCCCCGTCGGGGATTGAACCCGAGCCCCGTCGATTGCGTAGTCAGGGTCGCTAACCACTCGATCAACTATAGGTTGGTCTAGGTCTAGCTATAGGTAGGTATACTCGGATTATCAAATAATTAACAAAAACTTAAACAAAAACATTCGTGTGAAAATAACTACATAGGCATCTGAATAATTCATAAGTTCCCAAAATAAATCAGCGTAGATAACACAATTATAATTATTTGAAAACTATAATTTAAGCTGACTCACTTTTAATGTGCGATGTATATCCCTGAAACCGATTCTCATAACATTTCGATTCCATGGAAGTTGTAAGCCTCTCTGAAGCTGATAAGATGATTCTCCATCAACACCTTCATATAGAGCCACTAAAATTCCCATAAGTCCATAAGGAGAAAATGCAATATTATTTTCATTTAAAAAATTATGCTCCGCTAGTATTTTTAAACCAAATTCATTGGTGACATCAACCATGTGCGATAAGGGTGACCGTTGGGAGTCCCATAATTTTATTTCAATAGGCACTCCATATTCCGAACAATCCACGTAATAAATTATCGCAAACGCGAACAATAAGTACGATCTGAATATGGCGCAAGAGCGTCCGAACTTAACCATCGTGCGCGCAATTCTGTGCTTCACCGCCTCGTGTCCCTACTATATGTTGTAAAATTGTAGAGCTGTTCTAAGCTTTCGAGCATTTGATTAGCATCAAAAATCCCAGCGAACCTTCCGGTGAATGCCCTCTTGCTAAGAAAAATTGCAAGTTACTTTATATATGTTCTTGATAAATACCGCTAAATTGGCAGATTTGCAAATTCAAAAATGACTAACTTCCTGTCTACCGAAACTTTTTTAATTAATCAGATGTGTTTTTATATATCAACTAGCGGCCCGCCCCGGCTTCGCACGGGTATAAAATATATAGCCTATTTCGCTCAGGGGAAAAAAATGTGTAAGCGGTTGACCCTACGGGCTATCCCTGAAACTTCCCACTAAATTAAGGTATTTAAGCTCAGAAGAGTAAAAAATAAGCATAGATTTTTCATTTCAAACATCTATTTTTTTTAAAATGGCAGTATATAAATTTTTGAAAAGCTGTATATTTTGAAAACGATGATGGCATTCAATTCAATTTTTGAGATCTAAAATATTGCTTTTGCTAAATAATCGATAGGTTGAAAAATTTCGATGCAATGTCAAAAAACATTTTATTTTTAGTTTTCTTCATTGATAAATCCCTAACAAATTGACCGATTTTGATTAAATTAACGGTATTTGACGCAGTTTTAAAGGAGAAAATCTAATAAGATTTTTAAGTAAACTGGTGAGTTAATTTGAAATTTATTTTAAAAAAATTAAGCAAGTTTGCTAAAAACAACGTTATCATGATATTTGAAAAGCTATAAGTTTTGAGAATTAGACTCGATTTTGATTTTTGAAACTGAATTTGACGTAGTTTTTTAGTACTAAAATATCGTAGAATACCAAAAAGTGATTGGTCGAAAAGTTTCGAAACTATATCGAAAAAACACTTTTTCAAAATTTTCGTCAGCGATTACTCCCAAACAGATAAATTTTCATGCAATTTATGTATTAGACGTAGTTTTTTGAGGAATAGAGCTGATTAGTTTTTGTACTGAATCGGTAGATAAATCTGGAAGTTATATTAAAAAAATACTGTTTCGCTAAAATTTTATTGGTGTTTTTTCAAAAATTTTCAAAATCTCCTGAACCAAATCGGTTCAAATTTTCAGGAAGTCAAGTTGAGCGGAATACAATCGAATGCCATCAACCGCGTTTCGATCGGTCCAGCCGTTCAAAATCGTGAAAATAGTCGGAAAAGGTCCCTAGGACTTCAAAACGTGGACATCTGGTGAAAACTCGATTTTCGTAAATTGGGGCAAAATTAGTAACTTCCTTAAACATACTTAGCGGGAAGTTAAAAAGATACAGAAAAAGACAAAGCCCGGTAAGTTTCTTCCATTAGATCTTCGCAGTGCGTGTCCACATTACCAATTTACAGATGGGAATGCGAAAAGCAAATACTGAATTAAAAAAATGTCCCAAAAAAAATAATTATACGATATACCTGAAGATATTAGCTAAAGAACGTGCTAACTTATTCAAAACTATAGCTTTTCAAATATTAAAATTACGTTGTTTTTAGCAAACTTACTTAATTTTTTTTAAATAACTTTCAAGTTAAATTACCGATTGACTTAAAAATATTATCAGCTGTTGTTCTTTAAAAACTGCGTCAAATAATACTGCCTTTTTTAACAAAATAGATGTTTGAACTGAAAAATCTATGCTTATATTTTTTACTCTTTTGAGCTTAAAATACCTAAATTTAGTGAGAAGTTTCAGGGATGGCCCGTAGGGTCAACCATTTGCACATTTTTTTCCCGTTTGCTCCGATGCCTCGCCTTAATAAATCGCAGGGTCAAACCTTGAACGTTGCAGACTTAGATTTGAGCGTTGACTGTTTTTCACATGGCCAACTATATGTCGCTCTTTCAAGAGTAACCTCTAAAGAAAACATGTTTATATTGTCTAATAGCAAAAAAGCAGTGAGTCGTATATAAAGACATTCTTTAATATATTAATTGTAAAAATAAAAGAAATAGGTAAAAATGTAAAAACTAAAAATAGGTAGGTACTACACCTATATGAATTTAGATATTCCAAAGACAGCTGGAAATCTTCATGGTATAGGGAAAGGGGAATTGTTTTACTCCAAATTTAACGCGTGCGGGCCATGGGCAGTAATAAATAAATCAAAACTACTGGATCGATTTTAATATTTTTTTTACCCGTGCGATGCCGGGGCGGGCCGCTAATTACATGATAGAATATTCTTTACTTGATCATATAAAATTCCGAAAACAGGCTAAAAAAATTTCTAAAACAAATAATTAGTTAATACTATTTCTAATCATCCGCATGATTATATGGTGATATTTAATTAAAAAAAAGTGTACTAAATTTTGGTTTTCAGCTGAAGTCCTAAATTTATTTTCTTATCCGAAAATTTACACGTTCCCAATGGTTTCAGAACATACTGCGCGGGGGCCGCCGACCGGCCGGTAACCCCGCAACCGCAAGGCCCAGCATTTTAAATCTGTAATATCTTCGAAAATATTCATTTAAATTACATGCTGTAAATGGCCATATTAATCTATATTAAATTAACAATATATTTAAGGCATTTAATTGGATAAGGATTAGTACTGTAATGCTTAAAATTGCTTCGAACAAAAGCCATTATTTCTCGTAAAAAGTAAATGACAAAAAATGCTATTATGGGTTATCAATAAGAGATAGACATATACCATCGCAGAGTTTTTTGTAGACCTTTTTAAGGTGTACAAATGCTTAGTACATTAGTTTGATAAATGTCGTAGGGTTTAGCCAGCGTTTGCAATGTAAGCGGAAAAAAATATAATTATTTACGACATGACATCAGAAAACTCAAAAATTGCAGTATTTCTCTACAATATATTGAATGTTATTATGCATACAAACCTTCCTCTTTAATCACTCTATCTATTAAAAAAACCGCATCATAATCCGTTGCGTAGTTTTAAAGATTTAAGCATACATAGGGACATAGGGACAGACAGAGAAAGCGACTTTATTTTATACTATGTAGTGATGAATCAGAATTCAGATAAAGTTTGTACCGCTAACAACAACCCCTTTGATGTTTAGATTTGCAGCGAAGCTTACACATACGACTTTTTTCACAGAAGTATAAATTAAAAAGATTTGTAATTAATCTTTTCTTCGTAGTTTAGTAGGCTAAACGGCTCAGGTTATGAGAATCCGGATTAAAGCCTCGGGTCCGACAAAAAGCTATTGAGGTTTTTCCCGGTTATCCTCGAAATTTATAATGTCAGTTACTGTTCGTATCCCTGTAGTGTGATGGTTTTTAAGCCTAGGATAAAAACGTCGATCTGTCGGTTAGAGCATAAAACAAGCGATAGTCGTTATCAGCTGGACGGTAAAATACGACGATGTTGATAATGTGGTCAATTTCCAGTGACGTTTTGTTAGAACCTGTATTTCTTTCATACCTGAAACAGCTAATTCAACTATTTATTTTACTGTAATAGCCGTGTATTTCTAATGCTCCGACATGCAGACTGTACTAAAGCTAATCAAATTGGTGCCCAGCTGCGGATCAGGCTTTTGCCCGCCAGCTGGCCTTCAGTAATGAGACTAGGAATAGTGATCACCGCGACGCTTGTAATATATCTATGACGATTTTGATTAAATTAGCCAGATTTTCATTAAATGAAGTGTTAAAATGTATTTTTTAAACTAAAATTTAAAAATTTATTTATAAAAAAACTACATAGGACCTAACGAAAATTTTTGCGGACCTATACGGACATATAAATACTGGAATATATTTAATAAACACTCAAACTCGGAAATACAAACATTTATGCTTAATCACACAAATGCTTGTCACCGTCGGGGGTCGAACCCGAACCCTGTCGATTGCGTAGTCAGTGTCGCTAACCACTCGACCAACGGGGTGGTTATATTATCAATATTTTGTTAATTTTAAATTGTGCTTATTTAACCAATTTGTTGCGGATGACGCGGCAGCCGTGTCATGATTGTTTTTAACGTATGACGCATGATACGAAAGTCCTTTTTAAATAGATTATAATTCCCTCAAATGGCATTTTAAAAGGTTCTACCCTGAACAAATCCTTTATAATTTTCCACGTAAATCAAGCCTATAGGCTTCGTTTCTGAATATTCAGTGACATGAAAAAACTTAGGGGCTGTCAACCTTTTAAAAAGCTGCATTAATATTGTTACGTACTCGGGTTCGTGATTGTAGGAAAACACCACTTATATTAAATCCGTGTATTTACACAACACAACACAACGTAATACTAAAATACACTTTACACAATAGTCACTTGCTGTACTATCACTGAACTTAGAATACTACACAATAAAACACTTCTCGCTTCGCACTAGTCACTTGATGTATCGCTCTCGATCGCTTGATAAAAACTGCCTTGTGTTTGTCAACATCTCTGTATTTATAGGCAGGGGAAAGTCCTAGCTGGATCCAGAAAAATCTAAATGTATCGGGAAACAATGAATCACTTCTTATCGTAAACATGTTATGAGTCATAAATCCTAGTACACGCTATTTTCAACCTTATGCCATATCCCACAAAGTCCATTATGGCATAGCCCATGTCAACTATTTGTTTATCAATAGGAGTAGCTATCTCTTTCTTTTATTTCTAGATAATTGCCGCGCGCGCGCTCCATCTCCACATGCTTCTAGATTATTCGTAAAAAATGATGTGGTGTCGCGGGACACCAGGTAGGAACGAACTTCCTTCGGCTAAACGGCACTACTCGCTTGTGTACGCGACTGTCGCGCATGCGCACGTCTCATTTAACGCTTTTATTCCACGCATTTTTCTTACGGTTTTACTATCACATTTTTTTCAGTTCGGTCGCGCAGCAAAATCCCTAACCCCTCCAAGCCTGCCGTAAGGAACTTCGTTCTAACAATATTAACAAATGGAACGAAAATCAAAAATAATATAAGAAACAAAATAATCGTTAATTTATTGATGTTATTATATTCACACCCATATCCCTAAAGAACTAGGTAGAGGTACAACCAGTGCACCATAGAGAATGTCACAGACCAATGCATAGAGAATGGGAATTTTATATTTAATTCAGTGCACCTACGATTAGCGGAAAACACAGTCCCACAACGTATTATCTCAAATTATTTGTTTTGTAGGTAATAAACAATCTAAATTCCAATTCAAACTTGAAATAGATCATATCGTGACCTTAACGGCGTTAGAGTCCTGCAGCGACTCGCTTGATCGATGAGCACGAATACCAAATACCACCGTCCCAAAGAATATAATACTCTCTACGAGAGCACCGTCCTATCTACTCCAGTCGCAATAACGCAAATGTTAAGTCTTTAGGGATGGACATAAAAAAATAGAAAATGTGCATCGATTATTTAAAAATCGATTATTATTCTTTCAGTATACATCGATTCGTCAACATCGATTTTTAAGGAAGGAATAATCTATTTTTTTGAATAATCGATTTTTTCTTAAATTAGAAAAACTGCATGTTTTTCTATATACTAATTAAAAAAAATAGAGATAAATGTTAAAGATTCATCAAAATAAGGATCACATAAAATGATAACGTATAAAAAAGAACTGAAATAAAGAACAATGAGACTAAATATATTCATTGTTACAAATTTTAATACCATTAAAAGTGTTATCACAATGAAAATAAAATGAATGAATCCACCTCGCGCCCTTTTTCTCATTACTGACGGTCTTCATTCCTCCGATGGGAGGTCAGTTTATGTCTTACCAGGTGTGCCCTTAAATTTCTAAAATAAAAGTAACCTACGTTATTCCTTAGTAGCGTGGTTTAAAAGATAGATAATCCCGGGGTTTCACCCGCCTAGTTCACGCACTCGTGGGGTTTCGTGATAAAAACTATCTTATATCCTTTCCCGGGTCTCAAACTATCTTTGTACTAAATTTCATTCAAAGGTTCAGTGGTTTAAAAGTGAAGAAGAGACAGACAGAGAGATAGAGTTATTTATAATATTAATGTTCATGCTATTGCTATTAATGCCCATCTGTGTCTGGAGCGTCGTGGAGTGCATTATGCAGCTAGATTTTCAGCGTTGAGCTTCAGATTTGATCAGAACATCTAATTGGGCTGCGATCTCTCGGCCTCCTTTCATCGACTTTGCCGATTACAATTAGCTGCTCAACGTAATGTATATCTTTTTATGCAATATGGACAGAGATCTCCATAATACTTTGCAAACGGGTCGTGGAGAGTCCGGTTTTGATATACACTTGTTGTGGGATAGATTCGTTTGTATGAAAAGCAGTCCGTAGAATTTGGAGCTTATTACGTCAAAACCACATCCCAAAAACGTCTGCTTGGCGGTGCGCGACGAGGCGGAGTCGTGGTGAAAGAGGATTCTATTGCGAGGCAGTTTTTCCCGAACTTTTTCCAAGACAAGTGGCAAACAATACTTAGTTTACACTGCAGGTACTTTGGTTTGATCTTCTAAAACAATTGTTGTCTAATAACCTGTCCTTTCTAAGAACTAGGCTACCATCTTTTTCCCACTCTTAGACCACTTTTCACTTTGATTGGCAACTCCTCGGAAGAAAACGTCTACTGAGCTGACTGAATTTTGGTTTCCGGATCATAACAGTAGATTTAGCTTTCGTCACCCGTAAGTATATCGAACGCAGAATATGAGTTACCTCCGTTAAATATTTGAAGCATTTCGTGGCACCAATCAACACGACAGACTTTTTGGGCTTCGGTCAAATTATGAGGTTTATCGGGCACACAGCTTTCTGACCGCTACATGCTCATAGAGGATTTAGCGTACTTGACTCATACATGCTGATAGGTTACTCTTTTGTCAGGCTCTATTATACGCCACACAACACTGATGTTATCTTCAGCCGTCACCTTAGAAGGGCGATCCTCACGTAGATTATTGGTGAGATTAGTGCGTCTACGTTTAAACACATTAAACTAGTTGTAAACAGTGAAACGAGATGGGGCTTCAGCGTGCTATATATATATATATATATATATATATATATATATATATATATATATATATATATATATATAATTTAACAAAAATCGATTAATATGACTTTGAAAATCGATTATTAGAAAATAATAATCGTTTTTCACCAAAATCGATTATTTTTTACTAAAAGTCTTTGATGTAAAATGGCGTCCGTATTGCATTGATTAATGATTATAATTTACACTTGGTAGCTTGGTAGTTTCAAGAATTTATTGAATTTTGTTGTCCGTATGCGTGCTATAATATATAATAATACTGATTTTATATATCTATACATTATAAAAACGCTGATTGAGCTGTTTGAATGAATGTAGGCTGTAGCAGCCGACATTATTGTTGACCTCTTCATTAAAGGCAGATAAAACCGATTCAAGGCTTGTTTTACCAACAAAAAAGGTTAGTAACTCTGTTGTGTGAATTATTATACATAAGTTTTTTTATCATAATGTATATAGTTCTTTTTACAACAGTTTACAGTATTACTTGAAAAATAATAAATAATTGTTTTTACAAATTTTAAAATTCTTCATACCTATGTGGTAACATTTTCATCTTAATTACTGTCAAGTAGTAGGTAAGTATTATTTTATTTAAAACCCTTTCAAAATTTTATAACATTTGGAACATAAAATAGAGTTTTCGTGATGCTGTAAAGGTAATAATGTTGGAGTAACATTGCTTCCCAGCTTTTATATTTTGGTTTTTGGTAATACATTGTTACAATGAATGCTGCAAAAAAATCTCTTTTCATGAGAATCTATCTAGTCTTAGGTACTCAAATCTATGAAATACATGTCCAAAACCTCTTCTTTGTAAGTGGTAAGAATAGAAGATATGTATGTCAATAGTGTTTTACATAATTATCTGCTTTTATCACAGCATTAGAAAATCCAAAGTGAAGAAAAATGTATAAACCACAATTTTTAACATATCATTATTATCTTTTTGCATGAGGTGATCATACATAAATGTTAGTTGGTGATAGAAAGTGGAGTGTTTTTGAGAGGACGTATTCTGTATGTAAGAGTCCTATGGTTCGGGACTTTATTACTCACAAAAAAACTTTCTCAGTTGTTACAAAATAAAACTGTAAATAGAAAAGATTGTAATGATTTCTTAGACCGATTGAATTATATAGTTTGATACATTAAAAGCTATCCCGATTAACACGTGATATGTGCTAGAGAACTTATGTTTATAGTTTTCTTTTAATAGATCAGAAGTATCAGTTA
The DNA here is from genome assembly GCA_036924255.1 of Apodemia mormo. NCBI lineage: Eukaryota > Metazoa > Arthropoda > Insecta > Lepidoptera > Riodinidae > Apodemia > Apodemia mormo. Next base: position 38,664,821 of record JAUPFN010000001.1, on the reverse strand, counting down.
TATTTATGGACAAACATTATCAAGCCTCGTATAAAATATATTCTAAAAAATAGTGTGTTATATTTGTGTTCTCAAATATCAGGTAATTAATTTTTTTCAAGGCCTGTGATACATCACCATTTTATTGTGTAAGTATACCTGAGCATGAGTGGACTGTAAGTATCTATTCTTATATAATTAAATATGTATTTCAAATTCGTACAATTCAAATCTTGATATATTGTTTTGATTTACATTCCAGTTTATCCCCAATCAAGTGTATCAAGAGAAAACATTTTCCAAGATAACTTTAAACATTAGTTTATGATCAAAATTGTGGTCATAAACTATCAAGTGTAGTGTTTCAAGATGGATCTCCCAGACTGCCCTCCTGGGGCAGAGGGATATGAAGACACTGTCACTGAAGTTGCAAAAAAGCTGGATCCTGTTGACAGTACATGTACCAAGGTAAATTTTCTTTTTATTTTAAAAAAAACAATATTTAATAAGTTTATTAAAAGCATAGGCAGTAGTTAACAATTTAATGTTTTTTTAATCTGCATGTACAGATATATAATTATTTATTATATTATTCAATTATAAAGTCAATTACATATACGAACAATATAATGTTTTTAAAGATTTTTTACTGCATTGTACCTGTGCACAAAAACTCCCCTTAATATTTTCAATGAATTACTGTAGTTTTTTTGGCTCGGAATATCATTATTCTTCAGTTAGGTTTTTTCCATATTTAAACATTAGTTTATGATCAAATATGTGGTCATAAACTATCGAGTGTAGTGTTTCAAGATGGACCTCAATATGTGGTTTAGAATGACAAGATCAACACATCTTTTGTCTTGTTTGTTACATATATTACATACCTGTAATACATAAGGAGTAAAAGTATAAGCATAAATTTGCTTATACTATATTAAAATATTTCTACCTATGTCTGTTATAGACTTTATAACCATTCATCACCGTGCCCCAAGCTGATTTAATTTGGAAGGCAATCACGGGAAGATGGTTTTAGACCACCATAGCTGCCTTTTTTTACCTGACTTAGCTAAAGGAAGTATTGTGCTTGGGTCATGCAAACAAAATTGCAGGCAATAGCTGCAAGTATTGGAATATACTGCTATATGGCACCATAGAAAGTCCCTTCTCTATCTTGTCATACTTTGTAAAATAGCAATGAAATAATCTAAATATGTACCTATCTCACTTTTAGTGTCGCCAGATGTACCCTATTTTATGGGTTACAATTTCTACAAATTTCATCTACACTGGCGAGCTCTGCTAAATGCGAGTGTCTTATCCTGACTTGCTGTGACTGATTGACTTTGAGTTAGTTTCTTTGTGTGTTCTTATGTCAGGTGGGATGCATGTGCAGCGAGTGTAATCATAGATTTTTATGCATTTGCTTCATAAAATGAAGTTTTTTTAGATGCTATTTTGTTATTACAAAAAAATATATATTTAAAAATTAAAGATTTTCATATAAAATAATGCCACTTTAGGTTTCTCACATAAAAAAGTCAACCTGTATTTTTTATGCTAGTAATCCTTTAATCAATAATTTGCTGATGGCAACCATATTTACATAATATTAAGGGAAAGGTAAAAGTGGCATGAGTATGACAAAACACTCCGAAAAGGAAATAAGAGTTCATGTTTCTACTTTAAAATAAGCTGTCCTCTTGTTATTTTTTGTTAAATATAACTAGGACAACATTTTTACTTTCAAATCACGTAAACATCAGTCTTTTTTACTTACATTCGTATTTTTAATTAAACTAGTATCATCCTTTTATTTGTAGTATATGCAGTGCCAATTAAGACTACTTGATGCCCTAAGCAATATGCCTGAGCGTGCCCCCTATCTATAAGTCAGTTTCTTAACCTGTGACACCTACAGGGTCCGTGAATATGTGTATGGGGGTCCGCCGTCTTATCTATGAACATTTAAATTAGTAAATAAATGGCAATGTTTTTTATTAAGGGCGTCCTTTAAGTTGTGCTTGATTTTCAAAGGGGTCCGTGGATTGAAAAAGGTTAAGAATCATTGCAATAAGTAGATTAGTATTGGTCTTGAAAAAATTAATGTATTTATTACAAGAAAGATCATTATCTGACCAACACTCTAATGCAGATTATTAAACAGTTTCACCTTTCATGTGCTAGCAAATTTTTGGTGCTGTTTCTGGTGCCCCTCAAGACGTGATTCCCTAAGCAATTGACTAATTTGCTTATGGATTAATCCGGCACTCAGTATACTGTAACATTACTTGCCAAGTTTCATAGTTTCAGGTCAATGCAAAGTACCTATAAATTCTGAATCCTTGAGAGTGTTGAAATATATGTTTGTTGTGGCATAAATGGCTGTATCTTTTTTTTTAAGATTGCTCACAGCTGTAGATCTCAGTCTATAATTTTAATTACAACTTGACCTTCATTCTCGAAATAAAGGGTTTTGATACCCTGTTGGACAAACAGACAGACAACAAAGTGATCCTTTAAGGTTTCCATATTTTCCTTTTGAGATATAGAGATTAAAAAACTTAAATTTGTCAGTTATGTGCAAAAGTCCTTACATGGATTATGATAGCCAATAAGTACTTTTTATACACTAATTGCTATTCCTCTAAATTATTGAACATTTTAAATATAATTTATATTTTTTAACAGTTTTGACTTTTTAAATGATGTGTTAATTTATTTATAAAATTCATTGATTCAATTTAATTTAATACCTGAAAATATTTTCATCTTTTATTATATAACATCATATAATCAAACAGTGACAGGGATCTAATATAGATGTGCCAACTCGAATAGAACACGACTCGAGTTAAAGTTCACTTAAGTTAGCAGGAAGAGGCTATTATTTGTGACTGCTTAATTTTTTTAATAATTGTTAATTTATCTAATTATGTTGTGACAATTATTATTTACACTAAGTAGGTGGTAAAAAGTTGATTTTAGTAATTGTTATAAATTTTTGTATTTGTGTTTATGTCTTATAGATTTTTAAGACAAAAACATAAATACAGAAGTTTAGAATAAGCGCCTTTGGCGGCCAAGTGGGACAGAGTTAGCCTCAACTTTTTTAAAATGCTGCTTTGATATCCAATGTTCAACAGAAATATTATTTCCATTAGCTAATGATAGCCTAGTTAAAGTATTATTTTTCCAACAATAACTTTGGATACTTCTTTATAATGTATAATGTGATTAAATAAGGTGGTTTTATTTCTCATACATTTGAACAAATTTTAATATTTTTTTCAATTTACACCTCTCCTCTTTGGTTATTGAACCTTACTTTAAATGTGATTTATTTTTAGGTCCCAGTGTTTTTTTAAATATCATAATTAATAACTGTTATAAATAAATTATACTTTTATTTAAATAAATCAAATAGAAGTAATTATAATTCATTCAATTAATTTTTTTTTTTTTAAATAAATTATACTTTTATTACTATCTCAATTTTGCTACGTATTGTCTTTATGAATGTGAATAGTAAATACAAATCATCCTAACATACAATTGCTTGTTTTTCTCGTTCTTTTGTGCACAGTTAAAGTTTGCAACTCTAACTCAATTTAAGGAGAATCTAACCTAAGTCAACTTGATTTAAGTGCAACTCGATTTAATAACTCGAGTTGACACATCACTGGGATCTAACTGTGATGTTTAAATTTATTGGCTATTTTCCCCTAAAAACTGTTATATGACATTGACAAACATTGAAGCCACAAGAAAAGGTAGGGCAGTTTCAAGTTTCAGGCAAAACCTGGTTGCGACATTGCTGTACTTTACCCCTTAGTAATCATGATGATAGTGACAGTGACGCTTTAGACTTGTTTACCTTTTATGAATTCCTTGGCAGCAGAGAGATGGTCTATTTTTCATAAGGAACACTTGATCTAAGTGATGACAGGGGGTTAATTATGTATAACAACCATTGCAGAAGAGGTTTAATTTTTTTTATGTGAAAAGAGTATTAAATAGATATGATTGAATTGTTAACTGTGTGTTCAGAGAAAAAAAATTAAGCTATAGTACAGCTACTAAATAGTAGCAGCATGACTGGACATAACTTTATAATGCAAGAAAAATATCCTTAAAGGCATTTGTACCCCCTGTGCACATTATTATAGTAAAAAGAATTTATTCTTCTATTAACACAATGATTATTGTTATAAACATTGATCGGAATATGTAGCGCAAATAGCCAGGATTGTGAGACATCATCTTAGTACGGATTTGCCACTGGCTATGGCTTTAAAGGCCAAATAAAACTTGTGATGTTCTTTAAAAGGAGTGCCTTTATTTCTTAATGAGTTTTTATTCAATGAAGAAGAGTTTTGCATGGAGAGAAGTCTGGCATACAACATACAATAAAACTGTTTATGACATTTTTCAAATTATTATTTTGCTATGGCTATTATTGATCAAACTTATACCAATATGAAATATAACAATAATACAAATTAAACATTTTATGTTAAATCTAATTATGTATCTAGAGCGAAGTTACAGGACTTAAAAATATATACTTTTAAATTCCTCATTTTTTATATGATATACTTTCCACATTTTTGCCAATCGACATATTAAAGAAATAAAAAAAACTTTTTATTCGAAAAAACTTAAAGTGTCAATAAATATGTATTTAACACTTTGTTGAACAAAGAAATATTTAATATACTTGGGATTGTACCAGTTGTCTTCACTTTGCCTTCAGACTGGACAATGCTTTTCCAGCTGAGCTACATGTCAGTGTTTCAATGTGGTGACATTCTCCTTAGCTTTATGATCACTCACACACACACAAATATTTCTGTATATACTAGTTAAATTGTTGCAGATAAAATTCAATTCTAATTGCAAAGAAGAATTTCACCACATTGAACAATACATAGGTCAACTAGAAGAACATTGCCTAGTCTGAAAGCAAATTTGTTAACATATTAAAATTGTATCAGTATAAAGTTGATAAAATGTGCGTGCCGATAAAACTTAAAAAGGAGTCCCGGCACGATAAAGGGACTTATATAGTGTGATAGCCCTTTGTCCCTCCTCGAACAAGAAAGTACCCGTTTTAACCTAAAGGGCGTGTTTTTAAAGATATAAGGGCTTTACCAACCCTTCAACTTGGAAATTAAGTGTAGTGGCGCCATCTGTTGTCGAGTATTTGAACTTTATTCAGAACGATTGTTTGGGTTACATTTCGAAAGGCGCTGCGAGCAATTGCAGCATATGTAGTAATGGCGCAAAATTTAAAACTCCAATTTCAATAAAGTCTTAAATTACATTTATTATATTTCAACTACCACGTAATCTCATATCAACTCCCGAGCGAAGCCGGATATCATAGCTAGTTGGTTATAAAGCACTAACAGCATAGCGTTGTTATTGGTCTCTAAGTTATATTTACAGAAGATATTGCTTGTAGTCACGTATATGCTCATTGTAATAAAGATCAACATTTTTTATTATCTTTTATATTTTGATCTATCATCTTTTATAAGATTTTCAAATATAGATATTTAAATACTTGTAGTACCTAATTGTGGTATGCAACAAAAAAAAATTAAACCCAGGAGTTTTCTCCGCCTTTTGTGCTGGTAAATACTGGTAAAGGACTGATTTTGATAAATCAGAAGTTCAACTTAGTCATCTTATTATCATGTTTAAAAATCAGGTGATACGAATATTTCTGAAAACCCCCAGATGGATATTATTATGAATCAAGATTTATCTTTACATTTATCTATCAAACCAATCTCTCCTGCTGGGCTAGTAATACTGGATTCCAATTAAAGCTACCTCCGAATCATTCCGAAACTATTCAAGGAACTTCCTAAAAAGTATGTAACTGTTTTTTGTGAACTTCTATAATACATAATACTTAAGATGTCAGTGATATGTGCCTGCTCTATGGAAAAGATTGTCTTATCGTCCCATAATTCTAATCCCATTTTTGTCGAAATTATGGAAATGAATATTCACATTAGGACTTTAACTCCATCTAGGGATTAACCAGCTTGGCTTTCGTTTAAACCAAAGGTAGCCAAACTTCTTTTTCTCATAGACCACTTTCAAAATTCGGCTGGTTCCGGTGGACCCCCTGAATCTAAATTTCTACCACACTCCTAAAACTTAAGAAAAAATATGGAGATTAGATCTAACTATGGAAATTGGCGTTGCAGCTGAGTTCCAACCGTGAATTAACAGTTTTCGAAAAAAAGTAAGAATTAAATGGATAATTAATAATTGATATTTTTATTTCGCTTACGAATTGTGATCCCCATTTTGGTCACGCCAACGTAGACTCCCGCCGAGTCTTCCGTGGACCCCTGGGGATCGACCTGGACCACTTTGGAAATCAGTGGTTTAAACAATCCACAATTGATCGAGTACACTGGTGATCAATGCTGTAAGGCAATGTATTGAACGAAAAGAATATTTTATACATCATTTTTGGATGTCAACAGTCGTTTTATTGAGTCTGGCATAGGGGAATGACATAAGGAAATAAATGAAATTATTTATTATACATCAGTAATCGTATTAATGTTTATTGTTTTAAGACGTATATGATTTTATATTAACCGATTCCGTGCGAATGGCACCGCAGAGGCGCCATGGATGTCTTTTGTGTATGGCGTGTGGCACCCGAGAGGAGCCAAAATTTATACACTTAAAACTCGGTCAAAATTACATTTTTAAGATGTTTCCCTTAAAAATAGTGCCCTTATTTGTCACGTAGATCATGCCTATAGTGTTCGTTGCAGGACTGCGTGAATAAGTATATTTCAGGAGTTACAAACATTTGAAAAGACATAAAATTACGTCGTCGTCGCATTGTGTTTCAATTTCTGTCTCAGGAATTTCTTTTCTTTTTCTAGATAATGCTAGAACGAAGTGTGTGAAAGTGAATTTACATTATTAATTACTACTTAAAATAATAATTACATTCCGCAGAGACGAGTGTATAATAATGGCGGGGACAACTGGGAGAGCTAAGAGAGGCAATAATTTATTCTTAAATTCTGTCTTAAGCAGAATACGTCTCAAACTAAATCTGTCTTAAACATAATCTTCATAAAACGAACGTTCAAAAAGATTCATGATACCATATTAAAATCAAAATTTATAAAACAGTGGAAATTAGAACAAATAGCTACTTACTTGGTTTAAATCATTTCAGAATCAAGGATGTTTCGATACCTACCTGTATACATGCCTTTTTTATTTATACGATATGGGCATTTTATTCAAAAGCTTTTATGATTTTAACATAGTTTTCAAACAAAACACTATAAAATAAGTACCGTAGCGCTGTATATAATTTGAAAGCTAATATCTTGGTGTATTATAACATTTTAAATAAATTTATTTATCAAAACCTACAAAAAGGTTTACAGCACGTGATAGAAATAAGTCAATTATCTTCTATTTCCGTTAATACTCGTAGACGGTCTCTTTTAAACACACTAAACAAACTGTTAAAATTGAACGTAAGTAATTTCGGGTGGCGACTAAACATATAACTATTGGAAACAAAAAAAAGCGATAAGTTACAATTTATGGCGAATGGCACCCCAGAGGAGTTATCAAAGTCCCTGGCGCTTGGCGCCCCAGAGGTGCCACAAAATATTTGTTTGCCGCTACAAAGTTTTCTAAATGGACCACCGCGTTGAATCGGTTAATAATACTGTTTGTTACCGGTTAAATTCCGCTAATTCATTTAGCGGTTAAACAAGTGAGCGGTACGTTACTTTTTGAAATTTTAATTGTTGCCGGTTAATACGGGAAAAAAATTAAAAGCCTGTGCGCGTAAGTCGTTCCTATTTCATCGGATAAGGTCCTAATCACGAGCTCTTAAGTCTTTCCGACGATGACAAGCTTGTGTCGACTTTGTCGACACTTGTCATCGCCGGAAAGACTTAAGTCGACAGTGTGTCGACACTGGGCATGTAAATTATTGCTACTTTTAATTCATTTTCATTGGATGAAATGAAACAAAATATCACAATGATTTTACGTTTGAAATTTCACTTGCTAAGATTTTCACTCATAAAATTACCCAAACTTATGACCGTAAGCTATTAAAAATGAAATATGAATTATAACCATTGCCGCTACTATAGTATGAATTGGAAGATTTCATTGAGTGTGATATTTAACAGACCAAATGAAGAGAGGTAGCAAATGCGATGTATGAAAATGCACTTCACATATTTTTTTTGTGAAGTTTTTTATGCCTTCTGAAGAGGCGCGGATATTGTGATATAAAGGTTTCCGATTTTAACCGGTTAAATACCGGTAACCGTGACTTAAACCGTAATCGTTTCAGGTATGGAGTTAATGATCGAAACCGGTATAAAAAATAACCCATTTTACGCGCCGTGGTGTAAATATACGGCCTTAGCTTACGTTTAAATTGTACATCACTCTTTACATTTTGCGTACACTGTTTATTTTTTAATTGTGTTTACCTGATATTTTAATCAACTTGATTTATTACTTTTAAAACAAAACAGTATCTAATATTTGTCCTTGTCTTACTTGTAGAATAGATAGATTCCTTTTTGTGTTAAAGGCTAGATTTACCAATTACTACACAATGTTTATGAGAGGTTTGATCACTCTTCGTTTACGAATTTAGTACAATGTTGGCTCTTAGCAATTTGGTTAGTAATTATTACAATTATTAACTAAATATGATGACACATTAAGGCCAGCTTACATCCAACTCTTTCAATAAATGTATCCATAGAAAAAAACATTTTCAAAAGTGTTATATAGTTTGGTGCAACGTACCTAAGAATGGCAACTCAAAAAATGTTATTATTTCAAAAATAGAGTAGGTACCCCATTTGTGTGATGTGATGAATTGTGGTGTGATGTGATGTGATGAATGTGAGAAAACATTCTTAAAATTTTTCTCGCCATCGAAGCCATAAAGTCGCTCTACTTGTTTACCGTAGCTAACACTATTGTGGTCAAGATTCAACTTGTCACGTCAACAAATAGGCGCCGTTTATATTTTGATTAGTGCGTGTGCAAGTGTTTAATGCGGACCGTGCATTAAATGAAATGAAAAATATTTATTTTCAAGAATATGGGTTTTATAAGTTTATTATACACTCGCACTCACGCTTGTCAAAATGTAAACGGGACCATAGAGATAATAAACACTTTTTACTTGCCAATGAGTTACAAAATACGAGTGAAATGTTTTTTACTCTTGTTTTTGTAATTCGTATGTAAACACAGCAAAGTGTTCAGGAATTTTGTATTGTAAGTTAGCAATAATGATCAGTTTTAAGCTTAAATGAAATGCACTTAAGTAAATTGCACAAAAATCAGAATAATATATTAAGATTACGGTATGGTTTACGGTTTGTCTACTCGATTCATTTATCTATTTGAAGACTAGAGACCTGTCCGCGGTTTCACCCGCGTAGCTTTTGTTCCCGTGGGAATATCGGAATGGTTTGTATACTAAAACCTTCCTCAAGAATCAATATATCTATTAAAAAAACCACATTAAAATCCGTTGCGTAGTTTTAAAGATTTAAGCATACATAGGGACAGACAAAGAATGTGACTTTGTTTTATACTATGTAGTGATAACACGTTTGTCGAGAAATCTATTTTAACATAAACGAGATATTAATCAATGTCGACAAATATCTCTTGTTACGAGTAAGTTGGTAGGGAGAAGAGCCTAAAGTACAAGAAGAAGGTATAGGGATATCGTTACTGATAATACATTTGTATTGTCAGTTTTTCAATTTGACTCGTGCGTTATTATTTAGAGGAAAATAAGCGGCTCTTGTTCGATTTCTCATCTAATGTTGGTTGTGCCGATGTTCGAATACTACTACTGGTCTTATTCTAGGTACGAATGGAACGTAGTAGAACAGATCAATGCCCTCCTGAATTACATGAAAGAAATGTAGGTTCTTATGATATTTGTATTCTTGGATATGGAAGTTGCGATTAGTTTATTTTTAAACTTATTTTTTTTGTAGTTATAACAATATATTTTATACATGGCGCAGCATAATTGACATAATGAGATCCCCCTGATGGCAAAATGAGATTTACATATATAATTATATATTTAACTAGCTGACCCGGCAAACGTTGTTCTGCCTATTTAACTAGGTACTCTTATTTTTTTCTATATTTTCTCACCGTTTAAACCTTCCCTGGACTTCAACAATTAATTCAAAACCAAAATCCCAAATACCAATAAATATATATATATATATATATATATATATTATATATATATATATATATATATATATATATATATATATATATATATATATATATATTCTTAAGGTCTTTGCACCCTTTTATGTAGCTGGTGGCGAATCTAATAGTGTACTTCTTGTTAGTTATTATGATAGATACATATTTTTACTTGGTTTTTACGAGCTGCGTGACAAGTAGGCAAGTGGTGGCCTGAAACAATATGGCTTTAAGGCCTTAAGACACATATCAACTCGGAATGAGGTCGCCTCTGTATCAACTCGAACCATTCAGTATTCTTTGTATGAATTCACTACACAATCACACACTAATCGGACTCATAAAGTTTTTGCCTTCATTCGAGGCAAGCTCAAGAACCGAAGTGCGGTGTAGTCAACTTGCAGTTCTCGCGCTGACTGCTTGTCCCCGCGCTTATTTATTTGCATACCTGGGCTTACAGCACACAACCACAGAATATATAATACAAGTACAGAAGAGACACCCCGGAAAGTCGTTTAAAGAAATAGGGACTCTAGCTACGGTTGCAATTAAGTTGCATCTTTTTCTAACGCGTAACTCTTATCTTTTCTAATGCAATCAGGGTCGTCTCAAAGATACTTTGTCACCTATAGACACCAAATATGTAAATGATTCGTTGCTATCTGTGCAGTAGGATTACAATGCTATATACATAAGTCTACCGCCCAACCTTAACCCCCAAAATGGAACAAGATGATAAGCATTGACGTTATTGCGGCAGGAATAGGTAAAGTAGTGGTACTATATACCTGGGTAGGACGATGTGGAACACTACCACCTAGTAGTCATGATGGTAGTGACACGTATAGCCAATCGATCGCCTTTTATAACTTGCCTGGCATAGCGGCATTTGCTCTATGCATCAAAAAAACTGATCAACACGGGGAAAATGAATTTTGTTAATAATTAATTAATGTTAAAATATAATTTATGGCGCATTTCAAGTTGCGATACTGGGGCATGATAAATCTACGTAATCCTTGCCTATATTACTTAAAACCTACTTATAAAATTACGAGTAAACTAAACAAAACATAAATATTTATTACGTTTCAGAATGTTTCGGTAAAATAAAAACGAAAACTTTGCATTCTTCTGTTTATTTCGACAACCATCCACATAGCAATTATTTGTATTACGATTCCCCATTTTATAAGAGCATCTACAGTAATAAACCTTACGTTGCGACGATGATCGGCATGAACCGTCGTACAGGTACGCGTGTCCTCATAAGTACAAAGTACTCTGCTCATAAGCACGGGGCGGCCCCGACTGATTTGCAAAGCCGAGTTGTCGCGCGCTGTAGGTGCTTATCGCGGTAGGTATAGGCGGTGTCAGAGGCCTGACACTCGCCTATACTTAACACTTTAGTTGTAGAACGTGCCGTCATTCACATGAGTCATGGCAACTTCCATGACGTAAGCGCTGTGTAGCCTAGCCGTGGCCGAGTCGACGTACCGGAGCTGCTGAACCACTTTGGTTACGTACCTACGTTACGAAAGGCGATACAGTGATGATCCCTTTCCATATTTATATTTTTGCCATTTTCACTCGTTTCGATTCACAGCTTAATTTAGTCTTTTAAAAATTTATCAGGCTATTCTTTTAAGCTATTCTTTTATGTACCTACTGATATGCTTGAGGTTATATACAACGTGAAGTTATATAGGTACAATGTGAGGTTATATACAACGTAAAAAATTGAGGTATTTGTGGCCAACTTGATTGAATGCGTGTAAAGTTCGACTTGTTGAGAGATCAACGTCTAACAGAGATTACTTAAATAAGACGCTAGACGTTTATGCTATGTCACACTTAGAATTCTGCTGCACATAAAATCGGAACGTTGGGAATCTGTTGGGAATACATTAGAGGCGAAGTATCTTACGCTTTGTTTCGATATGTTATCCATCAATCAATTAATCAGTAATTTTTATTCAAAACTACCTGACCCAGCAAACGTTGTTCTGCCTTTTTAACTACTCTTATTTTTACCTATATTTTCTCACCTATTAAACCTTCCGCGTTTCCGATCCTGTAGTATTTTTAAAAAAAATATGTTGACGTGTCAAAATAACTTGTAAAAAGTTTTATTGAATAAAGTACTTCTGATTTCTGATTTCTATAATAGTCACATATGAAGTGTAAAACCTGAAATTTAAGTGATTATTTTGATACAATCCGATGGTCAATACAAATAGGGTGCTCACTGTCGTCAATTCCACGGATTAAATGGATACGCCTTTCAAGACAATTTCTTAGTTTGTCAGTGTCGCTTGCATACAATTGCACCTACAAAAATACAGAGATATGCTATTTACCGATGAAATAAAATTACTCCAAGGGTAATTTTTAAACCTTTTAATCCCATTTGGTACGATATAATATCACAACATAGGTTATTACACTTTTGACAGCGATAGGAGCGTTTGCTCATATGCGCGGCGACGCCTCCTTCCCAATGCCGTGTCTATTAGTATTAATGTGGTCTGTGGTCAATGCAAATAGTGCACGCTTCTCTGGCTTCCTGTTGTACACTTACGTCGCATTGCACGAAAACACTCAAATCACTCCCACAGATTGCAGAAAAGCGAGAGAAAAAATGTTACACATCAATAAAATCATAGTCAATGAACTACACATACATACATAGGACATGTTAAAACATCTGCCGTAATTATAGCAGATTTACTCTAATTCTCGATTCGCCGTTTGCGTACGTAACGTAAATTTAAAAAAAAAATGAATTTACTTTATTAACAAGATACACATATTATGCAAAGCAAAGGGCTGGCTGTTAGTATTAAATAAGACATTTTATCAGTAATATTGCGTTTACATTGTGGCTCAAACAGCAATGAAATGGAAGCTTCTGGTTTGTGTAAAGTTTTCTCACACCTCTATCGCGTGTATCACAGCAATAAGTATTGGTAAGTATTATGACCAACGAGACAAGATAATTTTGCTAAAAATAAAAAAATAAAATGTTATAAAATGGTATGTTTTATTTTTGTGGACCTTCCTGACGTGACCTGAATAGGTACAATAACTTTGCGTTAAAACGCACCGGTGAAAATATTTTAAATATTTATCTCACTTGGTGGTATTTTTTATTACAGGCAGAACAAGAGTTTCAAGAACATCTAAATAGTTTAAAAATAAAAACTGAAGATGGGAGTTACCGCTGTATGGTTGAGAGACGAGGACGCGACGTGTCCGGGAAATGGATATACTTGTGCTTTCCATGTGCAGCGACTTGCAGTGGCGAAACTGTTCTACAGGTAAATTTGTAGATCCGAATTTATATTAAAAGAAAATTATGAACGTTAGCCTAGATAATGATGTTCGTCAAACAGCATGAACTAGGTTGACTTCAGATCTGGGTTTGCCTAGCCTTTTAAAGAATTTGGCATGAAGATATACTGCCATAACTCTTAAACTTAAGAAATAATATAACTAAGGAAAACAGAGCAATTCTTTAAAACTATTAGAGAAAACACAAATAACAACAATTAGAGAAAACTTAAACGTAGTTAAAATACACAACTAAGTTTTGTTTATTTACAAACTAATAGTAACTCTCTGTGTCATCATAAGACATACTTTGTACAATATCAATTACCATCTTTTTGCAATTCCTAAAATTTTGTGAATAAATATTTGTTATTGCATTGATTTTATTATACAGAAGTGGACCTAAAAATACGTAAAATTTTGATGAAAAAACAAATTTATTCACTTCGTTGTACAGACAAGCTCTATCTTTTCACCTTGTGTTTTCATGATCAGGAGAATAAGAAAGAACAGAGTGTTTTAATACTATATTTAAAACAAAATAACTGTCGCACTGTTAGCACTTTGCACGATGTGAAAAGCTGGTTAGTAGGATATAGAAAGGGGTGGAATGTGGTCACCTTAAGAATATTTCTTTGTGCTCTTTCTACTCTAAGCAGTAGAGTCTTGCCTACTCCACCCCATGACGTAATGCAGTACGTTATTATTGATTGACAAAGAGCAAGGTATACTTTTATAATTAATATTTTATCTAAAATATTGTGCAGAACTTTAAGACTAAAAATTTACTTACGTAATCTATTTGTAAGCGTCTCAATATGCTGTTTAAAGGAAAAGGTTTCGTCTATAATCACACCCAAGTACTTTACTTTGTTGATAGGTAATATGTGTGCATTGTATGGTGTTATTACAATGGTGAGCGTATGAAAATTAATCTGTCCAACTGGATGATACCTTGCGCTTTGATGATACCTTGAGTAAATCCGCCTTCCTGCTAAACAATCACTATAATGATTACTAGGTGCTAGAGTTCTCTGAAGTTCGGTTTGAGTTTGGTCACTCACAATAGCATAAGTGTTTAGCACCACTGTGTTTCGGTTTGGAGGGTAAGGAAACTTATGTACCTAACCTGTCATACGAGTGACAGCATTAACACACTATTGACATCTTTGCTGTCCATAAACAGTGGTTATCTCCTTCCAAAGAGACACTATCTTGTTTGCTTTCCTTTAATATGTAAAAGAAAATGAATTATATCTACCAATACTATACTGGTAAACAACCTGTGGTAAAATTGAACACATTTAGTATATGTAATTAGTTATTGCAATATTTTTTGCCTTTTCCGAAACGAAAAATAATGTTCGTAATATAAAGGTTTGTTTCAAATAAATCATCACCATAATTGGTACACAAAATCAAAATCTTAGTAACACCTTAAACTTCAGAGGCCACCAGCCTCTATGCATCAGAGGAGATAAGAGTAAAAAATTTTTGTTTTTAATGCTTGTACTATACTTGAATTAATTTTAACAGACACACATATCAGGGAAGAAGCACAAAATTAAAATGTCGATGAAAAACATTTGGCCACTATCGATATTTGAAGATCATCGCTTTGTTATGAGTGAAAAGGGAGCCTCGAAGCCTACAGGTTAGTGAGCATTTAAAATTTTATAGGCGTCAGAGTCGTCGTGCACGGACGAGCTAAGATTTCCATTCCACAGGACAGCACCCTTGTTGCTAAATGAGCAACACATATTTATTTATTTGATACTTTATTGTATTGTATAAAGATCAAACTATAATTTGATTTGTGAAAATACTACGAAAATTGAGCTTATCTCAGCCAACTCAAAAGAGTGGGAATGAACGAAAGAAATGTATACTACATTTCTTATAAATGTACAGATTATTAATTTAGAAATACTCCATGTATTGTATCCTTTTGGCAAGACTATCAAACTTTTTTTCTGTACGGCTTTTTCGAATGCTGTGGAACGTATTTTTTGATAACTTTATACTGGCTGTTAGTGTAAACACCGTTAACTTTGAAACCAATGGTTTGGTTTCACTTATAAAACGTAAACTCAATGAAAAATATATTTTTTTTAAAGTAAAGTCTCCATTTTTTCCTCAATATTATTTCACCCTCTACAAGTACACGGCAAAGTGGACGAAGCGCGGGAAACAGCCCTTGATCAGACACCCTAAGCCGGCCGGACGGCCAGTGCGGGCAGGTCAGCACCAGTGCGCACATAGTATCCATGAATTTACGGACGGTGTCGGATACTTTCTTATATTTTTGAAAGAAATTAACGCTTTTTTATTTTTAAATTCACAAACATATTTATAATTAAGGTAAATACCTATGGTTTTATTGACAGTGGTGTTTAACCTTACAGCTTGTATTTTACCTATAGGTTTGATGATCTATACATATAATAAAATCGTAGGAAAGTCAAAACGGTACATTAAATATTTTTTAAAAGAATACTTGGGGCGTGATCTACAATCGATATCGAAGCTAAAAATATAGTTTTTAGAATTTTTGTCTATTTGTCTGTTTATCTGTTTGTCTGTATGTATGTCCGGGGTAAACTCAAAAAGTACTGGATGGATTTACTTCAAATTTTGCATGAATATTACTAACATGTCGGGTCAACATATAGGCTACATATTATCACGCTGTCATCTACGGGCAGGGAGCTGTACGAAGTAAACGAAGTCCGCGCGGACGAAGTTGCGGGCAACAGCTAGTATAATATAAATGGAATGTATGAGATGGAAGACCTATTTTATCAAATATTTAGGTGAAATACATACTTACACAATGAAATTAATAACTAAATTGACAAATTAAATTATACATGCATATAAACATATTATATATTAATAATTAATAAAAAATGAATAATGAAATATAAATAAATTTAAACAAATAATTAAATGTAACATAGTATTTAGTTATAGGAAATTAAGATTTGCACACCTTAAAAGGTAGAATAAGTAGAATTATATTATAATGTATCTGATAACCTAGTATACCTTATTCTGGCAAATAAAATTATTATTATTAATAATGCAGCAGGTAACTTGTATACCTACTATGCCACATGATAACACAAATAATTATTTAACAATATGGCAAAAGTTAACTATTTTGTATGGATTACTGTTCCAAACGAAAACGTTTAAATATGGTACGTTCATGGTAGTACATAAGGTCATTTTCGAATTATTTATCAAATTATCCTATAAATTCATAAAAAGGATGTATTCACCAAGAAAAAAACCTCATATATTTGGCATATTTCGATGTTGCTCATTTGAATAAAACGCAGCACTTTCGAAAAAATCCGTAGTAAGTTAGGTAGACTTGCCAAAAGGATGCCAGTCACGAAGTCTAATTTAACAAAAAGTGCTATTACATGGTCTGAAACTACAACGTATAAAATACGTACGTATATATAGTACAAAATACGTACGTACCACACGTATAGACATACTAACGTCGTCGTAATTATCGAAAAAGCTTCGTAGGACCTTAAAACATGGAGATATGCTAAAAACTCGATTTTTCAAAATCAGGGCAAAATCAGTCACTTCCTTATCTACCTACACACGTAGCAGGCATTTTAAAAAATGCTTGACTATGACATGTTGGAAGTAGAGCACTCCCTCGATGCTCCGCTTATGAGGCAATTACGAAAATTTTAAAATTCTATAATATTTTTATTAATAGTCTAATTTCAATTTTTTTTTAAACAATATGGCCTACATATATGGTCAGACAGGGTTTTTGTTGTTCCATTGTATATGCTATCATATAAAAATTCATTAGGTTTTTTAAGATGTACATAGATGGTTAATGGTTATTACAGCTCCTGACAAAACCGTGCTGCAGAAGATGGCTGTAGAAGTGGTTCTTCATAATAATGAGGCATCAGACTTTAATGCTAAGTTCAATAAAAGTAAAACAGTGAGATGCTATATACAAGATACCCTAGATTCGACCAAGTAAGTGCAAAATTTATTTCTACAATGACATTTAAAAAACATTAAGCAAGTGCCACTTTGAGGGAAAGAGATAACCGTTATCTATAGACGCTGAAAGATGTTAGTGGTGCGTTGCCCTCTGTGTGGCTATACATAAGTACCTTGTCCCCCAAATTTACACTGCACACCGTAGTGACAAGCATTACATTTTTGCGTCAGGTATAAGCAAGGTGGTTGTACCAAAACTGAACCAATGGTATTCCATTGGTGCAGTAAATAAGAGTAATGGTACAGGAAAACAGCGGTAC
This sequence comes from Apodemia mormo, assembly GCA_036924255.1. Taxonomy (NCBI): domain Eukaryota; kingdom Metazoa; phylum Arthropoda; class Insecta; order Lepidoptera; family Riodinidae; genus Apodemia; species Apodemia mormo. The sequence continues at coordinate 38,646,912 of JAUPFN010000001.1, read as the reverse complement.
TGCTAATTAGCAAAAAAAAATGTCATTGAAATGTAAGGATTACTAGTTCAATTTGCCTACATAAATAATTCTTAAATAATGTAATTACTTGTATAGCTTTGTCATTTAGTGGTTAGTGGCCCGGTTGGCATGAGGGGTTTGATCCCCTGGTCGGACAAGAGTATTGTTAAGGTTTGTATGGGGTTATGCTTAAAAATGGAAATATCATTAGCAGCTCGATGTCTGGTGGTTGTGTGCTAACACTATTGTACAGTACCCGGCGATAAATATTGCACATCGACCTTTGGAAAGAGACAATCGGCTAATTTCAGCTTCGTAGAGCGTTATCTCTGTCGCACAAAATACAAACAGTCCGGTACCTATTAGGAGCTGTTAAAACAAGTATGATTTGCTTCTTTAATATTTTTATTCTTTGTATAAAATACACTAATTTTTCTATAAGTGATGGCTTTAGGTTGGGGTAAAATAAATTAAAAAAACATGTTTACATTATGTTTACGTATTTAATTATTTTGGAACATTACAGCGTTAGTGTACATAATAAACAACATTATACCTATTGCTAAAATGAGACATTGCAATAAAAATAATAATAATTCTAATTCTCAATTACTTCCATTTCACTATCTGTGCTCTCAAAGAGGTCAATATCACTGCCACTATCAGCCGTATTTATTACTAATCTATCAGTGTAATTGTCTAAACTGTGTTGAATGCTTCTATATTCATTCTCACATTTGATTGCATGATCGCAAACCTTTTTCCACTCTTCAGCGCCGATCATGTTTACTTTTTCAGTCAATAATGTTTTTACTGTAGTTAAGTTCATACCCACATTTCTAGAGGCTACATAGCCTTTCAGTTGAGACCATATATTTTCAATTGGATTAAAATCCGGATGATATGGTGGCAATCGCAACACAGTGTGCCCATGTTCGGCAAGTATTTTGTGCACAGAAAACTCTGTATACCTCTCCTTGTGCTGACATATAATAATAATAATAATATAATGGTTTATTTCATAACTTAAATATCTAATTACATTTTATGCTGTGGCTGGGGCACTCCTTTTAAGCATGAGATGCCTGTATTAGGAGACCCCGCTCTTCAATACATAGCGCGTATTATAGATAAATTTATAAAATTAAATTACATTAATAGTTACACATTGAAATTATTGTTGCAACTTGCATGATCAAAATTTAGTATTACATTTATTACACAAAAAAAATTTTTTAATTATATTCAAATTTAAAAATAAATATACATGTATACGCATTTGTGTTTGTGTGGAGTGTTTGTGAGTGTATGTGTGTGTGTGTGTGTATGTGTGTGTGTGCGTTCGTTTGTATGTGTGTGTGTGTGTGTGTGTGTGTGTGTGTGCGCGCGTAAGCATGTGGATGTGTGCGTGTAAATGTTAATGAATTTGTGCTTGCACATAATGGTTTAGACAACGTTAGTATGTCTCACTAAAGATTCCACTTCCTCATAATGGAGTCCTTTTAGCCACTCTGTTACTTTTATTTTGCATTTATATTTATTAGTTATGTAGATATGTAGATGCCTATTTATTTTATTATAGAGAATAGCAGATTTTTTACAATATTGATTACTGGCAAAAGCTGTTTTAGTGTAAGGGATAGGAGCAACCTCATTAACTCTTCTTTTTGCAAGCAATTCAGAATCAAATTTTAAGTTTATATGCAGTCGCAATACAGTTAATAAAACATATAGTTTTCGAACAGATAAAAGGTTAGTAGATTTGTATAGTTCAATTGTGGGATATCTGGGTGGTTTGAAAAACATTACTTTGAGTAATGCTCTCTGAGCTCTCTCTAATTCCAAAAATTTATATTTCGATGCTCCACCCCATACAGTAATACAATATGTTAAAATAGATTGTGCCAGTGCGGTGTAGATTTGTTTTATTAACTGTTTTGTACATACATGTCTTAACGTTTTAAAAATATATATTAATTTTCTTACTCTTTTACTGATTAATTGAAGATGAGGATGCCATGACATTCTTTGATCAATATAAATTCCCAAATACTTGACTTTATCAACCTTATCTATTGCGGGACAGCAACATGAAGTATTTTGAGAGCTCCCACAATTATGAATCTTAATTACAAGATTAGAACTAGGTTGGGTACTGTTGTATATTGAAAAGCAAATAAAGTTTGTTTTGGAAGTATTCAACGTGAGAAGATTTGATTTTAGCCAGGCATTTATCTTTGCTAATCCATTTTCTGCGTAAGTAAAGACGTCCATCCATGTTTTGCCATAGAAAACCACAGCGGTATCGTCAGCGTAGGAGAAGATGTTGCCGGTTTCTATTTTCAGGTTACAAAGGTCGTTTATGTATATTAAAAAGAGAGTAGGTCCCAGAACACTTCCCTGTGGTACTCCGTAGGATATTTCTGCTATTTCACTGATGTAACTTCCTATCTTTACACGTTGTGTGCGGTTTGTTAAGTAACTTTTAAGTAACGCTAATGGAGTGTCTCTAATACCAATGTTTTGAAGTTTTTGAATAAGAGTGGGAATAGACACGGTGTCAAACGCTTTTTTTAAGTCTAGAAAAACTGTTAAGCATTTGTCACCTTTATCTAGATTGTTAATTATTTGATTACTAAGTGTCAAAGCAGCATCTTCAGTAGATAAGTTCTTTCTAAATCCATATTGTGTATTTGATAAAATGTTATATTTTTCTAGGTAGGATAATATTCTCTTATTCAGTAACTTTTCCAGTACTTTAGATAATGAAGAAAGTACCGAGATTGGTCTGTAATTGTTTATATTGTCTCTATCACCACTCTTATATATAGGTGTAATAAGGGATTGTTTAAGTGCCATTGGAAAAATACCATGATTAAAACACAAATTTACTAGATACATATAATAGCGTAAATCTGGGTTTTTGTTAATTTTGGATCAACTGGAATTTCGTGTCTGTTTAACCAGTTGATCATTTCCCGTTTAATGGTGTTTGAGTTGTTGTAATTAATAGCTTCAGATAATTTTGCTTTTAATGATTTTATTGTTGGCAGTTCATTAAATCGTAAGTGAAAATCATACACCATTCTTCGAACAACATCGTAATCAAAATCGTCCATATCCAAACGAAATTGCTTTTTTGGTCTCCCTTTTTTTGGAATGCTGAACTTAATTCCAGTCGAATGTGTTTCAGTACTGACTTCGTTTAATATATTGTTCAAAGTTCTTCTTGAAATTCCAGTGGCATTTGCAACTCGCTCTTGAATCTTCTTAAAATAACAACTTACATTTTCATCTACTTTTTTTTTAAATCTATCAGCTTCGGTTACAAAGTATTTATAAACATTGTAGATAATTTCACGTGACTGACCTCGTAAAGGTTTCCCTCTTTTTCCGAAAGATGCCATATTACAACTTTAAATTATTTAAATTTGTGGGTGTTATCAACTCTAAATAATTATTTTGATCGGGACGCGACCGCACTCTATCGTACTTAAACAACGACTGACTAAACGTCACATAGGTAGTGTGGGACTGAGATAACGCTCTACGCAGCCGAAATTATCCGACTGTCTCTTTCCAAAGTTCGATGTGCAATATTTATCGCCGGGTACTGTACATTAAATGAGCACGTAAAGCTGCCGATTTTAGTTAATGCAAAAAATACGTGACCGAAGTGATCAGTAATATGTATTAACCGCTCACACCACCAGCCATTTTCGTATTTTTTTTCTAAAAACACACGGACCGTTACGCGCACGCGTTTCGAGTCCGTTCCGGTGGACGCTGGTCGCAAAAATGGTTTATGAGTTGTTTGGATTGAATCCGATACTGTAAAGCGTATATTTTTGAGGTCTTGAGCACTACAATAAACTGGTATTAGAATTGTTTAATTTAAATGGCTTAAGCTACAAAATTAGGCTACCTGAATTAGGTGTAACACGACACTTTGAGAAAAATATGACTACTTGTTAGTCGAGGATTTTTAATTCAAAAAGTGAATCAATGTCCTATGCTTTTTATATTTTTTTATATAATTGGTAAACATATACGTACGGAAAAAAAATAAAGTACATATAGTACAAAAATATTTATTTACATAAATATTAATATCTTTTATTTTCATAATTAATACGTAATTTTTTTTTGTAATTTTTAAATAATTTATTTCTTTTTCAATTTTACAGCTATGTTATTTTTTTTTAAATATTGTTTAGGATATTTCACATTCACATCATATGATTTTTTTGAGATCATAGATATCAACACTAAAATTTACGAAAATAAATAAAAATAGGTACCGTCATACCCAAAGCGCTGATATCATTAAGTTGGTCATTAACGAAATATATGTTTTATTAATTGATATTTACGGTTTTTTGACAAAATTATTATCTAAACTGTTAGATCTTGAACTAATCTTGATTATAAATAAAGTTTACTTGTTGATTAATACGCCAAAACACTTTTAAATTAACCTGTATCATAAAGTGCAACTAACACATAACACACAGCACGAATCAAAATGGCGAACTAAGTTCTTTTATTTTTCCCCAAAAGCGTATTTGAAAAAAGAATGCCAATTGGATGTTATTCTATACAATTTTTCGTTCGAAAACGATAAAATACCATAGAGTATTGTATTAACACTGGTAAATAATGAAAATATTGTTTCTTTGGATGAAGTTAGCGTTGGTATAGAGACCATAGTGTATTAGCAGAATTTTCTCAGAGGTCTCACTAGTTACCAAAGTGAAGTGAGCGGTTAAGGGGTGAATCACCCATTGATTGTGGTGATTTATTGTGGTGTATCAGTGTTACTTACTGTTTTTTTTTTTAATAATAATTTTATTGTACTTACTGTTAATTTTGAACACAATCACTACAGTTATCAAACTTACTTTAGTTTCTATGCGTTTTGATACAATGCAAAAACCTTTAGCTCCCGTACTAGTTAGTTATAAACTGTGTTACAGCAAGGTAATGATTCTAATCCATTTATTATTGTCAAACATATTATTTTGTTAATTAAAAGATAGTAGGCGCACAAAATTGATAGAATATATTGTCGTAAACAAGTTAACACAGTTACAGGTAAAGAAAGACGATGCTACAATATCAGTTTGAAATTAAATACTTTTTAAAAAACACCAATATGATGAATGCAATTTGGCCTTTATTGACTTACATACTGTATTAAAGTATATGTTGCGGCCTGATCGTAGAATTTTTCCATATCATGAAATACTAGAGAATTTCATGAAATTTTTCACTGTCCATTTGTCTCATTTACTCCATGTTGGTTCCCGGCTCTTGTAAAGAAGAATAGGTCAACTTCCGTTCTGCCAGGCAGGTCGTAAAAGGCGACCGATTGCTATGCAAGTCACTAACATCGTGACTACTAGGTGGTAGAGTTCTGCATTGTCTCGCCCGGGACTGGTACCACCGCCTAACCTATTCCTGCTGCAATAGCTTCAGTGCTTGCCACTGTCGTTCCGGTTTGGAGAGTAAGGTAGCCGGTAAACTTATGCATGTGGCATTAGACCTCGCCACAAGATAGCAACCATTAACATCTTCGGTGTCTATAGGCGATGGTTGACTCTTTCCATCAGGAGATCCATCTGCTTGTTTGCTATCTTATGATATAAAAAAAACATCATATTCCTCGATCAAACCAATGATAAGAAACCGTTTATCGATATGGTTAACTTAAACGCGCGTCTACATGAAATGGTCAAAGTTATTATTATATAATAAAATAAGTTAATATTACTATAAATACTATTTATAAAGGTGATGGAGTTGTTTTGTTTATGTCCCAACATGGGGGCTCTCCTGACCGTGCGTTATTTGGTGCCCTGAGAATTATGTTGAATGAATTTAATATTTCCTAGCATTACAAGTTTAATAAATGTCTACCACACTTAAAAATTAATAAACAAGATCCTAACGTACAATGGATTTATATGAAATATGTTATTCTTATGGACATCATATTTTCACAATATGGCTAATTGTGTAATAGCGACTGTACACATTGGGCCAAGGTGTTGGGCCAACTGTTGGGCCAACATTAAATGTTTCTGTTTATACATTGGCCGTGTTGGGCCAACATTAAATGTTTCTGTTTATACATTGGTGTATTGACCATTCTGCATTGGCTTTTTAATAAAGATGGGCGTAGAATCTCTTACAGCCGTAAGATTTGTCATTAAAGATTCCTGTTTCTTTTTTAGTTCAATAACAGGAATACTTATCTTTTTTTATATCATAAGATAGCAAACAAGCATATGGGTCTCCTGATGGAAAGAGTCAACCATCGCCAAAAGACACCAAAGATGTTAATGGTGCGTTGCTATCTTGTGGCGAGGTTTAATGCCACATGTATAAGTTTACCGGCTACCTTAACCTCCAAACCGGAACACGACAGTGACTAGCACTGACGCTATTGCACCAGCAATCTGCTATACGTTTAACGTAAAAGTATTAAAAAATGGTATTTTTATTAACCTAACCTAATACCTAATGTCATCTGAAACAGTGCACTGCTCTGAACCTCCTTTTTCACCAGTGAGGCAAAACAAGGCGAAACGAGACAAGACGAGAAATGTTTAAAAAATAACTAGTATTGACTTGAATTCAATACGAACAACATGTATTCGGAATTAGGATAGATTCCATATAATAATTCCGTATAAGATACTGAAAATAATAATTACTTTATACTTTAAAATCAGTCCAAATCTCGTAAATATGTATCGATAAGTAATTATTATTTTCAATATGTTACAAACTTTCTCGATAAAGATGATCATATTTAATAATTGTGGTGTAATAATGAGCAAGTTTCAATTCATAAAGGACATTCATCATCATCATTCATTCATTGGTTCATTTTGATACATTTCTATGAATTGTAAAAGCTCAGTGTTTGTTTACGCCATCGTAACTCGGGAACAACAATTTAACTCACGGGCAACACAACCGTCTTTACTGACGTATGACAATGAACTGAATAATAGACATGGGTAGGTGATGCGTGTAATATCACAAAAGTAATATCACTCGGAAAGGTGATGCAACATCACACATCACACTAGCGTTTCAACCATCACACATTACTTCATTCATCACTCGATACAGTTCGGTTAGTGTCGTTTCTAGCCGTATCACATATTATACTATACCAAGAGAAGAGTGTGGTGCGCAACGTGCGGGAGATATGCAACTGGCTGTATAACTCAAATAAATCGAATAATACCGTGATCGTTGGCTCGAGCTGGGACAACGGGTATACATACGAGTATGTTAAGTATGTTAGAATGATTTGAATTGGAAACGTTTGGTTATAATAGGTAAGATAACAATTCGGTTCATATTTGTTATTAGTAAGATGTACAATCTTACTAATAATAAAAATGAGTACCCTTAGGTTCTATGCAATAACTGTTTGAGTTAAGACATTTTAATTGTTCTGTATGTCACACGTCGCGTCGTTTGTTTTGTGCATCGTGGTCTAGGGGTTAGACTACTCGGCCATGCTTCGACCATGAAGTCCCGATCGGGCAAAAGTACGATTGAGGATTTACTCGGAAATCGTCTCTGTGGTCTAGTGGTCCAGCGTTGGCGTTAACTATATGAGCTCCCGGGTTCGATTCCCGGGTCGGGCACATAAAAAAGTGATTTTAATTTTCTGATAAACACAAAGTTGCCCGGGATTGAAAAGGGCCCGGTTGGCGATAGGCTTACCAACTATCACATTTGTGGGACCAAGTATCTTCGGCTAATCGTGGGTGCACTTGTTGTACCTCTGCCTACCCCTTCGGGGACACGGGCGTGAAGATACTTAACTCGAAAATCTAAAATCTCAGTAGCAGCTCGGAGTATAGCGGAATGATGTGCCAACCAAGAAACTGGTGAATCATGGAGAACTAAAAGTCTATAGACGTTTGGTTTATTCTGCTTACCCCACATCGGTACCTATGTGGGGTAAGCAGAATATACTTGCGTGATGATACTTTTAAATCAGGTACCCAAACGACGAATTGAAAATGTAATTACGATTCTTATAATCGTAATGTTATGATAAAACTTTCAATCAGACTAAAATTATTAGTCAGTTTAATCAGAAATTATTATGGTACTTTGGTTTGGAAAGAAATATATACTCAGTGTAATGACTCGTAGTTCGCACAAAAAAGCGATGCATACATCACATGCAACGCAAGACACTAAACGCTACTCGAGATGATATTTCCTTAAGGTGATGTGATGAGTAATGAGTGATGAGTGATATTTGCGGGTGATATTACCTTTTCAAAGGTGATGTGTGATGTTGCATTACACTTGAAAGTACCGTTTTGCGCATGTCTACTGAATAAGAGGCCAACGTGTGAACACCGTTTGCGGGCGCGCCAAGATCCTTTGATGTGCGCACGAAAAACCGACAACATTCGCTTGGCCGGCCAATGTTGGCGCCAACTGCCAACATAGCGCCAAGTAGGCTTCTACACGTTGGGCCAATATGTTGGCCCAATACTTGGCCCAATGTGTACAGCCTTCTTAAGATAAAATCGTAAAACAATCACAAATTAACAATATTTGGTCCAGCTTAAAAGATAGAATAATTTTTATCTCATGTAACCCCCTCTCCCCCCTCTCAAGTACCCCAACAAAATATTCAATACAAGAAATTTGTAAGGAAAAACAATGTTTGGCGGGTCAGGGTCAGGCTGAGTCGGGTATATTTAAAACGCGAAATTTTCTATTTAATATACGATATTTAAAAATATAAAGAATTTAGGTCAGTGTACTGAAGAAGGTAGAAAAGAAAAAAGAAGGTAGTTCAAACTCGTCTATTGTCATGGACAATATGAATAATGTAGTGTAAAGCACAGAACACTGCAAACTAACAGAAGCCAATGAACATACAAGTAATATTCGAGTAACGCACACGTAGATATGTCTCATGGACGCGATATCTCGGTATCGTTTGGGACAGTTTGTTCTGAACCATTCCGAGATGTCGCGTCAGCGAGAGGTGTCTATGTGTGTGATGCTTATATGTACTTGTATGTACATTGAGTTCTGTTAGTCTCCAGTGACCTGTGTGTAGAGATGGTGCGTGTCGCGCAGGGTGCCGCTGCTGGGCGTGGAGTACCTGGTGGAGCACCCGCCCGAGCAGGAGCACTACGAGCCCTCGTACCTGTGCACGCTGTGCTCCAAGCAGGGCCACCCGCGCACCATCATCAACCACCTCACCTGCTTCTGGCACCGGTACAACTATTTGGTCAGTATATTTAATATTTTTGTGCACAAAACTTGTACGCAGGTTAAACTTAATTCATTTATGGCAATCTCTACCACTCAATCAGTTAGTGAAACAGAAAATTTCAAGATGGTGCAAATTAAAATTTTTATTGCAAAAAGGGGAGAATGGTGAAAGCGGGAAAGGAAAGGGAGAGAGAAAAAAAATAAAGAAATGGGCAAAAGAGAAAATTCGTATCAACCGAGTGTTCCACGACACTCACGCATTTTTTAAATATTATAAGATAGCAAACATGCAGATGGCTCTCTTGATAGACAGAGACAACCATCGCCAATAGACACTAAAGATGTTAACAAAGCGTTGCGATGATGATACCTCATGCATAAATTAACCAGCTATCTTCCTCCAAACAGGAACATGACGTTGACAAGCATTGACGTTATTGCTGGAGGAATAAGTAAGGCGGTGGTACCAAAACGCGGGCGAGACGTTGGAGATCTCTACCACCTAATACTTAGTGACATGTACAATCAATCATTCTGCTCTTACAAACTGACTTGTCAGTATGGCAATGGTCTATTCGAAGGAGGCCCTGTCAGGGAATATAGAGTGTGTATATGTTGACCGCCTCGTTAATCGGACTTGGAGCTCAGGTTCGATTCCCGACAGGGACAAACATTTGTGTGATGAGCACAGATGTTTTTATTTCTGGGTTTGGGTGTTTATATAGTATGTAAAAAAACCTTGTTCGATCGTCGAAAACATTATTTGGTAGCTTTATATAATATAATCATATGTGTCATTATTTTATGGATATTTATAGATACATTTTCAAAGTATTGGCTTGGTTTAAGGGGAAGTTGCTCAAGTTTAGTACTAAAATGAGGTACTTTAAAAAATACGTTTTTTTTACTTTAATAAAAAGAATTTTTTTGATAATGACTTTGACCCACCTATATGCCTCTTTCGAATCGTACAGGGTTTTTTACACATTGTATATGAATTTCTCTGCATTAGTATCACTGACTAACACGCATAATACAAATAAATAATTTGCTTACTTTGGGTTTAGATCAATTTGTATTATTTGTCAAGCACTGTTAATATTATAAAAAAATTAAATTATTAAGTCATTCATGAATAATATAATATAATTTAATAATATACGTTTCAAGAGTAATTTAATGTAGGTAATATTAATAATATATATATTTTATTATCACTTTGACATTACAATTTAATTTAACCTACAAATTTTGTTGACATGTTATTCTGTTATCTATGGGACTTGGTATCTGAATTTAAAAAAAATTCATTTATTGTCTGTGGCAGGTGCGTCACTTCAACAAGGCGTGCACGCTGCTGGCGCCGTACAAGACGCTCGGCAAGTTCCGCGAGATCGTTCACATCATCATGAACCGGCTCGCGCTGCGCATCGAGGAGAAATACGGCCGCATGAAACCCGTCAACTTCGATAAGGACTACTACGAGAAAAACAAGTCAGTACCCTGATGATTATTATTTTTGCCTCGTTGATCTCTTAGTATTGCTCTTGATGTAAATGTTCGTTTTTTTAATAGCAAATAGATGGCTAGGATAGATAATTATGGAAAGAGATCACCATCACCTCGTGACACCCTGATGTGAAAGAATCATGAAAAGTTTATCTTTTCACATTAGTGTTTAGGTAAAGTTTTTTGGTGTTGAAATTTTTTTTGTTTATTTTGTAATGTTAAATTTTTGCATTTCTTCTCCATATATAAAGTTCCAAATTTCAAACTCCTTAGTCCGACCGATTGCGTAAAAAAGGAAACAGAGGTTTTGCTTCACATATCTGATCCGGTAGTAGTTTAAAAAAAATGTTGACGTGTCAAAATAACTTGTAAAAATTTTATTGAATAAAGTACTTCTGATTTCTGATTTCTATTAATACATATATAATTAGATTAAGAATAAAATATGAAAGGACTTTCCAAACTCGGTAGTCAAATGTTAATACAGTGTTTAGGGCGTCTAACCAAAGATTCAGAGCATTGTTTTTTAATTCACCCATGTCATTCCATACATTAATGTTTGCGAATTGCACGAAACATAAGTAAATCTAATTAGTGGAGGGCCTGGGGGTTTTCACCTCGGATTAGAGTTATGGTGAATTAATTAATATGATCGATGTGGGCTATTGTTTTTTAAACTATAAATTGCAATGTTTACCCAAAATTTTTTTTGTGCACTCCATTGTTTCATTGTTTAAACAAATTATTATGATAATTAATGTTTGACCATATATTTTCACTTTAAACAGAATTTTTTATTATTTATATGTTAAATGTTACCTGAGTAGACATATAGGAACATTTTTCAAAGATACCTGTATATAAAAATAACAGTAGGGATTTTGAACAGGTAGAAAAACGTGGAGGGGAGAGCGTAGTGACATCTGCTATGTACAATGGAATTTCTCGGCTAGTTTAGTTGCAAGTAATACGTGTTCTGTGAATGTTGTGCTTCTATAACAGTGAAAATTTGGTTTCTAGTGAAAAATTCTTGTATATTTTTGTACTGGAAGGTGTATTGAAGACGACGTTTTTATATTGAACTAGCTGACCCGCGTAGCTTCGCCCGCGGGTATATTAATAAGTCGTCCAAATAGCTTTTAATAAAAATTTCATCTCCTGTTTTTTTCTATTTAAGCCCTCCAGGGACTGATTTTTGAAAAAAAAATTAGCCTATGTTTGACCCCGGATCTTCAACTATACCCATGCCAAATTTCATGAAAATCGGTCCAGCGGTTTAGCCGTGAAAGCGTAACAGCTGTCTGTACAGGCTTTCGCATTTATAATATTAGTATGGAATGATTTGTCAATTCTTTTTTTATCACACATCGAAGTTCTACGTACGCAACGAAAATAGAATTAAGTCAAAAAATTTTTAGAGCGATGATTTTTTATGATTTTATAAGTTCTCTGCTCGTCTTCAAAATGCTTTTGGGAGAGAAGCACCTTGTTTGAGCACCGTGAGGCGATCGCTGAATTTAAGAGAGGTCGAGTTTCTTTACATGACGAATTTCGTGAAGGGCGGCCTTCAACTACCGTCAATGAAAATAATGTGGCTACTGTTAAGCGGTTAATTGAAGAAAACCCCCGGATTAAACAATTCAAGGACTATTGGGGATTGGTATGAGCTTTATTCAGAAAATTTTAACGTAAACGTAACGTAAACGTAACGTAAACGTAACGTAAACGTACGTAAACGTAACGTAAACGTAACGTAAACGTAACGTAAACTTAACGTAAACGTAACGTAAACGTAACGTAAACGTAACGTAAACGTAACGTAAACGTAACGTAAACGTAACGTAAACGTAACGTAAACGTAACGTAAACGTAACGTAAACGTAACGTAAACGTAACGTAAACGTAACGTAAACGTAACGTAACGTAAACGTAACGTAAACGTAACGTAAACGTAACTTAAACGCAACGTAAACGTAACGTATCGTAACGTAAACGTAACGAAACGTAAACGTAAGGTATCGTAACGTAAACGTAACGTAAACGCAGCGTAAATGTAGCGTAAACGTAACGTAAACGTAACGTAAACGTAACGTAAACGTAACGTAAACGTAACGTAAACGTAACGTAAACGTAACGTAAACGTAACGTAAAAGTAACGTAAACGTAACGTAAACGTAACGTAAACGTAACGTAAATGTAACGTAAACGTAACGTAAACGTAACGTAAATGTAACGTACACGTAACGTAAACGCTTTTTTTTTAATATTACTATGCAACTCAACAGCAGTGTAGTCATTTTAAAGCTGCAACTTTAAGCATTTCCAGGCCAAGTTCCTATATGTCTATTCAGGTAAGATTTAACATATAAATAAAAAAAATACTGTTTAAAGTGAAAATATATGGTCAAACATTAATTTTTCATAATAATTTTTGAAACAATGAAGTGCACAAAAAAATTTTGGGTTAACATTGCAATTTATAGTTTAAAAAACAATATCCCACATCGATCATATTAATTCATTCACTATAACTCTAATCCGAGGTTTTACGGTTTTTAATGCTCCAGGCACTCCACTAAATCAGCTGTTTTGACTGTGTATTTAGCGTTTCTTTAAACGGTTCACATATGTAATATTTAATATTTTTTATTAGAAAGCTCTTGCAATACGAATCCACGCACAAGTTAGGTAAACAAGCGTAGTTCGTACAAGGTAATACGAAGTAATAACCTACGCAGCACACGTGATTCATTGTTTAAACGTAAACGCGTAGATGAGTACAATGGTATTTAGAGACACTTGTAAGGAATTAAAAAAAATAGTCCATGGAATCACATTGTTTTTTTGGCTAGAAATCTTTGGATAGACATAATAAACACCGTGCTAAAGTTTGTTCATCTATTTTGGAAGGAACTTATATAAATGAACTAATATTTACCTAATTTGGTTATGTTTATTATAACCATTTACTGTTACTTTTAAACGACAACAATAATAATGTAAGCTTCAGAAAATGTCAACACGCTGGAATCACTTCTAATGAATGTTTGTGAGCTGTCTTTTTTATGTCACATGCTCTACTGCTTTGCCTGTGGTATGTTCTTATTCAACATAATTCTGTCCTATAACATTTTATTAAATAAATGAGAAATTGATAGAAAAGAATTTTGTGGGAGTGAGAAGCATAGATTTTTTTTTGAGTATGTAATGTATCCGATCGTATTTCTTTAAATCAAAGTCGTTTATTTTTGTTTGAAAACTTCTGTTTTGACAGTTTGACTGTTTTAGTCTAGTAATATTATAATAGCAACAGTAGTTTTGTTCCTTTGGAACAGGCTATTCTTTTCAAACAGGTTTCTGGGATTTTCATTTGATTGGAACGTGGAAATTTGATTGGATTTTTTTTACATTTTAGGGAGCAAATTATTCAATGGATATTTAAGGGAGAACACTTCAGTGAAAAGCCAGACTGTACATTCGAGGAATTCGTTGACATTGACTTGATAAATTCTATGAATGCACGTAAGAACACATCAATATAAGTCAATTATTGTACTATTCTGTTTTCCAATGTCTTATTTGATTTTTTTTATTTTTTTACAGAAACAGCAAAAGAGAATACTAAGAGGTATGTTTTTAGTTTAATTTAATAAGAAAATAATGTGCTAGTGAGCTAGCTACGTAGTGAGATTTGTCTGTGTAAAATATTTGAATTCCTTACATTAATTAAATATGGGAGCAAATGAAATTTACAACAGCTTAATGCACCCTATTTATTTATATTATTACGTATTAAATAAGAGAATTATAAACTTTTTCTAATTAAATAACAATATTCTATCGGTATATTTATATATACACTAGCTGTGCCCGCGACTTCGTCCGCGTAGAAAAACTTCTAAAAACAGTCTCGTGGTTTTATCTTCATAATTCCTATTCCCGTGGGATTTTCGGGATAAAAACTGTCCTATGTTCTTTCTCAGGTTTAAAACTATCTTTGTATCATATTTCATCCAAAATAGTTCTTTGTTTTAGACATGAATATGAGACAGACAGACAGAGTTACTTTCGAATTTATAATATTTGTATGGATTCCTTGCGGTCCATTTGGTTAGACTGATCAGTTCGAAATCATGATGGCCCTGCTTTAATCTTTAGATCTTTTAAAAATAGATACATAAAAAAGTGTATGAACTGAGTTTCTTTCGCCGGATCTTCTTAATGATGGCGGATATATATATATATATATATATATATATATATATATATATATATATATATATATATGTATATATATATTACGATGTACAAATTGTCAAAATTTGAATGTTATCTATTATTTAATATCTGACGTTCAAAAAGAGGTTAACATTAATCCTATTTTGAATAAAAAAGTTTTGACTTTGACTTTGACTTTGACTTTGGCTGCGTTTCTGATCAGGTAGTAGTTTAAAAAAAATTTGACTCGTCAAAATAACTTGATAAAATAACAGTAAGAGGTCAGTCTGGTTTGGACGAAGACAAAAACATGCTCAAAACGGCTCCCTTGAAGATTGCCTAGAGTATACTGATATTTTAGAAGCTCTACTGAATATCAATATTTTTGTTTAGGTCAGCAAAAGATCCATCCCCCCCAGTGGTAAATGCACCGTCTAAGCCAAAGAAAACTCCAGTGAGTATTTAAATCATCTTTTATTTATTCTATCAAAATAAGTAAGTTCCTGGCTTTTGTTTGGGCCGAATATTGAGAACTATAGGCCAAAGGTCTGGCCGGATATTCGGTTTTTGGTATGTGGCAAAATCATTACTTGTGGCATCTAGTGTGTAATTTATTTAAAAAGTATTTAAATAGTTTTGAACAAGTGGACCGTAGAGTTAGATGATTGTTTTATAATTGTACATTGTCTACCTGTTTTTTAATACTGTATTTCTCTGTTTTCGGTTAGATGTTAAATATTTGCTATTAAATATTATGTATATTTTTAGTGCTATCCTTTTGTACTGTTTTTGTTTGTTATTTTTTCGTATATCTATTATTGTAATTACAATAACCGAATAGACCAACGGCCGTTATGTCAGACAGGTCATAAGAGGCGACCGATTGGCTTTACTTTTTTTTTATAAGATAGCAAACAAGCAGATTGGTATCCTGGCGGAAAGAGACAACCATCGCCTATATACACCGAAGATGTTAATTGTGCGTTGCTATCCTGCGGCGAGGTCTAATGCCACATGCATAAGTTTCACTACGATTGTGACTACTATGTTTAGACTAAGGTGCCCCATAGACTTCAATAATATTGCTCAATACTTTTATTGTGCAATAATATTGAACACCCACTTTGATTCAAAATTTCACTCAATAAAATTGACAAACCAGTTCAATAAATTCACTCAATAAAATTGACAAACCAGTCTGATCAATATGCAAGCAACATGTCTGACGATGAAGTTTTGGTGGCTACCATGCTGGTGATATTACGAGGGTATTTAAATTATTATATTTAAATACGAGGGTAGATTGAAAAGTATTCAACCTAACCAAGAGAATAAACACATACTAAATCAGTTATATTTTTATTTTTCTACAAAATCACCATCAAGTTCGATGTACTTTTGCCATCTCCCATTCAAAGCATTAAAACTATTAAAAAAAAAAAGATTCTTCCTTAGAGTCAAAATATGCATCTGCTGCTGTTTTGACTTCGTCGATTGTCGAAAATCTTTGACCTCCCAAGTGCTTTCTTAGGTTAGGGAACAGGTGCCAGATCAGGTGAATAAGTTGGATGCTGTAATAGTTCAAAGCCACTATTATTGTGGATTTCAATCATTGATTGCACAGACGTGTGAACACGGGCGTTATCTTGATGATGAAATAAGACTTTTCTTCTGAGCATTTCTGGACGTTTTTATTTTATTTACGTAAACGATGTAGTAAGACACAGTAGATAATAATCAGAGTTTATAGTCTGACCCCTTTCAAGATAATCATAATTACACCCCTCGAGTCCCAGAATACTAAAGCCATTACCTTATTTGCCGACAAAAGCGCCTTAGCCTTTTGGGGGGTGGTGAACCAGGTCTTCTCCACTGTTTTGTTGTTTTCTTTCTGGTGTACTGTAATGAACCCATGTTTCGTCCATTGTAACAAAACGATTCAAAAAATCGTCTGCATCGGCTTCAAATAACTCCAAACAGTCACGTGAAATAGTCGTCCGTTTTTGTTCAACTGAAAGCAGTCGCGGAAACCCAATTCGTTGACTATGATATTTTGAGTTCGTTCATAAGAGATGCCTATAATCTGGGCTATCTCTCTAATTCTTAATCTGTCTGTAATATAGTATAGTATAGTAGTTTATTTATTTATTTATTTAAATACTGAATTGCGCAAATGAGTACAAAGGCGTAACTTAATGCTATTAAGCATTTTCTCACAGTTTACCTTTGGTGATGCTGAGAGAAAAAGCTTGGGTAGTGCGTAACAAGTTATTACGATGCAATGATGAAGCTGTATTTAACTAATACTTAATAACCCTCTTATTATGACTAAACTAAATATGTTTACATTAAAATAACAAAATAATAACTATAAATTATATAACATACATATACTTACATACCATATAAGCACATAAACTAACTACTTACAGAATTAAAAATACACTAATAAATACTTAATATATAGTTATGTAATAATGCGGTCTCCCATAATTAAATCAAGTAATTTTTTAATATTTTCGTCAGTAGTGGAATTCGGAGGCGTTCCAGATTGGGGTTCATCTTTCACACTCTCACTGCCATGCTTGAATTCTGCTATCCATTTTTTGAGGGATGAATAAGACAGAGCAGAATTCCCTAATATATTGACCATATCATTGTGGATGGCTTTCGGTGATAGCCCCTTCTTGTGGAGGTACTTAATGACGGCACGCTGCTCGATTTGCGATAAAATCACAACAAATTATTGCACACGTTTCGAACTTCACACAATTAACTACTCTGAGCTGAACTGAATAATGTGGTTACATTAGATTTTTAAAGTTGAATGCATCTGTGTTAGGCTGAGTACTTTTCAATCCACCCTCGTAAATCTCTTTACAATTCTATACACTCAAGTAAAAACTGCCGTTCTTTACCTTTTATAGCAGCATTCTTGCTCGCCATTTTGCTTAAATTTATGACACGACTATACATTGAACACCGTGACTGACCGAACGCGACCGCTCCAAATTCTGAAGTGAAAAATATTGTGCAATGTTAAGCTTACACAGTGCAAGAAAATAAAAATTGCACAATAAAAATTAAACAAACACGCTAAAACTTTCGTTCAATCTTTGTGCAATCTTCAATATTAACCCTAAACGGTCAATAATATTGCGCAATATTATTGTAGGTCTATGGGGCGCCTAAATGTGTCTCTACGATTGTGACAACTGCGTTTAGAATTCAGCAACCGTACAATGTTTGGTATCACCACCTTGCCTATTCCTGCCGCAATAGCGTCAATGCTTTTCATCCGACCCCCCGTGGATCCCTGGTCCACCTGGATCAATTTGGGAATCAGTGGTATAAAGGAAAAACCTTAATGTCTAATTTTTTTCAAGTAAATTGCTTGAAAGTAAAGTTTATCGCCTCTGTGGTCTATTGGTCCAGCGTTGGCGTCGACCACACGAGGTCCCGGATTCGATTCCCGGGTCGGTCACTTAAAAAAATGTTTTTACAGTTTTCTGATAAACACAAAGTTGCCCGGGTTTGGAAAGTGTCCGGTTGGCGATAGGCTTGCCACCTGTCACATTTGTGGGACCAAGTGTCTTCGGCTAATCGCGGGTGCACTTGTTGTACCTCTGCCTATCCTTTCGGGGATGCGGGCGTTAAGATACTTTTTAAATTGCCTGATTTTCACATTATTCTAAATCCTATAAGTGAAAACGACAATGTATGATATAATTAGAATCGTGAATGTTAAGCCTTTCTTTGAAAACTAGCTGTTACCAGCGACTTCGTCCGTGCGGACTTCGTTTACTCCGCGCAGCACCTGACCGCTAGGTGATAGCGTGATAATATCTAGACTATATGTTGACCCGACCTGTTAGTAATATTCATGCAAAATTTGAAGTAATTCCGTGCAGTACCTTTTGAGTTTACCCCGGACATACATACAGACAAACAGATAAACAGACAAACAGACAAAAATTCTAAAAACTATATTTTTGGCTTCAATATAGATTGTAGATCACGCTCCAAGTATTCTTTTAAAAAAATATTCAATGTACAGTTTTGACTTTCTTACGATTTTATTATATGTATAGATTGGATACAATCAAATGATTGTTGAAATAAAACATTCTACAGCAAAAAAAAAATAAAATAAAAGAAAACTGTATTTTGTTAATTTAAAAATCTTTTTATACTGTAGACTAACAAACAAGAACGGGCTCTCTTGATACAAAGAGGCTAAAATCATCTTTACACATCAAAGATGTTATTAGTGTCCAATTTTTTTATATCATAAGATAGCAAACAAGCAAGAAATATGTTCCGTGCAATATAATAAATAAATAAAATAAAAAAATAAAGCAGATGTCTCACCTGATGGAAAGAGAAAGCTTCGCCTATAGACACCATGACACAGATGTTAATGGTGCGTTGCTATCCGTGTGGCGGGATGGAAATACCACAAGCATAAGTCCAGCGGTTCCCTTACCGTCCAAACTGAAACACGACAGTGACAAGCATTGACGCTATTGCAGCAGGTGGTGGTACCTGTGCGAGCCTATACAGAACTCTACTACCTAGTAGCCATGATGGTAGTGACTCGTATTGCCAATTTGTCGCATGTTACCTGGCAGAGCGGCAGTTGGTCTATTGAATATGGTGGGTTGAAATCCCCCTGGATATATTATTACCCACTAAAGCTGCTAAGTACACAACACAACAGTGGTAACTACTGAAGCTATGTTACCAGGCACAAGCAAGCCGGTGTTTGAACCGAGGCAAAATGTTGCAAGGCTACTCCTACTAGTAACCAAGATGGAGTAACACGTTGGCCAATCTTTTGCTTTTTACGCTCTGCTTGGAGACAGAAAGACCAGACCAACAATATATATATATTTTTTTAATAAATTGGCAGTGTTAATTTTTTGTTCTATTGTTGCTAGTCTTATTTCTCAAAAAATAAAATTGTATTATAAAATTTTAGTTTGAAAAGAAATCAAAAAGGAAATTCCCGGAGGAACTGTCCGACTTGCGCGACGAGCTTTCTCATAAAACAGCACGCGATGATTATCAGATGCCTGTTAGGTAAGTACTGTGGTAACAATACGATTTAAATTAGCTTGCACTCTTGGTTATTGTACAAATTACTAAACTTGTACTCAATATTTATAATATACTTTTTAACTCCCCGCTACGTATGTAGATAAGGAAGTTACTAATTTTGCCCGATTTTCGAAAATCGAGTTTGCAACAGATCTCCACGTTTTGAGGTCCTAGGAATCTTTTCCGATTATTTTCCACGACAACGTCAGTATGTGTGTATGTAATCTGTGTGTGTGTGTGTTTGTGTGTACGTAAACATCTCATAACTTTTGAACGGCTGAACCAATCGAAACGTGGTTGATGGCATTCGATTGGATTCCGCTCAACTTAGATTTTCTGAAAATTTTAACCAAATCGGTCTAGGAGATTTTGAGAAATTTTGAAAAAACCTCAAAAATTTTTTGGCGAAACAGATTTTTTTTAATATAACTTACAGATTAATATACCGAATTATTACAAAATCTAATCACCAATCGTTCAATTTGTTTGGGATTTATTAATGATGGAAATATTTAAAAAAAAAACAGTAGCAGTCGTGGGACTGCCGATAGAAGTGAAAACGGAACTATTAAGTTGAGAGTAATTAAAACTATATGCAAAACATAGCTATAGATATACTATTATCATTAGCATGTCGGTGACGCGAACCGAGGATTTTACCCTCTACCAAAACGCTCAACGCGCCTAAAGAAGTTTTCACTTCAAAAAAGTTTTTTGACATTGCTACGAAATTTTTCAACCTATCGATTATTTAGCTAAAGCAATATTTTAGATCTCAAAAATTGAGTTGAATGTCATTCGAAAGATAAATTCAATCGGCGTTTCCAATATACAGCTTTTCAAAAATACATGGTAGAACTGAAAAAATCTATGCTTATAGTTTTTACTTATTTATGATGACTAGATGACCGCCCCGTTGGTCGAGTGGTTAGCGACCCTGACTGCACAATCGACGGGGCTCGGGTTCGATCCCCGACGGGGACAAGCATTTGTGTGATGAGCATAAATGTTTGTATTTCCGGGTTTGGGTGTTTATTAAATACTAGCTACTGCCTGCGACTTAGTCCGCGCGGACTTCGTTTACTCCGCACAGCTCCTCCCCCGTAGGTGATAGCGTGATAATATGTAGCCTATATGTTAACCCGACCGATGTTAGTAATATTCATGCAAAATTTGAATTAAATCCATGCAGTACTTTTTGAGTTTACCCCAGACATGCATACAGTTCAAACAGACAAAAATTCTAAAAACTATATTTTTGGCTTCGATATCGATTGTAGATCACGCCCCAAGTATTCTTTTTAAAAAATATTCAATGTACAGTTTTGACTTTTCTACGATTTTACTATATGCATAGATATCTTGATATCGAAGTAATTAAATCAATTTAAAAACTTAAAAGGACTTGTGCATATATTTCAGGGACAGACATGACACTAGACACCGCTACGAGCCATACCCAGAAAAAAGGCGCGAGAGTCCTGTCTACGTGAAGTCTGCGGGTAGGCCTGCCCCGAGAAAATCACCAGAAAAGGTACCCTAACTTATGTTTTGGACTTGATTAGAGTAATTTTATTAAATAGTAGAATTATATTAATTTACTAGCTGACTCGGGAAACGTTGTTCTGCCTTTTTAACTACTCTTTTTTTCTATATTTTGTCACCTTTTAAACCTTCCCTGGACTTCAACAATTAATTCAAAACCAAAATTAGCCAAATCGGTTCAGCCGTTCTCGAGTTTTAGGGAGACTAACGAACAGCAATTGATTTATATATATATAGATTGAATGGACAGAAATTATTATTTCATAATCGATCTCTATCTACTTTGATCATATGATTTATTAATACAATAAAATCCACAGTACTTTAAACAAAATACATTTAAATCGTAGCTTAAGTACTGGCAATCATGGAGAGAATTTATATGTATTTATAAGATATATAGAATCAGCAAACATAATAAATCTATTAACAACACAGGTAACATAGGTACTTATAGATAAAATGTTGAGTAGCTGTTTCAAAAATGTGTTAAAGTAACACCTTTATATTAAGTATATTTGCTCGTTTCTTATACAAAGAAAATTTAAAAAAGCTGTTTGTCTACTCATTTCTAGCTAATCTCCAAAACAGCCAGACCAATTTTGACGGGACTTTCACCCATCATAATTTGTTCACACTGGTTTATGAATAATCTTTTTTCTGGTATGAATTTAATGCTTATCATAAAAATAAAATATATATATATATATATATATATATATATATATATATATATATATATATATATATATTATTTTTTTAAGAAATCTCATTGAGTGATCTAGCAAAACCCGTTTCGGTACAGACGCATTAAGTCCTGGGTTGGAATCACGGGTTGCAGAATTCATTCTTTGTAAAAAAAACGTATCTTCACGCCCGTATCCTCGAATTGGTAGGCAGAGGTACAACAAGTTCACCAACGATTAGCCGAAGATACTTAGATTAGTCCCACAAATGTGATGGGTGGCGAGCCCATCGCTAACCGGGCACTTTCCAATCTCGGGCAACTTTGTGTTTATCAGAAAACTGAAAAAACACTTTAAGTGCCCGACCCGGGAATCGAACCCGGGACCTCATGTGGTCAACGCCAACGCCGGACCACTAGACCACAGAGGCGATTCATATTTGCTATTTAAAAAAAAATTAGTTACAAATCCACCATGTAAGTCCAGTCTGATATCGACTAGTTTTATCGATACATTGGCCATCTGTCACACCATAGAACTTACTGATTGTGGGTACTTTGCATGCCTGCGTATATCTTCGAGGTTATGGACTCCATATTTATTTTATTATTCATATGAAATAAATAAATATTCATGGGACAAATTACACTTACTGATCTAATCCAAAAGTAAGCAAATGATTTGCTTGTGTTATGGGTGTTAGTCAACGATACTAATACATAGAAATACATATATAAATACAGGAATATATATATTTAACAAACACCCAAACCCGGAAATACAAACATTTATGCTCATCACACAAATGCTTGTCCCCGTCGGGGATCGAACCCGAGCCCCGTCGATTGCGTAGTCAGGGTCGCTAACCACTTGACCAACGAGGCAGTCAAAATATTTTTAAAATATACTTTTACACTAATTGCGCTGTAGCATGGTGTGGCTGACAGTTACCCGTATGACGTTGACATCTGTCAGTACCACATGACTAGGGTTGTGACGTTATGCAATTCATTTTAATCACTAACGATGCTCGCAGCATAAATCTAGTTCTCATCAATAGTGTTATGAAAATTAGTGTGTTATTCGGTTGGGCAGTGTAACTACATGTAAAATCTTGCCAATCACTACTTAGTATAAAACAAAGTCGCCTTCTCTGTGTGTCCCTATGTATGCTTAAATCTTTAAAACTACTCAATAGATTTTGATGCGGTTTTTTTTAATAGATAGATTACTGAGGAAGGTTTTAGTATATATACCTTTCCGATATTCCCACGAGAACAAAAGCTACGCGGTCGAAAATAAATAAAATAATGTCTTTGTACTTATATAAAACTAGCTGTTGCCCACGACGTGCGGACTTCGTTTACTCCACACAGCTAATCCCCCGTGGGTGATAGCGTGATAATATGTAGCCTATATGTTGACCCGACCTGTTGGTAATATTCATGCAAAATTTAAAGTAAATCCATGCAATACTTTTTGAGTTTACCCCGGACATACATTGATTTTCTTACGATTTTATTATATGTATAGATAATCAATATGGGGTTTATGAATTTTTTCGTGACAACGTTTTTGCTCTATGACGCATAGGCGCGGCGGCCATTTTGTTTACTCGTGCGATGGTGTCAGTACGAGTGCTAGCACCTTGTTTGTGACACGTTATTGCTATTTTATAGTTTGTTTTCATTTTGTTTTTAAATTGTTATTTGTTATAGTTTGTTCTTTATTTATTAAAGTTTGTTGTTATTACCATGCCTAAGCATACAAAAAAAAAAACTTTTTTGGGTAGTCAGGCCAGGGAGCTTATTGTTCGCCTCCGACACTACTTTGAAAGAGAATAACAAATAATGGACCGTTCTTACCATTGAATCGAATTGTGGAACGAGTAGTCGAAGC
The DNA here is from genome assembly GCA_036924255.1 of Apodemia mormo. Classification (NCBI taxonomy): domain Eukaryota; kingdom Metazoa; phylum Arthropoda; class Insecta; order Lepidoptera; family Riodinidae; genus Apodemia; species Apodemia mormo. The sequence continues at coordinate 38,622,682 of JAUPFN010000001.1, read as the reverse complement.
TCAATATTGGCCGCAATACTGTTTCGCGTACAACATGTGAGACAATTGGCCAAGATGGGATATCTGAAAATAAATTATCGACACCTAACAAAAAGCCAATGTGAATTCAATCACAGATTTAGATGATTTTGCTAAGGTTGCTATTAGAAATCATATTTATGATTATTATAGAAGGATAAAGCTACCCACATTACCCAAGCTTCTAAAATCATTAAAAGAAGCTGACTTGTTCAAAGGAGGTATTACTTAGTTGTGGCAAGTTATAAAATATATCGGCCTTGTTTAGAAAAAAGTTAAGAAAAGGAAGATTATTGTGGAAAGGATTGACATTGCTCTAGCAAGACTTTCATTTTTAAGAAAGGCTAAAAACATAAGTGATTGGGCCAAATTTGTCTGTTTGGATGAAACGTGGCTAAACGCCAACCACACAGTGGGTAAAAGTTGGACTGACGATACGGCACAATCGTGTACCAAAGTGCCGGAGGGCAAAGGCGAACGCCTTATTATTTGTCACGCAGGTACAGCAAGTGGATTCGTCCCTAATTGTTTGCTGGCTTTTAAGTTAAACTGTTTGACGAATTACGAAAAATTTTAAGATTAGTTCATAGGTCTATTCAATAATTTAAAAGAGCCTATGACCATAATAATGGACAACACACCCTACCATTCGGTACAAGTTAATAAACCCCCAAACCAATCCAACCGCAAAGGCGAGTTGGTGAAGTGGCTGAATGAAAACGTAGTTACAGCAGATATAAAAATATTCAAGACAGAGCTTATTATTGCCTTAATACATCGTCATAAGTCACCAACTCCTACCTATGCTCTGGACGAAATGGCAAAAGAAAAAGGCCACCAGGTCATTCGACTACCACCCTATCATTGCCAGTATAACGTTATTGAGCTGATTTGGGTCCAAATAAAAGGTCACGCCGCAAGAAATAATATTTCTCTGCCATTTACGGCAAATAAGATGTTGGCCCTATTACAACATCAAAAATGTTAAACCTGAAGACTGGTCGAAGATCGTGAATAAAACAAAAACGGACATTATGTCTGCTTGGTCACAATGACATCCATATTCACAATATAATCGAGTCATCATTAATAATGTCCGTCACAGATACAAATGATGAATTTAGTGACAATCCAGATGTTTCTGACTCTGATATGAGTTTAGGCGAATAAAATCTATTTTTTACATATGTTCTGTTGTTTCATTAATGTAATAATAGACTTTTTACAATAATAAAATTGAACTACGCTCAATATACGTTTTTTATTTTAAAAAGCATCGACTATCCATTGTAGCAATACACCCCATCACTAAGTATGTCTATGGCATTATGTTATACGAATAACACTGTGCTTAATGTTTCTTTCCATTAGATTTTATTTGTAGACTAAAACATTCTGGTTAGGTTTCATTTAATTTACTATTATTTTTTTTATATCATAAGATAGCAAACAAGCAGATGGGTCTCCTGATGGAAAGAGTCAACCATCGCCTATAGACACCAAAGATGTTAATGGTGCGTTGCTATCTTGTGGCGAGGTCTAATGCCACATGCATAAGTTTACCGGCTACCTTACCCTCCAAACCGGAACACGACAGTGACAAGCACTGGCGCTATTGCGGCAGGAATAGGTAAGGCGGTGGTACCAGACCCGGGCGAGACAATGCAGAACTCTACCACCTAGTAGCCACGATGGTAGTGACTCGATAGCCAATCGGTCGCCTTTTACGACCTGCCTGGCAGAACGGCAGTTGGTCTATTCTTCAAAGGAGGCCGGGACCAACACGGCGAAATTACTACAGTAATTAATGATTTAATATATTAAAAATGTGATACAGCTGAAATACTTAGTCATAATTTGTAATTCGCGGCAACTTTCAAGAGTGGTACGAAATGTTACTGAATCTGTCACCCGCACCATGCTTCAGCACAAAGAGTGTAAGTAAAGCACTCTATAAAGAAATTTTGTAGACAATATTTTTTATTTTCTTTTTCTAGTTGATAAGGTAACTGTTAATAACAATGACATTACACGAAAACGAAAAAGGGGTTTTCCAATGTGGAAAAGTATGCCACCTGAAGACTGATGTTCATCCGTTAAACTTTAAAATTTATGTATATTTCTTTTAATATCATGATTCAATTTGCTATGCTCGTGGTAGAATCTCACGTCGAATCTGACTTGTACCATATCGATTGTCATCAATTTTGCTTAACATAACCTTTATATGTGTTGTTTATATATGTTGTTGTTACATGTTATGATAAATTATTTATTAAATAACAATTATTTTTTTTTTATCTTAAGCGCCCACCGAACTACGAATACAAGATGAAATTAGCCAGTGAGAAAAAAGTAGTCATCGAGGAGTCAGCTAAAAAAATACTTGCATACCATGAAAAGAATCCTGAGAAGCATCCACTTTACCCTGAAGAGTGGAAAAAGTTTTGGAATAGACGGTACAAGGAAATACAGAGTGGTGAGCATAATATATACTAGCTGATATTTATGATTATGTCTGCATTGTTTTATTATTAAACCACCTGTTGGTCGAGTGGTTAGAGATCCTCACTGTACATTCAGTTGGGCTTAGGTTTGACTTCCGACAGGGACAAACATTTGTGTAATGAGCACAGATGTTTGTTCTGGGTTTGGTGTTTATTCAATATATTTCAGTATTTATATGTATTAGTATTGTTGACATCCATATTACAAGCAAATAATTTGTTTACTTTGAGGTTTGATTCATTTATATGATTTGTTCAGTGATATTTATTTATTTATTGTATTACATACATCGCTGACCGCGTATTGATTTAAAAATCGTAGTTATTTTTATCTGTAACAACTTTACGCCTCATTATCTTTAGACAAGGACTGTCTAAGAGGTAAAACTAAGAAATGTTAGTATACGCACGTAACAAGTTTCCTATAGTAGAACAAAACAATAAATAGTTTATTTTTTATTTTTACATTATATGAAGCACATGCTTGTATAGAAATCCCTTGAAGAATCTAATTACGAAATTGAGATTCATTAACTAACTTGACACTACGAAACGTGTATCTCTGTGTGCACATCACAAAAATCATTTTTTCTTTAACGCGCCAAAAGAAGTATAAGTTCACAAATGATCAAGTCATTCAACAGTTATTGCGTGATACGGGCAAAATGGCAAACATATATCATTCCAATTATGTAGATGAGTTTTTTTATGAATATCATAAGATAGCAAACAAACAGACAGCTATTCTGATGAAAAGAGAAACCATCGCCTATAGACACCAAAAATGTTAATGCAACGCAACAGTTGCTATCCATGTCGCGGGATGGCAATGCCACATGCAAAGGTTTACCGGCTACGTTACCTTCCAAACCGGAACACGACAGTGACAAGAATTGACGCTACTGCGGCAGGAATAGGTAAGGCGATGGTATTGTGGCACCTTGTATTTTCATGTGAAGCGAGAGGTTTATCAGGTGCCCCGGGATCTTGAGATAGCAAGAACTATTGAAGAAAACTAAGGTATAATTTATACTCTCGTTTATTAGGACCATCCGTCCTCAATCACTTCTAATACGGATCTCTCCACATATAATTCTTTTTATGAAAAATCGAATATAATTCAAATTCAACTACTTGTATTTAAAAGTCGACGAGTTGCCATCATTTCTTGTGACACCATAGAGGTGTTACAGTATCATACCCGGGCGAGACAATGCAGGACCTAGTAGATACGATGGTAGTCTACTACTATACTCGCATAGATAGTCGGTCACCTTTTACGACCTGCCTGGCAGAACGTCAGTTGATCTATTCTTTAAAGGAGCCCGGACCAACACTGAAAAGACAACAGATAGTCGCTAACGTAGGTAAATCGCGGCGATGGCGATTACCACCTTGGTAATCGACGAAACGGTAAATCTAGCCTGCTTAGGGTATAGGTACAGCATCTGATATGTTGCACGCGATAGAAGAGTCGATTGACCACTCATAATAACATATCTCGTTTGTAACTACAAATGTTTTCCTGTTGCGTCGCGTCAAATTAACAAGATATATAAGTTCTTATGGGTCAAACTTATCCTACCTAAGCCGACTAATGATCCTTAGTACACAAAAATGTGTGTATACACGGCTATGTAATACTCTTGCGTTCAGGACACTGTGATACCCAATTATTTTATATCGTCTACGTCTTGGGCACTACAGTACCCAGTAGAGGAACACTCGAAAAATGCGATGTTACTAAAAATGTATGACTTTTATGTATTATCTGTGATTTTTAATTAAGGTAAAAAAATATATTGCATCTAACAAAACAAAAAAACTTTCCTCTCTTTTTATAAATTCTTAAAAAATTATTTCTTCAATTATTTCTTCTTAATTCATGCGAACAAGTCTAATTGTATTGCGTTTTATGTTCATTTGGTGGATTTTAAAATCTAATTATACTATCATAATAATTATGTTTTTAATCAATTAATATAAATTTATTAACCAAACTCAAGAAATTAATCAAAAATTATTTCCTTAACTAATTGGGGGAAAAATACTAATATTCAGAGTTTAATATTGTTTTTGAGTATGAACATATTAGAATCAAGCATGTATTATCATTCAAATTCGTTATAAATAACTAATAATTAACTAATAATACTCTTAATTATATAAATAACTATCTCATATACATACATATGTGTATCTTGTGTCCAGAGGGCAAAGACCCGGCAAAGCATGATTTCAAACCAGAGTGGATTACATATTGGACCGCCCGTATGAAGGAGTTACATGACGAAGACATTCAAGTCCAAGTGTCTGAGCTCTATCGTAAATTACGACTTACGCCTCCTATGGAAAAAACTGAGCAAGATAATAAAAGCGAGGAAGAGGGACGGAGCGGCAGAGATAGAGATCGCGTCGAGCGTGATGGACGCACAGACAGAGATGCAAGGTGGGAGAGGGACTTGCGGGAGCGAGACAGACGGCGCTCGCCTGGCCGTCGATCGTCACCTGGCCGCCGGCTATCGCCCGGCCGTCGATTATCGCCTGGTCGTCGATTATCGCCTGGCCGCCGACTATCGCCTGGCCGCCGACAATCGCCTGGTCGCCGACTATCACCTGGCCGCCGATTATCGCCTGGCCGCCGATTATCGCCTGGCCGCCGATTATCGCCTGGCCGCCGACAATCTCCACGACGCTCTTCGTCTCGACTCCGAGAACCACTGCCACAACGACCTCCTCTGTCGTTAGGCGGTAGACTCAGGTATGAAAAGAAAAAATGATAAAAACATGTAATTAATTATTTTTACTAGTTGGTAAACTTCTGCAATGTCTCGAACGGATTTGGTACCAGCGCCTCCAGCAATAGCGTCAATTCTTGTCAAAAGGTGTTTGCGATGTGTCAATGTGTACATTATCTAATAATTATTATTTTTAACTTCCCGCTGCGTATGTAGATAGATAAGGAAGTTAATGATTTGGCCCCGATTTTCGAAAATCGAGTTTTCACCAGATCTCCATGTTTTGAGGTCCTAGGAACTTTTTTCGACTATTTTCACGATGACTTCAGTATGTCTGTATGTATGTGTATGTGTGTATGTACATCTCACAACTTTCTAACGGCTGGATCGATCGAAACGCGGTAAGTCGAAGAAAATGTTTTTTCAACATAACTTCGAAATTTTTCAACCACTTATTTTTTATTATTCTACGACATTTTAGTACTTTGTTTATTGAAATGGTATCCGACGTAGTTTTAAAAAAACTACGTCGGATACCGTTTCAAGAAACAAAACAGAATCCAATTTTCAAAAGTCACAGAGTTTCAAATATTAAGTTATTACGTTGTTTTAAGCAAATTTACTTAATATTTTTTAAATAACTTTCAGGCTAATAAACAGATGGACTTAAAAATCCTTTCAGCTTTTTTCCTTTTAAATTTATAGATCTGATGCAGGGTTCTGGAGATATAGAAAATGGGAAGAAACCGCTGCATTTTACTGCGTTAATGATTATTGTAAAAATACAGGTGACAGAACAAGTAGCAAGTTGCGATATTATTGAATAATAAGGCCTTAATGTTTTGTCAAAGATCGCCGGAGCGTCGGTCACCGGCGCGGCGCCGGTCGCCGCCTCGGCGCCGCTCCCCACCGAGACACCTTCGCACCCGGTCACGCAGCCCTAAACCAAGGTAATGTTACGAGCTTAAGAGTTCGTATCGTGCAATAAAATACCACTTATATTAAAACAGTGTATTTACAACACAAATGTACAATACACTACAACGCAATACGTAAATACACTGACGAACATCAATAACACTCACTATTTGAACACTAGAATTAACCGACTATACTGAATCACTTAACTAACAAATTTTCCTTATCACACTGTTCGTCTGAACTATTGCTTCCGAATCACTGTATAAAACTGACTTCTATTCGTCAACACATCCTTATTTATACACAAGGTAAAGTTTGACCATATTCCCGAAAGTTCCGAAAATATAGCGTAAACTATCCTAAATGTAAATAGTGCACGCTATTTTACCTTTATGCCCTATGCGAGAAGGTTAATTATGCCATAGTTAGTTGTTTTGGTAACGGCGGCTATTCTTTATCGGTAAAAACAACTATCATTTTCTTTTATTTCTAGATTTTTCAGCGTTTTAACTCTTCACTTTTGAAGTAACAGTAATGTATCCATTGCTTTGGAGTTATATAAAAACTCTTCAAGGATTCACTAGACTAAGTGCTTCTACCTGTATTTAATCTTTAAAGTAAAATGTGGCTATTAAACTTTGTAATGGTTTCTGAAAAAAAAATCTGTAATCAGCAGTAAACTATTTGGACAAGTAACGTTGCATAGGAAGTGTATGATATACGCATGCGCGCACACCAGTATTAATTACAAAATGTTGACATGTCAATATGCATTTGAAAGTGTATTTGAATAAAATATTTTTGATTTTCGATGTGAGAGTTTCGTATTGAAGCTACTGTTGGTCCCGACAGCGGCCGCGGTGGCAGCCGCGAGTCGCGCGAGCGGCACCGCAGCCGCAGCCCGCTGTCGCGCCGCGACCCCCCGCCCCGCAACCTTAGCCCGGCGCGCGCCCCCTCGCCCGCGCTGCAGACCGTGCTCATCTCCGACGAGGAGCTCAAACCGTGAGTATGGCGCCGCTGGACTGTGGTACCGGCGAGCGCACAAAATAACCACAGAGAACTGTAAATATGTAGTAATGTAATTACAAAAAATGTGTAAACGGCTGACCCTATGGGCCACCCCTGAAACTTCTCACTAAATTTAACTAACTTTTTTTTAGCTTAAATTATTTTAAGCTAAAAAAAGAGTAAAAAATATAAGCATAGATTTTTCAGTTCAGACAATTATTTTGTTAAAAATGGCAGTATATTAATTTTTAAAAGGCTTTATATTCGAAAACAATGATGGCATTCAACTCAATTTTTGAGATCTGAAATTATTGCTTTAGCTAAATAATCGATAGGTTGAAAAATTTCTATACAATATTAAAAAACATTTTATTTTTAATTTTCTTCATTGATAAATCCCAAACAAATTGACCGGTTTTGGTTAAAACGGTATTTGACACAGTTTTTAAAGCGATTATAGCTGCGATCGACCTTGAGTTAGTGACAGGCGCAGCGCAAATATTATTCCGCGCGTCAGCATCACCCGCCGTCAAAGAGTATATACAGTGGATGCAGATACGTTTTCCATTTTTGTTTATCTAGTATATGAACTTTTATCATCATGAATCAATTGAATGTTGGCCATTTTACAACCCATAACCGATAATCGGCCATTTATCGATTATCGATTCATTTTAGAAAAATGATAAATATCGAAAAAAAAAACATTAAATATAGAAAGTCGACAAAAAATTATATAAAGTTTTATACAATAATGACTGTTACGTATCCTATTTTTTTGATTTTTTTATCATATACCATACACCTCATGTAGCACTTTATATTAATACATACAATTAACAGTTAATATTTAACAAAACCTTTCAAAATGTTTGTAAAAGTTTTCAAACCTTGTAAAAAATGATCTCTTAAATAACCTTTTAAAAATGTAAGTTTTGTTTTCAAAATCTCGTGAGAAATAAGTAAAGATTTAATTTATTTGAAAGCTTATAGACCTGTTTAATACTTTCCGTATTAAACAGGTTGATTAATTTAGATTATTTGGTTGTATAACATATTTAATTTATTTATCTTTATTTCATAAGACAGAGAATAAGCAAGCAAGTTTCCTGATAGAAACATATAATCATCGCCTATATACGCTAAAAATGTTAATGGTGTATTGCTATTCATGTAGCAGGGTTAGAATGTTACATGCATATGTTTATCAGCTACCGTTTTTCAGAAAAAAGTTGTTTATCAGGAAAAAATGACGAATGATTATAATGACTGTCTCGTAGTCTAGGGATAACCTAAAGTTTCGTTAAGGTATTTTTCAAAAATTCAAAAATCTCAGTAGCAGCTTCGAGTTTGGCGGGTGATGTGTTACCACTTCCGTGCGTTGGATGAGTACGTAAAGCCATCGGTCTTGGTTATTGCTAAAACAACAACAGCGATATATATTCACGCCAGTCCCCTTACGAGGTAGGCAAAGAGAACGGAGTGAAATATGTCCTCCTTGCAGATTTTTCTTGCTTCCTGCACGTTCATTACTCTCTTCATACAAACATGCCAGTGCGAAGACTTCACCACCTTCAAATAGTATCGGCTTTTATCTTTTTTCTTCAGAGTTTTTCTTGTTAGTCGCTTGCTTGAATTATCTTTGTTGTTTATGTGTTTTTTTTTTGTTTTTTTTGTTGTACACTTAAACAAAATATTTACAAAATACTTATTTATGTATAGCTATGAAAAACATTCTCTCAAATTAGTCTCAAAATATTATTCAGCGTCTACTCGAAAACAAAATTATTTATAAAGTACTAGCTTTCAGCGCCTTTAATACCCTCGTTTACTTCTTTGAGAGATAAAACTCAAAGTTTCCTTACATGCACGTTTATTTAATTGAATTAAAGAGCATAACTAATAAATTTGAAAAGATTTTTATGAACAAATTTTATTTATTATACAAATTTTACTACTTTTTTGATAAAATTAAAAAAACCGTGTTCATTTAACTGTGTTAAAAACATAAATACTAAGTTTTAAATAATTTCTACATTATTCTACAATAAACAATCCATTTTTCATACAAATAAAAATGCTTTTTTAGCCTTTTAAGGAATAAAATTTATAAAATACCTAATTATATGATTCGTAAATCGTGTTGATGTACATAAGTACCAAATTTCAAGGTATGTTGACCATAAACGTTTACTTTTTCATATGAATTGTAACACCTACTCTCACTCCTTTAAGGGATGAAACTCCGAACTTCATTACGCGCATGTTTCTTCAATTTGAATTGAAGAGCATAAGTACTTAGAAAGGTTTAGATAATAAACTTTTTATTTTAAATACAAACTTATACACTTGCCCTTTTAATGGATAAAATTAAAAGAAATTCTAAAATACAAATTTCTTTAATTGTTTTAAAAAGCATTAATACTAAATTTTAAGTAATTTCTACAACAAACAATTTATTTTTCATACAAAACTTAACTCTCCTTTTACCCTCTTATGGGACGAAATTCAAAAACGTGTATTGCTTTAATTTACTAAAAAAGCATAAAGAGTAAATTTTAAGTTATAAACAATTTATTTTAATACAATCGTTAACGCCCCTTTTACCTCTTTAAAGGATTAAATTACATCATAAGAACAACCTCTGTAAAAAATCAGGCTTCCCGCTCCAAACTTATTATCTGCTATAAAAAACGTTCAAGCGTAAACAAAATGTCCAATTTTCGAACAGTACAACCTTATTACTGTGCCAAACGTACTATCTGTATAATTACTCTTTGACTCGAATATGGACAGCGGAATACGCTGAAGTTCGACACAGCCTCCCCGTACGAACGCTACCGGGAGACTGACTTTTCGAGGCGCGAATAAAATAATAAGGGTTTTATTGATTTAATGGCACACTATAATAATTTTGTAAAATGTTGAACTTAAATTTTATAAAGCGATAAATTATCTGTAATAAAGTGAAAAAATTATCGAAGTTGTTTCAGTAGTTTGGAAGTTATAAGAAAATTTTTGCGTATAAATAAGAAAGATATTCGATTTTTTTCCGTCAAAAATAACAAAAAAATTTGAAAAAACGAACTTAAAATTTAAAATCAATTATATTATACGTATATTGTATATATTTTTTTAATTATTGGATTAACCGTTTAGGAGTAGTAGGCTTTCAAAGAGAAGTCTATTTCGTTGTTTGGCGTATGCTATCGCTTTAAAGGAAAAAAGCTGATGAGATTTTTAAGTCAATCGGTGAATTAACTTGAAAGTTAAAAGTATCTTCACGCCCATATCCCCGAAGGGGTAGGCAGAGGTACAACAAGTGCACCCACGATTAGCCGAAGATACTTGGTCCCAAAATGTGATAGGTGGCAAGCCTATCGCCAACCAGGCACTTTCCAATTCCGGGCAACTTTGTGTTTCTCAAAAAACTGAAACACACTTTTTTATCTGCCCGACCTGGGAATCGAACCTGGGACCTCATGTGGTCGACGCCAACGCTGGACCACTAGACCACAGAGGCGATTAAATAACTTGAAAATTATTTAAATAAAATTAAGTAAGTTTACTAAAAATAACGTAATTTTAATATTTGAAAAGCTATAAGTTTTGAGAATTATATTCGATTTCGATTTTTGAAACGGCATTTAACGTAGTTTTTTTAGTACTGAAATATCGTAGAATACCAAAAAATGATTGGTTAAAAAATTTCGGAGCTATGTCAAAAAAACACTGTTCAAAATTTTTCGTCAACGATTAACGGACTACCAAACGGATAAACCGATTTTGATGCAATTTATGTATCAGACGTAGTTTTTTGAGGAATAAAGCTGATTAGTTTTTCTACTTAATCGGTACTTAAATCTAGAAGATATTAAAAATACTGTTTCGCCAAAAAATTTTTGGTGTTTTTTTCAAAATTTCTCAAAATCTGGACCGAATCGGTTCAAATTTTCAGGAAGTCTAAATTGAGCGGAATCCAATCGAATGCCATCAATCGCGTTTCGATCGCTCTAGCCGTTCAACATTTATGGGATGTTTCCAGTTACACATACTGGACGTCAGTATAATAGTTAAAATAGTCGAAAAAGGTTCCTAGGACCTCAAAACGTGGATATCAGGTGAAAACTCGATTTTCGAAAGTCGGGGTAAAATCAGTAACTTCCTTATCTACATACATAGTGGGATGTTAAAAAAATGCGAATTTACTATTACAAATTTATTATTTGCAGTTTGTGTTAATTCGTGCCTAGGAATTCCACAGCAAAGCCAAGTTCCTTCGATCTAGTTTCTTTTTTAGAAGGTTAATGTCAAAGACAGCTTCACTTTGTGTTAGTCAAACTCGCACTAAACTGCTTTTATTTACTCAAAAGTAGTTGGTTCGCAGGTTATGTGTGGTAATAATTAGTAATGGTCAATATTCCAACAACAGTTATTGCATGCATTGTATGCGCGTAATGAATAATTCAATATTGAAATGTCAATTATCCTGTTGTCCTTGTCGTTATTATCATTGCCGAAACGATAGCTCGATCAGGCAAGAGAATGCACGCAATAGGCACACATTGCGAGAGTGAGAGAGATAGCGTTAGGGACCCGCGTATCTGCATCGCGCGATATTTACAACATTATCAATGCTAATCTTGCGTTTCTTATAATCTTTAACCGCACGTCATAAGGTTTACATTTCCTCAAATTGACTTTAAGTTGATAATTATCACAAGTTGAACATTTTATATTACGATTCTGTGCCTTGTTTCGTTTTGAATAAGCTTTATACTTTGCGTATTTAAGGAATAAACAACAGGTAAACGAATAATAACGTTTGTGTTTTGATAGATTATTGTTTTTGATTGTAATAGATTATTTGTCGTTGCGTATGCGTTGTTTTCGATGCAAATTTTTTTATTATTTTGTTTATAGGTATATTGGTGGGAGTACAGATTCAGTAAAGTGTAATATTGTGATATTAGTGATTTGTGATGATAGTAGAATAATAAGGCAATATCGTATGTAAACACAATTCCTCTATTATTATAATATTATTTCCTCTGATAAGCCAAGTACTCTCTTGTATTTTAATGCAGAGTTGTACACTTTCGTCAGTACTGACAACAGGATAACTGACAACTGAAACAGTTTACAATAACAGTTATTCACCAGCAACATAACAGGATAATTCATTATTATAAAACAGCTGTTATTGCCATGACTAGTAATAATTGATAGTGTATGTTTCCATTGTCAGAGACGACGGGCTGTCCCCGTGGAACTCGGAGGACTCGCTGGGGTCGCTGCCGGAGGCGGCCGCGCGCTCGCCGTCGCGGCGCTCCCGCACCGGCTCCGTGGCGTCTCACGCGACGCGCGCGCCGCCTCGCGCCCCGCCCGCCACCGACTTCGGTGACCCCGAGAACGTCGTTGTCACGCTGCGACTGCTCGTCGCACTTGAGGACTACCTTGGCAGCCTCGGGCCTAAGATTGTTGATCTCCTCACCGAGGCTCTTACTATGGAAAAGGTGACTTTATACACTTACACATAACTAGTATTTTATTCATACATCGTTTCCTTTCTAATAATATATAGCAGGACTTCCTAACCAGGGGGGCGCGCCCCCCTAGGAAGGCGTAGAGAAATATTTGGGGGGGCGTCGTACGTAATATGTAAGATTACGTTTCAAAAAAAAATAATTAACGAGTAGGTAAATAAGGGGGGCATTCTTTTTTTTTATATCATAAGATAGCAAACAAGCAGATGGGTCTCCTGATGTAAAAAGTCAACCATCGCCTATAGACACCAACGATATTAATGGTGCGTTGCTATCTTGTGGCGAAGTCTAATGTCACATGTATAAGTTTACCGGCTACCTTACCCTTCAAACCGGAACACGACAGCGACAAGCACTGACGCTATTGCGGCAGGAATAGATAAGGCGGTGGTACTATACCTGGGCGAGACAATGCAGAACTCTACCACCTAGTAGCCACGATAGTAGTGACACGATAGCCAATCGATCGCCTTTTAGGACCTGCCTGGCAGAACGGCAGTTGGCCTATTCTTCAAAGGAGGCCGGGACCAACACGGCGTAATAATTATAACGGCATGAAAATATTATTTTTGGTTCGGGGAGGCTCGGCGAAATAAAGGTTGGGAAAGCCTGATAAGGTATAAGGGCTGGTCTGTCGTAAATCAAAACCATAGCTTTGATCCACAATTCCGAGATAAATGATATATACGTATGTAGATAATGAAGTAACTGATTTTGCCCCGATTTTCGAAAATCGAGATTTCACCAGATCTCCACGTTTTGAGATCCTAGGAACCTTTTCTGAATATTTTCATGTGTGTCTGTGTGTATGTGTGTATGTGTATGTAAACATCTCATAACTTTTGAACAACTGGACCGATCGAAACGCGGTTAATAGCGTTCGAGTGGATTCCTCTCAACTTAGACTTCTGAAATTTGAACCAAGTCGGTCCAGGAGATTTTGAGAAATTTTTAAAAACCCTAAAAAATGTTGGCGAAACAGTATATTTTTTAATATAACTTCCAGATTCATGTACTGTTTGAGTACAAAAACTAATCAGCTCTATTCCTCAAAAAACTACGTCTTATGCATAAATTTCATCAAAATCAGTTTATCCCTTATTGATGGTTTTTTACCTTTAATTTTGTATAATTTGTTTTATTTTAATAATGTATAGTGTTTTTTCTAAAAAATAGTAAAATTCAAGGAATTACACAAAATAAGCCATTTATATGCGCCATGCAAATGTCTGGTTCGAGAGTTCCGGGGTTCGGGGTATGTTTTACATTGTGTAGCATGAAAATAAGAAAAAGTCTAAACGCGTATTTTGTATTACTCACATAAAAGGAATTGCCATCATGACTAATAATAATAATAATAAGCCTTTTTTATTTCCACATAACATTGAATTAAAGTACAAAGTTAAATTTAATGAATCTTAAATGACTATGTTTCGTGGATCCCTCTTTGGGTGAAGGCCTCCTCCAAATCTTTCCATTTATTCCTTTTTCTACCCTTTTCTATCCATGTTTTGCTAGCAACTTCTTCTATATCGTCCGCCCATCTCTTATAGGGTCTGCCAACATTTCTTTTACCACATGGTCCAGGCCACGTTGTAACTTTGTAGGTCCATCTTTTATCATGTAGGCGGGCTATGTGACCAGCCCATCCCCATTTAAGCTTAAGAGCATGTGACAGAGCATCTGTGACTTTTGTTTTAGCTCTTATTTTCGTATGTTTTATTTTGTCTAGTTTCCTTATTTTCAGCATGCTCCTCTCCATTGCTCTTTGACTTGATCTAATTTTATCCTTCATTTTTTTAGTGTAGACCCAAGTTTGAGAGCCGTAGACTAGGCATGGCAGAAGGCAAGTATCACTGACTACTTTTTTCAACTGAAGATCGTAGTTTCCTTTGACAATTTCCTTTAAGGCCCAATATTTTCTCCATGTGATACTTATTCTTCTTTTGATCTCTTCCTCATTGTTATTTTTTGCGAATGATATCTGTTTTCCCAAGTATACGTAGGTATGGACATACTCGATTATTTTTCCTTTGATGTTTATAGGTATCTCATGGCCATTAGTCATTATTTTTGTCTTTGTGAAGTTCATTTCCAACCCTACTAGTGTACTTTGTTCGTCTAATGCACATAGCATATTTTCTAGATCTTTAGGCTTTTCAGACAAGACTACAACATCATCAGCGAATCTTAAATGGTTTAGGTATTGATCATTTATGCGTATTCCTTTATGATTCCATCTATGTTTCAGTTTTTGAAAAACCATATCCAGCACCGCTATAAAAAGCTTAGGCGATAAAGGGTCACCTTGTCTGACTCCTCTTTCAATTTTGATTTCTTTGCCTGTAGTTTCAAGTCTAACTCTGCTGACACAGTCTTTGTATATATTTTTGAACACATTAATGTATTTTTGGTCAACTTGAGAAGATTGTAGTGCTTCCCATATGGAATTGTGGCTGATGGTGTCAAAGGCCTTCCTGTAATCTATAAAAGCTATGTATAACGTTCTGTTGAACTCTTTAAATTTTTCCAATATTTGTTCTACTGTATGAATGTGGTCTATTGTGCTAAACCCAGAGCGGAAACCTGCTTGCTCTATAGATTGTGTGGCATCAATGTTATGTGTGATTCGTTTAAGCAAGATGGCTGTAAAAAGTTTGTATGTGCTAGCTAGTAAACTAATCGGTCTGTAGTTATTTATATCCAAGGGGTTTCCTTTTTTATATAACAGCCATCATGACTAGAACGTAAAAATATCATGTTTTCTTAATTTTTCAGTAGACCGTCCCTTACACACTGTATCTGTGGACTTTAATATTATGAAAAAATTAAAAATGCACCGAAGTATTCTCACATTCCCGTTGGAAAGCGGAGAAGTAGTTCCAGGATACTTGTCCTTTAGGTTGATGTGTCTTAGTACTTCAGGTTGGATTGAGAGTATTTTCCGAAGCTTTACGCAGTCAGGCGATTCGTGAATCGGATGGCGACTTCATCTGGTTATACCTACTTTGGGGGTAGTTATATCCCTGGGATGTAACCACTTATCCAGGATAGTTGATGACCAATAAAAAAAGTTATGTTAATCAAGGTATGATTATACCTATTCGCTGTTACGGACGGTTCAAGTTTGTACACTCACACCATACTTTTTTTATTAAATCGGGTAAAAAGTAGCCTTTGTTTTTGTGTTAAACAAACGTTACATCTCTGTATTATTATCTGATTCGAACAGCTTCGAACAGTCCGCGAATTTTAATTTATAAACATAGCATAACATTTAGGAGATATTGTTATGCTATGTTTTACTCGGATCTTCAACTCAATTTGCCAAATTTCCATCAAAATCGGTTGACTGGTTAGCTGCGAAAGCTTAACATACAAACAGACAAACTTACCTCCGCATTTATAATATTAATTAGGATTAGTATATTAGTGTAGATGAATGAAATATTTGTTTGTTTTGTTTTGAGTGGCGGATTATTCCAAGGCTTGTTACTCCATTAATTTTGATACCTAAATCAGCGCGAGTTTATAAGGAGCGTTTTGTAAAGGTTTGACTCTATCTTAACCTCAAAAATATACCAATTCCTTGGAGTAAAATTATAATGGTTTACAATAAATAAACTGATTTATGGTGGTTTTTAAATATATTTTTTTAATGTTTGCCGCGCCCAAATTTGTACTCACTGTGACTGACATACAGTTCCACAGTTTTAGCCTAATCCAGTTTACATAGCTTTTTTACTCTACTTACTTATTAGGTTTTTTATAAAAACCGATAAATATCTGTATTAACCGGTATTTCTTAAACCGCTTTCCGGCTCTGGTTTATACCACGTAAAATGTTTGGCAAACAGGAAAAGGCGAACTCGTCAGAAGAACTGCTGGTGCGCGAGTCGGCCGTGGTGCTGATGGAGACGGCAAAGGAGAAGCTGAAGGGCGCGGCGCAGGCGGGGCTGGTGACGGGCAGCGCCGCCGCCGCCGTGCGCGCCGCCGTCGTGCGCGCCGCCGCCACCCTGCACGAGGCCGACAACCGCATGCGCAAGCGGAAGCAGGTACACACACGCGCACACACACACACACACACACACACACACACACACACACACACACACACACACATGCGAGGCGAGAGTATACTGCGAGCAAGCGGTACCAGTCACAGGTCAGTTTACTTAGTTATTACTTTGTACGGAGACTACGGTGCCAACGTCGGAGGAGGAGGGGAGCTGCACTGTTAAGGAAATGACGCAGCTTGCATGTGACGGAAACAAAAAAGTCAATTGAAACACACAACACAGTGTGGTAAGCTTATTCAAGTGGTCCTCATCATTGAAAGGAATAGCACAATTTGAACAACAGCGGTGAGTGAAAAATCCTCTTAAGTTTGTAAATTCAAAGTAAAGGAGAGGGTTAGAGTTAGAAAATATCAAAATCTTATAAAACGTAATATTATTTTTATTTTTTTTACTCCGTCGTCCGTTATTGGTCAAAGCGAGTAACTTAAAGAACATTAAGTACTGTGGTGACTTTGATGGTACCCTTCTGGATCTTTCTGGTGTATGGGGATGTAGATTATTTAAATGAAAAGTTTCCTTGAAGACTACCATATTTTTGGTATTTCGCGACAATATATTAACTTCATTCTATAAAATCAACTTTAGACCTGAGTTTTAAATTTTAAACATTACAAATCTTCATACAGATTCGGAGACAAATCGTCTAGCCATTCACATTCTTTATAGTAATGTTGCGAATATTCTAGATAAAAGAACAAAAACAATAGTATCAGTGGAATAATTTAGATAAAAGAAGAGAGACTGGTGCTTGTTAGATAAACAGCGCTGCCATTATGAATTTTCTAGCATCACACATAAGGTTGAAATTAGCGTATACTACGACTTGATTACGTTTAAATTGTTTATGACTCGTTGTTAATCTCGACTATTGACGAACTTTCGAGAACATTTTAGAATGCTTACCTGGAATATATATAAGCGTTTTGGCGCGAACAAGTCAGTTTTGAAAAGCAATCAGTGCGACTAAGTTTTATAAAGCGATAATTCGGACGATATTATAGTAAAGTGAAGTGATAGAGCGATTTGATCTGTATACGGATAGTAAATTAGCATAGTAATTGGTTCAGTCGATTGTGTTTAATGGATGTTAGCGTGGATATAGTGACGTTTTTTGTTATCAGTGTAAGTCAGTGCGTATATACGATATGTATTGGTGTGTGTCGTATATTTAGTGGTAAATAAACACGGATTTAATATAAGTGGTATCTTATTTAACACAAATCGAACTGTAAGTTCTTAACAATTCAATACTGATGAATTACATCGGCTATGCCCGCAAGTTGGGTGAGCTGAAGGACTTGGTCAATCGGATGATTACAGTTGCTCATTGGATCTCTTACCTATTTCCTAATACAGAAGTCCTACCTAGCCAAGACAAATAAATTTTACTACATTGACTGATGTCCCACCAGACCTCGTCCGTGTGGAAAAATTTCTAAGATAAAAGTAACATAAGTTACTCTTTATTACCGTAGTTTAAAAGATAGACAGTCCTGAGGTTTCATCTGCATAGTCCCCATGGAATTTTCGGAATAAAAACTATTCTATATCCTTTCCTGGGTATCAAACTACCTTTGTACAAAATTTCATTCAAATCGGTTCAGTGGTTTAGACGTGAAGAAGAGACAGGCAGAGAGAAATAGTTACTTTCGCATTTATAAAATTGGATATAATTTATATGGATTCTGCGCTATTAAACTCTAGTGAGGGATCAATCCATGTATGTATGTCGTATGTGTATCGCATATCATCTTTGTCGCGTATCATCTCGTTTTAAGAACACTGTCCCGACAGCCTTAGCCAATATTGCAATTCTTGGCGTTGACATATCGAACAACGTTCAGTTCTGTGATTATTTGGAAACTGGCCTCGCTCGCTGGCTAAAGGCTAAGCTCGGTGTGCTCAGTAAGCGAGTCGGTACTTGCCGGATCATCATTTGCAACTTTAAAAAGCGCAAATTAGCCCTCACGTGGAGTTCAGTTCTCAATCTCTTGGCGGGAGCTCCCCAGTATAAGCTTCTTCCTCTTGATCGCATAGAGCAATTCAAATCGTCGACGACCAGGCTACAATCAGTCTACAATCGGCTTGATTCCTTGGCTTTACGCAGAGATGTAAGTTCGCTTAGCATCTTTTACCGCATCTATCATGGAGAGTGTTCCGACGAACTATTTGGATTAATCTCCGCCGTTGAATTTCGTCATCGGACAGCGTGGCAAAATTCGAAGTATCATTCTCATCATCTCGATGTGTCCGATTCTCGATTCTCTAGGCACTTTTTACTATGCACTATTCCTCTGTGGGATCAATTACCGGCGGGGGTGTTTCCGAACGTATACGACTTAGGGACCTTCAAGAAAAGAGCATAGTCCTTAAAAGGCCGACAATGCAGCTGCAAGGCCTAAAATGCTGTGGCTGTCCATGGGCGGTGGTAGTCACTAACCATCAGGTGAGCCTCCTGATCGTTTGCCCCTTTTTTCTTTAAAAAAATGTATTGTACGGGCTACCAGTACGTAACCGTACATACTCACGCCCTCTCGCCCCTTTGCAGACAAATGTGTTTTTTTTTTATATCATAAGATAGCAAACAAGCAGATGGGTCTCCTGATGGAAAGAGTCAACCATCGCCTATAGACACCAAAGATGTTAATGGTGCGTTGCTATCTTGTGGCGAGGTCTAATGCCACATGCATAAGTTTACCGGCTACCTTACCCTCCAAACCGGAACACGGCAGTGACAAGCACTGACACTATTGCGGCAGGAATAGGTAAGGCGGTGGTATCAGACCCGGGCGAGACAATGCAGAACTCTACCACCTTGTAGCCATGATGGTAGTGACTCGATAGCCAATCGGTCGCCTTTTACGACCTGCCTGGCAGAACGGCAGTTGGTCTATTCTTCAAAGGAGGCCGGGACCAACACGGTGTTAATTGTGTAATTGTGTAATTTCTAAAACTTGAGACCTTTGTTTGCTTCTGTTCCTCGTATGGCTCTAGCAATACCTTTTTGCCTTATCCATTTTCTTCTGCTTCTGTGATCCTCCATACTGCGGACGGTTGATGACAATCTTCTTGGTTTCAAAAAACATCATCATGATGTCATGTGACTTTTTATTTGCTGGTTATCACTTTTCTAATTCATTATCAACATTATAGCGCAATATACGAGGGTAGTCCAAGAAGTACCCGGCCTCACAAACATAAAAATGTTTTTTTCGGTAAAACTTCCTTCATTTCTCAACATAGTCTCCATTTAACTCGATACACTTCTCCCAACGATGTTCAATTGCTTCGATACCCTGTTTATAGTGAGAACCGTTGAACTCCTCAAAATAACCATCAACCGCAGTCTCCACCTCTTCATTGTTGGCAAATCTTTTACCGCCGAGCCATTTTTTTAAGTTTAGAATGAGAAAATAGTCAGAGGGGGCTAGATCTGGCGAGTAGGGTGGATTAGGAAGCAATTCAAACTTCAGCTCGTTTATTTTGTCATCGCAATAACGGATGTGTGAACTGGTGCATTGTCTTGAGATAACAACAATTTTTTCTTCGACAAATGCGGCCGTTTTTTCTTAATTTCATCACTTAAACTCTGCAATAAGTTCGCATAATACTCGCCGTTGATTGTTTTTCCTTTTTGAAAGTAATCGATGGTAATGGTCCCACGTGCATCCCAAAATACTGACGCCATGACCTTGCCAGAGGATGGAACTGGCTTCGCCTTCTTCGGAGTCGGTTCCCCCCTTACAGTCCATTGTTTTGACCGTTCTTTCGTCTCAGGCGTGAAGTGGTGGACCCATGTTACAATCATGGTTACGAATCGTCGCAAAAACTCGGCCTTATTTCGGCAAAATATCGCTAAACAATCGATCGAAACATCTTCGCGACGCTGTTTTTGTTCCCTTGTGAGCAAACGCGGCACCCATCTCGCGCACAGCTTTGTTATGTCCAAATTTTGGGGTCAATATGTGATGTATGGCACTTTTCGAAATGCCTACCATGTCGGCTAGCTCACGCACTTTCAGTCACCGGTCATTTAAAACCATTTTGTTAATTTTTTTTCACTGTTTCTAGCGTGGTCACCTCTCTTGCTCGACCACTGCGTTGTTCATCTTGGCAGCTCGTACGGCCTCGTTTAAAGTCTGCTACCCAATATTTTACAGTTGTAAACGAAGGAGCAGATTCCCCTAGAGTACAATCTAGCTCAGCCTTGATATTGGTAGGACTAAGACCTTCCAAATGGAAGTATTGTATCACATAACGATGACCAATTCTCTTTATGTTTACAAATCCACTGAGAGTGTTCACTATCGATGGCTGTTGACCGAATACTTAACAAAGGAGCGTCTCCAAATTTCAACATAAGCTGTATAAGATTGTTACTTTCGAACAAAGCAATTGTTTATAAACAATAAATGCCATCTATAAGTCAGGCCGGGCACTTCTGGGACTACCCTCGTAAGTAAATAAACTTATTTGAATAATTAATGTATAAACGACATCTTGGTAACTTGTAGGAAGGATAGAGGAAATAAAACCGGGAGGTAGGTAACTTGAAGCACTCTTGCGGCACTCGGTAGGTAGAAGCAATACGTAGCTAATAGACACATAGTACATATGCATTCACTGCTTTATAGACAAGACTTTTTAGTTCCTTATTGTCCTTTAGGCTATTTCTAGGTTATAGGCTATCGGAAAGAGTAGCACAAAGAAGACACCGGATAAAATGAAGGACTATAATTTATTCTGTCTCATTATTTCGAAAGTTGAACCCTATAGATGAATGCGTTTGTCTTTTTATTTTCCGTTTTCGTTTCATCGAGTTTCAATTCTTCTCGATTCTAAAAAGTTTCACTTAAAAATTATATAACAGATATAAAGAAGTCAGTATGAAAAATGCTTATATCAGGCACTGTTGACTTAATAACATAAGCACTTAACATATAGAAGGCATACATGCTCTTGTACGCAAATGAAATATCGCGTCACTATATCGGCAATCAAAATATTGCATGACTACTTCCCTCGTAGCGGTGCCCACTGGATTTCGAAGTGCGTTGAAGTAGCGCGCGTCCGTTTTCAGTTAGCCGCCGTGGTGGCGGCGTGCGTGGTGTCCCCCCCGGCGCCGGGGGCGCGCGCGGGGGGGCGGCGCCGCGTCCGCACGCGCCCCAAGGTGCGCCGCCGCAAGCCCAAGCAGGTCAGTGCGGGGACAAACCTAGGGGACACCTGCACCATTTGGAACCTCTCTATATATTTTACACACAATACAAGCCCTCACATGTCCAATTCTTATGAACGTGACCTTACATCCCACTGGAATTCAGATAATACAGTGGGTACACCGATATAGGCAGGTAAGTTGTCGTTTTTTTTTGCTTCGGTATTCAAATCCCCACAGGAAACAGGAGACTAGAATCCTATGCCTAAAGAATGCATATGTGCGCATCTACTGCTGTACTGACATTGGGGATCAACGCTGCGTTGCACAAGTTAGTGGTTATAAGATTTCCTGTAGTGTACAGTGTCACTTGCTCATGTATTTTCCGAAAAAAATTCTTCATGGACTTGCCTCTGAAATCTTTCTTTTATAAACATGGGCGTCACATTAATAGTTTCTTAAATCCAGCTATATTAAATATACTGAAGCAATGCAGTATGGTATAAGAGAGGATAGGTAGTTATAAAAATGTATATGTATATTCCATATATGTTAATTTTTTCGGGGCAAACTAAATTGTATTTTTATTATTAAATAGCTGATCAATACAGCTTCATTCCCTCATAGATATAACTTTTCATGGAAACTTTCATTTCCTTTGGTGTAGATTTTTAAAAAAAAGTCCTATGCTTGACCCCGGATCTTAAACTATGTGTCAAATTTCATCAGAATTGGTTTAAGGGGTTTAGTCGTGAAAGCGTAACAGACCGACAGACAGATCAACTTTTGCGTTTATAATATTAGTATGACTGGGTGAAATATATTTAATTACGTAATGTAAATATAAAAGCTTATGGAAATATAAAACGGAATAAATGTCCAATTACTAGACAAAAAATTCTATCGTTACACGCAATGACCAAACTTGATTGTTTTATTCGTTCTCTGGGGTATGATGAGTGTTATATATTATTTTGCTGACTGAGCTGCTTTAAATTTTCATGGTAGAAAAAAATCTTATCAATATAATTCACCTGCCCGATGATGATTACTTGTTAAATCGTCTCATCACTAGGCCAGTGGATTAATTTATTAATTTTTAAAATTAGGAGAACAATGCGGTAACGTGTAAGGTGTGTGTTCGCAGGCGGCGGGTGCGGGTGCGGCGCGAGTGGGCGCGGGCGCGGGTGCGGGCGCGGGCGCAGGTGCGGGCGCGCCAGTGGCGGTGGCGGGCGTGGGCGCGGTAGACCGCGAGCAGATCGCCGCGCAGATGGCCGCCGCGCTCGTCGCGCAGGGGAAGACGGACGTCTCTGCAGAGGAGTTGGCCCAGCTCGTCGACGCCGTGGTCAGTAACTATATATGTGTTTTAAGACTTATCCCTTGCTAGGGAACACTTTTAAAAAACTTAACATAGAAAAAATTTGACACGATAATGTTTGGACTTGCGACCTTGCCCCTGGTCGGCACACTATCCAACTAAGCCATGTGTCGTTTGATTCGATGTTGAGAAATTCTTTGCTCGATTCCATCGATTGTACTGATCGCTAGATATAATTAAATGCGTTTATTGTTACAGATGAAATTCACATTTATATATTGATCTATAATTTTATGTTTTTCAACTATAAATGTGTTTATACCACCACACACTACACTCCTATAATACTCACGTACCTTGACGACTTACATAACTTACGTAAATTAATTACCATAACAAAACGAATCACCACAAAGTTCTGCAACTTATGTCACAAAAGTTAGTCATGTATTCTATTTGACATAAAAATAGATCATAATTACATCATTACGAGTATCATTCCACATATAAAAATACATTAGTTACAGTGTTTTCAATAATGTTGAGTTATTTACGTTTGCACTATAACATCGCTAATACCAAAATTTCACGAGATATACTTCCGGCTTGGTATGGCCTCCTAACAAGTATTGCAAGTAATATTGGCATGATGCTCCTAAAAATGATCATGTTCATCGATGCCCTTATATGTACATATAAGGTTCTTCCATAATAGATGATTACATGTTAACACGGCGTTCAGTAGTTTAACCAAAGATATCCAGCCAAAAAATAATGCGATTCAAGGGACTAAAACATTTTGAATTTTACGAATAAAATAATGTTGTGTCATAACGCTGTACGTCTTTCTTATAAAATAGTCGACTTTTAACGTAAACGACAGTAGTAAAGGCAAACAACCTCGCGCCATATCTGGAGTGATAATTTTTATTCAACGTTTCGTTCACATTTTATAGGCGTGCGCCAGAACCAGTGCGTAGGTGCTTACGTCATTTAATATTGCGCACGTGAGAGACCTTGAACTTTGAAAAATGAAAGCGGATGGCTAGTGGTCAAGGTCTTCGACGCCGCGTTAAGTATAGTCATATATTATTTCAGTGTTAGAGAAAACAAATAATTTTCAACATTATATTTATAATTAAAAACTCCAAAAATGTAATTAGCTACAAATCTCTGTAATAATAATAGCAAGAACATTTGAAATTGGATAATTCCCGTCGCCTTCGTCAAAAACGACTAATATTATAACAGGTACTCTCGGTCCAAGCTGCAGTTGTCTTTATCGCACTCTACGGTATACTCGTAAGATGCGATAGAGAAAACTGCAAATCAAGGATCGCTAGATTTTACAAATACCTATTTTTCAATTTAATCACCCTTAATGTTCCCTCCATTAGTAAATAATAGCTGTTATGGTCTGTAGAGAATTGCACAAGCCATTTCTCTCAGCTAATAAACGCGCACGGTATTTATATAACGTAAGCACCTACACTGGCCCTGACGCACACCCACAGATATGGCGCGAGGTTATTTAACCTTACTTACAACGTAAGAACGTTAGAAGCGGATTATTTTATGCGGAAAGGCGTAAAGTGTTTTGGAGACAAAATTATTTTATTCCTAAAAATCAAAAAGTTATAGTCCCTTGGATGATAATCTTTTTGACTAGATATCTATGGTTAGACGTACTGAACGCTGTGTTGAAATATGATCATCCCTTTTTGAAGGACCTTATATAAAACAACATATGTATTTGTGCGTTGTGTGTGTGTGTGTGTGTGTGTTCCATGAATTTTTAATGATGTTTATTGTAAATAATTATGCTAATAATATAATAAGAGGTATGGCATAAAATGACACCTTTCTAACGAAACAAAAACTTTCGAATTTGAGAATTAAGTTGTGTGTTGTACAATGTATTTCATAATTCAAATATGAAAAGAATACTATATTTTTGAAAGAAATTCCTAAGGTGCACAACTCAAAATGCTCATTAGTGTATAAAAATTAACACTTCGACTTTTGCCCGATTTTGAGATATCCAACCTGGGCACTCAATCTCAGTCGAATTGTTTAATCACTAAACCACGAGGCAGTCAATAAAGTATCCTTTGATTTATTTTATAAAATAAACTGAACCTATATTACCAGGTCGGCATGGCTGAAGCGAAACAACGTGAAGCTGCAGCATCGAAAAGACAAGCGGAAGTAGTAAAGCCAACCCCAAAAGCTGCGCCAGCACCGCCGCGCGCCGCCCCCACCCCCGCCCCCGCCCCCGCCCCCGCCTCGGGGACTGCCTCCGCCTTGCAAATGCTGCAGACCGCCTATGATGACAAAAAGTAACAACATATTGTACATTGTATATCTTTAGAATCGAAATTAAAATAAGTTGATTGTTTCTATATTATATGGTTGGCAGTTTGGTGAATGATCTGTGCCTCTTTATGTCAAAATCAAACGTCACAAATTGATCAACAAAAATTAATTACTTGAAAATTGAAATACTGCGAGATAATATGAATCATAAAATTTATAATCATGGGCGTACCGAGAGGGTTTACCTCTCTACTATCTATCTACTGTTGTAGATAAAAATATAGTCTTAAAATGTTATGGTTGCCCATAATCTGGGTACGCCCATGTTTATGATAGACTTAACACCACCCAATTTTTTTATTAATTATAATCGAACGAAACTGATCTACACAGCCATTTGCAATAGAAAATTGCGTGCTGTAATTTTCAAGAAAAAAAAACGGTCATTTTTTACACCAAAAATAATGTCTAAAAAAATATGAAATACATTAAAACTAGTGTTTTTGCTTGACTCACCTGCATTCGTATTATTCCAAAATCAAATGTCATAAACCCCAGCTCTTACAATTTAATTTTTATTTTGCAGAGTGGAGAAGGAACATGTCCCCGATGCAATGGATGGTCTGTCTGACTCGGATTTAGAGACGCTGCTGAAGAATTTCAACGAATTGTCAGCGGAGGAACAACACAGTCTTATTGCTTACTTGAAGAAGCTGGAAGCTAAGCAACCTGAGAGAGTTGAGAGGTTGCGGAAGTACGTGAGCGCGGAAGCGGCAGAAGAAATTCCCGGGAGTGCGGCCGCCGCCGAAACAGCGGCTGCCGACGTAGACAAGACCGTCGTGCTGAGCGACGACGACGACGACTACACCGTTGAAGAAGTAAGTTCACTGTCTATCGAATTCTATCTCTGCTAGACTGCACTCAACATTGGTACATTCATAATTATCGAATTTAAATTTCACTTTCACAATTTCACAATTGTGTTATTTTTATATAGGACATCAGCCACCTTCTTCAGCAAATACCACAGAATACCTAATAGTACTACCGTACAGAAGATTCACTGCCTTACAGGTCAGCTAAAATAAAAATATATGTAGACTCGCTAAAGCTAATAGCGCCAGGCAAACTATGACTTTTTTTAAGGCGGAAGGATCTCAAACCCATTCTTCAGAGTTACTATTCATATACTATTCTGTTGATTTTAACAAGACCTTAACAGCTATCACATATTTGGATGGAAGGATGTGTCTCAGAAAAAAAGACAATTACAACTGAATTGAAAACCCCTCTCTTCTTCGGGAAGTCGATTGAAGAACTATTACTAAAATGTTTTAAACACTTACAATAAATGACGTTTACTTGTTCCAGGTATTTCAATCAGTTACCGAAAAAGTTAAAGAGAACCAAATTCGACAAGAAATGGAAATAGTTAAAAAGTTTATAGAAGAAACAAAGACTTTACCAGTAGTAACAGAATCGCCTAATACTGTGATGAGTTCAGAACTCCCCAAAATGTCATCGGCGACAGATTTAATGGCGTTGGTTCAGGCAAGCTTAATTTCAGCTAGAACAACCCAGAAACCTGATGTAGTAGTCAGCAGTAGTGCACAACCCAGGTTATTTGGGGATTTACCAGAAGCACCACTAAATAGTGCTTCTAATCACGCCCTTAACTTACCCCTAGTAATCTCTAATGAAAAAAATTCTTCTAATCAGCATCAATCACCAACATTACAGCATACAGGAGAAAATTGGAATAATGATTCTGAATTGGGTGAATCTAGGGAGATGCTAAATAATGATGAATCTATGGATATGTATGGACAAGAGAATATTTATGATCAGGAAACAAGAGTTCCTCAAGATCCATTCACTCAATCACCAAGAGGTCCTCAGGATACTTTTACTCAAGGATCTAGAGTAAACCAGGATTCATTTAATCAAGGACCCAGAGGTGCATACAATTCATTTAATCAAGGGCCCAGAGAATCCCAGGATTCATTTATGAATCAAAGGCCTAGAGGCCCCCAAGATTTATTTATTAACCAAGGACCTAGAGGTCCTCAGGATTCATTTATTAACCAAGGACCTAGAGGTCCTCAGGATTCATTTATTAACCAAGGACCTAGAGGTCCTCAGGATTCATTTAGTCCAGGCCCCAGAGGTCCACAGGATTCATTTGGCGCAGGGCCCAGAGGTTCCCAGGATTCATATAATCAGGGTCCCAGATTCCCTCAGGTTTCCTATAATCAAGGGCCTAGAGGTTCTCAGGAATCTTTCAATCCAGGACCTAGGGGTCCAAGAGGACCTCCAATTAATTATAATCAAGGTCCTAGAGGGCCTCAAAATAATTTTAATCAAAGTGGACCCCGAGGACCAATGAACTATAACCCGAATCCAAGAGGTATGACGGACAACCAGAGACCTGATCGAGATTCGCATGACGACTATTCAATGACACAAACTAACTCAGGCGAGATGCATGACCAAAATGAAGCTGAACAAGGTTTTAACAATCGTCAGTTTGGTAACCCGCAACAATTTCGAAATCAACCACGACACGATAATCCGAAACCGTTCGGAAATCAGCAGCCATTTGGAAACCAGCAGTTTGGAAATAAACAGGCGTTTGGAAAACAACAACAGTTTGGTAATAATTTCAATAATCAGCAATATGGCAATAAGGATCAAGGTAACTTCAGGGGTAGGGGAGGAAGAGGCCAATTTGGTGGGAACCAAGGCAGAGGTCGTGGGCGAGGATATTTTTAAAGTGATTAAATTTAGTATTACTTAATAGACTTTTTATGAAATATAATAAAGCATATACGAAATATATTTGTTTCTATACCTAATTTCAATTAATTTAAATGAAATTAAGCATTTTAAATAGGGTTGTGTACACAAAGGGTTCTAACGGAACCCTATTTTAGAATCCGATATTCATTCCTCTGTCCATTCCCGTATTTTCTGAAATGAAAAAAATGTGTCATTTACCTATGACGAGAAATATCGATTTAAAATATTTATTAAATACGAGGGTTGATAGATCCGAAACGACGAACTTAAAAAAGATACCTTATGCAGAAAATAATGCATTATATTCGTTTCTTTTCGAAAATAGAAAAAAAAGTATCTTCACGCACGTATCCCCGATGGGGTAGGCAGAGGTACAACAAGTGCACCCACGATTACAGCCGAAGACACTTGGTCCCACAAATGTGATAGGTGGCAAGCCTATCGCCAACCGGGCACTTTCCAATCCCTAGCAATGTTTTTATCAGAATACTGAAAAAACACATTTTTGAATTGTCCGACCCAGGAATCGAAATCGGGACCACTAGATCACAGAGGCGACTACATAGAAATACATATATAAATACTGTTACCCACCTAGACCCTGATTTCGATTCCTGGGTCGGACAATTCAAAAATGTGTTTTTTCAGTATTCTGATAAAAACGTTGCTAGGGATTGGAAAGTGCCCGGTTGGCGATAGGCTTGCCACCACCGCCACATTGTGGGACCAAGTATCTTCGGCTAATCGTGGGTGCACTTGTTGTACCTCTGTCTACCTTTTTGGGGTTACAGGGGTGAAGATACTACTATACTACTACTATTTCTATGTCTAAGTATAGTTGACTAACACCCATAACACAAGCAAATAATTTCCTTACTTTGGGGTTAGAAAAATTTGTGTAATTTGTCCAGCGATATTATTATATTATTTTTCTAACAGCCTGGCCACAGCTACCCGCGGCGTGAACTGCAACACAAATTGATCGCGCGATTTTCTGGGTATGCCTCAACTCGTTTAGTTGCGAACGAGTCGGCATTGACGGTGGAAGTATTTTTTTTTTTAATTGCGTCACTTCATTAAAACTCCTTTGAACATTGGAACGTGCCACATTTGGCACGTTGTTGCGTTGAATCAAGTGCATGTTTGGCTTAAAATACATAGGCGTATTAGATTGGCAGTCAACAAAGAGGAGAAAATGTGGCGAATTCGACACTCCTAATTTTGAATAGACTGCCACAGGAATTGATTTATGTTCTGGGGCCTAATTCACGTAATCAAACGACAGTCGCGTCGAAGTGTTTAAAACTCTAACACATTTTCTTACATATGTCGCGTCGTAGCACGTCTCGACGTTCTAACGTGTCTATGTGTGCGACAGTCCTAAGCGCATTGACTTAATTACGTGAATTGGGGGGCTGACATCTATGCAGCAGATTTGCTGATTACTGACCTAATAAATTGTTCAATATCCATGATTAATTTTAAACTCCACACGCGAAAAAACCAAACATTTTGTTTCGGTCTCACAATATCGAATGCGTCTCCCGATTTCACCGGTTGCGCTGCTCTGAGCTATGGTTACCTCGATACTAGCTAGTACATTTATTTTTCTCAAACATGCGTGGAAATAGTGTCATTACGTTTGCAAAACGAGCAAGCGAGTTTCGTATTTACGTACACAGAAAAATGAAAGTCATTGTCGGCGCGTTTCTTGTTTCAGATTTAATGATATACAAAGGCGTGCTGGGTTGAAATTTGAATTAATAACTCTTATAATATCTTGTTCACGTGGTTGTATGGCCAAATTAAATTTATTACATTTTATTTATTATTATATAATTACATAGTATTTTTTTTATTTCTTTGCAATTTTGTTGAGAAAAACCCAATATATGTCTTGGCGGAAATGGCAATTTCCTGTCTCGTATCATTGAATTCATACTCGACATTTAATTGCCTATTTCGTGGCCTTTGCAATAATGTACTATTATTCGCTCATCCGACCGCGCGTCGCGGTTTTCTAGGTTCTGTTCGCGTAGCCGTGGTATACTTTATGCAGTTTCCTACATTTGTTTTCGTCGCTCGTCGCACTGCAATTCGTATCGGCGTTCGCGCCGCAGGTAGCTTTAGACAGGCCGTACCACGCATTATTTTAAATCTTCGGTATACTGATACACTGATTCCGTCTATTCCCCTACGTTGCTCTAATTTTGTCTCAACATCGTTTATAATAGCGGTGGATAATTTTTATTCCTTGTGAATTTTTTTACTTATTCCGGCTCCAGGCATGGATATGATTCACCTTATTTATTCCTTTGGCTCACTTCATACTTTTTTAATGCAGCGTATTATATTCTGTGATCGTATCTTTAAATCAATGTTTCCCTATATATTTTTCTCGCTCCCGCCAATTCCACAATGTGGAATCCACAGTACTATGTAATTTTGGTAGTTTTTTAGGTTTATCGCTTGTCGCGTCTCACTCTCTCATTGTAATCGCAGTACGCTCAGTCGCTCACCATTCTAATCGGAATAAATAATTCCGCGGAGACGATAAGGATTCGAAGGAATAAATTAGCTTATCGCATCCGGCCCCAGAATCAGAACCTTTGATTCAGTATACCTCCGGAGTTACATACCTCTAGTTTACAGCGCACCTTAGTTTAAAGGTTATCCACTATCATTGCGACAGGCTATGTTTGAGTTTAAAAAGCATTTGTAGGCTCACTTGCGATTCAGCAAGTGGTTTGTAATCGTATGTGTATCTAATCATATTTTATTATCAACTAGCTGTTGCCAGCGACTTCGTCCGCGCGGAGTCCGTTTACTCTGCACTGCCCCTCCCCCGTAGGTTATAGCGTGATAATATGTAGCCTTTTTTTTATATATCATAAGATAGCCAACAAGCAGATAGGTTTCCAGATGGAAAGAGTCAACCATCGCCTATAGACACCAAAGGTGTTAATGGTGCGTTGCTATCTTGTGGCGAGGTCTAATGCCACATGCATAAGTTTACCGGCTACCTTACCCTCCAAACCGGAACATGACAGCGACAAGCACTGACGCTATTGCGGCAGGAATAGGTAAGGCGGTGGTACCAGACCCGGGCGAGACAATGCAGAACTCTACCACCTAGTAGCCACGGTGGTGGTGACTCGCATAGCCAATCGGTCGCCTTTTACGACCTGCCTGGCAGAACAGCAGTTGGTCTATTCTTCAAATATGTTGACCCGACCTATTAGTAATATTCATACAAAATTTGAAGTAACTCCATGCAGTACTTTTTGAGGTTACCCCGGACATACATACAGACAAACAGACAAAAATTCTAAAAAGTATATTTTTGGTTTCGATATCGATTGTAAATCACGCCACAAGTATTCTTTTAAAAAAATATTCAATGTACAGTTTTGACTTGCCTACGATTTTATTATATGTATAGACTAGCTGACCCGGCAAACGTTGTTTTGCCTTACATATTAAGAATCCATAGCGAACAAACAACGTGACACGTAATTTATATAAGACTACGGGATTGTCATTCCACGCAGCCTAAATGGCATTAAACTTTATATGGTGGTTAAGTATTCTTAAATTTTCTAATTTTCCGCGCAATTTTCTTAATATTTTCTTTTATAAGAACCTTCTCCTTACAATTACAAACACAACAAAAAAAAAATACCAAAATTGGTCCAGCTATTCAGGCGTGATGTCGTGACCAAAGAAAATAGGGACTGATTTTTATATGTATAGATATGCATTTTATTATATTCGAGTCCAGTCTACGTCAATTTTTTTTTATTTTGTAAGATTTATCCAAAGCGGTATTAAAACTAAAATAAATAAAAATTGCGGGTACTAAAATAATAAATGTTATAATATATTCTTAATAGAATTTACATAAATACATAATTTATCTATAAAACACATCAATAAGTTCCTAGTTCCAATAAGGCATCAATGTGTTCAGTCTCAGGTAAAATATCTACATCTAAGGATTCTGCCTTGACATTACTTCCATTCTTGTCCAAAGAGAAGAACCTGAATAGTTTTGAAAGGTTTATTATTGAGTATGCTGAGTGACTTAAGCAATCTTCAATCATTTCCTTCAAAGTATGATACGCCGAAGTTACTTGAGGCAAGGTTTTTATTTCTGGAAAGCAATAATCAAAATATTAATAATTAACGTTAGTACCATGGGGCTTTGAATTGCGTATAAAATAATATTTTTATTATATAAAACCCTTTGACATTAAAAATATATGTCGATTACACTTTTCAAACTACTTTCAACATAAGGAGGATGTTTATTATTCTTTTTTTATGTTTTAATGTTTCACCAACATTTCCGTCAATTTTAGATTAATTTTAAACATTCTCTTTTATTTATCTGAATAAATATATTTTGAATTGATGTGATTCTGTTCTCGTCCAAAGAGTTTTAAATAAAATTGGTGAAAATTAACACAGGATTCGGGAGAAAGGGAAATCGTTTGTTCAAATTTAACCACATTTCTTACTGAACACACAAACTGATAATACATTATGATGGATTAAATTTTTAACCAAATGTTGGTCTGAAAAAAAGACATGGAAAGAACTTCTTCCCAAACCAGAAAATTATCAAGTGTAATTTCAGCCAACTTGAAAATGGCAAAATTAGTTGCGGTTAGAATGGAGACGTCATTATAACGTAGGTTAATAAAACCAGTAAGGAAAAATTAAAATTATCTAACTTATTTCGCAGTTCCACAAAGTTCAAAGATTCGTCTTACAAAAAATATAATGCACCGATGCCTTGCGGCGTAGGCGGGTACTATTGCTTAGTAAATGCGATAAATGGTTTCGGCAGTTTTGATTTGCTTTCCTCTCAGTGCCACGGGTTGTCGAAATACCACCAGAAGACTCTGGGCTGTTACTGAATTTTTATTTAAATAAGTAAACTTTGACTAGAAATATTAATAAATACTGACATAACCCATAAATCTGAAGGGGTACAAAGAAAAACAAAGCATAGAAATAGGTATTAAACCAACCAAATTAGTAACAAGAACCCATTGAGACGAGAAACAAATAAATGAATAAATAGAAACATTTACTCACAATTAGTTCACGGTATCGTAACATGTTGAGTGAGATCAATTAAGCGATAAATAGACAAACCCCTATATTTTTATTTATATATTTAAATACTCTATTGCACAAATAAGTACAAAGGCGTAACTTAAAACCAAATACATATTTGTCACACTCGCTGTACTAACACTGAACTTAACCGACTACGCTAAAACACTTCTCGCTTCGCACTGGTCGTTTCAAGTATCGCTCTCGATCGCTTTATAAAAACTGCTCTCTATTTGGTAAAGTTCTACCTGGATCCAGATCTAAATTTATCGCGTAAACAATAACAATTCTAATTATTGTAAACAACTTATGATAAACAAGTTCTAAAACACAGTATTTTCACCCTTATGCCTTGTACCAGAAAGTCCATTATGGCATAGCTATTCGGGCAACGGTCAACTATTTGTTTATCAATAGGAGTGGCTATCTCATTCCCTCACCTCTAGATCTCTCCAGCGTTCCAACTCTTAACGTTTCTAGATTATTTGTAACACTATTAAGTATTTTCTCATAGTTTATCTTCTGTGATGCTGAGAGAAAAGGCTTGGATAGTACATAACATCTTGTTTTTGTCATATGATGGCAAACAAGCAGGTGGGTCTCCTGATGGAAAAAGTCAACCATCGCTTATAGACACCAATGATGTTAATGGTGCGTTGCTATCTAGTGGTGAGATCTAATGCCACATGCATAAGTTTACCGACTACCTTACCCTCCAAACCGATTTGGCTAATTTTGGTTTTGAATTAATTGTTGAAGTCCAGGGAAGGTTTAAAAGGTGAGAAAATATAGAAAAAAAAGAGTAGTTAAAAAGCAGAACAACCTTTGTCGGGTCAGCTAATAAATTATATATAACAAAACAGAATACTTATTTTTAAATACTACATACATACTAATATTAAATACATACAGATACATTACTTACAAAGTTTGACGCGTAAAACAATGATCGTACCCTCAACTTTTAAAAATAGATAGGGACGGTGCGTCATGTAATTGAGCCAGGAGAGTATTCCCTAATCTAATTGCCGTAATCGTGAAAGAATTATAGTAAGTTGCAGTGTTGTGGCCTGGATACATTAGCCTATCAGAATTTTGAGACCGCTAAGACCTACCCTGAGAAGAGGTATACTTAAAGCATACCAGTTCCCTTTGCGGGGTAGGTGGAGTTAGCCTATCATCTATAGATTTTCCGATTGACGATGATCCTTCAGTTCGTCGGTTTGGGATATGAGTGGTGATTCACGTCGTCGGATTTTACCGACCTGATAACAATTACCGCTTTTTCTATCAATTAAGTAACAACAGCTTTACGTCCTCATCTAAGGCATAAAGGTTTTAACACAGTCAAACTTTTGTCTCTTACCACTTACGGTTTTTCCGAGTAGCTATGACACAGGACTTTTTAAAATGAGGGTCAATAAAATTCTTAGAAGCTGCACACATTGGCAACTAACTTTTTGTGTTGCAAATACCCATGGGAAGTGGTGACCGCTGTCCATCAAGTGGCCCACTCGCTCGTATATCAGTAGATACTATATAAAAAACATGACCACCATACTCCGATTTACTACTATTTAGATTTGTATTTTTGACAAATCTTTGAAAAACCCTGAATATCACCGCTCATCTTGAGGATCGAACTAGGGACCTCATGATCTGAGACGAACAGGTTAATTTCTGGACTACAACGAGCTTGTTTTTTTCTTAATTTTAATAATGTTAAAACCAACGAAAAAGACATTTACTACAGATAGTTTTTAAACTTACTTGAAGAGGTGTGTTTGCTGAGATCGAACAGAAACAAAAAGAAATTTATTTGTAAGTATAAATCTTTCTCTGTATATTCTCTGAACATAACTCCCTTTTCACACTGCCTGCACACCGGGTAACTAGCTGCAAATATCTGAGGTAACTTCACTGTTCGGTACCCACAAGCTGGATCTTCACAAGACAACCAGCCTTCATAATATTGCCCGTGGTAATTTCGAATTTGCAAACTTAACTGGTTTTGAATACAAGGTAAATAATTTAATGGCTGCACATTACACTTTTCATTCTGACACCTCTCTAAAAATGATACATTTTCCTTATCCATTTTCACAAATGTTTCTCTTATTCTATTCTCCGTTTTACAATTAACACAAACAAACGTAAATTCATTGCAGTATCTAAACTTTTCTTGTTCATTTTCCACTTCATATGTTTCCGTATTTGCTTCTTTCTTAATGATCTGTCTGTATCCAGAAGGATCTAGACCTAAGCAATCTGCGACACGCGCTGGGTCCATGCCTTCTATTGGTTCACATATTCGAGATATCACAGGATGTAATTGATGTGCTAAATAATATTTATAATCGATTTTAAGGTGTTCTGAATTTTTGAGCTCTTCTATGTGATATGCTCTTTGTGTAGGAGCATTCGCTGTTCCATCTTCACAAATGATGTAAGGGACTATGTCTCCTTTTTTAAAGCGTCTACTGTTTTTGCTGTTCAACCTTAATGCGACTTGTACGTGAGGCTGTACATGCTTGTCGGCATATTCATTGGGATTTTTCGTAAGTTGTTTTGTAATTGTTAGCAAAGATAAAGGCATCTTATTACTAAGTAAGTCATCTTTAAGTTTATTTAGATGATTTTGAATACATTCGATTCGTTCATCAGCGGACTGTTCTGAAAGAATTTGGCTTAATATAAATTTTCCAGCTTCTGCCGCCAGTTGAGACCAATCGCGCCTAACAATATCTAAGCCTTTATGCTCTTGAGTGTAAATAAATTCACCATTTTTGTTTCTACTAATAACAACCGCTGCATATTTCTTTTTCTTTAATAAGAGTAAATATTTAAATACTCCATCTATATCTAATTCAATTTGTTTGTATTTTTTGTTTATTTCTCTTTTTAAATCATTGCCTATTTTAAAGACGTAATCATAATCTTGAATGTTAGTGTTTATCATAAGACTGTCTGTATCACCATAAACAACTTCGTAATTTAGTTTTTGGACAATTTCTTTGGTATCCAAAAGAATTTCTCTTCCTTTCATGGTCACCAATGCCGCCAGCGGTTTAGCATAAAATCTAGAATGTGTGAATCCTAAACATCCATACATAGAATTGGCCGTCAATTTGAGAGCCATCTGCCGTATATTGTACTGCATATATTGATCAGGTGCCAAGTCCGGAGACTTCATCAATTTCTTTACTTCCCGTCTACTTTCGACTAACTTTCTAATCTCTGTAGGTAACACTCCAAACTCAGTTTTTGGGCCTGGTAAAATGAGATTATTGATATCTTCATCTGAAATAGCACCGTTTTTCCTTTTGATTGTTGTAAAACATATATTGTATTCTTGAATTATACTTGGATATAAAGAATTGAAATCCATGAGGAGTATCAATTTATCATAAAAGCCTTTCTTGGGATCTAACACAAGACCACCAGAATAGGCAGCTTTCTTTTTTGCTTGTTTTTTCGAAACAGATGTATCTTCTTGAATATCAGTTTCCCCGTCTTCAATAGCTTTCTTTCCATACACTTTGTCTGGCACAATATAACCTTTCTCAGTAAAAGCGTGTAGGAGTAAGTACTCATTCCTTTCTGATCTTCCACCCATTAAAGTTCGGGACATAATATTACCCGCAATTCGGGTAATTTGCAAAGCCAAAGGAATCACGTTTAGCTCGCACATTATTTTAAGAATATAAGAAGCATCTTGCATACTTAATGAAACCAGTTGGAGGAGGTCATTACTGTTTTCGTAATAACGAGGCAAATCTTCTAAGGCGACGTCCACACGTTCCCCTTCTTTCATTTTTAAAACAACAACACATAGAGAATCAAGATCAAAGCTTCTAGCTCTTATAAGTTCCATAGCCGACAGCTTTATATCACAGACCAATCTACCAAGAAACGCATCTTTTGCGGCGAACTTTTTTTGTGGAGCTACTGAACGTTTAAGTCTGCCTAAACGTGACCAATTTGGTATTTTTAGATCCAAAATATTTCCTATGAGTAGGTCTTGTTGGAATCCATGTAGATCGTGGCCGACTACAAGATCTGGATCGATTTTCCAGAACTGAACCATAAAGAAATTGAGCAGCTCTCTTTCAGTGTCACATTTAGTAAGTTTGGTAGATTTGTAATTTGGTAAAGTTTGTTTGAGGTCGAGTGGCCAGAGTTCATTGCATTTGGTCATTACTGAAAAAAGAAAGAAAGGTAATGAAGCAATAGAAATAGCAGAATCTGAACTGTCATTACTATAATAAAATGCTACTTCTATAATAAAATTTAAAAAAAACTAACTGTTTTGTTGATCTGAGTCAAATAGGCTTACCATTAGACAACGAAGCAATATAAAATTATATAGTATATACTTACCACAAAAATGCGAGTTGAATGGTGGGTTCGGTGGCGGTTTGTCTATTGGGAAGGAGTTGTGAACTAGACAGCTCAGCATGAGTATCTTAGTTTTGTTCGTTTTAGGATCAGTTGCCGTTCTCATGTTGATCTTTAATAGAAGAAAAATTAGATCAGTGTTATATTGCGATGGGCAGGGTCTATGGTAATCTGCCTCCCTTATGAATAATAGATCAACTGCTTTATTGCCAGGCACTTTGTAAAAGGCGAGACAAATTTAAATCTACGACTACCTGCGTTACTGCTAACGAGTTAGCAGAGATCAGCAACGTCTCGACGGCTTTTCTCTTGAAATACGCCAATTTTTTGGCTTAGATACGGCAATCCTAAAATTTACTGCGACAACTGTGCAGTAAGTGCGGTTCTCTGTAGTCTCTATCTCTAGTCTGTGGGCTGTTAACGCGCGCCCCGTGCCTTTTGTGTGTGCAATTTGGTTGTGAAAACAGTCTCGTACTTAAACAACAATCTTTTGTACTTAAAAAATAAGTGTGAATATGTGCCATACGTGAATGTGAAGTATATTATTGTACCAGAGCGGAAGTTGCAGAACCTCTGCTACTTTTTTAGTAGTTTCGAAGATAGTTAGATTTATGAACTGCGTGGTGGAATGATACAATGTCTTCTCTTAAAAGGGTCTTAGGTCAACACGAGGTATCCACTATTTAATTGTGTAAGTTTTATTTGATTTAATGACATTTAAATACATGCATTCCCATTGTTTCAAAATTACAGTGATATCATGATACTAAACAAAGCCGTGTTAATGTGATGGAACACTAGAACCAGTTCTCCACACAAATGTTGTCCCCAATTTCCTTCCTGGAAAAAATTTTTCTAATGGCATTATAGAACTTTTTTTTTCGATAAATCTATGGCTAAAACTGCCATGTTTCTATGTTTTTCGTTGTTTCATAAATTCATTATTACAAGAGATATGAACCGATAAAAAACTAAAAATTTGGCCCGATTTTCCGTAA
This sequence comes from Apodemia mormo, assembly GCA_036924255.1. Classification (NCBI taxonomy): domain Eukaryota; kingdom Metazoa; phylum Arthropoda; class Insecta; order Lepidoptera; family Riodinidae; genus Apodemia; species Apodemia mormo. The sequence goes on along the minus strand of JAUPFN010000001.1, from coordinate 38,583,757 downwards.
TGATTGAAACATACAAACACAGGGAAATCCTGTTTAGAATTTATTATAAAAAAGTAATGAAATCAGTTTAATTTTGGGGTAGATAAATAGACAATTTTAAGTCAGGGTGCCCGTCTAGCCCTGCATAATCATGTGCTTATCCCAACGCTATTGTATGGAAGTGAGAGTTGGGTATGTCAGAAAGGGCATGAAAGTAGAATCAACGCGGTCGAGATGAGGTCGCTAAGAAAAATATGTGGTGTGACACTCGCGGACCGGGTTCGTAATGTCGAAGTGAGAGAGAGGTTAGGTTTGAAAGAAAGTGTCGGTGTAAAGATGAGAAAGGGCATGCTCCGTTGGTTCAGACATGTAGAAAGAATGGTAGATGAAAGGTTAACAAAACAGATATACAACGCGAATGTGGAAGGATGTAGGTACCGGGGAAGACCAAGACTGACATACCACGATCAGATTGATCGAGTACTGTCCGAAGGTGGTGTCAAGAGTCTTCGCAACCGGCGTGTGTGTATGAAGAGAGTGATGAATGTGGAAGAAGCGAGACAAGCCTGCAAGGATCGTGATGTATGGCACTCGGTTCTCTCTACCTACCCCGTAAGGGATCTGGCGTGAAGATGTTATGTTATAAATAGTAATAGGGACAAATTTTCAAACTCGTTAGCACTCACGCGGTGACCATACTTTTTGAATAGTACTGCATTAATTTCGTAAATTAGTAATTATTAAATTGCCAAGTTGTCAAAAATTTCTGTAATGGTTTATTTAAATAAAACATTTTTTGATTTTGATTTCCTCCATGTTGGTCCGGGCTACCTATAAAGAATAGACCATATGCCATTCTGCCAGGCCAGGCAAGAGGCGAACGATTGGCTATGCAAGTCACTACTATCGTAATTACTGGGTAGAGTTCTACTTGTCTTACCTGGGTCTGGTACCACCGCCTTACCAACTCCTGGCGTAATAGGGTCCGAGCTTGTTACGTCGTGTTCAGGTTTGAAGATTAAGGTAGTCGGTTAGCTTATGCATGTGGCGTTAAGACCCCACTACAAGGACCATTAACATCTTTGGTGTCTGCATGTGATGGTTGTTTCTTTCTATCAGGAGAACGCTCTGCTTATTTGTTATCCTGTACTATATTAAAAAAATTAAATAATTACATTATAGTGAAATATAAATATAATAATATTCTCTTCCAGATGACCTTCCTTGCCCCGTTAACCTAAAATATTTATTATCACTTTTATTTAGCCCTTTGCTAAAGTTTTAGTTAACTTTATTGATTCTAACAACATTAGGTTGTAGTATGTAGATTTTTTGTTGTTTTTATTTGTTTTGCCATATACTTTTGTGTTCATGCCATATAGTTTTGTTAAACTTACTTAGAGGAAGCCTACAATACAAAAAAGAAGTTCCCCAAATTCCATTTCAAGAAATGGATAACACGTGTTTCTTCCTAGGTTCACTCGACACTGGCAGAATTTATTGATAATTGCCATTCATACAAAAAAAATAAGAAAAAGAAATAAAGAAAATAAGTTGAAACATGTACTTTTTATTTGAATTTGCTAATTTCTGGATAAACCACTTCAAATCGAACCAATATTTTTGCGTTTTATAGCCTCTTTATTGAGAAATGTTTTATGGGACATGTCATTCTGCACCAAACTTTAAGAGTAAAAGAAACGGAAATACCTCTGTGAACACATAAAATATAGATTTTTTTTACCTATTAGATTTAGGGTGGTGTTTTGATAGGATTATTGTACTATATCAGTAACAGTAAAGTGTAGTTGTTATTCATATCACAGAGATGTAATACCATATGCATAATTTTATTGGTTACCTTACCTTCCAAATCGAAAAACATCAGTGACAAGCACTGATGGTATAACTACTCATATACAAGATAAGGCAGTGGTACCAAATTTGAGTGAAATGTATCAAATCTATCCTTTAGTAGTTACAGCAGCATTGGCAGGTATGGCCAAGAGGCTAGTTGACTTAGAAATCAGAAGTACTTTATCCAATAAAAATTTTTAAAGTTATTTTGACGCGTCAACATTTTTTTCAAACTACTACCGGATCGGAAACCTGTTTTATACTTTATAAGGAATATTCACCAAATAACTTTTTTTCTTAATATCTTACATTTATAATTAAAATTTCACATTTTTATATTTAAATTTACCATGAAAACGCTCTAGACTTGCATGGCATTTAAATGACATGACGCCGTTGCCATACATACATTACATACTCTGTAGTTTCTATGAAAATGTCAAAAACAACATGACGTTTTACCACGGTGTGACTTAACATTTCTAGATTTGCATTTAGTGTCACGTGATTTAATGTCTATTTTTGCCAAAATTGTATCCCAAAAATATTATTAAGCCTTATCTTTTAAAATAAACATTTTACTTTTTTGTTATCATCGTACTATCATTCATTAGAAACTACAACATATCCAATTCATTCTTGGTGGAAACGAGCTTTTCGTTGACCATGTATGAAGTGCAGTTGGTTTATTCTCCAATAGAAGCCAGTACCAACATTGAGCAATACATAAATTATAGAGTACTTACTGTAGCAGCAGTGATAGGTGGGGGCTCCAAGTCATTATCATCTCGTAATACATTTATATTCTCCATTTTATCACAAGATGCCTCAAGCTTACACCATGATACCTTGGCTTGTACATTTTCCGGTTGTTTGACTTCCAGCCAACATGGCCCTTTAATCTTCCTCTCTAGTAGGAAAGTCTCTAAAGAAGGGGTATTTGAACCAAATATATGGGAAAATGTTGTGTATTTTCTTCCTGTTGGAGGTGCTGGAAATGAAGCCTGTCAAATAGAATATACAGTATTAAACTCGGGTGGAGACAGCCTATAAATTGCCTGTAGCCTTATAAATTATAATTCTGATTCATGAATAGCAATACACTATTAACAACTTTGGTTTCTATAGGTGATGGTTTTCTCTCTCATCAGGGGAACTACCTGCTCTTTTGCATTGTTATACCATAAACACTATCTGAAAAAATAAATTAAAAAAATGCAATTCAAATATAAAATCCGTAATCGTGATATCACAATTATTTATCTTGTACACACTATATACAAATTTCAACGCTTCTCAAATGGACTTCGGTCCGCAGGCAGTACACCTTGCCTTGCTGAGAAGATCTTCCTTTTCACCTTCCTTGTCCTTGTGTGACGTCATCAACCTCCACAGTTATGACGTCACCTGACAAGAAGATGGCCCGCTGGTTCCATCACTATGTCCACTTAGGAGTATGGACCAACGGTGTTTTAATACAATTTACTGCAACTTATGATCCGGGTTTTTCTAGTAGTTTAGAATTTACAAATATTAGAGATCTTTTTTATTATTATTTTAGAAATTGGAAAAAAGTTAGGATTGAAAGAAATTATCAGTATAAAAATACGAAGGGAGTGCTACCTTTATTTTGGCATTGTAGTTTTTTTTTTATGTTATAAGATAGCAAACAAACAGATGTGTCTCCTGATGGAAAGAGTCAACCATCGCCTATAGACACCAAAGGTGTTAATGGTGCGTTGCTAACTTGTGGCGAGGTCTAATGCCACATGCATAAGTTAACCGGCTACCTTACCCTCCAAACCGGAACACGACAGCGACAAGCACTGACGCTACTGCAGCAGGAATGGGCAAGGCGGTGGTACCAGACCCGGGCGAGACAATGCAGAACTTTACCATCTAGTAGCCACGATGGTAGTGACTCGCATAGCCAATCGGTCGCCTTTTACGACCTGCCTGGCAGAACGGCAATTGGTCTATTCTTCAAAGAAGCCCGGAACCAACACGGGGGAAACTCAAAAGTATATCATCTACTTTGACAATAATCGTCACTAATAAAATATTACGGTCGTGATTTATCATCCATGATATAACAGTGACAAAAACAAATAACAATGATAGTGAAATAAAAGTAGCTATAACTCCCATCCCTAGTATATAGAGTCATAGGGAAACATAGGCCTGTTATTCTTCTAGGAATTTTCTTCTAATAATCTCTCTCTCTTTCTTCTAAGATCTTGATGGCAATTATGATATGACAAGACAATGTGATTACGCAGAATGTCTGACTTTACATTCAATTTTATGTAAATTTTCATGATAAATTTCATTTAATGAGACCCTGAAATCAATTTTACTATTTTGAATTATTTGTTTGTTTTCTATCAGTATGTAGGTATGTACGTTACGTTATAACTCGTAGACGACTTGATTGATCTTGATGGTAATGAGCATACAGTAAAAAAGTGATTATGCAGAACTCTCAAGTCTGACTGTATATAACATTTTTAAGACCATTTTCGTAAATAATTTTCATTTTATGACTCCCTGACATGTATTTTACTATTTTCAAAGTTTTTGTCCGTATGAACGGTTATACTTCGTAAATGACTTGACCAATTTCGATTAAAATATATAAACATTGACGAAATATGATTACGTAGTTAATAGAATGTAAAATTTTTATCTTCAACTAGCTTACCCACGCAACTTCAAACTTAAATTAACGTGTAGTTTTATACAAATTATTTCAGCCCCTTAAGGGTTGACTTAAAAAAAGCTTATGTTTGACCCCGGTTCTTTAACTATATCCATGCCAAATTTCATCAAAATCGTTTGAGTGGTTTAGCCGTTAAAGCGTAACAAAGAGAAAAATATACTTTCGCATTTATAATATTACTAGCTGCAGCGTGTAGTCCACTGCATTATAAAAGTTTTTGGTGAATCCCGTGGGATTGCCTAATTTTTCCGGGATAAAAAATAGCTTACGTGCTATTCCAGGTTATCATCTACTTGTGTGCTAATTTCATTCAAATTTGTTAAGTAGTTTTTGCGTGATTGAGTAACAAAAATCCATCCATTCAAACATCCATTCATCCAAACATCCAAACTTTCGCATTTAAATAATAATATTAATATATATTACGGATTTTATGGATAATGTTTCTATTACAATTACAAAACATCATGTGCTTAAAGCTCATCACACACGGTTAAGATACTATAATATTTGATCTTAAGATGGGCATCTTATAATATAAAATATTACAGTATCTTAACATATCACACGTGACTAAAATACAATAATATTAGTCATAATCGATAATGAAAATGTTAAACATTATATGTTCTTTAATAAACTCTGGGTAAAATAACGTTATCTTTATGAATGTCTGCTTTTTAGTTATATTTATATCTAAACAGAAAGCATTTTTTACAGAAAAGTCAATGAGCAGATTGCTCTCAGTGGATAGATATAACCGTCAAGGATAAAAGCTAAGTACTTTATTTTCCAAACCGGAACACAACAGCAGTGACTTTTTTAGGATTTGCTCACTTTTTGCAACCTGCAATCTTTTATATTATAAAATAGCAAACAAGCAGATGGCTTTACTGATGGAAAGAGACAACCATCACCTATAACTAAACTAAAAATGTTAATGATGCATTGCTATTCTTGTCATGGGGTCTTAAAGCCACATGCATAAGCTTATTGGCAACCTTACCTCCAAAGCGGAACACGACAATGAGGAACATTGACGCTATTGCGGCAGCAACAGGGAAGGCGGTGGTACCCGAGCGAGACCTTGCGGAACCCTACCACCTAGTAATTACGATAGTAGTGACACATATAGGACACCTTCAAGGACTGCCTGGCAGAATGGCAGATGGTCTATTCTCAAAGGAACCCGGTACCACCTGGTGAAATATAGGCTGTCTAGGACAACAGCTGGTCTATTCCTCAAACGGAATTTGAATCAACACGAGATAAAATAAAAATAGCGTTTAATCTCTGACCATTTGAAACACAATAACCAATTGTTTTAGTCAAAGTAAATTCAAAGATCAATACAACATTAGTCTATATAAATAAAAATGAATTGTTAAATTAGTTGCTAAGCACATAACTCAGGAACGACTGGACCTGTTTGACTAATTATTGTAAATAGCAACATAAAATGTGATACACTTAGTCTTAGTGAAAAGCCAAAAAAATGAAGCCACTGTGGCTGCACAATTTGTAAAATTTGCAAAATTTTAGAGAAATTGAATGCTAATTATGAGCATTTTAAAATACCATAATATTTTTATAGATAGCATATTTCGACTAAGGTGGAGCATATGTAAAGTAAGAGGTTGTTAAGCATAAATTTTACTCACTGAGTATTTGACTTCTAAATAATCACACTGAGCTGGTATATCGGGGATATTAAAGCAATAGTTCTTCGTAATTTTTCTGGATTTAAACTCTTTAAGACCAATCTCAGTTGCTACAGTGCTATTGAACTCCTGATACACATCCATCATTGTGACTTCTTGGTCTGTGGGCTCTAAGGTTATGGGATCTAGTTTCTGTAATTAATAAACAATGTATATTTTATGCTATATTGATGTGTAACATCTTTCCTCGCCTTTCTGCAATCTGTGGGAGTGATTTCGTGAAATACAATGGAATTGTGTAACAGGATGCCGAGAAAGCGCACGTTTTTTGAATTTACTTGATTGTTTTTTTTTGATTTGATTGAATTGGGGGGGAAGGTATGTGTCAAATACTTGTAGATACTGTAAAAATTGAAATAATTCATGTTGTGCTATTTTATCGTCCCAAATAAGTAGCTAAGGCTTAAAAAATACCCCTAGAGTGGCTTTACTTCATCAGTAAATACTATAACTCTGCATTTCTGGGTGTAAATTCAAGTTACTTCTAACCTAAGAAATTGCTGTGAAAGGTGTATCGAGTTTAATCTGTGGTGCATTTCTATCGTTGTGGCAAGGACGAAACACCACATGCACAAGTTTATTAGCAAGGTTCCCTCGAAAGAGTACAGTAGAGATAGAAGGTTAATCTTTTGGGCAGGAATAGATAATTTTGAAGTACCAAACCTAAGCAAGATGTTACAGAACGCTACTACCTAGTAATCACTATGTAGTGATATATTTGGCCAGTCCTTTGCTTTTTAAGAAATGCCTAGCAGGAAGGCCGATGGCCTATTCTTCAAAAGAATCAGACCAACACATGGAAATTTTCCCTAAAATGTATGTTTACTGTGGTTTTTTTAACTATAAATTTAATAGTAAGGCACTTACATATTCTCTTGGCAATAAAAACAACTGACGACTAACATTCTTCACCACTAAACAACATGATGCACAACCAGCCATCTTATTTGATGGATTTAAATACACCTTCCCAAACAAGTATACAACTCCTGGCTTGACAAATCTGTCTTCCCATGCATCTAACCAAAAGAATTTAAGCACTTTCTCTCCATCTTTATTTGTATGAAGAGGTATTTGGCCGTCTGTTTGTAGACTAGCTACAGCGTTATTGTTATGAGATTGTTCAGACCAATTGCTGTTTAAAGATTTTAATTCTTTTGGTGTTTCTTTTGGGAAGATTTCAAAATCATCATTAAGAAATTCTCCTGCTATATCAGTTAATGTATTTGTAACAGGCGATTCTTCTTTAACTTTTTCTTCAATTTTAACTTCATTTAATATAGCATCATTACTAAAGTCATCATTAATATCAATATCTTGTGTTTGGAATTCCTCAATGATTTGTGTGGCAGAATCCTCTAGTTCTTGTTTAATTTCCTTGTCAATTTTCCATTCTGAAGTTTTGGTTGTTCCATTTTGTACTTTTTCAAGTTTTTGTTCAATCTGTAAATTAATTTTGAAAATATGAACAAGATTATATCTGAATAATCATTATTATTTTATAAATATAGTATGTTTTCATTATGACCTGAAAAAGTACATTAAAATTTATACATTTTATAACAATATTCCTGGTAATCATATTATTTTCATTTTAGTTTTTCACTTAACTGGCATAGAATTATTTATTTAAATATTAATGACTTGATGAATTATAAATGTTTTTGTTAAATCCCACAGGACAACATATTTTTTGGGGCTAAATACATGTCATTTTTCAGGTAATCATACACCTGTGTGCCAATTTCCATCCATCCAAATTGGCCCAGCAATTTTTGCATCATTGGGTAACATAAATACCTTTATGTTTATGGTAAAATTTCAGATATATGATAAGATTTAGAATAGAATAGAATAGTTGCCTTCTTTAAACTCAATGTTACCTAAAATTTACATAATATCATTACGCTGTTTCTGCTAAAAAGTAGGCAAAACTAAGCAATTGTTGATAGTGCTGATTCATCATCATCATTTGTTTGTGGGTAGGCACAATAGGTGAGAATCCCTATTAGCGCATTTAGCAATCAGGCAATGACTGTGACATGTTTTTTCCAGTAACCGAGAGTGAAAGCTTAACCAACAAATCTGAGGCACGGTAGTGCTAACAAATAATTGGCAAGACTTCAAGCTAATACATAGATTTACACTTTTTTTTTTTTTTTTTTTATTTTTATATCATAAGATAGCAAACAAGCAGATGGGTCTCCTGATGGAAAAAGTCAACCATCGCCTATAAACACCAAAGATGTCAATGGTGCGTTGCCATCTTGTGGCGAGGTCTAATGCCACATGCATAAGTTTACCGGCTACCTTACCCTCCAAACCGGAACACGACAGCGACAAGCACTGACGCTATTGCGGCAGGAATAGGTAAGGCGGTGGTACCAGACCCGGGCGAGACAATACAGAACTCTACCACCTAGTAGCCACGATGGTAGTGACTCAATAGCCAATCGGTCGCCTTTTACGACCTGCCTGGCAGAACGGCAGTTGGCCTATTCTACAAAGGAGGCCGGGACCAACACGGCGGGGACCAACACGGCGGAAAACCACTTGCGAGAGTACCACTAAAAAAACATCTTAAACACTTTTGCCTAACCCAGGGATAATAAGCTATGCACTAGACCACCTTTCTTGCAAAATGAAATAATCTTTTGATGCATTTTATATAATTCATTGTTTGTAAAATACGGTACTTACATCTTTGGAGACCACCTCTTGTACAAGTTGAGCTGATACAGGTTTTTTAACTGAAGAGGATAAGCTCTTAAAATAATTCTGGGCATCTCGTTTTCTCTGCTCAACAATATTAGTTTTATTTTGTATTACTGGCTTTGGTTTGATTACTGCACTTCCAGCATTTCCGTCTAAGTCTGACATTATATCTGATAATATGTTATCGTCTGAAATTTTTACATCCTGAAAAAATAAGATGTCAGTTTTGAGTGAATAAAAAGTTTTTACTTTGGTTTCAATAACTCAATATGCATAGCATAGACAGCATTAAAATATGGTGTGAACATGGAGAACTTCAGCAGTAGCAGATATTTTGACTCAGCTCAAACAAAACTTTATTATGGACTGAATTGAAGCAGTATAATATGTGTATAAGCTAAAGTAAAACATTAAAATGCAAAATAGTTTTTGACTAACTGCAATAGTAAATTAATATAGATTTATCAATTTAATCTGTTTAGTTTTTAGTAGTATTTTGTGGGATCCTATGTGAATCATATCTTTTTTAGTAATTGTCACCTTAGTGAATAAATTTTTAGGACTCAGATACAACTGAATATCAGATTCAAGGCAATATTATTTTTAAAACTACAGTATTTATTTGTTTCATTATATAGCAATCAAGCAGATAGCTCCCCTGATGGAAAGAGAAACCATCATCTATAAATACCAAAGATGTTAATGGTAAGTTACTATCTGTGCGGTCTTCTGGTTATCTTACCCTCCAAATCGGGACACAACAATGACAAGCATTTACGCTATTACAATGGGAATAGGTAAGGCGGTGGTACCAAAAACTTGGGTGACACATTGCAAAACTCTACCACTTAGTAGTCATGATGGTAGTGACACTTATAGCCAATCAGTCACCTTTTACAACCTGCCTGGCAGAACGGCAGTTGGTCTATTATTCAAAGGAGCCCAGAGAAATATGGGGGAATTGATCTCACATAATATTATGATGATCACGTGAAGAGCTTAATATAGATATGATCCTATGAAGTAAGGTTTTTACTAGGGATGGGCCGAAATTCGTTTTACATTCGGTTTAACCGAATTTCGGCAGCTTGAACCGAACTTCGACATTCGGCCGAAATTCGGTTTAAATGCCGAACATTCGGCACTAGAAAAAAGTATCTTCTTGCACTATTTTGCTTGACATCTACGTAATTCAGCAGTTTTCGAGGTTACCGCGTACAAACAAACGAACTAACAAGCTACAATTTTATAATATTAGTATAGATATATAGGATATCGTTAATAGATTTTGCAACGCACGTGAATTAATGACGTAACAGCAAAATTTTAATACATTGAGTTACATTGTTCCAATTTAGGCATGGATTTTTATTTTTAACTTTCTGCTATGTAGGTATATGCCCCGATTTTTGAAAATCGAGTTTTCACCAGATCTCCACGTTTTGAGGTCCTAGAAATCTTTTTCGACTATTTTCACAATGAGGTCAGCACGTCTGTATTCTCTTATCTCTTATCTGTATTTCTCTTCGCCTAATTTTTTCTTCACTTGTGTAACTTGCATAACATGTTCTGTGCCACGAAAATGTTTGTTTGTCAAGAGAAGAATTAAACAAATTTTCAAATCGGATAGCAGCCTCATCTTTTCGTCGATAATCTGCAGGTTGTACAGTTATATATAATAATAATAAATAATAAATAAATATCATTGGACAAATTACACGAATTGATCTGGCCCCAAAGTAAGCAAATTATATGCTTGTAGAATGGGTGCCAGTCAACGATACTAATACATATAAATACATATATAAATACTCTAATATATTTAATAAACACCCAAACCCAGAAATACAAGCATCTGTGATCATCACACAAATGCCTGTCCCTGCCGGGAATCGAACCCGGACCCCATTGATCGGCGTAGTCAGGTTCGCTAACTACTCGACCAACGGGGCGGCATATATGTATCAGGCTTCGGATTTTTCACTACATCGTTTTCATTTTCAAAAAAAATACATGGTAGGATATCATCAGAATATTTTCTTTTCTTGGGAACAACTAAAAACGACATGACACTCACATTTATTGTAACGAAAAATCGGAAATCGGAAAACGGTTGAAAAATAATAATTCCTTGCAATTGCTTAAAAAATTTCGGTTTAAACAATATGGTACCGGATTGCCCCATGGCAACATGCATTTATATCATCAGTAGGGCAATTTGAAGAGGATCACATAAATAAATTGAGGTGGAATAGTTTTCGGTACTCATGCGCCGATTCCTCCCGGACTAAATCTTAGTACATAAATGTATAGATTAGGTACCGATTTGACTAATTCTTTCTGCGTTGGATAGCCTGTTTATCGAGGAACGTTATAGGCTATATAACATCTTGCTACGACCAGTAGGAGCGGAGTAAATAAAGTCCGCGCGGACGAAGTCGCGGGCAACAGCTAGTTCATACTAAAATTATAAATGGGAAAGTGTATCTGTTTGTTTGTTCGTCTTTCACGGCAAAACGGGGCGACGAATTCACGTGATTTTTTAAGTGGAGATAGTTGAAGGGTTGGAGAGTGACATAGGTTACTTTTTCTCTTACTTTACGCGAGCGAAGCCGCGGACAATATAATAGCTAATAGTAAATAGTAAAATAGCTAATAGTATATAGTAAAATAATAGTATAGTATATAGTAAAATAATATAAAATATAGCTAATAGTAAATAGTAAAATAGCTAATAGTAAATTGTAAAATAGCTAGTATAAAATAATTAAATTTTAAGCAAATTCGTAAAAAAGTCACGACGTGTCGCTTTTAAGAAAGCTCCCCAAAATTAAACCGAAGTTCGGCCGAAATTCGGCCGAATTTCTTATTTTCACCGAATGTTCGGCCGAAGTTCGAATTCGGTTCAAACCACATTCGGCCCATCACTAGTTTTTACTAATATAATAGACAAGAATCAATCTATTTCAATTAATAGTATTTGAGTTTAAAATGATAATATTTGTGTTTGCATACACAAATTTTATCCATAAACCTAATAAATAAAATTTCAGGAACAAAACTTCTCAACTGTTTTAATACAAACCCTTTTATCCCTTTGATAAATAAAACAACACACAAATAGCTGACGTTGGACACCATCCTTAATCACAGTATTTTAAGTATACAACTGAAACTGGCCGCCAGAAGTTTCGGCGGATATAGAGAACATGTCTGACGTTGACCAAAACCCCTTAATTTAAAAAAATAAAAAATAGATACAAACGTGCCGAATTCAGTATATTATCGTGAATTTAAGGCTGTATCAAATAAAATAGTTTAACTGTCCCAAAAAAAAAAATATTCCAAAGACATTACGAGTTTGTTGGAGAAAGAAATGATACTTACTTGATGATTAATTGCAAAAGTTAATACAAGTGTACAATTGAGGGATTCTTTTTAAATTCACATTAATTTCATGAAATGTTGGAATGTCAAAAAAAAAAAAATTGATCGATTGTCGACGTTAAAGGGGTCAGGAAAGAAATCTATTTAGCCGCAGAGGATTAATTGAAATAGAACTTCCAGTCGTTCCGAGGAACTAATTGGGAAAAAATATCTAAGATTGGGCCTTTAGAATTAATTGCGAGGGTAATTCCGGGCGTATAATTTTGGGACTTTTTCCGATTCGACATCAATTTTAGAGATAGTATGTATCTAAAAAAAATAACTCCACTAATTGTCAATGATAATTGGACTATCGAGTGAAAACTAAAGAGGCCCAAGGAGTTAATCGGAATAAAAATTCTAGGCGTAAAATTTTGGGACTGATTTATGTTTGACATCAGTTATTAGGGTCGTATACATCTTAAAAAAATTATTTCATCAATTGTCAACGATCTAGGGAGCCACAAAAAAATATCTAAGATTGGGCCTTCACAATTAATTGCGAGGGAAATTCCGGGCGTATAATTTTGGGACTTTTTTGCCTTGGCATTAATTTTAAAGATAGTATGTATCTAAAAAAAATTACTTTATCAATTGTCAATAACAATTGAAGTCTCAAGCGAAAACTAAAGAGACCCGAGAAATTAATCGAAATAGAAATTCGAGGCGTAAAATTTTGGGACTTATTTGTAATTGATATGAATTATTGAGGTCGTTTACATCTTAAAAAAATTATTTCATCAATTGTCAGTAAAATGGGGAGCCACAAAAAATATCTACGTGTAGGCCTTCAGAATTAATTGCGAGGGAAATTCCGGGCGTACAATTTTGGGACTTTTTTCGACTTGACATTAATTTTAAAGATAGTATGTATCTAAAAAAACTTACTTTATCAATTGTCAATGACAATTGGAGTCTCGAGGGAAAACTAAAGAGGCCCAAGGGATTAATCGAAATAGAAATTCGAGGCGTGAAATTTTGGGACTTATTTGTGTTTGACATGAATTAGTGGGGTCGTTTACATCTTAAAAAAATTATTTCATCAATTGTCAACGATCTAGGGAGCCACAAAAAAATATCTACGTGTGGGCCTTTAGAATTAATTGCGAGGGACATACCGCCGTATAATTTTGGGACTTTTTTCGACTTGACATTAATTTTAAAGATAGTATGTATCTAAAAAAAATTACTTTTTTAATTGTCAATCACAATTTGACTCTAGAGCAAGAACTAAAGGGGTCCAAAGAATTAATTAAAATAGTAATTCTAGGCGTAAAATTTTGGGACTTTTTTGTGGTTAACATCAATTGTTGCAGTAATTTACATCCTAAAAAAATTACTTCATTTATTTTCGACGATAGAGGGAGCCAGGAAAAAATATCAAAGATTCGGCCTATAGAATGAATTGCGAGGGTAATTTCGGGTGTATGATATTCTTTTGTGGCTCCCTAGATCGTTGACAATTGATGAAATAATTGTTTTAAGATGTAAACGACCCCACTAATTTATGTCAAACACAAATAAGTCCCAGAATTTCACGCCTCGAATTTCTATTTCGATTAATTCCTTGGGCCTCTTTAGTTTTCCCTCGAGACTCCAATTGTCATTGACAATTGATAAAGTAATTTTTTTTAGATACATACTATCTTTAAAATTAATGTCAAGTCGAAAAAAGTCCCAAAATTATACGGCGGTATGTCCCTCGCAATTAATTCTAAAGGCCCACACGTAGATATTTTTTTGTGGCTCCCTAGATCGTTGACAATTGATGAAATAATTGTTTTAAGATGTAAACGACCCCTCTAATTCATGTCAAACACAAATAAGTCCCAAAATTTCACGCCTCGAATTTCTATTTCGATTAATCCCTTGGGCCTCTTTAGTTTTCCCTCGAGACTCCAATTGTCATTGACAATTGATAAAGTAAGTTTTTTTAGATACATACTATCTTTAAAATTAATGTCAAGTCGAAAAAAGTCCCAAAATTGTACGCCCGGAATTTCCCTCACAATTAATTGTGAAGGCCCAATCTTAGATATTTTTTTGTGGCTCCCTAGATCGTTGACAATTGATGAAATAATTTTTTTAAGATGTAAACGACCCCACTAATTCATGTCAAACACAAATAAGTCCCAAAATTTCACGCCTCGAATTTCTATTTCGATTAATTCCTTGGGCCTCTTTAGTATTCGCTTGAGACTTCAATTGTTATTGACAATTGATAAAGTAATTTTTTTTAGATACATACTATCTTTAAAATTAATGCCAAGGCAAAAAAGTCCCAAAATTATACGCCCGGAATTTCCCTCGCAATTAATTGTGAAGGCCCAATCTTAGATATTTTTTGTGGCTCCCTAGATCATTGACAATTAGTGGAGTTATTTTTTTTAGATACATACTATCTCTAAAATTGATGTCGAATCGGAAAAAGTCCCAAAATTATACGCCCGGAATTACCCTCGCAATTAATTCTAAAGGCCCAATCTTAGATATTTTTTCCCAATTAGTTCCTCGGAACGACTGGAAGTTCTATTTCAATTAATCCTCTGCGGCTAAATAGATTTCTTTCCTGACCCCTTTAACGTCGACAATCGATCAATTTTTTTTTTTTGACATTCCAACATTTCATGAAATTAATGTGAATTTAAAAAGAATCCCTCAATTGTACACTTGTATTAACTTTTGCAATTAATCATCAAGTAAGTATCATTTCTTTCTCCAGCAAACTCGTAATGTCTTTGGAATATTTTTTTTGGGACAGTTAAACTATTTTATTTGATACAGCCTTAAATTCACGATAATATACTGAATTCGGCACGTTTGTATCTATTTTTTATTTTTTTAAATTAAGGGGTTTTGGTCAACGTCAGACATGTTCTCTATATCCGCCGAAACTTCTGGCGGCCAGTTTCAGTTGTGTATTTTAAGTTGACTATGAGAGATGTCATACTAATATTTTTGGCCTTTCGTTTATTTCCAAAATTCATCAACTATATGTTATGTACTACTAGTAATATAGTTTAAATAAAAAATATATCAAATATACTGAAAAAGAATTAACCTCTTTCTTCTTTGTTGGCATAGCACCAAGTAAGTTTTTAATGTTTCCTTTTGAAGATGGAGGGGCTACCTTTGCTTTTCTTTTTTGTCCCCTACCTGACTCTTTTTTATCTGATGCAACATAAGTATCTTCAATCTCATCATCATCAAATATTTCTCTGCCGTCTTCCACATAACCAGTGCCATCTATAAACAGGTAGATTTTAATACTATGAACAGGTAGGTAGGCTTTTAATTTCGTAGATTATATATACCTTGATTTATTTTAGTTAATATTTTAATATTGTTGAACAATATTTATTTAGCCTTTTGACAATAATCACCAGTTGTGCAAAATAAAACATTACACTAACAATTCCAAAATTTTCTTGATATTAGACCAAAACATATAAAACTGTTAATTTTAAGCCTAAAAACAATAGTAACACTACATTGTTACAGCTTTAAAAATACTATTATCATAGTAATCTATCATCAACTTAAGTTTCTTAATTAAAACGTACCATCCTCAATCCAATCTTCTTCTTGGCGTTGTAAGACTCTTTCACTGTATTCCCGCTCATCCACCGTGTCATAAACGTTTTCTAAATCATCAACATCATATTTATGCTTGGAACCTTTACCTTTCAGTTGCTTTAACTTTTCTAATGCTGACATACGACCATGTCTGTCAGTTTTTTGCCTTTTAACTCTTTGATTTGCTATAATTAACAAAAATAAAACGAATATTTACATAAAAAGAAAGTAGTATTCTAGTAAATTTATTTTATTTATTTATGGATAAATAGACCCACTTACCCAATGATTCAGCCATAATTAGGGTACTTGATACTTATATCTGATAAGTTTATTGATATATTAAACAAAAACTAAATAATAATAAAGGAAAATTAAATACATTGAAGAAAAGTTGAAATTATTTCATGTTTTTTCTTTTTGACATTAAAAATGGCGCGAATTGTAATGACATTGACAAATATAGTTTTTTTTTTTCTTTCTTTAATGGCAAACGTTTGTGAACATCAATGCCAATGACAAAACAGACGGGAAAACTTTTTGTAAATAAGAAAAACCTAAAAACGATATATTTTTTTTTTTTATATTCAGTAAAGTTAGATCAATATTAACAAATATATCTTAAAATCAAATTAATTATATACAATTTTTAAATAATTTATACACTATATTACAGTAACAATTAGATTGATATATTGTTATTTAAAACAAAGATAGATAGTAATTTATAAATTTTATAACTTTTATAAAATAAAAGAAAAGGTATAGATACAGGCAGCGGAATTTTTAATGCAATTATAGATTCAAATAATGAGGAATTATCAAATTTAGTGCACGAGAAGAAAATGTGGTTAACATCCGCCACATCCTCTCCACATGCGCAATTTGGGTGTTCTAAAATTTTCAATTTAGTGAGATGATAAGGAGTACTTGTGTGTCCTAGTCTTAATCTTGTTATTATACTAGAACTTTTTCTATCAAATTTTATAGTAAAAAACCAAGGTTTTTGTGGTATTGTTGGTTGAATATTAAAGTAATAAGAGCCCTTTTGTTTGCTATTGTGATTCCATGTCTCTTGCCAGGATGCAAAGAGTGATTGTCTTGAAAATGATTTTAAATCGGGGCTATAAATCAAGTAAGGAAAAACGTCGCCATTTAGAATTGCATCATTTGTAAGTTCGTCAGCCTTACAATTGCCATAAATACCACTATGACCTGGTATCCAGCATAAATATACGTCATATTGTCTTTCACGACACCTGCTTAGCAACTTCTTAATATCATAAATCAACGGGTGTTGCATTTTTTTGAGTGATAAGTTGTCAAGTGCTTGTAAAGTGCTTAGTGAATCTGTGAATATTATTGCTTTCGACAGTTTAAATAGTAATACATATTCTACAGCTTTAAATACTCCAAGGCATTCCCCCGAAAATATGGTAGCTTCAGGTGGAAGTTTTACTTTTTGTGTGATTTTGTGTTGTAAATGGAAAATACCTACACCAACATGGTTATTGTTGTTATGTTTAGATGCATCACAAAAAATAAGGTCGAAATTTGAAAATGTTTCATTAATAATGGAGTTGAAAAGAACATTAGCATTTTGATCACGTTTTTGAATACCTAGATTAAAAATAATTTGCGTTTTTGTAAAAAGTGCTTCATAGTTGCAAGTGAATATGGGTAGAACAGATGAACGAAAAATAGGAGCTGAGAGTGATAAATATTTTCTATAGCTAATTACGAGGCATGGGATAGGTTTATGTGCCCAGTATGGGGAGATATCAATAAGCTCGGATAAAAATTGTAGTTTTTCCATAAGAGGATGATTTAAGAATTGCACACAGCGAAAAACGTATTGATCAGAAATAAATTGGCGTCTTAAATGTAAGGGTGGATCAACACACTCAATTTGTAACGCATTGATTGGGCTAGATTTCATCGCGCCACATATAATTCTCAAGCATTTTGACTGTATTTTGTCAAGTTTTTTAAGGCCAGATTTATTACAAGGTTCGAGTGTGAATGATCCATAGTCAAGAATGCTTCTTATAATTGCGTTATAAATAAGTTTTAGATAAAAAGGATGAGCGCCCCACCATATACCTGATAAGCATCTTATTATGTTTGTTAGTTTTTCACATTTATTCGCTATATAGTTGCAATGTAAGATTCCAGAGAGTTTTGAATCAATTAATACACCTAGGAATTTCGTGTCATCTTTATAAGGTATAAGTTTATTGCCAAAAAGTATTGATGGTCTGGGTGGAGATCGTTGTCTTGTAAATAGTACGGTAGTACTTTTAGATGGAGAAATTTGAAGCCCATTTATGTCTAGCCATTTCTGTAATTTATTCAGGGTTGAATTCATTAGCATACCAGCATTATAAATGTTTTGGTCAATTGTGTATAATACAAGGTCATCGGCATATTGTAAAATATTTACATTTCTATCTAGAAAGTGTTCAATGTCATGGGTGTAAACATTGTATAGAAGGGGACTTAGCACGGATCCCTGTGGTAATCCTTTAGATACCAGTCGTGTATGTACTACATCATCGACTATAAGGTTGATTGGTCTATTATATAATAAGTTTATGATGAATTTAATATATTTACTTGGGATTTTTAATTTAGATAGCTTTTCTTGTAACACCGGAAGTAAGACGCTATCATATGCTGAAGTTAAATCAAGAAAAACTGATAGTAATGATTTATTTAATGTAAAAGATATTCTAATATCTGTAGTTAGAAGACTTAGATTATCTGTCGTACTCTTACCTTTCCTAAAACCGTACTGACTATTGGCCAAAAATTTATTACTTTCTAAATACCACTCTAGACGATTTTTAATGAGATGTTCAATTATTTTGATCAGAACTGATGATAAGGCGATAGGGCGATAGGATGATGCTTCAAAAGGATCTTTGTTTGGTTTTAAGATTGGTAAAATTATTTGCGTTTTCCACGATGGTGGTATTTTTCCAGAATCTATTATAGAATTTATGATATTTAAATAATATGACAAAGAACTATTTCCCAGGTGGCTTATAAACGAATAAACTATCCCATCATTACCTGCAGCAGTATCTTTAGTGTTATTTAATATATTTTTTAATTCATCTAAGGAAAATGGTGAAGATAAATCTGAAGTTGTCTCGTCATCATTTTCATGTATATTAATATTTTCATTGGCAGTTAAAGGAGCTATATAATTAAGAAAATTGTCAACTACTGTGGGGTTAATGAAGGTTGATGGAGAGTCATTAAAAACTGATCGGAACTTTTTGATGTTCAACCAAACTTCAGATGGAGCAGTGTTTGGAGATATCGAGTGACAGAAATTCTGCCAACTTTCTCTTTTCTTTTTTTTAAATAGTTTTTTTGAATTTTTCATTATCTCTATTAGATTCTCGTAATTTTCCTTAGACATATTATAGCGATAGGTCTTTTCAGCACATTTCCTGTTCTTTAGTGCTTCTTTACATTCACTATCCCACCAAGGAGGACAAGGAATATGTGTAGATCTGCACACAGTAGGGAACATCGAGTTAGCTGTGTTAATTATAATTTCAGTCAACATATCTGACTGAACGTTAATATCATGAGTGGGGGTTATGCTACATATATTTTCCTCTATTTTCCTACTGAAATTTTGCCACATTTCGTCAGTTACGTATTTAAGTTTGAATTTCTTATGATTATGGTTTTTTGTGGAGACTGGGTGGTTTGAAGTGGAAGATGAAATTACTATAGGAAAGTGATCACTTCCGTGTGTAGAAGGTAATACTGACCATGTAAATATCGGTGCTAGGTTAGGAGAGCAGATAAACAAATCTACTACACTATCACCTTCCGATGGGTGAGTACGGCGTGTTGGTAAACCAGAATTTAATATGCACAAATTGTTTAAGTCAATGATGTCTAATAGTTGTTCACCATAACTATTCGTTCTGTGGCTACCCCAGGATTCATGGTGGCAATTAAAATCTTCCAATAAAACCAAAGGTTTAGGCATAGTACTTATTATAGTATTCATTTTATTTAAAATGGTTGATGAGGGATGAGGAATATATACAGATATATAACAGATATTATTTACACTTACAGCTACTATAGAAAAATTATCATTATTTACAGGGATAGAGATCGGTACTACTACATAAGGAATATTTTTCCTTATGAGTATTGCAACACCGCCATATCCATCAAAACGATCTTGTCTGACCGTATTATAACCTTTAAATCTAAAACTAAAACTTGGTTTTAACCAAGTTTCAGATAGACAAACTAAATAAGGATTGTGGTTATTAATTAAATATATTAAATCATTTTTATTACTTATTGCGCTACGGCAATTCCACTGTATTATGTTGTGCTTGTGTGTATCCATTGTTAATGGGTATTGATTTTGATAATATTTCAATTAATGGGGCAGCGTTGGACGGTAAATAAGGACTAGAACGAGCTAAAGTTTGTAACAATTCTATGGTTTCTGAAATTAAAGGATTTTGTAATTCATTTGTATTATTTTTTCCATTCCTATGTAGTAGAGCGTAGCCATCAGAAGGAGTAGGTATTGAAAATTCATTAAGTATTTTATTATGATCTGTTTTGTCATATCCTCTACTTGTTTTTGTTGGAGTTCGAGGTTTGAGAAATACTGTTTTTTTATATGAAGTACTATTGGACGGTACGGATAGATTGCCATCATCGGAGTATGTAGGTTTTGAAGTTAATAATACATCTGCATATGATTTGGAGACTGGTGGATGTAACTTAGATGCTTCAGAATAGGAGACACAGTTTTGAGCCATGTAAACTTTAATATCTTTCTGACACTTGAACTCAGGGCATGCCTTGTTGGTTGCAGCATGTGAGCCTGAGCACAAACAGCATTTTACGCAATCATCATCTACTTTACATGATTCACCGCTGTGTTCCTGACCACATCTATAACATCTAGGCTTTGACCTGCATTGCATTTTAGTATGACCATAGCGACAACAGTTATAACATTGTATAGTTGGGAATATGTATAGATCAACTGGTAGGGAATTGAAGCAAATAAATATGCGTTTGGGTAAAATCTGGCCATCAAAATGGATAACAACAGATTGGGTAGGTTTCCATACGGGTACTCCTTCAACCATGACTTTGTAATTTATACGTCTAACTTTTATTATATTGCCACATCCAATTGGTGTAGAAATATTTTCCATAATTTCTTCCGGAGTCCACTCTGGTGGTATACCTCTCACTATACCAACTCGAGTAATAGTGAAAGAAGGTATAAAAGCTTTTAAATTGTAGTCGCTTAATATTTTATTACTCAGAAATTCATTAGCACTTTGATATGAATTAAATGATAATGCAATTCTATTCCTCCCTATTCTCTTTAAGCTACCATTGGTAATATTATTAATTTTATTTTGCTTTAACATCCTGCCAACAGTCATTGGGTGAAGAGTTGTACCATCATTTTGACTTGTTTGTAGCCTTTGTATGTGAATAGTATATGGTGATGCATCTAAATGATTATACATTCTCCGGCTTATTTGATTTTATTGTGATAAACTGTTAGTTAATGGTATTTCAGTGTGAGGAAGTGAAGGTAATGTAATCTCTGAATCTATAACAGCAATTTCATCCCGACATGAACAGCCAATATCTTTTTGGTTGCCAATGTGTTTTCTCTTCTTTTTATTACAGTGTTTGCAAATTTTGTGGGAATGGTTGCGTTTTCTAGATTTATTTATAGAATTCACAGATTGGTCTGTATCCATACCTGACTCGTCGCATTCTATTGTTATAAAATTAGTAGGAAAAGGGGCTGTGCCCCCTGGATCAGGGGGTTCATTCATACTTATATCTAATAAAAAAGATAAGAGCTTACCCTATAATATATATATATACAGCTAGAAATAATAATTTATATTACAAAGATAAATTAAAAATACTATATTTACGGAAAAAAACAAACTCCACTGAATAAATAACAATAAAATTAAATTTTCGCCAGGAGAATAAACCGCGCTTTTCGAAGTTTCCCGCCGTTTTTCCGACAAATATAGTTTTTTATTCATAACTAGTAGGCAAGGAACTTATATACGATATCTGGAATTACTACGAAGCAATATTTGAAAAATAAAATTGTACTTTATCTCGTTAGCAATAAAGTTGACATTTGCTTCTTACTTAACAGAGGGGAAAAACGTTCTGAGCGAGACAACGACATGAGTGGATGTTATCCCTTTCTTGCAATTGCCAGTGTAAATAAAACTTTCGGATGGTAGATTTTTTATATATCCGGTAACCGTTAAATCCCTTTTATTCATACACGTTTATAGATACATTAGCATAAAATGTATTGTAATTAACATATTGAGTTCTTAAATGTGCTTATTTTAATTATTACGTAATTATTTATGCAATGTAAAAACTGTTTTCTCAAATCAGTAGATTTAGTAGTAATTTGTAAACTACGCACGGCCACACTCAGGTGGCTATACGCTTTGGCGCGTTTTATTTAAAAATATAGCTGATACTTTTTGCTTACTGCTATAAGTTTTTTCCGTTGTAAAATGGTGAAAAATTGTAGCGTTAAGTGCTGTAATAGTGAAGCGTATGCTGGTTGCGGAATTTCATATTTTGAGTAAGTTTTTTTATTGTATTTACAAGTTTTTTAAGTAGGGTAGCAATAATAACACAAAAATTCGGACATGTGAATACAAAAAAATTACAATTCAATCTAACATTTCATAATACGTCCCTAAGGAATGTCATCGTAATCAAATAAGAACCTACTTTACGTAATTTTGTTATTTAATACTAAAATCATTGTGTTGTAGTGACTAAATACATTACCTACATACTTTTTGGTAGTAACTGTTAACTAGTAGTAGATACCTAACCTCTTGTTCATTATTTTCTTGCAGATTCTCAAGAAATGAGATTCTTCGACAACGGTGGATTGAAGTTGTTCCATTTAAGAAAAAAAATTCATATTACAGTTTAATTTGCAGCCGTCATTTTAAATCCGAGGATTTAATAATCCATAAGATAAGATCAACACTGAAACCAAATGCTATTCCATCTATATTCCCTGTTGTAAGCTTAATCATTTAGTGTTATTTAAGATATTTTCTAATTAAACATACAAACGTAATATAGGGTCATTGCGTCGGTAACGCGACCGCCTCTAGTATGCGACCACTTGAGGGCCTAGGTTTCTTAATTAAAGATAATAGCATTTTTTCATGAGAAAACAATGAACAGTAAGCATTGAATATTCAATGAATAATTATGTAACAAGAAAATCATAAATTTAAACCTATCTGCTAAAGCTGAAAATAGTGCCCGAGTTCGAGTGATGACTTAATGGTGTGTTTATGTATCGCGTATTGCAATAAAAATACCACACCGGCTGGCGAACAAAGTTACCTTTTGTTACCTTATACTAATTTTACACTCAAACAAGAAGCGTTATTATTTCAATTATAGAACATTGTTTGTTGGAAAGTTGTAGAGACATCATTTTTTAGCTTATATTTCTTTTTAAATCCAGTGGTCGCAAACTGAAGTATATAAATATCTAATACGCTCGAAAGCGGCCATGTGGTCACATTCGGACACTTAAAGCTATAAAATATTTTGCTTATTATGATCTCAATGATGCTTTCATGATTGTATAATTTAGAATCTGATGTTATAGAAGCATAAAGATGCATCTCATCAGTTTACGACCACACGTTTTCTTGATAGAATTTTGTTTAATTCACTTGCTAAAATAGGTGATCTCAACCCACCCTGGTCGAATATTATGATGTTTCTTTGTAACCGCCCTGTTTTAATACGAAAGAAAGTAAACTAAAATAAGTAAATAAATAAAATATTGCTTTCTTTAGATGACAACAGGCCCGCAAGATAAAAAAAAAAATGAAAAATACTGATTTTTTTAGGATTACTTAAAGGAAATTTACTCGGGTGTACTGGGGTGTATATAAGCGCACAAGATAAAAAAACACAAAATGAAAAATACCAGTTTTTTAGGATTACTTTAAGGAAAATTTACTCCTTGTATAATGGAAAATTTACTCGGGTGTATAATAGAGAGGAAAATGACGTTATCAAATATTGCTTGACTATTATGTAGTTGTCAACCACAACAAATTTAGTAGAGTAATATTCAGAAAATACGGTCACTTTTATTTCTTTGAATCCCACGAATCCCGGGACAGCGAGTGATAGCTCCGTTATCATCCGCGCGGTGACTAATAGCTAATGAGTCTAGTCATGAGTTCAGCAAATCACTGTTTGTAAATAATGAACTTCAATAGTGCCTATAAAGGATAATTTGAATAAAAATGATATCTATGCGTGGGCGTCCGTATGACTATAAACATGTTATAGGATAATTAGCTCAATATTTAAGTACCTAATTGTTTTACACATTTGGTATTAAAATCAACTACTAAACACTCTCCTTTAGTATGTACGGTTTTTAGCAGCCAAATTCAATATAATTTACAGATGTGAAACGAAAAAACTACTTGTTATTAGTCTAGATGATTAGTGTTTAAAATGAATATTTGTTTTTTATATTATAAGATAGCAAACAAGTTGACGGCTCTCTTGATGGAAAGAGAAACCATCGCATTTAGACATCAAAGATATAAATGGTGCGTTCCCATCCGTGTGGCGGGTTTGCAATGCCACATGCACAAGTCTGCCAGTTACCTTACCCTCCAAACAGGAGCACGACAATGACAACTAGGTGGTAGATTTCTGCATTATCTCGCCCGGGTCTGGTACCACCGCCTTACTTATTCCTGCCGCAATAGCGTAACTGCTTGTCAAAAAGTTTACTTAACTCTTGACAAGAAATAATTTCACTACCATCGTGACTACTAGGTGGTTCCGCAACATCTCGCACTGGTATTTGGCACCACCGCCTTACCTATTTGCGCCGCAATAGAGTCAATGCTTGTCATCATCGTGATCCGGTTTGGATTGTAAGGTAGCCGGTAAACTTATGCATGTGGCCTTAGACCTCGTCAATACATAACAACGCACCATTGACATCTTTGGTGTTTATAGGTAATGGTTGTCTCTTTCCATCAGGAGACCCATCTGCTTGTTTGCTATCTTATGATATAAAATTGACATTATTGCTGCAGGAATAGCTTCTGCGATGGTAGCAAATACCCGGGCGAGACGTTGCGGAACTCTACCACCAAGTAGTCACGATGGTAGTGACACTTATAGCCAATAAGTCGCCTTTTACGACCTGCCTGGCAGAACGGCAGTTGGCCTATTCTTCAAAGGAGCATGAGACCAACATGGAGAAAAATGGACCATTTTAGGAAATAGGCATTTTGAAAATGTTGTATATTTTGGGAATTGGACATTTTGAACTTGAACGTTGAACCGGAACCGAAGTGTTTTATCCAGGACCCTGTCAGTAGACTGGCATTAAGACTTTGCAATATTTCTCACCGTATCCTCTAGGTTTTATTGATTCTTCAGTATCGCTGGACTGCTTCACTCGAACAAATTTTAAAGCAATGTAATGTAATTGTCATCTGTCCGTAATTAATGCATACATTTTCTAGAAGAGTATTTTGATCTTTTATGTGTATGTATAATGCTCAATTCGGCAGAAAGATCACACATGCAAAGATTTTTTTACCACATTTTTACCCGCGAAACAGCTCAGTATGAAAACAAATTTAGCTATTTATTTCAGTTACATATCAAGTAAAATTATTCTAACTTTTATTATTTTTAATAATCCTATTTTACGCTCTAACACATTAAGATGGGCCGCAGTTGGTCAGGGTGCTCCGCAAAAATTCACCTAGATCACTTTGATACATTTTATATAAACTCTCGTATACTATGCCGGGCCAAAGTGCGGCAGATTTGCAGAGCGGAATTGAGCGCACACAATTTTTTCCGTGTTTTAAGTATGCATTTACAAAATCAGAAATTATGGGTTAAGAACGATTAAAGGCCACAAAGAACTAGCCTTAACATGCAGTTCGGCAGTTAACTGTACACAAAACTAGTCAATGTGTTGCGGCCCGGCACGTTACTAATATGCTAGCATTTATAGTTGCAATCCGGCCCCCTCCACCTCACTACAGCCTGTCGTAATAATACGATATCATTAGACAAATCACACGAATTGATCTAACCCTAAAGTTAGCAAATTATGGGTGTGAGTCAAAACAACATATTATGAATATGCATTTCCCTTCGTCAATAAGAGCGATAACAGACATTGTTAACCTACACGACTTTCAAAAATTGATAGCCGTGGGTACTATCCAGGACTTATCGTAGCTGTCCATATCAGTTCTATTCCGCTTTTTTAGAATGAAATTGTCCTGTTGCACAAATATGTATGGACACCCTAGTAGAAAGAGACACACTCCACTCATGTCGTGGTACTCTTCGGAACGATTTTGAGGTACATGTGGACCTTCCAGGTAGAATATAACTTCCTTGCTAGTAGGTATATAATATTTTTTTATTCCTCGAGAGCAGTGTTGGCAGACTCATAAAAATTATTATTGAAACAGAGCCGTAAAATTATTGTACTTTTAACAAAATTATTGTATGTTATACATTTATATTTAATTTCAATTTCAAAGCATTACCTACTTATTGAAAATGTAGATTGAATATGGTCATATTAATAAAAATTTCCCGTAAGGTTAGAATAGAAAATTGTTAAACCTTGTAAAATATTGAGTTTTAACCGGTAATTGTATTTTTAGGGTTTAACGATTGATTGATGAAATTATGATATACAATAATTATTGTACGTCTGCCAACACTGCTCGAGAGTATGGGGTCTAGGAAGAGAACCAACTTTATGGATAGAAGTGTCCATCAAAAAGCATCCAATAGTTGTTGCGCAACCGGGGTGGCGCGCGTTAGATGGTAGTGTACCATCGCCACAGACCAATTAGAGTACTACGTACAGACCGCCATCTGGGGAATATTTGGTTTAAACCGTATGCAAAGATCGAAGGAAAATGTTAGTTCTTAATTTGTTTTTCTCAGTTGATATTGTTGGTAAGGCAAACGATTAATATTCATGCAGCCAGAAGCGTAAGGTTTGACCGTATACCTCGCTCTTTTACTTATTTCAATTTTTATTTATTTTTAATTAATGGATAATCACGTAAATAAAACAACAATTTTAAATACTAAAATTTATTTATTATTTTTTAAACAATGACCTATTCCCAACTTGCGGATGGAACTGAAAAACATAAATAGCATTAAAATGAAAAGGAAATGTGTGGGTTTTGATTGGATCGGATGGGATTAGGCGGGATCTGGTATGATAACTGAGAATTAGGCGGGGCTGTGGTGAAATCGAAAACGATCGGATAGGTGAATAAGTAGGACAGTGGGTTTAGTCGGGTTAGACTGAATAATAAAGGGTGAGATTGAGGATTAAGTTGGATTAAAAGAAATTGGTTGATATATGATCTGACATTAGTTGGATTTGGTGGGATCGTATGAGATCCATTACGCAGAATCTTGTGAGATTGGGTGGGTTTAGGTGGGGTCTAGTCGGATTAGTGAGACCTGATGTGAATGGATTGGAATTAATGGGATCTGGGGAAATTTTTAAATTTGCATTAACATTACTCAATTTACATTACTTAATTTTTAAATTTGCATACTCATGATTTCGATTCGTACAATATTAGTCTTTTATAATTTTTTATTACATTGCACCAATTCAAAATAAAAGTCAAACATTCTTCCAGTACAATATCTTTGTACAATTCGTAGGTCACAAAAACAAATGAATATTCCAAACATATTTAAATTTGTTTAATTTCACGTTTTGTAATAATAACATGAATGAAATGCTCAAAATATTCATTTGTGATTCTAATAATAAAGCTAAAACATCGAACTGCATATTCGGATGGGTAAGACAACTTACTTTGTTGTAATAATTTTAATGTTCTTTTTGTTTTATATACGAGTTTGTTTGAACTTGGTAACTAATTTTTTCTGCCATGATCACAATTTACTTCATGTAAAATTTTTCGTGTTACCCATCCATATGCCCTGGAATGCACATTAACGCATCTTTTTGCTCTGAATTCAAGAAATTGTCATCAATATATATTTGGTATATAATTAACTGACATTTAGTAGTTGGTGTCATTCTCAATTAAATAATGTTTACAATAATAATAATTCCAAACGAAAATTGATACAGTTTATTGGTTTTAATAAATGGATTTAAATGCGTTTATGAAAGTATAAATCTGAATTAAAATATATCGGGTCTCATTATTTTAAATTTCTTTTGTGATTCCCATACGCTTTGCAAAATATCCACACTGATGTCCCAATTTATTTGTGTTACATAGCATAGAAAATTTTAGTTATTATGGATGGTATAATATTAAAAACAAGATACAATTTCCGCCATTCGTTGATGGCATTCAAGTTTACACTATTTGTATACTAATTTATAATTATTAATTACTGATAAACATAAAACTATACATTAAACATAATAGGTGAAAATTAAATAGTAAATAAATACAACTGAACTAGAATTAATGTTAAAAAAACATATCTTTACATAAGCCGACACATTTTTAAATTTTCATGCTACTAATATATAATTCGATACAAAACAAATTTACTTCCTGCGATTACTTACAATAATGCTAGTTTAAATGTTTTAATGAAATATTTTTATACACCTTGCTTGTCAACTGTGAATTTCTTTGATAGTTTTTGTCTTTATATTTTAAGTAGCTACGCTTTAACATTTGCTGTACAAATTTGTTACAAATTTTGTTTTTCCCAGTATTTTTATATTCTACTAGCAGCTTCGCTGAGCATAAATACATTGATGATTCAAAGAAATTATGTGACCAATCATTTACGCTCTTAGTACCAAAACTAACTCAAAACTCAATGTTTATCATGTTCAGTCAAGTATTCACGAGTTATAACGGGACACACAGAGACAAACAAACGCACAGAAAATACAAAATGTTACAATTAACGTCGGAGAGTCTCAGAGCGAACATTTATCATGAAATTTGATTTATATAGTAATATATACAAACGATATATCTACAAACAGACATTACAAATATATATAGTGAAAGAGATAGATAATAATGTGATTTTCGATTTTTTTCATCCTATTTTGCTAAGTGTAAGTGCAAATACCATTAATTGGATCAAAATCGGTCAATTAGTTTGTGATTTATCAATGACTAAAATTTTTGAAAGAAATGGTTTTTCACATTCTTCGAAATTTTTCAACCTATCGGTTATTTAGCTAAAGCCATATTTTAAATCTCAAAAATTGAGTTGAATGTCATTCGAAAGATCAAAATCAATTATCGTTTCCAAAATATACAGCTTTTTAAAAATCAATATACGGCCATTTTTAACACAATATATACATGATAATATAATTATGTATACGGCTTAGACGTTTGAACTGAAAAAATCTATGCCTACAGTTTTTACTTTATGAGCTTAAAATACCTTAATTTAGCGGGAAGTTTCAGGGATGACCCGCAGGGTTAACCGTTTACACATTTTTTTAAACTAGTTTTTAGGTAATTGTACATTAAGTCAGACATTTAAAAACTTTTTATAAAACCAAATTTTTATACGGATTCCTTTGAAAATAGTATACGATTTCTGAAAAAAATTATTTTTGCGATTCTGCTTAAAATTTGGAAACTAAATATAAATCTTATACTATTTCTATGAACCTTCAATTTTAATTTGTATTTATTATTTGAAAAAGTTTACATTTTACATCTATATGTAGTAGTTTCAAAGTTTTAAATGCTTCTAAATATCTAAACGCACTAAACTAATAGGAACATATTGCTGCGAATATTCAGATACAGACAGATATATAAAAATTATAGTCTGTTATTTGCGCAATGACGTGTTTTCACTATGTATTAATTTTCATCAAGATTCAGCAAGCCAATCATAACTTATAACGAGACATACAGACAAGATAAGACAAGCAAAATTAATAAAAATGATAGAGCCCAATATGTGCACAATTAAGCGTTTATTTACTTATTTAATACTTTATTGTACACAAAGGGGTAAAATAACATTTTGATTCAAAAAAAAAATCTACAAAAAACGAGTTTATCAGAGGTAAGAGATTTCTTCAGCAAATCCAAAACAGTGAGAATGCGTGAAAGACATGTAGAAGACAAGTGTATAGACATTAGTTTAGAAATATACAGTAGGAATACAAATATAAAAAGTTATTTTAATTTATTTAATTCTATACGTTACAAATTACAATGCCTTTTTATACTAAAAATTAAACAGATAAATAAAATTCTTATAAAGGTTTTATTTACCTGTAATAAAGGTTAATAATGAATGACTGCTCCTAATATAAAACGGAAGTGAATTCCAAAGTTTCAAGGAATTAATAGCGAGAGAATTACTTATTATAGAATTACCGCCCCGTTGGTCGAGTGGTTAGCGGCCCTGACTACGCAATCGACGGGGCTCGGGTTCGATCCCCGACGGGGACAAGCATTTATGTGATGAGCATATATGTTTGTATTTTCGGGTTTGGGTGTTTATTAAATATATTCTAGTATTATCTAGTAAAGAATTAATAAAAAAGTATTTTCAGGCAAATTACCCTGACGAGGTAGGCAAATGTACAACTAGGTCAACAACAATAGTTCCTTATACGTGGTGGTCCGATAGGTGGCAAGCCTATTACATTGTGGGACCAAGCGGCACTTTCTAATCCCGGGCAACGTTGTTTTCATCAGAAACCTGAAATATCGCATTTTTGAATTGCCCGACCCAAGAATCAAATCTGGGACCTCATGTGTCGCGACACCGCACCACTAGACCACAGAGACGATAAAATTCAACACACTTAAGAGGGACAATTTGAGTTGAAATCATATAAAAAAGTTCGCGAAGAAGTGTTCTTACTGTATACCAATTTTCACAAAGATAAGATACATATTGACAGACAAAAATGTTCAAATTGTAAAATTTATGTAAGCAAGTCATAAAACAAATACTTATTAAATATTCGTGACTGTGAATGAGTGTGAGTTGCCTTACAAAAATTGACTAAATAAAATTTAATGTACAGACACACACTAAGATTTATACAGTAGTATTCATTTCAAAATTTATGATATTTTTTTTAATAAAACAGCTTGTTACTACTATTTTGCTGTCATTCTTAATTGCAAGTTACTACTAGCACCATTAGCTATGTCAAATAATTCGTCGAAGAAAGAGACTACTTGTGCCATGTTCTCCAGTGTGTTTCTCATATCGGTTTCATCTGGATACAAGGCTAGAAATAAAAATATAAAACATTACAGTCTAGTAGTAGTGTATATTTTCAATGGAGAATATTATGTTGTGTTCAAAAATACTAAAAAAAGATTTTTCACCTATTGCTGATCTCTGTCACGTTCCGGCACAGGAAGCTTTTTTTATCATAGGATTTCAAAAAAACCCTCCTGATGAAAAGAGACAACCAACGCCTATAGACACCAAAGATGTTAATTGTGCGTTATTATCCTTGCAAACTTGTTATTATTTAGTGCCATATGTATAAGTTTACTGGCTAAGTTACTCTCATAATCTGAACACAACAGTGATACGCACTGACGCTATTGTGGCAGGAATAAGTAAGGCGGTAGTGGCCGACCCAGACAAGACAATGCAGAACTCAACCACCTAGTGACTACTATGTTAGTGTCTCTCGTAACCAATCGTTCGCCTCTTACGAATGTAAATTTACACATACGCCTGATTAATCTTTACGTATTAAGAGTGGCTTAGGCAGTTTTTAAGTTACCAACGATAGACTATAATATGTGTACCATCGTGTCTACCAGATGATAGAGTTCCGCAATGTCTCGACCAGGTATGTATTCTCACCACCTTTTCTATCCCTGCTGCAATAGCGTCAATGCTTGTCATTGTCATATTATTTCGGTTTGGATGGTAAGGTAACCGGTAATTTATTCATGCGGTATTATCATCTCGCCACACGGATAGTAACGAACCAGTAACGCATTTAGTGTCTATAGGCTATGCTAGGCTATCTTTTTCAATCAGGTAAACCATCTGCTTGTTTGCTATCTATACAGGTACCTTCTAGGGAAGCGAATTCCATCTTAGGCCGCATCTTAGCCTACCACAGGCGAGATCATGATCAAGCTCTTCCCTATCTATAAAAAAACGTAAACTCATATAGGTACAGGCTATCGATAAAAAAAGGCTATAAATATAGTCTATGTGACTTTTTATATGCTAAGATATATATAGATTTTTATCTGGTCCTTTGCATTTGGCTCTAGTTAATCTCCTGCCCTTTTGATTTTAGTAGAAAGTTTTACTTGTCACAAAATCTTTCTTTTCAAGGGATTTGTTTTTTTGTTACCTAATTATAGGATTTTTCTTTACTAAAGACTACAGCTCTCTAAGTACAAGCTCTATAGTTTATATATTCCCTATACAGGCGTCGACATCGCGGTATTATAGCTTGCACACCTGAGATTAAGTCTCTTTTTTCTCTAATTTTAAGAAATTGTACAAGACGAACCAAAAATTACTTGTAGATTTACATATTCTAATATTTCGAATGTTTAATGAAGTCCTGCATTTATAATTACCTAAGATGTTTATATCCGTATCGCTGTCTGTTATCAAAGTTTGGACTGCTATTTTCATAATTTCAATATCTGAAAACAAATTGTTATAATTTAATTTTGTGACAAATGTTTTTTTTTTTAAATAAGGTAAAGTTTTAATTCAAAAAAATTTTTTTTTTTAATATATTCGGGTTTGGGCTCCTTTGGAGAATAGACCAACTGCTGTTCTGCCAGGCAAGTCGTAAAAGGCGACTGATTGGCTATACATGGCACAACCATAGTGACTATTAGGAGGTAGAGTTCCACGATGTCTCATCCAGACATGGTACCACCGCCTTACCTATTCCTGTCGCAATAGCGTCATTGTTTGTCTGTCATGTGTTGTCATGAAGCAGACTAATGTATGTGAATTGCGATGATAGCAACGCACTGTTAACATCTTTGGTGTCTACAGGCGATGGTTTCGCTTTCCATCGGGAAAGTCATCTGCTTGTTTGCTATCTAATTAAGTTTAAAAAATATCATCCTTTTGCTTTTGCCCATAACAACAAGGAGGAAAACATCTAAAAAAGTTATTAAAAAATTAAACCGACTTCAATATATCTGGTACACCATATATCAAAAACGACTGAACCAAATTGGATGAAACTATGACTATTCCCTTAGTAGGAATATACTTAATTTAAATCAAAAAGGATTATCTTGATATGCCTTTTAGTTTCCGAGAAATTCATGGACGAACATATATATATGTACATACAAAATTTAGCACACATGCTTGGAAATCTGAATACATCATCATACCTACTTAAATATTATCCAATTTCATCAATATTACATATATACAGGTTAAACTAATAAACTCATTTTTTTAATCTTAGCTACAGATATATGTGTCATAAACTAAGTAATGACACACTACCTATTTGTATATGTAATAATATAATATAATAATATTCACGGGACAAATTACACTTACTGATCTAACCCCAAAGTAAGCAAATTATTTTGCTTGTGTAATGGGTGTTTGTCAACGATACTAATACATAGAAATACATATATAAATACTGGAATATATTTAATAAACACCCAAATCCGGAAATATAAACATTTTTGCTCATCACGCAAATGCTTGTCCCCGTCGGGGATCGAACCCGAGCCCCGTCGATTGCGTAGTCAGGGCCGCTAACCATTCGACCGACGGGGCGGTATATTTAGTAATATCAGTCGATTAGTTAGTGACATTGACTAAGCAATAAATGGGGCTCAGTTTCAATTCCCAACGGGTCAAGCATTTGGTTGATAAACATAGATTTTTTTCTGATTTTATGTGTTTATTTTTTACAATCATTTATTGCATTAAATATATATATTTTTTTTATATTATAAGATAGCAAACAAGCAGATGGGTCTCCTAATGGAAAGAGTCAACCATCGCCTATAGACACCAAAGATGTTAATGGTGCGTTGCTATCTTGTGGCGAGGTCTAATGCCACATGCATAAGTCCACCGGCTACCCTACCCTCCAAACCGGAACATGACAGCGACAAACGCTGACGCTATTGCGGCAGGAATAGGTAAGGCGGTGGTACCAGACCCGGGCGAGACAATGCAGAACTCTACCACCTAGTAGCCACGATGGTAGTGACTCTATAGCCAATCGGTCGCCTTTTACGACCTGCCTGGTAGAACGGCAGTTGGCCTATTCTACAAAGGGACCTTTATTACTTTATTGTTCACATAGAGGCAATATTACATTTTATTTCTTGAAAACTCTACAAAAGGCGAGCTTATCTCTGTAAGAGATTTCTTTCAGCAAACCCAAAACAGTGAGAACGTGTACAGATTATTAATTAAGAAAATATATACAATAGGTATACAAAAAAAAAACTTTATATTACTTAATCCTAATTCGTACAATGCATTTTTGCCCAAAAAATTACACCGATAAATAAAATTTTGTATACTAAGCTCTCCTAACCCCCTAACCGTTGGTCGAGTGGTTAGCGGCCCTGACTACGCAATCGTCGGGGCTCGAGTTCGATCCCCGACGGAGACAAGCATTTGCGTGATGAGCATAAATGTTTGTATTTCCGGGTTTGGGTGTTTATTAAATATATTCCAGTATTTATATATGTATTTCTATGTATTAGTATCGTTGACTAACACCCATTACACAAGCAAATAATTTGCTTACTTTGGGGTTAGATCAGTAAGTGTAATTTGTCCCGTGAATATTATTATTATATTATTATTATTATTATAAATTTTAATTGTTTACATGTTTGGCCTCATGGCATTGAATAGGTATAAAATAAATAATTAAATCTATATAAAAACAACATCAACCTTCATGATTAATTTAAGTACAATTTCCATTTTTTCATAAATTTAATTATTATTTATTTATTATTTTTAAAATTATTTATTTTATTTTATTATACTTATTCCAGTAGGTATTTAAATAATATGTATTTCTACGAATTAGTATTGTTGACGAACAATCATATTATTACAAACAAATACTTTCTTTACTTTAGGGTTGATAAATTCGTGTAATTTGTCCACCCATATTATTATTTATTATAAGTAGTTTAACATACAAATAACAATAAAATTGTACTTACTACAGTCTGATGCATTTGTGATATTGTTCAGTCTTCACTGAATATGCCTAGCGTATGAATGAAGAACTTCCTTGAATAGGTGTACCATAGTCCATAGACCAATGCATGTTGTAATCTCAATATCTGAAAAATATGATTTGCTGTTTTAGATCATTTTAATTACATTTTATAAGTAGCTGTTCCTCACGACTTCGTTTTTGGGACTCAAAATCATTACTTCTTTTAACTCAGTTGGGTGAAAAAGTACCTTTTGTCACTCTTGTAGTGTAGCTTTCTAATATGTATTAAAAAAGTTTTCAAGGTCTGTCTAGTAGTTTATGAGTTAATTCATTTCAAACATAAAAAATAGAAATGTCTTCTCTTTATGATATTATTTGTATAGATTTAATACAGATTTAATTAAATTGAAACATATTTGATAATCATGGTTTTAGACTCACTAAAGTACAAAAAAATACATTATTTTTGCACCAGTTTTGTAGATTTAAGAATAAAGAATTTTCTATATCCCTAGCTCCGCGGCTATTGACCTAAGAGCAAAGTGACCTCTACAAAAGTTGATGTACCTCACCCCCTCCATCCTATGGTGGAAGAAAAAACAGGCCTTATATAGGGTCGAAATTTTTCGTTGAAATTTGCCTAAGTCCCAGACGCCTTTGTAATGGATTTGGGTTTTTACCCCCCAGCTTCGCGGCTATTGACCTAAGAGCAAAGTGACCTCGACAAAAGTTGATGTCCCTCACCCCCTCCATCCAATGGTGCAATAAAAAAGGGGTGTTATAAAGGGTTGAAATTTTCCATCGAAATTTTTCTAAGTCCTGCGTCCCCTTTCCAACTCAAGACCGTAGTTTTTGATTTTACCCCCCAGCTCCGCGGCTATTGACCTAAGAGCAAAGTGACCTCGACAAAAGTTGATGTCCCTTACCCCCTCCATCCAATGGTGCAACAAAAAAGGGGTGTTATAAAGGGTTGAAATTTTCCATCGAAATTTTTCTAAGTTCTGCGTCCCCTTTCCAACTCAAGACCGTAGTTTTTGATTTTACCCCCCAGCTCCGCGGCTATTGACCTAAGAGCAAAGTGACCTCGACAAAAGTTGATGTCCCTTACCCCCTCCATCCAATGGTGCAACAAAAAAGGGGTGTTATAAAGGGTTGAAATTTTCCATCGAAATTTTTCTAAGTCCTGCGTCCCCTTTCCTACTCAAGACCGTAGTTTTTGATTTTACCCCCTAGCTCCGCGGCTATTGACCTAAGAGTTGATGTACCTCACCCTCTACAAAAGTTGATGTACCTCACCCCCTCCATCCTATGGTGGAAGAAAAAACAGGCCTTATATAGGGTCGAAATTTTTCGTTGAAATTTGCCTAAGTCCCAGACGCCTTTGTAATGGATTTGGGTTTTTACCCCCCAGCTTCGCGGCTATTGACCTAAGAGCAAAGTGACCTCGACAAAAGTTGATGTCCCTCACCCCCTCCATCCAATGGTGCAATAAAAAAGGGGTGTTATAAAGGGTTGAAATTTTCCATCGAAATTTTTCTAAGTCCTGCGTCCCCTTTCCAACTCAAGACCGTAGTTTTTGATTTTACCCCCCAGCTCCGCGGCTATTGACCTAAGAGCAAAGTGACCTCGACAAAAGTTGATGTCCCTTACCCCCTCCATCCAATGGTGCAACAAAAAAGGGGTGTTATAAAGGGTTGAAATTTTCCATCGAAATTTTTCTAAGTTCTGCGTCCCCTTTCCAACTCAAGACCGTAGTTTTTGATTTTACCCCCCAGCTCCGCGGCTATTGACCTAAGAGCAAAGTGACCTCGACAAAAGTTGATGTCCCTTACCCCCTCCATCCAATGGTGCAACAAAAAAGGGGTGTTATAAAGGGTTGAAATTTTCCATCGAAATTTTTCTAAGTCCTGCGTCCCCTTTCCTACTCAAGACCGTAGTTTTTGATTTTACCCCCTAGCTCCGCGGCTATTGACCTAAGAGCAAAGTGACCTCTACAAAAGTTGATGTACCTCACCCCCTCCATCCTATGGTGGAAGAAAAAACAGGCCTTATATAGGGTCGAAATTTTTCGTTGAAATTTGCCTAAGTCCCAGACGCCTTTGTAATGGATTTGGGTTTTTACCCCCCAGCTTCGCGGCTATTGACCTAAGAGCAAAGTGACCTCGACAAAAGTTGATGTCCCTTACCCCCTCCATCCAATGGTGCAACAAAAAAGGGGTGTTATAAAGGGTTGAAATTTTCCATCGAAATTTTTCTAAGTTCTGCGTCCCCTTTCCAACTCAAGACCGTAGTTTTTGATTTTACCCCCCAGCTCCGCGGCTATTGACCTAAGAGCAAAGTGACCTCGACAAAAGTTGATGTCCCTTACCCCCTCCATCCAATGGTGCAACAAAAAAGGGGTGTTATAAAGGGTTGAAATTTTCCATCGAAATTTTTCTAAGTCCTGCGTCCCCTTTCCTACTCAAGACCGTAGTTTTTGATTTTACCCCCTAGCTCCGCGGCTATTGACCTAAGAGCAAAGTGACCTCTACAAAAGTTGATGTACCTCACCCCCTCCATCCTATGGTGGAAGAAAAAACAGGCCTTATATTGGGTCGAAATTTTTCGTTGAAATTTGCCTAAGTCCCAGACGCCTTTGTAATGGATTTCGGTTTTTACCCCCCAGCTCCGCGGCTATTGACCTAAGAGCAAAGTGACCTCGACAAAAGTTGATGTCCCTTACCCCCTCCATCCAATGGTGTAATAAAAAAGGGGGGTTACATAGGGTTGAAATTTTCCATCGAAATTTTTCTAAGTCCTGCGTCCCCTTTCCTACTCAAGACCGTAGTTTTTGATTTTACCCCCTAGCTCCGCGGCTATTGACCTAAGAGCAAAGTGACCTCTACAAAAGTTGATGTACCTCACCCCCTCCATCCTATGGTGGAAGAAAAAACAGGCCTTATATAGGGTCGAAATTTTTCGTTGAAATTTGACTAAGTCCCAGACGCCTTTGTAATGGATTTGGGTTTTTACCCCCCAGCTTCGCGGCTATTGACCTAAGAGCAAAGTGACCTCGACAAAAGTTGATGTCCCTCACCCCCTCCATCCAATGGTGCAATAAAAAAGGGGGGTTGTATAGGGTTGAAATTTTCCATCGAAATTTTTCTAAGTCCTGCGTCCCCTTTCCTACTCAAGACCGTAGTTTTTGATTTTACTCCCTAGCTCCGCGGCTATTGACCTAAGAGCAAAGTGACCTCTACAAAAGTTGATGTACCTCACCCCCTCCATCCTATTGTGGAAGAAAAAACAGGCCTTATATAGGGTCGAAATTTTTCGTTGAAATTTGCCTAAGTCCCAGACGTCTTTGTAATGGATTTCGGTTTTTACCCCCCAGCTTCGCGGCTATTGACCTAAGAGCAAAGTGACCTCGACAAAAGTTGATGTCCCTTACCTCCTCCATCCAATGGTGCAATAAAAAAGGGGGGTTATATAGGGTTGAAATTTTCCATCGAAATTTTTCTAAGTCCTGCATCCCCTTTCCTACACACTGACCAACTTCCTAGTTCCTTACAGGGCACATATCAATATTATTCTCTTAGGAGTTACAGGGATTTTTACGAAAATTAATGTCCTGTCGTAAACTGTTGCTTGTGGGTACACAAAACTTGAGAACTTTGAGAATTCACAATATTTTTAACTGATAGCAAGAAGCGAAAATACACCACACCACACAAATACCGAAACACTCCAAAAACAACTTGAAAATGAAAAATAATCACCATTCAACACAAACATATTAAACACAACGGCCATTTTGTTTATTCAATTTCGACATTTCGACAGACAATTACCTATCCGTTCCGTCAATCGTCACGCATATGGCAGTTGTCAAAGTCGTTACGCCATATCAAACGTCTGTGTGAAACTTTGCAGTGTCATTCTATACGGTTTATTTTTTTTCTATATGACATGACCTGGCGTGACCATCGCATAAGAAGTTTTAGAAAGAAAGCGGTAAAAGCGCTTTTATATACGTTTCCAGAAAACTGTTAAAACTGCGTTACAAGTTGTTGTTAAACACTTATGCTTATTGCTAATGTATACTTAATTCCGTCTACAACAGCTAACTTCATTCATTCATTCATTCATATTATCATAGTTTATTTTACGCCTGCGTCATTCAGCCTATATATTCTATACAGCTAGACACTTTTACTACCTTTTCAACCTCCTTCAAGACCCCATGTGGGTAACTACGAGCTCTTAAAGCAGGACAGAATTTGAACTGCCTTGCTTTTTCGTACCATGACACCTTATTAACAGGCCAATAGCAGGCCTGCTACTTGACGTCTATGAAAACCGTTCACCTTTTTTTTCATATAGACTATCCGTACCATGACACTTTATTTGACAGCAGTAAAGCGTTTTTACAATGTTTCTAAAGTCAGATAAACCAATCCTTAAAAAGTTACTCTTGACCAGCTTTTATTGAATTGTTTTGCTGTAGAGGTCTTTAAATAAACCAAAATAAACTTTTTGCTAGCACTATCGACTTTGATCGTAAATTAAATTTTGGAATTTAAAGTGCATACTTACTTGTGATAATGTTTTAATGTGTGAAACCCACTTAAAAGCTTGTTTTTATGAAGTTGTGAAGAGGGTGAAATATATCAGTTTTGTTTTCGTAGATATGTGACGAATATCAATTTTTCGAGAGAAAAACAAACCGACGGCGTCGAATTAAAGAGATGGTCGACCCTTTTCAATTGTACAAAAGAGAATTTGTAAATAAATATGGATACTTAGCTATGAACATAAAAATGTGTTTATTTTCCACAAAACTACTTCATTTCAATTCATAACTACACCTTTAAGGTTATTCAAGGATTTATTGTATAGTTTGTGCAAGGATTTGGTACCTGTTATGAAAATAAATACCCAGAAGTCTAAAGTTTAAGTATATAAAAGGGTTAATATAGGTTATTTCTAAATTGTTTACACAATACCAAAGTTTTGAAAATTTGCCCATAACTTCCTATTTACACATTGGCAGGTTTTACAGCAATCTATGTTAATGCACATGGCTCATATCAGAGACCCACAGAGATCAAAAAGTTGTACAGCCAATATTACTAGGACAAGTTATTTCTGCTTTGAATAATATGCAATTAGACATAAATATATAAAATTCCCCATCCTGCAGCAGGGTTACAGGCTAATAAGTTAGGGTACAGTCTCTAAAATTGTTAAATATCAATGAAATAAATAACTAGCTGACCTGCAAGCTTTGCCTATGAATGATCCCGGATCTGCAATTATCTTCATGCCAAATTTTATTAAAATCAATTGAGATTTAGCTGTGAATGTGTAAGACAGTAAACGTGCATTTTATAATATTAGTGTGGATTTAAAAATATCTTTATACATTTATCTAAATGTTGAAAATATCATATAAAATTTGGCATGTGTGTTATTTTGCATTAAAGTTTTATTGATGGGACTCGCACAACCAGAATAAGACCTACTAAACATAAAAAACTAATTTATTATAGGAAAACTATCATTCTTTGCATTATTTAAATGTCAATTGGTAAAGTATTAAAATAAATATATTATTTACTGAAGTTTTAGGAAAATAAAAAAGATCAAATTACTGCAAATTAAAGATGTTTATTAAAATTTATTCATTTTATTATATATTTATTTTTAAAATATGTCTAGTGAGCTAGTGACTCCACGTAATTTAACTTTACAAATAAAGCAAAATGTGGCAATAGGACCACCATATATCTCGCTAACCGACAAACTTGTTAACCAGAGTCTACTTATTTAAATTTATGCACAATTACAGTACAATGGATGACTTAATTGACATATGATATTGTCTATTGACATATGCTTCCCTCTGCCTACCTTACAAGAGGACTAATATGATGATATTAATTCATCATTTTATATTTTTTTAAAGTTATCCATACATTTTCATATTTGTTTCATATTTACGCCATGTTGGTCCTGGCCTCCTTTGTAGAATGCCAGGCAAGTAGTAAAAATGCGACCGATTGGCTATCGAGTCACTACCATCGTGGCTACTAGGTGGTAGAGTTCTGCACTGTCTCGCCCGGGTCTGGTACCACCGCCCTACCTATTCCTGCCGCAATAGCGTCAGTGCTTGTCGCTGTCGTGTTCCAGTGTGGAGGGTAAGGTAGCCGGTAAACTTATGCATGTGGCATTAGACCTCGCCACGAGATAGCAACGCACCATTAACATCTTTGGTGTCTATAGGCGATGGTTGACTCTTTCCATCAGAAGACCCATCTGCTTGTTTGCTATCTTATGATATAAAAAAAAAATATTACAACTAAGTACATATCAGCTATATTAACATAATACCTGACTTATTTTAAGATTTGTAACAGTGGTATCGAGTTGCTAGTCTTTAACTTGCATTTATTTACTTACTTTAAATAATAACAAATCCACAGCATTTTTCAATAAATCGATTACATATGATTACACATGAAACAAGCCAATTTTGGATTTCGGTGTCATACACACAATGGAATGGCAGTAATAGTTTAAACAAACAAATGAACATT
Organism: Apodemia mormo; assembly: GCA_036924255.1. Classification (NCBI taxonomy): domain Eukaryota; kingdom Metazoa; phylum Arthropoda; class Insecta; order Lepidoptera; family Riodinidae; genus Apodemia; species Apodemia mormo. The sequence goes on along the minus strand of JAUPFN010000001.1, from coordinate 38,541,874 downwards.
TATTTTAAGAAAAGATATACATAGATCCAAGTTCTAATTGTTTTAACAATTAAAAATATACAATCACAATATATTTATTACATAATTTATCATTTACTAAGAACACAAATTTTGAATATAATGAAGAGAAATTACATATTATGTAGGTAGAATATAATACTAATTATTTAGAAATTTTCAGGAACTTATTTTTCAATATTTAAGAATAATGTTCATAAAGTAAAATTAAATAATAATAAATACAAAATAAAATCTTACTATATATTTATTCTAGGAGATTCTGAAAATCCACTCAGAAAAAAAAAGATAACACTAATTTGAAATGCAGAACTAGATTCTCCAGAAGCATATTATATGGCCAAACATATCCAGGCCCAAAATGTTATTGAAAGGTTCATTAGTGTTCTAAAAGCTAAACATAGGTCTAGTCAGCCCTTGAATGCTGTATCACCAACCACATGTAGCTGGTTGAATGGCTTATGCACATACCCTTCATAAAATTTGTAATGCAGCCAGTTCATCTGTCTCTGAACTCAGCAACTTTGAGATGCAATGGGAAACTTAAGTCATTTCCTTTAATTTTGGATTTGGATCCAACATTGAAGTACAAGCTGGAATTGCTCATAGGTAGGACTTTGTTACATGCTTGTGGCGGTTGCGTCAGGGAGTCTAGAAAAAATATTATGAAGTTTTAGAGTATTTGTTTACATAAACTTATACTGTTTTGTCATTATATTCTCAGTTTGTTATTTTTAATAAATATTTTATTTGGTATAAAATTAAATGTTTTTTAATATTTATATGTGTTATAACCTTTTCCCCGTGTTGACCGCCTCCTTTGAAGAATAGACAAACTACTGTTCTGCAAGGCAGGTCGTAAAAGGCGACTAATTGGCTATATGTGTCACTACCATTGTGATTAGTAGGTAGTATAGTACTGCAAAGTCATGCCCGGGTATTTGTTACCACTGCCTTACCTATTCCTGCTTCAACAGCATAAATGCTTGTCATTGTTATGTTCCAGTTTGGAGGGTTAGGTAGCCAGTAGACTTATGCATGTGGCATTGCCATCCCACCACAAGAATAGCAATCTATAGGTGATGGTTTCTCTTTCTATCAGGAGCATGGCATGGTGGCATTGCCATCTACTTGTTTGCTATCTAATCTATACATATAAAATCGTAGGAAAGTCAAAACTGTATGTTGAATATTTTTTTAAACAATACAAGGGGCGTGATCTACAATTGATATCGAAGCAAAAATATAGTTTTTAGAATTTTTGTCTGTCTGTATGTATGTCCGGGGTAAACTCAAAAAGTACTGCACGGATTTACTTCAAATTTTGCATGAATATTACTAACAGGTCGGGTCAACATATAGCAGAGCATTGCGGAGTAAACTAAGTCCACGCGGACGAAGTCGCTGGCAACAGCTAGTGATATATATGACGCAGTGAAAATGTCAATACCGTTAGATTATAATCTAACTAAGTGATATTATAATTTAACTGCTAACCTAACCTAACCAAATTATAAACTCCCTAGGTAGATTATAATCTAACGATTATCGCCTACGGGGGAGGAGCAATGCAGAGTAAACGAAGTCCGCGCGGACGAAGTCGCTGGCAATAGCTAGTGATATATATAAAAAAAACCTTGGTGAATATGGTATATCTGTTTCACCAAATAGTAGAAGGTGCTTACTTGTAACTATAACCAATAGGCAATTAGGATGCTACAAAAGCTATAATACTATTTGGGTATTTTGATATTTCTCTATATTCAAAAGTACATTAAAGGGTATCATATTCGACAACCCAACACTGGGTAAAAGGGATTGACCAAGTTCCCCTTACTGCCCTAATATCAACTTGACTTGCAGTGCACCCTGGCATCAATTGGTATGGACATTAAAACACTGTGGAAAGGCTTCCTCCATGCGACACTATTGCGTATAAAGCTTTGTTTATCCTGTCTATAATGTCAGTGTTTGGCATAGACATATTTTAGCTTGGAAGGTAAGGTTCTGGCATAGAGTTTGCGTTATTATTCTATGGGTTCTGGTAATCTTAACACATGTAGCTTAACATCTATCATCCTATGGTTATGCAGTAATGTCATCAGGATAGCTATCTGCTTCAAAAATAAGACAGACTTTATATTTTTTGTTGACTTCTCGTATAAATTAACATTTATATGATAAATTTATTTTTCAACCAACCTAACCTTGCCTGATTTTTCAACCTAGATAAATCATTGAAGTAAAATTTGCTTGTAATTAATAAAAGCCAAACTACAAAATCCATTTTAATAATTTTATGGATAGAAAGCAACACTATCAACTAATTATGTGTGGTAATATTTATACACATCATTGCTATCAACACATTGGCTACCTGACTGAGCAAAAGAAGTAAAAGTTTTTATGATAAGACGTGGTTAAAGCTGTATAACAAAAAAAATTAGAAATAGCACAATGCATGTAAAAATGCAGTGGATTTTGTAAGTTTGTTTATATGCGGAGGAAAATGACCAAAACTTAGACTTTGAAAGAATTTTACTAACAAGTGCTTGTTGGAAAAATTCTTTCATTACATAAGTCAAATTACTTCAAATGGACATATTATATAGGCAGGTTTAGCCCATACAAAATCAAGATGAGTTGCTTGTGACAATTGTTAAGCTTGTTTCAGTAACCCCTATTATTTTCCCACAAAAGATTTGACATTGTATAACCATGCACAATATTGTTAGCAAATATCTTACTTCACTGGGTTCAGTTGCCAGATTAATAGGCTCCAACTAGAATATGTGTTGGAGATATGTACTACTGGGATTTGGAATATATTCTTGAAATTCCTAAAAAAATATAGTAGGTACTAGGTAGTCAATATATTCAAGGATTGAGAATTTGCTATGACTACCTACACCCTGGCTGCTGTTAAGGATTTCTTGACATTTTATACCAGAATATTTTTGAACTACTCAGTATTAAGGATTTCTTGATATTTTATACCGGAACACTTTATTTTTGAACTACTCAGTTCTTGTACTCTAGTTCTTTAGTATGGAAACTAATGATAAATCAATAAGGCAGAAAATACACATATACTGTATCAACACAATATATGTATACTAAAATTATGCAATTTTTTTATACTTATATATGATACGAATAGGTCAATTTGGACACCAATCAAATCTACTACAGCAAATTGATTTTAAGTATGTAATGCTGTCCTTTATCTACTGTCATTTATCAGGTGATTGAACTTCAAGTATCCTATTCTAAAAGCAAAATAGGAATTGCAGTTACTAACACTCATGCTATAAAAAATAGGAAATGTCAGACTGTATAATTTAATTAAAGGATGTATGACAAGTTTAAAACAATGAAAAAAACTACATGAGATGACCTCCAAACATAGCTTGTTATGATGCTCTGGCTTCATATTATAGTGAGCAAAGCTTTATGCATCTGGACTTTGGACACTGTAGTTACAGTGTCCACTGCTGTTAACATTTATTGATTAGGAGTAAGACTTATCGTAAATATACACATAATGTGTAACATCCCAGCTCCAAGAATAGCAATATAATGGAATCAGCAATAATTTGTGTAGTTTGCCTTTATAGGCCAGGGTATTCTAATATTGTCACAAAAATCATTTGCTTATTCGGTATACGTTGATACAAAACACTAAATTTATAACAACTTTATACTGAGATCATTATTATATTATTACTTCAATACAAATTTTCACCCGGAATCCATTATAGGATACAGAAAAGAACACCTTATACATAAAAAAATGACAAAGGTCCTTATTCGGGGCCAGAAAAATGCTTGCAGCATTTTGCCACAATTGCCTGAAATAATCCCAAGCTTAAATCAATTTGCTTTAACCACAATATCAGTATGGTTGTTTTGAAATTCCTTGGGATGAAGAAGTTGATTACATCCAACCAACAAGACGTGGATAAAAAAGGAAAAAGAAATGGATTTGTTCAACAGAATGTTATAAACTTGTTACTTAAAACGTAGTGATTATATCTTCTTTGCTTTATTTATAAACAATAACTTCCGACATAAATATATTAAAGATGCCACATTTACATCACATACATTTACATTGCATTACAAAACAATTTCTTTAAGACAACCAGGTCCGATTGTCAGATATCACTTTATGCACAGACCTATTGAGGAGCGTCTGTTCAAAAAGGGCTATTTACATGCTAACCACATTTTAGATAATTTAAAAGTCTTTTTTTCCTGAAATTAGTATGAGGCAAGTGTATTTTTTATAATTGAGATGATTCATGATTTTAGAAGTGGTCAGAATTATGCAAAGGTGTCTTGAATTACAAAGTATAATGGCGGCTTTGGATTATGTCTTACTATCTATAAAGTGTCCTGGGAGTGTTATATCAATTTTGTTAGAAGTTTGAGTTTAGGCATTCGCCAGTAATACACCCTTTATGTTTTGTTGGGCGTTCCAATGGATGAACGGAGTGTAATGAATGGATATACATACATATATATCTTCACACCAGACCTCTCACAGGGTAGGTAGAGAGAACCGAGTGCCATACATCATGATCCTTGCAGGCTTGTCTCGATTCCTCTACATTCATCACTCTCTTCATACACACACGCGGGTTGCGAAGACTTTTGACACCATCTTCGGACAGTACTCGATCAACCTGATCATGGAAGGTATGTCAGTCTTTTAACTTTATGACTAAAATATTTTTTTGTATCTTTAACAAAGACCGCAATATTAAATTATAAATAATGTAAATAACACCTTTTGATCAGTTATTCTGAAAATAGCACCTTTTGTTCTGAAATGATAACAAATAGCACCTTCTGATCTGAACCAAGAATAAATAGCGCCTTTTGATCAGTAATGCTTAGAGTACAAGTTTGGTCTAGGACAAAAAATAAAAGAAAAATAGAAAGATGAAAGTAAATTTTATATTCTAATTTGACTAATGTCATGTTCTAAACAGTCACAAGACTCATCATGTTGGTGATCTTCATTGTTAGCACCGGTTATCGTTGTTTGATCATCAAGAATGATGTTCCTAAAGAATAACAACTCCAGTAACTCAGCCCAGTCATCTAATTGCTTCACAAGTAAAATATTTACGTCTTTCTTTTTACGTCTCCACATCCATATTTTATTAAGAATTTCAAGATTTTTTTCATGAATTTGCTGATATTTATACAATTTAAGCAGGATCAGTAAAACACACACACAGTTGCACGAGAGGCGCGTAAAATGTAACTTTGACTTAAACAATAATTTGACACTGAAATTTTCATTGAAAGATATTATGATTTTTTGTTTAGAAACTTCAAATATCTTTTTTTCTGGCCTGGATTCGCGTCCTTTAAGAAACAGAAGAACTGGGACTTCGTTTGTTTCGTAGCAAGTAAATAGTTCTTTTTGTACCAAACTATAAATAATTAACGAAATTACTATGAAACATAACCCTTTTTGATTAGAATTGTGATTGGTGTTTACCAACCAGTTAGAACCTATTACAATTAGCACCTTTTGATCAGAACCGTACAATAAGGTAGAAGTTTAAAGCGGAAATAGGCACTTTTGACCAAAAATAAACACAGTGCATAATAAGATCTTGGATAGCAAGTGAAATTCATAATAAAAACGTATAAACAATCCGATACGTAGATAGCTCCTTTTGAACAGACGCTCCTCAATTAGAGTACTACGTAACTTTATGTAAAGAAACTATTAACTTATTAAGCACAGTGTGCTTAGCACCCTATTAAGTACCTACTAAAAGCTTATAAAAAGAAATATCTGAGTATCTATGTATTGTTTTCGGTTTTACGAAAGTTTTGAGTGGTGAAATTTAGATAAAAAAAGACAAGACATTTAATTTACGCGCCTAAAATGTTCAGATATCTATCAGCGTCACGTTCAGAATCAAGTAAATTTTTATACCTTTGAGGCTAGTTATTTATTAAGGTGAACTTACATTTTTATTACTTAGTATTTCAGTTACGTGAATATAGCCAATAAATTATAGTTAAAAAAATTTAAATATCCAACAAAGTCATGTTTTCACCTTAATAAACAGAAAACCGACAAATTAGAAAAATATACGATTCAAATTTCTGAACTGATGTTATAAAACGCAATGATATTATAGCAGGCCATAGATAAGCATAACCGTTCACCTTGACGCAAAAAACGTTCACCTTTTTAGCCCTCGTAGTATGATTTCTAGCAGGCCAAAAGCAGGACTGCTTTTGAACTGACTGGGAATTGAGCGTTTTTTTAAAAGTTGATGGTAACCCCCCATGTTTCATAGTTGATACCTCCGTTAGGAGTCTTTTTTCTCTGGTTCATACTATGAGATATAACCTATGGTTCCGATGAAAAATATGTTGTTTATGGTTACAATTTTTCGCGCCAAATTCACTGAAATGTCAAAAAACTTTAAGGCGAAGTAAAAACTAAAATTAAAGTCAATTGTATATATATTTACGTTTCATGACATCCAATTAAATGCAATAAGTTATTTAAGGTTCTGGAACAATTTAAGTATAATTAAAAATAATAATCTCAAAATGGCTATGCGTGATTATGCTGCCGATAAAGGTTATTAACCAATTTGGTTTTTGTACTGTTTTGATTTTAAAATTATTACGACATAATATTTACAACGATACCCTTAATTTCCAGAGTCCTTTAAGAATTTCTTTGTTGAATTTTGTCAAACTGATGATGAAGGTAATAAGTTTTTCAAGTACGCCGAACAGCTGACAAAGATTGCTCACAGAGAAGAGGTAAGTTCTAATCTATATCGTAGTTTAATCAATGCATATACAATAGATTAATGAGATCATAATACTTATACATCCCTTTAGTAGTTAGTTAAAATATAATAATCATAAGTGCTTGTCGATGTGCCTGGGATTGTAATTTATCACACACACCATGGCCCTGGCCCTGTACACACAGATTACACGAAGTGGTTAACATTTGTACTTGTGTTAAACTATTTTTTATTTCAACCAGACAAGAGTAAATATGTATGTTAATGGCTGGTTGTTTATGCTTATCTCATCTGATGCCGGTATTGTTATCAACTCTCCTTTTTGTGATGAACATTAATAATTACAGAAGTGACTTGAAATGTCAACTATATGTCCCTAATCTTCTAAATACAGAATTAGGTTCTACTAATGTATGGTCTAGCATGTATTTAATATATAAATGTTTCTTTGTGGATAACAGATGTATATACCAAATTCGCTTTCTGTGTAATTATCAGTTTAAAATTATGAATACTTGATGCCCTAAGCAATCCACACCTGTAAATAGTAAAACATGTATCCATCATTGATAATAATAGCATTTATTAAAACAAGATAGATGATTGTCACCCCGGACTTCAATGGTATACTCGATTTAAAAAGTGCAGATTATCAAAAAGCTTTAACTTTCATGTGCAAGCAAGTATTTTTGGTACTGTTTCACGTGCCCACCCCCTAAAACTTGATGCTCTAAGTAATTGCTTAATTTGCTTATGGGCTAATGTGGAACTGTTAAGGATAGTAATCCATACTAATATTATAAATGCGAAAGTAACTCTGTCTGTCTGTCTGTTACGCTTTCACGGCCAAACCACTGAACCGATTTGGATAAAATTTGGTACAAATATAGTTTGAGACCCAAGAAAGGACATAGGATACTTCTTATTCCAGAAATCCCACGGGAACGGGAACTATGCGGGTTTTTATTTTAGATTTTTTTCCACACGAACGAAGTCGCGGGCACAGCTAGTTGTTTATAAATATTAAATAGCTCATTGTTTTAAAAAATGTCTGCAAAATAATATTGTTGTATTGTAATCCTCAAGGTGGTATATTAATTTTCTGTGACCATTTGTAGCTTTAAATTTGTGTTAGATGTAATAATCACCTTTATTGCAACCTAGTTTCATCATTGGCTTTATTTTGTAGTAAATTTGAAGAAAAGTGCTTTTTATACATATATGTTAGAGTTTAATTATTATTGCAATAATATACATATGATTGTATTTGTATAGTATGTAAAAAAAACCCTATCCGATCCGAAAGAGGTATATAGATAGGTCAATGACATTATCAAAAAATAATAAAATAATTCTTTTTATTAAAATAAAAAAAATATATTTTAAAGTGCCTCATTTTAGTACTAAAATTGAGCAATAGAATTAAGGTTATTTCAATGGTAAGTACTATAACTTATTATTTCTGTGTGTAAATGCAAGCTACACTGACAAACTAAGAAATTGTTTTGAAAGGCTCGTCCATTTAATCTGTGATCAATATCCATAAAATAATTGTTTGTATTAAGCCACTAAATAGTGCCTTCGACAATCAGACAGGGTTTTTTTACACACTGTATACATATAAACCATAGATAATATACCATACCATAGGTAATCACATTAATTAAGACAACATTTATAGAATCATCATTGTAAAGAGCTGGTATCACTATGCATGTTCTGATTGGTTCATATAAGGATTAAATCATTATCACTGAACTCGTATAAAACCAATAGGAATGTTTACCTTGTAATTAAATGTAACAATCTGAATACTGGGAGGGAAATACGGAGGACAAGTAGTGAATATTGAGAGTAGATTAGGCAAGCCCTTTTGGCATAAATCAAGCAAAGTGTGCAGATAGATATCAATAACTAGGTTTTGATTGGCACCGCCCTGATATTATATATAATATTTTAGCATTTATCTTTATTTTAGTGTAAATTTTTAGTACTATATATATATATATATATATATATATATATATATATATATATATATATATATATATATATATATATATATATATATATATATATATATATGTACTAAAAATTTTAGTCATTATATCATAATATTATTTTTTAGGTTGCTTTTATAGTAGAGTTAGATGATTTACATGAAACAAATGAAGAATTGGCTGAAGCAGTCATAAAAAACACTAGAAGATATACAAACTTGGTGTCAGATATTGTGTATGAAGTTTTACCAGACTACAAACAAAAAGAGGTAAATGCTATTCCAATAAATAAATTCTTGCTGACATTATTATATTTGCTATGCAATTATGAAAAAAATTTAGAAATTGGAATGTCTTTGATCCTTAAAGTAGGGAAGGCCAAGATGCTAAATGTACTCGAGTGTCGAAGGGACCTATTGGATTTTGTAGATTAAATTATAAGAAAACTAAAAAGTTATATATTGTTTTTCATTTCAATGGTGGAGAAAAAATCTACGGATAAAAAAATAAAAAAAAAATACTGTGACATGGAAACACTAAATCGTGTAAGATTAAGGTACGGTGGATTAATAACCACCTAAAATTTAGAAAATCTAACGGTTCAAATGTAGCGGAAGAGAGTGGGAGGATCACTAAGTTACAAAGAAAACATTGTTTTGATGTGAAAATGATGTAAGAATAACAAAAAAAAAAAAATTACTGACAATTTCCACAAGCCGAAATTATTGGAATTTTGTCTTTTTTCTGCCATAATATGCCTTGCCTTGCCTCATAATCTTGATCTGGAAGTTGCTATTCATTCACAGTAGAAACTTCATCATCATCCTCCGTTTCATATGCGGGATCAGCCCCAATGTGGTCTTCAGGCTCACTCCCTGATGATATATATATATATATATATATATATATATATATATATATATATATATATATATATATATATATATATATACATAAATGTTAATATTGTTTTCTTTGTTATAATTAATACGTAGTTTTTTTCGTAATTTTTAAATAATTTATTTCTTTTTTAATTGTACAGCTATGTTAATTTATTTTTAAATATCGTTTAGGATATTTCACATTCACATCATATGTTTTTTTTGAGATCATAGATATAAACACTAAAATTACGAAAATAAATAAAAATAGGTACCGTCATAACTAAAGCGCTGGTATCATTAAGTCGGTCGTTAACAAAAAATATGTTTTATTAATTGATATTTACGGTTTTTTGGCAAAATTATTATCTAAATTGTTAGATCTTGAACTAATCTTGATTATAAATAAAGTTTACTTGTTGATTAATACGCCAAAACACTTTTTAATTAACCGCAACCAACGCATAACACACAGCACGAATCAAAATGGCGGACTAAATTTTTTTTATTTTTCCCCAAGAGCATACTTGAAAAAAGAGTGCCAAATTTGATGTTATTCTGTATAATAATTCATTCGAAAACGATAAAAGACCATAGAGTATTGTATTAAAACTTGTAAATAGTGAAAATATTGTTTTTTTTTTTTAATGAAGTTAGTGTTGGTCCCTATAGAAATATAGGGTAGTACATATTCCGTTAATACACTATAACCTCATAGTGTATTAACGGAATTTTCTCAGAGGTCTCATAAGTTACCAAAGTGAAGTGAGCGGATATTTAAAAAACATTATGATGTCACAAAATTTGGGACCCCTCCTCACCCCTTGTCACACAATGTCACACTTCGTCGACCCCCTCGACTCCCTCAGCCTTAACGTGTGACGTAATTTATGGATGGCCCTCTATACTCACGGGAGTGACAGTGAGGCGGCAAACATCAAATCCTTTGATATTTACCACCTCACTTTTGGATAATCACCGTCACTCGGCTTGCTCGATCAAATTCTTTGAGGTTTGCTGCCTCACATCAAAATTTTATAATGCTTCTAAATTATTTTAAACTAGTTTATTCCAGATTATTCCTTTATTTTGCCTATGTAAATTAAAATACACTTAGTACTTTTTAAATGCGGCCTGCGAAAGTATTGCTAAAGTTGCCCATACCTGGTTTACAGAATAATTATAGATATGTTTTATCACATTAGTTGGTTCTTTCTTGATATGACGAGGGCAATTCTTCTGTACATAATATTATGTAATGACAGATACATTTCATACACCTTATAAAACTGTTTGTTAAACAGCCAAAATTATTAGTTTGTTTGTATTTTAGGTGGTTGCAAAAGATTCCTTAGATGTGTATATTGAGCATAGAATCATGCTGGAAGCAAGAAACCACCGTATTCCTGGGGAAATGAGGGACCCCAGAAACCGATATCCTCCTGAGCTCATTAGAAGATTGTATGTATTTTTTTTAATTATTTCTGTTTTATAATTAAACTAGCTGTTGCCAGCGACTTCGTCCGCGCGGAGTCCGTTTACTTCGCATAGCCCCGCCCCCGTTGGTGATAGCATGATAATATGTATCCTATATGTTGACCCAACCTATTAGTAATATTCATACAAAATTTGAAGTAAATCCATGCAGTACTTTTTGAGTTTACCCCAGACATACATACAGACAAACAGACAAAAATTCTAAAAACTAAATTTTTGGCTTCGATATCGGTTATAGATTACACCCCAAGTATTCTTTTAAAAAAATATTCAATGTACAATTTTGACTTTCCTACGATTTTATTATATGTATATAGATAAATTACGATAATAATTACTAACTGTAACTTCTAAACTTGCCGTTAAGATAAGTATAATAACATAAGCAGATAAGGAAGTTACTAATTGTGCCCTGATTTTCGAAAATCGAGTTTTCACCAGGTATTGAGGTTCTAAATGTAAAACCTTATCCAACTTTTTTCACGATGACGTCAGTATGTCTCTATGTATGTGTGTGTGTATATGTGTATAAACATCTCATAACTTTTGAATGGCTTGACCAATAGAAACACGGTTAATGGCATTCAATTGGATTCTGCTCATCTTAAAGTTCCTGAAAATTTGAATCAATTTGGTCCAGATATTGAGAAATTTTTAAAAACCCACAAAAAAATCTAAGCAAAACAGTATTTTTTTTTTAAATATAACGTCCAGATCACGTCCGTTGCATCAAAATCGGTTTATCCGTTCAGCAGTTATCGTTGACGAAAAATTTGAAGTGTTTTTTCAAAACTTTTTTTATATTAAAAATGTTTCAACCAATCATTAAATTATCCTTAAAATCGCATCAAATATTCAAAAGTTAGTAATTCAAATTAATTCATTTCATTAATTTCGTTCATTTCGTTCATTTCATTCAGTTCATTCATTTCATTCATTTTATTACGTCCACTAAATGACAGTCACACATCGGTTGGTAAATGTGTTTATTAACTGTAATTTAACTGGGTTTACATTAAGCTTAAATACTAGAGATTCACGTAGAGATAAAATCTGATAACGATGTTGCGATAAGATACCGATGGTACTTTTGCGCGATAAGTGTATGCGTGTTCTATCGCGTCCTCGTTACACAGTTCATTCAGTTCATTCAATTTATTGCGTTGACTAAATGACAGTCACACATCGGTTGGTAAATGTGTTTATTAACTGTAATTTAACTGGGTTTCAGTTCACTCAGTTCATTCATTTCATTCGTTCACAATCATCAATAATCCTCCTTTTACGTTATCCTTCAAACTGGAACATGACACCATTGATTTGACAACTTGCAACAGGAATAGGTAACATCTCATAGGCATAATTACCATTGTGCACGTGTCCCTATGACACCACTACCATGACTTGCATAGCCAATTGTACAAATTTCCTAGTAAAGCAACAAATAGTCTTCGAAGGAAGTCCGGACCTAGATATATCTGATCCCATGACTGACGTATAACAATATATTTATCTTTTATTATTTCTACCATTCCCTTTCGTACCTTTAAGCGATTACCTATCCTGACTATGCAATTAGTGGGCTCGGGTTTATTCCCCACAGGGCTAAACATATGTCATGAGTAGAGATGTGATAAACGGCTTTTAATTATTAACACGTTTAAATATTTTGCTTATACTTTTAAGCGTGCTTAAAAAGCGCTTTTCGTTTAAATGCTTTTTTAAACAAAAGTTGTTGATCGTTGAGAAGGTCGATTATAAAACGAAGATTTAAGTGAATTAGTGGAGACCGATAAAGCCGAGAGCTTGAAAGCGTTCAATGTTTTGTGGTTTTGTTAGTGTTATTACTTATTACTAGCTTATAGAAATAACGTGTTATCAAATACAATACAAATTATTATACAGTACTAGCTGACCCGACAAACGTTGTTTTGCCATATAAATTATTGAATTAAAAAAATAGGGGTTGATGATAGAAGGGTGAATATTAGGGTTGTATGTATTTTTAAACAAAAATACATACAAAAAAAAAGCAATGTTAGGGGTGGACAACCCTTATCACTTAGGGGTATAAAAAAATAAACAGTAGCCGATTTTCAGACCTACTGAATATGCATATAAAATTTCATAAAATCGGTCAAGCCGTTTCGGAGGAGTATGGTAAATAACATTGTAACACGAGAATATCTGAAATGAATAGTAACACAGTCTTAAAATCACCAATAACTGGTTCTGTGTGCCACCGTGACCCAACGTGCTTGTCTATTTGTAAACGGATTTAGTTCTAGTTAAGTATACATGTTTCATTGTATGTACTATTTTTTTAGTACTCAAGCTAACGTAGTTACAATATGCGAAAGCAAATAAATGATGCGTAGATAATCATATTGTAATATAAATTAAGTATGTACACTGTATGCTTTCCAAATAAAATAAAATAAAAATAAAACACAATATACATAACCTAATTTCAATAATTAATATAAACAAAATTACTTTGAAAATTTGTAAAGGGATTCGTGTCATGTTCGTATGCGCGCTAAGTAAAATAAACAATTGATGAAAGCGTCGAATTTCTTCAACAACGAAAAGCGTACTGAAACTTGAAAAAACGTAAGTTGTTAATTCGTTGTAAAAAGTACTAACCAACCAAAAACGGAGCGTTGTCAGTCCGACACAAATAGAAACAAAGTAGAAAATAATTTAGCCGCTTAATACGATAACCAATCCAAATTGTTATCGTTTCTTATAGCAATAGTAATAAGGTTGTTAATCCAATCCAAAAAGAGTCTTAGAGTATAGAAATTAGGTTCTTTATTCTATTTTGTTTTGATTTTTAACGTTATTGAAATAAGGTTACTTTTCGTCAAACATGATAATATGGTATTTAAATTTTTGTATCTTAAACATCAACATTTAAACGAAAACAGCTTAAATCCGTAAGCGCGCTTATAGGCTTATTTAGAAAAGCCTAATTTTTTAAGTCTATATCGTTTAAACATCCACGACTAGTCATGAGCTGTATGTGAGATGTATTTCCAAATATCAAAACCAAATAATTTGCTTACTTTGAGATTAGATTAATTTGTGTGATTTATGCGGTGATATTTATTTATTACAGTGAGGTGTATTTTAAAGATTTATCCACCTCTAAAAGTATTCCAATCAGGGAAGTAAAAGCTGAGCACATTGGCAAACTTGTTACTGTTCGAGGTAAGTGAAATAGCTTACTAATAAAAATATGGTTGTGGCAAGGGGTGTGTTGTAACTTTTGTGTACCTATGAGTTTTTTGTATTTTGCTCTGCATTTATTATTGAAGGCGGAGCAACTGTTTAGCTAGTGGTGTATAGTCAATATTTTAATAATGCCAAATAGAATTTATATATTACACTCATTTATTTTATTTATTTCTATAAAATCCACAGCTAAATATTTATGATTACTGCAACGCCAAGAGGTAATAATGGATTAACTTTTCCTAAAATAAACTTTAATATTCATTAAAATTAAAAGGGCTAAGAAAACTTAATACAGTAATTCAACCATTTAAAAAACGGGTTGTTGTGTATCCCTACAAGCCATAGTTCTTTAATAGGTATCATGACTGGTGGATGGTAGTATTATTTGGGTGGATGGTGGTAGTAGTAGTATATATCCATATAGTAGTAATATATCCACAGCCTTACCTTTTCTGTTGCTTTGTTAGTAGGCACAGATGTATTTTAGTCTGTAGGTTCAGGTCCCTCATAATTTTATTAATGACATGTATCTACATGTATAGGCAACAAGGTTGACAACTTAGAGGTCCGGCCTATTTGCATACCTTATGTCATGTAGAAAATATGAATGCTACAATTATTTGTTATGTGATAGCAGGCCTCTGTCACTCGCCTATACCTACCGCGAAGAGCACATATAGCGCGCGACAACTCGGTGTTGCAAATCATTCGGGGCCGCCCCGCGCTTGAGAGTACACGAGTATATGAGGCCTATACGACGGCCTGTCGATCATCGACGCAACGTAAGGTTTATTATTGTAGGTACTCTTATAAAATGGGGAATCGTAATACAAACAATTGTGCTGTGTTGCAAAACAATTGTGTGTTGCTGTGTGGATGGTGTCGCAATAAACAGAGAGATTCAAGGTTTTCGTTTTTTACTTTACTGAAAGAAATTTGAAAGGTAAGAAATATTTACCTACCTATGTTTTGTTTAGTTTACTCGTAATTTTTATAAGTAGGCTTTACTATAGGTAAGGATTCCGTAGATTTATCATGCCTAGTATTGCGCATTGCAACTTGAAATGCGCCACAAATTATATTTTACGCATCATTAACATTTTTGGTGTCTATACGCGATAAAGTATCTTTGAGACAACCCTGATTTCATTAGAAAGGATAAGAGTTACGCGGTAGAAAGAGATGCATCTTTGAGGTAAAATGACCGTAGGCAATCATCGAGCGCCGCGCGATCTGAATTCAACTTAATTGTATCATTGCAAAAGTCCCTATTTCTTTTAACGACTTTCCAGAGTTCCTCTTTTGTACTTGTACTATTATGTATTCTGTGGTGATAGGCCTATCAAGGTAATATAACACCTTTCTTTCAGGCATAGTAACTAGGTGCACAGATGTCAAACCTCTAATGGTAGTTGCAACATATTCATGCAGTGCTTGTGGTGCTGAGACATATCAACCTGTTCGAGGTCTTCAATTTACTCCTCCTCCAGCCTGTACAGCAGATGAGTGCCGGTTGAATAAAACGGCTGGCCAGTTACATCTCCAGACAAGAGGATCGAGGTTCCAAAAGTTCCAGGAGTTGAAGATACAAGAACATGTAAGTTTTAAAAAACCTATCTATCTATCAAAGCGGGCTATACCGCACTTGGCCTCACTACAGGCCACTCTGCGTAAAGGTTTAGTGGCTACTCTTGCTAACCCAGCTCATTACAAAGATCCAACACCTTTAAGGGATTCTCAAACAGCTCCCTATATGTACCGCCTCCTTTGAAAAACTGGGCCCTTAGGTACTTCAATTCCTCGCACTCAAACAGCAGATGGTTTAGGCACGTCCTGCATAAGAGGCTATCATTTAACCCCATGGTGTGCATGTGTTTATTCATTGGGCAATGCCCCGTTATCAGACCAAATATTTTTCTTAATTCTACTCTTGGCAGTTTAAGCAATTTTCTAGTCAGTGTAGGATTAAGTTCAGGAAATGCTTGTTTAGTTTGTCTACAAGTAGTAAGCATTTCCCAGTGTTTTTTGTGTTTTATCTTGGTGATCTTTTTTATCTTAGATCTTTTGATTTTAGCAGGTTGAAGGGTAGAGGTATTATTGGTTCCGGACCTATAACTACCATCATTGACCCCATTTTTGCCAATTCATCTGCAATTTTGTACCCTAACGAGCCACTGTGTCGTTTAATCCACTGCACAGTGACTTTGTACGATGTCCTCAGTTGTTGAAGCAGTTCCTTGCATTTTTTTATTAGGCTGTTACTTAAATAATTGGAATTGAGTGATTTTAACACTGCTTGGCTGTCAGTTAGAAATCTTAAATATGTATCAATTACTTTCTGATCATGACAGCCATGGTTGCCCCCTCAATGTCTATGAAGGCTCCCAGACATAATTGTTTCTTTTCTAGTGTGGTTTCAATTTTCCCCACTACTGCATAAAGGGCACTCTCAGTTGATCTGCCTATATGGTAAGCGTGTTGCTGAGAGTGTATTTCGTAGCGCTGTTGCGAAGTGGTTTCTTTTATGAAGTTGTCACATATCCTTTCTAGTGTTTTAGTAAGAAGAATGTTAGGTTTATAGGTCTATATGATTTAGGAGAAGTATAGTCTCTTTTTCCTGGCTGTTTCAGGAAGACGACCTTTACCTCTCTCCATTTGAGTGGTATGTATTGATGGGCTATGCATGCTCTCTAAATATTTACGAGCCAGGTTATTTCTCTGCCCCATTTGTTAAGGGCAGGCAGTAATCCGTCTGGTCCTGGTGATTTGTATGGATAGAAGCTGTTTACTGCCTATGTAACAGTTTTGCTTGTTATGAGCTCATCCGCGAACTTGCATTCCTTTCCTGATATGGGTTCTGGTTGCCAAATTTCCTGATTATCCATTATGATTTGACAATCTAGAAAGTGTGTTCGTAATAAACTGTCGTATTGTATGTCGTATATTTCAGGTTCCGATGTGGTGTAAATTCCATCTGGCTTCTTTAACATGCTCAGATTCTGTTGTTCTCTTTTGCCAGGATCTTGCGTACTCTAGCTGCAACATCTTTTGTTTCAATTGTTTCACAGAAAATTTCACCAAGCTTTTGTCTTCTTTTCACGAATTTTCTGCTTATAGGTTTTCTGCTCAAAAAACCTAATAGTGTTAAGTTTAACTTTATTATAAAATGTTACATTGCAGGATTATTATTACATATAAATATTATCTTTTTATATAAAAAGCAATGTCTAAACTGACATATCAATGTCCGGGTCTATATTACTAATTATTATAGAAGTTTGTAATTGTTACAGGATATTGATTTTATACTGTAGTTTTTTTTTATTATCTGCTTTGTCCGGGTACGTGGAATATCCACCATATGGCGATGCCTAGTATCTGTGCGCCTCGACGATCGATACAAAAACGGGGATGGCAGAATCAAATCGTGCAATTCCGCAGCATACTCTCCAAAGTGTATTCAATAAAAAACCGATAAATTAGCCATTCTGCGTCGATGAGTGGAGCTCTGGGGTTTTTTGCCTACCAGATCATCGTCGTTTATGAGCCTCTTGGCACGCTTCTCTATCGCCTCAAGTGTCTCCAGTTGGTATTTGGCGGATCCATCCCAGAGATGAGAGTAGTATTCCATCCACGAACGGACTTGTGCTTGATAAAAATTGAGCAAATGATGTCAATTAAGAGATTTTTCGAAACCCTGCTCTGCTTTAGGGTATCTATAGCAGAGTGCCTCAAAGTTCGAGTTAAATCTTGCCAAATAATATGTGGGGGAAGGGGAGCTATTTAGCAAATATCATAATTTTTTTCATAGCTATCTTTGCACAAAATCATACTTTGCTTACTAAATCCGGTTTTACCAGGAAATATTTCATTTTGAATTGTTTTATTTAATTTTCTTTCTGTAACTGTAGACCTGCTCTATGATATATTAAATGATTGGCTCAACTAGTCCTCATAAAATTTTGTACGCAATTTGTTATTTTTTAACATAAACAGCACAATAAAGAATAAGTACATGTTGTTGTGCATTACTTTTTGTGTGATAGGCACATAATGCCACATGCGTAAGGTTACTGGCTACTTGTTGCACAGTTGCAGAGTACTCTCTAAAGGCTGCAGAGTTCTACTACTTGGAATTTCCACTACTTGATAGTATCACATTTTAGCCTTAGTTCGTCTATATGAAATATGATTGTTGTTTTTTTACAAGATCCAGCATGGTGTAAGTATAAATATTATAAGAGGTGTACATACGTGTGCTCTGTACAGTCAGACCAAGTCCCCGTGGGTCACATTCCCCGGCAGCTGTCCGTGTACTGCCGCGGTGCGACCACCAGGCGAGCAGCGCCCGGGGACAGTGTGGCGGTGACGGGCGTTTTCCTGCCCCTACTGTCCTCTGGCTTCAGGCAAATCATACAGGGGCTGCTTTCCGACACCTATCTAGAGGCTCATGTAAGAACATACATATAAATATTTACAGTTTACATTATGTATAGTACTTAGTCACTCGGTAAAGCATCTTTTGTTAAAAACTTTGCTAAAAAAAACAGATTTACATTAATATTTTTACATGTTAAGCCAACGAATTTTGCCTTTGAATTATCTGCATGGTTTTGCTCTAAAGGCAAAACAAGGTGGCTAAATATATAAAAAATGCTTATATATATAGTATATACATACTATTTATCTGGTTTCGTCTTTGTAAGAAAGACAGTGTAGGTAAACATTGTCTCTTACCATGTATATGTCGTGGCCCCATTGTATATTTGCCCTTTTTATGATATGGTTGCATTTCATAATGTGAGCAACTTAAATTAACTAGTTTTTTAAATTGTTAACGTTTCACGATTTTATCATTCATGATTGACCATATTGTGAAAACATGGTTTGGATCCTTCAAAATTGTCTTGGCTGGCTTAAACAACATTATTACTAATGATTTCCGTAAACATTAGCATGTTGCTGACGCGAAACCAAAACATTCTCCCTTACTAATATTTGTCAGTACTATTTATTTATAACTAGCTGCGTCCTGCAGTCTGCTGTATTTTAAAAGTTTTTGGTAAAGCCCGAGGGAACAACTAATTCTTCCGATAAAAAAGTATACTATATGCTATTTCAGATCATCATCTACCAAATGCTAAATTGCACTCAAACCATTCTAGCCTTTTTTGCGTGATAGAGTAACAAACATCCAAATACCCAAACATACAAACTTTCACATTTGTATATATTTTTTTATACCATAAGATAGCAACAAGCAGATGGCTCTAATTATGGAAAGAGACAACCATCACCTACTAACAACAAAGTTGTTAATGGTGCGTTGCTATCCTTGTGTCTTAAATGCCTCTTGCATAAGTTTACCTCCTACCTTTCTCTTCAAACCGCAACAGGACAGTGGCAAGCACTGACACTATTATGGCAGGAATAGGTAAAGCGGCGATGCCAGACCCGAGCGAGAAAATTCAGAACTCTACCAGGTAGTAACCATGTTCATAGGCAATCGTTCGCCTCTTACGAACTGCCCTGCAGATCGGCAGATGGTTTATTCTTCAAAGGGAGCTTGGGATAATATGGGAACATTTATAATATGTATGGGATCTAGTTACCTAATCTATGAAATAGCTTGTAATGCAATAATTTATTTAGACTTCATTATATTTAAATAAAATTATAGGGCGTTACATGCCTCAATCAAAGCGAGGAAAATGAAATCTCAGAAGCTTTAACCGAAGAAGAATTGGCAGAACTAGCAGATGAAGACCTGTATTCAAGAATGGCTCAAAGTTTGGCGCCAGAAATATATGGACATGAAGATGTAAAGAAGGCATTGTTGTTACTGCTTGTTGGTGGTGTAGACAAGTGGGTTGATTCTTATTTCATTTGATATTGCATGTGTATTATTTATAACTTTTCAATGCAGGTGATCTGTAAATATTCAATAATTTGGATAACCTTGCCTTTTACGACTTGCCTGGCAGAATGGCGATGATCTATTCTTTAAAAGGGGGCCAAAGGACCAACACAGAGGACGAAAGGATGAAATGAAAGATCATATAAGGTTCATCTTGCTGTGTGTACGCCGCAGTATAAGTCAATAATGGCCAGAGTGGTTTTGATGTAAATTCGTATACCATATAATTTTTTTTACTATTGACCATTTTTTTTTATTGTCGACCATATAATGGAATTTTATGCCCCGAGATGTAGGTGGATGGCAGATAATCCTTACTAACTGATTGTTACGCTTTCACGGCTAAACCGCTGAACCAATTTCGCTAAAATTTTACATTGACAAGTTGAAGGTTGCGGTACAAACATAGGCTAAATCTTATTTTCAAAATTCAACCCCCCCCAGGGGTTGAATTAGGCGGTTAAAGTTTGCATGAAAAACTATATCGACGACATGTTGAACTTCTCGTGGGCAAAGCTGCGTGGATCAACTAGTTATGATATAAAGAAGTATGTATATTTTTTGAGGAACTTTATATTTACGTGAATTATAATACATATTGACTCATTTAAAATTCAGATTGCTTCGTGGTCTAAGGCATAGCCTATAGCCTATCCCCAGGTCGGGCAGGTGTTATTGAGGTCTTTTTGAGGTTTTTCCAATCCAATCACAGTAGCAGCTCGGAGTCTGGAGGTGGACTCCTGTGCCTCGGATAAACGCCTAAAGCCGTCGGTCTCGGTTATCCCTAGAAATAATCGATAATTGTTATCAGGTTGGTGAAATGCGGCGATGGGGATCATTAGTCATCTCGCGAACCGACCAACCAATCAATCGTGGTGAACCAGAACCAGTCTATCTAATCTGGAATCTATTTGAAATATTTTTTGTAATATTGTAACGCATTTCTATATCTTCTTTACATATTTTAAAACATAGTCCCCCGCCGCGTCTGTCTGTCTGTCTGCTATCTGAGCGGACTGTAGCGGTTCAAGCAACCCACATTCGCTACAAAAAAAAATGATAATGAAAAATAAAATTCTGAATTGCGATTATCACAATTATTTATCTTGTACACACTATATACAAGTTTCAACGTTTCTCAAATGGACTTCAGTCCTCAGACAGTACACCTTGCCTGGCTGGGAAGATCTTCGTTTCCCCCTTCCACGTTTTTCTGTGACGTCATCAACATTCACAGTGGTGACGTCATCCCGACGTGACGATCAACGGTGTTACAGTGGTGTGACCCTTCGACAAAACAACACGCAATAACTTTTTGAACGTCAGTGTCTATTGATAACCCCCTTCGCTCTTTACACCAGCCAGCTTCACAAGATACGCCTCATATAAACTTTCCGAAATCCACTTCGAACTTTCCATGTTCACTGGATATCCAAGCAACAACCCTGTCCCGCTCGTTCCGAATCATTGTGAACTTCAGCGGAGCGCACTCGTCCCGACTCACTGAGGACCGCGCATATTCTGCTCACCTCGACGCACCGCAGACTCGAGCACTCCAGGCACATACGCTTCACTGGTTCAACTAGATCGACTTTCGGTCTTGAGGGAGAGTACTGTAGCAGTTTAAGCAAACCACATACGCTAGAAGAAAAAATAATAAAAAATAAGAAAAAATGAAAAAATAAATTAAATCCTGAATCGCGATATCACAATTACTTATCTAGTTCACACTATATACGAGTTTCAAAACTTTTAAAATTGACTTCAATCCCCAGGCAGTACCTACACCTCTTGCCTGGCTGGGAAGTTCTTCCTTTACCACATCCTCGTCTTTCCATGACGTCATCAACCTTCATAGTTATGACGTCACCCTGATAATAGTTCGCCCGCTGGTTCCATCATTATGACCCTTTAACGGTACGGACTAGCGGCACCACAGGATTTTCATGCGATTTTCACCAATGGATAGAAGAATTCATGAGGAAGATTTTGGTGTATAATTTGTCAAGTTTTTTTCGTATATATTACTCGAGCGAAGCCGGAGTGTGTCGCTAATCTATACATATAATAAAATCGCAGGAAAGTCAAAACTGTACATTACACAAGTATTTTTTAAAAAGAATACTTGGGCCGTGATTTACAATCGATATAGAAGCCAAAAATATAGTTTTTACAATTTTTGTCTGTTTGTCTGTATGTTTGTCCGGGGTAAACTCAAAAAGCACTCCATGTATTTACTTCAAATTTTGCATGAATATTACTAATAGGTCGGGTCAACATATAGGCTACATATTATCACGCTATCACCTACGGGGTAGGGGCTGTGCGGAATAAACGAAGTCCGCGCGGACGAAGTCGCTGGCAACAGCTAGTATTATATAAAAACGGAAAGAGACAAAAAGACAAGCCCACTGAGTTTCTTTGGCCGGATCTTCAGTGCGTGGCCGCGTCTCGATTCACTAGTTATTTTCAAAATGTCGACTCATCAAAAGTCCCTGTAAAGCTGGTTTGTCTGAATAAAATATTTTTTGAATTTTATTTTATAGACGTTCGGTTTACTCTGCTTACCCTGTAAGGGAACCGGGCGTGATAAATAAGCCCCGTTATCAATGTAGCATATTGGTGACAACTAGTTATCCATGCTTGCAATTGTATGCTGCTATAACAAAATAAATAATTACAATAATATATATTATTGACATTGACATTTGTTGAGTATGTGACACTCGTAGTAAATGACTTAGATACGTTCCATATTAACGGAATTAAGGCTTTGTCTCCTACTCGAAAATATTCATTTTAGGTAAAATGAAATCAAATCTTTCAACTTCTATCGACGTCATTAATAAAAAGTTCATAATTAAAATCAATGTCAATAATATATTATTGTAATTATTTATTATGTTATGCAAATAAAAAAGAAAACGGAGATTCATTTAATTATAATTATCCATCCCTAAAATCAGTTGCATCAATATGCTGCATAGATAACGGGGTTTAGTAGTGAATGTTATTGATGAAGTATGCGTATGTGTAGACGGCCGAACGGCATGAAGATCCGCGGCAACATCAACATCTGCCTGATGGGCGACCCGGGCGTGGCCAAGTCGCAGCTGCTGAACTACATCACTCGGCTGGCGCCGCGCTCGCAGTACACCACGGGCCGCGGCTCCTCGGGCGTTGGACTCACCGCCGCCGTCTTGAAGGTACACTGCGTTTTTATATATAACTTTTTTCCTCTCGGTTTCCTGCAATCTGGAAGTGTGTAACAGGAAGTCAAGGAATCGCGCGTCATTTGAAATGATCAATGAGTACGTGCTATTTGGATTGAGCAATGAACACGCACTATTTGGAATGACCAATGAGCGCGTGCTATTTGAATTGATCAATGAACGCACGCTATTTGAAATGACGGTGTAGTAGCTATCAGATTTTGCCTACTTAGCTAATCGTTTAGATGTCAGATGCCACGAGAGTCAAACTGAAAGCTTTTAGAACTGGCCACTTGCAAAGAATACAATAAAAAAATAAGTGGTTATGGTTGAATTTCGGGCACAGGTGCTCGGTAATTTATGTCTTAAGTCGTGTAGAGATTCACTTATCGCTAATACCGCGATTGCCGCAAATTACGAGTGCCACTAGCGATACCCTATACTCTTCTATTTTGTATAGATCTCATTCTCAAAAAAATTTTGCCTAACCGTTTAACTTAACTGTTCCACAGGACCCATTCACAGGAGAGATGATGCTTGAAGGCGGCGTGTTAGTTTTGGCAGATGGCGGTGTATGTTGTATCGACGAGTTCGACAAGATGGCGGACGCCGACCGTACCGCCATACACGAGGTTATGGAGCAACAGACCATTAGTATCGCCAAGGTACACTTAAACTTAACAATCGATATATTTTTTTATGGAAAAGGGGGCAAACTCACATGTACGCACTGTGAACAATGTGTGGCAATTTGAACGAAATGTTGAATGAAATTATCACTCACTACACAGTTGTTTACCTTACTACTCTCTTACGTTAAAAGTGGATTAGTTTATGCTGGAAGATGTGAAGCGTTATGAGACAAAATTATTTTATTTGTAAAAATCAAACTCTCATAATCCCTTGAATCGCATTATTTTTTAGGTGGACATCTTTGGTTAGTCGTACCGAACGCTGTGTTAAAATATGTTCACCTATTTTGGAAAGACCTTATATATTGTAGGTTTAATGATTATAATAATAATAAATAATAATAAATATTCTCGGGACAAATTACACACTTACTGATCTCACCCCAAAATAAGCAAATTATTTGCTTGTATTATGGTTGTTAGTCAAGGATACTAATACATAGAAATACATATATAAATACTAGAATATATTTAATAAACACCCAAACCTGAAAATACAAACATTTATGCTCATCACACAAATGTTTGTTCCCGTCGGGGATCGAACCCGAGTCCCGTCGATTGCATAGTCAGGGTCGCTAACCACTCGACCAACGGGGCGGTCAATTGGATTAGCTATTACTGGCGATCAACTGGATTAGCTATGATATGGGGATAACAAAAAACTAAACCGTTTATTGTAAAAAAATAGAATGATTAATATTTTTAGGACATAAATGTGGCAAAAAAGACATTTAAATCACATGACAGCGAACGCAAATTTGTAGACGTTACGTCACGCCGTGGTAAACGCCATCAACAACAGTTGACACTTTCATAGATGGATAAATTTAACTTTACTCACAATGAAGTTATCATAATAAAAGCAGGAAGAACTATACAGGTTGACTAGTAAAAGATTGTACATATTCTGTTATATGATAGTCAATGTTCATATTATGTTGCCAATAAGAATATATTTAAAACAGATTATTGCTGAACTACACAATAAACCTCAAAGAAATCAGTGTATATTCAAAAAGTATCGACAACGCGCAAGCGACAGCGAGTTCGGCAAATCGCTGTTTGCAAACAATGAACTTTGATATATATGCGCGTTTGTTACTATTTTTATTGGATAAAAAATTACCTATTTTTGTATATATTCGATATTGGAATAGATTCAATGTAAGCCTCTAGGTTCGGTCTCACAGGAGACACCTTTAGGACGGGCGTTTATCTCACGTAATTTAAACTCTGGCTGAGCACTCTGCTCACCCGAAACGCCGTGTTTAACAGTAGCGGTCATTTGGACCAACTGCTTAACTTTATTTCGAGAATAAAAAACGAGTACTAAACACCCTTCTTCAGTACGTACATTTCTACCAGTTTACGTGTTACAAAATATTGATTGTCACAGGCAGGAATAATGACGTGCCTCAATGCACGAGTGTCAATATTAGCAGCCGCCAACCCGGCTTACGGCCGATACAACCCGAAACGGACCATCGAGCAGAACATACAGCTTCCGGCAGCTTTGCTCTCACGATTCGACTTGTTGTGGCTGATACAAGACAAGCCGAATAGGTAAGTTAAAAAGAATATAATATATTGTTACGCGCCGCTGTTGTAGTCTATGACATCGAGCGCTATAAAAAAGAATACTTGTGACGGCGAGGCGACGTTAAGATAATATCTGACGATCGGATGGATTGGTTGTCATTCTGTTATTTGGTTTACTGTGAAATTAATACAAAATTATAGTGGTTGAAAAACTATAGGCTGTAATTAACATTATATTTTTTTATATAATAAGATAGCAAACATGCAGATGGGTCTCCTGACGGAAACAGTCAACCATCGCCTATAGACATTAAAGATATTAATGGTGCGTTGACTATCTTGAATGCCACATGCATAAGTTTACCGACTACCTTACCCACCAAACCGGAACACGACAGTGACAAGTACTGACGCTATTGCGGCAGGAATAGGCAAGGCGGTGGTACCAGTCCCGGGCGAGACCATGCAGAACTCTACCACCTTGTAGCCACGATACTAGTGACTCGTATAGCCAATCGGTCGCTTTTTACGACCTACTTGGCAGAACGGCAATTGGTCTATTCTTCAAAGGGGCCCGGGACCCACATGGGGAGAATGTAAATGTACATATTTTGCATGTAAATGTACATATAAATTTTGGGAGGCTGAATAAAGGCTGGAATTGTATGAACTGTCACAGACTGGAATAATAACCGTAATATTATGTAAATTATGAAACTAGAAAGATAAATTGATTTAGCAGGTGGATTAAGACAATGGCTTGCCTGGTTAAAAATGTTACAGGCAAGAATAGTAACTTGTTTCGATATAATTGATCTTAACAGGCTAATGTAATGACTTTAGAGTTTAGACAGTGTATCTTATCGTGATTACCTTGTTTAGACAGTGTATTTTGTCGTGATTACCTGGTTAACTTTGTTAATAATATAAAAGTAGGTGTGTCGTGAGCTAAGGACCGCTATAAACTCTCTCTAGTTGCCGAGCGAGTATCTGTGTCTGTGAAATGACTTGTGTTTTATTGGTCCATGTATCAAACATAACATAGTCTATATAGTAAAGGAGCTCAAGAGGGGATTTTTGTTAAGGATAAGGATGTTTCTGTTAAGGATCTCCACCAAATATAAGCCCTTTGTATATATGTGGGCAACTAGGGGAGAAAAAGAGAAAATTCCAATAACTTCGGCTTGTGAAAATTGACAGATTATATTTTTTTTCGTTATTCTTAAATCATTTCCTATATAATAAAAGAAAATTCAGATGTGCTCAAGAATGTCAAAACAATGTTTTCTTTGCAACTTTGTGACCCGCTCACTCCCTTACGTTATCGGCAGTTTTTCTAAGTTTTTGGTGGCAATTAACCTTTATAACATATCTTAATCTGACGCGATTTATTGTTTCCGTCTAACAGTTTTTAAAAACATTTTTTTATCCGTAGATTTTTTCCCCACCATTGAAATGAAAAACATTATATAGAATAGAACCTTTTATTTTTCCTATAATTTAATCTACAACATCCAATAGGTCCCTACGACGCTCGAGTAACTACCCATTTAGCAACTTGGGCTACTCTATTATGACAAATAGATTCGCCTACTCGTGTCGTGAGTGAAAGTGGGGGTGCGGTGAGCTACGGACCGCCGTACACTCTGTCCAGCCGCCGAGCGAGTAATGGTGTCAGTGGAAATGACTTGTGTTTTATTTGTGTTATCAAAGATAACATATTGTATAGCGTTGTGTGTGCGTCAGGGAGAAGGACTTGTGCCTGGCGAAGCACATCGCGTACGTGCACCAGCACAGCGCGCAGCCGCAGCAGGGCGCGGCGGCGCTGGCCATGCGGCTGGTGCGCCGCTACGTGCGGCTGGCCCGCCGCAAGCAGCCCGTCGTGCCGCACCCGCTCGCCGACTACATCGTGGGTCAGTGCCACACACATAATGACAGACCACTTGTTCTGACGACGCATCACACTAGTACATCTTACAATAATCTATAGAACACGGCCGAGACTTCATACATCATGTTTTTTAGATATTACCTTAAAGTTTAATATATTCCGTAAAATTCTATATCAACCCCTTAACTTATCCGCATTTAATAAATATTTTTTGAACTTGGGGAATAGTAGCTAAATAAAGTTAAAATTTAGGTGAGGTTAACGTAAATGTTCAGTTCTTTCCTGTATTTAGGTATTTCTCTTGTCACTAGCTGTTGCCAGCAACTTCGTCCGCGCGGACTTCGTTTACTCCGCACAGCCTCTCCCCCGTAGGTGATAGCGTGATAATATGTAGCATATATGTTGACCCGACCTGGTAGTAATATTCATACAAAATTTGAAGTAAATCCATGCAGTACTTTTTAAGTTTACCCCGGACATACATACAGAAAAACAGACAAAATTCTAAAAACTATATTTTTGGCTTAGATATCGATTGTACTGTGTACATGACGCTCCAAGTATTCTTTTAAAAAATATTCAATGTACAGTTTTGACTTTCCTGCGATTTTATTATATTATGTGTAGATAGATTATGAGTATTTAGCACAACTGCTAATTTCAGAAATTTGAATTAGATTGACAAAATTCTGAGCTAAAATTTTGCCAAGACACTTTTTAGATTCAAAGAACAGAAAAGAAAATAACAAAAAAGAATTTTTTATTTGATACTTAAATAGGTAATAAAAATTATGGTATATAAACTTATTGTTGTTTTAATGCAAATGTAATTCAAATTTTATGCAATGGGAATACTTAAATACATGATTGAAATCATATCCATACGATGTAATGTTTAAAAAAAAGTATATTTTGCTACTGTAGGCTGGGCGTCCAGATGTAATATTTGAAAAAACTGGGCGTCCAAATGTGATATTAAAAGAGATATGGATTAGTAATGATATGGATGTTCTTACTAAATGGTATATAGAGATTTAATTATATAAGTGGACCATACATATCTTGTATGCAAATGTAATTCAAATTTTATGCAATGGGAATACTTAAATACATGATTGAAATCATATCCATACGATGTAATGTTTAAAAAAAAGTATATTTTGCTACTGTAGGCTGGGCGTCCAGATGTAATATTTGAAAAAACTGGGCGTCCAAATGTGATATTAAAAGAGATATGGATTAGTAATGATATGGATGTTCTTACTAAATGGTATATAGAGATTTAATTATATAAGTGGACCATACATATCTTGTACTAAAGCGACGAAGTACGTATGATTCCTTAAGATAGGGAAATATATGCTTAATTTAAATATAATAAGGTTATAATTACAAAAAAAATACAGATGTGCCGCAAGGTGTAAGAGAATGGTACAAGTCATTAAGGCAGGAAATTTGTAATAGGGCGCCTCCTACTATATTCGCATCAGCTTATGGTTGCACACAGGATAGCCAATGGCAAGTATTGGGTCTAATAATCGCAAGGGAGGGCGAGGTATCATTTACCAGAAAAAGAAGGGGAAAAAAATAGCCAAGCTTACCTTCTTTAATGTCGGCATTGGAGAAATAAAATAGTTCCTTGGATTGAATTGAACTGTAATATGGAATTTTAGTTTATTTACACAGAGAAGTTTGATTTCGTATCAAATTTTAGTTTACACGAGGAATTTTGGTTTTTCATATCAAACCCTAGTTATATATCAGTATGGAGTAAAGGAAAATAGTCCCGTGACGGACGCATTCTGTCGTGTAACTGGACGCAACGATTGAAACGCTTTCTCCTCAGCGATTTTGATTAACTAAAACTTACGATAGGCACCATGGCCTTATATTTATATAATTATAATATTTTTTTAATAACAAATTTTAATTTAAAGCCAGAACATTGTCGACCGACCTCCCTGCCAACCTCCATCGAAAGGGGAGAGATTACAGAGTAGATTCTACAGAAAACAAAATGACGCAGAACAGCCTTAATACCAAAAATACATCGATATTTTTCACTATGGCAATAAATATAAGGCAAACGAAAATGTATTCAGCCTTCTGTGTTTCGTTTCACATTTTTTTTCCAGAATCTAAGTTGAGGAAAAAATTGTAATTTCCAAAAATGTTAAAATAAATTATCGATGTAATTTTTGGGAGGAATTAAGTTGTTGAATTGAGCATTCGATTGTAGGGAACGCGAAATATACTCGTTACATTTTGTTTTTTGTGTTGGATAAAAATAATATATGTATGTATATATATATATATATATATATATATATATATATATATATATATATATATATATATATATATATATATATATATATATATGTGGGTGATTCTCAGATAACTGTGATTTTTTAAATTTTAATTTTCCTAAAATTAAAAATGTTTCAAAACCCATGTTTTGGGTGTTATTGTTATCTAATTACCCACAGAATTAAGCCTGTAATGTAGTTTTACTACAAGTACAACAAATCAAAAACTATGACAAAAATTGAAAATTTCAATGCCACGGTACTGACATCATTTCCAAGGTACTGACATATAAATGAAAAATTCAAATTACTTACCTAAATTTTTTTAAAATCTTAAAGTAGCAAAATAAATTAGAGAGAGGATTATTATAATCCAAAGAAATTTTTAAAGTTTTTTCTTGATATTAACAATCTTTAAAATTTATTAATTATGGAATTAGAAGAAAATTTTTTTATAATATTAGAACAAAACTAAATTTAACATAAGTTGATAAATGAAATCTACTACAATTTTTAACAATTATGAATGTAAAAAACAATAATACATTTTTTTTTTTATAATTCAATATTATTTTACAACTTAGAGTATTTTATCACAATATTTGGTAAATTATTTTTTATTTCGTACACTCCTTCGAAGGGTTACAGTCGGAGTCACTTTTGGTTTTTTAATTTCATTATTGACTTCGGTGTCTTTCTGAGATTTTTTCAACATTTTATCATTCTGTACTTTCGGAGAATCTAATGGAAATCGATTATCATCGTAATTTATTATTCCCATCGAGAAATGTTTACATATTACGCCAGGTAGACAATCAAGACAACTTAATGAATTAAATAATATTAGACCAGGGTTTTTCTTACTCCAAGTGTATTGGTGCATTTTCATGGTACCAGTAAAAGAAGGAAATTTTTCCGGCAGTAAGGCATCAATAGTTTTGATTTGTGGAGTAGTTACAACGTCAATTTTTTTGACGGAGCAACGCAAAGTTGATACCAACATGTCAAAAGTAGATCTGTCGTTACCAAATTTCACTTTGTTCTTTCTCTCGTTCTTTTTGACAATATTTTTCATAAGCTTCGGGATCTTCTCTTATCTTCCGTCTTCGTTATCTTTCCGCTTCTCTTTTTCTTTAATCTTTCATCCTGCTGAATTTTAGTAACTTTTTTTTTATTTTAAATTCACGTTTTTTGCTTTTCGTAGACGTCATATTATTGCACAAGTTTTGGATCCCAGGTATCTCTTTGAGTTTTGTCCGGAGTATTGGAGTCATTTTTGATTAAACTAGAACAACTAAACATAATAATAAACTAAAACTTTAAGGGAAAAAAATTACAAAATTATTTGTTAATTTTACCATGGTACTGACATCCACGGTACTGACATTTCAATTAATAATTAACCTAACTTTTTTATTGCAGATAATTAAAAAATTTTTTCAAATAATTTTAATCTTTCACGTAAAAATGAATGAAAATTTAGTATAATTAATTTAAACATCGCATTAACACTCGTAAATTTCAATACCATGGTACTGACTTGTAATTTTATGACTTACCTTTTTCAAAACAAAACATATTACTCTTATCATAATGTTGACACTATAAAATAAAGACACAGCTGCAAATAGTATACAAATAGTCCTTCTTTAAAATGCCACCAGAGAGGGCGCATGAAACTGAATGAAAGATGGAGCTTAGGCGGCAAACATTTTAAAATTAAAAATTCAACAAAATTCTCGGACATGAATCAATGATGATTATTTCTTTTTACCAATTAATATTTTGGTATGATTGCAATATAATTTTATGGTCTATGCATTATACTTTAGTTACAAGAGATAAAGTTTAAATTACCAAACGAATTTTAATAGAAATTTATACATATAGTTTAAAAAATGAGAATCGGACATGCCACGGTACTGACATTTTGAGTGTATTTCCGTAAGTTATATGTGATCCGTGTCCACTTATGTCCTAATTTTTCATGTAGATTGTAGAATACTATCAAATTTATCATATTTATAGTTTTTTGATAAAAAAAAGTTATGTTGAATGATAAATAAAGTACTAGACATAAAAAATCACAGTTATCTGAGAATCACCCATATATATATATATATATATATATATATATATATATATATATATATATATATATATATATATTTTCAATTTTGATTTTTTTTTATTACATAAATCGAACATACTATCGATTGTGAACACCCTTTGAAAATTTGGCCAGACCTTAAAAGTAACCCTGTAAAAGTATCGTTGACCAATCAATAATCTATACATATAATGAAATCGTAGGAAAGTCAAAACTGTACATTGAATATTTTTTAAAACAATACTTGGGGCGTAATCTACAATCGATATCGAAGCCAAAAATATAGATTTTAGAATTTTTGTCTGTTTGTCTGTATGTATGTCCGGGGTAAACTCAAAAAGTACTGCATGGATTTACTTCAAATTTTGCATGAATGTTACTAACAGCTCGGGTCAACATATAGGCTACATATTATCACGCTATCACCTACGGGGGTGGAGCAGTGCGGAGTAAACGAAGTCCGCGCGGATGAAGTCGCTGGCAACAACTAGTCATTCATATTTACAAGTAAATCGATTTGCTTACTTTAGGGTTGGTCGTTTCGAGTAATTGTCTGGTGATATTTATTCATTTTTGTGTAGACATTATGAATTATATTCTACCTAACACAATTTTAAGTTCGATTTTGAATGACAACGTTTTCTTTAGATTAGAGCTTATAAGTGCTGGTGTTGTGCTCATTAAGTACAGACTTGAAACCTAACAACGGACCAATTGCTCTGTCAACACACCAGACATAGATCTTATAAGTCATTTCAACCGCAACGCAAGATTTTGTACCGACCAATGACTTATTGGCAAATTTTTGATACCTTGGGTTACGCTATTGTAATTTTCGTAGAGATCTTTAATTGAAAAAAAAAAAATACAGCTACTCACTGTAGATATAGCTTTGTATTGATGACAACCTTGGAAATCGGTTCAGTGGCTTAGGATTCAAAGCGTAACCAGAAATCAGAAATCAGAAGTACCTACTTTATTAAATAAAACTTTTTACAAGTTATTTTGACACGTCAGCATATTTTTAAAACTACTATCTGATCGGAAATGCGGCCTAAAAACAAACAAATTAACTCACTTTCGCACCGCTGACGTCTGTAGCTTAATATTTGTCTTTTCTATTGCAGGGTCATACGTGGAGTTACGTCGCGAGGCGCGTAACGCGCGAGACGTGACATTTACTTCTGCCCGGAATCTCCTGGCTATACTTCGTTTGTCGACAGCTCTGGCGAGATTGAGGTATTACTTTATACTTTTACTTTTAAAATTTAGTGTCAATTATATTTGGGTTATAGCACTCACCCCGTGCTTGGGAAAACTTGAAAAACC
Source organism: Apodemia mormo (assembly GCA_036924255.1). Taxonomy (NCBI): domain Eukaryota; kingdom Metazoa; phylum Arthropoda; class Insecta; order Lepidoptera; family Riodinidae; genus Apodemia; species Apodemia mormo. The sequence goes on along the minus strand of JAUPFN010000001.1, from coordinate 38,508,436 downwards.
TAAAGACAAGAAAGATTTTGAACTAGTCGGCACTGGCTCAGTTGGTTAGAGCGTCCCGGCTTCAAAGAAGGGAAGGGTAGGGCAAAGGGAAGGTCGCAGGTTCAAATTCTTTGCGTGTCGAAATTTTCTTTGTTGTTTTTAAGTTTTTTTAAGTGTCAATCCTAATAATTTACTTGTTTCTGTAATTCCATTTCCAGTAAATAAGCAGTAGGGAAAGCAAAAATTAGTGCCCATAAAAGTTATTGCTCTAGTTTAAGTTTTTATATAATTTTTATAATAGCAAACGTTTTTGTCGCCTCTGTGGTCAACACCGACACCGGACCACTAGGTCCGGTGTCGGTGTTGACCACATGAGGTCCCGGGTTTGATTCACGGGTAGGGCCATGCAAAATGATTTTTTTTTCAGTTTTCTGATAAAAACAGTGCTGCTTGGGATTAGATAAGTGCCTGGTTGGCGATAGGCTTGCCATCTATCACTTTTTGGGACTAAGTATCTTTGGCTAATCGTGTAAAAGATACTTTTTTTTAAACGTTTTTGGTTATCGCAACACTATCAAAGATTTCTAACTCGAGAAGGTAGCTGATTTTGCTAATAATAAGTAATCCCTCTGATAATATAAATGTAACATTTTTGATGCTGTATTAATTGAAACTACTTGATTCAATGTAATAATCACGAAGTTGTCAATATATAATACAAAATTTAGTTCGCGACTTTGCTCACGTTTTATATGGAGATAAAATAAATAAAAAGGTTTTTAAATTATTATCAGAATATACCCCCCCGTATTTTGGTGTGATCCACTGCTTGCTGCGTGAGGTACTGTGTTCGAGGCGAGCACAGTACCCCACGCAGCAAGCAGTGGATCGTGATATTTATCTACTGTGGCACTTATTTTTGTAATATTTTGTTTTTAAATTCATTTATCTTGGTTCTTTATCCAAAAAATAAGTTTTTATTAGGTTTAGATTAATTTTTGACTTATTCCAATTCTCTTCGATTCTATGTAAATACTCTTTGGAGTTTTCATAATGTAGTGGAGCAACTTCAACATTACGATTATTTCAATAAAATTTTATAAGAGTAGCCAAAATTACATCATTGCTTATCAGAAATCAGAAATCAGAAGAACTTTATTCAATAAAACTTTTTACAAGTTATTTTGACATTTTTGATTATGCAATTTCCTAAATTAACTTCGACTTATATTAATGGTCAAGTATTTCACTTTACCGGGTTGGCTGTAAGAAATCTCTTTTTTAGAGATAAGCTCACCTTTTGTACCTTTTTAAAAATACTGCTTGCTGTAATTTTGTGTGTTGTTTTATTGTGTACAATAAAGTATTAAATAAATAAATTAAATAAATAAATAACATTAGCTGATGCTACTGATGCTACTGATGCTGCTGGTTATTGAAGACAGAAAGTTTAATAATCTGTTTATGTTTATCTCTTGTTTTCGGAGTAAATTGATAGCGACTCAGAAACTGTATTTGTGGGGCTTAATTCTTTGTTATGAGGAGATAAGGTCTCGCCATTAATTTCCTAAGCAATCAAAATTATAAAATCGCATGCATTCCAATGCTGATTATATAAAAATAGCTTTGTCTCTAATAAGTTCGAACTTTCATAATAGACAAAGCTACAAAAATTTTGTCAGCGTTCTAATTTCAAATCATTTATGAAAATGACGTCATCTTAAACAGCTTGCAGCCGATTCGCCATTACTGTGGTACACTGTCAATGTACATAAGTCAAATGATGTTAGTTCACATAAATATTTACCGTATTTAATTAAATTATTATAGTTTTCTATAATTGTTGTGTATACCTTAAATATAAACGTGAAAAAAAAATAAATAAAGAATGATGTCTAATAATTGCAGCATTATAGGATGTAGAAGTAATAAAAGAACGAATTTGCCAAATGAATCGTTGAACCGGTTCATAATGTATTAGATACTTAAATACAACGTCTTCGCGTTCTGTTTTTAAGCGATGTTTTATTCAATCCTATTTGAATTACAGAATATTAAAGATATCGATAAAATGTCGATATTTTTTAGATTTAAGTCTTGACATTTTGTCAATTGTTAGTAGACAGCTGTACTTAAGTCCACCATTGCGTGTTGTAACTCCTGTAATTCTTGCTAAACTTCATATAAAAGATCATTCCCTCTGTGAATGTGGATAGGATGAAGGCTCTCTTGAGCACATATTCTTTTTCTGCCCTAAAATTACAGTGCCATTTTATGACATTCTGCCAAAAAATTTCCCTCGACCTATCAACCTAAATTATTTATTATCTCAAGTCCACTCCCCCCGAGTATCAGTTCTTGCCAGATTCATCAAAATTAACAAACTTAGATTGTAGTTAGCAATATGTACTTTTATCTAGCATAACATTGTTTGTCCAGTTTGTTTGTTATCCCTATATTGTGAATATTTGTAAAATATTCCTCCTAACTAACATTTTAACCCCAATGTGTATGTTAATTTTAACATTATACTAATATTGCTATGTTTTGTCTTCCAGTGGCTCTCTATGTTTGACAGGAATATATGAAAACACTAAAATCGCTTTTCTGATAATAAACGTGCATACATCAATCTTGACATTGGCGGAATCGCTAAAAGTTAAGCGGAGCCATAACTTAGCAAAAATAAAAAAATAAAAAAAAGTCCACCATTACTCGCGATGAAATTACATGGGTTTTCCTAAGTTATTTCATATCTAGTAGTTTCCGTCATCTATGGGATTAATTTCATATTATTCATTAGTACCTTGACTTCAGCGATTCTTTACGTGAATACAACTAGAGATATATAAAATTTGACATTCACAATTTAATTTACAGGTTATCCGACGTTGTTGAAAAGGAGGATGTCTCGGAGGCAATACGTCTTGTGGAAATGTCTAAGCAATCACTTCAACACGTCGATGAAAATGTTCAGAGGTATGTTGAACCGATTATTATGAGGTTGTCATGATTTTTTATCCAATACTAGCTGTTCCCGCGACTTCATTCGCGTGATCCAAAAATATTACTTACTTTTGTGCAGTCGGGTAAAAGGCTAGCCTATAGCCTTCCACGTGAATGTGGTTATTACACATAAAAAGATTTTCTTTAATCTGATTAAATGCGCGCTGCTACTGGCGCGTTCAACCAAACAAACAAACTCTTCAGCTTTATATTAGTATATATTTCACTAATTTCTGGTGTCATAACGTTTCTCTTGGATGTTGACGTTATGAGGATGATATATCCTGCACTTTTTTATATTGTAGGAAATGTTTTTTTTTAATCAACAGATGATCGATTCTTCGGGATTTTGCTTCAAACTGATGAAAAGCAAATAACCAGAGAGTTGATGATGAGATAATTGTTGCCTTTAGATATTAGAGATGTAAACATTACATTTTTATTCGTGAGGTGGGAATGTAATCCGGAATAAGACTTAAGCAAGCACAGTCTACTAATTCACGTAAAAAAACGTCAATCGAGTCGAAACGCTTAGAGCTCTCATACACATATTAATACGACAGAATATTGAGACGTGCTACGACCCGGCATAGCTCTAAGCGCTTTGATTCGATTGCCGATTTGTTTCGTGAATTAGGTCCCTGATGTTATGGGTGCAGGATATACGAAGTTTTGTCATTGTCCCGGCGAATTGACATACTATTCGATCATTCAATAGACATGGTGATAGTGATATATTAAGCCAATGCTTATATCTTACTAGCTGCCTAGCAGAAAGGCAATTCATCTATTATTTATAAAGAGACTTTTTTTTGTTTTAGGGTAGCATACCAGTTTATTTCTTCTGAGACAACCACTGATATAGACACCATAGATGTTAATGGTGTCTTGCCATCCATCATCTATGGTAGGGTTAGATTGCCTAATGCGTAACTTTACCGGCTACCTTTTACTCCAAACCGTAAAATGGGCCCAATCCACGTAACAAAACTTCAATTGACTCGAAGCGTTTAGGGCTCTTTCACTTTTTGTTACACGTTATGCCGCTTCGTAACACAACGTGACATTATATCGTTTTTATGTTCAAGAGCCCTAAGTGCTTCGACTCGATTGACAATTTGTTACGTGAACGGTAGATTGGGGGACATGACAGCGACAAGCACCGTCGCTATTGCACCAGGAATAAGTACTACGAAGAATAATGAACTTTATATATATCATGATGATGTAGTTTATAATAAATGTTATGGTACTATCAGGGGTATAAGCTCGACGGACCGCATATTCGCCGTAGTCCGCGACCTGGCCGGCTCCAACAAGACCGTGAAGATCGCTGACGTCATCGAGCGCTGCGTCGACAAGGGATTCAAGCCCGACCAGGTAATCTGTATATACGTCAAGGAAAAACTTTGGGACTAAGGCAATTACGCGAACGGTGGAGTATGAAATTTGGAACAGTTTGGCTTCGTCCACACATACAGGCGGCTTGTTTAGCGCCTATAGTTTAGCGAACCACCCAGCGAGTAACTTAGTGAAACGAACGTTCTAGAATGTTAGCGACCGGCCTTACTGTGCGCTTGGCGCCTAGCTAGCGCGCGCCGCGCAGTGCGGCCAGTCGCGAACATTGTCGCTAAAGCAGGCCGCCTGTCTGTGCGGACGTAGCCTTAAAGTTTACATTGTGGAGGACTGCAAAAACCTAATATTAGAAATACATTCAATTTATAATACACACTTCATTCATGTGATATAGCCGTTAATATCACCAGCCATTTCGCATTTTTTTCTAAAAAAAGCACGGACCGTTACGCGCACACGTTTCAAGTTCGTTCCTGTGGACCGTGGTCACACAAATGGTTTATGAGTCGTTTGGATTAAATCCGATGCTGTAAAGCGTATATTTTTTAAGAGGTCTTGAGCACTGCAATACACTGGCGTGAGAATTATTCAATTTAAATGGCTTAAGCTACAAAATAATTCCAGGTGTAACACGACACTTTGAGAAAAATATGACTACTCGTTAGTCGAGGATTTTTAATTCAAAAAGTAAATCGATGACCTATGCTTTTTATACTTTTTTAATATAATTGGTAAACATATATAACAAAAATATTTATTTACATAAATGTTAATATTGTTTTCTTTTTCATAATTAATACGTAGTTTTTTTCGTAATTTTTAAATAATTTATTTCTTTTTAAATTTTACAGCTGTGTTAATTTAAAAAAAAATATCGTTTAGGATATTTTACATTCACATCATATGATTTTTTTTTGAGATCATAGATATCAACACTAAAATTTACGAAAATAAATAAAAATAGTGTTACGAATAATCTAGAAACGTCTAGAATTGAAACGCTGGAGAGATCTAGAAATAAAAGAAAGAGATAACTACTCCTATTGAAAAACAAATAGTTGACCTAAGCTATGCCATAATGGACTTTGTGATATATGGCATAAGGTTGAAAGTAGCGTGTACTAGGATTTATTTATGACTCATAACTTGATTACAATAAGAAGTGAACCATCGTTTCCCAATATATTTAGATTATTCTGGATCTAGGTAAAACTTTACCCTGGGTATAAATAGAGATGTGTTGACAAATACAGAGTAGTTTTTATAAAGCGATCGAGAGCGATACTTAGAGCGACCCGTGCGAAGCGAGAAGTGTTTTATTGTGTAGTTTAGTGATAGAACAGTGAGTGACTAGTGTTAATCAGAGTATTTAGTATTACGTTGTGTTGTGTTGTGTGTATTTGTATCGTAAATACACGGTTTAATATAAGTGGTGTTTTCTTACAATTACGAACCCGAAGTACGTAACAATAGGTACCGTCGTACCCAAAGCGCTGGTACCCAAGTTGGTCGTTAACGAAAAATATGTTTTATTAATTGCTACTTGCGGTTTTTTGACAAAATTATTATCTAAATTGTTAGATCTTAAACTAATCTTGATTAATAAATAAAGTTTATTTGTTGATTAGTACGCCAAAACACTTTTAAATTAACCTGTATCATAAACTGCAACCAACGCATAATACACAGCACGAATCAAAATGGCGAACTAAATTCTTTTATATTTACCCCAAGAGCGTACTTGAAAAAAGAGTGCCAATTTGATGTTATTCTGTACAATGTTTCGTTCGAAAACGATTAAATACCATAGAGTATTGTATTAAAACTGGTAAATAGTGAAAATATTATTTTTTTTGACGAAATTTGCGTTGGTCCTTATAGATACCATAGTGTATTAGCAGAATGCTCTCGGAGGTCTCATTAGTTACCAAAGTGAAGTGAGCGGATAATGGTAATATACATATTTTCTGTACGGATAAAGTCAGTTATTAAAGCTAAAAAAATATTTTATTGTTTAATATGTGGTTGAATTTCGTCCATAGGCGATCGTTAGTATAATCTGGGAAGATTCATATGTGTGTCGGTGTGAGTCGGATCAGATTTTGAAAAACTTTAAAAACAATAGAAAAATATCGTCACGCAGGACTTGAACCTGCGACTGTCTCCCTAAAGCCGAGACGCTCTACCTGAGCTAGTGTCGAAAGCTCGACGTCGCGAAATTTTTCTTTGCTATATGAAATCTTAAATCCTGCGTGTCGATATTTTTCTTTGTTTTTAAAGTTTTTCAAGTTTTCCCAAGCACGGGGTAAGTGCTATAACACAACATAATTAGAATCTGATCTTGTATGGCTAGGAAGTAATAAGATAACTGCTGCTTCTGCTGTTGCTGTAGCAGTGCGCAACTTCTCGTGTAGCAGAAACATTCGTCACAGTGAATTATTGGAACGAAGTTCCTTACGGCAGGCTTGGAGGGGATAGGGATTTTGCTGCGCGACCGAACTGAAAAAAATGTGATAGTAAAACCGTAAGAAAAATGCGTGGAATAAAAGCGTTAATTGAGACGTGCGCAGGCGCGACAGTCGCGTACACAAGCGAGTAGTGCCGTTTAGCCGAAGGAAGTTCGTTCCTACCTGGTGTCCCGCGACACCACATCATTTGTTATTATTTTTATGACTAGCTCTAGCAAACACTACAAAGACAATTATTTCTGTAACTGGAACAGATAAAGCGATGGGATCTTCATGGCAAGCTATTGTAGACTCTTGGTCCGGGCTCCCCTTGAAGAATAGACCATCTGTCTTTCTTTTAGGCAGTTCGTGAGAGGCGAACGATTGGCAATACCATCGTGGCCACAAGGCGGTAGTTTTACTCGACTTTACAAGACTCGCCCGGGCCTGGTACCACCGTCTTACCTATTCCTGCCGCAATAACGTCTGTGCTTGTCATTGTCGTGTTCCGGTTAGGATAGTAAGGCAGCTGGTAAACTTATGCAAGTGGCATTAACGTATTTATAGGCAATGGTTGTCTCGTTCTATCTGGAAAGCCATCAACTTGTTTGCTATATTATGATGTAAAAAAGAGATCTACCTATACACGACCAAGTAATCACAGTGGTATTGACATATTAACCACAGAATACTTAGAGACTGACAGAAGTCAGTGTTACATACAAGTAATATTCGAGCATAGCACACATAGACACCTCTCACGGACGCGATATATCGGACTGGTGCGGAACAAACTGTCCCGAACCATTCTGAGATATCACGTGGGAGGTGTCTGTGCGTGCGTTGCTCGAATATCACATGTATGTAAATTGACTTCTGTTAGTCTCCAGTATACTGTGCGTTAACCTTTGTTCGTATCTTACGAGGGAACCTAGCAGAAAGACCTATTCTAGTCCTAGTCAATGGGAAAAGGGTGAACTAACACGCCCAATAATTTTTGTTTCTGATACAAAGTATAGTATCCTCACGCCCGTATCCCCGAGGAGGTAGGTAGATTATAACAAGTGCACCCACGATTAGATGAAGATACTTTAAATAAAAAATAAGCAATAAAATAAATAAATAATCACGGGACAAATTACACTTACTGATCTAACCCCAAAGTAAGCAAATTATTTGCTTGTGTTATGGGTGTTAGTCAAGGATACTAATACATAGAAATACATATACATATATAAATACAAGAATATATTTATTAAACACCCAAACCCGGAAATACAAATATTTCTACTCGTCACATTAATGCTTGTCTCCATCGGGGATCGAACCCGAGCCTCGTCGATTGCGTAGTCAGGGTCACTAAGCACTCGACCAACGGGACTTAGTCCCATAATGTAATAATATAATGTAATAATGAATGGCAAGGCTATTGCCAACCGGGCACTTATCCAATCCCGAGCAGCTTTGCTTTATCAGAAAACTGATAAATCACATTTCGAATTGCCCGACCCGGGATTCGAACCCGGGACCTCATGTGGTTAACACCGAAACTGGACCACTAGACCATTTAGGCACAGAATACTAGAGACTAACTGAAGTCAATGTTTCATACAAGTAATATTCGAGCATATCACACATAGACATCTCTCACGGACGCTATATCTCGGACTGGTGCGGAACAAACTGTCCCGAACCATTCCGAGATATCGCGTCCGTGAGAGGTGTCTAAGTGTGCGTTGCTCGAATATTACTTGTATGTAGATTGACTACTGTTAGTGTCTAGTATTCTGTGACATAGGTGATTTCTAATACAGTTACGCATAAAACAATATATTATATTGAGACAAAAGTATCGAATCATATTTGTTATTGTTTTAGGTGGATGCCTGCATCGAAGAATATGAAAACCTAAACGTATGGCAGGTGAACCAAGTGAGGACCAAGATTACCTTCATGTAGAATATCAGAAGACTGAGTAACTGTGCCAATATGTGCCTGTGTTTGATAAACTTTTATGTAATTTGTAAGATGACAAATGATTTTTGAAATAAAGATTTCCAATTTTTGTAACCTACTTATTTTTAATAGTTGTTAACCCAGTGGCAATATTTTTATGTAATCCAAGAAGCCTTGCTTGCCCTAAAATAATATTCAATAATACAATATAGGTATATTATAAACTAACGACCTGCCTCGGCTTAGGTGCAATGTAAGCGCCCAAAAATATGTTTTTACAACAAATCTTTGAAATTGTCTCTAATGTTGAAATTTTGTCCCGTGTTGGTCTGACCTCCTTTAAAGAATAGACCAACTGTCGTTCTTCTGTCAGGCAGGTTGTAAAAGGCGACCGATTGGCTACACGTGTCACCAACATCGTGACAGCTAGGTGGTAGAGTTCCGCAACCGGGTATTTGGTACCGCCGCCTTACCTATTCCTGCCGCACTAGCGACAACGCTTGTCATTGTCGTGTTCCGGGTTGATGTTTATAAGCGATGGTTTCTCTTTCCAGCAGGAGAGCCATCTGCTTTTTTGCTATCTTATTATATAAAAAAAATAAACTGAAAAAATCACATTTTGAATTGCCCGACCCATGAATCAAACTCGGGACCTCATGCGGTCAACACCGACACCGGACCACTAGACAATAGAGACGACTTCCCTACGATGTGACATATGTATTAACCTTTTTTCGCCTTTTATGATGATGCCTAGGCAGCGGCGTGCACAGGATTATGACACTGGATGTGTACTATGTGGCGGGGTACTCGGTCACAAAAACTTTCTTTTATAGATTTTTAATACAGCCACAGCCACGTTATGGACCGCAAGTCGGAAACCATGACAACAGAAAAAGTCTTAGATGTACTACTATTTATGTACATCTTCTACGGCAACAACATCCCGAATCAGTCCACACTGTACTAGAATTACTAAACAATATGCAAGGAAACAATATAATTTTATCGTATGTACACAACCACACAACCAGGTATACGTTTCATAACTTTTAATTGTAACTCGGGTACACACCTACCTTTATACACTATTTAAATCTTTTCACTGAATGACAATTATTCTGAGAACTTGTTATTTTGAATTTTTAATAAACACACATTTTCAACACAAATTTTACAATCCATACTAATATTATAAATGCGAAAGTCTGTCTGTCTGTCTGTTACGCTTTCACGGCTAAACGGCTGGACCGATTTTCATGAAATTTGGCATGGATATAGTTGAAAATCCGGGGTCATACATAGTCTAATTTTTTTTCAAAAATCAGTCCCTGGAGGGCTGAAATAGGGGATGAAATTTTTATTAAAAGCTATTTGGACGACTTATTAATATACTCGCGGGCGAAGCTGCGCGGGTCAGCTTGCAAACTGCACAAACACAAAAATTACTACACACATGCGAGCAAATCTCCTGCAGAATTTAAACGCGGGACTTTATTGAAGTCGCCAAACGCCTGGCAAACATAATGTTTGTGTGCTTGCAAATAAGTGCTATTTATAAAATATTAGGCGTTTTTTAATTATTATATTTTGTTTATTAATTTATTTACTATTAATTAAAGTCATCTAAAACGTACGAACGTTTTATTAAATAAAATATTTGTGAATGGCAAGTAAAGCAATGTATATTTGCTAAAAGGAGTGCACGCCACTGTGCCTAGGAGTAAGATGGTTTATTATTCGATAGGGTCTGGATCGATATGATCGTAATATAAATTAATTTCGTAATATAAATTTATAAGTATGCATTTAAATTTATTTATGTACCTTTTATATCATAAGATAGCACAAGCAGATAGCTCTCCTTGTGGAAAGTGAAAACAATCACCTAAAAGCATCAAAGATGTTAATGTTGCATTGTTATGTTGCGTGGCGGGATGGTAATATACCACATGCATAAATTTACCGGCTACATGGAAAAAGTCCATGGTAACTCCTAAGCTAAACATGATAACCAATCGATTTTGGACTCGTTTGTTCTGCTTTGACAAGTACTCTGGTGCCAGACAATTTCCAGGATCGCATGACGGAGCTGGAAGAGTCATGGGAACTTTGAAATAAAACGGAGCGACACCATCAATTTTGGGCTTACATTTGATAAATTTTCACAAGAAGCTGGACGATTTACAGTGTCTGATAATGGAGTTATATGAACACTTAAACTAAACAAAATAAACCTATCGATTTACTTTATTTTGACAAACATTCTGCTGAAGTCTGTCTGATAAACTAAACAAGTCGTGAATGGCTCGTTTGATTTTTCTTGGCAGGCACGTATCATCAGTCATGATTTTCAGGACCGAAAGATGGAGCTGGAAGATTGCCAAAGGAATGGTATAATTATTCCACGTATCCCTATCGAGTTCAGGATTATTGTTACCTAGTTTATGAAATGGAAATCAAAGGTAAACACAGGATATCCTGATATTGCAATGACATGGTAACCTTGAACAGACGCTGAAAGAACCTCTGCAAATGAGGCACATTTGATGAATGATAATTGTAGTAAGTTTAAGGTGTGTATCTGTATGTCTGCGGCATTGTAGCTTGTGGTACGATTTGGTTGCATTTTTTTAAAATGAAAGTCGTGTGTCAGATGTTCTTAGATATAATTTAATAGTTGAACCTGTTCGTTAATTTCCAACTAACGAGCTATTCAACTTGATGCAAGGAATTGAGTATCTTGTTCTGGTCTGATCGATACGAAATAAACAGAACGGTGGACTGATGATATAAGAACGTGTGGAGGGTTTTTTTAAATTTAAAGTTATTATTGAAAAGGGTTATACTGCTAGGTCCCATAACTGTCGGGCAAAACAACTTGAACACTGCCTAGAAGCCTAGAAGCTTCAAAAATACAAAGAAATTAGAATCGGCCTGCTATACTTTTTCTGAATAAAAAAAGTAGTCAATAAATATTATTACGACAGCGACATGACCCGATCGACAGGTTTGCATGCTATCTTAGGTTAGTTGGTATTAAAACACTTATAGTACAATTCTAGCTACTTCTGAGAATTTCCTGATTAGTTTTCTTTTCTCTCCTACGAATTTGAACACTGGACCTCCTGACTGACTGAATGGACAAATTTTTAAAATTTGTCGCACGTGCACTGGAACGACATGTTCCATTACGATTAGTTTTCAATTTAATTGTTTAAATTACTTGATACGAAAATTCCGGCAACACAAAAATGCGACTCTGTAAATACCCGAAAGATTGCGCCAGTAACAATCTTTACAGTAAATTGCAGCGCGCTGAAAGTCCGCATTGTTCTACACTATTTGTTTGTTTAGTTCACCGCACTGACTGGGCTTGTTTATTGCTTTTTTACGATCGCAACTATTCACTGCTAAGCGCTCACGTCGAAAGGTAAAATTATTATTTGCAAGCTTGTTGAAAGGAGATAGTTATACCTACATTATTAGGAAAAATGTTTAAAAAGTGCATTTTTCTATAAATAGGGGTTTTGAATAGTATTGGATCCCAAAATTATACGGCTTTCCTTAGTGTCAAAAACAACCATTCGCCTATCGAAAAGTAAAGATGGGAAATGGTAGTTCAATGTCGCCTGTAGGAAAGTAAGTGGACATTGTCAAGATAGGTGATCGCCGAATTTGATAACTAATGACTACTGCATTTTTTAATTAAATTTTTCATTTTATCTAGACTTCGATTTGGACGATGTTGACTTTTCTATTTTTAGGTTAATATTTCGATCATTTCGAAATTTACAAATCTTTGGACAGTTTTAAAAAGTTCAAGATATTTTAGTGGTAAAAAGAGTTTACTCGAAAGATTAGGATGTTTGTCATTATTATTATCAAGTAAAAACCAGTTAGCCAGGGAAATAAAATAAAATGGCAACTAAAATATTTTATGTGCTGTTGGTAAAATTCAAAGTCCTGGCAGATGGAATAGACTTTTTTTTAGCTGCAATAAAGAACAAATTTGAAATTAGAGTTATTCGAAATAAAACTATATTTATTAGCGAAATTATCCAATGCACCAATGAAATGAGTAAAGGGTTACAATAAAAGTTTATAATGTAGGTCACGAGTAAAACAGGTCACGGGAATTAAGTACTTTAACTGGTTTGACTCGGGTGTTGAAGTTTGAATGAATGCGAGAGCTTTGATGTATGGTTCCGGGTTAAATTATTATACTATTTTTGGGCCTTTCTAAAGATGAACATTCGACTGAATTTAAATGATACGACAATCGAGAAATCTTTTAATACTAAAGTTTAGGTTACAAAGAGGCGGTGTCGCCTCTTTTTGGGATGTTTAATTTTTTTATTAATAAAATACGGACAAAAACTCGATGTTTTAAAAGACGTTAGCTTTATTTTTAGATTTAAATCTAAAAATTTTTTAGATTTAAATATTTATTTAGTTATTTAGAAAAATATATATATTTTACTTATTATGGATATGAGATTCACTTGAAGTTTCTTGTGCGACTATTGAAGCTACCTTTGGAATGCTGCCTGCCATTAGCGAAAACAAAGCAGATTCCTATAACCAAATTTGCAAACAAAGCTATTAAAATAAAACAATAACTATTCATTAGTCAGTAAGGGGAGAAAGAGAATCTAATCTATCAGCGCTTAAGTGGTTCAACAAAAGCTTATGTAGGTCGCAAATAAAACGGGTCAAGGAACTTCAGCGGCTTAACTTAATCAAATTTATTCAATTATTTTTTCAAATCAAATATCGAATAGTTTTGTATTCTTGATAAAGCAACAACTAAACGTTCAAAACCCAGATACTGTCATAATTTATTCAATTTGTGAATCGGTTGCATTGGTCTATGGGTAAAGGGCTTACTCAGGTACAACGCGAAACTTCGAGATATGAGTATAAAATAAGCGCAGGACCAAAGTTATTTAGTATATCTATGGCTATATACATATCAACACACCAAATTGATAGTGGAAAACGGGTATATGAAAAAAATAAAAGAAATGTTAGTTGCATTTTCAATATTTTGATGATAGTGGATTTTCTTTTACGCACGTTTTTTCTTTGGCGCTGGCCGCTGCGAAGAAAACAAAGCTCGTTCAATTTTACATTAAAGGGTTGCTTGAACATTCAAATTGTAGGATAATCAAACGAGTTAGTTTTCCGGCACTAGGAAATAAATTAAAATATTTAGTTAGTTTTTATTATATTGTATAGTTTTGTGGGTAGAATTATAATATTTTGTTAAAAATAATTGATAAAAAAATCATGAGTGTCGTGAAACATTCAGTTGAAACAGTTTTTTTTTTATTTTCTACATTTTTTTATATACGTCTCTCTCTCCTCGCTCCTTTTTTTCTCTCCTTCTGTCCCCCTCTTTTCCCTCTTACGTGCCCTTCCCCTTTTCCTCTTCTCCGTCTTTAACCCTTTTTCCTCTTCCCCGTTTTTAACTCCTTTTACCCCCTCCCCCTTTCCCCTCTTTCCAACTCTGCCATTCCTTTGTCTCTACTTCACCTTTCTTTCTCTCTCCCCTCCTCTCAGATAAATGGCCCTTTTTAACGACTATTTAATTTCTCTTAAACTTTTTGTATCTATAAGTTTGTTTAATAAAGTATGTAATAATAATAATATCGGTGGACAAATTACACGAATTGATCTAATCCCAAAGTAGGCAATTTATTTGCTTGTGATGTGGGTATTGTATGGGTAGGGTACGAACTATATTAATACATCGAAATACATATATAAATACTCAAATAAATATATTTAATAAACACCCAAATTCAAAAATACAAATATCTATGCCCATCACACAAATGCATGTCCCTGTCGGTAATCGAACCCCATCGATTGCATAGTCACTAACCACTCGACCAACTAAAATCATATTAAGTACTTACAGTAGAAAATACTGTAAGTAATAAAATATTTTAATTTGGCGTTATGACTATAAAAACGGCTAAGGTGTAAGGCGCACATCGGAAAATTGTTGCTGAGCTCAAGTTTTGGCAATGATTAATGTGCGCCGGAAAAAGTATTAAACTTACCTTCAAATTCCTAGTGATCGCGTTTGCTCAATAAAACAGATTACCTTCTCACATTACTAACTGAATTGAGTTTTTAGTGAGGGTGGATAACACGAAAAATATGAGATAAAAACTTAAAAATAGGCTCCACGACAAAAAAGATCATTACAATTCTTTCAAAACCACTCTTCTTTCAAATACAAAAAAAATAAAGTTTCCAGGTTACATGATATTTTTTATACAACACAGGATAGCAAGCAAGCAGATGGCTCTCCTAGGGAAGAAAATGGCCGTCACCATGAGCGTACCAAGGTTCTGGACCATGCGGGGGCAACTGTAACATTTGGATTATATTTTTTCTAATTATATTTTTATCTACAACAGTAGATAGTTAGTAGAGAAGTAAATAAATTCCAGAGGGGGGCAGCTGTTCCTCACTGCCTCCCCCCTCCCCCCATAGTACGCCATTGACCGTCACCTATATACACCAAGGGTGCCACAATGTTGTGTTGCTATCCATTGGTATGTATGTATGTAGGTATATGTATGCAGGTATAATGGGCACTTGTGTCTTGTATAAGTTTACCGACTAGTACACCTCCAAATTGGAAAAACCTATACCATAATCAGTGCAAAGTTTGGGTATAGGTATATCTGGACAAAAAATTATCTTAAACGATAATAAACATGAAATATTATAGTATTTTATATTTATTATATATTAGGTATATGTACCTACTTAATATATTTATTTTCGTTATATTGAGGTACTAAGATACATTTATTAAAGTTAATCATGGTTTCTTTCCTCTTATGTGCATTTTATTTAAAATGTTCTATATGTATTTGTTAGTATGTTATATATTTACGTAGGTATTATATTAATATATTCTATGTTATTTCATTATATTGTATTGAGCAATTTTTTTGTAGCACTACATACTCAAGTAATTATGAAAGCATCTCTTTGTTTGAAAGTTGTCTTAAAGAGGTCGCTTTGTAACGATAAGACCGCCTTTGTGTAGCAATACAATTGTATAATTAATGTGAAATACCTTTTTAATAAACATTGTAGTTATTGGTTCACAGTAAATTGTATTCATTTATTCAATTCGTGTTTTTTGTACAGCGATGTTTATTTATTTAAAAGTAGTGTGTCTCGGTTTCACTTGCGTTTGCCTCGTTTCCAACTCTTCCTTAACAATTAAGCCGTAAAATATTTTTTTTTAATCAGGCTGGTAGATTCTATGATTAGCGTATTTAAATAAAATACTGTTGAGCTTTAGTAGGTATAATAGTGTAATTACCCAGTGCACGCACTAGTAATAAGCCATGGTAGGATTTTAAGATGGATGGATTTGATGGGCGGCTACACGTAACGAATGTTTTAAAATGTTGCCCATGCTTTAAGTTTATAATCTCTAACAAAATGCTACTATTATATTATAAGTCTACCTTAAATTGATGATTGAAAGGATTACTTGGTAGTTTAAGCAAAAAGCGCTAGAAAACTAGAATAGCAAAGTATGAACTACAACAGCAGTACTTTATTCCTTACCTGAGGATCTATTTTACAAGTAATAAACGTAAAGCGAAAACTTGCAATGGCTTTTTTAAAATATTGTGCACACGTGAGAGCTGCAAGGTGTTTACGCTAGTCTATGAAGTAAAAGTAAGTTTATATAGAGAAAAGGTGCACAACGACCAAATACAAAAGTGGCAAACTCATGGCAATAATTATCAGCATTTTTTCGACTGGATCAACACTCATCTCGCCAACCGACAAACCGGTGAATCGTGGTGAACCGGAAAGTCTTTAGACATTCGGCTTATTCTGCTTACCCCATTAAGGTATGGCGTGTCAAGTTATCACCTAATTTTGCGGAAACGTTTAGCACCTCCGATAATTCGTTTTCTATGTACCAAAATGCATGCACTCACTACTGTCGTATGTCCATTAGAATAGCTAGGACCTTTAGAATTAGGTAACGCTGACGTTAACAAGTAATATGTAGATAAAATGCTCCTCTCATTATACGACTGGTAACTGCACACAACAATTTCACAATATTCAGGTACAAGGGAATATTTTCATGAAAATGAAGCGGGTTTCACATTTACAATAAGCCTTTACCAAGAAACAAACTTCAGACATAACAAGGCAGTACAACTGTAACTGTTATGTAATCTGTGACAGTACACATTATTAAGTGTAAATGCGACAATAACAATGCTTCTGTAACACCCCGGCGGAACTCGCTGACATACGCTGATATACGTTAACTAGAACATCAACTTACACTGCCGCAGGTTTTGTTTTATTTATTACTAGCTTTTGCTCGCGGCTTCGCTCGCGTAAAATGAGAGACAAAAGTAGCCTCTCTCCGTCCCTTCAACTATCCCCACTTAAAAAATTACGCCAATTCGTCGTTCCGTTTTGCCGTGAAAGACGGTCAAACAAACATACACTTTCCCATTTATAATATTAGTAAGGATCGTTACAATTTATATAAATCTTGTTATATTTGTTGTATTTAAACCACGGAATCCAGATGTAGTTCCAACTTAAAAATACTACATCTGTATTCCAAAACGACGGTGTAAAAGCAACTAATAATCTTAGCCCAACGGTCTATCTAAGAGAAAAATTCGAAAAAAGTAGCTATATTTTTATTGCATTTGTACATTTCAAAAAAATTATTATTTACAAAATACAATGAATAATAACAAACCTTTTGTGCTTACCTAGTCCTTATCTACGGTAAAGGTAGTAGATACCTAACCTTCTACCTATTTGGTACCTATGAGAAAATTTGATCGTAAAATCGCCAATTGACTTTAAATTTTTAATTTAGTTTTTAACGTTTTTACAGGTGTTTTATATAAACTCAAAAATTTGCTTGTATCATGGACTTAGAGTTTTCTAAGATTTAAATAATTGTGTTCGCATAAGTAGTGTTCAAAGAAAATTATAGACCTGAAAACTGTTTGATTATTTGGCGCAAATCAGCCAATCAAATCAACCAATCTATCTATACATATAATAAAATCATAGGAAAGTCAAAACTGTACATTGAATATTTTTTTTAAAGTATAATCGATATCGAAACCAAAAATATGGTTTTTAGAATTTTTGTCTGATGTACATAGAAAACGAATTATCGGAGGTGCTACACGTTTCCGCAAAATTAGGTGATTACTTGACACCCCATACCCTAATGGGGTAAGCAGAGTAAATCGAATGTATAAAGACTTTCCGGTTCACCACGATTCACCGGCTTGTCGGTTGGCAAGATGAGTGTTGATCCAGTCGAAAAAATGCTGATAATTATTGCCTATTTCTAGCGGTAGCCGGGATTGACACCTTTACGCGTTCATCCGGGGCTCGGGGTGGTGACACACCTGGTGGTTCACCCACCAGAATCCGAGTTGACACTGTAATTTTAGTTTTTTTAAATTCATTTGAGATTAACTTTCATATTAAATATAAATAAATTGAAATAAGTTACGATACTATTAAACCAATGGGAGTAATTCACTTCAAATAAACTTATAAAATTGCAATGGCAATTTACATATAAGTATGTACCTATATTAACATAAATCAAGAACACAAGAAAGAAAACGAATGCTTTTATTGTTTTATTACCATCGTATCGCAAGTGATGCGATACTAAAATGGAACCCGACTCAGCCTACACTGCAGCAATTGTGCCACAGCACTAATTTTCAGTGAATCCAGAAAAAACTTGCGCTGCGTTTACGAAGCAGCCACGGGGGACCAACCGACACTGCGACCGAATTATGAATATAAAATTCGAGAAAAACATCGAAAGAGGCTCAAAAACACTTCTGCCCAACCCGGCGATCGAACCCATGGTCTGAGCCGAATAGGCTAATCCCTAGCCCACGAGGTAGTAATTGTTTTCCTAAAAACTCCGACACGTCGATATCCCTAAAGAGGTAACCAGTTGTATAGCTATAGACTACAACCACGGATTAAACTACATATACCTTTTAAGGCAATTCTCAGGTCGTCAGTTTAGCTTGCTTTTACCCTAAGAAATACAAAGTTATAGACTATAGTATCTACCTACTTACCGATGAAATGAAATAAGTCCAGGGCTTTTTTATAAGTTTTTGTTTTTTATTCACGATAAAATATATCTATACCTAAGCATTTATAACAAGAATTTGATCACATTATTATGTGTGTGAAGTGTAGCCGATACCTACTTTCCACGCCTGCTATCGTGTCTATTAGTATTTGTGTGATTTGTGACTACAACTGTATAATTGAGTCCTATGATGTGTCAGGTAGCAAATCTACCGAAAATCGGACTTATATTTAGACTTCGGACAAAATATCTTCCAGAAAACTGAGTGCTAAGTGTGAGTTTTTCTTTTCGCATTCGATCGTGAGCGCGTTTGGAGTTTACTAGGAATTTGTATGTGATTTGTACAGCGCCACCTAGTGCTAAACGTGAGAATCCAGTTTACGACTAGGTGGCGATGTACAAATCACATACAAATTCCTAGTAAACTCGAACGCGCTCACGATCGAATGCGAAAAGAAAAACTCACACTTAGCACTCTGAACACTTCGTTTATAACGATTTGTCCGACCGAAATTTAAACTCAGGAACTCAAGCGTCTATACTTTTATGATGGGTCTCCAGATGGAAAGAGTCAACCATCGCCTAAGACACCAAAGCTGTTAATGGTGCGTAGCGAGGTCTAATGCCACATAGCCTATAGACACCAATTATGTTTATAGTATATAACACTATATATATATATATATATATATATATATATATATATATATATATATATATATATATATATATATATATATATATATATATATATATATAATTTATTGTGAAACGGTACAAGTCTTTTTTATATAAACCAAACCGGAATTACTATTGCGGAATAGACAAGGCGGTGGAACTAGTCCCGAGCGAGAAGTTGCAGATCTTACTACCTAAATAATTAATTATTAATAATAATTATGTACACATGTAGAAAATGTACGGTTGAATAGCTACAGTCCCTTGCGTATATCCTTGACCCATATGTATGAGTTTATTATAACTAAATAAAACAGCCATCACACGAGGCAGACATAGAAAAGGTCACCACAGAAATATTTATACAAAAACTGCTAATAAAATGATGCCTACACGCGTACAAGTCGTAAAATCTAAAAAAGACGTGATGCATCTACTTTGAGATCTCGAACACAATTGCCGGTGTATTCTGTCGCCGGCGCTACTTTTGTTTTCATAAAAAGCTGAATGTAATGTCCTGCACTATTAGCGACAGCTTTTATGGGGCAGGGAATAAGGTTTATTTTCCTGTGATTTCCGATGGAGGTGCGGCTTTTGAAGGTTTTTGGTTCAGGCAGGTTCTAAGCGACACCTCGGCTCCCGCGCTCCGGCGCTTGCTCATTGCATTCCGAACGGGTTAGTCACACATTTGGATTAGTTTTGAGATCAAGATTTTATCGGGGAGTTGGCAGGTAGGATAATTAGAGGTGCAGGATGATATATACATCTGTGAATCAATGAAATTAACTTGGATATCTCATTCTCTGACTTGTTTTAGTTTACTTTTGAAGAAGAAATTGAAAGCGTATTAAATTGACAGGTACCTTCTTAACACGTTTTATGCATTGGTATTCTTTATTTCGGGTTCTTTAGTAAACAAGGAATTCTTACAATTTCACTGTCTGTTCGTCTGTCTGCGGTTTAACTAAGAGAATTTTAGTATAGCAAGTAAGGGCTTGATAAGGTGTTTCGCAGGTCTTGTTAGCCGGTTAATTTTGGAACCTAAATCATCGCAAATATATAAAGAGTTTTATAAAGGTTTGGCTATACCTTAACCTCAAAAAATCCGGTTTCTTTATGGAGCAAAGTTACAATACAATACAATAACTCTATTGTGAACCAAAAGTAAATGACAAAATATACAACACACGCATGACTATTTCTACACATATTAGATACACAAAGGCGGTCTTATCACTAAGAAAGCGATCTCTTCCAGACAACCAGGATAGGATAATAATATATTCTAAAAGTGGTGCTAACCACGAGAACCTTTATAGTTTTTGCTTCTAAAATAAATAAAGACAACATTTCAATAATATAAAATAACAAAAAATAAAAATAAGCAAACAAATTACTGGTAATACGTAAACTACTTACATTACAAAAATGGATAAATTACAATTAGATGTATAGAAAGTGACGTTTAATCATATTCTTGAAAATGTTTAGACTCGGCGCTTTCCTAATATCCTCAGGAAGAGAATTCCAGAGTGTCACAGCTTGAGAAGTGAATGAACGGCTATAATAATTAGTATTTTGAATTGGCATTAAAAGAAAACGATTGTTAGCCAATCTCAGATATTTGTCTTGGTTGATACGGAAAGTGAATCTTTTCTTCAAATATACAGGAGAATTTGGATCATAAAGAATGGAGTAAAGCTGTGAGAGAATATATGTATTCCGACGAAGATGAATTGGTATACGGGTTTGAAGGAATAAACCGGTTAATAGAGTAAAAATATCTTCACGCCCGGATACCCGAAAAGGTGGGCAGATGTACAAAAGTACACCCACGATTAGCCGAAGATACTTGGTCCCACAATGTGATAAGTGGCAAGCCTATTTCCGATCCCGGGCAACGTTGTTTTTATCAGAAAACTGAAAAAATATGTTTTTGAATTGCCCAACCCAGGAATCGAACCCGGAACCTCATGTAGTTAACTCCGACACCGGACTACTAGACCATCGAGGCGATTATTTCCAATTTTTGTCCGCGCTGTGTGTGACGCACAATGCCACAGTTTGACATTCATCTCGATGTCTGGAAATCCACAACTGTGCGATTCTCCCAACACTTTTTGCCTCGCATTACTGTTGTGGAATCAAGTACTGGCAGGGGTATTTCTGAACGGATACGACATAGGGACCTTCAAGAAAAGAGCTTACTCGTTCTTAAAAGGCCAGCAACGCAACTGCAAGACCTCTGGTATTGCGGATGTCCATGGGCGGCGGTGATCACTTAACATCAGGTGCACCTCTTGCTCGTTTGTCCCCTCTTCTATATATATATATATATATATATATATATATATATATATATATATATATATATATATATATATATACCTACGAAACCTTTTTATAAAACCGGTAATTAACCGGTAATTTTTAAATCGGTTTCAAGCCCTGGTATACCATATTAATCAAGCTGATAAAATCTTGAACAAAATTATGAGATTACTTATATGTAAAGCCGATGTAGAGTTTCTTGTCACATATACATTGTTTAGATGAGAAAAATCTATTTCAACTTCAATGTGGTGACACAACGGAATACATAGTGTGGTGAGTTGAGATAGATTTTTTTATCTATCCAATTGAGTAGTGAGTCGAGATGTAGTTTTCTAGTCTATCCCATGGTGTGGTGTTTCAAGATAGATTTTTCTCGTCTATCAAATGATATAGTGAGTCAAGAAAGCTTTCTCGTATACTTTATTGCGTGGTAGGACGAGATAGGTTTTTTTCATGTGTCCCATAGTGTGGTGAGCCGAGATAGATTTTTCTTGTGTCTCCGATGGTTTTGGTTTTGAGATTGAGGTAGCCGGTGAACGTATGTATATGGCACTTTATTTTTGCCACGATGATGGCAAAGCAACATTTACAAACTTGTTGTTTATATGTGATGGTTAACTCTTTTAATCTGAAGAGCCATCTGCTTGTTTATCATCTATAATACAGAAACCTTTTGATGTTATTAAGAAAACATACCGAACAAAATGTTATAAATTTTCAACATGAAATGGTTGATCGTTGCCTTGTAGATAACACTATAGACACTGCACAGACGGTACATGAAAGTGTTGCCTAAGGCTGTTTTCGCGCTCTAACCAAGCTTCACATCTCCACAGCTCGTTTCAATTCTTGTAATACAAGATCTGCCCAAGAAATATTACGAGTATATTCGACGTTGTTAACAAAGTATTATAATGAATAGAGGTGAACACAAATTCGCTGTGTAATACGTTGAAATATGTACGTAGAGAATCATCAGTGACTAAGTGCAACGATGGCAATGCCCTGTTGACAAATCAGCCATATATCAAGTTTCAGACAAGTTATGATTTCCAGACAAATTAAAAAATCTATTTGCTCAGCTTAGAATTTTAACCAATGAAACCATGCGTTAATATCGATGCCGCTAGACTACGGAGGTGACTAAGTTTCGATACACGTTTGTTACTTTTTTGCTAAACACTACTAAACAGATTTTGATAACATTTTATTGCAATATAGTTTATAGTTCCAACAACGATATAATTTGTTCGCTTTCTCTTTGATGAATAAACCAAGCCAAACGATCCGCTAAATGTGCCACAACTGTCATGACTGCTGGTGGTTCAGTAATTTCTCATCCGTGTTTGGTACCATACAGAATACAACGTTGAAAATAAAAATTGATTGTACGTTGTTTTGCGTGGTTGGACTGAACACTCTTCTAATTATACTAATTTGTAGTGCTAGTGCAGCGGTGGCATTCATATTCAAAAATAATATGATTTTTCAATTTTTTTTTGTTATCAGAAGGAATTAAGAAAAAACCTAAATACCTCGGAAGCAAAAGAATTATAGATTTCAAAACATAACATTACTAACGTTATAGACAAGATACTTGACAAATAGCAGTTGTTAACGCCCATGAACTAATAAAATAAAAAAAGTCTGTAGGCCGGTTGACCCTGCAAGCGAAAGCCTGCCATGTAGTTATGCAAGTTCCAGGGAGCCATCTCTGAAACTTCCACAAGCACTTGATTAACAAAAATGTTATCAAGGTTTTGTCGAGGTTTTTATCGAAAATAAAATATCTTAGTAGTCTGGCGCGTGGTGTATTAACAGTCACGTCTCTCGAAGGAGCACGATAAGCTATCGGCCTCGGTTATCGATTGATAAAGGCAATAATCGTCGGTTTGTGAAATGTAGCGATGAGATTACCATTTTTTCGCTAACCGACAAACAGGTGAATCGTAGTAAATCTGGAAGTGTGACGATACTACTACTGCTAACAGTCTAATTATTATATCTAGTTTAAATATCCCGGAAGAATTAAGTAGAGCTGTAGCAACAGTAGCCAACAGCAATAAATCCCGGAGTGTGACAGGTGGCAATCCTATCGACGGATAGAGTATGCCAGTCTCGGACAAATCTAAAAATCCAGGACTTCGTGTACCACTAGCGACTAGACCACTGAGTTGACTAAAAATATTCACCTAACTTGTTAACTGGCTATGACCTATCACGTAATACCATTGGCTTAATGTGGGGTCATTAAAAGGGGCGACCGTATTTTAAACTCTAATTTAAACTTCAACAAAATAAAGGCAATGCCATACAGCGCATTGTTTTTATTTATAAATGAGCTGCATTAATTTAAATTACGGTCGGTAATATTTAGTCGGTAACTGATCACCCAAATTGTTGATTTGTGTGATTGTTCTTTCCCTGGAGACCTGTTAAAGTTAGTATTGTTGGTTGTGAAATGTGTGGTTTATAGTTTTCTGATAAGTTTTTATTCTGTGCTTATTCGGATCCATTTTTTTAAATAAATCAATTGCCTAATTGCTAGACATTTTGTAAAAGGTTTCGTAAAAGAAAAGGCTAATAAGTGTCATTAAAAATCGTGATTAGTAACTAAAAAATTATCATTCGGTTCCCTTCCGGGGAAGGCAGAGTAAACCGAACGTCTATAGACTTTCCAGTTCACCACGAATCAACGGTTTGTCAGTTGGCAAGATGAGTGGTGATCCTCATCACCATATTTACCGATATGTTAACGATTATCGACTACTCTTAGCGATAATTCACCACTCTGCTAGATTCTAAGCTGCTACTGAGATTTTAGATTTTTGAGGAAAACGTTGAAAATATTACAATAACATTTTTGTTTGACTCGGGGTTCGAACCCGGGACCTCATGATTTGGCTCGAATAGGCTACCTCTAGACCACGAGGTAGGCAGAGGCGATAACTAACTAGGTGCTAATTCCGCAACATCTTAAACGGTCACCGCTGTTCGTCTTCCTGTCGCAATAGCTTCTACGCTTTTTGTTGGAACAAACAAGCAGATGGTGCTTCTGATAGAAAGAGGTAAATTATTACCTATAACCACTAAAGATGGTCATGGTGAGCTTTCAGTGCGCGGTTTGAAATGCCACAGATATAAGACAATGACAAACATTGACACATTTGCAGCAGAAATATGTATAGTGGTGGTAGTCTATGGGCGTAGCTATAACTTTGCCATACGCCCATAGACTACGTACCACGTAGGAGGGGGGGGGGGGTAAATGTTAAAAAATGACCAGTCGTACCCTACACTTCTACATGGTGCAAAATCCATTTATGTATATATATATATATATATATATATAAGCACGGACATGTTATGTAGGATACGAATTTTAAATATATACTATTTATACATATTTCTTAATAAGGAGAGGTTCGGACCTCCTAAACCCCCCATATTACGCCCATTGGTGGTACCAAATTAGGGCGAAACATTACAGAACTCTGCTACTTAGTAAACTTAAATAAAAATAAACTGTGTTTAATATTCATGTTCCTCTCTAATCATTATGACTAACGTTACGTGAGCCAAATAAATGAACTTAATAAAAAAGGGTTTGTGTAGCCTAAAAAACTTACAAGAAGTTTCCTTGGCGTAATAACGGCGGCGTAATAAATTACAGCCATATCTCTGGCAGTTGACAGGTTTGAAGGGATGGGAATATGCGCTATGTACACTGAGATGTTTGCTCAGCGATATTCTCTTTATACGTTGACGGGTGAAACTAGGAGCGTTCTCTATGTGGTTTTCTGAATATTAATAAAGCTACGCTAGCTTTACCTGCGACATTGCACATGTTATTTTAAAGTAATTGTTGCTATTAAGTCAAACGTGATATGATTTTCTAGGTGTGATTTTATTACTACTTGAGATCGCCGCCTGCCTAAGTCACGTAATTGAGTCAATGCGTTTAGGGCTCTCACACACTTAAAAATGATAGAACGTCAAAACGTTCTGTGACGCGACTAATGTGTAAGAAAATGTGAACAAGAGTCTTAAACGCTTCGACTCGATTGACGTTTAATTATATGAATTTGGCCCCAGGTCGATACTCAAATGTAAGGAACGTAAGTTTGATCACAGACTAATCAATACAATCTACGTTAAGTTTGACAGCAGATTTTAAACCTAAACAAAATAGCTTTTTTTTTCGGAATAAACTTAAACAGTTGGTCCAAATGACATGGTATATATACTAATAAAAGAATATATTCACGCCCGTAACTAATTAAATTAAGTGTATGCAGGAGCTTCTATTTTCTCGAATTCGGACTAGTACTCAGTTAATTTAGCCGAAACGTCTTCGTCCACGTTGGTAACTAAAATTACCTAACCAGTTACAAAAAAATACATGATTTATGCTACAATAATCTTTGACGTTTAAAATATTTTACCTATCGCGCGAAAAGAACATAATGATACTATTTTCATGTACATAAAATTAATGTAGTTACATCGTTGAGTATTACCAAAACCAACCAACAACTCAAAGAGTTACATCGTCAAAAACTAGACAGTTAGTGTCAGTTATGTAAAAACCGGCCAAGTGCGAGACGGAAATTCGCACGAAGGGTTCCGTACCGTCATCTATAAAAGATAAATCAGGTTTGTTGTATGTACGAGTATACTTAAATATTTATCGGTCGAGTACAAAATTGCTTAAAAATTACTTTTTCTTATTTGTTGTTATAGCGTCAACGGAAAATTTCAGATTTCTAGCTATCGCGGTTAATGAGATACAGCCTGGTGATAGACAGACAGCGTAGGCTTAGTAATAAGGTCCCGTTTTACCTTTTAGGTACGGAACCCTAAAAATGGTCAAATATTTAATTATTTCTTTTAGTAAATTTAGTTGCCAAAAAATTGAGTAAAAATTTAGACATTGAGTAAAAATTTACAAATTGAGTAAAAATTTAGAAATTGAGTAAAATTTAGAAATTGAGTAAAATTTTAGGAATTAACTAAAAATATCAGACTAGAAATAATAAATAGGTTTTTTGTAGTTTGAACGTTTATAAATAACTTGATATTGAACTAAAGTCTAGGTATGACAGCATGTTATCAAATTCATAGTACTTGTAACTATTATGCTAAACTACATAACACCTAGTTAAATATGAAATATTTATTTAAATAATTTAAGATAAGTGATAATGATTTAACTTAAGGAGACTTAGTACCTACTCATAAAATACCTAAAACAATATCATGGCATGAATATTTGTTACGCGTAGACTTACATGAATTGCGGGTACGGGAAAGGGTAAACTTACAGGCTTGAGCCTTCTAACCCCCTCAAGATCCGCTACTGTCCATATGCGATTGTTATCTATTTCATCAGGAGAGATATGTGTTTTTTTGCTATACTATGATATTATCAAAGAAAAGGTTTTTCTATACTGACCAATGAAATAATGGCTTGACCAATATCTAAAGAGAAAGGGAATGTAATAAATGGAATACCAAGCGCTTGGAAAATATATTTTTCTCCTAGCAGTCTATTGTTCGATATTTCTGTGTGAGATATTAATGATTTGGTTCTCGCTCGCACAATGGCAGGTTTATTTTTCTTAAATAGTAGTCTAGTACGCTCTTGTTCAGTACCCTTTATAGACGGTTTTGTTTGAATTCAGTTTTTGTAATTTCTTTACTCTACTAAACTTTAAATTAAAAATTTTAAAACATTTATCTATCATAAGATTATATTTCTGCTTCACGTGCATCATTTGCAGTTAGATATGGAAATAGCTGATGTTTGAATAGGTATCCTGTAAGGAAGCAAGGTAAGAATGTCTGGACTGTGACACATGGCACTCAATTCTTTCTGCCAACCCCGTAAGGGATTTGGCGTGAAGATATGTTGTTGTTGTGAAAAACAAATCGTATAAATATAATTACAAGTTAGTAGCGCATACAAAAAACACAAATAATGTAATAAAATCTTTAACAGTTTATCTAAAGTTGTTTCATCAATGGTATAAAATTAAATAAGTCTGCGTGCGGCAGGCGGCACAAAACTTGTTTTGTTTGGGGCGATTTTCATGGCATCACGAGCTATTGTGCTCGCCTGTTTATACGTTTTTTGTGCGTCTCTGGCTTGCTAATCGTTTCTACTTGTATCGACAAGATATGGCACGCCTTACTTTACACAAATTAAAGAAGTGATATGTGTAATATAATGTGTATTTGTTGTAAATAATATTTATTTTTAAGTATTTTTAAATATTTAAGTATTATAACATTTATAATGTAAACCCGTGCCCTGTATTAGCACGTAAAGCTGTCCCGGTTATCACAAGAAGCTATAAGCAGTAATCATTATTAGGTTGGTAATGGTGAGTTGGAAAGTCTTTAGTCGTTTTATTAACTCTCCTTAAGCCTACCCAGCAAGAGAACCTACATGAAGATTTTTTATATCAACCAGATGGCTCTCTCAATGAAAAGAGATAACCATCATTTATATACTAAAAAATAGTTAATGGTATGTTGCTATCCGGGTAGCGGGGTGTTAACACTGCATTCGTAAGTTTACTGGCTACTACTACCCTTTCCTGTTGCGGTTTGGATACTCTCCAAACCGGAACACGACAGTGACGAGTAGGCCGACAGGAATAGGCAAGGTTATGGTAGCAGACCTGGACGTGACGTTGCAGAACTCTACCATCTAGTATTCTACCACAAAATATATAAAGGTGGTTCGTAAGCATAAATAAGTCTACCGTAATGGCAATATCCGTGAAGAGTTTGGCAGAAATTACTTACTATTTAGTAACCGTATTTAGTTTCGTGATGAGACAGGTGACCAACCTATCTACAAATTGGTGCCATATCCATGTTTGGAATGAGCATTATCCCGGTTATTGGCAATCGAAGAACCGGTGAATCGCGGTGAAAATAAAAGATATTCGGACTACTCTATCTACCGTTCGAAAAGAATATAATAATAAAGAAGAAAAGAAAGAAGAATCGGCGTGAGGATAGATTATTTTTTATCAAAAAATATAAGTGACAGCCCCGAGTCTGCTGGTGTTTTGTAAACTTCTCCATATATCTAGCGATCAGTATAATCGACGAAATCGATCCTAAAGCAAAAGATACATTTCACCTCATTAAACAAGTGGCTCAGTTGGTAGAGCGTGCCGGCCAGAGGCAAGGTATCAGGTTATAACTTTGTAGTGGCGAAATTTTTCTTTTTTAAGTGTTTCCAAATATGGGACAAGTGCTAAAACACCTCTATAGTTAGAACACGAAAGTATTGATCAATGTAGCTTACATCTGTAACGATGAACTCATTTAACTGGTACATATGTATCTATATCTAGCGATCAGTACAATCGACGGAATCGATCACAAAGCAAAAGAAAAATTTCACCACGTTATACCAGTTGATAGTAGCTCAGTTGATAGAGCGAGCCGGCTAGACGCAAGGTCACGGATCTAAATCCTGTCGTGCCGAAAGTTTTCTTTCTTAAGGTTTTAAAATTCCTTCTAGTCAAAAGTATGTAAAGTTTTCGATGTTGGTTATCGTAAGCAGGCAACTGAATTCTGAATATTTGAAGATGCGTAAGCGCACGCAAACAATAGACATAAACGCGCTCACAATGCCTCGCCCCACGCCGCTCCTTGTATTTCGGCAATTGTTATTATTTCCTGTCTAAAAAAGAAAACGCGAGAGGTGAGGAGACACATTTATTTTCGGACGAACGCGAACGTTGCGTTTTCATTTTTGTTTGTAGGGTAAGTCCGGGATATACGCCCAAGCGGGATAGACGCCTCATTACAATTTTGAGAAATATAAAACGCGTGAGTAAAAGAATGCTCTATAATACGAATATGTCCATCCCCCACTACAGTTTGCCATAAGATATTGGTGCGTGCGGAAATGCATAGGAGCATTACTGACAGTGAAGAGATAAACAGTCGTGATTTTACCCCAGATTCGATTTGGATCAAAACGCACATTACGGCTTATTGCCGCTGCCTCCTTTGTGGAATAGAATATCTGCAGTTTACCAAGCAATTCGAAAAGGTGAACGATTTGCTATACAAGTCACTACCATAATGGCTACTAGGTGGTGGAGTCCTGCATTGGCTGGCCCGGATCTAGTACCATCGCCTTACATATTCCTGTCGCGATAACGCTAGTGCTTGGTACTGGCGTGTTCCGGTTTGGAGGGTGAGGTAGAGGGTAAACTTATGCATGTGGCATTAAGACCTCACCACAAGACAACGCATCAATAACATCTTGTTTTTTGTTGATATCATATGGTATAAAAATATTTTGGTGTTTGGTGACGTTTGTCTCTTTCGAGAACCATCTGCTTGTTTACTATTCTATGATTTAAAAATACAAAGACTTTGATATTTGTATTCCTTTCGTTATATATGCCGTGCCGTGTCATAGCACAGCATTTATAACGGCACGGCATATAAAAAAATTATCTAAAAAATAAGTATTTTTCGTAAATTGAGATTTTTAGTTTTTTGTGAAAATTGGCCATAAAATATTTAATATTTGTCCTACATGTCTAAATTTTGGACCTAAAGAGCATAAGTCTACGGGCCAACTTACCTTCCAAAACGGAACATTACAATGACAAGCATTGACGCTATTACGGCAGTAATTAGTGAGACGGTGGTACCATATACCCGGGCGAGACGTAGCGGGACTCTCGGAAGTAGTCACGATGGTAGTGACACGTATAGCCAATCGGTTGCATTTTACGACCTGCCTGGCAGAACGGTAATAGATCCATTTTTTCATTACTACGACAAGATGGTCATGTTGGTATTTTTCACATTAAACCGAATTTGCAAATAAGCAGTCAGGATGTAGAATACTTAGTATTCACAGTTGCAGTAAACATACACTATAACTCGTAATATCTAAGGTGGCATGAATAAAGAAATTTACACATCCGTTCATCTTAGACATAAATTTCGTCCCTCTTATTGTAACGTCAGGCGTAACAGATATGTGATGAGAATTTTGCAAAACGTGACGTGATTATAATTCAATTCATAGAAGTAGTACTTGGTTGGTTGGTTGGATCGCCATGACCCGGCAAACGTTGCTATATCATATTTTTAACTTTCCTGGATATTAGTAAACGATGTTGACGGAATGGCAACGCCAAATGTATAAGTTTGCGACTACCTTACTCTAAGAACCGGAATACGACAGTGACAAGAATTGACGCTTTTTTAGACACTTTTGCAGTTTTTTTGTGGCAGAAATAAGGTCGGGGTATAATTCACTCTGGTGAGACGTTGTGGAACTCTAATACCTCCATATACTCTTAAAAACTATTCTCATACCTACTAAATATACAAAAAAAATCGAGTCGTTTCGGAGGAGTGCGATCACAAACAACATAACATGAATTTTTTATATATTAGATGGAATTATCCATCTCTGTGGTCCAGTGGTCCGGTGTCGGTGTTGACCACATCAGGTCCCAAGTTCGATTCCTGGCTCAGGCAATTCAAAAATGTTATTTTTCAGTTTTTTTGGTAAAACAACGTGGCCCGGGATTGGATAAATGCCCGTTTGGCGATAGGCTTGCCACCTATCACATTATGGGATTAAGTATCTTCGGCTAATCGTGGGTGCACATATAACTAACTCTGCCTAACTCTTCGAATATACGGGCGTGAAGAAGCTTTAGATTGAATTATTCACCTTCTCCCTTCAACCAGTATAGTGCGAGTAAAGTTTTTATATTGTTACGAGCTTCGCGTTCGTAGTATGTAATAAAATATCAATTATATTAAAACCGTGTATTTACAACACAAATATACAATACACCACAATGCACTACGCAAATACACTGACAAACACTAGTCACACTCACTGTATTAATACTAAACTAAAACATTTCCCGTATTTACTGTACTATATCACTTGACACCGATCGTGTCAAGTATCGTTTTCTATCGCTTTATAAAAACTGAACTCTATTCGCCAACAAATCCCTATTTATACCCAAGGTAAAGTTCGACTATGTTCCCGAAAAGTCCGAATTTATCACGTAAACAATTCTAATTATAAACAAGTCCTAGTACACGCTATTTTCACCCTTATACCTTATGGCAGAAGATCCATTAGGGCACAGCTGCTTGGGTAACGGCGGCTATTGTTTATCAATAGAAGCAGCCTATCTCTTTCTTTTATTTCTAGATATTTCCAGCGTTCTAACTCTTCACTTTTCTAGATTATTTGGAACAATATATTCTACGGGAATAAATACATTTTCCCGAGATAAAACTAGAGAGACATATAAATGGTAGACCATGGATTTTTGCAACGACTAAATCTTTAACCTGGATTTGGTACAAAATTTGAAATTTTGAAAAAACCTCAAAGAATTTTGGTGGTTACAGTATTTGTAAAAATCTAATCAGCTCTATTCCTTAAAAAAATGCGTCCAATGCATAGATTGCATCAAAATCGGTTTATCCCTTCGGAAGTTATCGTTGGCGAAAAATTTTGAAAAAAGTGTTTTTTATGTAACCTCAAAATTTTTTAGCCAATCACCTTTTAACCTTATACAATATACATATTTTGGTACTTAAAAACCTACGTCAAATGCAGTTTCAAAAATTAAAATCAATCAAGTTTTTAAAAGTTACAACTTTGTATTTACGAAGTTATAACTTTGTAAATCTTAGTATTTTGCTGTTACAGAAAACTAATTTTAAAAATAAAATAACTTTCAGCCTAATATACCGATCGACTTAAAAATGTAATCAGATTTTCTCTCTAAAAACTGCATCAAATGCCGTAAACAGAAATCGGTTGATTTATTTGGAATTTATCAATAACGTCAATTTAAAAAAAAAGATTTTTCATATTTTTTACCCTATATATAATAGGTTAATTATATTTTATTATAAGCTAAGAAAACATTTAAGAACTCAAAAATTGCGTTAAATGCCACTCGAAAGATTAAAATCGATCATCGTTTCCCAAATAGACAGCTTTTCAAAAATGAAATTATTGCCATTTATAACAAATTTATATTTTTGAACTCTGAAAAAATCTATGATTTTTTTGTAAGTTTTTATTCCTTCGAGCTTAAAATATCTCACCTCAGAAAATTTTAGGAATGGCCTACAGGGTAAACCGGTTTAAAGATTTTTTTTTATATGTCTTAGGATAGCAAACAAGCAAATAACTTTTCGAATTGAGTTTGACTTACGAGAGAGTTTGAGAGTGAGAGTGTTGAGTTTTAACAGGCAAGACTGATTCTAATCGTTATTGCCTGATCTGACCTCATTCAGATGATCAGGAGGATCTCCTGCACTTGTAAATCCTAAGGACTATCGCTTCTCAACTTTTATAACTGGACCGGCAGGTTTTTTATATCGTGTCTCTCCTGGTTCTCATAAAGAGGTCACCTATATGTACCAAAAACGTTAATTTTCAACCGACTTCCTAAAAGGTGGACGCTTTTACTTCAGCTGAATTTTTCATGTTCGTAACCTGAGAATACGGCCGATTTGAAAATTATTTTATTTGTTTATAGTACACAACTAGCTTCTCATTTAAATTTGGTTAAGATCTGATTCAGGGTTCCAGAAATACTGTTTGGAGATCGGCTGCCATTCTTGTGGCAGGGATTTCATGTTACAAGCATTAGTTTACTATTAATTTTGCCTTCCAAATTAGAACATGACAATGAAAAGCGCTAAGGCTTTTGCGGCACTAATATATAAAATGGTGGGACCTAGATTATTAGACGAGACAATGCAGAACTCTACCGGCTAGTAATCACAATAGTAGTAACCCGTTCCCGATCCGACGACGACCGATCATTCACCTTTTACGATTTGCTTCATAAGGAACAGATGATTTATTCTTTGCATAGGACTTGGACTAATATGAAGAAATATAATTAATACACCTAAGATTCGCAGCCTGAAAAATCAGGCTGCGAATCTTCAGAAGTTACGGCAGTGTTCTCATTAATCCAACAAGTTAAATGTTAAATGTGTAATAAAATGAAACTGGCGCCCTTCCGTTACGATCCCATGAAATATATTTCGACGCGAAATATTTGTCAATAATAAATGAGACGTCCCTTTTATTACCACCAACATTTATGGCCAGTGTATTGTGCTGTGAGCCCGTATCAATAAATTAACGCTGTGTGTCATGAACTATCAGCGTTAATACAAAACAGCTGTAATGATTTTGACGAATAGATAGTCTTTTACAATTAAAATTACTAAAGGTCCATTTTCACATGAAACAATAACATCCGAGTGAAACACGGTCGGCGAAGATTGTATGTTACCACTATGTTGCGGTGACTAATATGTATGTTCCTGCTAAATTACAGCTTTCTAGTGCTAAGGATCTCTGAATTAGACTGCAGACGGTCGGACAGCTGGACGAACGGACGGATGGACATAGAGAAACTATAAGGGTTCCTAGATTACTTCGGAACCCTAAAGTATGACTTCTATAAAATATATATATTGTTTAACATTTCAATTCACTCTATTACTTACTTTTCGGGGTTAATTCCAAAAACACACATTGAAAATGAAAAATAACGTATGAAAATTCCCATTCTGTATACTGAATAGGAAAAACGTAAGAATAAGAATTGTTTCATTTACCACACATTCTATACATATACAATAAAACAAGAACAAGCGTACAAATAAGACAAAAAAAACAAAAAGCCACAAATACTGTAAACAAAGAAAAAGAAAAAACATACAACATTTTTAATAGACATCGATAATTACAATTTGTACAGCATATTAAAAAGCATGAAAAAACAAATAACATAAAAATTAATGTTTTTCCCCGTGTTGCTCCCGGGCTCTTTTGAAGAATAGGCCAATTGCCGTACTGCCAGGCAGGTCGTAAAAGGCGACCGATTGGCTATACGAGTCACTACCATCGTGGCTATTAGGTGGTGGAGTTCTATATTGTCTCGTCAGGGCCTGGTACCACCGCCTTACCTATTCCTGCCGCAATAGCGTCAGTGTTTGTCACTGTCGTGTTCCGGTTTGAATGGTAAGGTAGCCGGTAAACTTACGCATGTGGCATTAGACCTCGCCACAAGATAGTTACGCACCATTAAAACTCTTTCCTTTCCATCAAGACTCGTTGACTCTTTGACGTTGACTCTTTCCATCAAGAGGCCTATATGCTTGTTTGCTATCTTGATATAAAAAATGTATAGCAACATGATGGTAAAATGGTAAGCCACTCAGTAAACACATAGAGTGACAAAAATTATCAACCCTACAGCTGATTTTCTGAGCTACCTTTGTCTGTCACTTGAAACGGTTATGCAAAAAATAATGATAATATATAAGTAAGTAGAAATCTGTATTTTTATATCAAAAATTCAGTCCATTTTTGTATATAACTTAATACACAACTTGCAAACCTCTTTTGAAAGTAACGTAAACTAATAACATTTTTAATATCTCGCTTAAGCTTAAAAGTTTGGGCCAAATTATTAGAAGCCGGCTCGCTCTCTTAGCGAATACAATAGCGTCACGGCGGGCGGCAAGGTGTCGGCCAAAGAGGCTCAATGAAGTCTCTACCTGGGTTATCTATCGAGTGATAAATTAAAAATATGGCGTTTTGAACGGTATTCATCATACCAATGGGTCATTTTGGACGTGTTTTAGAATTCTATTGTCTAGAAAAAGGCTATTTGTATTCTGTTTAGCGCAGTTATGTTCAATACTACCGAGAAGAATTTGGTTTGAGTGTTAAATTAAGGTTAAAATATTCAGTACAGGTAACAAGTATAAATTCTCCGGTTCGTTAAAATTATTTCACTTCTGCGGTATGTTAATGTTTTACTTTCTGATTTTCCGTAAAATTCATTATCCTTGCGCGTTTAGTAGGTATGTGAAATAAAATAACAAAATGTTTTTGAATTTGGAATTCTGACATACAGTCACACTAATATGAAAGTTTGTTTGCGTGTGTGTGCATGTGTGTGTGTGTATGTGTGTGTGTGTATGTGTGTGTGTGTGTTTTAAATCATACTACCTGTGTCTGCGTGGAAATAAATCTGAAATAAAAGTAGTCTAAGTTATTTATTTATTTATACTTTATTGTACACTTACAAAAGTAAAATTGTACAAAAGGCGAACTTAATGGTAGTTGCATTCTCTCCCAGTCACTCCCAGTCCCAGTCCCAGTGTACTCCTTATTACATCAGTTATTTGCCAGTGGAAGTCCCGTAAAAATCGGGTCAGCCGTTTTAGAGATTAGCCGGAACAAACCGACAGACGGAAAGACAAAAATGGTAAAAAATGTTATTTTCGTATATGTACCGTGTATACA
The DNA here is from genome assembly GCA_036924255.1 of Apodemia mormo. Lineage (NCBI taxonomy): Eukaryota > Metazoa > Arthropoda > Insecta > Lepidoptera > Riodinidae > Apodemia > Apodemia mormo. The sequence goes on along the minus strand of JAUPFN010000001.1, from coordinate 38,472,135 downwards.
GCCGTAAAAATTAAATCAATCCGGTAACTGGGACCGCGGTTCCAGTTAATGCGGTCCCAGTCGCTGGAAACCTCTGCATTTAATAAAAAACGGTAATTTTAATATTACAAACAAACACTCGAATTTTATGCAAAAGAGTGTGTATGTGTGTTTATATTACATGGTTTGGCAGAAATGAATAGAAAAATTAACGTGGCGAGACATTGCAACACGTAGTTGCGTTAATATACTGCATTGGAAGCTATGCTTTTCTTTGTGCCCTTTGAGAACACAATGTATGGTGCATTTCGCGCTGGAATGTCTCACGTTCTTGTTATTGGGTACGCAACTTTGTAGATGGCAGTAGCTATAAGAAATTACATATATAAACACTTCCTTTACTAAGTTGTATAACGGATTATGTTTTTTATTGTTAGTAGGTATATTATGATGACTGCCCTGCATTGGTGTATCTAGAGTTATTTTTCAGGAGGGGCTAGTTCTCGACTAAAAAACCAGTCAAAGGCGAGTTGGATTCGCATACCGAGGATTCCGTATAACTTGTATTTTTTGTGATGTAACTAAAAATGTACGGTTTTCGGATTGTTTTCCTTTACGTGTGCTGTAATACATTGCTTTTAGTCAAATTTTATAATTCTAGGCCAACGGGCCAACGGGCCAACCTTATAGGTTTTGATTCCTTTTTGAAATCGCAAAGTGTGCGACATAAAAACGACAAATGGACAACGATGTGATTACATAAGGGTCCCGCTATTCCTTTTCAGGGACGGAACCCTAAAAAAAATATAGGTGTCCAGGCTAGAATTTCGAATTGGGAAGTCAACACCCTGAGGTGGACACTACACCATACTGGGTAGGAACGTCCACTCGGCCCCCCCTGTATACGCCTGTGCTGCCTCGTTTATTAAATGATTAGAGACTGTGAGTGGATTGATAGAGCTGTTGTTTGATTCCAGACCGGGACAAGTGATTGGGTGATTTTTAAGTTTGGGTGTTAGTTAAATAAAATCTTACTTTTGTTAATATAAGTGTTGATTATGTTAAGCCTGCAGATTAGCGATGGGAATAATAGCTATTTAATTTCACTATCGCGACATGAAGTTATTTGTTTTTTGTCACTGTTATATCGCGCGTGATAAATCACGACCGTTATATTTTATTAGTGACGATTATTGTCGCAGTGGGTGAATTTTATTCCGTATGTTAAATCGCCGTGAAGTGATTACTATTTATAAGTGATAAGTAAAGTGAAATAACATATTAAACATATTCTCTCTTCTAGCTGGTGGCACGGTGTTGCTCAATGTTGTTGCTTTGTCTCTTTCGCACGATGGATTTCTACGAATTATAAGTAGCAGCTTGAAATTAAATCATGCTCGCGTTATATACAATATCTGGTTGGCCGAGCTTTGCTCGGTTTTTCACATAATTTTGAAACCGATCTTTTCTTGGACCTTGAAACTTGATAAATCGATTCCTATAGATTTTTTTTTCTGTACCTGGTTGATTGAGCTTTGCTCGGTTTTTCACATACCCATATCTTGGGAACCGGGTTTTGCTTTGACTTGGAACCTTGATAAATCGATCGATCGATATATATATATATATATATATATATATATATATATATATATATATATATATATATATATCGATCCATATAACTGGTGTGACAAGCGAATTATTGTGTCATGCCTACTGCAGATAAATTTCTTCATTTTGGTCTGCACTCCTTTTAAAGTAAAACCCATTTACCAGTCTGCCATGCAGTTTGTAAAAAGCAAACGATTGGCTTTAATTGTGACTGTTATCGTGACTACGAAGTAGTAGAGTTCCGCAACGTCTCACCTAGGCATTTGGTACCACTGTCTTCGTTATATAATACTCGTAAGATAGCAAACAAGCAGATGGTTCTGGTCTCCTGATGGTAAAAGTCAACCATCGCTTATAGACACCAAAGATGTTAATGGTGCGTTGCCATCTTGTGGCGAGGTCTAATGCCACATGCATAAGTTTAGTGGCTACTATACCTCCCAATCGGAACACGACAGTGACAAGCAGTGACGCTATTGCGGCACGAATAGATAAGGCGGTGGTACCAAAACTGGACGAGACAATGCAGAACTCTACCACCTAGTAGCCACGATGGTAGTGGCTAGCATAGGCAATCGGTCGCCTTTTACGACCTGCCTGATAGAACGGCAGTTGGTCTATTCTTTAAAGGAGCCCGGACCAACACGAGGAGTTGGTCCAAATTGCCTTACATATTCCTTATAAATAGTGTAGTGGAGTAGCACGTGTGTGGTGGAGTAGAATGTGTGTATATACCACAGACCACATGAATACTAATAGACACGCCATTGGGAAGGAAAAATGTCGTCGCGCATATGAGCAAATTCTCCTATTACTGTCAAAAACATTATACATTTGTAGGTTATATTATATTGTGAAAAAATAGAAATAAACCACGTTGTACTATTTTATCGTAACGATTGAGATGAAAAGATTTAAAAATTACCATTAAAATGCTTTTATTTCATTGGAAAGTAATATTACTCTGTATTTCTGTATGTAATTGCAAGCTACGCTGCCAAACTAAGAAATTGTCTCGAAGGGCGTATCCATTTAATCCGTGGTAGGTATATACGCATACAAACCGTCAAACCGACGCTTTTGTATATAATTGTTTTGGTAGATTTGATAAAATAAGCATTTGAACTAGTTCTGATATTAAAATGCGTTTTCGCAATTGTAATCAAAAAGTTAAATCAAATGTTTTGACCTAAAACAAGATGAGATAGATATTAGAATTTGTTTGTGCAGTGCTTTTATTAAACTATGTTTGCAATACGAACGATGGCTGTAGCGCTGAATGTTTGTAATTACTTTCAGCGCGAAATGTACGTTATTATTTTCTTTTTATTATAGGATAGCCAACGAACAAACGATTTTCGGAGAAAACCATTGCCTATATACACCAAAGATGTCGCCTGAAGACGTTGCTATTCGCGTGGCAGGGATGCAATGGCCATATACACACACACGTACGCGCCACCGAACTCATTCGCGCTGACACTCATGACGTAGCAGTTTTATGTAGCAGTTTAATGTGTATGAAAAAACATAATTGTCAAACTTATTCAGTTTTTTATTAATTTCTGCAAACAGCTATAGAGTGGAGTCTTCTGACACGAGCTTCTATATTTTTAGATCTTTTTAGGGTTCCGTACCTAAAAGGTAAAACGGGATCCTATTACTAAGCTTCCGAGGTCAGCTAGAAAGCTGAAATGCTCATATTTTTATGTAAATCCGTTGCCGCTATAACAAAAAATACTAAAAATAAAAAAAAATATAATATAAGAAATTAAAATTAACAAAAATAATTAATATTAAAATATTAAAATAAATATTTAAAGTACAATAAACATGTTTTTTTCGTATTTTTTTTGCTCAATATTAATAACGGTAACAGGTAGACGCTTAAAATTTTCTAAGAATATTTTGTTATATATTACCTTTCAAAATGAATAGTTAAATAAAAATAAAGTAAATATTAAAGGGGGCTCCCATACAATAAACGTAATTTTTTAAACATTTTTTACTCCATAAATAGGTAGATACCTGAACAGAGATGGTACGGAATCCTCCGTGCGTAAGTTCGACTCGCACTTAGCATGTTTTTTATATCATATGATAGCAAACGAGCAGATAGCTCCCGTGATGTTGAGTCGGAAAGTTAAGTCGAGTCAAGTGTGTGCCACTGAAGTTCGCAGTGAGTCAGAACGAGCAGAACAAGGTTGAAACTGGAAAGTTCGAGGTGGACTCCGAAAAGCACGTATGTACTATGTAGTTTAGCTTATGAAGCTGTTGGGGGAGAGGGATTGTCAATAGACGTTGGTAGTTAGAAGGTTCTTGCGTTTTTGCGTTGCGTTGCGTCGGAGTATTTTCAATGTCAGGATAGCGGTCATGGAGATGATGGCATCCGAATGGAGGTTGAAGACGTCACACAAGAACACAAAGAATGATTGAGCAACAAGCATTGATAATATGTATGGAATAAAAATGCTAGTGGATCTGTTCATTTTTGATATTGACATTTATTCTAAATTGTTATTAGGGATTGAAAAATAGTTTTTAAGATAAATTTTCTTAAGGATTAGCAAAAAAACTTACAAAAATTGTTTTCAAGGGATAAAAAATAATTTTTAAAAACTATTTAACAATCTTAACACATATAAAAAATAATTTAGGAAAAATAAATTTCGAGAGTAATATAACACCAAAGAATTTGTTCTTGAAAGTTAGAAAAATATTTTCTAAAATATTCTTGACAGAGAGAAAATAACTACTTACATATAGTAGGGGAGCCCAAGATGCTAAAGTGGTACTTACTCGAGCGTCGAACGGACCCATTGAATGTTGTAGACTAAATTATAGGAAAAATAAAAGGTTATGTGTTTTTCATTTCAATAGTGGAGAAAAAATCTACAAATAAATAATAATGGTATGGTTAACCACACTTTATTAGCTAATTAACGGACAATTCAAACATAAAGATACTTAGTAGGTCACATTAATTTTTCTATTTCCACTTTAAACACATATAAACAGATTCAGGCATTACTTTGTAGAGTTCCATAATTTTTCACTTCACTCTATCAAGACATTAAAGCATTAATAGTATTAAAGCATTAATGCTTCACCCTTTATATAGTGATGTTCTATTCGACTCTCCTGAAGAAGCTTCGGTTACGAAGTGAAACGTGCGTTGAGTACATAATTTGTATGCTACTGTATCTGCTACTGACGTGGGTGAAAGTATGTAGAACGTGGGAGTATTTTGCCGCTGGGGTCTCCTTTAAGGCGAGGTATTTCGACGCGCGTCAATACTATGGAAAATGGGTGGCGCGGTATGTTCTGAAACCGCTGGGAAACGTGTTAATTTTCGGATAAATAAATATAGGACATCAGCTGAAAACTAAATTTTAGCACATGCTTTGAAAAAAAAAATGATTAAAAAAACTGTGACATGAAAACAGAAAATCACGTCAAATTAAGGTAAGGTGGGTTAATTGCCGCCTAAAATTTAGAAAATCTGACGATTCAAGTGTAGCGTAATGGAGTGGGAGGGTTACAAAGTTGCAAAGAAAACGTTGTTTTGACATTCTCGAGCGCTTCTGAATTTTCTTTTATTATAGAGGAAATGATGTAAGAATGACGAAAAAATATAATTTGACAACCACCACCCGCCTCTATATAAAGGTCTTATAATTGGTGGAGCCTCAACAGGTACTCCCCATGTTAATCTGACGTGCTCGTTTAAATGCAAAAATCCCCTCTTGGGCTCCTCTACTAATATTAAAGCTAGTCAAGCCGCAAGTAAAAGCTATAAGTCTATAAATACGTTCGATTCACTTTACAAAATATATTTTTTCTATTTACTTATGACCAAACCGTTATAGCTATATAAAGAATCTTCAAGGTTATATTATGACTAACCGTCTACCGCAGTTTCAGTAAAGTCAGTTCCGCTTTGCTGCCATAATATCCTAAATAAATCTTATTAAATCTTAAATAATAAAAAAAAACGAATGTTATAAAGACATACAGTTTGTAAGTTTGTGAGATTGTTTGAAGGAAGAAATCTCTGGAATTACTGACCCGATTTTTTTTTATCTGTGGTCTACTGGCCCGGTGTCGGTGTTGACCACATGAGGTCCAGGGTGTTCTGATAAAAACAACGTTGCCCGGGATTGAAAAAGTTGTGGGACTAAGTATCTTCAGAAAATCGTGGGAGCACATATTGTGCCTCTGCATACCTTTTCGGAGATACGGGTGTGAAAATACTTTTATTAGTAGAAAGATATTACATTTCTTGGTGAGTAAGTTCCATTTGTAAGTAAGTAAGACTTGGTAAGTAAGTAAGACCAGGGATTACGCAGGTTATACCGCGGGATACGGCCGGTCTATTATATTAATAAATATTGTAAATTGGAAAGAATGTCTGTCTGTCTTTCTGGCTGTCTGTTTGGCCTTTGACAGTTTAACCGCTTAGTCAATTTTGACAAGATTTGGCAAGGAGATAGTAAAAAATCTGGTGGCAATGAAAACATATTTTTTGAAATAAACCCTAAGGGGATGAAACAGGAGGTGAAAGATTGTATGTAACTTCTGATACCGGTGATCTGTTACTCAACTCACTGTTTTGAAAAATTGGCCAACTGTCGCTCTACCAGGCAGATAAAAAAAGGCCACCGATTGGCTATGCGTGTCACTACCATCGTGGTTACTAGATGGTAGAGTTCTGCATTGTCTCGCATGGTGCTGGTAACACCACCTTACTTATTCCTGACTATTGCAGCAGACTTCACTACGCATAAAAACATTGACGCTAAAAAATATATTGTTTACCATTTGAACAATGATGTCCCCTCACTAATATAACAATTTTCATCAAAATTGATCAAACGTTTCCCCGTGTTGGTCCGGGCTCCTTTGAAGAATATGCTAACTGCCGTTCTGCGAGACAGGTCACAAAAGGCGACCGATTGGATATGTGAGTCACTAACATCGTGGCTACTAGGTGGTAGAGTTCTGCATTGTCTCGCTCAAGTCTGGTACTACCGCCTTACCTATTCCTGCCGCCATAGCGTCAGTACTTGTCACTGTCGTGTTTCAGTTTGGAGGGTAAGGTAGCCGGTAAACTTATGCAAGTGGCATTAACGTATTTATAGGCAATGGTTGTCTCTTTCCATCTGGAAAGCCATCAATTTGTTTGCTATATTATGATGTAAAAAAGAGATCTACCTATACACGACCAAGTAATCACAGTGGTATTGACACGTTAACCACAGAATACTTACTTAAAACTTATACATGTAGCATTAGACCTCGCCACAAGATAGCAACGCACTATTAATATCTTTGGCGTCTATAGGCGATGGTTGACCCTTTCCATCAAGTGATCCATCTTGCTCATTTGCTAACTTATGATATATTAAAAAAATTAACGCAAAAATAAATTTTTCTAATCGGACTGATTGCTCCACATATTAGCGCGGTTAAAAAAAACAAATTAGTTTTACTATATTAATATTGTTTGTTTGTATAGCAAACAAACAAATGGCGCTCCTGATGAAATCTATAAGCAACAAAAGTGTTAATGGTGCGTTGCAATTTGAATGGCAAGACTGGTATGTCACATACATTATTTTACCGGCTACTTTAACCTTGCAATTGAAACACAATAGTGATAACCATGGTCGCTATTGAGACAGGAAAAGGCTAAGTGGTGGTACAAAACCCAGGTGAGATGTTACAGAACTCTACCATGAGTCGCGACGGTCGTAACATGTTTAGCCAATCCTTCATCTTTTATGAACTGCCAAGTAGAAAGACAGATGATCTATTCTAGAGGATTCGGATCAACACAGAAATATTTATACTAGCTGACCCGACAAACGTTGTTCCCCTATTATTATTATTTTATAGGAATTTTTTCATATTTTCTCACTTTTAAACCATCCCTGGACTTCCACAATTTTTTAAACAAAAATGAACCAAATCGGTCCAGCCCTTCTTAGGTTTTAATGAGACCAACGAACAGCAATTGATTTATATAATATAGGTACATTATAGTCTATAACTTTTTATAAATAGGTCATACCAAGGGTTTACAAATCGGACTGATAGATTCAGAGATTAATAAATTCAACTAGCTGACCTAGCAAATGTTGTTTTGCCACACAAATTATTTATATTGAATATTATGATAGGGTACGTGAGAGGGGGGGGGGGGGGGGTATTAATTATGACAAAATCTATCCTATCTTTTAAGTTGGACCGAACAGTATAGATATCTACTGAATTTCATTGAAATCGGATAAGTAGTTTCGGAGTCTACACAAACAACGTGACACGTTATTTATGTATGTTAAGATCATTGATATAAAAAAACCCTAGATGCACAGTCCCGAACAATACTGACACTCAGAAGTGTCCCTAATTTCATTTAAGTAGTTATAGATATGGCAAAAACATATGTCTTTGCATATCCAACCTTGCGTGCACGACTTATAGTTGTTTTTACAAAGCAATGTACGAAAAGAAATAAAATTGACAGTTTCGCGACCGACGCGATTCTATTTGAAGTAAGTGCACAATTTAAAATTGTGCACTCATTTTTGGAGGACGTTTTTGACACACTGATTGTGTATCTTGGGCTTTTTTATATCAATGGTTCAGATAGATTATACAATATTATCATATTTTGAAATATGATATATTTTATTATAATCCTTAATAAATATTTCGTATAAATATTTTCAAATCCACCTGGTAGATTCAGAGATTACTGTGTTCAAACAGAAAAAATTATAATACAAAATATCCTTTATGAATAGGTCATAAGAAAATTGTATTCAGAATTGAACTGATAGATTCAAAGATTAGCAATTATATTATTATAGACTAATAAATATTATCATATATACATATAAGAAATATAAAACAGCAATTAACTTATAAACAAATTGAGTTACCAAAAGCTGAAAGCCAAATGTGTTCAATATATGAAACATATAATATCATGAAATAAAAAGCTTGAGACATCTATTCATGAACCGTGTAGTGTTAAAGTGTAGACAGCATTTCATTACGAATGTACGACTGATGAAGAAGTATGCATAAAGTCGGGTGTCTCGGTCAGTCGGAGTGACTGGTCCGTTCGATATTAGTGCGCGCGCATCGCTGCCGCATACACTGCCTGTTCACGCTGTTAGGGATATCGCCTACCTTGCACGATGACATGGATATTGATAAATTTTACTACATTTGCATTTTTATTTAGTTTTCAATAGAAAAATGTATTTATAATCCTATATTCGATAAGAATATTCTATATTATTTATTTAACACTTACTCAAAAAAAGGAAATAACACATTTATGAGTATATAACACACATAAATACAATGTACTAGCTTATTTTACTTTAAGAAATTTTTTCCAGCTTTTTTATTTCCTCCTATGATATAATAATATAAAAACGAATATAGTAGTAGTAATATCAAGTTTAAAAATCATTGAAAAATAGCATATTATAGATTATAGAGTCATTGAATCTTTTAGCATATCAAAGGTTATGTAACTGTTACCATATTTAATGTATATAAAGCTTATGTAACTATTACCATCTCTTTGAAAAATTTCAAATTTTTAAGAATGTTACCATGTCTTCGTAAATTTGAATTCAATTTTGTGTCGACTTAGAATTAATTTTAAAATTTAATACAGGTATAAGCGATTGTAACGAAAGTAGTTAAAATGTATGTAAAAGTAGTTAAAATTGTAGAGTCATTGATTATTTTTGCATATTGAAAGGTAAGGCAAGGTAAGGTAATGTATGTATACATAATATGATAAGCTTAGGTAATATGAAATCAATAGTGCATCGATTTTGAATTAAATTTGACTCTGGAAATCGATAGCAAAGTTTTGCAAATATAAATATGCAAATATTTGAACCGTAGCTTTAAATATTACCACAATAAAACATTGTAGAGTCAAAGGAAATAACACGGTGACTTCAACAGCATCGGCACTCTTTATTTTATTTCTGTTCTTAATTTATAACGAAACGATCTTCAGCGGTCGGTTCTCGTTTATTGCGGCCAGTTCGTGAAGGCGCACCGATGTAGGCGCACGTACGTGGTTATCGGAAAATTCGTTCGTAACGCGAGTGCGCGAATCGACGAACTCGTTAATTTAACTTTATTTTGTTTGTGGTACTGTGACAATGAAGTGTATAGTGTTTGTTGTAATTGCGGCGTGTGTGGGTGTCGTCTCCACCGCCACCACCTGTGCTTTCACAGAACAGTTTTTCACCAGACACAACATATCAGCTGATGACAGTAATGAACCAGGTGCGAATTTTTTGTAAACAAAACCCAAGTTGATGTAGGGTTAATATTAACTGCTAGTTTTCGCGGAAACTCGTTTTCCTCGTAGATTCTACGTAGCACTTTGCTGACCTTTTTGTATATTTTTGTAATGATTTTGATTCGGTATAAAATAAGTATCTCTATATAGAGTTAGAGAGATACTATAATTGATAAGTGATAACGCAATTTGAGAATTATAAATGATAATATTCAATGGTCTTTAGGGGTTTCAATGTTTTCGGCACTCTACCTATCACGTAAAATATTATGAGTGAAAATATGCATACATATTTCAAGAATTATTGTAGAGATTGAAAGTATTAAGGCAATAAAATATTGATTTCTTTCTTTTTCTTTTGTGAACGAAGTATTTCTTTCTAAATAATATATTAAATACATTATTTAGAAAGAAATGTATTTATAAAAAGTTTTGTAACAAAGTTTTTCCTAAAATTGATATTTTTCTTTATGAGATTAAAGCTTTCAATTAATTTAGCATTAGAACATATTTTTTTCCAATTACACATATTGAATAATTGTTGATGACGTAGAGTAGTGATAACTGGTTAAATATAAAAGAAACAATCAAGACGAAGTTTATTGCGTTAAATTATACTACACCTCTCCCCGCAACTCGCGTGATCAAAGGTATTTGCCAGTTTTCTGGAAACGTTTTCTTTCGGATTAAAAATTAGACTATATTAAGCTTGTATGTGTACACTATGTGATCAATTTTCTCTAAATTAATAAGCTAAAGCGGTTGAAAAGTTGCCGATTAACATACACATAAACATACAATTGCATTTATAAAATTAACTTTCATTCTGAAAAACGACTGCTCCCGTAGACTAACTACAAACAAAAAAGAACAACTATAAATAACTGTAAGACGAGCGAAACCGGGTGCAAAAGCTAGTGGTTCTAAAATAAGTATGTTTTGTGATATTGAATGAAATGTTTCAAAAATATTATTCATTTACATTTTGCATTATTTATTTAATGGTAAGTAAATTACATAGTGTTGGACAAGGCGTTCTATGAACATTAGATTCAGTTTGCAAAATGAGATCGACCGGCTCTACGTTTCACTATCATCGTGACTATTAACTACGTAGTAGAGTTCTGCAACGTCTCGATCGGGCTTTGGTACTGCGTATTCCAACTACAATAGCGTCGGTGCTTTTCGCTGTCGTGTTCCGGTTTATATATAAAATAGTCTTTAAACTTATGCATGTGGCATTCCAAAACCGCCACGGATAGCAAAGCTAAACACACCAATAACATCTTTGGTGTCATACTTACTACTGGAAGCAAAATTAAGTAGGCCATTCTGGTAGGTCCTTAATTTCCAAACTTCCGTGGTGCAATAGCAATCAGACTTAACCTGATTGTAAAAGTCTCATTTTGTAGCATTTTTATGCTTTTAACATTTTGCTGTCTCCTGCTAACAAGGGAGAGAAACAGGATGTATTTTCCTACTCCTATATACTTCTAATTAATTTCGTTGCGGGATCTAAGATAGCTTAGCTTTCTCCCAGTGCACCCTGAGCTCGCAACTCAGAGGTTAACATGACGGTTGCCGCTGTTGATTCTGGTTTACAGAAGTTACAGTGGTGGGAACGAGAGGTGGGCCCATTGCCCTTTAACATCTTTGGTGTCCATAGGCGATGGTTGTCTCTTTCCAACAGAAGAACCTGATCTTTTGCTATGTTATCATATAAACAATAGGCTTATAGAGTTACTACAAACTCTAGTAGCATATTTAAAGAAATGTACTCGTATTAGATATTTCTGTTAAATTATCGTAAAATATGACCTTAGTGTTGTGCAAAGGTCACATTTTACAATTAATTGTTGAAATGAAATGTTAAGTTAACCTAATATTATGTATGTATAATGCCAATTTTTTTTATATCATAAGATAGCAAACAAGCAGATGGGTCTCCTGATGGTAAGAGTCAACCATCGCCTATAGACACCAAAGATGTTAATGGTGCGCTGCTATCTTGTGGCGAGGTCTAATGCCACATGCATAAATTTATCGGCTACCTTACCCTCCAAACCGGAACACGACAGTGCAAAGCACTGACGCTATTGGGGCAGGAATTTGTAAGGCTGTGGTACCAGACCCGGGCGAGACAATGCAGAACTCTAACACCTAGTAGCTACGATAGTAGTGACTCGTATAACCGATAGGTTGCCTTTTACGACCTGCCTGGCAGAACGGCAGTTGTCATATTCTTCAAAGGAGCCCGAACCAAGACGGGAAGGGAGGTTTATTAGTTTACGTTGTGCTTTGTCTGTCAGTCAGTCTGTCGGTGTTAACGTTTGGTAAGAAGATATTTTTTGCCAAATATTACAATCAGTTCTGTCTTTAGGCTCTATAAACTTTAAATTATTGAAATTTTCGAGTTATATAATAAGCGCACAAAGTGAATTTTCCGGAAATAAAACGAATTATTAATTTCATTACGCGATAATACTGTGAATGTGAAATCTTAAATATCCTTGTTGTGCCTTTTTGGATAAGCGAAAAGTTGATCTTCTTTCTTACCAGGCAGTTTATGAAAAGGGAACAATTATTAGCTCAACGTGTCACTGAAATTGTGACTGCAACGTGGTATAATTTTGGGAAGTCTCGTCCGGTTTTTATGCAAACACCTTAATTTTTTATATCTTAGACTAGTTTAACTAGCACTGACGCTATTGTGGTAGAAATAGGTAGAGTGATGGTTCGATACCCAGACAAGACTGCGGAATCCTAACACCTAATAGCCAAGACTCAAGTTGGTAGTGATATGTTTAGCCAATCATTCGACTTTAATTAACTGTTTGGTAGAATATCAGGTACTTATTCTTCAAAGGGAGATACAGACCAACGCACTTACACGGGGAGTCTTAGCATTACCGTAATTCGGTGTCGAGAGTAAATTAGCTGGTATACTTAAGTATGTAGTTTTATACCTACGCCAGACAGATGATGACGTATAAATTATACCATTAACGTGTTTAATGTCGATGATTATCTCTTTAAATCAGGAGAGCCATTAACTTGTATGTATGTTATGCTATTCAGAAAAATCTACAAGGATTTGAAACCTGCCGAGCGAGTTAAGTTTTTAATTGCACGATAACGCTTTATAATAAGTTTATTGATATCGTTTTTATATTCACATCAATGTTATGACTCAAATGATAAAATAAAAATATTTTAGTTTTATACTCAAGGTTCACATAAATTAATTAATTGGTTGCTTCGTAGTCAGATTGGCGCTTGCCATGCGCTTGCTGTTGTCAAGACCTCTTAATAAACACGCGTGTAGATTATTATTAACGTTACGTAACAGCAAAAAATTGCTTGACAAACGTTACTTAAGAGTTACGAATATATTAAATAACTAGCAATCGCCTAGTTGTAGAAATTTGATCATAGATTCAACAAAGAAATCTGTTTTAAGTACGACAAAAGACTTATTATTTTCTTTACAGATTAGCTGTAAAGAAAATAATATACATGTGTGTATATTATCATACGAGTATATTATTTCATAGAATGAAGTGTGTGTAATGTTTATTTTTATTAATTTAGTGAATTTTTAATACATATTTTTTAAAGGGGTACCAAGTTTTTGCTACACGTATTATTTCTTAGATTAAGTATGAATAACTATCATAATATGATAGTCATAATAACTATCATAATATCTTATGATATAAACATAGGTTTATATCATAAGATAGCAAGGAAGTCAATGGTTATTCTGATGGAAAGAGATGACCATCGCTTATAGATACCAAAGAGATATAATAATAGTGCGTTATCGTTCTTATTGCGGATATAACGCCACATGCATAAGTATATAACTTATCTTTCAAACCACTAAACTAAATCAACACTGCTGGCACTACGTTATGATGCAAGAAAAGGTAAAATATTGTTACCAAACTCCGAATGAGATATTGCAGATCTCTATTTTCTAGAATTTACGAAACCTTATCCTCCAAACTATTAAACTACATCAACACTGCTGCCAATATGTTATGATGGCGAGAAAAGGTAAAACATTGTTACTAAACTCCGCCTGAGATATTGCAGAACTCCATTTCCTAGAATTTACGTTACCTTATCCTCCAAACTACTAAACTACATCAACACTGCTGGCAATATGTTATGATGCGAGAAAAAGTAAAACATTGTTACCAAACTCTGCCTGAGATATTGCAGAACTCTATTTTTTAGTATTTACGATGGCGGGGACACGTTTCGCCAATTATTCGTCTTTTAGGAACTAGGTACCTGGCGGCAATGCAAATAATTTATTCTTTAAAAAGGGCCCGGGCCAACATGGGGATGTCGTAGTTAATTAGTCCCTTTGTTTCCAGTAAGTATCTTGCTGTTGTTAAATAAAACTTAATAAAACGTGCAATGCAAATTACTAATTATAAGAGAACTTTAATAATAATAACCTCTATTGACAAACAACTATTTTCTAGTCCGAACGTCGTACTAAGCCGAGGTCTGGTCTCACAGGAGACAGCCCTTAGCGCAGGCGTTTATAGGCCCAATATTAATTATAGTTCTGGCTGAGCACTCTGCTCGCCCAAAAAGTCCGGTAACGCAGAAACGAACTATAAGGTCAACTGTAATAGCCATTTCGAAAAAAGCAACTATATTTCAACTTTATGATATATTTGAGTCGTTCCCATCCGCACTAGGGTATTAAATTTGTATTAAGGACTTTTTTAAAGATGCCAGCGCCTTCTCATTTATTTATTACGGTGTTTTATTATTTCTTTTACAAGTTTTTTTTAAATTATCTATAAATGTACATTGATATGAAGACATTCAAAACCAATAAATTGTTTTTAAAAAAGTGGTTCGCTTTAGAATTAAAAAATTAAAAGGATTTTATGGATGCAATTAATTGTTAAAACAAATTGAGTCTTACTTATAAACAATATATTTGTATTGAGTTTTTTACGTTTACGCTATTCAAATTCATTTGTGAAGTTTTTCAATTGTATAGTGCGATGACCAGATAGCTTTTTCAGTGGCATGCTTTTAATAATAAACTACCTGTGTGTCCGATTATATTTTCAATCTCCTCTTTGGATGAGAGATTAGTAAATCAGACGACGTAATACATAGAGTTTGGGTTTGATGATAGTGCCAAGCGTTTGTATCATAGGAAAAAAAATTTGTATTTCTGCGTTTAAGTATATTAAGTATATTTCATTATTTGTAAAGCTATTTTTTGTTTTGTTTCATTGACTATTATATTGACCGCCGAAAGAGTCAATCATCGCCTATAGATACCAAAGATGTTAATGGTGCGTTGCTATCTTGTGGCGAGGTCTAATGCCACATGCATAAGTTTACCGGCTACCTTACCCTCCAAAGCGGAACACGACAGCGACAAGCACTGACGCTATTGCGGCAGGAATAGGTAAGGCGGTGGTACCTGACCCGGGTGAGACAGTGCAGAACTCTACCACCTAGTAGTCACGATGATAGTGACTCGCATAGCCAATCGGTCGCCTTTTACGACCTGCCTGGCAGAACGGCAGTTGGTCTATTCTTCAAAGGAGCCCGAAACCAACACGAGAAATTAACAAAATAGGGAACTGATCTAACCTTATAGTAAGCAAATTATTTGCTCGTGTTATGGGCGTTAGTCAATGATACTAATACATAGAAATACATATATAAGTACTGTAACGAATAATAAACATACAAACCCAGAATAACAAACATTTGTGCTTATCACACAAATGTTTGTCCCTGTCGGGAATCCTACCCGAGAACCACCGATCCGTTATTATTTTTGTTAACCACTCGACCGAGGAGGCGGTCAGATATATTTTTTGATAAAGTATGTAAAAAGTAAAACTAAAATAAATGTTGATCGAAGTAAGCACTTGTAGATTAGTAGTTTTGTTTATGCGCATAACGGCAGACCTCTGTTATTTTACCAATATATTACCAATAATTTATTATAGCAAATACTTAAAACGTTCTCTAAAATCGGATAGATCAGAGCTGCTTAAATTACGGCCTCTTTACTTATATTTCTGCATCTTAGTAAGTGGTGTCCAATATTTTATTGTTATTAAATTTAGTTCTTTATAATGCTCAAGGCTCCCTATAAACATCATCAATCCATACTCCATACTAATATTTCAAATGCGAAAGTAAATCTGTCTGTCTGTCTTTCTCTTCTTCATGCCTAAACTACTGAACTGATTTAGGTAAAATTGGGTATAAAGCTAGTTTGAACCGAGAAAGGAGATAGGATAGAATTTATTCCGTAAATCCCACGGGAACGGGGTTATGCGGGTAATACTCCGGGACTTTTATTTTAGAATATTTTCCACGCGGATGAAGTCGCGGACACAGTTAATTATTTATATACAAGCACGACTCTACTGTTAAATACTAGTTGGTAGAGTTCTGCGACGTTATGATAATAACACTGTCTTAACTATTCCTGACGCTTTAATGTTACTGTTTATTGTTTTCATGTTTTGACTTGGATGATAAGCAGTTGCTGGTAGACTTGTCACACTAATAGCAATGTTTTTGTTGTCTGTGTGGGGAGTTCGTCTACCATCAGGAGAACTGCTTGATAAGACAGCAAACAAGGTTGACTCTTTCCATCAGGAGACCCATCTGCTAGTTTGCTATCTTATGATATATAAAAAAACCTTACTTTCCAAGCCGGAACACGACAGTGACCAGCAAAACAGCAGATGGTTTATTTTACAAAGGGGACCCAAATCAACACGGGGTAAATATATAATAATAGCATAGTAAATAAGCTGATGGCTCTCCTGAAAAAGACCTGTGACGGGATAGTAATACCACATACGTAAATTTGTCAGTTACCTCACCCACTAAACCGGAACATGACAGTCACAAGCACTTATACTACTACTGCAGGGTACTGTGGTGGTACCAAATCCGGGCGAGACATTGCGAAACTCTTTAACTATTTGTGCTTACGTATACCTCCAGTTGGACGGCCCTGGAATATATATGAATTCTCCGAGAGCTATAATTTGATAAGATTAGTTTAATAACAGTGTAGTTGTTAATGTTGTTCTCAGTGCAATGTAAATATGTTCGATAATATGTGAAGTCAGCTGTTGTGACTTGACACGCGACCCTGAACTACAGTTTGAACCCAGCGCACGGCAAACTAACAAATATACTTTGTATTGTCACCTGATTACGTACTGCAAAATAGAGTAATGTTTTTGATAGTCTTATGTAATGTTGTAAATGTTTATTATGTATATGTGAATAGAAATCCTGATTACGCAATCCTGATTGGGACAAGCGTTAGTGTGATGAGCATAAATTGTTTGTATTAATGGGTATGTATTTCTATACGTTGACTAACACTCATACCATAACATTTTGTTTACTTTGGGGTTAGATCAATTTGTGAAATTTGTCCAACAATTAGGATTCTTCATAAATATATAATGCCATTTCGCATTCTATATAAATATATAATGGGAAGAGTTAATCGTGGCCTATAGATGTTAATGCTGCGTTGACATTCGTATAGTGGGGATGAAATGCCACTCGCATTATTTTACTAGCCACCTTATTAACATCGCGACAGTGACAAGCACTGATGGGAGAGGTTAGGCGTTGGAATCTTACCTAGGGTAGATATTCTAAAATTATATGATCACGACTACGTTAAAGAGTAGCTTAAAATGTTGCTTTAACGAAAACGCATAAGAAATATGTAACAGAAAAGTGTAACTACTTGAAAAAATGAGAAAATACATTGTTTTTAAAATGTATACTGAAATTTCTACCTAAAAGAAATTATGTATTTACTTATACTCGTACGAGTATGGGTAAGGAATTATCAATTCGTAAATTTTTAAGAAACAGATATTATGGAGACCAAACTTTTACTAATTATTTTTATAATGTAGTTAAAGTTAGTTCAATGTAAATATTTTCGGAAAATAATATTTCCGATTACATAATTACTACTTTTAGTAGATAATTAAACGATAATAACGTTTGTATGAGAACTGTTTCCGCAAATAAACTGCAAGTTAGGTACATGTATTCTTTATATAATTTTGCAAAATCAGTATAATAATATAATTATAAACAACATTATTTTTGTAAAAGAATTGAAGGAATTTGTGCGTTGTATTTGAAACGCAGCATTTTAGGCACTACATTTTATATATGACTTCCCTCTAAGGGTGAAAGAATAAGCCACATAATATATTGTTACCTTTCAACCTTGCATAAAATTTACTATTCGCCTAATTCGTTTAAGATGTAAGTTATTTTTCACCTCACGGCAAGCAGAGTTTCTTGATGATAAAGATTAGGTATGTTCGATAACGAATTCTCCAAGTATGAATGAATATTAAAATCTTTAATATACACAAATAAGTAAGTTCGTAAAAGGTTCATAGGGGGAAGTTACGAAAAATTACAAGTCTGATACAGAACCGCTATCGAGGGGAGGTGGGGGCGAATGGCGGCGCGTAGGCTTTGTTGCTCGCACTGGCATTCCTCGCCTGGGAACCGGGCATGGCTCCCCCGGCGTCCCGCGCACATTCCAGCCCTCTCTCACTTTCATTGTTCCTGTCGGCGCGGGAGGTCGCAGCTCCAGCTTCAAATAACCAGTTATTTAAGTGGGGAGGGATTGTTAGCTCACTCCAATAAACACGTACAGCGTACGTAAATGACATTTATGGAGTATGAGGCAATTTGAAATATTGAAAAGCCTTCGAGAGTTCAAGTTCGTCTGTTTAAGATTTCAGTTGACTTGCTAATTTTACTTATTATTTATGTAGATCGTTTAAGGGTAAACAGAGCTTTTGATTTTTAAAGGAATAAAATCTGATCAATTATGAACGAGTATTTATATATTTATTAATATTAGAAATGCAAAAGTTTGGATGTATGGATTATGGATAGATCTTTGTTACTCAATCACTCAAAAATGGCTTTATAGGGCAATTTGGATGAAATTTGGCACACATGTTTGTGATGACCTAAAATAGCATATAGGATTCTTTGTATCCCGGAAAAATGAGTCGTTCCCATGGGATTCACCAAAAAAAAACTATAATGAAGGGTGTAGCTAGCAATTATTCAAAAGTTATGATAAATTAGCTACATCCTACTGTAGAGCATTTTATAATATTATTTTTCATAAAGATAAATAGAACAATATGAAAAGTATAAATATTAAGCAAAAGGATACGCAGAGCTTGAATAAATTGATATTTGAATCATGGCACTTACTAGTAGTAGGCTTTGTTTTCGGTTGTGACGCCACGAGGATTATAATTCATAAAAATCCAGATAAAAACAACATAAATTATTCCAACCCTTCGTTATATTTTCTTTACTTTAATTAAATATTTTTACTACTTAATAGTCTATAAATAATCATGGTAGCATTTCAGGTTTGATAGATCTGTTCAAAATATCAAATTTTATTCAAGTAAGTACAATATAATAAAAGTTTCATCAACATTACATTAAGTACTTTAAGAAAAAATAGAAAACAATGAAATAGAAATAAAGAAATATGCCAGCAATAATGCTATATTATGCAGTACTGCTGGCAACCCTAGTTTATGCCATAGTTATTTTTAGTTATAATAATTGTGTGTAAAATAAACTATCGCGTCTCTCTTGAAATTGAAAAAAATAATTCCTGAGTGTCTATTACTTCGTTATTCGTATTAAAGAATACGCTTAGAATAAGTTTTGTTCATAGGTCGCAATAGGTAGTGATTTCTATGGTCACATTTTGCAATTTGAAAAAATGAATGAAACGCTGAATCCGGCCACACTTCTTGCCGGTTCCTGGTCCGTTACTTTTAAGTTATAAGTAACTCGAAAATAATATTCAAAATTTTTCAATTCCTTTGGAACTTTTAATTAAAAAAATATTTTAAAACATTCTCAATAACTATGTTGTAAACAAATATCCATTCAATATTTTTGGAATTTTGTGAACACAATCATACGGGTGCAACTTTTTATATGTGTAGATTACTACAGAAAAATATGTAATATCAATTTGGAGTTATGATCCTTTATTATCTGGAATTCATATATGAGTAATATTTATTGTAAACCTTTTAAAATATCTTTGTGCTCAAATTAAATTAATTGTAGTTAACGGAATTCCCACAGAAAGACTGCACCTGCAGTTCTCAAAGGCATTCTTCGGTTAAAATAATTTACCCTAATATTATTATAATAATTTATTGATAGGGGCTAAAGAAGGCAATCTATATCTGTGTGAGTTTCACAGTTTACTTCGTTAATATAACGTGGATTGCCGATAGTCTTTCCAACTCATGTACTTTGGTATTTATTCAACCGACGAAAAATCGGTGATTATCAGTTTGATCATTATGTATGTAATATTGTTGGAATTGGATATTATTGGATAGTGATGATCTAAACTTCGTAAGTGTATGTTTGTGTGTTTGTCCACGAATTTCTTCGGAACTAGAAGCGATGTCAAGATAATTCTTTTGATTTAAATTAGGTACAATATTCCAACTTACAGAACAGTCAAGGTTTGATTAAAATCGGTTCTGTAGTTTTTGTGACTTGAAGTGATAGGGTATTTGAAGTTAGCTAATTTTTTTTTATTATTTTAATTTTAAAATTTAGAGAATTTGTGGTCTAGTGGACCACTAGCGTTAGCGTTGACCACATGAGGTCCCGGGTTCGATTCCCGGGTCGGGCACTTTAAAAAAAAAGTGTTTTATCAGTTATCTGAGAAAATACAAAGTTGTCCGGGATTGGAAAGTGCCCGGTTGGCGATAGGCTTGCCACCTATCACATTGTGGGATCTAGTATCTTTGGCTAATCGTGGGTGCACTTATTATACCTCTGCCTACCACTTCGGGGATATAAGCGTGAAGATACTTTTTTTAACTTATATTTTATATATATTACACGCTATATATATATATATATATATATATATATATATATATATATATATATATATATATATATATATATATATATAGCGTGTAAGGGACGATCTGTCGAAAAATTAAAAAAAAACATGCTATTTTTACTAGCTATTTATGATAACAATTATTTATTTATATATTAACACTCAAGCTAAAATCTCATATATTAATACCTTTCTTCCATGTATATAGGAGATCCGTATTAAATAAACACAAGCTGAAATGTCAGATATATAAATACTTAATTTCCCTAATTCTCTAAAGATATGTTTGTATAAACAGCTCTGGTATAAACAATCTAATATCAAATTTCAAATTTTTTACATACTTTCGTATTTATAAACATTCACGCTGAAATTCACGCTGAAGTATAAAATACAAAATAATATTTTTACATATTTTGGGCAACTGTGCTGACTTTCAAAAGAAACTCTTGTTGACCTATTTAAGTAAATAGACCACATGCCTTCAAGCCAACAAGCTGGTAAGGAACGTATAATTACGATAACATTACTATCGTAACTACAGGTAATAAATTAATGATAAATAATAAAGTTTTACTACGTTCTGCCCGTGTTTGGTACCATCGCCTTACCTTTTTTCTGCGCGAATATCCGCGATAACAGTCAAGTAGTCGATAAAAATTATGGATTTAGTATTATATTCCCAATCCTATTGAAAACAATGCAACAGTAAAATTTTTGGAGTCTATTAGCGAAGAAGATCTTGCCATCAGAAGAGAAGGGAACTGCCTGTTTACTGTTCTATAAGCACCGAAAAATCAATTCTTAAAATTTATATACAAACACTTATAAAATATTAGATAATAAAATTAAAGAATAAAGTTTATTAATTTAATTAAAGATTTTCTTTTTTATTTATAAATGATTGTGCCGTTCATTCAGTTTCCATTCCGTCTCGGCTATTCTCGGTTATTGCTACGGCGTAGTTGATGCGGTAGAATGAGACGAATGTTCTTAAACTTTCTTTAATATATACTGGAAGCTGACGAAGAATTTTGGGAAGGTCCTTTTGGCAGATTGGAATTGCAAAAAAATATAGTTTCTTCAAATGGCCTGGTATCGTGTCAGGCCTGCGAGTCTGGCAGAGCTTTTGCGGTGATTTTGCTACTGCACAGGAGTTTGAAAAAAATAATCAAAAAATGTCTTTTTGACAATTTGAATTTCATTTCAACTTTTAACTAGTCTTTTTTTAAATAAAAAAAAATATGCTAGACATATTTGTCGGTTTTAAAGTATTTCCAGACACATTTAAATACCTTTTACGAAATTTTTCAATAAATTTATTTAATATTTATTAAAATTTATTTCGTGTTAAACAACACTTTCTAGCTGAAGTGTAAATTTACCTTGTATTGTTTGTATTTTTTTGTTCTACTGTTTTTATCTTGATTTTTTTTAATGTAAGGTTTAGTTACATAATTTATATTTTTTTTAACACAAATTCTACTCGTTTCTTTTCTTTCATTATTTTATTCTCCTTTAACGGGTTGGCTGGAAGAAATCTCTTTAAGTAGAGATAAGCTCGCCCATTGTACTTAAGCTACGTTTATATTCTCTTATTAATGTTATTTTCTGTGTACAATAATGTGTTAAATAAATAAATCTCTAAATATCTCCCCTGTTGGTATGTAAAATGCGACCGATTGACTATACGTATCTCTGTCGTCGTGACTACTACCTGGTAGAGTTCCGCAACGTCACGCCCGGGTATTTGGTGCAACAATAGCTTCAATGCTTGCCATTAACGTGTTCCGGTTTGGAGGATAAGGTGGCCGATAGACTTATACATTTGGCATTGCCATCCCACCACACGGATAGCAATGCATCATTAACATCTTTGGTATTTATAGGCGATGGTTTCTATTTCCATCAGGAGAGCCATCTGCTTACTTGCTATCTAATGATATAAAAAATAAGCAAAAGAAAACGGAACAAAAGGTAGACTTTTAGTCCCTACTTTTATTTTAAGTTTTAAAAACAATAAAAGAGTTTTCTTTTAATGTTATTTTAAGAACAATTTCAATATTTTTGGGTAGATTAAAATATACCACGAATAACTTATGAAATTCGTCATTATAATAAATCTATAATATTGGCATATTTGTAACCAAGTTCCAAGTTAACATTTTTGTCAACTCAGCGGAATTAAATTGAATTTATGAAAAATAAGATTTGTTTATGAAGTTCGCTGGGAAGAGGGTCTAACAATTTTGATTCATTTCGAATGCTCGGAATGTCATTGTAGGCAGCTTACCTGCTCCACGCAGGTATCGCGGCCTGGTTCAAAAACTGTTTATACGTTTTGACAAATGCTTGCGACTTGTTTCATTATTATCTGGGTGGTTTATTATCGTAAGATGAGTATATTTATTTTGTGAAGGACACGAATTTAAATGTCAAAAATTAAAGCTGACGGCGAAATGTACATGTGTGTAGTAGACGATATATATAATGTAAAGATTTTATAGTACTTTTCATTCGTACTGCAAGTATAAGAAAATACAGATGTTATTAATAATAACTATAATATTAATACTAACTTTACTACTACTACTACTTGCTTATTCTTGCGGTATGAGTGCAGAGTGCTGTAAAACTTTTACATGTTTATCATACTTGCAGTATGAGTGACGTAATTTTTTTTGTGTCAGAGCGGGACGCTTATGAAATTTCGTATACAAAAAGTGCGTAAAATTAATCTTTGGGTAATTCAAAACGATCATTTGGCATCAAGTGAAGCGGATATTTTGCTACTTGTAGCAATCAAACTCAACCAATATAAAAAGAGTATTTTCTCAAAAGAGAAAGGTCCCAACAAAGGTACAACAAGTGCATCCAAGATTAGCCGAAGATACTTATGGCCAATTGCACTAACATTGTCTTAGTTTAGGACAGTCCTAAATAGTATGCTGTCACTTCTTGTCTTAAATGAAAAGAATGTGACAACATACTATTTAGGATTGTCATAACTAAACCTCGTTATCTATGTAGGTTATTGGTGGCAACTGATTTTAGGGATGGGGTAATTATAATTAAATAAATCTCAATTTTCTTTTTTATTTACATAAAATAATTAATTACAATAATATATTATTGATTTTGACGTTTGTTTAGTATGTGAAACTCGTAGTAAATGACTTCGATACGTTCCATATTAGCGCAAGCAATGCTTTGTCTCCTACTTGAAAATATCCATTTCCGGCAACAAAATGATCTTTCAACTTCTACCGAAGTCACTAGCAAAAATTCATAGTTAAAATCAACGTCAATAATATATTATTGTAATTATTTATTTTGTTATGTAAATAAAAAGGAAAACAGAGATTTATTTAATTATAATTTCCCCATCCCTAAAATAAGTTGCCATCAAGATACTAAATAGATAACGGAGTTTAGTCATAACCTAAGACAATATTAGTGCAATTGGCCATTAGTCCCATAATGTGATAGGTGGCACGTCTTTCGCCATCAGGGCACTTTCACACAATTCCGGACAACGTTCTTTATATCAGGAAAGTAATAAAACATATTTTTTGAATTGCCCAAATCTGGAATCAAACTAGAGGCCCCATGTGGTCAACACCGACACCGGACCGCTAGACCATAAAGGCGATAATATTACTAACTAGGGTATTATCGTGACAGTGGGACAGACAGCTTTAAAACGGGGCAATCCCACAGGAAAGCTACGTTAAGTATGAGTGATGAGTATTTTAAAACTTTTACAAAGAGAAATCCGCAATATTCGATATATTTTTCATTAGTATCGAATAGTTTTATTGCTTTACAAAGTAATATGGACTGACTGCTGTTTGAAATATTACAAGGCCTTTCTATTAAATTCAGAGAGCGTTTATTTCGGCGACAATTCACAGTATATATAAAAATTCGGAAGTGTTGTCGAGCTCTCGGCTTTTTGTGCAATTTTACGTCGAAAATTTTCCTTTGCGTGCTTTGATTATAAAAACGGAATCTGATGTAGCGGGAACATGAATCACAATTTTTTTTGAATTTATTTTGAATATATATATATATATATATATATATATATATATATATATATATATATATATATATATATATATATATATATATATATATATATATATATATATATATAGGACAGGCAACAGGCAGTTGGCATATTCTCCAAAGGAGCCCGGTACCAACACGGGGAAAAAGTAATAAGTTATATACATATAAGTTGATGACACGGCTACCATGTCACCCACCATTTATAAAAAGATTTATTGTTTTACGCGTGTATACGCTTCATTCATTCAATTGAAACCAAAACGGAAACGGAAGATTACTTTGTTTTGAGTGATTTTTGAGTAGGTTTACTAAGTGTTTTCCTGAAAATGGAAGGTTAGTAAATTTTTCATTCAGCTGTTGCAAACCTTTTGTAAAATAAGAGTTAAAAAATAAGTGCATTAAATAGATGTGGGTTTTTTGGTTGTGATGTCCGTTCGATACGTAGCGTTTTGTAGTTGCGTTATTGCGGCTGGAATAGGTAAGACGTTGGTACTCGTAACCACCGATCAAGCGAGTCGTCCCAGGACTCCACTGCCGTTACGATGTGATCTAATTTAAGTTTGAATCAGAATTTAGGGTGTTTATTATCTATAAAACTATTTCAGTTAATATCAATCACATTGTGGGACTAAGTGTCTTCGGCTAATCGTGGGTGCACTGGTAACTGGTAACATACTAACATCAATAAATTAACGATACATTTATTTTTTATTTTTGTTTCGTTTGTTAATATTAATGCAACTTAAAAAATGTTGACGACCTCTAAATTTCATTTCACAGAATATTCAGAAACGAAGCCTACAGGCTTGATTAACGTGGAAAATTGTAAAGGTTTTGTTCAGGGTAGAATTTTAAAATGCATTTTGAGGGAGATATAATGTATTTAAAAATGACACGACTTCCGCGTCATATGCCATATGTTAAAAACAATCATGACATGGCTGCTGTTTCCTCCATAACGAATCGATTAACACCGTACAAGCATATGTCTCTTCCGATCGAATAAAAATATCATTGCATATGGACAATAAACACGAGTAACAATCCGTGTAGCGGAGATGTCATGCCAAGCACACAAGTTTACTAGTTTTCTTACATTTTAAAGTGGAATATGACGGTGACAAACATGGATGCCATTGTGGTAGAATGTGGAAAGCGATGGTATTAAACTTGGGCGAGACGCTGTAGAACTCTATCACCTATGTCACTATGTTAGATACATGTTTAGCTAAGCTAATAGGAAATCAGATTATCTTTTCTTTATATAGGACCCGAAAAACTTTTGGTAAATTATTTATACAATATTGAAGTTAAACAGAAATAATCATGTCTGTAAAAAGCAATTATGATTTGGAGCAGAAACGTATGCATATAAAATTAAACCCCTCGTCACACAAACTCAGGCTAAAAAGGCAGAGCGCCTCGAAAATTTTATTTAATTGTTAAAACCAAAGACCAAACAAATATTAATAGACACGGTGTTGGGCGCAAAATGCGTAGCCGCTCATATGAGCAAATGTATGTAAATGTCAAACGCTTTTAGATATATTATATCGTACAAAAATAGAAAAATTATGCCATATTGCGCTATTTTATCTAGTCGAATAAAAAGCTAAGGCTTGAAGAATACCTGTAGAGTGATTTTATTTTATCGGTAAGTATTATAATTCTGTATTATTTATATAATTATATCATATTTAAATAATTTCTTAGGTTGTCAACATCATTGTAGATGTCAAGCGATGTTGACAACCTAAGAAATTGCCTTGAAAGGCGTACCCAGTTTAATCCATGAGACTATCGATGAACTATTATTTGTCTATTATGTCTAAAAATCGATAAAGCCATTTTTGTTATAGTTCTGGATTACCATCCTTTATGCTGGGCTGTGCTTGGACTTTATATAGGCATATCCAGTTTAATCTGTGGTTAAAAATCAATCTTACCCATGTAAATAAATAAAACGTTTACGACACACTTATTCTCAAAACCAAGCTGATCCCTGTCAGTGCGTCATACAGCAATCTCAGGCATGTATCAGTTTTTTTATAACATTAGATAGCAAACAAGCAGATGGCTCTCCTGGCAAAAAGATAATCCTTCGCCTATAGACATAAAAGATGTTAATGGTGCATTGTAAGCCGTGTGGCGGGATTGCAATGTCACATGTATAAGCCAGCTACCTTACCCTCAAACCGGAACACGATAATGACAAGCATTGACGCTATTGCGACAGGAATAGGCAAGACTCAAGGTATTATATACCCAGGCGAGACGTTGCGAAATAATACTAGTGAGACGTAAAGCCAATCAGCCACGATTTTATGAACTGCCTGGCAAAATAGAATATGGTACATTCTTCAAATAGGGCCGGGACCAAAACGGAGTATAAATAGTGACTTAACCTTGATATATGGCAGTGCTCCATCTTTATTTTCTTTCATCTGAGCACATAAATAGCAACGTATCATACCGTCATTTTTGGCGTCTGTATATAATGATTATCTAATTCCATCAAAACTTCCATCCAACAATTCCAATGTTACATTGCCTCCATGCAGAATCCCTTGAGTTTTATTACGGTAACATGCACTTAAAAAGTGCAATGAAGTTGTGTTGTTATAATAACAAGTGCTTGAAAAATACACGATTTAGCTTTTTACGGTAAGGCAAGAAACCTATCACGTACGAAGTCATAGGCAAAACAAATTCCTTTTTTTTCAATTTTCAAATCTTTATTGCATCAAATATTATATATACGAAATCACACTGTTATTATATATATTACTAGCGACCTGCCCGCGGTTTCACCCGCGTAGCTTTTGTTCCCGTGGGAATATCGGAAAGATTTATACCTTATTGTATATATTGATACCTTCCCCAAGAATTAGTCTATCTACTGAAAAAACAACATCAAAATCCGTTGCGTAGTTTTAAAGATTTAAGCATACATAGGGACATAGGGACAGACAGAGAAAACTACTTTGTTTTATACTATGTAGTGATACAAGTACAAATAATTGATCTTGTAAGCGTGTAATACAATTAAATCACCTAAGTTTTGTTACCGAAACAAAACACAAAAACACAAAAAGTACGAAGGAAAATAAATGTTAAGGTAATATTAATGCCTCATATTATTTACCGTTACCTATTGGACACGCTGCTTAATGCCGTACTTAAGAAAAGGATTGTGGCTCTAATTTTCACTTGTCTTCGTCCTGCGAACTTCATCCCTGTAGGTAACAATGAGATAATCTGGCTAATTCCTTCCTATTATCCTGCAATGCCAGTCTCACTCAATACTGAGTATTTCAGAAATGGCCGTAATTTAAAAACTTTTGCTACTTGGAATTGCTTTTAGTGTTAATCGTTTTGAATTCCTTCTCTTTTAATGATTTATTTTACTTGTTTTTAGTTAAGAACTTAGAGGTTTGTGTCTTCCTTTATTAAAGATTTGAAGTTTTAGGCATGATATAAAAATTAAAAAAATAGACGATTACTTTTAATATTTATCGTAACAGGCTAGTTATCTTTAAAAACCAACATTTCTTTCTTTAATGTTGAGTTTTTGTTGTTGTCCAATTGATAAAGTTAAATCTGATGAACCGATATATGTATTTTTATTTGTATTTTAGAAATAAATCACTACTATATTTTATCAAGAAATATATATCAAAAATTTATAGAAATATTTTTATGAAAATATACCTATGTATGCACATAGAGTTGGCTTGCGAGTAAATCAATTTATGTGATTTTCATTCTATTATTTATGTACTGAATATGCAATACACAAGTGTAACCTATTTATGTATTATGATTGTATATTTAAATGTTTAATCACATAAAATTAATTAAATTGATGAAATTTAGACCACGGAAAGTTTACGACCTGGCGTACCATATCAAGTAATTGTTTTCCTGTATAAACTATTATTCTCTAGGAATAATAAAAAAGAGTCCTGATGTGAAAAAGTGCTACCAACAGAACTTTTTAATAAATTAATTTTTAAGCAACTAACAGTAATTGTGTTATTTGTTTATTTAATATTATTACAAAAGATCTGTGGTCTACTAGTCCGGCGTTAGTGTTGACCACATGAGGTCCCGGGTTCGATTCCAGAGTCGGGCAATTAAAAAAAATGTCTTTTCAGTTTTCTAATTAAAACAATGTTGCCCGGGATTGGATAAATGCCCGTTTGGTGATAGGCTTGCCACCTATCACATTTGTGGGATCAAGTATCTTCGGCTAATCGTGGGTGCACTTGTTGAACCCTTGCCTAGCTCTTCGGGGATAGAAGCGTTAAGACGCGTTTTATTACATAAAAAAAAAATATGCATATAAGTAGCACCACAGATCACATGAAAACTAATATACACGCCATTGGGAAGGAAACGTGTCGTCGCGAATATGAACAAACGCTCCTATAACTGTCAAAAATTTCATACATTTCTAAAAAAATTATATTGTGAAAAAATAGAAATAAATTAATTTATACTGTTTTATCATACAGAATAAGATGACAAGGTTTAAAAATTACCCTTGAAATCATTTTATTTTATTGATAAGTATTATAACTCTGTATTTCTGTGTGTAAATGCAAGCTACACTGACAAACTAGAAAAATTGTCTTGTTGTTGAGTTTTGACTTAACTAAAGTTTGTGTTATCATGTTGTAAAAGCCTTAGGCTGACGCTCTTATTACAAATGTGTAATGTTTGCGAATGTGGTATTTTTTGTAACTTAATCACGCAACAATGGCTGAATGGATTATAATGAAATTTGTTACATAGATAGTATGAAGATTTAACTCATACACTATTTAGTATCTCGGAAGATACATTGATACCGTGGGGTTTAAACATGCACGAATTTAGAAACTTTTAAACACACAACGAGCTGCGGGGCGCGGTTAGTCTATCAATAAATCTCCATAAGTTCATGGCTATTACATGTACTCTTATTGAATTGAAATGAATATGTAGTTGGATCGGTACACTTGGGTGTTGATTTAATTAACTGAGATAAGATAGCTGTACTAATTATTTCAGTTCACCGCCACATATCCCCCCACGCTTCCCCACCCGCCTCGTGCCTTGTAACTAGTAAGTAACTATCAAAGAAAACAAAATGTGGAATGAATATTTCATACTCGCTAGCGGATTTATTTCTGAATCGATACGACTTAGGGGCTTTCAAGAATTGAGCTTACTTATTACTTAAATGCCGGGAACGCTGCTGTTAGGTTTGTTTCAGTTGTTTATGAGTGGCGGTGATTATTTACCATTAGTTGAGCTTGCCGGCAGGTGTATCACATAAAATTTGCAAACCGCCAGCGATCAGCGACGACTGTAACACGTTATAAAAAATTATCATAAACGTCGCCAATTGCTTGGTGATCGCTGGATGCATTTTTTGCGCTGTCACATCACCAAAAATTATCAAGCGGCGTCGACTGCCACTAATAAAAAATAGGGGAGCCCAAGATGCTGAATGGACAGTTACTCGAGCGTCGTAGGGACTTATTGGATTTTGTAGATTAAAATCCGGAAAAATAAAAGGTTAAAAAACATTATGTTTTTTATTTCAATGGTGGAGAAAAATCTACAGATAAATAAAATGTTTAAAAAAAACAGTGCCATGGAAACACTGAAGCACGTTAGATTAGAGTATGTTGGGTTAATTGCCAGCTAAAATTTAGAAAATCTGACGATTCAAGTGTAGCGTAAAGGAGGGTCACAAAGTTGCTAAGAAAATGTTGTTTTGACAGTCCCGAGCACGACTGAATTTTCTTTTATTATGGAGGAAATTATGTAAGAATTACGAAAAAAGTATAATCTGACCCCGTGAATCTGACCATTTATACAAGCCGAAGTTGTCTTAATTTTGTTTTTTTCTGCCATAGTTACCCCCCTTTATAGAAAGGGCCTTATATTTTGTGGAGAGCCTTAACAGTATGCGAGGTACCCCCTCCTATGTTAATCTGATGCGCTCGAGTAAATACCAAAATCCCCTCTTGGGCTCGCCTTCTATAATATACAAGGATATTATGTGCCTTGCAATAACCAAACAATTACGATAATTGTGCATTGCGAGATACGTGTTAACTTCGAGGTTTCTCCAACACCTATTTAAAACAAACACAGAAATGTGAATGTGTAGCTTGACATTTAATTAATAACGAACATTACCCCGTGTTCGGGTTCCTTTAAGGGATAGACCAACTGCCGTTCTACCAGGCAGGTCGTAAGAGGCAACCGATTAGCTAAGCGTGTCATTACCATTATGACTTCTAAGTGGTAGAGTTCCGTAACGTCTTGCCCGGGTATTTGGTACCACAGCTTTACCTATTCCTGTTGCAATAGCGTCAATGCTTGTCATCGTCGTGTTTTGCTTTGAAGGGTTAGGTAGCCGGTAGACTTATGCATATGAGATTGCCATCCCGTCACACGGATAGCAACACACCATTAACATCGTTGGTGTCTATAGGTGATGGTTTCTCTTTCAATCAGGAGAGCCATCTGCTTGTTTGCTATCTTATGAAGTAAAAAAACATAAAGTACCACTAGCCTTTATTCTCGTTCGCATGATTCAAAATCATTAATTACTTCCCTCTGTTTAGTCGAGTAAAAAAGTAGGCTGTGTGATTCCTGGATAGCTAGCTTAATGTTAAAATTATTTTTAAGTTCGGTCCAGCAGTTTTTGAGATTATTCGTTACAAACATACAAAAAGTTTTCTCTTTTAGCTAGTTGAAGACCCGAGGTCAAATGTCTAGTGTGGGTTGTTGTCACTGATTGTGCTTGACCATTAATGTTCGCGGTAAGTCGCTTGGTAATATAGTTCACGAGTGCTTTATATGTGGTGTAGGCAATTAAATGTTCGATAAGATTAAATGTCGTTACTCAGTATTATTTCATATACTTTGCCACATATCGCTGGGTTATCGCAAGCGCACAACGCGATACACAGTGTGCGATTGTTTATAATACGGACAGATGAACGGTAAACATATGTTAATTGTTTTGTTGATGTTATGTGCATTATTAAAAATAATTCTTATTTATTATAATTATATCTTTAATTGATTGCTTTGTGCTCTGTGGTATCTAGCCATAGAAAAAGTTATAGAATAAGTGAACCATAAACACGTATGTTAATGAAAATGTCCCGTTAATAGAAAGAGAAAGAATATATATACGAATACGACATGGGGACCTTCAATAAAAGAGCGTATTCATTTTTAAAAGGGCGGCAACGCAACTGCAAGGCCTCTGGTATTGCAGATGTCCATGGGCGGCGGTGATCACTCAACATCAGGTGCACCTGCTGCTCGTTTGCCCCCTCTTCCATAAAAAAAAAATATACATTTGATATACGTGTTATTATAGTATAGTATATCGGACATACCCCTCCTTTTTTGGAACCTTGATGTAACAGCACCATTAGATTTATGTTTTTTTTTTATATCATTCTTATCAATTTATGCATGTGTCATTAAGAGGTCGCTACAAGGATAGCATAGGTAATCTACATCTTTGATGTAGATTATGCTATCCTTGTGGCAATGGCTTTCACTTTCTATCAGGAAAACTATCTGTTGGTTTGCTATCTATACACATCAATAAAATTGGAGTGTCCGTTTTTAACATTAAAATAACCGTTTTTCACTAGATACTAAATACTAATAGATATGAATGTATATACGTTACATAAACCAAAATAACATTTTTTTTTGCGTTTTTTGTCTCCTTGTTCCGGCTAATTTCTTAAACGGCTGGAGCTGATTTAATAAGGAGTAACTTAGGCTATTTTTATTTCAGATTTTTTCCACGCGGACGAATTCGCGGGCGTAGATAGTCTTATCACAACGTAAAAAGTGTCACAGGCTCTGATCTTATGATATAATAATATTGCTTTTTAAAAAGAAGTATATCGCCTTACTTTTATATCTTAAGGTAACCAACAAACAGATATAGGGGACAACCAGATATCTCTTGATGAAAGAGATGTACCTAATAACTGTGATAAGTGACCCTTGTATCAGGGATGCAATGGCACATGGGTAGATTACCAGTACTTATATGTTACTACTAGTGACATCTTATAGGATATCAAACGTGCATGTGACTCTTGTGATGGTGAGATATCCTTCGCTTATTCAGCAAAGATATTACAGTTGCGTTGCCACCAGTGTAGCTTATCACATTCTTAAGATTACCAGTTAAATAACCCTTTAAGCAAGATCACTACATTGGCAAACCCTGACGCCACTGAGCAAAATAATGCGATGCTATCAAACTTGGGCGGAATTTTGCTGAAGTTTTTAACTGGTGGATCGCGATGGCAGTAAAACGTTTAGCCTTTGTTTGAATTAAACTTCTGGTAGATATGTTTAAAGAGGACCCATATCAATATAGGAATTAAATTTAGGTTTAAAGAAAATTTACATAATAAGGAAATTCCAATAATAAATAAAATATTTAATAAACATATGCATGGTCTTAGTATACGTTGCAAATCCATTGCTACTATTACTAAATTGAAAAGTTTGTTGGGTTGATGATATCCTATATATAATATTACAAAAGTGTTGTTCGCTCCACTTTTTTTTATATCATAAGATAGCAAACATGCAGATGGGTCTCCTGATGGTAAGAGTCAACCATCTCCTGTAGACACCAAAGATGTTAATGGTGCGTTGCTATCTTGTGGCGAGGTCTAATGCCACATGCATAAGTTTACCGGCTACCTTACCCTCCAAACCGGAACATGACAGTGACAAGCATTGACGCTATTGCGGCAGAAATAGGTAAGGCGGTGGTACCAGACCCGGGCGAGACAATGCAGAACTCTACCACCTAGTAGTCACGATGGTAGTGACTTGCAGAGCCCATCGGTCGCCTTTTACGACCTGCCTGGCAGAACGGCAGTTGGTCTATTCTTCAAAGGAGCCCGGAACCAACACGGGGAAACTTGGTAAAAGGTAAATAAAAGATTTATTAATTTAAACAACAACCGAAGGAATATCGAATTATATTAAAATTTAATACAAAATACAAGTCTGATGACATAATTATATGTTACGACACTTCATTTCTCAGGTTCACAAACACGAATGCCTGAAAACATATCTGTCAGGCTTTTTATAATATTTTATTCTAATAGTTTATTTACTCAATCAAATAGTTGACTTTATTTTAGCTCAAAAATCATATTAATTTTAAATATGTTAAATAATTAACAATTCTTAATATTTCATTAGATATTTTAATCATAAGTAAAAATTAACACTTCATCTTTATCTTGACATAACATTTTAGAAATTATATGCTGGCTGCATATAGGTACTCATTTTAAATATGTTTGTGTAAAATATTGCCAACAGTGTGTTAGGTTGTTTTTTACGTCTTAACTTCTTTACCGATAATAATTAATTTATGCATATACATTGACAGGAGTATAGGAAAAACATAGGGTATTTCTCACTCAAAAAAGTACTGTTTCTAAAGTATAGAAAGTAATTCTTAACGCACACAAAATCAGGGGTAAAACTTAGGATTAACATGTATTTTAATATCTTGTTTAAAGTCCTCTGCATGTCGCATCGAGATACGAGTACCTACCAATTATATTTTTCATCCGTTGGAGAGATTTTCTACTTAAAATAACTGCCAGATCTTGTCTAACATTTTAAGACTTAAAAATTTTCACGTTATTGTAATAAAAAAGTCGTAAAAAATTAAATAAAACAAATTAAGTGCTTAATTTACGACGCGTTACTAGCGCGTTTCTGTGAAGTACTTCCTTTTGTTTTATGGTTGAGACAAAGATAATTTTTAAATATTAAAAGGTACATAAGTTTGGTATTTTTTAATTAACGCGGGCATGCGCAAGCGCTTTTATGTAATTTTATAGCTTTTGACCCAATAGGTTTTGCTACATTTGTGTTCAGATGTCAATAAGAGAGTTATTTAAAATTAATGTTCGCATCTTCATGGTCTAGTGCTTATCCTATTTAGCTCAAATCATGAGGTCCCAGGTTCAATCTCTGGGTTAGAGATTATTTGAGACCTCTCAAAAATCGAAATCTGAATAATTATACCACCGGGTCGTAAATAAACGCTTAGAACTGTCGGTTCCGACTATCGTAAGAAACAAGCGATAATCGTTATACGGTAAAATACGGGGCTCAACCGGATCGAGTGAACCGGAATTAACAATTCTTACTCTACAAAGATGTAGCGGATGATGATATTTTTTAAATTAATTAAAGCGTAATGGTAGATCTGAGTTTTTTGAGAGGGGCTTGGGTGTGTAAGAATCCTAAGCGTTTTGACTCGATTGACGTTTTGTTACATAAATTAGGGGGCTGAGGTAACAAATATAAAAAGCATACAACCGAATTAAAAACCCCTACTTTTTTAGAAATCGGTTGAAAATCTCTCAACGCCCTTAAATATGTTTATTCTCTAAAGCGAAACAGAAGAGAAAAAAGTGATCGTAACGATTAAGTTATCAATATCGCCATTACCGCAGAAACATTAATACGTATTAACCTCGGCTGTCAATGGCGGTTAACGAGGCATTCATGACGAGAGGAGCCGGTAAACAGGTGGTTGTATGACCCGCTATCGGTTACACGTCCGACCCTTGCTCTGGGGCTTCGCGGCTCATGTTTCTTCGACCGCATTACCTATGACTCATGTTATATTTTTTTAAGTCTGACCGAAAATTAACCTCCGCCGTATTGCGGATATTCACATAATATACGTAATGCTACGATTTAGTCAATTTGTAAATTAGAAAATATAAACTTTTTAGGGTTCAGTAGTTAAAAGGTAAAACGGGACCCTATTACTAAGCCTCCGCTGTCTGTCTGTCCGTCTGTTTGTCTGTCACCAGGTTGTATCTCATAAACCGTGATAGCTAGAAAGCAGAAATTTTCACAAATTATGTACTTCCATTGCCGCTATAACAACAAATATCTACTAAAAAAATTGAAAATATTAAGGGTACATACAATAAACGTGTTTTTTTCGATGTTTTTTGCTATGATCGTACGGAACCCTTCGTGCACGAGTCCGACTCGCACTTAGCCGGTATTTAAAAAAGCCTATAAAGGATAATTTTTATTTAAAAAAATGTATTATTGTGTTGTCCTCCGTGTTGGTCCGGACCTCCTTTGATAAATAGACTATTTGCCTTTTTTGCCAGACATTTTATAAAATGTGATTGGTTGGCTAAAAGCGTTACTAACATTGTGGGTACATACTAGGTGGTAGTGAGTACATACGAGGTGCTACAATTCTGCAACGTCTCCGTTGTTTCTGGTATCACCACCTTACCTATTTTTATCGTAATAGCACAGTTCTCTCTGTCGTGTTTCGGTTTATTGGGTAAAATAGCTGGTAAGCTTACTTATGCATGCGGTATTATCATCCCGCCATACGGATAGCAACGTATCAATAATATCTTTGGTGTCTATAGGCGAAATCTTTATCTTGTTCCATCAGGAGCCACCAGCTAATTGTTTGTTCTTAGTTTTAAATCTTGTAAACAAGCACACATATCTTATGAAAAAATAGTAATCGCATATATATTTCAAAAGAAACCGAATACATTTCTTTTAATTATTAAGGTAAATTTCGCCAAATAAAACAACAGATAATTTCACTTTATTATGGCCGTAATACTGTAGTTTAGGGATACTGTAGTGTAGTTAGATTATAGATCATATTTTGCTGGTTCAAATCCAAAGTCGGTTTTTTTCTTATTTATGAGTATATACTAACTGTGACCTGAAAGCCATTGCGTGATATTCTTCGGTATATCCAAGTATATTGTAGTATAATTTTTGGGAATAATTTGTGTTAATTAAAAATATTACATCATAAATAGGTAGAGTGGTGGTTTTAAACCCAAGCAAGACGCTGTGGATCTCTACTAACTAGTGGATACGTTATAATAGACAATCGTTTGCTTTTTACGAACTGCCTGGCAGAAGGGCAGATAGGAAATTCTATAACAGGGGCCTAAAATGACTTTATTAATAAAAAAAACTATTGCTTGATAAATTAATAAACGTCTACACAAATAAAATGATACAAAACTGCCTTCATACCCGAAGTATCCCCGAAGGGGTAGGCAGAAGTACAACAACCCACCCATGATAAGCCGAAGATTTTTAGTTCCACAATGTTAGAGGTGACAAGCCTATTGCCAACCGCGCATTATCCAATCCCCGGAAACGTTGTTTTTAATAGAAAACGAAAACACATTTTTCAATTGTCCGAGCCAGGAATCGAACCCGGGCCCTAATGCGCTCAACACCAACATCGGACCACTAGATCGCAGAGGTGATAAAAAAATTAGTAGGACGCATACTAGAGCTCTTCAAGTGAAGCACAATCAAAGAGTCATGTGCTAACATCACTTCAGAGCGGATCCAGTTCAATTGAGATGCAACTGATTATGTTCTGTCACGAGTCCACATAATCCCAATAATTGAACTTCCTTCATGCCACTAGTGATGCATACTTACTGCTTTGTACATGAATAATACAAGCTTTGAGTGACGTGTAATATATTTATATCTATGAATACAAGTACTCGTACTATGCGTTCCAACTCAGAATAGGACTGTCAGGATGTCATATTGCGCCGCATTTTGCAAAAACTTCATAACTGATGAGAAAGGTGTGCAAAAAAAAAATTTGACAAAGAAATACTTTTAAGAAAATTATTTTCATTCTAATTGGTATATTTTTTTTAATAAGATTCCCATTAGATTATTTCACCATGTTAAAATGAGGTGTAAAATAATTAACACGAATTTTATATATACATATACGTAGATAAACGGCTAGACTGATATATTTTACTGTTTTTTTATTGATGGAGGTCTATTTTAATACTTTTTAGCCTATTCTGGACAAAGACAACCCAAACCCACGAAAATTGCAATAAAATTGGCCCCGTCGTTTTTGACTTATAAGTGATGTAACTAACACGACTTTTTAATATCTATATAGATGAACAGTTAGACTGATGTTTTTTTACTAATTTTTTATTGATAAAAATAATATTAATACGTTATTAGTTCTACAATAAATAAAAGAGAAAGTGTGTGTGTATGTTCCGTATAGGCTCCGAAACGGCTGGACCGATTTCAATGAAACTTTCAGGGAATCTCCAGATTGACCTGGCGAGTAATCCTGTAAAGTTTGGTGACGATCGGAGCACTCCTATTTTTGAACTGTCAAATAGAGGTTTTATTTACTATGATGATATTCTATTGTTTTATAACCCAAATTTGTATTGACACATGCGTTGTGTATATTTATGTCATTATGAACCATGTAGAATTATAATGGAGTATATTGAAGTATAATGAAGCATAATAAATGTAAAAACTAAAAATGTAGTGCCTATATGAATTTAGATATTTCAAAGATAGCAGGAAATCTTCATGGTATAGGGAAAGGGGAATTGTTTTACTCCAAATTTAACGCGTGCGGGCCACGGGCAGTAACGAATAAATCAAAACTACTGGATCGATATTAATCATTTTCTTCCCGTGCGAAGCCGGGGCGGGCCGCTAGTTCTACAATAAATATTTTTTTGCTGACATTACTAATTTCACACTTGTGGTATGAAGGTGATAACAAGCGCGATCCTATTCTCATTTGGAACGCTATATAACTATAACTGAATTTTGCTCGCTGAACCATTTGGAAGCTAAGTATTCCTTACTGGTAATTGGGTTGCATACTCAATGCAGGCGAAATAGACCGCAAGTAGGTTCTGTACGCTTACCTTATTTTCATAATGCTTTTCTATACTGACGGCGTTTTATGACATTATTTTGTAAGAATAAAATAAGGAGTAGAGTAGATAGATACAAGTGTTTTTTTTTACCTATGATAATCTATACATATAATAAAATCGTGGGAAAGACAATGTATGTCCGGGGTAAACTCAAAAAGTCCTGCATGAATTTACTTCAAATTTTGCATGAATATTGCTAACAGGTTGGGTCAATATATAGGCTACATATTACCACGCTATCGCCTACGGGGGAGGAGCTGAGCGGAGTATACGAAGTCGGCGCGGACGAAGTCGCGGGCAACAGCTAGTAAAAATAATAATAACGGTGGAATAATTATACGAATTAATGCAGCCCAAAAATAAGCAAATTATTTGCTTGTGCTATGGGTGTTAGTCAACGATCTTATACGTAGGAATACATACGTAAATACTGCAACATACATAATAAACACTGGACCTCAGAAATACTAACATATATGCTCATCGCCAATCATGCCAATTGCATAAAAAAAATATATGCTCATCACAAATATTTGTCCCTGTCGGGAACCGTATCCGGACCCCATCGATTCGTGATTAGATTCGCTAGCCACTCGACTGGGGCGGTCCCCGTGTCTCATATGATCATAATTTTCTACAATTTTATTTTACCAATAATCATAATTTTCTACAATTTTATTCTACAAAATAGCCCATCGATTTTAAAAATTCTTTCGCTTTTTGAAAGTGTCATCGAGGAGTGACATAGACTAATTTTTTTACCCGACTGACCAAAGAGAAGTAATGATCTTTGGTCACGCGATCGAAATTGATGGTAACGGTTAGTGATATAATAAAAGTAATAAAATAAATTAACTAACCTCAATATTTATCAACTATATTTCAAAAATCATTGAAGCGATTTTTGATGAAATTTAGACTGTTCCCTATGTTTAAATATGCATGATTTCAATAAAAAAAGGACCATATCGATATGTATTTTAGTTTCTGAGCGATTCTATGACACACATATAAACATACATACATTTATGAAATTCAGCACACATGCTTTGAAGTCTGAATAGATCACCATACTCAAATATTATACAATCCCAACAATATACATATATCCCAACAATATACGTACATACAGGTCAAACTAATAAACTCATTTTTCAAGTCGGTTAAAAAGTACTCTAAAGTTGCCTTGTTCAAATAAAACCAACTCGTACTGTAATTTTATTTCTTTATGCCAATTATTATATATTACATCTCACCTTGCTAATTCTTTCAGCGGAGATTTTACTCTAATTCTTTATTTGATTACATAGTTATGACGATTTTTTGCACCTGTAATTAATTTAATTATTGAATTTGAATACACGTAACAAGTGACCAACACAAACAGTAATAAAATATTAATGGTTCTATTGAGATACCCAGACTAAACATTTGAAAGAAAAATGAAAACATCAACCGTATCGCATTTAATAAATTAATGTTGCCCGAGACTTCATTCGCCTTTAGTCTTCCGTCCTTTGCTGTAAAATTTTAAAAAGATTTGAAATATATGTAAGTTATATTAAACTAAGTTTTCAATTGTTATACTTATATCATAGGAAAGCAAAAAAGCAATTTACTGATAGAAAGAGAGAACCATTCCCTATGGGCACCAAAGATATTAATGATGCACTGCTATCTGTACGGCTGACGGCAGGTAAAGATGCCACATGACTTAATAAGTTTATAGGCTACCTGGACTCCAAATTAGAACATAACAGCAAGATGACAATGACAAGCATTTATGCTATTGCGACAGGACTAGGTAATTCGGTGGTACTAAACCCGGGCTACTCTATCACCACCTAGTAGTCACGATGGTGTGTGTGACAATCGTTCGCCTTTTACGATCTGCCTGGCAGAACGGCAGTTGGTTATTCTTCAAAAGAGCCCGGATCAACACAGGGTACTCTGCCTACGTTGCAAGGAAACTTGCACGATAATATTTATTTATTTATATTTGCTTTACCTTTTATGGACAGACAGAATGAAAGTTAAAGTATCGTCATATCGGTTCCTACGTGGGGTAGGCACAGTAGATAAGTCAATAGACGTTCCGGTTCACCAGGATTCACCGTTGTGACGATCAGGATCTTTACGAGATCATCCGATGTACCTACGACGGCGTTAACATCTCACCATTAGACTCTGAGCTGCTCAAAACGTGGAAAAAGCGCCAATAACACTTTAGGACGATTCGGGGATCCGAGACCTCATGATTTAAGCTGAGTACACTAACAAGAGAGAAATTTGCCGAAAATTAAATATTGAATATCTGGCGAGGCCCTTGGGCGAAGAGACGAATATTGGACGTCGATATTTTCTACTCACCGTTGATCAACCAGAGTGCTAAGTGTGAGTTTTTCTTTTCGCATTCGATCGTAAGCGCGTTTCGAGTTTACTAGGAATTTGTATGTGATTTGTACAGCCCCGCCTAGTGGTAAATTGGTTTCTCACGTTTACCACTAGGTGGCGCTGTACAAATCACATACAAATTCCTAGTAAACTGCAAACGCGCTCACGATCGAATGCGAAAAGAAAAACTCACACTTAGCACTCAGAACGTGATGGTGAGTTAATGTAAGTCACCTTAAACATACGGTAACTATTAGTCTTGCTGTATTTGTATCGCTAAAAATATTCTTTATCTGATCGCCCAAAGAATAAACTTTGTAAAGAAATGCTGAAATTTTTTTTTCATTTATAAAAACTTACCTCTGATAAATTTTAAGTATTATTTGTAATGTTTGTTGGAAAAATATATTGGTTTTTGAGTTGTATGTGCGACTTTTTCTCATGATTAGGTATTCGGTATTCGGTCGAATAATTCACAATATACCGTATACCGAATACCACAGAAAGTGGACATATACCGATTAGTAACCGAATATTCGTACCTTCTCTAACAATAACCAGCAGATTAAATTTAAGGCGTTTATATACGACATTTTACATACAGATAAT
Organism: Apodemia mormo; assembly: GCA_036924255.1. NCBI lineage: Eukaryota > Metazoa > Arthropoda > Insecta > Lepidoptera > Riodinidae > Apodemia > Apodemia mormo. Next base: position 38,430,305 of record JAUPFN010000001.1, on the reverse strand, counting down.
TTATTACTTACTTTCTGGTTTATTACCAGAACCTGCATTCACCTCTTTTCGTCCCAATTGTATATCTGTTTAAACGTCCGTTGTATGCCATTATTTCTACATATCTGGCCAGGATGACAGATGTGTGTCATCGCGAAAGCTTTCCTTTTTTGTTTTAACTCCAATATTTTTAACGCTACGCTCATCCATCACGAGCGTGTTTTAAACCGCATAAAAATATACGAATAGGTGTCGTAGTCTGCTCGACAAGTTGAAAATGGTCTAAAATAGAGATACTGCTCTTAAAATTATGTGCGATAGCTCATTGGATCCGGAATGACATCTAGAAAAATGTGCTAAAAGCGTATACTAGCACGTAAAAAATTGCAAAAGTTATAAACAATTAAAGATGAAAAAAATGGCATTTAGTTTTTTACTGTGTAATTACTGGCATCGAAACTTAACATCTTATGTCTCAGGATAGGCAACAAATAAATGAGATAACTGGCTATTTCCACGTAAACTACTTTATGTCAATTAGCGACGTCAACCCCTTACCATCAGGTGGCACGTCTGCCAGTTTGCCTGTCCAACTAACATAAAAAAAAATGGTTCGGAGATCTCCGTTAATCTTGAATGGTAATCTCCACCCATCTTGCCAGTCGATATATCGGTAACCTAGATTACCGTGGCGTGATACCTAGATTATTATAGCGTGGGCGAGTGAATTGAACGTCTAAAGATGCGAGGCGAGTGAATTGAACATCTTTCGGCATTCAATTCACTTACCTACTCCGTAAGGAAACCATTATGATAAGTGTACTGTAAATCGTCGATACTCTGTGAAACTGCTTTTAACTAATTTTGAAAACATGTTTGTGGTAATTATTTATATAAACACACTTGTACTATTTCAACAAATTGATTAACATTATCCAACCTATCCGCTTTGATAAGCATCGTTTGATAATCATCATCATGGCAATTACCACTTAAAAATTGTACGGAGCTTTAAGTTGTAATGCCTTGATGATGCTTATTAAGGCAAAACCGGTTGGATAGTAAAATATTATAAGTATATCAATTTATTCTGAAACAGTACAAGTGTGTCTATATAAAATATTGCAATGTAAGAAGAGTTTTATGAAATGCCGACGACAAAGAGCGTAGAATATATAAAACGATTTGAGTTACGATTTCTTGATTGAATTCAAATGGACTTAGAGTCCGCCACTGGTTTGTCTCCTGTGAGATCAAACCTCGGCTTAGGGCAGTATTTTGACGATAAGTGGGAGAGTAAGTAGCTTTTTATATATCATAGAATAAATGGAAAAGTCAACCATTTGTCCAGCGATATTATTATTTAACCAATTGACATCTTTGGTGCCTATACATAAAACACCAATAATAATAATTGTTTTTTTTTTAATATATATATAATAAGATAGCAAACAGACAGATGGGTCTCCTGGTGGAAAGAGTCAACCATCGCCTATAGAAACCAAAGATGTTAATGGTGCGTTGCTATCTTGTGGCGAGGTCTAATGCCATATGCATAAGTTTACCGGCTACCTTACCCTCCAAACCGGAACACGACAGCGACAAGCACTGACGCTATTGCGGCAGGAATAGGTAAGGCGGTGGTACCAGACCCGGGCGAGACAATGCAGAACTCTACCACCTAGTAGCCACGATGGTAGTGACTCGATAGCCAATCGGTCGCCTTTTACGACCTGCCTGGTGGAACGGCAGTTGGTCTATTCTGCAAAGGAGGCCGGGACCAACACGGAGAAGGAGCACACCAACACACCTGATACATATACATACACCATATATGTATCAGAGATATAATATAACAAACATAAGTATACCGTTTATTGTACCCTATAAACGAAATTTGACAAAGGGTGGACCTAGGGGGGAGAGTCATGGAGGTCATGACTCCCCCCTAGGCAGGGGCATAGGTATGAATTTATTATTCCAAACAAATGAGGATCAGAGCCTATCTTGACTGAACCTCAAGTATGCGACCCCTGAGTCGAAGGCTGGATCCCGCCCTTGCTTGATCAGTGGCAGTGGCAGGCACAACACCGGAACACGAACATCAAATAGAAAAAATAAAATAAAATGGTGTATATAAAGATATTTTACCCAAAAATAAAGATTAAGAGGAATGCTAAGTACATTCCTTTGATATGATTTGTAATTTGAAATTTCGTTCTCTGATGTTTATAAAAAACAAGATTAAACGAAATTCAAGAGCAACTCCCTTACATAGTAATATCAATAAAAGAAAATGGCACCTCTGTAAAAGCGGTATTCCGCTCAAGGAAACTTGTAGGCATCTAGTCTCATATATTTTTGAATTGATATGAATGAAAATGTTTATTGGGGATAGGATTCAATAGTTTTAATTAAAGCATTAACTGCCATAAATGGCTACAATTTATCTATATTATTTGAAGAGTTCCCTCTATTCTCTCTCTCCTCCTTTCTTTGGGATTTTGATATCATAGAATTGGACTTCCTAGAAAGTACTTACATCTTTTCAAATAAAATAATTTTCGGTCAAGCCGTGTTCGTGTAATCGGGGAATTGAAAATCTTTACTTGTTTGAAGTCGTCTAAAGATTTAGCCCTTAATAATTTTTGGTATTGAAAATTATTGAAATAATGAATAGATCTATTTAATAGTTTATATAACACCGTAACAGCAGTTTCACTATCTACGCAACTATAAAGCTCTGTCCAATGTATAGCTTGTATGTTTTCATACAAAGCAAAAAAATCGGTCTTTGTAAAGTCCCACTTGCAATAGGCACTAAGCGGCTTTTCTATTGATATTACATGATGCTGTCGATTCCTAACAGACATATCAATATCTAAGGGCAGATGGTACCTCGTTTTTTTTACCAACCTTCACATGTTTCACGTAAAATCAACGAGGTCTCAGGCAAAGTTATAAGCACTATATCTAGTACCCGGTTCATGTTATTTAAGTCGTTATAAAATAAACTAAATCGTTATAAAAGCACAATTTTTAAAAATATATAAACGGGTCCAAAACGCGTACATATTTAGAACTTACTTGTAAACCTCGACGTTTCGGCCAAGTTACATTGTCCGTTGTCACGAGCAGACTTAAATTCGTCTTCCCTATTGAAATTTTTATATTTTCTAATTTCAATAGCTACCCGTACCATAAGGGGAACATAGCGTCGCTCAGTAGAGAGAACCTGAGGTCGGTGAAAAGCACAATTACGAGTCTATACCTACATAAATGTGTAAAAAATTGCCATTGGGGAGATCTCGTTCGCATTCATAACACTATTTTATTTACACCTAGCTTCGTCCGTCACTTCGTCCGTGGTTTTGCCCGCAAAGTTCTCGTTCCTGGGGGATTTCCGTGGTAAAAACTATCCTATGTCATTCCTCGAGTTTCAAACTACCATTGTATCAAATTTCATCAAAATCGGTTCAGTGGTTTAGGCGTGAAGAAGAGACAGACAGATAGAGTAACTTTCGCATTTGTAATATTAGTATGATTATAACAATGATTGTATACATAGAAAAATAACCACTAAATTACAATCTATATAAAGTTATAATTAAGTTTATTTGTGAATACGGTTTCCCTACGAAGCCAATTAAAAGAGGTCTATAAGTTCTTAGATCTTAACTAATTTCCTTTCCATTCAAGTTTTAAACGGATGCAAATTGTAATGCAGAAATTTAATTAATAATGCTTATTTATTTATATTGTCTATTGATTTTATCTATCTGATAGGAGGAATTTCACTAGATACGTAACCCAGTCAACCGAGGTACGATAGACAATTGGAATATGTTGTTGGGTATCTCATACAAGCGAATAGTTTTAAATTTAATAATAAAAAAACCTTTATTACGTTATATTGATCTATTCTCCAAATATAAAGGGATATCCATTTTTTTACTTTTTATATGGAAATTTTAGATGTTAAATATTGTTTTAATCGTTCATGCTCCATAGGAGCAAAAAATGGAAAATTTAGTAATGTTTTCTCAAATATTTGTGTATATGCTTAGATTTTTTCTAAATTTCAGAATCCTGATTACATATAGAAGTATTATATGTAACTGAAAATATTGTGCAATCCTGGAATACAGATATTCCGCAATACTAGGATTGGAAGGCTCATGATTACATGTAGAAAACAAAAGTCGGTATAAAAAGTGATAATTGTTTTGTATTCAGCGCAAAATGCTTAAAAACTTTTTATTTAAACTTTTCTCGTTACCTGTATTACTTTACATTTCAATTTAAGGAGTGTGACAAATCATCGTATCATAGATATCTGTGTGCTTATATCCAGTAGGTAATTTATCGCATGATGAGATTAAATCAGTTCATCCTTGACAATAGAATGACTCTTTTCCTGTCACGTCGACGCATTAATGCTCGTTACCTCGAAGAAATCGACCGAAAATGTACAATAAAGTGTTGAAATACGGCCATTTACAATTTTTACTAACCATACATATAAGTAAATGTATTTTTTAATTAGAACGATTTGAATGTCATCTTTAGCGTTTATAGAGACTAAATAATATTATACAGAGAAGAAATTTGTATTTTTATATGTTTGTAACGAATAAACTTAAAAACAACTGGACCGATATTAAAAAAAATTATGCTATTAGAATATTACACTATCCAACAATATAACCCTAAATAGGCCCAATATGTAAAATATTACATAAAACATGAAATATATTTTGAATCCTAAGCCATACTTGAGGGCTTATTTGTACCATAATATGAATTACATAAAATTTAAAAGTAGGTATACATACATGTATAAATAAAAGTGTCTTGTCTCCCGTATCCCCGAAGTGGTAGGCAATTCCACAACCAGTGCACCCAGGATTGGCCGAAGATACTTAGTTGCACAATGTGATAGGTGATAACTAATAAGCCTATCACTAACCGGGCACTTATTCAATCCCGAGCAACGTTGTTTTTATCAGAAATCTGGAAAAAACACTTTTTTTGAAATGCCTGATCCGTTAATCGAAACCGGGATTTCATGTCATCAACATTGACACGGGGCCACTAAACCACAAAGGTGATATCGTTCTTTTTCTTTCGTCTTGAAAATCAGATTATCTTGATATGAATACTGGCCAACAAATAAACACTAAGAATTTAATATTAAGTATTATAATACTTCTCCGATGTGTATGAACCCGAGACCTCATGTGGTCAACACCGGGACCGTACCACTAGACCACAGAGGCGATAGTAAATGTATGACAAAAATAAAAATTAATTTGTGTGATTTCTAATTATTTTTGTTTTTATAGCACTTACCCCGTGCTTGGGAAAGTTGAAAATCTTTAAAAACAACAAAAAAAAAATGTTGACACGCGAGACTCGAACCGCGACCATCTCCCTCAAGCCGGGACGCTCTGCCACTGAGCTGTCAACGGCACTGTCACTGTTTTTAAAGTTTTTCAATATGTGTGATGTGATAAAGAGCAGCCTTTAACTTCACACTAAATAAAGAAAATAAAGAAAAAACTATGTAAATTACGGGATGGTACAAGTCTTTACTACAAATCCCCTCGCTAATCAACTTTTTTGTTTTACTACGAGAAAGTGTGAAAGAATACCATTACTTTCATTCTACGGCTAATTAAATTCCCTGCTCGTACTGTTCGCTTCAACCCAACCTTGACCTGCCCGGAGGCATCTCTCTTGAGCCTAGGGATATAAAAGCTTATAAAGAAGGAGCCCAACGACGTGAGATATCTTCGTCTAAATTTACCGTAATTATAGGATCGTTAAAAGATAAGCATTTCGTCTCTTAATGTAATTTTTTTTTTGCTCCAAAATAGAACAATGCATAGGTTGAATTTATTGGAACATTAGCTCCGCGAGCGTTTTAATTGACGTAAAGAGCTATTGAAAATCAATAAATATTTTCACGACCGTATCCCCGAAGACTTAGGCAAAGGTACAATAATAAGTGCACACACTGTAGTACCTCTGTCTACCTAACTATAGGCAAAGCGGTAGTACCAAACCCACGCGAGCTGTTGCAGAACTGTACCTTAACTTACTAAAACATAATGAAATTTGTGTAGCAATATTGAAAAAATATGGTCACCGCACATTGTACTAACGAGTCTAGTCGTGAGTTCGGTAAATCACAGTTATAAACTTGAACTGTGCCGTGCGCGTGGTAATGATGGCTATAATCGTGCGCCTCTGTGGTGTAGTGCTCCGGTGTCGGGGTTGATCACATGAGGTTCCGGGTTCGATTCCGGAGTCTAGCATTTCAAAAATAGTGTTTTTTCAGTTTTCTAATAAAAACGTTTTTCGGGATTGGATAAAAGCTGTGGCTACAAGTACCTGACGATAGGCCGTGATAGGCCTATCGTCAGGTATTTTTAGCCACAGCTAAGCATTGTGGGCCTAAGTAACATCGGCTAATCATGGGTGCACTTGTTGTACCTCTGTCTACCTCTTTGGGGATACGAGCATGAAGATATTATTTTTTAATCACTCGCCTTTTACAAGCTGCCTGGCAGAAAGACAGATAGTTTATCCTTCAATAAACTCATACTATTACGATTTATTTTACAAACACGGCAATACATTTGTTACCAGTTGAAAAGTGAATATCATGCTATTAGATTTGGGCGTAGCTAACCTCTGTTAGTGGTCGGATAGGGTGTATTCCGTTTCGGTCAGTTTGACAGTTTCCTGCTATTAATATCTATCAGCAGACCAAAGTTACTCAGTGTAAATTAATCCAAAATATGGTGTGAATAAATAAACAGATTTTCTATCTATTCTATAACATGAATCTTAAGCGTCTGCCCATATGTATAATTTTTCTCAATATTCGTGATAAATATCCGGTGTCGGTGTTGATTACATGAGGTTCCGGGTTTGATTCCCGCGTCGGGAAATTCAAAATGTGCTTTTTCAGTTTTCTTATAAATATAACATTGCCCGGGATTGGATAAGTGCCCGTTAGCGATAACTTTGCCACCTATCACATTGTGGGACCAAAGTATCTTCGACAAATCGTGGGTGTTCTAATTGTACCTTTGTCTATCTCTTCAGGGATACAGGCGTGAAAATAATTACTTTGATATCATCAATTTTAGCATTAAGTTAATTTTAGCATATATGTGTTTAAGCACTGATCCGACGCTAGAGAAAACTTAAAAACTTTTTTAATACAGAAAATGTTTTACACATCTAGATTTAAACCTTGTCATAAAGCCAGGCAAAGCTCAAACCAAGGAGTTACATGTCGTTGCTGTAGCAGAATTTTTGCTTTGTGATCGAATCCGTCGATTGTCATTCCGTAAAGCAAGACTTAATCAGGAATAGGACATAGAAGTAGTAACCAGGAATAAAATCACAGGACCAGGAATAGAAGCATATAGACTCTAATGTGCTATTCCTGGTTGTCGTCTATATACATGCCAAATTTCAACCAAATCAGTCCAGCTGTTTTTGCGTGATTGAGTAACAGACATCCATCCATACATTCAAACATCCAAACTTTCTGATTTGTAATCTTAATCTATACTAATATTATAAAATTGTAGAGTTTGTTTGTTTGTTTGTTTAGTTGTACGCGTTAATCTCGAAAACCGCTGAACCGATTTGAATAATTCTTTTTGAGTTGGATGGCCTGTTTATCGAGAAAGGTTAGGCTATTATATAACATCATGCTACGACCAGTAGGAGCGGAGTAAACAAAGTCCACGCGGACGAAGTCTCGGGCAACAGCTAGTATACTAATATATCTATGTATGTATAATATATATTTATTTATTAATTTACTATATTTTAAGAATGTATCTAATGTCAATCACATGCGTGCGCGGGTGGCGCGAGATCGTTATATATGTATATATATATGTGTGTGTATGTATGTATATATTATATATATATATATATATATATATATATATATATATATATATATATATATATATATATATATATATATATATATATATACGTGTGTGTGTATGTATTATAAAAATTCGAAAAGGAACAAATATAAATATACTATTGAATTCATTTGTTACAAAAAATGTGATAAATGAAGAACCGATCTACTTCGCGGACTTCGTTTACTCCGCACAGCTCCTTCCTCGTAGGTGATAGCGTGATAATATGTAGCCTATATGTTGACCCGACCTATTAGTAATATTCATGCAAAATTTGAAGTAATCCATGCAGTATTTTTTGAGTTTAGACAGACAAACCGACAAAAATTCTAAAAACTATATTTTTGGCTTTGATATCGATTGTATATATTCACACGTATTCTTTTAAAAAATATTCGATATACAGTTTTGACTTTCCTACGATTTTATTATATGTATAGATACTCAAAGTATACTTAATATTTATTTAGCAATCACAAAATTATATAACATTGGTAGACTTATACAGTATTAGTATCATGCACTTCACTGTCAGTTTTATTATTTTTCCTAAGCGGAAAAACTGAATGTTATATTAAACATAGTTTTTCACAGGAAAATTTATATTTAGTTCTTTTATTGCATGCTTCTATTCAGCTACCTCCCAGAGGGATCATTTTGTCTGAGAAACATTCACCAAATAACATTTTATGAACATTAGAGCGGACTCATAAATACTGTCTGTATAGAAGAATTGTGTTAAATGGATCCCAGGATAGCTCGGCTCCCGAGTACTCTCAAATACATTTGAATTCCTTTTGCCTATAAAGCTGTGCTTACTTTATGATGACAAGTGGATGTTGAAGCTATAACAATAAATATATTTTTATTTACATATTTTTATCGAAATTATACGACTGATAACCTGGAGGGTTATCAGTCAGTCAGTCAGTTAATATTAACGTTTCCTTCATTTTATATATACGAAATACTAAAATTTGTTAAAAAATATCCCCAGTTCTATAAAAAACAAACTGAATATCCACGAAAATTTACAACAAGATTCAAACACAACCTAGAATTACCAACCTCAAACCTTGAAATGCACAGCTCGGGGCCAAACGTTATGGCTGTAAAAATATTTAATAAATTACCCGAAAAACTTAAATCGGAAGAAAATTGTAAAATATTTCTACGCGATGTTAAGAACCTACTGATAAATAAATGTTACTACACCTTAAGCGAATTTTTGAATGATAAATTTTAATAAGAAGCAAATTTTATTCAGAAAAGTGAACCAGTCCGCCTCTGCATTGCTACACCCTATCAGGGTACATATGTTGTTCCTAGAATGTATACTTAACACCTATAAATGTATAACATATGACGCAATAAAGTATTGAGTATTGAGGGTTATAGCGACACCACACTAGTTTTCTAATCTATATTAATTCTATATTCTATTTCTATATAATAACTAGCTGCAGCATGCAGCCCGCTGCATTATAAAAGTTTTTGGCGGATTCCTCGGGATCAACCATTTTTTCCGGGATAAAAAATATTAATAAAGATTAATTAATAATGTAGATTATAAATGCGAAAGTTTGGATATTTGGATGGATGGATGGCAGTTTGTTACTCAATCATACAAAAACCACTGAACGGATTTGAATGAAATTTGGCATTAAAAATAAGTGATCCCGCAGGATTCGCCAAAAACTTTTATAATGGAGCGGGCTGCACGCTGTAGCTAGTACAATATAAAATAGCCAACAAGCTAATGGCTCTCCCAATTTTAAAATGTTAATCGTGCGTTGCTATCCACATGGCGGCAATGACATAAAATACGTATCCCGACAAAAACTTCTATGTACTAACGTACTAGACAAGGCATGTGGGAAGCCCCATATTATGTTCCACTAAAGTACAATATTATACTCTATTAAATACGCTAAAGCGCTGCTTAATTTTGACTTTGGATGGATGATTTATTATTATTTCAGCGCTGCAGCGAGTGAACATGACTTCTACTTAGCATACACAGCTTCTCTGTTACGTAGTATATTAAACTCTGTGTTTGCCGGTAATCTTACGTTTCAACCAATGAGGCTATTGGGGCAGAAATAGGTGGGCATTAAAATAGGCAAGACGTGAAATTCCATCACATAGTAGTCAGAATAGTAGTGATATGTTTGGCGATTCGTTCACATTTAACGTATCGGTTGTTACAAAAGCAGATGGCATATTGTTTAAAAGGAGCTTGGACCAACATCGCGAAAAATAAAATAAAAATAATATATATATATATATATATATATATATATATATATATATATATATATATATATATATATATATATATATATATATATGTATATATATGTATATATATACATATATATACATATATATATATATATATATATATATATATATATATATATAGATATATATATATATATATATATATATATATATATATATATATATATATATATATATATATATATATATATATATATGTATATATATATATGTATATATATACATATATATACATATATATATATATATATATATATATGTATATATATACATATATATACATATATATATATATATATATATACATATATATATATATATATATATATATATATATATATATATATATATATATATATATATATATAAGGGTGGATCGAAAAAAAAAATTTTTTTTTTTCTTAGCATGGGGGTAGAATTTGTAGCTTATATAAAAAAAAATTTCAAAAAAAAAAAAATTTTTTTTCGCAACATTTGGAGATAGCCCACTCGTTTTTTAATAAAATAATGGATCAAATGGACTTATTCTAGCAAAAAAATTTTTTTTCCGTCAAATATCGTGGAAAACATGAAAAAATAATTGAATATGATTTTTTTTCACTTACCCTTTATTTCAATACAGAAAAAAAGCTTCTCAATTCTTCATTTTTCGCTTAAATTACATAAAATAATAGAAAAAAAATTTGTTTAACTTTTAATGTTCATTTAGCTTTCAAGAGGACATCCCACAGATTTTAGAACATCGTTAAAATATTTTTTACCATCATTCGTTTTCGAGTTATTGATAAGAGAAAAGTTGATGAATGCAAAAGATTATACAGAAATGATTGACTGGAAAAAGATTGAAGTTACTGAACCACCTCTCATAAAAAATTTAAATGAAGATGACTTGAGAAATATTATTGAAAATGGTTTGGAATCTGATATTTTGGCATATCCTTGTCATAATCAATCTGTAGAGAGGTCGATTAAGTTAGTTACTGAAGCTTCTTCGAAAGTTTGCAGTTCAACTTCACGGGATGGCTTCATCAGGGCAACATTACAATCACGTAAAGAATTACCAAAATTTGAGACAAAAAAAGATTATGAAGTAAAATTAAGGATAAGTGAGGACAATAACAATAACATCAACTAGTGGATAACATGGATTGAGAACACTATTTTGCTATTTTGAAATATGTCCATGTGTGTTTCAATTTACTAACAAAGTTGTTTTTTTTGTTATTTGTACTTACAATTGAATATTGTTGAATTTCATTATAATAATTATTGTAATGATATTACTTATAAATTAATTTTATTAGTGTTGATTTGTTATAAATACAAAAATGTTGAAAACTCTACAATTTTTTCTTAAATTTTCATAAAATATTCGATTAAACATTTGCTTAATTATTAAATACTTTTTTCTTATCAATAACTCGAAGACTAATGGAGATAAAAAATATTTAAACGATGTTTTAGAATCTGTGGAATGTCTTTTTGAAAGCCAAATGGAAATCAGAAGTCAAAAAAAATTTTTTCCTATTATTTTTGTAACTTAAGCGAAAAATAAAGAATTAAGCAGCCCTTTTATCTGTATTAAAGTAAAAGGTAAGTGAAAAAAAAATCATATGCAATTATTTTTTCATGTTTTCCACGATTTTTGACGCAAAAAAATTTTTTTCGCTAGAATAAGTCCATTTGATCCATTAATTTATTAAAAAACGAGTGGGCTATCTCTAAATGTTGCGAAAAAAATTTTTTTTTTTTTGAAAAAAAATTTTTTTTTATAAGCTACAAATTCTACCCCAATGCTAAGAAAAAAAAAATTTTTTTTTCGATCCACCCTATAATATATATATATATATATATATATATATATATATATATATATATATATATATATATATACATAAACATATATATAAACATTTCATAATAATATTTGTTATACACACATATATATATGTGTGTATAACAAATATTATTATGAAATGTTCTTACGTATGAACATAATAAAAATATTATAAATTTTCGCATAGAATAACAATAGTATGACATCCTATCTGATTCTTATGGTTCCATCACATATTACACACGGCAGTTCACACACAATCGTACTAAAAACTCCCAGATCAAGAATTAAAATCGAACCAACATTCTGACGCCAATTATTCTCCTATTAATCTATATTAATTAATTAATAATATTATAAATGCGAAAGTTTGGATGTTTGGATAGATGTTTGGATGGATGCTTGGATGGATGTTTGTTACTCAATCACACAAAAACTACTAAACGGATTTGAATGAAACTTGGCACACAGGTAGATGATGATCTGGAATCGCACATACGCTATATTTTATCCCGGAAAAATTAGGTGATCCCGCGGGATTTACCAAAAACTTATAATAGTCGTAAATATACTAAAAGTATCTTCACGCCCGTTTCCCCGAAGGGGTAGGCAGAGGTGCAACAAGTGCACCCACGATTAGCCGAAGATACTTGGTCCCACAAATGTGATAGGTGGCAAGCCTATCGCCAACCGGGCACTTTCCCACAATCCCGGGCAACTTTGTGTTTATCAGAAAACCGAAAAAAACATTTTTTTAAGTGCCCGACCCGAGAATCGAACCCGGGACCTCATGTGGTCGACGCCAATGCTGGACCACTAGACCACAGAGGCGATCAAATAAATATACTAAAGCCAAGGTTTGTTGATACAGAAAACACCTTTATGGCGGGCGGGTCACCAAACTTAAATTTTTGCTGAGCACTGTGGCGCTGTGCTTGCCCAAAAAGGCCGATTTAATAATAACACGGTCATAATAACCTATTGCCAAATTCATTACAAAATGGAGGATAAATTGTATTAAATTACAAACAGATAAACTTATGATCGATCTTGAAGGTTTAATGAAAACGTAATATTTTTATAAGATAGCAAACAAGAAGATGGCTCTCCTGATGGTAATAGACAACTATCTTCAATAGTCAACAATGAAGTTACTGGTTCGTTGTTATCCATGTGGCGTGATCTTAATGCCAGGTGCATAACTTTACCGGCTACCTTACCCTCCAAACCGGAACACGACAATGAAAAGCATTGACGCTATTGCGGTAGGTATTGGTAAGGCGGTGGTACCATATACCGAGGCGAGACTTTGCGGAACTCTACAAATTCAACACACAACACCAAATAAAAAACAAGCATTAAAAAGTGGTGTTTGAAATAATAAAATTTAATGAAGTTAGACCAATTAGTAAATATAATTAATTAAAAGAAATTTTATTACCTTATAATTAGATTTAATGATATTCAAATATTCAAGCTATTAAAAAGTTTTGCTGTAACAGGGGACGACTGCTTGTTAAACTAAATGGGTATTTTAAAACAAGTTACAGTTTTTCATGTCTCACAACATACCTTTCTCGTAAAGTTAATTACGAACCAATTAAAAACCCTATAAGTAAAATGTTGACGGAGTTGACGTCCGAGCCTTTCAATGAAGCAGAGAGACGCTTGCACAAAAACATACCTAACATAATGCAGCTAACCTAAGCCTAATATAATAAAGCAAAAAACGTAATACAGACTAAGAAGAAGGTTATTTTATTGTTTTATACTATGAATAATTAACCTACTTAACGCCAACGGCGGATATATCCAGACCACAGATTCACCACCTATAAAATCTTCTCCCAGTACGTTTTATAAGTTAGCCGCATTTATTTGTAAACTTGTACTAAGAATCTCTGAGCTAAGCTGCGGACGGATGGATTTGGCGGAACTATACGGGTTTCCAGTTGACTTCGGAACTCTAAAAATAATATCGTGTTAAGTATTACACGGAAGTATGGAATTATTTTTACGCGACATTTAAATTAGATCGTTTTTCTATTTCTTTGTTATAAAATGATAACGGTAATTTTGATATTGTTTGAAGTTTGAAACTGATTGAAGTGGACAAGTGAAAATATTTAGAGATATCACGATAAAGTGTACTCTCAAGTGCAGGCCATTACAATTTATTCTCCCACACTATCCACGCACCTACACGGTTTTCCCATAAATGGACTCGTTATTTGGTTTGGCCTCAATGTAATTGTTGGCTTGGAACGAGTTGCTGTGAGATATTTTTCAATTTTGTCGGCGTCATTTGAATGACATAAGTAAACGAAAGCAGTATCACCAAACACGCATGGTTTTGTTGTTACAATTATGTAATGGACGTGGTGGGAATACGATTATATTATAATTCTTCACATGATACTTGGATGCTGTGTCATGAAAGTTTGTGCGGTACCGATACACTAGAATTATATATGTCGCAGTGAAATTGTCAACAGCCGTTAGATTAAATCTACCTAGGGTATCTACCTACCTACCTAGGTACCTAGGGTAATATCACTTAGGTTAATTATAATCTAACGGTACTGACAATTTCACTGCGACATATATAGGTATACATTTGCTTTATTCGATTATCTTTTATTGCGTACCAATTTATATTAATATTATAAATGCGAAAGTCTGGATGTTTGGATGGATGGATGTTTGTTACTCAAATACACAAATACTGATGAACGGATTTGAATAAAATTTGGCACACAGGTAGATGATGACCTGGAATAGCACATAGGCTACGTTTTTTTTCGAAAAAATTAGGAGATGTTGCGGAATTCGATAAAAACTTTTATAATGCAGCGGGTTTAACGCTGCAGCTTGTAATTAATATAAACGATAACAGTATTTAAGTTACGTATGAACAGGTACACAAAGGCGGTCTTATCGCTAAAGAGCGACCTCTGCCAGACAACCTTTAGGTAGAGTAGATATTATTACACTAAAATTTATAGCCCAAAGTAAGCAAATTATTTGCTTGTGTTATGGGTGTTAGTCAACGATACTAATACATAGAAATACATATATAAATATATTAAATAAACATCCAAACCCGGAAATACAAAAATTTATGCTCATCACACAAATGCTTATTCTCGTCGGGGATCGAACCCGAGCTCCGTCGATTGCGAGTGTCAGGACAAATGTTCATTGGTAGGGCGTTCCATAGTCTAATTAATACCTTAATAAACCTTGACAAGTAAAATATTGGTATATATCTCAATCATCATCAGATATAATATATATATATATATATATATATATATATATATATATATATATATATATATATATATATATATATATATATATGTATATATATATATATATATATATATATATATATATATATATATATATATAGTCCTTCGTGTTGTTCCGGGCTCCCTTTGACAAATAGACCATCGGCCAGTTGCCAGTTAGGCAGGCAAATAGGCAGATCGTAAGAGGAAAACGATTGGCTATGGGAGTCATTACTATCGTGGCTACTAGGTGGTAGAGTTCTGCATTGTCTCGCCCGGGTCTGGTACCATTACCTTACATGTCCCTGCCGCAATTGCTTCAGCGCTTGTCACTGTCGTTGTTCCAGTTTAGAGAGTAAGGTAGCCGGCAAATTTATGCATCTGACATTAAGACCTCGCCACTAGAATAGCAAGTCACCATCAATATCTTTGGTGTCTATAGGCAATGGTTTTCTCTTTTCATCAGGAGAGCCATCTGCTTGTTTGTTATCTTTTGACAAGAAAGCATTTAATTTATTTTTTCATTTCTTTTGTGTGTTTTGGATTTTACCACAAAATCGAATAATATTCTCTGAGAATAGTAAACATTGAAATTTTATTATGCTTATGCACGCGCGATTTATTTTTATCCAGTAAGTTTGCATCCGTAGGCGTTCTACGTGAAACTGTTGTGCAAGTACAAAGTGCTTACAAAGTAACGAGTGCGTTTTGTATGTTGTTAAATTATCGCCGGCTTGTGTTTAATTGTTACACGGGGTTTCGCAATTTGTAAATTCTGAATGCGTGCTCAAAATTTTTGATTGAAACTTGTTAGAAGGGCTTATGGCTAGGCGATGTAAAAGTAGCAGGATTTTATGGAATTTATGATGACCGATCTATTTTTGATGATTTACTGTGATTTAGTGAGCGGCGGTTTTGATCTTTTCTGATAAATAGAGTTTTGTGACTGCATTCGTAACAACAAAATATTGGCCAAATTTATTATTACCGCCGTTATTACTGGGTGGTAGATTTCTGCAACAGTTTTGGTATCCCAACTCTGCCCTATATGCGCAGTGACGTCAGTGCTTCTCACTGTCATATCACGGTTTGGAGGGAAAGGAACTGGTGAACTTATAGGTACTCGTTGTATTACAACACTGTTATACGTACGACAATGCACGATTAACATTTTTGCTGCATGTAAACAATTGACGCAGGTGGGGATCCAAGGGGAGCAATAGGGGCAATTGCCTCCCCCTGAGTAACACCCAACTCTTCAACTTATTGGAGTCGTCTGACATTTTTTATTTGTATTTTTTTCTTGAAGATTAAGCAGGCGAAATTAGTTAAGATTACTTTCCTGAACCCAATCCTGCATTCGCTCCTGATGATGTGTATTTCCCTCAGGAAAGCCATATGCTTATTGGCTATACTTTGAAGTAAAAACTATCAATGCACAGATCAAACTACCAAAGCCGCTGAATAGCCCTACAATTCACGGAACAAAACGTCAGTCGAGTCAAAGCCCTTATGGGTCTAGACCAATGACGTGTATAATATTACCACACGATACACGTCATTGCTCTACAGACACAAAATCGGTACAACGTCGCGTCATGCTACGATGTGACATAATATGTAAAAAAATATGAAGGCCCCTAAAACGCTCCGAGTCGATTGATGTTTCTTTACGGGAATCGGACCCAAATCGAGCCAATAAAATAATATAAAAGAAAATAAATAAGTCTTAATTTTCAAATATCGCGATCTCCGCCACCTAACAATATCAGTGAAATTAATATACCTACGACTAGCTGACGGGATTTTACGTGACATGTTGTTATAATTGGCAATTCGGGAACATAATACGCAGACTCGAGCAAGTCACGTTTCAAAGAAATTCATAAATATTTCACTAAGCCCATCAGTGCGAAGCGGGTCAGCCAATATGAACACAGTACTCGTATATCTAAAATATTATTTTGTTTCAATCTTAACTTAGCCTTTATACTGATTGGTAGAGTTCTGTCCCGGCATGTCTGGGTTTGGTACAACTGCCTTGCCTATCACTTCCGCTATATCGCCAGTGGCTGTTAATCTCATGTTCAGGTTTTGTCATCATATGTATCGAATTCCGTAAGGTAGTTGGGAAACTTAAACAAGTGGTATTATATTTGCCACACGGATAATAATGCACCGTAACATATATTTGGTATTTATAATCGATGGTTGTTGGTTTTTATTAAGAGAGCCCTTTATACAGATAGATGTAGGAATTTTTAAAATCAGTCTTTTAGTTTTTATGTTTATCTTAAGTAATTTACAAATATTATATCTTTATGATATTTGTATAGATTTTTAGGAAAACTTTTGATCAGTCAAATCAGAGTTTAACATTTCGCTTATAGAACTTTCGGGTAAATCGAAAAATTGTAGATGACAATTGTCAAGATGATGTGGGAGGAATTCCTCACTACGGCGTGCAGTGCGATAGCAGGACGTGGATACCGGCATTTCATTAAAAAGCTTATCAGAATACAGTTATTATAGCCAACATATGAAAGATATCAAATAAACACATCAAATACTAATGAGTAGGTACCTTACTAATGAGTAGGTACTTTTCCCCGTGTTGGTCCCGGGCTTCCTCGTATTGGTCCCGGGCTCCTTTGAAGAATAGGTCAACTGTCGTTCTGCCAGGCAGGTTGTAAAAGGCGACCGAGTGGCTATGCGCGTCACTACCTTTGTGACTACTAGGTGGTAGAGTACTGCATCGGCTCGACCGGGTCTGGTACCACCGCCTTACCTATTCCTGCCGCAATAGCGTGCTAGTCACTGTCGTGTTCCGGTTGGAGGGTAAGGTAGCCGGTAAACTTATGCATGTGGCATTAGACCTCGCCACAAGATAGCAACGCACCATTAACATCTTTGGTGTCTATAGGCGATGGTTGTCTCTTTCCATCAGGAGACCCATCTGCTTGTTTGCTATCTTATAATAAAAAAAAAACTAATTAAATTATGTGATAATCGGAAACCATTGCCTTCAGAAAATTGAAGTGAATTGAATTGTATTAAAGTTATTTCTGAATGCTACATCTGTCAAATGAATGTGTCAACAGAGCTAAAATGGACTATCTAGTAGGCCATCAGTGCTTCATATTTTCGTTGTAGATGTAAGCTGATAAAGCGCCAGTCGCGTGCTAGCTGTGAAAGGTCGTCGTTGATTACGAGTGCAACTCCATATTATAATCCGATTTCCGTTGACCGTGACGTGATACCATCGATCTCCTCGAATTTGGACAGAAGATTTTTTCTTAGAGATTTTTATAAGAGATTTTTTTTAATTTTCTCTTTAAGGTTAACTAATATTAATTGATTGTAATTCCAGCAGTTAATAAAATTTCAGCATTTTAATAACTGATCGTTGATATTGAAGAGTTCTAGACTAGAGAGTTCCCAAACTGCATTTACTTTGCTTTGCTTTAACTTTGCATGAATGTGGACACTTCCTATGTCAATCGATGCAAAAAAAATTAAAATTGGCATATTGGATTGGAAGTCCTGAGTTTGTTAATTTTACGCTTTTTTTCTAATGTAAGTATGATAAAAAATCTATAGAGTGACAGATACCGGTTTTGCTTACACAATCATCCTCAGGGTATTTACAGTTACTGTAAACCGGTCGGAAATTAAATATACCTAATTATCGTATTGTGAAACAGTATAAGTGTTATTAATGAATAAATATTGTGTTAAAATGGAGTTTCACCAAGTGACAACGATAAAAAGTGTACATGTTATGTACGATTGTATGAAATAATAATAAATGTTAATTGAAACTAAATTACATACATGTTAAAATCTATTTTTGCGTAGAAACATATTTATAGCATAATTTATTTGTTTGTATTTATTTTTATGCGTATAATTTCCAGACACCACTTAACAGTTGACAAAAACTTGTTAATTAGAATGAAATTAATTGTCATAGAAAACGATGAAAATTTTACACTTTGTGCTCTGTCCATAATATTGAGGTCGGAGTACGAGATGCAATGGCGTTGTATGATTTGCAAGCGGCTTTGAACCATATCCTTCCTCATAAGAGTTTTCATTTTGATTTATTTTCTCCATTACGGACTTTCGCCAAGATATATATGAAATAAAATTAATACCTTTTATTCCGTACTAGTTGATGCTTGCGTCTTTGTCCACGTGGAGTAAGTCTTATCTTATTATTTTTAAATGAGGATATATTTTTTGAAGTTAAAGTTTAAATATAATAGCCTAGATTTTGTTTTGATTCAAGCGCTATCATTTCACAAAACAATTTGCAAATCTATTTAGTAATTTTGGAGATGAGATTTTTTTATTGTCGATAGGGATGCGCTTGACTACGATCTCGCCTGATGGTAAGCTAGGATGTGGCCTTAAAATGTAATGCGTTTCCCGCTGTTCACTCTTCTCTTGAAGATCCCCAGATTGTACTCATCAGGAAACACAGACTCAGGAAGCATGTACAAACAAACAGACATGAGATGAGATTCCCGTGTGGGTCCGGGCTCTTTGGAAAAACAGGCTAACTGCCGTTCTGCCACGTAGGTCGTAAAAGTCAATCGATTGTCTATGCGAGTCACTACCATCGTGGCTACTAGGTGGTAGAGATCTGCATTGTCTCACCCGGGTCTGATATCACCGCCTTACCTATTCCTCCGCAATAGCGTCAGTGCTTGACGCTGACGTGTTCTAGTTTAGAGGGTAAGCTAGTCGGTAAACTTATACATGTAGCATTAGACTTCGCCACAAGACAGCAACGCACCATTGTCATCTTTGTTGTCTATAGGCGATGGTTGACTCTTTCCAACAGGAGACCCATCTGCTTGTTCGCTATCTTATGATAGAAAAACATAAAATAAAAACCGTTGTTATGAGCTTTGTTATTAATTTTCTCTGATCATCCTTCACTTCAAATAAGAGTCCACGGGAATGTGCTTGCATGTTTTGGGAAAATCGACTGGTATGTGTAAATAATCCCAGTGGTTGAACGGATTTGTATGGAATTTGATACAAAGCTCGATAACACTTAACGTGTGCAGTACATCTTTTATTTCGGGTTGAATATATTTATTTCGAGAGTATCGGGAAAATATTGTAGATCTCGAATTACAATATTTTTTTAAATTTAGTATTCTCGTGTTGGTCCGGGCCTCCTTTAAAGAATAGACCATCTGCCATTTTCCAAGCAGTTCGTGAAAATTGAATGACTGGCTATACGAGCACGTGTTACTATCATCATGATTGCTATGAGATAGAGTTCCATAACGTCTTTCCTGAGAATATCGTACTGTAGCGATACTCCGATCGCCAAGGGGCTTCTCACTTAGCAGCTTCAACTTCTTTTGTTGAGAGAGATACACAGGATCGATTTCTAACTACTTTTCAATAAAAAGAAATATTTCTATTTATCTTCGATTTATTGGGCATTACGTCCGAGCCCCTTAAGAAACAAAATTACAAGCCTTGTAAAATATTAAAATGACTACGTATTCTACTATGTTCTTGTAAAACTTTAAAATGGAACAAGTGGCCAGTACTAATATATACTTGTAAACACAAAGAAGGTGTTACAGTACCACCGCTATCGTATTTATAGGAGATGGTTACTCATTCTATGGTTGGATTGGATGGTTTCTCATTCTATGGTTGGATTGGATGGTTTCTCATTCTATATTGGACGGTTTGCTATCTAATTATATAAAGATACCACTGTCTACTAGATATTGTGTTCAAGTTTTAGTTTAAAACAAATTAAGTAAGTAAATAAACAAATATCAACACGCTCTTATCAACAACGATTAAGGGCAAAGGTAATAAATTAATTTTATTGAGCGAGGTGCTATTCGACTCTCCTGAAGATGCTTCGGTTACGAAGTGAAACGTGCTTGATTACATAATTTGTTAGTTACTGCCTTTGCTACTGACTTGGAAGAAAGTGTGGTGAACATGGGTGGACTATTTTGCTGCTGGGGTCTCCTTTAATTCCCAGTTCTTGGACAATAATGCCCCATTCCGTACATTACATTTAAGTTGCATCACAACAGTTACATATACGACTTCGAGGAAATTTAGCAAATTACATATTTTAATTTCGTCTTTGAATTATGGATTTTTGCAAAGTAACGCTTGAATCTATAAAATATCCACAGATCACACAAATATTAATAGACACGGTGTTGGGCGCAAAATGCGTAGCCGCTCATATGAGCAAATGTATGTAAATGTCAAACAATTGTAGATATATTTTATCGCGTGGAATAAAAGCTAAGGCTTAAGGAATACCATTGATATTATTTCATAGGTAAGTATTATAACTCTGTATTTCTCTGTGCAAATGCAAGCTACGTTGACAACCAAAGAAATTGCCTTGAAAGGCGTATCCAATTTAATCCATGAAAATATTAATGGATTTCAAAAATCAATAAATCCATTTTGTGGTAGCTTTGGATTATCATCTTTTTTCCGGTCTGCGTTTGGGCTTTGTATCTACTGAAGCCAGTAAATTCAGCAACTGAAAGAATTAATGTCTGACGTTGACGTTTAGCTAGAATAATACGCTTTGGAATCATTCCAACTCATAAACGTTCGTCACAGAAAATAAACTGGTAGTAATATGTAAAAAGTGAACTCATCGCCGCGCCGTCTGGATGTTGAGCATACTTCTGCAGTAATGACTTATGTAAGACAAATGACCAGACTCTATTATTTCATTGTTTTCCTGTTAAAGAGCGGTTATCAGTGATGCTTAAGACTTATTTTTGAAAATTAAGGGCTCATTCTTCTTGTTTGTTCGAGCGAGGCGCGGATCCAGGATTATGGCGGAGAGCGGGAGAGATCTTAGCTCATTTCATCTGCTTAATCTTCTAGAAAAAAGACAAATAAAATATCAGACGACTCCAATAATTTTAAGAGTTGGAGGGGCAATTGCACCCATTGCTGGATCCACGCCTGGCTTCTTCTAAAAAATACATAACTATCACATCGTAAGAGGAGTGAACAACAAGGGCATTTGTAATTACCAGGTTTTCGTTTGCACAGTTACATAGTTGTTAAATATGGCAAAGGTTGCTGTTGAATAAAGCAATAATAATAAATATAGCAATGGCAATATGAACTGTGAATGAAATATGTCATCACATCTGCCACATGAATAGCAAAGCACTATTTACATTTTATGTATCAAAAGGCACTGGTTTTATTGCCTTCCATCAAATATTGTATCTAATAATGAGATCATTTAATTTTGCCTGCTTGCCTTCCATCAAATATTGTATCTTATAATGAGATCATTTAATTTTGTATATCATTTGGTAGCAAACAAGCAAATGGCTCTCCTCATAGAAAGAGAAACCATCGCCCATAGACAACAAATGTATTGATGGTGCGTTGCTAACCATGCGGTTGAACGGTAATACATATATAAATTTATCGGCACATACATAAGTTTACCGGCTACCTTACCCTGCAAACTGGAACACGACAGTGATCCGCGTCGATGTCATTGCGACAGGAATAGGTAAGGCGATAGTAGGAAAGATTCAGGCGAAACTTTGCCGAATTCTATCGCCTAAAGTCACGATGATAGTGACATATATAACCAATCAGGCACCTCTTACGACCTGCCTGGTAGTATGGAAAATGGCTTATTCTTTAAGAAAGCTACATTATCCAAGAATGATATAGGCTACATTTTTACCGGACTGAGCAAAAGGAAGAAATAGTTTTTCGTCACGTGAACGTAGTAGTAAGTAACACCTTGTACTACCCGCGTGGTCCTATTTTAATTTGGCGAAGATCTGATGTAGAGCCCGGAGATACAGAAAATGGGAAGTCGTTTGCTGCAGTTTTATTGCGGTAGAAATTAACATTCATCTAAAGCACGGACCACAGGAATACTTATAGACCCGCCATGAGCAATTCTCCTATCACTGTCAAAAATGTCATACGTTTGTAGATATATCATGAGAAATATAAAAAAACTATGTTTTACGGTTTTTTGGTACCGAATGAGATGACAAGATGTAAAAATTAACCTTGAAGTGATTTTGTTCCATCGCTTAGTAGTATAACTCTGTATTTCTGTGCGTAAATGCAAGCTACACTGACAAATTATTGAAATTGTCTTAAAGACGTACGTATCCATTTTATTCTTGATGCAAATTTTGTCCTGACAATAATAAACAAAAAAAGAGATCCAATTTGGAGTATTTATTTCGAAGTTATGGATGATTTAAGTCTGAAATAAAAAAATATTATTATTATGATTATACGCGTATAGACACTTCGGCGATCCATTTTTATTTATATAGATTATATTTTGACCTTTGCGAATACATATGTAATCTTTAAAAATGGCACGGCGGCTGTCAATCCCAAGTGTTTATATTTTTTTACAAATATATTTCGATATTAAAAAAAACAATAAATAAATAATTGATCAATCATCTGTCTACCCGTAAGGAGAACCAAAGTTTTTTGGCGAGGTAGGTAGAGTAATCCATCTACATTTCCATCAACATTCTTTTATTTGTCAACTATAACGATTATTGCTTGTTATTTGCAATAACAAGGAGCCAACAGCTTAAAGTACTTTTTCGAGGTACTAGGATGTTAACGCACCATCACCAAACTCTAAGCTGCTGCTGGATACAAGTACCAAAATATTTTTTTTATCAACTTAACCTTTGTAGGCATTTTTGAAAAAAAAAAACAATTCTATTTGCCCGACCCATTAATTGAGGGCGAACATTGTATAAGGCAGACCTCAGTCTGAAGCGCCGAGGCTAGCTATCAAACTAACGAGGCAGAGTGTATATTTACATATTAGCTTAGATATTTACATTCTCCAAAGAAACATACCGCTGTTAATTATGTAAAATGTTTATACGTTAATCTAGTAATCGCATATAATCTGATAGATCCGTCTAAAAGGTTTAATTATAAACTGACCATTAATGTAAATTGGTTTTAACAAATCAATTTTGTTTTCGCAACACACACGATTGATATGGCCAATTTATACAATTATACCAATAACCATAAAGGATGGGTATACGGATGCATCAGTGAGACTAATTCCTTAAGGAAATTTTGCGACTACAATAGCTTCTTACGATTGACCAGAAGATAAGTAATAAGGTGGTTCTCGTGATGGAAACATATGAATGGTGTATTGCCATCCATATGATGGGATGGTAAAGCTACATGCATAAATTTGCCGGCTACCTTACTCTCCAAACCGGAACACGACAGTAAAAAGCATTGACGCTATTGTGGAATAGGTGAGGCAGTGGTATCATATACCCAGGTGAGATGTTGTGGAACTCTACCACTTAGTAATCATGATGGTACTGACTCGTATAGCCGACTACCTCGAAAAAACCGTCATGATCTAAGTCAAATAGTTTAACGTCTAGACTCCGAGGCAGTGTTTGCAATATATTTCACAATAATCGGTTAAAAAGTGAAAGCGTTACAAGCAAACACACGTTTTGTATTAATAATTTTAGTCAGGATTTCTGGCAGTGTAGATATGTCACTGTTTATTTTAAAGACGTACATATTATGTAAAATGTTTGTACTTTTAGGTGTATTGTCAGGTGACCCAAATACCTTGACCTCAGAACAGCTGGCAGCGTGCTCTGTTGTGCCATTTTACGCTCTGCCGACATTTCCTAAAGATATCGATTGGCTCGCCTAACTGCATCACTTTATCGCGATTCTTATTTCTTAATATTTTATTTCATACCCATCCCGGTTCCGCACGGGTAGTAGATGATAATTTACGCATTAATATAAAGTTTTTGGGCAGGAACCCTCGAAGGCATCGTTAGTACATCCTACCAAAGTTTCATCACAATCCGATCAATGGTTTCGAGGTCAACGCGAAACGCTTTCGACGATGGTTTGCTTGCTATCTTCAAGAAATGGGAAGACGAAAAATACGTGTTATCAAAAAATGTATCTTATAAATGTTTGTAAGTCTAATAAAAATCTACAAATTTTGTAGGAACACTTTTAACATTCAAGATATTTGCAAAATATTGGTTTTAAATGTTTCCTTGGTTCTTTTATTTTCAATTTATGAAAAAAAATCACGAAACTGGGGTATAGTAATTTTCAAAAGACATAGGATCAAGGTATAATATCCATTTTTTGAAATGGAAATATTGACCCGTTTCCGAAAAAAATATGTTTTATCGTCTCGAACGGCTGAAATCCACCCCATGTCTCAATTTATATTAAAAAAATATATTTACATTTAAACATTTCATAATCTAAATACACATTCAACAACACAGTAAAATATATATGAGATATGCAAAAATATATTCGAAAATAAAAAAATAAAAGAGTAGTTTTTAAAATCAACGAATGCAGGTTTTAAAAACAAATATCATATTTAACGTGTTCCTACACAAATAATACATTTCACTTGACATAATTTCGTCTTTTGTTTGAAATAACTTGAAACTATTGACACTCGACATTGACCTTTCCTCAGAATAGCTTGTAGTGGAAGCTCGCTAATTTCATAAAGCGATTATCGTAGTTTTTCGTATGACGCGATGGTGTACAGACGGTGGTATCATTTAACCAAGATATTGCAATTTTTACAGTGACGCGCCATGACAACACACTGGCACTTTCACAGCGTGACGCGTCTACGGCTCTGTAGCTCAATCATCGCGTAGCGCAAAAGGTTATGATAAACTGATGAGTGATAACCGCCGCAAGAAACGTTACGTTACAGGATATAAATTACTGATTTATCGTTTAACTAACGTTATATATATATATATATATATATATATATATATATATATATATATATATATATAAATACTTTTTTAACTAACTAAATAACTAACTAACTATTTAACTAACTAACTAAATAAAAAAAAAATTCCATAGCTACCAAAATCTGTTGGGCTAATTAAAAAAAAAATCTGAAAATTTTATCAATATCGTTCTAACCGTTTTTATGCATTCCACTGCAATGCAATACATACCATTAAAAATCGGCTGGGTCGATATTGATAAAATTTAACATACATAATATACAAATCGATTTTAATATGTTTGGGATTTATTACAGGACATTTTTTGAACTGGTTCTAAATATTTTCATTTCAATCAAGTTCTAGCAGCACGACTTAAATTTCTTAAATTTAAAAATGCTACCTCCGACTATAAGTTCATTGTTGCACCGATAACGTGCATACATTTTTTTACTATTTGTATACGGAACCACCTCGATACTATAAAATGCCATTTATAGTATGCCGTTTATACTATAAAAATGCAAAATGCCATTTATACTATAAAATGCCATTTATAGTATGCCGTTTATACTATAAAAATGCAAAATGCCATTTATACTATAAAATGCCATTTATAGTATCGAGGTGGTTCCGTATACAAATAGTAAAAAAATATATGCACGTTATCGGTGCAACAATGAACTTAGAGTCGGAGGTAGCATTTTTAAAGCTCTAAATGGCAGGTTTGAGTGAAGATACACACATGGTTGTCAAAATACACACTAATGTTATAAATGTGACAGTAACTCTGTCTGTCTGTCTATCTCTTCTTCACGCTTAAACTACTAAACCGATTTGAATGAAATTTGGTACCGATATAGTTCGAAACTCGAGAAAGGACCTAGGGTAGTTTTTATCCCGAAAATCCCACGGGAACGGGAACTATGTGGGTTTTATTTTAGAAAGTTTTTCAAGCAAACCAAGTCGCGGGTACAGCTATTACTATATAATCTGTCTCAGTTATGCGATGTTAAGTGGGAAGAGTGATTTGTTGCTGACGTTAAGCCTGCGGTTGCGATCCGTGTCCAATAATAATGATCAGGCTTTATTTGAATACCGTGAAATTGCTCGCTAAAAGACAATGATCAGAAATAATTACATAAACATCCTACTTCATTTTCGTACGGATTTCAATTTCAGGACCAAATGAATAAACTATTAGGTAATCATATACCTATTGATATCAATTTACGAAGTTTATCTTCATGAACGGTTGACTGGTAAAATATTGTACACTAGCTGTGCCCGCGACTTCGTTCGCGTGAAAAAAAAAATCTAAAATAAAAACCCGCATAGTTCCCGTTCCCGTGGGATTTCCGGGATAAGAACTACCCTATGTCCTTTCTTGGGTCTCAAACTATATTTGTACCAAATTTTATCCAAATCGGTTCAACGGTTTAGCTGTGAAAGCGTAACAGACAGACAGACAGACAGACAGAGTTACTTTCGCATTTATAATATTAGTATGGACTAGCTGTGCCCGCGACTTCGTTCGCGTGGAAAAAATTCTAAAATAAAAACCCGCATAGTTTCCGTTCCCGTGGGATTTCCGGGATAAGAACTACCCTATGTCCTTTCTTGGGTCTCAAACTATATTTGTATCAAATTTTATCCAAATCGGTTCAGTGGTTTGGCCGTGAAAGCGTAACAGACAGACAGAGTTACTTTCGCATTTATAATATTAGTATGGAAGTATGGATATCGAAAGACACGATAGTTATTAGTCATAATTAGTAAACATTAATTAAAATATAATAAAAAAGAAAATTACTTAACCACATAGTAAACCTCAACGAAATAAGTGTAATAATATTTAAAATGTCTGGTCATCATACGTTTTACTAAAGTCTAATCGCGAGTTCGGTAAATCGCTGTTGTAAACAATGAACTTCTATGCGCTGTGCGTGGGTGTCCGGATTAAACATTTTTATTGGATAATTAGGTCAAAATTCAAGTACCTATTTTTACATATTCCATGTCAAAATCGAGTACTGAGTACCCTCCTACATACTGAATATGTACAGTACTTTACCATTCAACCCGTATAATCACGTATTGCTACGTCGTAGTTGTTACGATAAAATGATCGCTATACACTTGCATAAACAGGTACTACCGCCTTACCTATTCCTGCTGTAATAGTGACAGTGCTTGTCACTGTCGTGTTCCGGTTTGGAGGGTAAAGTAGCTGGTAAGCTTATGCATGTGGCATTAAGACTCGCCACAAGGATAATTACGCACCATTAACTTCTTGGTGTCTATAGGCGATGGCTATCAATTCATCTGGAGAGCCATCGACTTGTTACTATGATATAAAAAAGTGATCAGCTTCATTGGATGCGATTTATGTATATTAATAATAAAAACTTTTAGTCACTAGACGATTCTCATCATAAATTAGGCTGACAAAGTTATTACCACTTTCTATATTCCAGAGTAGAATTTTGAGCGTTGTTAGTCATATTAAATTTGTTAGGCTGAGGAAGTTATTACTAGGCACTTTCTATATTCCAGGAAGCAAAATTACTAACTGATACGAGTAAGACATCAAATAAGTTGTTGCAAAAATGAGTAAAGATTGAAGATCGGTGTGACTACACCAAGGACTTTAACCTCTAGATCTAAGCATGACAGTGACAGATACCGTCGTTGCGGGGCGAGTAAGGTCACCCACGATTGATTTATTTCGCCCTTCATATACATGCAGCAGACTGAATGGCGTCAAATTTTACTAGTAGGAAGCAATGGTCATTGACTTTTATATAGAAGCGTTTAATAAAAGTGCTAAAATTTTACTATTAGCATATGCCCGCGGCTTAGGCTGTGTGAAATTATTTCCTATTCTTAAATAACATGTAGTAAATTAATTAGTTCAAGGAAGTCTTTAGTAAATCGGACTCAACTTTTGTTTTATCTTTTCAGGGAAAAAAATCATAAATCCTAATTTTAGATTATTCTAATATTCCTAATTATAATAATTTGAGGCGCGGGGAAAAGGAACATAGTGTTCAGAGTGCTAAGTGTGAGTTTTTCTTTTACATTCGATCGTGAGCGCGTTTGGAGTTTACTAGGAATTTGTATGTGATTTGTACAGCGCCACCTAGTGGTAAACGTGAGAAACCAGTTTACCACTAGGTGGTGCTGTACAAATTACATACAAATTCCTAGTAAACTCGAAACGCGCTCACGATCGAATGCGAAAAGAAAAACTCACACTTAGCACTCAGATTGGTTAATTTAAAAATCGGTTTTTTATCACGCGTGTTTACAGGTCACTGGATTGATTGTTACTAATTGTTACGTATTATTATAAGATCTATTAGTCTGATGTATTGACAGAACAATTGATTTCTTATTAGGTTTCTAGTCTATTTACACAATGGATGAATCTGAGCGTCTATGAATATTAGTTTTAATCAGCCGTAAGGAAAGTAAAAAAATGTGATTCATTTATTGATTTTAGATCCTTTAATAAATGAGTCTGATCGTATAAGTAGTGCTTATTCTGTCTCGTTCAGTTCCATGTACTGCTACGTCATAGTCGATAGACTAGAAAGAGCGCTAATTTACAAGCAAGTTTTAGTTTTTTTAATAGCATCATTTATTTTTGAATATTCTTACAATCAACTGGTTAATTATTCCCTCTAAATATGAAGACAACAGCTGGTGTTTGTACTTAAAACTGTTTTTTATAAAACAAATTTTCTGTATAATGAAACGCGTTTTTAAAACGTTAATTTTCTGATGTTGCGAAATATCTTTGGCAAGAAACCCTGTCATCTCTTTTCATATTAAGAGGTACACGAGTGGCGAAAAATACAATTTTTTATTATTCAAACATTCTATTATGCGTGACAGAATTATATACAGCGGGTACATTTTCTTTTATCCCGTGTTTCATATAATAAAAAGGTCTTAAACTTAACTGTGACGCGAGAATTATTTGACGTTTGCGACAAAATTATAAAAAATAGCGACCTGTTACGCAGCCAACTGCGATATTGAAGTTTTTGTGAGTCCCATGGGAATAATATGTTTTTCCGGGATTAAAGAAATATTCTATTCTTAGATTACATTTGGGTATTGACTCCGTATATACGATATTTGACCCAAATCGTAATACGCACAGACATACAAAAAATGCACATTCAATTACAGACATAAACTATTATAAATGTGAAAATTTATGGGAATATTATATAATATTAGTGAGACCACCTAAATAACAATTATCATCTAAATCTGATCAGACGCTTCAACGTGAAGGTGAATCAAATATAACCATACACACGTACACACACATTCGGTGTCCCATTTGTAATATGATTATTTAGATTAGGAAGTCTTTAGGAAAAAAAGAGCGTAATCAGTAAGTAAACTGAAAATTTTTTTCAATGGCTATATTTTGGGTTATAGTGCACCAAAACCCCCTACTTAAATAGTTTTCCATACTACTAGTATGAGAAAAAGAAGCAAAATTATTTTAGGGGGGTTTTTGATACACTATAATAACTCAAAATAGTCATTGAAAATATTTTTATTTCACTAACTGATTACGCGCATATTTTTTATTATCCTTAATCCTTTTAAAACCACCCAGTATAATTTAAAAATATGAATTGTTGGAAAATATTGTTGACAGTTGTGAACGTTTATTACGGAGATTATCTTATTTCAATGTTGGATAAAATTAATCATTTTTAAGAAAAAGTACTGCTTTCAAGATATATTAATCTTACTGTAATTGAGGTGTTTCCCGAAAATCCAAAGTATATTCACGCCCGTAACCCCGAAGGGGTAGGCAGAGGTACAACAAGTGCAGCCACGATTAGCCGAAGATACTTGGTCCCACAAATGTGATAGGTTGCAAGCCTATCGCCAACCGGGCACTTTCCAATCCCGGGCAACTTTGTGTTTATCAGAAAACTGAAAAAACATGTTTTTAGTGCCCGACCCGGGAATCGAACCCAGGACCTAATGTGGTCGACGCCAACGCTGGACCACTAGACCACAGAGGCGATAATCCGAAAATCCAAAATCTTAACAATAGCTTGGTCTGACGGGTGGTGTGTTACCATCGCCACACGTGATGAGCACGTAAAGCTGTAGGTCCCGGTCATCGTAGAAATAGACGATAATCGTTTATTTGACCGCCCCGTCGTCAATTGGGTAGTCAAGGTCGCTACCTACTCGGCAGTGGCTAGCGACCTTGACTATCCAATCGCGTTCGATTTCCAACGACACAAGCATTTGTGTGATGAGCATAAACGTTTGTATTTCGGGGTTTGGGTGTTTATTAAATATATTCCAGTATTTATATACGTATTTAGTATCGTTGACTAACATTCATAACAAAGCAAATAATTTGCTTACTTTAGGGTTATATCAGTAAGTGTAATTTGTCCCGTAAATATTATTATTATTATTATATTATAATCGTTATTAGGTCAATGAAATAAGGCGATAACGATCACCACTCATCTCGCCAGCCAACAAACTAGTGAATCGGGATGTCTATAGACATTCGATTCACTCTGCTTATCTCGCAAACGAACCAGCTTGTTGATACTTTATTTTAGAAAATAACTTAAAAGCTAGTAATTCTTGTTATTTTTAGTATGCGAAAATCGCAGTTCGGAAGTCATAATAACTAATAATTTATGTTTTATCACGGAAACATGTAATAATGCTCGCTTACGCGTCAGGCGTGACATAAAACCGCCTGTTTCAAAACAGAATTGAGGTTAGTGCATCGTTTGTACAATGTAGTGTAGGTTATTACCGTGGAGTGTGCTCTAGAAATACAAACACCAATTAGAACTGGATATAATGTTGAATTCAAATGATTTTTGCCGTGTTAGTCCAGAATACTTTTATATGCCTCAACACGTTAGGTCATGCTCTACTCTCATCTTACTAAAATCCAGCAACTTTTTGAAGTAAAAATGTTCTATTTTGTTTAAAAACTAGTCTCCGACCGAGAAAATTTGAAAATTTGTACTCAGTTGCACTAAAATACGAATAACATATGTCTAGAAAAACACTCATTTTAATGTTTTTTGAATTTTTTGTAAAAAAACTCATTAAAAACCGGCAGGGGTTTTTCCAATCGGATACGACTTAGGGACCTTCAATAAAAGAGCCTACTCTTTCTTAAAAGGTCGGCAACGCAATTGCAAATCTTCTGATTGTGTGGTTGTCCATGGGCGGCGGTGATCACTTACCATCAGGAGCCTCCTGTCCGTTTGCCCCCTATTTTATGTAAAAGAAACCAAGCATGTTTTGATGTCTGTATGTAATGTATCTGGTAAATCTTAACACATTGAGATAGCATATGAAGCGTGCTATTTCGGATTTTCTAAAATATTAAGAAAACTCTACTAGAACACTACTAGAAGAGTAAACAGCGATGGTCAACGCGTCACTGCTGTCGTCACCACGTAGCATCGGCTCTTGGGTAGAGCAAGATGAGCGGGCCAAATCATGTAAGGCACTAAAATTCCAAATCCGAAAGACGAACTTTTTTCATAAGGTTTCGATCGGCCAAACTGTTCAAAAGTTATGACATGTTTACATGCACACATATATACAGACATACTGACGTCATCTTGAAAATAGTTGGAAAATGCTCCTACGACCTCAATACGTGGAGATCTGGTGAAAACTCAATTTTCGATAATCGGGACAATGTCACGTCATTTCCTTATCTACATACGTAGCGGGAAATTAAAAGTTTATTAAAAATAGTAGTTTAAAACAGTCAACTATCAAAACCAAATAATATTAACAAAAAGGCCAAAACGGCAGCAATTTTTTAAAAGATACGCAAGGATTCGCGGTGTTTTTTTATATCGTAAGATAGCAAACAAACAGATGGCTTTCCGATGAAAAGAGAAGCCATCGTCTATAGACACCAAAGATGTCAATGGTGCGTTGCTATCCGTGTAGTGGGATGGCAATGCCATATGCATAAGACTACCGGCCTTACCCTCCAAACCGGAACATGACAATGACATGGACGCTATTACGACAGAAATAAGTAAGGCGGTGGTACCAAATACGCGGGCGGTATTTAGGAGTGGCGAATTACATGTACATTGTTTATAAATGGTGAAAAATACGACCAAAGGCGTTCTAATCCTGTTCTGCCCCGATGTATGACAGGCCTCCGGGCCTAGGCTAGCGCTCTTCCTAGGTGTAGAGTTCTGCAACGTCTTGGCTGAGATTGGTACCCCTGCCTTACCTATTTCTGTTGTAAAAGCATCTGTTTTTGTCACAGTCATGTTTTGGTTTGGTTAGGTTATTTGATAAGGACAATAGAACCTTCTCGCGACCATTATTGAAACTTTTATAAACCAGAGTGCTAAGTGTGAGTTTTTCTTTTCGCATTCGATTGTGAGCGCGTTTCGAGTTTACTAGGAATTTGTATGTGATTTGTACAGCGCCACCTAGTGGTAAACTGGTTTCTCACGTTTACCACTAGGTGGCGCTGTACAAATCACATACAAATTCCTAGTTAACTCCAAACGCGCTCACGATCGAATGCGAAAAGAAAAACTCACACTTAGCACTCAGAATCAACAATGATAACCCCTTGATGATCACTGAGTTGCGGGCTTAGGGTTAATGAAAAAAACACCAACGTCTATAAACACCATATGTATTAATAGTGAGTTATCATTCTCGTATCCAGAGATGAAATGTCATATTAATTTAACCGGTTACCGCACCTTCCTAAGAGAAGACATAAGCACTGTTATTGCGGCAGAATTAGCGAAGGCGTTGGTACCAAACCTGAACATTTAGCAGAACAAACAAACTAAATGAGAGATTTAGAAGTCACGACGGTAGTAACAAAAGTCAACAATTTGTATGTTGCTTAATAACTGTCAGAACAGTTAATTTTTCCAAAGAACCCGGCACAGTAATTTGACAGGACTAAAATAATATGCCTCGCTTTTCCTTTTATTTCCTCAAGAGTAAGAATATAGCAATCAAGTTTTTAATTAATCGCTCCGTTGGTCGAGTTGTTGGTTAGGCTCGGGATCGATTCAGGACAGGGACAAGTGTGATTAGCATAATGTCTGAGTGATTTTTAAATGTATTTTTATTTTTTATTGTATTTATGTTTTTTTTAAATGTATTTTATAAAACTTCACAAGTTTTTGAGTAATATTCGTCCAACTTATAAAATGCATTTAGAAAAGTTTTTATAAGTGTGAACCTGTGTTGTAGATATATCAATCATTGACGTTAAATAGGTGGCAACTATGAACACTTATAGTATAAAACAATAAAAGCAACACAATAGTGAGGACTGGTAAGACGTTCCAGTCCGCATTATTGTGATGGGAAAATTCGGAACCTTACTTAACTTACATCGTGCGTGGCCCAACACTTTACCAATTATTGCAGTTAAGACTGAAGACCGAAAACATTGTTTCAGCCTCAATGTCAATCTTCATTAATATCTCATTACATTTGACACTTCTGAACTCAACACGGAGAATAACAATAGCGGTTACATCACTTTAATTTTATAGCAATGTAATTTTTCGTTGATGAAGCTTATTATTTCAGCTGTTGCTAGCTACTTGTTCAATAGAACAAATAACAATAAAATATCATGGGATCGTGTTGGTTTCCTTTCCGAGTCTGTAGCATAAGTCCAATAACAATAGTTTTTTTGTAATTTTTGGCTGATATAGCTTATTTTTTTCAGCTGTTGCTAGCCAATTATAGTCTCGCCCGGGTATTTGGTACCATCGTCTTACCTAGACCTGCCGCAATAGCGTCACTGCTAGTCATTGTTCAGTGCACCATTACTATATTTGGTGTTTACAGGCGATGGCTTCTTTTTCCATTAAGAAATCCATCAGCTTGTTTGCTAATCTCTATAGAAACATACAAAGAGGAGTAGCTAATGTTCTTACAAATAAGTGGTCTATCATTCTTTCCTTATCATAAAATTCACAGTACTAGAGATTAAAGCATGGCATTATTTGGTTTGGTGTGGGTTCTACATATATTGGTGTATTTTAGTGACGCACTAAACTTAGTAGTAGGGGAGCCCAAGAGGGGATTTTGGTATTTTTTCGAGCGCGTCAGATTAACATAGGGGAGATACCTCGCATACTTTTGAGGCTCTCCACCAAATATAAGCCATTTCTATAGAGGGGGTAACTAGGGCAGAAAAAAAAAACAAGATTAAGATAACATCGGCTTGTTCAAATTGTCAGATTATATTTTTTTCGTTATTCTTACATCATTTCCTATATAATAAAACAGAATTCAGACGCGCTCGAGAATGTCAAAACAACGTTTTCTTTGCAACTTTGTAACCCTCCCACTCCCTCACGTTACACTTGAATTGGCAGATTTTCTAAATTTTAGGTGGAAATTAATCCGCCATACCTCAATCTGACGCGATTTAGTGTTACTATGGCACAGATTTTTTTTAAAACATTTTTTTTATCTGTAGTTTTTTCCCCACCATTAAAATGAAAAACTTTATATAACCTTTTATTTTTCCTATAATTTAATCTACAAAATCCAATAGTTCCCAACGACGCTCGAGTAACTACCCATTTAGCATCGTGGGCTCCCCTACTATAGCAAACAAGTTGTTTCAGCGACTGTTGTGTTTCATGGCGGAACACATTAGCAGGTTGTCAGCAGCCGGATGCGTCAAGTTATATATATGTACAATATCTGCATCTATTATTAGATCTAATCATGAATATAGATGATTTTAAGTAGTAGCATATATTTGTAATACAGTATTATATATGTCGCAGTGAAATTGTCAATAGTCGTTAGATTATAATCTACCTAGGGAAATTATAATTTGGTTAGGTTAGGTTAGCAGTTAAATTATAATATCACTTAGGTAGATTATAATCTAACGGTATTGACAATTTCACTGCGACATATACAATTAAACTAATATTTATAATATTATCATATTAGAATTCTAAAACGATAAAAACATCTGTTGACTTACAGAAACATACTCGTACATAAAAAAGATTCCGACGAATGTAAAGCCCTACATTTTGAAATTGGTTGAAAATGATTACAATTAAAAGATTTCGCATGCCCTTCTTACATTTAATTATTTTCTGAGAAAGCTGCTAGACGTTTTAAGAATGGAAACTTCATCTAGACTGTTGTTGTAAATACATACATATAATATGTTACGTATACATTGCCCATGACGAATTTCTCCGTCTAAAATGTTTTGTTTATTCGCGTTTTATCATTATTAATGCTATTAATTCCTTCTTTTCAGGTAAATGTCCTCTATTTAGAGACCATAAAGCAAAATTTGGCATTGAAGTGG
Organism: Apodemia mormo; assembly: GCA_036924255.1. NCBI lineage: Eukaryota > Metazoa > Arthropoda > Insecta > Lepidoptera > Riodinidae > Apodemia > Apodemia mormo. The sequence continues at coordinate 38,393,727 of JAUPFN010000001.1, read as the reverse complement.
TGAGTAAATTTGACGTCTTTATTATTCGATAAAAAATCACAAGACAGAAAGCGAGCTGATCGCTGATTGAAGAAAATATATATAGCCTATAGACTCAAATCATGTTTATCGGCCGTAGCCTAGTGTGGCAGAGTTATTCCATATCCATAAGCATCCCAGCTACATATTTTTCAATCCTAATAAAACACGGGACTTATGTTTCCCCGTGTTGTTTCGAGTCCCTTTTTAGAATAGAAAATCTGCTATTCTGTGAGAAAGCTCGTAAATTAAAGCTCGTAAAATTGGCTATATTAAATCAAAAAATGTCAGACGTTTTACACGTGTAGCCTGTGGGCCAAGTGCACAGGCAGAACCCTCAATGCTCTAGGCGTTCAGTATAATAATGGTTTAAGGATGCTGTTAGGGCTACTTCGATACTACAGTGTATGTAAAATGTTTGTTGAGGCCCGCATTGACAGTTTCCATGCGATCTTGCCCAAACGCGTGGCCTCGATGATGCTACGGGTGCGGAATAAAACCAACGGTCTCCTTAATACGATATTGAACAGAGTAGATTGACTGACTGGAATGCTTGTCACATGCATTCCAGTCAGTCAATCTACTCTGTTCCTCTTTTATTTAATAATAAATATAATTGGAATTATCGTCACTAACATAGTTATATAAGAAATTTACTAACATATAATATGTTTAATATGTATTAGACACGTTTCTGAAATAAAGTATTATTATTATAATAGATATGAGTCACCTTCGTAGCCACTAGGAGGAAGAGTTCTGCAATGTCTCGCCTTTAAGAGCAGAGTATTATTTTAACTATACTAATACCTAAACTATCATTTTTAAAATTTATGTCTGTCGTTCGTTGTACAGGGTAATCTTTCGAACGTCTGGACTGATTTTGATGGAATTTTCACTTAAAAATAGAGGGCAGGGACAGGGGAGCATATAGGCTACTTTTTACCCGAGTAAGCAAAAGGAAATACTTAATGATTTAGGATTACGCAAACGAACTACGAGGAACGAGTAACAGCTACTTAGTGAATAAGTTTTGATCGTTTGCGTCATATTATGTTGCTATTTTCTAGTGGATGCGATAGATTGAGCCCTACACGTATGCTCAAGTGATTACTAGGCCTTATATTTTTTTCACCTCGAGTTTGTTTGGGCCATTTTAAGAATAGATTACCGGCCGTTCTAGCATCAGAGTTTTTAAAAGGTGAAAGATTGGTTATACTTATCACTACCATCGTGAGTGCTAGGTGGTAGGTTTTCGCAATGTAGTACCACTACCATATATAGTACCACCGCTTTACCTATTCCCGCCACACCAGCATTAATGCTCATCACTGTCGTGTTCCGGTTTAGAAGATAAGGCTGATACAATTTTATAGAATATGGAATTGCCATCCCGCTACATGTGTAGCGACGTACCATTAAAATAATTGGTGTCTATGTATGACAGTTTCTCTTTCCATTAGAAGAGCTATCTGCTTGTTTGCTATCTATTGATATAAATTGATATTAGCCACGCCTATAGATCAGTAGTCTTCCCTAAAACAAAATCCTAGCTATGCCAATAAATCTAACTCCTTATAAAACTTTATAAAAATGTGACGTAGCAAACAATGGAACGCGAGGACATTGGTATACAATAAATCTGCATAGAGATTATTTTAATAACACGACCGCAGCTGTTCGGATTTTATATCAATGCTTCGGTAAGATATAAGGATTTTCCTTGATATTACTTTACACTAGTGTTGTCGACATCATATTTCAAAAAGTAGGATTTAAAGTTTGAGTAACGAGAACGAATAATAAAAAAACAAGACGCAGTAATATTTACAGTAACGGCAGATAATGCATTAAAAATAATATGAAATAAAAAGAATAATTATGTTATTTTATATTGTATTTATTGCATTTAAAATAAAATTATTGCGTTTGAAATAATGTTTTTAATAAATAAAATATAGAATTTAGGACGCTGCTTAAAAACTATCTAGGACAGGCCAGGACATTACTAAAACTAGACATGTCCTGGGAAACCAGGGCAATTAGCAACTACAGTACACGCTATACAATTAAACGAATTGATTGTATATTTGGTCTTGTTTCCTTAGTGACCCGGACTATGCAATAGATGGGGCTCGGGTTCGATTACCGACATTAATAAGCATTTGTTTTAAGAAAATAGGCTTATGTTTCTGTTTTTTTATGTCATTGGATAATAAACAAGCAGATGGCTTTCCTGATGGAAAGAGATAACATAGCCTATAGACACCAAATATGTTTATGGTGGGTTGCTATCCGTGTAGCGGGAAGGCATAAGTTTACCCGCTACTTTACCTTTCAAACTGGAATACAAGAGTAATAACAACTGACGCTATTGTGGCAGGAATAGATAAGGCGGTGGTATCACACCCGGGTGAGACGATGCGGAACTCTGGGTGAATTTAAGTGACTTACTTACCTTGCATATCCTACAAAGGTTAGAGTTTTTGAGAGTTTTCGAGTAACGCAAAATAATTTAAAGGCAGAATAGTAGAGTTTTGGCCAGTTTAGTACACGTTTTGGCCACTTGAGGCGAGGTATTTCGACGCGCGTCAATTCTATAGAAAATGGGTAGCGCGGTATGTTCTGAAAACGCTAGGAAACGTGTTAATTTTCGGATAAATAATATAGGACATCAGCTGAAAACTAAAATTTAGCACATTTTTTTTGCATTTACAACTAAATATCACAATATAAAAATCATGTGGAAGATCAGAAATATTATTAACAAATTATTATTATTATTATTATTTTTTATAGTAGAGGGGGCAAACGAGCAGATGGTGCACCTGATGGTAAGTAAAAGTCACCGCCGCCCATGGACATCCGCAACACCGGGGGTATTGCAGCTGCGTTGCCGGCCTTTTAAGAATGAATAAGCTCGTTTCTTGAAGGTCCCTAAGTCGTATCCATTCGGAGACACCCCCGAGGGTAATAGATTCTACAAAGGAGTAATGCGAGGCAAAAGGTGTCGACAAAAGCGCACGGTTGTGGATTTCCAGACATCGAGGTGGTGAGGATGGAACTTTAAATTTTGACGCGATGTCCGATGGTGGAATTTAGCGGCAGGCATTAGTCCGAACAACTCATCGGAACACTCCCCATGATAAATACGGTAAAAGATGCAGAGCGAGCCTACATCTCTGCGTAACGCCAAAGAGTCAAGCCGATTAGAAATAGCCTGGTCGTCAACGATTCGAACCGCTCTACGTTGAATGCGATCAAGAGGAAGAAGCTGGTACTGAGGAGCTCCGGCACAGAGGTGTGAACAGTACTCCATGTGAGGTCGAATTTGGGCCTTGTAAAGTTGGAGGCGATGGGCTGGCATGAAGTACTGCTTTGCTTTAGAGATATTTGTTTTAGAGATTTTTTTAGCCTGTTTGCGGAATTTTATATGATCGAGTAAAGTACATTCTATCATGTAATGAGTTAGCACATTCTTTAGATAATATCTTCAGGCATATCCATTGATATAAAAAACCCAAGATACACAATCAGTGTGTCAAAAACGTCCTCAAAAAATGAGTGCACAATTTTAAATTGTGCACTCATTTCAAATAGAATCGCGTCGGTCGCGACACTGTCATTTTTATTTCTTGTCGTACATTGCTTTGTAAAAACAATTATAAGTCGTGCACTTAAGGTTGGATATGCAAAGACATATATATGTTTTTGCCATATCTATAACTACTTAAATGAAATTAGGGACACTTTTGAGTGTCAGTTTTGTTCGGGACTGTGCATCTAGGGTTTTTTATATCAATGGGTATATCGCGTACTTTTTGTAAAATTGTTATTTAACAATTAATACAAAAAAAAAACGTGATTAAACAAACCAGTTTTTTCCCATTTGTCGCGATGCCTCGCCTTAAAATCACTGTACAAAAAAAATATAATGTTAAATAATACTTTTGTAACTCCTCCCCGGTCCGGGCTCCTTTGAAGAATAGACCAACTGCCGTTCTGCCAGGCAGGACGTAAAAGGCGACCGATTGGCTATGCGAGTCACTACCATCGTGGCTACTAGGTGGTAGAGTTCTGCATTGTCTCGCCTGGGTCTGGTACCACCGCCTTGCCTATTCCTGCCGCAATAGCGCCAGTGCTTGTCGCTGTCGTGTTCTGGTTTGAAGGGTAAGGTAGCCGGTAAACTTATGCATGTGGCATTAGACCTCGCCACAAGATAGCAATGCACCATTAACACCTTTGGTGTCTATAGACGATGGTTGACTCTTTCCATCAGGAGACCCATCTGCTTGTTTGCTATCTTATGACATAAAAAAATAGAATTTTCAAAATTTCGCACATAAATGAATAAAATTGACAATGTCGTAATGTACTATCATTATCGATAGTAGCTGCTGCGTGCAAACCGCTGCATTATAAAATTTTTTGTTGAATTCCGTGAGAACAACTCATTTTTTCGGAATCAAAATTAGCCCATGCTATTCCAGTTTATCATCTACATGTGTGCCAAATTTCATGTTCAGCCGTTTTTGTGCGATTAATAAACATCCATCCATCCATCTATCCAAACATCCAACCGTTGACATTATTAATATAGATTTTCTACATATAAATATCGAGTTATTTTCATAGAAATTTTGACATTATTAAGGCCACAAATGTTACGTTTTTTTTTCAATTTTTAAAAGTGTCTGCCATGATGTTGCGACCACCATAACCGTCAGCCATTTTGAATTTTTAATAAAAATAATAATTTAAAAAAGAAGTACAAAGGGCAGGCCTATTGAATTATTTTTGAAATACTATTAATTTTTGTGCCTCCTTCACCCAAGCATTACTACTACTACTACTGATATCGGACTTAGCTAGTCCTCATCTCTTAAACAGTAAATATGAGTCATTGGACAAAATTCTGAGATAACTGAAACATGTCATGCCTGCTGTCCACTGGCTCTTAGAATATAAAGGAAACAGCATGATAATACATATTTATTTTGAAATAGTCAAATGTTAGAACACTGTCTAATTATATTTTATTTGTCTGCGAATTTCCACTAAGTCCTCGTTATATAGCGTCTTCAGACTTCGTAATGGCTGATCGTGATATTTATCGCGACTGCGTCCCGCCTACGAGGTCGTCGACCTCTCCGTCATTATCGCTCTAATCATCAGGGATTCTGATTACACAGTATTCGCAAATTGAAACCTTTATTTGACTTAGTCAGCGTTTTATTGAAGTTATACTATTTTTTGAGGAATGTGATTTTTGGGGAATATTTTATATTATATTTTTGAGGAATGTGAGGAGGATGGATGTGATTTTTCAACGGACTTTCTAAAAGGAGGAGGTTATCAATTTAGCTGTATCTTTTTTATTGTTGTTACCTCAGAACTCGGTCGTTTATGAAGCGATTTCGAAAAGTCTTTTTTTTGTTTGTCTTGATAAAAGATCCCTGAGATACAGGAGACTGAAAGTCGGATGCTGCGGTTGAACTGCGTTAAAAATTATTACAGACTAGTTGCAATGTACAGCCCGCTGCATAATAATTTTTTGGCGAATCCCGCGGGATCACCTAATTTTTCGGGGATAAAAATAAGCTTATGTGCTATACCTGGTCATTATCTACATGTGTATCAAATTTCATTCTAATCCATTCAGTAGTTTTTGTGTGATTATCAAACATCCATGCAAACATCAATCCAAATATCCAAATTTTCGCATTTATAATATTAACATAGATATATGCGACAGTACAGCATGAAATTCTTCATAATATATATCTCTCTTTGCCGTGAAGTTCATATCTATGCGTACGCGCAGTGGCTCGAAACTTAAAAAGATATTGAATTTTCCTTATCATAATCGTTTAGGAAAAAATGAGAAGTATGATTTTTTACATTTATAGCACGAAGTTAGTCGCAAACAATTTTTGCTGTAAAGTGATAATCTATAAAGTGACACGAAATTTGCAACAATAATTTCGCTAAATCTCCTTTTAGATTAGGGTGGCATGAATAAATCTTTCTAAATTCACTCCGGTATACTATATATACCATGTGTGTTTTATGCATACAGAAGGTGAGCCAAGCAAAAAGTCGTCCCGTCCCTTCGATAGAGAAAGAGAAAGAAACTGAAATTTAGTACTCAATTTAAATTACGACACAAGTTAATACTATGTGTAGGAACTGCAAGACATACCGCACATGTATTAGCGATAGGTAGAATAATAATAAGTAAATATTGCATTTGTAATTTATTAGTGTTAAATGGAGATTTATAAATGGTAATAATAAAACATAAGTACTTATTATTATATATTATATATTATATCTAACTTATTACTTAGACTACCTCGTGGTCCAGGTTAGGTTAGGTTAGTCTGTGGGGGTATTCGGTTCAAATCACGAGGTCCCGAGTTCAATTTCCAGGTCGGCAAAAGTGTTATTTAAATCTAAAATCTTAGTAGCATCTCGGAGTCTGGCGGGGTGGTGTGTTACCACTTCTGTATCTCAAATGAGCACGTAAAGCCGTCGGTCCTAGTTATCGCTAGAAATAGTCGATAATCGTTATCGTTTATCAGGTCAGCAAAATGCGGCGATGGAGCCACTCATCTCGGCAACCGACAAACCAATCGTGGTAAACCGGAAAGACGTTTGGTTTTCTCTGCCTACCTCGTTTCATCTTTTTTATCTTACTTATTTAAACATGTATATTAAATGTATGTTCTTTCTAATTCCGGCAACGGGACTTTTTCACTTACGTACGCGCTTATGGCCCGTCTACCTACTCTATCTTAATATTTTCTCTATGGTTTTACACTGATAAAAACAAATAATTTATTATTTTATTACTACTCTAAAGGAGAACAGTGGCGTAGCGCGTTTTGACGGGGCCCAGTATAAAAAATTATTTGGGGCCCTTTAAATGGTAGGGATTTGTTACAAAAGAAAAAAAATGTTTGTATAAAATTAAAAGAAATATTTATTCATCTTAATTACCTATTTGTCACTTTTTCCAAAAATTTTAAAAACTATTCAAATTAAATCAACACTTTCCTTGCCTTTTTTGGAAAAAGAAATTGTTTTGTTTTTTATGTTTGCCATTTGGGAAGTTTTTATTAATTTTTGCTTCCGGACGTTGGGGGCTCACATGTCTCGTGTCCCCGGGGCCCCGTATAATTGATACGGCAGATACGGCGGTAGCTACGCCCCTGGAGGAGTATTACTTCTTACGAGCGTACACAAAGTATATATTTTTTTATATTATTAGATAGCAAACAAGTAGATGGCTCTCCTTATGGAAAGAGAAACCATCGCCTATACCACAGTATACTGGAGACTCAGTAGTTAATCTATATACATGTGATATTCGAGCAACGCACACATAGACACCTCTCACGGACGCGATATCTCGGAATGGTTCGGGACAGTTTGTTCCGCACCAGTCGGAGATATCGCGTCCGTGAGAGGTGTCTATGTGTGATATGCTCGAATAATACTTGTATGTAACATTGACTTCTGGTAGTCTCTTAGTATTCTGTGCCTATACTCCCCAAAAATGTCAATGATGCGTTGCTATCCATATGGCGAGATCGCAATGCTACATGCATAAGGCTACTGGCTACCGTACCCTTTAAGCACTTCATTCCCACCGTTCGCGTAATTGTCTGAAAAAGGGGTACACATATAATATATAGATAATATAAAGATAATAGTTGATGTTTCTGCGAAACAACTCGCAGTTTAGATCAACATAATATGTAAGTGTAAGTAATAGCATTGTAAATTTGTACCTAGATTTTGTTTTTGTTGAGAATAGATAAGGGACATTCATTGGGACGATTGTGGTCCTCCATAAATGTTACATGTATTCTGGATTTTAAAACATTATTATATGCGATAACAAACTTACTATATTTTTATTTCGTATTCATTTCGGTGGCTGAAATAAAAATGAGTGCCGCAGTGAAAAACAGTTTGTGTAATATTTCAGAGTTCCCTGCTTTATATTTGCCACTCTGTATTTTGTTGTTTTTATTTTACTTTTTAAATTTGTTTTAAAAGAGCAAAAATATTTTTCATTAGTACTGTGAAATGCTGCATTTTTCTCGTGGTTTTCTTTCTTCGGACAGACAGAAATTTCATTGAGGTTTTTGAAAAAAGTCTGTTCTACTTGAGCTTAAAATCTAGCGATGATGAGAGGCCACCAGACTAAGTTACAAGCAATATAGTAGAAGTATTTTCCGGTTAAGGTCGCTGTACATTTATGACCATTTAATATTAAAATTAAAAAAAATAGTTTTATATGTATACAATATCATTATTAATTTGATTCATTAAAATGCAAGAGTTTTAAAATTTAATAAAAATGTTATTTAACGTTACCACGTTTTGTACAGATTCAAATTTCAAGTGGTCAAAAACGGTACTAAGACACCCAAAACCGGTACTTCTACTACCTCCTCTTTTCGAATGACACATTATGGTATCACCAACCAATTCACGAGCTTTTCAACAAATCGGTTAATCGATAACACTTCGATTATCGATTTACCCATTTGTTGAACATTTCGTTATAATTATGATAATACGAGTAACAATATTATAAGAATAAGAATACGTATTTATTTGAGATGCACACTTAACAAAGTAAGGGAAATAGTTAAAAACCTACGAGCGCCTAACCCTAAGGTGGTCACCGTTAAAAACTAACAACATTGATACACAATACACGTACAAAAACTTATAAATAAAAAAGAAGAGAAGCAGAAATATAAAAATAATATAAAATTAGTAAATAATGTTGTGTCTTTGTATTCATGTCGTTTCGAATTTTTGACGTGACAACGTCTTATAATTCGATAGAGCTGGCTGCACGCACGAAAAAACATGACTCATGCGGCGTTACCTCGCTCTGAGGCGTTCCGTTTAAGGCTTGGAGTACAAGCGAGAGCTTAAGACGTTGTCACGTTCAACTATCGTCTGTAAACCAACTTTACAGACAACCGATTTTTTTTCGATTACTTAGGTACTGTATGGTCGCGCTATCGCACTATACGCATTTATGATCATTGATCACAACTTACCAACTTTTTATTTTATTGATTTTTACGCATGAAAACACTTTATTGTACACAAAAAAGGACACACAAAACAAGCGAGCTTATCACTAAGTAGAAAAAAATATGTTTAGGGTGTACAATAAATAAATTAAAATAAATATTCAGGGTACAAATTACACTGATTGATCTAACCCCAAAGTAAGCAAATTATTTGCTTGTGTTATGGGTGTTAGTCAACGATACTAATACATAGAAATACATATGTAAATACTAGAATATATTTAAAAAACACCCAAACCCGGAAATACAAACATTTATGCTCATCACATAAATGTTTGTCCCCGTCGGGGATCGAACCCGAGCCCCGTAGTTTGCGTAGTCAGGGTCGCTAACCACTCGACCAGCAATATTAATAAAAAAAATCAACTCTAAATTATACATTAAAATATATATTTAAAAGTAATAAACAATTTAATGCATGCCAATTCTAACATGCAGATAAACAAAACAAAGAAAAAACTAAGTTAGTGTGACTAGAGGATAAATAATAAAGTTTCAATTGTTTAAAAAATAATGGTGAAGTACTATTACGGATGTTATATACAAGGGAGTTCCAGACTCTAATAGCAGTGACTGTAAAAAAGTGAGAAAAAAGACTGGAATAGATCGTGGGAATAGGTAAATTTGAAATTAAAATGTACTAGCGATAGCCTGTGACCGAATTTCGACCATAGACTTAACAATAAAATCTTAATCTAAAATATTTATATATATATATATATATATATATATATATATATATATATATATATATATATATATATATATATATATATATATATATATATATATATATATATATATATATATATATATATCGAGGAATCAAGGAATCGATTTATCAAGGTTCCAGGTCCAAGAAAAGCTCGGTTCCCAAGATATGGGTATGTGAAAAACCGAGCAAAGCTCGGTCAACCAGATATTTAATATTATAAATGCGAAAGTTTAGATGTTTGGATGGATAGATATTTGTTACTCAATCACGCAAAAACTACTAACCAGATTTGAATCAAATTTGGCACTTGCGTAAGTGACGCACATACCTATCACTTATATCCCGGAAAATGAGTTGTTCCCGCGGGACTAAAAAGTTTTATATAAATGCAATGGACTGCAGGATGTAGCTTTGACACTTCACATAAATGAGTAATATTTATTAATACATAAGCGTGTAATATTTATTTTTATTGATTTAACGTATTTCTAGTACATTTTGTTTAAAAACATTAGGATTCTGCACTCCCTGCGCCAAATTTGATACTCCACTGTTCGCGCAATTGTCTTTAAAAGGGGTCCAACGAAATACTTCACATAATATTATTGTGTAGATTTTATGACAGCTTTGTTATTTTATTACAGTCTCTTCTACTACGGCGAAAAAAGTAATGTGTATCCAAATAAAAAAAATGTATTTGCGTAATGTTGCCATACCTTATACCACATTTCCGTCTAATTAATAAATACCAATACACGTGCTAAATTTATTTCGTACAATAAAAAACTGATCTTACCTTTTACGCAACTCGCATTTTATAGATTACCTTTATAAGGCAATCTTCAATGAGCCGTTCGGTCGTCAGGCGTGAATTATCACTCTTTATTATCTACAGCGGATTTATTTTCTTACCGGCGGCGGCTTATCCTTTGAATTAAGGCTCTCGTCCATACATATTTCATATTATATACCGGTTTATCAGATACCTCCCATCAGGCGAGGTTTGTAGAATTGCATAGCGTCATTTGAAGTTTAATAATGGAATTTGTGCAAATTAGCTTTTTGTTTAATTATGTTTAAATGGATAAAGGTTTTTAGGGTTCCGCAATCTACGAGAATTCCTTATAGTTACGCCTTATCGGTTCATTCGTCTGTCTGTGTGTCCGCAGCCTAGCTCAGAATCTTTTAGTAATCTTTCTGATTTACCTATGTTCAAGAAATTAATAAATTATGATTATTATGATTATAATGAAATTTAGAGGGGATAGATGACAACCGTGGATTAAACATAACACTTACCAAAAGTACTTACCAAAAGTATAAGAGACTTAAAAACTAAACTATTTAAAAAGAAATTACGAAATTGGCTTATTGAAAATTGTTTTTATACATTGGAAGAATATTTTGCTTATAAACATAATAAATAATTTGTTTCAAACATTAATTTTAATACAATATTAAAGAGAGAGATGTATAATTTTTTTAAGTTGTGCAATGTATAATGTGATGTTTATCATAAATTTTAATATATTCTACACTTTTTATCGTCGGCACTTGGTGAAACTCCATTTTAACACAATATTTGCTAGCTGATCACACTTGTACTGTTTCACAATAAGATAATTATATTTAATTTCCGCAACTTCAACTGCAACAAATGGATACACCATGAATTGATCCATTTGTGTAGCAAAGGCAAGAGACTTAACGCACTTGAAGCGTTAGAAATAAATAGACGAAAACATAGCCCTAACCTACTGAACGACCAATTAGATATCAACAGCTCTTCACTTCTTAATATTTTTAATCATGGTGTATTTTAATTCTATTTTTTAAAGTTTTTATTCATAGTAGATTATTATTATCATTATTTATATACCTGAAACTACTCAGTTTAGCTGCAGAACCATTTCTCGAATTATTTTCTAAATCAAGTAATTATTTTGACAGGAAGTGGAATTTTATTTCTAAATCATGTAATTATTTTGACAGTAATTGTAATTTTATTGGTAATATTTGTAATTTTTTAATTATTATTATTATTATTTTATTTTGATTATGATTTAATTAGGTTGTTTAGTATATTGTATAATGAATTTAATTCTTGACTTCAGTATTTTATAATAACTTTATTTTAATGAATTGACTAAAGATTTAAATTTGGACATTTAGAATAGATTTATTATGATTACTATAATTTTGTGACTTTAATTAACTACTAGGGACAATTTAATTGATTTGTATTTAATTTTAATGAAATTGCATAAGTTTATACCAACACATCTGATTTCTCCCTACTTGTGGGGAGGTACCCATAGTGCGGACAACCCTACGTTGGTACAATGGTATTCCTATAATATTTATTGAGGGTAGGATGTGCATTTGCCTTCAAATTTGTTTTTTGTGACATTTTGATTTCGTTGTTAGTTAGTATTTATTGTAAATACCCTGAGGATGCTTGTGTAAGCGAAACCGGTCGGAAATTGAATATAATTATCTTATTGTGAAACAGTATAAGTGTGATCAGCTAGCAAATATTGTGTTAATAATTTAATAATTTATGTATAATACTATTTGTTAAAAATAAATGACTATGAAATATATAAATAAATTTTAGAGAATAATAATAATAGTAATTATTAGTTAATGGTACTTACTAGTAATAATTTGTTATATTAATTAATTAAAATTAGTGTTAAGTTTTTTTTCTCAAAAGTTATTAATTGAAAAGTAGAAATTATTATAGTTATATCTAACTAAAAACCGTCTTGCATGCTATTGAGAAATGGCGGAACATTGTATACTACAAATAAATATTAACATCTTTATATCATGTTCCAAGCAATGTACGAATAAATGAATAAATGAAAATGCAACTTTTTTCTAAAATTAACTTTTAAAGGGTTTAAAATAGGGGATGAAAGACTGTATTTATTTCTAATACTGATGACCATTTTCTTAACTCGCAGGCGCAGCCGGGTAGGTTTACTAGTTCTTATATACATGCCACGAAGATTGTAATCATCACTAACCCAACTTTTGTTTGAAATGTGCTGATATGTGCAACTGGTTAACTACAGGCTACAACTGGCAAGGAGTGATAAAATCTTTAATGTCGATAAAACAAGTCGATAAAATTTACTCATGTACATATCGCACCTCCGATTAAATAGTGTCACAAGTCAAAAAAAGATTCCCTAGTATAAGAGGTTTAAAGTTGCTCCTGTCTATTTTTTCGCTTTTCAGGCCAACGCCACTAACGTCACTAGCGCCGTTATAGTATCAAATCATTGGAAACAGTAGTAAATCACCATTCGAAATAAAACTATGACAAATACGATACGAATGGTAAAAAAGTGATTTTTACGATTTTTTGAATTGTTACACTATTTGAGCGGAGGTACGATATAATACATAATTTAAGCAGGCTGGTGATAAAACTTTAAACTTAGCAATTTTAGAAAAATAAAATCAGATTGTCTTTTTTATATTGTAGGATAGCAAACAACTAGGCTCACCAGGTACACAGAGATAACCTTCTTTTTAGTCATAAAAATGTTAATAATGCGTTGCTGTCCATGTAGCAGGATGTTAAAACCTCATGCTATAGTACACCAGCTTCCTTGCTCTCAAAACTGAAATAGTGAACACTGAAAATCATTGTAACCATTGCAGCAAGAATAGGTAAAACGGTGGTACAAGAATAATTTATTTTATTATAATAATTAATTTAATGCAGGAATCTGTTCGTTCTACAACATTTTCTTTGTTTTACTTGCGAAAATTTTTAATTGGCCTTTGTCTCATCATAGGTCAAATCACATCACCATATATATTATACTAGCGACCTGCCCGCAGTTTCACCCGCGCAGCTTTTGTTCCCGTGAGAATATCGGAAAGGTTTATACACTTAAACCTTTCTCAAGAATCAATCTATCTATTAAAAGAAACCGCATCAAAATCCGTTGCATAGTTTTAAAGATTTAAGCATACATAGGGACATAAGGACATAGGGACAGACAGAGAAAGCGACTTTGTTTTATACTATGTAATGATTTGTAAAACTAGATGTAAATTTTCCTTAAATAAATAAATGAAATAAAAAATAAATTAAATGAAAATGAAACCAGCGGGGTGATCACGTAACTCGCAATGCGAAATTATCGTGATTGTTTAGTTATTGTAAGACACATAACAGCCTTGTACATTAGTGGTAGTCGTTGCCGCTTAATTAGTTTTGATGCTGCGTCATTGCAAAAAGAGCATCTAGTGACCAGTAAGCAATTGGCGACGTTTTTGATGATTTTTTCATTACGTTTAAGAGTCATCGCTGATCGCTGGCGAATCGCAAACGTTAGATGATACGCCTACCGGGTGACACATTACAGAACTCTACCACCAATTAGTCAGGATTATAATGATAAGTTTTTTATTGTTACTATAATTTTGAGTTATTTTTGTTAGTTTAGTCGATAGACTACATGGCGGGGATCATAAGGGTCGGTCGTAAGTTTGATTTTCAAGAAGGATAATGCAGTAAAACCGCAGCAACCGATTTTCCATTACCTATTTCTACGGAACCCTGCATCAGATCTTTACCAAAATTAAAATGAAACCACTCAGGGTGTATACTGTTCCAAACAAAAACATTTTTTAAAATCGGTTCATAAATAACTGAGTTCTGAGGTAACTAATATACATAAAAGAAACATCCAGCCATCCTCCTTTTGGGAAATCAGTTTTCAGGAAAAAAAATTCAGGAAAAAAAATTTCAACTGATTTAATTCTAAATAGAATTAGTCCAAAATCTGGGAAATTGAGATGCATTGCTATGCTATTAATATACTAACTATGCTATACATTGTGTTCTCTAACGAACGTGGATCGAAACGTCGCGGTAATCGCAAGTAAAAAGTATAGTCGCTAGTTTCGGCAAATGCACGTGGAAGGATCACCCCCCATCTTGCCGGCTGATAAAGCCTCTAAATCTTGATAAACCTTTATGTCTTACATTCAGTTCACGGATCTACCTCCGCAATGCTCAAGGGAACTGGCGTGGTGATATTTATTCGTTACTAGATTTGCACCGTTGCGTGCGTTATTATTTTTGCAAATCCCACTGGAATATATTTTTTTGAGGATAAAAATAATTTTGTTAATCTAGGTCATAAACTATTTGTGAGTCGAATTTCAATAGTTTCTGTTGAATCGTCTTTGTATAGTTAAGTATACGAGGTGATTAGTAAAAGATTGTACATCCTGATGTAGAATATTCAGTACTCGATTTTAATACCGAATATTTAAAAAGAATATTTTTTTAAATATTGACCTAATTTTGCCAATAAAAATGTTTAGTATGGACACCCGCGCATGGCACATAGAACTTAGAAGTTCATTGTTTACAAACTCGCAAGTCGCAACTTGACTCGTTGGTACATCCTGCGGTAACCATACATTTTAAATATTACTACATTAATTCCGTTGAGGTTAACTATGTAGTTAAGCAATATTATCTTTTTATAATATATTTATTGTTTACTTATGACTATTAATTATGACCTACAAAATGTGCAATCGTTTACCTGCCAACCTGTATAATAATTAAAGATCTAAAAAAAAATGGTTTAGATGATATTAAAAGGATACTATATTCCTATTTGGTTCAAATTATGACATTTCGGATTCAATACTCGAGTCAGATTAGAGTGTCAATTGGGCTTTTTCGAGGTTTTTATAAAAAAATTAAATCTCGGTAGTAGCTTAGGTATTGTTGGTGTTTCATGTCATATAATAAAGAAACAGTCAGATAACTCTTGATGGAAAAAATAACTACTTACTATAGAAATAAAAAAAAAATGATTGGTTAATACTCATGTGGTTGGTTAAACCATATGCATAAGTTTGCCGACTACATTAACCCACCAAACCAGAACACAGTTGTGATAAACATTTATTGTTACCAAGCAAGCGATTATCGTCATCACGTTTTGGTAAAATGTGGCAAAGGCGGAACACTACACATTTTATAGACATACGGCGTAATGCTAATTTTTTATTATATTTATTTTCATAAAGAATCTCCACAAAACTACCTGGAACGTTTTGATGACAAATATAGAGTAAACATGAAGGACTCGCATGTACGTAGATTGTCCCTTAAAAATGTCAATTTCACTCATCCAACAAAACTAACGCATAAATACATATGAACTCATGATCCAACAAAATATGTCAAAATATATTACGAACGGTTTATTAATAGAGGCCTTTAAATGCTGAACAATCATCTATTTGCGTGTTCGTGTATACATAGTCCCCTATTACGTCATGTGCTGTAATTATAATTTCTCAGAATCGCACAGTGCGATAGAGATCTTGATACAATCGTTCAGTTTTTCCTGTCACGCTCTGCTTACAGCAGCAGTGCTATTAACACTAGTGAATACATCAATATGGATATAGGGTTTATAATTTGGCAAAGTAATCAAATTAACACAGTCATATCGTAGAGGTCGTTCCTTTTTAGGCTTGGGGTACAGAATATAGAATACAAATGGAAGTGTGATGATATTAGTGTGTTGGTCCCGGGGAAGTTATATAATTTAGCGATTTTTATTAACGAAATATCAAAACGGAGAATATCAGTAGTATTTCCCCGTGTTGGTCCCTGGCTCCTTTGCATAATAGGCCAACTGCCGTTCTGCCAGACAGGTCGTAAAAGGCGACCGATTCGCTACGCGAGGCCACTACCATCGTGGCTACTAAGTGGTAGAGTTCTGCATTGTCTCGCGCATTTCTAGATATTATTTAGATTATATGTACTGGACTGAAATTTTATTCAAATTATTTTTATTTACATTGAAATATTGAGATACATTTTATAACCAATTCAAGAAATATTTTTTGCTATTGTGGATGTATTAAAAGTGCTATGTGCGAAGGGCAATAATTATTTAAATGAAGAGCACGTAACGAAAAGGAAACACGAGCGGAGATGTACAGTCCAGCTTTGTAATGGTATCAGGACAGTTATAAGAACTGTTTGCGACTTCACGGTAACAAAAGGCTCTTAGGGTAGGGACATACGTTCGAGTTTTCTGGCAGTCAGATCAGATAAATTATTCAGGCTATAAGATATTATCTAACTCATACGATGGAATTGGAACGGTATATAAAATTGCACATCGGGAATATTCATTTCCAGCCAAATTCCCACAAAAAGAGGATGTTTTTAACTCTATATTTTTCTTACGTTTTTTACCTCAAAACTCGGCCATTTATTAACCAAGATTAAAAAAATGTTTTATTTGTGCCGGTATACTTTCTATTTGGTCTTATACAAATTTAGTGAAGATCTGATCCAAGGTTCCGGAGATACCGCAGAATGGAAAACCATTGTTCCAGTTACACCGCGTTTAAATTATTTACGATAGATTCGGAAATTTGAACGCAGTGATGTTGCATAAAAAAGCAAATAAATAGAGGATTCCTATGATAATCTATATCTATATTAATATTATAAATGCGAAAGTTTGGATGTTTGGATAGATGTTTGGATGGATGTTTGTTACTCAATCACGCAAAAACTACTGAACGGATTGAATGAAATTTGGCACACAGGTAGATGATGACCTGGAATAGCACATAGGCTACTTTTTATCCCGGAAAAGTTAGGTGATCCCGCGGGATTCGGCAAAATCTTTTATATTGCAGCAGGCTGCACGCTGCAGCTAGTTAATATTATAAATACGAAAATTTGGATGTTTGGATGGATGGCTGGATTTTTGTTACTCAAAATCGCCAAAACTACTGAACAGATTTGAATAAAAATTGACACACAGGTAGATGATGACCTGGAATAGCACATAGGCTACTTTCTATTCCGGAAAAATGAGTCATTTTTGAGGGATTCGCCAAAAACTTTTATAATGCACGCTGCAGCTAGTATTTTTTTTTTATATCATAAGATAGCAAACAAGCAGATGGGTCTCCTGATGGAAAGAGTCAACCATCGCCAATAGACAGCAAATATGTTAATGGTGCGTTGCTATCTTGTGGCGAGGTCTAATGCCACATGCATAAGTTTACCGGCTACCTTACCCTCTAAACCGGAACACGACAGCGACAAACACTGACGCTATTGCGGCAGGAATAGGTAAGGCGGTGGTACCAGACCCGGGCGAGACAATGCAGAACTCTACCACCTAGTAGCACGATGGTAGTGACTCGATAGCCAATCGGTCGCCTTAGTATAATATAACTATGGCTTATAGACATCAAAGCTGTAATAAGTGTATTCGTACCCATGTAGTAAATATGTAGTTCTACAGATGTGAGTTTGCTAGCTAACTTGCCCTACAAACCTGACACATTGACTGGTCACTGATTACCCAGCCTAACAAACTGGAACGCGACAATAAAATGTTGACATAATAGTGCAAGATAGAAACCGCGAGGATGCCACACCTAACAATAAAACTAACTATTTGTTTAGTAATACAATCAATCATCATATATTATAAACAGATATTTTATAATATATGATGATTATATACGATCTGATAATCAGAGCAGGAAAAGAGAATCCCGTCGTGTATTACAACCTTTTTATGCAATACTATGTGTACTAATGAGGAATGATGGGCGATTGGCGAATGACTACCAGTATTTATGCTAAGGCCAAATGTTGATGCACTCGCGCGCGCAGGCACGCGAATAGCAATTTGTCAATTACGGTCATCTAGCACTGTAACTAGATGAGTTTTTGTTGGGTGCGGGAAAATTAGAATGGCGGGTAACGTGTTATGACTTCTGTATGATTTTGTGATAGAAAATCACGCACGATAATTTTTTCATATCAGTTCAGAAGGTCACGAATGACTGATTGATTCCATTTTTTTTAGAATATGTTAAGGTTTGTCTTCCCCAAAGATTTTTTATCTTATCTAAAGAAAACAATTCCCATATGTGTTCAGTTTATTAACACATAAAAAAAGTACTTCTTTTGATATCACCATATAACAAATAAAATATTATTTCTAGATTTCTTATTTTCTAATAGTACGTTTTAAGAAATAACACCCTAAGAGCAGATTTAATTACATTGTAATAACAAACTCCATTAACCTAAAAACATAAAATGTTATTTTATAATCCGATATTTTTAAAACAGTACTTTACGAAAAGATAATATATACCTATATTTTCCACGACATTATTGTTGGCTTAATTGAGAACAAAATATCAAGTAAACTGTAGAATTTGTATGAAGTGGTGTTTAATTAAATATAATATTTAGAGTTTGAATTAAATTCTTTTTTGGCGATTTGATTAAAATGGATTTCTAACTTCATCTACCTAGTTTAAATAGAATGTAGAAATTACAAAATATAGTGTAATAGAATCCGCTGTGTCGTTTAAAAGTAGTAAGTGGAGTAATATATTATGCAGACGGCAATTTTGAGTTATTTTGAGATTATTTTTTTAAAAAGGAGATCTCCCTAAAAATTTAAAGATATTTTTAAAATGCTTTCACTTGAAGTTGGGGGATTTCGGACGCACATGAAACCCAAAATATAAGTTTCTCGATAGCGGTCCAGTATTTTAATTTGAAATTTTGTGGTTATTACATGTGACTTTCCCTCGCGTTTGTCCAGACGTTCTTTGAAAGTAGATCATCTGCCGTTCTGCCAGACAGGACGTAAAAGGCGACCGGTACATATCACTTCCATCATGGCTACAAGGTGCCTAGGTAAAGTTCTACATTGTCTCGCCTGGGACTGGTACCACCGCCTTACCTATTCATAATAGGTTAAGAGCTTGTCACTGTCGTGTTCCGGTTTGGGGGGAAAGGTAGCCCATAAACTTATGCGTCTGGCATTAAGACCTTGCCACAAGGATAGCAACGCATTATTAACAAATATCTTTGGTGTCTATAGGCGATAGTTTTTTCTCTTTCCATCTGGTACTCCTGATGGGAGAGAATAACATCGCCTATAGACACCAAGGATGTTAATGGTGCGTTGGTATCCGTGTGGTGGAATAGCAATGCCACATATATAAGTCTATCAGCTACCTTACCCTCTAAACCGGAACACGCCAAGGATAAGCATTGACGCTATTGCGGCAGGAATTATAGCTAAGGCAGTTGTACCAAATACCTGAGCGAGACGTTGCAGAACTCTACCACTTAGTAGTCACGATGATAGAGACATGTATAGCCAATCAGTCGCCTTTTACAACTTGCCTTGAAGTAAGACTTTGGCTAGTCTGGAAAAAAGGCAGCTGTTGGTCTATTTTTCAAAGGAGTCCGACCAACAAGGGGGGTTTTCATTGTTTACGCTGTTTTTACAATTTACGTTTCCAGTAAGCGGATAAAACAGTACTACTAGCGCTGTTAAATACATCTGCTCAGCACACTTCACTGCGTCCACAACACCTATGTTCATATTGTAGTTTATCCTACGTCAGCATCATTCTGGTACGTACTTAAAACTTTATTTTTAGTGTACATCTGGTCACTTTTACAACTTATCTCCTATATAAGCTCCCCTACCCCTATACTCCATGGTTATTATATAAAAAAGGTTCATTGGTTTTGGCTGTACATTGTTTGTCTGTCAGTCAGAGTTAGCGTTTTATTAAGTAGATATATTGAAGCGGAACAAAGTAATAAAAAGTCAGGAAAAGAGTCATAAAAATTGATAAGATATGGGGATAGGCTTCGTTTTACTTGCTTCAAAACAAAGTAATTTGTTGTATCTATATCAAATAATACTGGTAGTACTTAATAAGAAATGGCTCCAATTACGCGTTGTATAAATTAATTTTGTCTAATAACTATCTTGTCCAGACAAATCGAGGAAGAGGTGCGCAATTCGCCGGATATATTTTTAAATTCCTGCTTCGTATATGTAGATAAGGAAGTTTTGATTTTGCCCCAATTTCCTAAAATCGAGTTATCATTAGATTTCCACGTTTTGAGGTCATAGGAACGATATTTTTACCTATGACATTTCACGATGATGTCAGTATGTATGCATGTATTTATGTGTGTATGTGTATGTAAATATCTCATAACTTTTGAATGACTTACTTGAACTAGCAAACAAGCAGATGGTTCTCCTGATGGAAAGAGATAACCATCGCCTATAGACATCAAATATGATAATGGTGCGTTTGCTATCCTTGTGGTGCGATCTTAACATGTCACATGCATTTGTTCTCGAATCCACTTGAATACACACACAAAAAAAATTGGTTATCTGAAAAGTCAATTTACGGACGAAATATTTATATGTTAACGTCATAAGAAAACAAGGTCGTGCTTCTCTATTACTTATTCCGCGCTCTCGCTGGCACGCTTGGCTCAGGCGGAACCTGACAATGAGCCATGCTTTTTGTGCGTGCAGCCAGCGTTCATCGGTATATAAGACGTTATTACGTCAAATATATAATCTTAAATCCAGCTGTTTGGGATTTCGATCTCATAATAATATATACACACACAGAAGAATTAAATACCTATAAGAAGATTTAAGATTTGTAGATAGTTGAGATTAAAGTTATTTTATGACTATTGCAGTCGATCTAATCTCGATACGAAATTAGCATCGATACATCAATTACCACGTCGATGTTACGAATGGTACGAACAAGTGACACAGGATGTCATCAATCATCTGTCATGTCGCCTACCAACTTAACCATTCAATTATATACCAATTAAAACATTGCTTACTTATGCAATTATTAATTAAGAGCAATTACTTTTAACTTGACTTGTAGGTGTATTGCATGAGCTATTGTGTTGTCCGGTGTCGGAGTTGACTACATGAGGTTCGATTCCCAGGTCGGGCAATTCAAAAATGTGTTTTTCAGTTTTCTGATAAAAACAACGTTGCCCAGGATTTAAAAAAGTGCTCGGTTCGCGATAGGCTGAGCACCTATCACACTGTGGGATGAAGTATCTTCGGATAATGGTGGGTGCACTCGTTGTACTTTTGCCTAAGTCTTCGGGGATATATGCGTCAAGATACTTTTATATTAAACCTCGATGAGAATAGTCGTAATATTAAGTATAAGGGTTTTGGGTTGGATAATTCCAACCCAAAACCCTTATACTTAATATTCGGGTAATTCCCAAAAACCCGAGGGTTTACATTTATGGTGTAACTCGTAAATGCAACAAGCATAAATTGAATCCCTTGAAAGAGAATGTAAAATTTGAATAGCACTTCTTTTCTAGTCTCAATGTGAAGCGATATCATGAGCCCTTTGAGTCGAGCCCTTGACACGTTTTACTTATAACAAGTTTGTAGCGCTCCCAGGAGGCGAAGAGCATTCAAGTGTTTTGGTTTCTGAAATGTTAATGTCTACGCTTGATAACTACTTTGAAGTGAATTGGCGAACTTCAAAATTTTCCTTGTTAATAATAATCTCGTTCGAACAACATTGCAACTGTTTTTCAGGAGAAAACTTCTTTAGCCGAATTGAGTGTTTTTTATACAGATTGAGTGGTTATAGACTACATATTGTTGGATATGATAGTTAATGGTTAATAGGTAACCAATAAAAATATCATAAAAATAAATTATTGTAACGAAATAAGAGTAAGTAATGTTTAAAAAAATTGGAAAATCCAAAAGTGCACGCCGCAAGATTTTGTTTTCTTTAAATTATTTATTATAAAAGAAACAGATCCGAATGATGTGATTTTCAGGGATTTAGAGTGGATAAGATAATATTATTAATAAAATAAAGTGAACTCATAAAGCAAATTAACCTTTTTCGTATTTACAGACATAAATTAATCAACTGACGGCCATTAATTTATTTTCAACGAGATTTTTTAGAGTAATTCTTACACTTACAAGTGCTGTGGTGGCAAATCGCTGTTTGTAAACAATGAACTTCAATACCTAATATCTATGCACGGGTGACCGTAGCTAATGTGGATAATTAGGCCAAAATTTAAGTACCTGTTTAATACATATTCGGTATTAGAATCGTGTACTGAACTCTCCTTCAGTATGTACATTTTTTTACCAACCAACCTGTATATCATAAGATAGCAAACAAGTAGATTGCTTTTCTAATGAAAAGGGACAAATATCGCTTATAGACACCAAATATGTTATTGGTGCGTTGCTCTCTATGTGGCAGGTTTAGTCTGAAACATGTATACCGGCTACCTTACCCTCCCAACTGGAACACGACTTTTTTTAATAATAATAATAATTCTTTATTTACTGCTCACGAGGAAAACATACAATCAGAATACATTGTTCTCCGTGGTGCAGGATATCAATGCCACATGCATAAGCTTGTTTATTAAAGGGCAATGGGCTCCCACCACTGTAACTTCTGTAAACCAGAATCAACACACAACAGCGACAACCGTCCTGATAACTGCTGAGTTGCGAGCTCAAACACCAAAGGTCTAATGCCACATGCGTACGTGGCATTCGACCTTTGGTGTCTGAGGCGACATTGGCAAACATCAACGATTTTGTGGCAGGAACAGATAAGGCGGGTGTATCAGACTCAGTCGAGACGATGCATAACTCTATCACCTAGTTAGTAGTAACGGTGTTAGCACAGTATACTGGAGACTAACAGTAGTCAATCTACATACATGTGATATTCGAGCAACGCACACATAGACACCTTTCACGGACGCGATTTTTCGGAATGGTTCGGGGCAGTTTGTTCCGCACCAGTCCGAGATATCGCATCTGTGAGAGGTGTCTATGTGTGCTATGCTCGAATATTACTTGTATGTAACATTGACTTCTGTTAGTCTCTAAGTATTCTGTGCCTAAAGTCACGATGATAGTGACATGTATAACCAATCAGGCACGTCTTACGACCTGCCTGATAGTATGGCAAATGGCTTATTCTTTAACAAAATAGTTTAGTCTTCTCTCGCCTGTTACGAGATGCCGAACAGGAACGCAGTTGAGCTATTTTAAAATCAGGGCTCGGACCAACTCAACATGAAATAATACGGGCGAGATTGTAGGATAGAGTATATCCGCCACGTCAACTAATATTTCCCCAGTGTTGGTCTGGACTTCCTTTGAAGAATAGGCCAACTGCCATTCTGCCAGGCAGGTCGTAAAAGGCAACCGATTGGCTATACGAGTCACTACTATCGTGGCTACTAGGTTGTAGAGTTCTGAATTGTCTCGCCCGGGTCTGGTACCACCGCCTTATCTATGTCTGCTGCAATAGCGTTAGTGCTCGTTCACACCACTGTAACTTCTGTAAATCAGAATCAACAGCGGCAACCTTCCTGATAACCTCTGAGTTGCGAGCTCAGGGCGTCAGTGCTTGTCACTGTCGTGTTCTGGTTTAGAGGGTAAGGTATCCGGTAAACTTTTGCATGTGGCATTAGACCTCGCCACAAGATAGCAACGCACCATTAACACCTTTGGTGTCTATAGGCGATGGTTGACTCTTTCCATCAGGAGACACATCTGCTTGTTTGCTATCTTATGATATAAAAAAACACACCGGTTGCGAAGACTCTTGACACTATCTTCGGACAGTACTCGATCAATCTGATCATGGTATGTCAGTATTGATCTTCCCCGGTACCTATATCCTTCCACATTCGCATTGTATATCTATTTTGTTAACCTTTCATCTACCATTCTTTCTACATGTCCGTACCAACGTAGCATGCCCTTTCTCATCTTTATACCGATACTTTCTTTCAAGCTTATCACTTTCTTACTTCCACATTACGAACGCTATCCGTGAGTGTATTATTTAGTAGTATTGTCTAATGGTGGTGTCAAGAGCCTTCGCAACTGGCGTGTTTTATGAAGGGAACGATGAATGTAGAGGAAGCGAGATAAGTCTGCAAGTATCGCGATATATGGCTGTCTTTTCTCTACGTCTATCCCGTAAGGGGTCTGGCCTGAATATATTTAATTTTAGACTCGAGTGCTTATTCAACTGTACAGTATTTATATAATTATTATTATAAAAATATCGCTGACAAATACTCATATCACAAGCAATTCATTGCTTTTCCTGGGGTTAGATCAATTTATATAATTTACTAGCCGACCCGGCAAACGTTGTTTTGCTTTTTTAACTACTCTTTTTTTTTTCTATATTTTTTCACCTTTTAAACCTTTCCTGGGCTTAAACAATTAATTCAAAATCAAAATTAGCCAAATCGGTTCAGCCATTCTCGAGTTTTAGCGAGACTAACGAACAGCAATTGATTTTTATATATAGACTAGCTGACCCGGCAAACGTTGTTCTGTCTTTTTAACTACTCTTATATTTTTCTATATTTTCTCACCTTTTAAACCTTCCCTGGACTTCAACAATTAATACAAAACCAAAATTAGCTAAATCGGTTCAGCCGTTCTCGAGTTTTAGCGAGTCTAACGAACAGCAATTGATTTTTATATACATAGATTATTAACAAAACATCAAAACGGAGAATAACAGTAGTATATTGTTGAAGTGTAATAATATTTATTGTTAGAAATATGTTGAATAACACGAGTTTCATAATAGCACCAAAGCAATATAATTAGCAGATGATTAATGTTCAGTCTGATATTGGTCCGATTTAGAAATGCCGTAGGTAATATAGGCAATTCTCCAACAAATGTAATAAATTTTTGATATACGCAGATTTTGTTCGAAGGTATTTCATTTACTTTTAAACAAGATATTTTAATATGTTGAAAGTTAAGAAAAATGAGAGTAAATTATTTTTACTGACTTTACATAAAGGAGGGGGTTATTAACCGAGTTGTACCTATATCTTTATATTTGTTGCCTCAGAAATCGATCAATCACGAACCAATTTTGAAAATTGTTGCTTGGTCCGCGCTCCTTTGATGAATAGGCCAACTGCCGTTCTGCCAGGCAGGTCGTAAAAGACGATCGATTGGCTATGCAAGTCACGACTATCGTGGCTACTAGGTAGTAGACTTCTGTATCGTCTCACCCGGGTCTGGTACCGTCTTACCTATTCCTACCGCAATAGCATCATTGTTTGTCACTCGCGTGTTTCGGTTTGGAGGGTAAGGTAGCCGTTAAACTTATGCATGTGACATTAGACCTCATCACAGATAGCAACGTACTATTGACATCTTTGGTGTCTATGGGCGATGATTGACTCTTTCCGCCAGGGAGCCATCTGCTTGTTTTTTATCTTATAATATATGAAAGAAATAGGCGATGATCGTTTCAGATCGGTAAATACGGCGATGGAATCACAACTTATCTGATATCTGGTCAAACGACGAACTGATGATTCGTGGTGAACGGGCATGTCTATAATGTTCGGTTCACTCTGTCTTCCCCTCAAGAAAACCTGCTTAAAACCTACATACTATGATCAAATTAATCGAATACTGTCCGAAGGTGGTGTCAAGAGTCTTCGCAACCGGCGTGTATGTATGAAGAGAGTGATGAATGTGGAGGAAGCGAGACAAGCTTGCAAGGATCGTGATTCGTGATATATGGCACTCGGTTCTCTTTGCCTACCCCGTAAGAGATTTGGCCTGAAGATATGTATGTAAAACCTGCTTGATGATCCTTTTTTCTGGACCATAAATTATGGTTAGTATATTTACTAGAATTTTTTTTATTTATTTTTAGCAAAGTTTATTGAGTTTAATGAAGAGTCGTTAAAGCTTTTAAGACGTGTACATTTTACGGAAAGTAGTATCGTGGGAACTGTTTATCTTGGGTGGTTTCGAGTTACTAAATATTTTAATTTACTCTTTACTTTCCTCGTTTTCAATTCTAACTTACGTTTACTTAACAAATGAGTTTAATTATTCAGTGTCAACGGGAGATATGAATATTTATGTGTTAATACCTGGAGCTATATGCGTAACTATAATTTTGTCAAGAAGGTACTTCAAGGATTCCAAAATTTATAAAAATTTACCTGTTTTAACCCGAACTTCTAATTTTTCCCCATCTTGTTGGTTCGGGCTCCTTTGAAGAATAGATCAAGTGCCGTTCTGCCAGGCAGGTCATAAACGTTCCGCAACGTCTCGCCCGGGTATTTGGTACTACCGTCTTACCTATTTCTGCTGTAATAGCTTCAATGCTTGTCATTATCGTGTTCTGCTTAGAAGGGTAAGGTAGCTGGTAGCCTTATGCATATGGCATTGCCATCCCGCCACACGGGTAGCAACGCACCATTAACATCTTGGGCATCTATGATGCTTTCTCTTTCCAATGGGAGTGCCATCTGCTTGTTTACTATCTAATGATACAAAAAGAAAACTGGTGTTTCTTTTTTTAAACTTAAACAAATACAAATTGCAAATATCTATTCCGCAACTCCCTCCCTCCCTTCGCTCGGTGCATCACTTGTTCTCCGTGCGCTCGGTGTTATTAATTAAGTTTAATTGTTTATGTGCGTAGTTTTGGTGTTGTGTGTGCTTAAAAAATTTTAATAAAGGTATAGGCCATCTAAACCGTAAGTGTTAATCGTATAAATTGCGCAGTAAATAGTTAAATTGATAGATATTTATTCGTCGTGTTCGGTAAGTACATTTTTATTTGTTTATTTTCAAATACCCACGTTACCGGCCGCTCTTCGCGGCCGGTTATTAACTTTCGTTTTAATTCATACTGAAGTCATTATGTCGAATCGGGATAATATTGTTACGGATTACAGTAAAAATCCTTTCGCTAAAAGTCAGATGACTCCGCGATCTCCTACTAATGTCACAAACAAACGATGCATTAGCGATATTTCACCGTCCCAATTAACTCCTGACGGCAAACGTAGTTGTGTAGCCGCGAATGATGAAAATAACACCACTATTTTAAACATTTCTTCATCGCAAGAGGAGCCCAATTATTACGAATTAGTCCGCGAGGCCTCATCATATCTGGCGAAAATAAATGAATTAGTTAACGAACAGGGCTCGCGTATGAATGTCGCAAATAAATCCGGCGTTATGGACATGACCCAACGAGTTACCGCTATTGTTTCATTGTTAGCCTTGCGGTCATCATCGCTTGAAACTAGACTGGCCTTAGCTGAACAAGACGTCGTTGCGAACAAAAGTAATAATAACGCCCCGTCTTCATATTCAGATGCCTTACAGCTAAAACTCTCGAAGACTATCCCGCCGGTTCAAACGCGCGCTCCGTTACCGTGTGTGATTGCTTATCCGACCGAGGAAAAATCAAACATTATAAAAACCTCAAACGAAACCAAAGAGGTGTTAATGAAAGCTATTAAACCATCCGATGACGGCTTCCAAATCGTAGGTGTTAAGAAAGCCGCAAACTCAGGAGTTGTACTTAGGGTAACTAACGAACGCCAGGTCCAAAAACTAAAATCCGTTAATGCCATAAAAATGGCAGGGCTGCGTTTAGAAACTCCAACCGGTCGTCGCCCGCGTATTTTGGTTAAAGATGTTCCCCAAAACTTATCCGACGAGGTATTTTTAACGTGCTTATATAGACAAAATATTAAAGATGAAATGAACATCTCAGAAGATCAATTTCTCAAATCTATTAAAATAGTAAGGCGCCGTAATTTCGATCAATTTAACCGTAAGTGGGTAGGTGTCGAACTAGACCTGGCAATTCGTAAACATCTAATTAAATCGAAAGAAAAACTGTTTATCGATTGGGCTACGTGTAGGTTTGTCGACGACGTGGAGCTAGTTCGATGCACGCAGTGTCAACAATACGGTCATGTCTATAAGTTCTGTCGCGAGAAAACTCCTTGCTGTGCACATTGTGCTGGCACTCATCAAACTAAAGACTGCCAAAATAAAGACCGCAGTGATTTTACACCGACCTGTGGCAGCTGTAAACGCTATAAAAAACCCAGTGACCACGCGACTGGTTCTCCTGACTGTCCAACCTTTAAGGCAAAGATGGAACAGCTAATTTTAACAACTAATTATGGATAGATTGGTAATAGGACAATTAAATCTCCATAACGATAAAGCGGCTACGTCGGAGCTGAATAGACTCGTTACTGAATACAACCTTGATGTAGTACTTATTCAAGAACAATACCAAAGTACCCAACTTCGTAATAAAGTACTACAACACAACACAAAAGCTCGTACGTCTCGCGCTCTTTTTATACAGTAACGGCTATTACTAATCTTTCGTCCCAACATTGTACCGTAGCGGAGGTATCCTGTTCCAAACTCAAAATATATATCATTAGCTGCTATTTCCAGTATTCCGATCCTGTTGCTCCTCACTTGCATCACCTCCGACACGTCCTACGATCTCTTGCCGGACAAAAAATTATTATTGGTGTTGACGCTAATGCCTCATCCCCTCTTTGGTACGGTAAACTACGATCCAACGACAGGGAGCGTAGATCTGCAGTAGAAGAGTTCATTGCTGAACTAAATCTCACCATCCATAACACCCCCGACGCACCACCTACATACAGTAGCCCTATGGGTGAATCATCTATTGACGTCACACTTTCTAGTGCGTACGTTCGTTTGAATAACTGGCGCGTGATTCCAGATGCGTCTTGTAGTGACCATCGTTTGATTGTGTTCGAGTATAACCCACAATTACCTGTAAGCTCGGAATCTAATACGATTGATTATATATATAACGCTAAATTTGCTAACTGGAATCTCTTCCGACATTTATTTTCTGCACATGCCAAAGATTTTACTCGCCATTCATTAACAGTGTCAGAACAATCAGAAATAATGTCTGATACTTTTACCTACTGCGCGGATATTGCTATAGGTCGTCATTCAAAAATAAAAACTCAAAAGTGTGAATGGTGGAACGACAGCTTAGTTAAAAAACGGCAAGACTTTAGGAAAGCTAGACGCCACCTTAATAAACTTAAGCGCCGTCGTTTGGAAGGTGAAGAATATGTTAAAGCTCTTGCTAATTTAAGAAAGACCCGATCACACTATCGAGCCGCCACTGCATTAGCAAAAAGAAATTTTCTGCTAAAAATTACGGATAGATTAGAAAAAGAAGGGCCTTGGTCTTCTATGTATCATGAAATCAAAAATCGTACGAAAAATAATTTATCTTTTTATAATAATATTAAAATTAACGATACGTATACGCTTAGCTTAGAGGAGACAGCGAACGCTCTTTTGCATACGTTAATTCCGGATGATAATCTAGAGCGCGATAACGAATATCATCGTGAAATTAGATCGCAAGTTGACGTGATACCTGTGTCCCCCATGTCGAGCCTTGTAACGTTAGACGAACTTTTAAACACCGTTAACAACTTACCATCGAAAAAAGCCCCCGGAGAGGATAAAATCTCAAATTATATGATAAAACATGCGTGTTTAGCGGCCCCGGACTCTATTTTAAAAATAATAAATCGTTGTATTGCTGAAGGAGTTTTTCCCAAAATATGGCGCCAAGGATATCTTAAAATTATTCCAAAGTCCGGTGACAAGCCTACGGATGACCCTAAATCTTATCGTCCCATTACACTTCTGCCGTCCCTTGGTAAACTGTTAGAAAGATTGATAGTTCCTCGACTTCTACCACGAGGGCCCACGTTCAATAAACAACAGTTTGGATTTACCGCCGGAAAATCCACTATCGATGCAGTGCTGTCTATGAGAAAAATGGTAGAATTGTCACGAAATAATTATGTTGTAGGTATTTTTTTGGATATTTCTGGTGCTTTTGACAACGCTTGGTGGCCGATGTTATTGTTGAAATTAAAAACAAGGGGGTGTTATTCAAATATATATAAGCTAATTAAATCGTATCTAGAAAACGGTCATACGAAATTGCAGCTAGGGCATTACGCAGTGTCTAAACGCCTTACTCTAGGCTGCCCTCAAGGATCAGTACTTTCACCATATCTATGGAACTTAGGATTTGACGATTTATTCTCATTAGCCTTGCCGGAAGGATGCTCGCTTATAGGTTATGCAGACGACGTTGCTTTAATGATACAAGATAACACACGAGCACAGATAGAGTCGCTGGCTCACACTAGTCTTAATTTGATCATCAACTGGGGCTTGAGAAATCGTTTAAGCTTTGCGCCCCATAAAACGTTTTACTTAATATTAAAAGGTTCGCTCCTATCATCTCCCAGTATAAAAATAAATAATAGCACAATAAAGAGAAAGGAATCGGTAACATATTTAGGTTTGGTCATAGAAAAAAATTATACTTTTATAAATCATATTAACTATATCGGTGAAAAGGCTAAACGGAATTTCTTATCCTTTGCGGGCATATCTACCTCGACATGGGGTTTAACGTTTAACTCATTAAAGATAATTTATAACGCCACGTATTTAGGTTGTATCTGTTATGCTTGTTCAGCGTGGGCTGATAAAGTTACGTGTGGTGCGATCCGGCGCAAACTACTTCAAAATCAGCGTCTAGCACTAATATTTCTATGCAAAGCATATCGCACTGTAAGCTCCGAAGCTTTACCCGTTTTATCAGGCGTCTTACCATTAGATTTAGAAATTCAGCGTCGGGCTTCAATGTATTACAATTCTAGGAATTTTACTAACCCAGAATTTATCAACTCGCAAGCCCAAACAAAAATACGTCGCCTTTTTAATCCCGTAATCGACGTTACTAATGAATTAATTGATGAATGGCAATCGCGTTGGCCTTGTTCAACTAAAGGACGGCATTTATATAACTTTTTCCCGTGCATCCGGGATCGCTTAAGTAAAACCTGGATAGAAATAGATCATTGTGTTGCACAGTTTCTCACTAGCCACGGTAATTTTAAAGCTAAATTATTCTCGTTTAAATTAGTTCCTTCTCCCTTTTGCGAGTGCTCTACATTAAACTGTAAATATGAACAAACTGCACATCACATTCTTTGGGAGTGTAATCTTTGGCAAAACGAACGTCGTCAAATGCTTGATAGTATCCAATGTATATCCGGTGTAATTTATTACTCCGATCTTGTGGGTACACGTGGGAACTTCCGTGCCTTCAAACGATTTTGTCACACTTACTACTGGAAGCAAAATTAAGTAGGCCATTCTGGTAGGTCCCTAATTTCCAAACTTCCGTGGTGCAATAGCAATCAGGCTTAACCTGATTGTAAAAGTCTCATTTCGTAGCATTTTTATGCTTTTAACATTTTGCTGTCTCCTGCTAAAAAGGGAGGGAAACAGGATGTATTTTCCTACTCCTCCTATATACTTCTGATTAATTTCGTTGCGGGATCCAAGACAGCTTAGCTTTTCCCCAGGGCACCCTGAGCTCGCAACTCAGAGGTTATCAGGACGGTTGCCGCTGTTGATTCTGGTTTACAGAAGTTACAGTGGTGGGAACGAGAGGTGGGCCCATTGCCCTTTGACATATCTATTCCGCAAATATATTTTTTTTACAAAACGAAAGGGGGCTAGCCTAAGCTAACCTTTAAACATAAGAAACATTCACAGTTCACCTTTAATATGAAAATTAAATTCAATTAATAATGAAAAAACATTACACGCATTTCCTTGCATAGGCTGAACTAATTTTAAATCATTATTCAAATAATTTAATGCTTACTTTCTTCTCCTTATATATACACCTGCGACAAATACCATCTACTATTATTGATTCATTTTTGTAAGGTTAGGTTAGAACAGTAATCATCACGCGAAGGCGAGCGAGCGAAGCGAGCGTGCCGCGGTAGCGGCCGCAGAGTGCCACATCCTCTCTATTGTAATTGGTGTTATTGAATCATTTATGCTAAATTAGGTTAATGAGTAAAAAGATAACGAAAGCATGCTAGTAGGGAAACGGAAGAACAAACGAAAGAGCAAACGAAAGAGCAAACGGAAGAACAAACGAAGGAATACCCCATTCTTGCGTTCAGAGGTTACAACGTGTTTATTTTGTCACTTACAATGTTTCAATAAGTTTAATTATAATTCAAAGTTAGTTTGGCCTAGGCCAAACTAGTTAAGCCTAAAATATTTAGGCTTAATTAGATTGTCCTAGGCTTAACTTGTATATCCTGACACGCTTAGGATCAACTGGTTTAGCCTGGGACAAACTAGTTTAGCCTGAAATCGGGTTTGGCCGGTAACATATATATAGATAAAGCCCAATGTGAGAACTGTTAGACATAAGTAATTATAACGAAATAATGCTATATATAGGATAAATAAATACGTTCAGCAAAAAGAGGCGCTTCTTTAAAAGACCATACTTGCCTTTTCAAAACAGTAATTTCGATATACACATATACGTATTTGTATTTTTTTATTTTCCGTCGAAATACAGCTGCGTGCATAATTTCTTGGCACAAAGAAATGAATTGCTCTGTTGCATCCATACACATGGGCTGCATTTTAATGAACCGTGCATTTTTTCTCAACATATCCACCGCTACAATTTCAATATTGATTCTTTATTTAACATAAAATCTTCGCTCACAAACACGCATCAAAATAACAGGAACTCCAATAATATCGTAAATATGAAATCGTGTGTATGTGTATCACACTGAAACGGCTGGATAGCTTTGGATGGGTATAAAATCTTTGCCCAGGTGTAACTTATCCTACTTTTTACTAATCTTTATTAGTAATATAAATTTATTTATTTATTTATATAAAATTTATGCACAACATGTACAGAGGTGGACTTAATGCTACATGACATTCTCTACCAGTCAACCTTAAACAAATATAAACAGTGTTTACGATGGGGTGCACAGAGAAACTTATTACAATCATTTACTATATTGACATATCTTATTTTAGACATATATTTATATTAGACATATATTATAAATTAATATTATAAATAAATGCGAAAGTTTGGCTGTTTGGATGTATGGACAGATGTTTTTTACTCAATTACGCCAAAATTACTGACCGGGTTTGGATGGAATTTGTCCCACAGGTAGATGACCTGGAATAGCACATAAGTTAATTGTTATCCCGAAAAACTTAGGTGATTTCGCAGGATTCAGCAAAAATTTTACAATGCAGAGGGCTGCACGCTGCAGCTAGTATTATAAATGCAAAAGTTTGTATGGATGGATAGTTTGTTGGATGGATATTTGTTACTCTTTCACTCAAAAACGGCTGAAGTGATTTGGATGAAATTTACACACATATAAAAGAAGGAATTAGAATAGCACATACAATTTATCCCAGAAAAATAAATTGTTAGCACAGGATTCATCAACACCTTGATGCAGCGGGCTGCAGGGCCACAGCCAGTCTTATATATAGGTTTTTCTTGGAACAGTGCATATAACTTCTTCTTCTTCTTCTTTCAAATTCAAAAAATCTTTCATAATTCCTGATTCTTGTAAAATATTTTATCAGTTATCGTACTGCAAGCTGTGTGATGGATTTCCAATGAGTCATAAAAAAGACATACAGCTACATGACAGAGTCCTAAAGATACGTTATTCTAAATAAAAAATCGAACATATAGTTGCTCCCCGTATTGATTCGGGCCTATTTTGAAGAATAAATAATTTGCCTTATCGCAACTCATCTCGTAAAACGTGAGAAAAAGGCTAATGCATGTCACTAACATCTTAAATACTAATCCGGTGGTAGAATTCTGCAATGTCTCGCCCAGGTTTGGTACCACTGTTTTACCTATTCCTGCCGAATTGTGTCGGTGCTTGTCGCTGTTGTGTTTCAGTTAAAAATTTATTTACGTTTAACTCATGCATGTGGTATTTCGTCTCGTAGATAATTGGTGAATATTAGACGCAGGTTGTAGAAAAGCCGGGAAATTGATCTAAATATTAGCAGTTTCTGAATTGCTTAATATTGAATGAACACATGGACGAGCCCGTGAGCGCCAACTCGCCATATCACCAATCACCAGAGAGCCTCATGTACCACGAACTAGCGAAGCTACGCTAAGTCGGGTTATATTTCGATAACAGTCGCTACAGCGCTTAAGTAATAATAAATCGTCCAACTAAAATTATAATTAAGCAGCGCTACAGCGTATAAGCATAATATACATTCGCGGCCAAAAGGTTGTAAATGCCGTGATTTACATGGCGCTTACTTTATGAGCTATGAAATAGGTAAAGTCCATGGACTAAACTTTAGTGGTTCATAGGTGGCGTGATGCATGGCTTATCTAGTACGTTATATAGAAGTCTCTGTCTAATACAGAAAGCAAGAAACAAAACACATGGTATTATTTATCGAATCAAACAAGAAAGACCTCAATAAAAAGTCAATTTTGTCGTCCCCTAATTTCAGTAATTAAAGATCCATTAGAGATTAATTCCTTTTAATGACACAAAAATGGCCTTGCTTTTTGTTCCATTGTAAACCTTAATCCAATTAATTAGTTATTAATTGAATTACTTGGAGGGAGGCTTCTTAAAACATCATGGGGACGTCAATACATACTAGTAAAATACATTTTTATATCATCAGATAGCAAATAAGTAAACAAACATCCGTAACGTCTCGCCCTGGTATACGTTAACACAGCCTATTCCTGCCGCTATAGTGTCAATGCTAGTCACTGGCGTGTTCCGGTTTGGAGGGTAAGGTAGCCGGTAAACTTAAGCATGTGATTTGGAGGTGAGGTAGCCGGTAGACTTAAGCATGTGGCATTGTCATTCCGCCACATGGATAATTAATATCTTTGATGTCTATACAGACAGCTCTCCTGTTGGAAAGAGACGATCATTGCCTGTAGTCATCGAAGATTTTAATGGTGCGCTGCATGGTGCCACATGCATAAGTTTATCAGCTCCCATAAGCTTTAAACCGAAAGACGGCAGTTACAAGTATTGAATTTGTTGCGGTAAGTAGTGGTGGTACCAAACTCGGGCGATAAGTTGCAAAATTCTACCAATGTGATACATTGATGGACAGATAAAGCACAGATAAAGCTAATAAAAAGACATATTTCAAGAGGATTTCTTTTATTAGAGATACATTGAACTTTTCCTATTTGATAAATAATTTTATTCGTTTAATAGCCAGCTATTTATCACTTAAGCATTCCATTTACAGTATATAGTTATTTAAAACAAGTATTTTTATATCATAAAAAGCAAACAAGCCGATCGCTTGAAAAACTTTAAAAACAACAAAGAAAAATTTCGACGCGCAGGAATATTAAACGCGTGTCAAATTTTTTCTTTGTTGTTTTTAAAGTTTTTCAAGTTTTTTCAAGCATAAGGTAAGTGCTAAAACACAAAAATAATTAGCAGAAGGCTCTCCTAATGGAAAGAAAAACCATCGTCTATATACACCAAAAATGTTAATGGTGCGTTGCTATATCCGTATAGCGGATGGTTTGTGATCGATTACAATATTATGGCAAAGATTTATCTTTTTTTTAAATCATAAGATAGCAAACAAGCTGATGGATTTCCTGGTGTAAAGAGAAAACCATTGTCTATAAACATTAGACACCACAGATGTTAATGGTGCGTTGCTCTACGCGTGGCGAGATGGTATTGCTACATCCATAAATTTACCAGCATAATTTTATTTACTATCTAATCTGGAACACGATAGTGACAAGCATTGACGTTATTGTGACAGGAATAGGTAAGGTGGTGGTACCAAAAGCCGTGTGAAATGTTACAGAACTCTACCACCTAGTAGTCGCTATGGTAGTGGTCCCCTTTGAATCACCATCTGCCATTCTGCCAGCAGTTCGTAAAAGGTGAACAGTTGGTTATACATGTCACTACAACTTTAAGTGATGAGTGGTTAACCACTTTGAAGTAATAGGTGGTTATGGTTATGCTGTATTTATGTCTATCCATCACTTAATAGTGGTTGCACCCTATTTAGCTACTTCTTTTTTGTTATAATTCTATGTTCTGACAAATTTCTTTCTTTCATACAAATTACAATTTTAGAAAAATCCTTACGGAAAATGAAAAATTTGAGCTTAAATAAAGTAAAGGGAAGATTCGGTCTCATTTTCTTTAAAAATCGTGTGATGTCAGATCGTTTAACTAGTAGTTAATATAATTCCTACGAAAATGTTAAGTAACTATAATAAGAAGTCCAAACTTTTAATACTTGCTTTGATATTTCACATCAATCTTGAATTTCAAAGTTTGACTTTTCCAAGCTGACCCATCTCAAAATGTCACTTAACATAAAAATCACTTGCTCAACCCACAACA
The DNA here is from genome assembly GCA_036924255.1 of Apodemia mormo. Taxonomy (NCBI): domain Eukaryota; kingdom Metazoa; phylum Arthropoda; class Insecta; order Lepidoptera; family Riodinidae; genus Apodemia; species Apodemia mormo. The sequence goes on along the minus strand of JAUPFN010000001.1, from coordinate 38,356,775 downwards.
AACTTTTGAAATATAATTTTCATCATTGTTTACTTTAATATTAATTAATATTAAATGTTATGATAACAGCTCTCTGACGATAGATTTTAACTCAACGAAATTCTATATATTAACAGTGATTAAATGCTGTATAATATGAAATAAAGGTATGTATGGGCTTACTGAGGGGGGGGGGGGGGAGGGGGCAGGAGCTTATCTATGTCGAATAAATGCTATTTGAATTTGAATAGATAAAAAGATAAAAATATAGTCTTAATATGTTACGGCTGCCCCCCTAGCCCAGATCCTGGGTACGCCCATGTGTAAATATATATAACACTGATGTAGAGGTATGCAGAAGGACAACGCATTTACGAGTAGCCAGGGATACAAAGTTACAGACGGTCAATCTATCAAAAAATTGTGTTTACATCACAGTCTCGCGCAATGTTCAGAAAACCTGAAATGTTTTATTAACATCGAATTGTTCAACTCGGGATACAATCTCAGGGTTGAATGAATTCGTCTACACCGAAGTTAGGTTAGGTAATAGGTATAGAAGGTACAGTTAAAATTTAGATCCTTGAGATTGTGGAGGCGGTCGGTGACGTCACGCGTATTTGGAGTAGGGTAGAGCTTTCCAACCAGGCAAAGTCATCACGTGAATACCGAAATCCATTAAAAAACGTTAAAACTTGTATATACTACATGATAAACATTATAACGCGATTGAGGATTTGCTTGAACTCTATGTATCTATTATGGTGTTGAAGATTATTTGTACGCAACAAAACGACATCTACTCGTACAGTATTATGGCTACACGTACGTAAATCTGTATCGACTGTCAATGTATTATTTCTTAGTCAAAATTTTTTGTGTTTCATTTTGTGATTTTGTGACTCACTTGTCAGAGGGTCATACATTGAATATCTTTCAATTTCACTATTTTAAAAATGTTTGTCCGTTTATCTGCACTGTGTCCCGTTATATTTCAAGATGGGCATGACCGATATATATATATATATATATATATATATATATATATATATATATATATATATATATATATATATATATATATATATATATATATATATATATATATATATATATATATATATATATATATATATATATATATATCACACATAGTATTTTATTATTCTTTTCCCAGTGACGAATAAAGCATTAAAAGGCTTTCAATTTAATGAAAAACGATTTAATCTAAACAGCGTGAAGGAATCTATAATTTATGTAACCTGAGCCAAGCGCGTTTTCAATTTTACCGAGGTATTTGCGGCGACATAAACTTGAGGTCGTAAATATTTAATATATCTTTACGAGCGAGCACAATCTAGCCTTTTCGAAATAACCTAGCTCATACAAATGGTAATGTTCTTGAAAGGCCGCTTATTATTTCAATGTTATTACTTTCTACAGGGCTAATAAAATAATTTCTACCGTTAATATAATCCAACCATCATTAGCGTATGACCTATGCTACAATGCTATAAGATTCTCTATATTCCTGAGTAGTTATTGTCTTACTAATATGAATATTAGTATAGATGAACGTCTGAAATCTAATTACGCCAGATGGGCTCTAGGTATCTCGATGAAATTAGGCACAAAGGTAAATTATAATCTGAATAGTATAAAGGCAACTTTATAACTCAGGAAAAAGATTGTTTCCGGGGGACTCATCATAAACTAAAGATTGTTTAGTATAAAATATTATTACTCTATCGAAGGAAATATCTTTACCGTTATAAGTATAACAAAGCCTTCATTAGTATATGACTGTGCCAAAATGCTTTAGAATACTCTAGATTACAGAGTCAAATCTTCAACATTACCGAGTCAAAATTCATATCAAATATGTAACTAAAATGTTTCTTATTCAAAAAATAAATAAATATAAATAAATATTCACGGGACAAATTACTTACTGATCTAACCCCAAAATAAGCAAATTATTTGCTTGTGTTATGGGTGTTAGTCAACGATGATACTAATACATAGAAATACATATATAAATACTATTATTTACATAATAAACACCCAAACCCAGAAATAAATGCTTCGAAGAATACCCGAAAAAGGTATATTGTTCACAAAAGCCAGGTAGAACTATTTGCGCTGTTTTTTCAGTCTTTGTGTTGAAAAATAGACGATGTTACAGTACCATTACGCTAGTTACAATTGCCGGCTAGACAGAGTGAACTAAATGTCAATAGCGGTCAATAGCGGCTGGTTTGTTGACTGGTGAGATGAGTAGTAAACTGACTAGACTTTTTTTTTCGAAATGAACTTAAGCAGTTGGTCCAAATGACAGCTACTGCGAAACTGGGCTTTTGGAGCGAGCAAAGTGCTTAGCCAGAATTTAAGTGGGCTAAGAGCCCGCCCTAAGGGTGTCTCCTATGAGACCGAACCTCGGCTTAGGGCAGTATCTTGACGATTAGTGGGAGAGTAAGTGGCATCAGGATTTCGACTCGCTAATGGCTCTTGACCGGAGTCTCGAGTGTAAGCGGGCCGAAACAATGGGCCGAGTCGCTGCCGGCGGCGACTTTGGCGTGTGCGTGTGCGTGTGAATTGTGAAGTGTACGTTGTGATGGGATCGTCAGGATCGGATAGGACGTGACGTGGCCTTCTGTGTTTGTCATCGGCGAAAGACTAGACTATTTTAAAGGCGGACGAGGCTCAATACATTAATAGTCACTACTATCGCGACTACTAGGTCGCGATGGTAGTGACTATTCGTCTACTAAAAACTAAACCAAAAAAAAATTAAAAAGAATGTTGAAAAATTGTCCGAGTATAGTGTCAACGTCTCACATATTCTTACAATATAATAATGTCGTCTTGACATACATGCAGCATATAAATAGGTAAATTGCTTATAAGCATTCTTTTCATCTGATAACTTTGTTTATTATTTTTTATATTATATTATTAATGTTGATACTTGGTTTCTTTTCAGGTAAATATCTTAGAAAAAAATGAGTAAAGTGCAGATGAGGGTAAATCAATTATTTATTTTTTATATTAAACGACTTTAGACTATAAAGTTTTGACAAGAGAAACAAGTTTGATCTATAAACACGTAACTACTATTAATATTTACTAGTAATAGCCTGTGGCTAAAATTCGACTATAGACTAAACAATAAAATCTCTTTAAGTTTCACATCTGACTTCAGCCGTAAAGAAAATGACTTCAGCCGTAACATGTATGTATATTATCATTTATGTTACATGAGTTGTGAGCGTAATGTTTATTTTTATTATTTTAATATATTTCTAATGCATTTTATTTAAAAATATGTTTCTGCAGTCCTCCGCGACGTAAAGTTTAACTGTGGCAAATTTCATCCTCCACTGTTCGCGTAATTGTCTTAAAAAGGGGTCCAAAGTTTTTCCATCACGTATTAATATATAGATTAATATTATAATTAACAAATTATAATTAACAAGTTCATATTTGTTAATTTGTTCAACAAATTCATATTTGTAAAATCTCAAATTAGATTTGGCTTAATATTGAAAACAACATTACCTTACCTAACTCTAAGGATTAAATACGTATTCCAGCCAGGTTTATAGCTTAGTGCTGAAGCACTAATAAAATTTAATGTAATTCCCTTTGTAACCTTTTGCTGATGCCGACAGGCCTATTAAAGGCAGTTCAATGAACGGTCCTCAAATATAAATCGATTTTCACCATCTGCCGCCCTAGCTGCCTTTATTCACATTAAGCCTTACTTTTTATTCGCGTTTAATACATTATGTATTACATTGGATGAATTCATTAAAGAATTGTCCATTTTTATGATTTACTAACTTTTACCCGCGCCTCGCTTGCGTGGAAAGTGGAGGGTTAGAAAGAGACAAAAAGTAGCCTATGTCACTCTCCGTCCCTTAAACTATCTCCACTTAAAAAAACACGTCCATTTTTCGCTTCATTTTGCCATGAAAGACGGACAAACAAACACATACACACACTTTCCCATTTATAATATTAGTATGGACTAGCAGTTACTTGCGACTTTGTTCAAGTGACCAAATATCATTACTTCCCTTTAGTACAGTCAAGTAAAAAATACCCTATGTCACTTCTAGATGATGTAGCTTTCTAAAGGTATTTTTTTTAATCGGTTAGGTATGTTTTGATTAAAAATTGTAACAAACAAACAAACAAAAAATCAAATCTTTCCTTTTTGTAATATTAGTTAAGACTAGCTGACTCACGCAGTTTCACCCGCAAGTAAACATTTCACAAATGTAAGAAATTTCATATAATATTTCATCCCCTGTTTTGGCCCCTTAGCGCTTAGGGGTAATTTTTGAAAAAGTAGTCTATGTTTGGCTTCATATTTAACGACCTCTTTTGCCAAATTTTATTATAACTGGTTTAATGATGAATGTAGAGGAAGCGAGACGAGCCTGCAAGGATTGTGATGTGTGGCACTCGGTTCTCTCTGCCTACCCCGTAAGGAACCTGGCGTGAAGATATGTATGTAATTGGTTTAGCTGTAAATGCGTTATAGACAGATAGTTTTTCGCATTTATCGAAGTATAAATTTGTTTAATTCGTATTTTTGACGATAGACAATATATTTGTAACAGTATATAAGAAACTACAGTTTTTCTGTTTTACTAAAATTAAATTAACTGACGTAAAACTTAATGACCTGAAATATTTTTAAGTTAGACAAAGAAAGAAAGAAATAATATTTATATCTATATTTTTATCTTTATATTATCAAACTCATTCATCATCTCACCGATTTGGCTAATTTTGGTTTTGAATTAATTGTTGAAGTCCAGGGAAGGTTTAAAACGTGAGCGTGAGTGTGTTAAAAAAGCAGAACAACGTTTGCCGGGTCAGCTAGTTAATAAATAAATAATAATACTAATTGAAAAATACATGCATATATATACATCTTTACGCCACAATCCCTAACAATACGTCACAATCCCTGCAGATTTGCTTTGTCTCTTCCACATTTATAAAGCTCTTCATACAAGCACGACGATTGTGGAGACTTTTGACACTATCTTCAGACAGCACTCGATCAATCTGATCCTGGTGTGTCAGCCTTGGTCTTCCCCCTACATTTTTTTATATCATAAGATAGCAAACAAACAGATGGGTCTCCTGATGGAAAGAGTCAACCATCGCCTAGAGCTACCAAATGTGTTAATGGTGCGTTGCTGTCTTGTGTCAAGGTCTAATGCTACGTGCATAAGTTTACTGGCTACCTTACCCTCCAAACCGGAACACGACAGTGACAAGCACTAACGCTATTATGGCAGGAATCGGTAAGGTGGTGCTATCAAACCCAGAACTTTACCACCTAGTAGCCACGATGGTAGTAACTCGCATAGCTAATCGGTCGCCATTTACGACCTGCCTGGCAAAACAAACGGCAGTTGGCCTATTCTTCAAAGGAGCCCGGGACCAACACTAAATATATGATGATTAGGGAAAATACACTACATTACATATATGATTTTCAATTCTTCAAGGTTAATAAAACGGTGTGTACTATAATAATATAATGTGTATATCTATTTTATTAACCTTTCCACTGCCGTTCTTTCTGCATGTCCGAACCATTGCAGCATATTCTTTTTCATTTTTACACTGACTGATATTTTCTTTCTGGCTCAACCTCTTGTAAATAAATATTTTTCATTTTCATTTTTCTTTCTCACATTAATATTACAAATACAATCAACGAGTGTTACGCCACATATTTGAAAAAATAAACAAGTGTTTTTACAAATCTGATTTTTGTAAAATATAAAACTTATTACGCCTGTGCCAAATTAAATCGCACATAAAATACCTATATGTACATACTTTTGCCATGTTAGGTTACCTGTATAGCCAGAAAAGTAAGTTTATAAATTTTTAAATAAATTACGTATAATAATTTTATATTAAAATATAATATGCCAAACAGTTTCAGTATTTTCAGTATCTTCAGTGTTAAATGGAAAAAGTGAACAATTTTTTGTACCCTATTGTATTTTTTTTTAAATGAACTGTAACAAACGATTTAGGTATGTGGCAAAATAACGTTTGCCGGGTCAGATCAGCTAATCTATATTATCTATATTAATGTTATAAATGCAAAAGTTTGGGTGTTTGGATGTATGGATGTTTGTTACTCAATCACGCAAAAACCACTAAATAGATTTATGTAAAATTTAGCACACACGTAGATGATTACCTGGAATAGCATATAGACTACTTTTTATCTCGGAAAAATTGGGTGATCCCGCGGGATTCACTTAAAACTTTTATAATGCAGTGGGCTGCACGTTGCAGCTAGTCAATTGTATTTTTATGTTTTTAACGAATTAATTTAAAAATTACTAATCCAATTATAAAAATAATTTTAATATTAGATAGATACACTATGCAAGAGGGACATAAGGTACTTTTTAACCGATTGAGCAAAAGGAAGTCACGATTTTGGGTCACGCGAAAGAAGTCGCGAATAACAGCTAGTTTGACTATAAAATTTAATCAAAATCCTTCAGTATTTTAACATGACAAAATAACTAATATCCGAAGATATAAACATATTCAAACATTTTCCATTTAATTATTGCGTTGCGTAAGTATAATTCCGAATACAAAAAGGCAATTTGTCATTCGGCATTAAACATTTAAAGCATAACTGTTTAATCGTAGTATCCTATAGTTTTGTAAAACCATAATGTGTTATTGGCGGATAAAATATCAAATGCAATATATCCATATTAAAATGAGCAATATAAATGCGAATTTTACAGTTGTACAATTTATAACATATTCTAATACAAAATAGTATTGACGGTAAGTATCCTAGCTGCAACGGTACGAAGCGTATTGCATGATTAGTTCATGTCTGTTCGAGGAATTGAATGTCTTGTAATAAAATTGGTTTCCGCAAGCTATCTTCATTCGAATTGCTGTGAAACTAGGAGCATTCTTGCTTGAATCAAGTTTTACTACCCAATACCTTCAGACGTCGAGTATTTATGTCACTGAATAGAAATAGGCGCTTCGTTAAAGGTGTCCCGTTAATAATGTACTGAGGTTTCAGTTTATTGCAAAGTGAAAGGCAGAATATATCAATAGCATCGTGTTTATTAACGTGACATCCATATTATGCTTACTCTTCGTGTAGGTCCAGACCACTTGTAAATCATTAAGAACAACTCAACCGATGTCCTTATTGATTGTATCCACAAGGGGCTAGTTGACTAAATTTGTAAAATTGTTTAATACTTTACCTACCTAAGCTATACCTATACATATAATAAAATCGTAGAAAAGTCATAACTGTACATTGAATATATTTTTAAAAGAATACTTGGGGTGTGATCTATAATCGATATCGAAGCCAAAAATATAGTTTTTAGAATTTTTGTCTGGTAGCCTGTTTGTATTTATGTATGTCCGGGGTAAACTCAAAAAGTACTGCATGGATTTACTTCAAATTTTGCATGAATATTACTAACAGGTCGGGTCAACATATAGGCTACATATTATCACGTCCGCGCAGACGAAGTCGCTGGCAACAGCTAGTAAGGTATATTTACCAAAAACTATTATTTTTAATAATCGTATAATGATATTAAAAATTTCGTGTTTGAAAATTTAAATTTTAAATTTACCGCGAAATTGCTCTGGACTGTCATGGCGTCCAAAAATGGCATCACGCCGTGGTTATACATACATTACATGCTCTGTAGTTTATATTAAAATGACAAAAACAATATGACGTTTGACCACGGTGTGACGTCACCGGTAACACATCCAGATTTGCGTTTACTGTCAAGTGTAACGTGTTTTAATGTTTATTTTTGCCGAATTTATACCCTAAAAATATTATTAATCTATTAAATTAACTTAAAAATTAAACTAATTAAATATATATTAAAATGTCAAAAACAATATGACGTTTGACCACGATGTGACGTCACCGGTAACACATCCAGATTTGCGTTTAGTATCAAGTGTCACGTGTTTTATTGTTTATTTTTGCCGAATTTATATCCTAAAAATATTATTAATCTATTAATATAACTTAAAAAATTAAACTAATTAAATAAATATTTTAGTTTTTTGTTATCTCTGTATTATAATTAATCATCAGGGACTACAATATATCCGATTCATTCTTAGTGAAAACAAACCTATTCTGAGGACAAGGTTTGCATAAGTAAAATATTCTTTTTAAATCCACTGGAAAAGTCTAAAGTACTATGTACCCATTTAAAGTTTGGACAGGTTAGAAAAATAATGAAATAGATAATTATTACTTCATGTTACTCCGAGCGATAGTATTTATTATGTAACCTGTGGTCCGGGGCCACAAAGCCCTCCTTAAGAATAGACCATCGCTTGTTCTGCCAGACAGTTCGTAAGAGGCAAACGACTGGCATTGCGAGACATTTGCATCATGGCTACTAGGTGATAGAGTTTTGCATTGTCTCGCTGGGCATGGAACTACCGCCTTACGTATGCCTGAACCTTTTTACTGTTGTGATCCGGTTTTGAGGGCAAAGTAGCCGGTAAACTTACGTATCTGGTATTAAGACCCTGCCACAAAGTTCCCATCATTAACACCTTTGGTGTCTGTAGGCGATGATTGTGTATTTCCACCAGGATATTTGCTATCTTATGATATAACCTCCGGTTCAATCTTGTTTGTTTTATGCCACTAACCAATAGACTTATGCTTCGTTATGATTTACCGGTTTATCAGTTGGTGAGATTACTCAATAATCTCGATTTTTGCGATAACTGGAACTGATAAATAGTCGAATTCATCTGAGTATTAGCATAACATCACTCGAATCTGCGCAAGGAATGCCTATTTGGCTTAGATTACGATCAATTACATCACAAGACAATCACAAAATTATGAGGCTGTCGTCACAAAAATGTAAAAAAGAAGCTAATTATATTTTCACATATACATTCTGAATTTTATTAGTTGAATTGCTTATTAATCTAAAATAATATTAAATCTATTGACAGTTTAAGCTGTTTGTTTTTAATTAAGCGCTACTGAGGAATAACTTTACACAATCATGATCAACTAAAATGGAGGTACAACGCTATGTTAATATAGAAACATTATGGAATTTAATATTCACGGTAATTAAAACATTAATAACCACGAACAAACAGTGCTTGTGCGTAAAAGCTACATTGTTCATTAATGTTTGTTTATTACATGAATAACTTCTACCCAAGGAAGCTTCGTGTGCTTATTAATTAGATAAGAATATTTTTATATTTATCATAAGATTGCAAACGTGACTCAGGAGAGCCATCTGCTTGGATCTCCTGAGGGAATGAGTTATCGCTTGATTTTTTTATATTATCGGGATAGACAAACTGGCAGATGTGCCACCTGATGGTAAATGGTCGACGTCACCAATGAACATAAATGGAATACCTGGGCTGGAATTAGCCCAGGTATTCCATTCATGTGTTGCCTACCCTGAGACATAAGATGTTAAGTCTCGGTGCCAGTAATTACACTGCCTTTCTTGCCCTTCTCTTCGAAACACAGCAAAGCTGTTTCACGGGAGAAATAATCAAGATGGTGGTACCCAAGCAGCCGGGAGCGCGGCACAGCGCATCCCTCCCACCGATAAACTGTATACACCATATATGTTAATGGTGCGTTGATGTATTTGTGGCGGAATATTAATGCGGCATCTATACATTCATCGGGTATCTTACTCTCCAAACTGGATCACGACGGTGACTAGCATTGACGCTATTGCGGCAGGAATAGGTAAGGCGGTGGTACCGCTCTCCGGCGAAACGTAGCAGAACTCTACCTCTTAGTAAGCACCATGAATGAATGAATGATTGAATATTTTATTTACAAAAATATGGTAGTGACTCTTATATACAATCGTTCGCCTTTTACGGACTGCCTGGTAGAATGCAAGCTGTAATTTATTCTTCAAAAGGAGGCCGGACAAAGACAATTCATGAACGTTCAACGATTTGTTAAACATGTTACTTCCATTGTTACTACTAGCTGGTAGATTTCTGTAATCTCTCACCTTGTTTTTGTGTCGCCATCTTTTTTATATCATAAGATAACAAGCAAATAGACAGGTCTCCTGATGGAAAGAGTCAACAATCGCCTACAGACACCAAAGATGTTAATGGTGCGTTGCGTTAGTTATCTTATAGCGAGGTCTAATGCCACATGCATATATTTACACTTCAGTGAAACACGACAGTGAATAAGCACTGCAGCTATTGCGGCAGGAATAGGTAAGGCGGTGTACCAGACCCGGGCGAGACAATACAGATTTCTACCACCTAGTAAATTATGCATTAGCGTCATAGTCGAATTGTATTTTGGAGAGATGATCCATTCTTCAAAAGCAGCCCGGGCTAACATTACGTAAATTAAATGTGCAACGTGGTTTGTTTTAATTTGATTTATGCTTTTTAGGGTTCCGAAGTAAAATAGAAATCCTTGTAGTTTCGCTTTGTCCGTCCATCAGTTCGCAGTCTAGCCACAGAATACTGGAGAATAACAGAAGTCAATGTACATACAAGTGGTATTCGAGCAACGCATACATAGACACGGACGCGATATCTTGGAATGGTTTGGGACAGTTTGTTCCGCGCTGTTCCGAGATATTGCGTCTGTGAGAGGTGTCTATATGTGCTATGCTCGAATATTACTTGTATGTAACATTGACTTCTGTTAGTCTGTAGTATTCTGTGGTCTAGCTTGGGGATCCTTAGTACTAGGAAGCTATAATTTGCCATGAATATATACAAATTAGTTACGGCAACAAAGTGTTAATATAAAATCTTAAAAAATATTTTTTTCTCTAAAAAAATACATGCAAAGTGGGAATTATATTTTTTTTTCTCGTGTACTCTATACTATGGTGTGTTATTGGATGGGTTTGTAAAAAAAATTGTACGTTTGTGTAATATTCTCTCATTTGGGATGGGCTCATTTGTGAAATATAAAGCTTATAGTGCTAATTTTTATCAGAGTCAAGAGTCCCAACTTGCTTTACCCCTTGCCAGCTAAGCAGTTGGTTTTGGAGGTGGAGGAGGAAGCTTCTTTCGAAGCTTCCTTCTTATGGGCTTCCCGAGAAATTATGCAAGTGGATCATCAGTTTTTTGGCTAGTCGGAGCGTCAAGGTCGTAGTCGACGGTGCGTGCTACGACCTTAAATTTGTCAGTGCTGGCGTCCCGCAAGGCTGCGTGTTATCGCTTACACTGTTTATCCTGCATACCAATGACGAGTTGCGAATTAGTAACATTCATTGCTATGCAGATGACAGTGCTGGTGATGCTTTGACTCCGGTCATAGCGGTATTCTCGGGAACACGCCAATGAGAACCGGGACAAGCTAGTGTCTGAAATCGAGACTTAGCTCGATACAATATCGGAATGGAGTCGACTCAACTTAGTCCAATTTAACCCTAGGAAGACGCAGCTATGTGCGTTCACCGCTAAAAGTCGCTCTTTGTCGTATCATCTCGTTTTGAGATACTCTCCTGACAGCCTCAGCCAATATTGGAAATATTGGCGTTGACATATCGAACAACGTTCAGTTCTGCGATCATTTGGAAGAAAAGGCTAAACTGGCCTCAAAAAGCTCGGTGTGCTCCGTAGAGCAAAACAGTACTTCTTGCCGGCTCATCGCTTGCAACTTTACAAAGCGCAAATTCACGCTCACATGGAGTACTGTTCTCATCTCTGGGCGGGAGCTCCGCAGTATCAGCTTCTACCTCTCGATCGCATTCAGTGTAGAGCGGTTCGAATCGATGACGACCAGGCGCTCTCCAATCGGCTTGATTCCTTGGCTTTACGCAGAGATGTAAATTTGCTTAGCATCTTTTACCGCATCTATCGTGGAGAGTGTTTCGACGAACTGTTTGGATTGATCCCTGCCGTTGAATTTCATCATCGGACATCGCAGCAAAACTCAAAGTTCCATCCTCATCACCTCGATGTCTAGAAATCCACAACCGTGCAATTGTCTAGGCACTTTTAACCACGTACTTTGTGGAATCAATTACCGGCGGGGGTGTTTCCAAACGGATACGACTTAGGGACCTTCAAGATGATAGCATACTCCTTCCTAAAAGGCCAGCAACGGAGCTGCAAGACCTACGGTACTGTGGCTGTCCATGAGCGGTGGTAATCACTTACCATCAGGTGAGCCTTCTGCTCGTTTGCCCCTTTTTTCTATAAAAAAAAAACTTATAAAATATACTTGGTTTTTTGTATAGGCGATGAATCTTTCGTGGGTAGGCCAGATATATCCATCCGCCATTGACGTTTAATGGGTTAAAAGTTTATATTATGAAACATTAAAAGCCCTTTATTTTTTTTTATTTTTTTTGTTATATATAATCGATCATATAGCAAAGAAGAATTTCGCCGCCTCGAGCCTGTCGACACTAGCTCAGCGGAAGAGCGTCCCGGCTTTAGGGAAATGGTCGCAGGTTCAAATCCCGCGTGTCGATATTTTTCTTTGTTGTTTTTAAGATTAAAAGCCCTCTTCTTAGCCCGCTTTATTGTGATGAGTAACTTCAAAACCTTTCTTTGCGCGTGCTTCAACACACACTTTACCAGTTTATTAATTTGATAAAATTGATGCTTTTTATTACAGGCAGATTCTAAGAAAAGAAAGAAAAATTTGCAAGTGTATTCAGTAAAATTAGTTATAGTCAATTTAAAATGCATTTACTAACAAGCCATGTTTGACGATGTTTCGAGCCATTTTTAGTCTTTCGTATCAATAATATTAATAGTCTTTTATAGATAAGGTAAAGAATATGTACAGAAAAGAGATGAGAATATCTCGGCAGTTTATTTTTAAAAGCATGTTGCCAATTTGTCTGGTAGACTACGTGTCTGTACTCCTCTTGTAACTCGATACACAATCACGTTTAATCTTACTCACAGACGGCCCTTGTCAGTAACATGATTACTGCTAATTCAAGTTGCTGAGGTTTATCACTTGATACTCATTTGATGGCTATAAGGGTCTAAGTTAATCGGTCATTACTCATTACTGACTCCTATTACGGTCAATTTGTCTGGTGTTTATGTTTTGTTTATGTTTGCTTTGCGTTTTTGAGAGTTGCCGCTATTTAGTTTCATATACAGATGTCTTATTAAATGAAAAAAATATACCGATATACTTGTTTATACTTGCCAACCCAAATGAAATAAAATGATCTTCTATGCAAATAAATAAAATTGGAGTGTCTTTTTGTAATATTAAATTTTACTAAATGCATATGAATGTACTAGCTGACCCGCGCAGCTTTGCCCGCGAGTAGATTAACATCTCGTCCAGATAGCTTTTCATACAAATTTCATCCCCTATTTCAATCCTTTAAGGATTGATTTTTGAAAAAAAATTAGTCTATGTTTGACCCCGCTTCTTCAACTACTTCATGCTAAATTTCATGAAAATCGGTCCCCCGGTTTAGCCGTGAAAGCGTAACAGATAGATAGATAGATAGCAGACTTTCGCATTTATAATATTAGTATAGATACACTATACACGGTACGTGTACCAAAATAACATTTATTAAAATTTTTGTCTATCTGTTTATTCCGGCTAATCTCTGAAACGGCTGGACCGATTTTGCCGGCAGATAGATGATATAAGGAGTAACTTAGGGTACTTTTATTTAAAAAAAAACCATGCGGACGAAGTCGCGGGCACAGCTAGTATGAAATAAAATGAAAAGTATTTATTTGCAAGAATATGGGTGTTACAAGTTATTAAAATTCATCAGAAATACCAGCATATTCTACCATGATACTATGTGCAAATATTTAAAAAAATATCATATATTCTACGCATTTTAAAATTTTTTATGGCCATGATTTATTTACACATTATATTTCACCTTTACATTACTTATAATAAGTTGAAATTATATCAAATTATTTTTATTTACATTCAAATATTTGTTAACCAATTCAAGAAATATTCTTTTCATGTACCTATTCTTTTTATGTATTTCCAGTAGTTCATTCCGGTAAAAACAAGCGAACCCAACGTTTGCACATTCTAAAAAAAATTTTATAAAATATACAGGTACCTTAAATTGGTATAAAATTTTCATGATGTTGCAACATTTAATTAAAAACTATTTTCCAATTTATACATATAAAAATCGTAGGAAAGTCAATGTATGTCCGGGGTAAACTCAAAAAGTACTGCATCGATTTACTTCAAATTTTGCATGAATATTACTAACAGGTCGTGTCAACATATAGGCTACATATTATCACGCTATCACCTACGGGGGAGGAGCTGTGCGGAGCAAACTAAGTCCGCGCGGATGAAGTCGTGGGCAACAGCTAGTTAATAAATAAAAATTGCCTGTCCAGGTTTTTTTTCACAAAACCCATTTTCGATACGTTCACTTATATACTAAATTTATTATAAAACACCTTTCATTCTATTACGATTTACGAGTGTCTGCCCGGTGAAGGTCGATTCAGGTTCGGATCGTCTACTGAAAGAAAGATCATTTATTTGCAAGAATAGAGGTGTTACGTGGTAGGTGTTACAGATAATTTGTAATCAACAAAATGTTCTGTCTAATGTTCTCAAAATACTTTTATGATGTATGTATGTAGATTTAAATGTATTATATTAAATAAATTTAAATAATAATCTGTATTTGTGTTTTTTTTATAATTTTACAATAAAATATTCCTTAGATTAATACTTATTAATATCAGCAAAGATATTCACAATCAAGTTTGTTTTGTCAAGTAGCAAATAATTTTTTTCCATATAATAATATAATAAGATAACAAATTCTATATAATAAGATAACAAACAAGCAGATGGCTCTCCTGGTGGAAAGAGAAACCATAGCTTATCTATATTAGTTATAAATGCGAAAGTTTGGATGTTTGATTGACTGGACGTTTATTACTCAATCACGCAAAAACTGCTGAACAGATTTGGATGAAATTTGGCTCACTGGTGGATGATTTCCTAGAATAGCGCAAAGGCTATTTTTTATTCCGGAAAAATTAGGTAATCCTGCGTGATTCGCCAAAACCTGTTGGCTGCATGCTGCAGCTAGTAGATACTAAAAATGTTAATGTGGTGTTTCTATCCGCGTGGCAAGATGGTAATGCCACATGCATTAAGCTACCGGCTACCTTACCCTCAAAACTGGAAAACGACAATGACAAACATTGACGCTATTGCGGCAAGAATAGTTAAGACGGCTTTCTAGTTCTAATTGTTTCTTTTGTAACTCAAAGCAAAGCGTTTATTTAAAAGGTATTCAGAAGTCCTGCTTTTATTTGCTTTTTAGTTAGGAAACTATTTAGTCAGTCGTCACCTATCGACCTCAATAAGGGCTTTCAATTCTGTTGGGTTAAAATTATTTGCAAGTGCACTCTCAAAATAGGGCAATTCACCCGCAGAGACAATTGAAATAAAACACTACTGTAGTTATGATCAACAGATGGTATAACGTTGTAAATTGCACAAGAGTGGCGCACGATATTAAATCATAACTCACTGAGATAGTATATATTTTTGCTAAACTGTAATTTACACACGCGGCCAAACCAATTATGGGTCAAGCATACTCTGTTCTGCCGGTTTTTCTTTTTGTTTTGTCTGCAGGTTTTATTTTAAATCTGTGGTTCTAACGGAGCGAGGTCTTGTTACATGTGATTTGACATGCAGCTGTCGCTAGCCGAGTAACCGTCAGTCGTGACTATTGTTTATAGTTCACTAATCGTCATTTCCAACTCAGCTTGCGTTAAAATACAATATATCTTTTAAACTATCAACTTTAAAACTTTAATAAAATCCAAAAACTATGTTTTAGCGATTATTTAGTTTATAAATATTTGCGTACCAAATTTCAGTACGATTCTTCCAGTAGTTCTTGCTAGGTCGCTGATAACATCGGTATAAACATTTTCAAAAGTATAGAGCTTTTGTCCATGTTAATGAGGGCCATGCTTCTCAGTGTCGTGTTCCTTTTTGGAGACCAATAAGTTTTTTGAAGTGACATCTTTGCTATACCTCAATGTACCATTAACATCTTTTAGATATATGTACATCATATTTTTCTCTTTACATAGAGAGAACCACCTAACTGTTCATTAAACCTATGACATTAAAAAAAAAATCACATAATACACGTGGTTGCAGAACTCTACCACCTAATTTTCATAACGGTTATTTTTTTTTTATGTAATAAGATAGCAAACAAGCAGATGGGTCTCCTGATGGAAAGAGTCAACCATCGCCTATAGACACCAAAGATGTTAATGGTGCGTTGCTATCTTGTGGCGAGGTCTAATGCCACATGCATAAGTTTACCGGCTACCTTTCCCTCCAAACCGGAACACGACAGCGACAAGCACTGACGCTATTGCGGCAGGAATAGGTAAGGCGGTGGTACCAGACCCGGGCGAGACAATGCAGAGCTCTACCACCTAGTAGCCACGATGGCAGTGACTCGATAGCCAATATATAGGTTAGATATACAAATAAGACTATTAAAGAACAGAATAAACATGAATGTTTTATAAACTAAATATATACGAGAAAGAAAATTCTTGCTAATGTTTGAGGCAACGAGAGAATAGAGAAGGAATATTCTTTGCTTAATTAACTCCAGCAATATATAATAAATAGACAACACTATAAAGGAGCTTAAGGTTGTATTAATTAGGCGTGAAGTTTAGCAGAACTTGCTTGTGTATGCAGTTATTGTGAAGCATTTGGAATTTGAATAATTGCTATGTAGAGCTCGTGACATTAAATAGAGCCATTAGTGATGTGCCGTTTCGATTGCGCATTCAGATAAGGATGTTTGATGTAATGATAAAATTATTACAAATGTTGTATAGCGATTGTATTTTTATAGAACCACTGAATTTCTGTAACTTTGTTTGCGTGAAATGTAGTTTTATGTAGTTAAATATAGTCAGTCTTTAAAAAAGGACAAGTTTACCTATTATATTATTTTTGTTCAAGTCAAATTTTATTTTGTCGTGAAAAACACATTTAATATTCGTTCAGAAAGGAGAATAATGAGGGGTCCATGCAAAATTGGGCTAAAATCAACGCATGTTGATAGATGCTTCTGAAATGTAAATTGTATCACGGACACATCTCATTATGCTAAAATTAACGAAAAATCTTCAAAGATTCATATTATTAGAATTCACAATTATTTTTAGTATTTTAAGTCATTCAGGTCGAAATATGTCGTCAAACATAGATACAATTTGTTTATTGCAAAATATTTGTTACTTGTTTACAAATTAAATAGATGACACTAATTGTGTTTTTTATTCCTTTAGGATGATACTAAGAGAAACTTGTTTATACAGCCTTTTGTGTAGTAAATTTCGACTGTAGTAATAAATACTTCTATTCTCGTTGCATTTATACAATAATTTGTATAAAATTTTGTGGTTTACCTATCCGACATTTTTTCTATTTGTTTGGTTAGTCATAAATAAAAGAAAGGGTTAACTTTATGGCAGAATAAAAAATTTTGCTTGATTTAGAAATAAAAAAAAGTGTACAAGTTTGAATAGTTTATTTACCATCCAAGAATATTTATTTTTAAAATTTACATACTTGCTATTAAAAGTATCCGTTGAATTCTAATATGGGCTTATTGAACATTAAATTAATCAATTTGACAATTTCTGCTGAGGTTATATTCTTATGAGACTTTTAGGCCGATCTCATAAATCTTCTTTGTTTTATTAATATTAACCAATAAGTTTTGGTATAACAGAAGTTTCGAGGCTACGTTATTAGATCATAGGCCCAATTGACTAGACACTTGATCAAAAATGCAGTATAATTAAAACATTGTAGGATAGTTTATTATTTCGTATGTCCACCGATTACAGTTACAGAATACATCCCTACCGCGATGTATATAGGGTTAGTAAATTATAGTTGTGACATGTGTTAAGAAACATAAGTCACTGGAGGTCGACTGCGCAGGCGCGGCGGTAGATGCATTGTTCTTATGGCGCATACATAAGCATTCTCACGGAACCCGTTCTATGGCCGGTTGTTCTCTCTTGTTGCTCTTTTGCTAATACCTTTGTGTCGCTCCAAGGTATTTTTCTGCAAACTTCGATTATGGAAAAAAGAGCCGCCTCTTTGACTGGAATAAGTCCGCTCGTTTCGAGTCTCGGCTCGTTTGTATTAAAATATGTAAAAAGACAAAGAAATTTTTACAATGTCAGTAGAGCTTGCTTGAGTATCGACTTGTGTAACTTTATAGATGCGATATAAATACTCAAAAGTCGAGAAACATGAAATGTTAATTTATTGGTTCTTTGTCGTTAATACATACCTGCGTACAAGCTGCTGCCATCAGCTTTACTTGCACTGAACTAGATTTAACTCTCTTACTGGGAGAATTTTCAAAAACCCATAGAGATAAATTATTTTTAGTACTTCGTACCATCAGTTCAGTTACATTTTTTATTCAAATCATTTTAACATGAATCTTTTGGAAGATTAACAATTTTATAGCTCTGCCGAAGAGGAAATGCGGGCTCAAGTAAGAAGATCCGCCGGAAGAAACACCCCGGGTTTATCTGCTTCTGATTCTTTTATATTTTATGACGTTCAAATAACACATGACTATAACAGTTATTAGTTAGTATATTGTATAGTAATTATATAGTAAATTATATAGTATAATATGATAATTATTAGTGATTGATATCTGTTGAAGAATGAAAAATGCCAAGCTCTCTTGCCTTTTCAATAATCCGCAAAAATAATAAAAAATAATTTTTGACATTGTTCTGTTTGTTTAAATTTAAACTTGCGTAAAACTCCAGTGTTAAAATTATTAATTATTGCTTTTTAGTTCGTTGCATTTTCAAACAATGTATTTTTGGCCTATTTTAATGTTACTACGTGCAGAATTTAACGTAAAACATGTGTAATGTTCTAGAAATAATTTTATGCGGGGTAACGACACGAGGGTGCAGCGCTAATAACGCGTGCGCGGGCGCATGCGACCGATTTAGAATTAGCAGAAATTACTCGCCGCCAAGTCTGATCCTTTACATATGAATAACAGCTCCACGAGCTGTGAAATATTGTAATTGATATATTAAAGCTTTATTACGCACTTAAATAGCGCTGGTACATTTTGGTCCTTATTGGATAAATTTGTTGGAACAATATTTAAAATTGTTGCACATTCTGTTCTGTCACTTTTTTTTTCAAGATGACATTTGAAGGAAGATGTTATTCAAATATCAATCATTGTTAAGTTTACAAAATAAAAGAGTAAGGCTTATATTATGGGGTGGGTTATTTTAATTAAATACCTATATTTGTATCTCTATTTTAACGAAATTATTCTTTTTACTCTCCCGAAACTCTCCCGAATGGAGTATACCATATTTGATATTCTCCCGAGTGTCAAATATGGTATACTTAAAGTTTATATGGGGAAAAACGTAGCAACTGAATATTTGTATATAAGTGAAATTAGAAATAAATTAAATTAATAAAAAATACATAAGTACTAAATAGGTGTAATATACTGTTTTATTTAGGTAATAGTCTGTGGTCAAACTTATAAGAGATTTTAGCTATTCCCATTTAAGAAAAGAGTTTAATCTATGGTTCACCGAATCATATTTGATTTATCCTCTAACATATCTAAAAAATTTTTATTTTAAAAACTATATGATCGAATTTTGATGACTGGGCGATAACTAAATCCAATTAATCCTTATATTCCAATTAGACCTTATAAAGGCACTTTGACTGCAAGGGCGAATCCAGGGGAGAAGTCATGGGGGTCATGTACCCCCCGTCGGCAGGTGTCTAGGTATGGATTTATTACTGCAAAGTGCAAACTAAGGATTAGAGTCTATATTGACTGAACTTCAAATGTGTGCCCCCCTGACCCTAAGGCTGGATCCGCCCTTGTTCGACTGATTTACAGTTTTATATGCGGTTGTCCATTCGCATCTTGCTACACAATATTTTTTATTTGTGTTTATAAATAAATACAATCACGTTGGTTCTCTTACGTGGTTTTCTATCCCGTACCGACCGAAACATCCATTGAGACGTGTTGATTTACCACGATTGGCGAAATGGTTGGTGATAGTGATACCCATCGCCGCATTTCATTGAACAGATGACGACTACAGCTTAACGTATTCATCAGAGACATGGATTTCTAACCTTCTGAAAATAGATGCACCAAACAGCACCTTTGATCTTTGATGTTTACAAGCGAAGCGTATCTTTTCCATCAAGAGAACCATGTTTTTTTCTATCACATAATACAAAGAAGCCTATTAGACATAACGGTAATAACATGTAAAGTCGTTGCTCGTCCTTAAAAATCTGGCAGTAATACTATTTAACTAGTATTGACTTTTAGTCCAGAAAAACAAATTAATGTTGAATCATCATTTATTACATTGATTCTTATATTTAATATCCTCCATTTACATGCGATTATTCTCAATTATCGTTTTAAGTAGTTTTCGATATTTTCAACATAATCAAATATTCTTATCCATTACATTACATTCAACATAACGACTTAATATTTCGATAAGTATCAAATATAGAACCGTTCTCGTGGACTGTCCGATATAGAATGGTAAAAATGAATGCCTTACCCCCGCCAACCGTTAGGTTAAGGCGGGATTCTAATCACGCCACCAACAGGTGACAATTGGCGCGGTTTAGTTTAAATTTTAACGGCCTTACCTTTAAAATTTAAACATCCGTTATTATTAAAATATTAGTTAATATATTTACGTAATAAATTATACGCATTTACACACAGTTATCAAAAATATCCTAACTAGGAACCTGGAAGGACTATGGAAAAACCTTTTATACTTTCTAATTTTTTTAATTGCTTGGTATCGTTTGAACTTGAACTGTAATGATAATACTGTATACACTTTTATACTGTTACATAGTAGGCACAAGAGTGATAAAATATAAAAATTGTACTATTATACATTGTACAAAACCTTTAAATTTACTTCATTCATTACGTATCGTTACGTCCTAGAACAATGATATAGTAAGTATTTCACTTCCACTCCGTCTAATTTAAATATTACGAGTCTCGTAACAGCAATAATTAGGTATTGTCTTAAAGCACTAACCTTTATTATATATTTTCTAACAATGATGTTTGTATTGTTTCAGGTACTCATCTCGAAACAGCGTTTGAAGAATCCTCAATGAAAATACATCAAAACGTTTGCCTCTAATTAAATTGCTAAGGCTCAGTTCTACCGCGAAATGTTATACGCAAGAGTTACTAAGTTTGAAGTTGTGATTATTAATTTACACAACATAATTTGTCACTACACCTATGAAATGCGAACTAGTTGTAAAGCATAGGACAGAGGATTATTCTCATGATTAAATGAGATATATCATCCACAGAAACAAAATATGTTAATGGTGCATTTTGTGATTAGATATTGAAGTGTTGCCAACTGTTAGTAAAGCTACAGCTATTGAAAAGAAATCCGTCTTGACAAATTAATGAAATGAAATTATTATTTTTTTGCAAGAATATGGGTATAACGTAGGTTTGATAACTTTGATTAATATTAATAACTTTTAACAAACAAGTTATTAAAATTAATCTAAGTCACTAGCATATTCTAACATGATGTGTATGGTATGCAAATAATTTAAATTATCATATTCTATGTAGTTTAAAAATTTATATAATTCTTATTTACGCATTTTAAGATATTATTTACATTAATTATAAGTATTAAATTAAAACTTTATCAAATTATTATTTTTTTATTCAATTATTTTCTTTCAAATTTTGACATACATTTTATTAAGCAATCCAAGAAATATTTTATCCTTTTCATGCACTTTTGACGAGGTGATTTTTCTAGAATTACCACCAGATTTGAATTATCCAGCGGAAGAAACTCAGCGAGCTGGTCTTGGTTTTCTTATGATTTACAAAATTCCATTTGATATATATGTAATTAAAATGTTTACATTCACAATTTTTTAAATTACATAGTAAGATATTTCTTGGTTTAACATTTTAACTCATCAACAAAAAAATCATTGACGTTGTAGTATGTTTGTTTTTAATTTTGCGTACATACCTTCCGAAAATGCGACATAGATAGTTGTATTGTATATTATTTTCTATCCAATTTACTCTGCAAGCAATAACCCAAACATATAAACAATATGTTTTGTGACAATTTTTACTGATGAGAAAGGATATTTCTGGAATATAATAATAATAATATAATTTACTCTTAAATATTTTTTTTGTGTTCGGTAGAAATGGACTCCATGATGCGAAAGTCCTCGTACATGACAAAAGCATTTTCATCTCAGCGGGGGCTTATACGTTTTAATCCTCTTCGCTGTATAGTCGTGAAGACTCGTAATCTAATGAGAAATATTTAAGACAAGACCTATTTTTTGTATTTGAGATATCGTCATTTAAACTGTTGGTCCCCGTGTTGGTCCCGGGCTCCTTTGAAGAATAGGCCAACTGCCGTTCTGCCAGGCAGGTCGTAAAAGGCGACTGAGTGGCTATTTGCGTCACTACCATCGTGACTACTAGGTGGTAGAGTTCTGCATCGGCTCGACCGGGTCTGGTACCACCGCCTTACCTATTCTTGCCGCAATAGCGTCCGTGTTGGTCACTGTCGTGTTCCGGTTTGGAGGGTAAGGTAGCCCGTAAACTTGTGCACGTGGCATTAGACCTCGACACAAGATAGCAACGCAACATTAACATCTTTGGTGTCTATAGGCGATGGTTGACTCTTTCCATCAGGAGACCCATCTGCTTGTTTGCTATATTATGATATAAAAATAAAAATAAAAACTGCCTCCATAGACGTAATATGAACTGATATACGGGGTGTAAAGAAAACTCTGTCCGATCCGAAAGTGGTATATAAGTAGGTCAATGACATTATTAAAAAAATATATATTTTTATTAAAATAAGAAAATTATCGTAGTAAGTGTCTCATTTAAGTACTAAAATTGAGCCACTTCCCTAATATTTTGAAAATTTATGTATCAATATCCATAAAATAATGACACAGATATGTTTGTATGAAGCTACCAAACAATGCCTTTGACGATCGGCCAGGGTTTTCTCTACCCACTGTATAACTTACAAAATACTATAACGCATCAATTTTTTTTCCAAATGAACAAAAGCAGTTAATCCAAATGACCGTCACTGTGCAACCGGGCTATACATATCATTGTTACGTTACGATGGACCAATCGCTGCTAAGATTCTCGTAGAAGGCGATGCAAAATGGAGAAGCAAAATTTGTTATCTATATATCAACCTGATGTCAATAAATATACTTTTATATCATAGGATAGCAAACAAACTGGTCTCTCTTTTTTATAGAAGAGGGAGCAAACGGACGGAAAGCTCACCTGATAATAAGTGATCATCGCCGCACATAGACAACTACACTACCAGAGGTATTGTAATTACCACAGACCACATGAATACTAATAGACACGCCATTTGGAAGTAAACGTGTCACCACGCATATGAGCAAACGCTACGGTTTTATCGTACCAAATGAGATGACAAAGTTTAAAAATTACCCTTGAAATCACCAAAGTTAATAAAGCGAGGTCTCGTTGTTTTTTTTGGGTAAAATAGAGATTTATATATATATATATATATATATATATATATATATATATATATATATATATATATATATACTAGCTGTTGCCTGCGACTTCGTCCACGCCGACTTCGTTTACTCCGCACTGCTCCTCCCCTGTAGCTAATAGCGTGATAATATGTAGCCTATATGCTGACCCGACCTGTTAGTAATATTCATGCAAAATTGGAAGTAAATCCATGCAGTACTTTTTGAGTTTACCCCGGACATACATACAGACAAACAGACAAACAGATAGACAAACAGACAAACTTTGACTTGACTTTGACTTTCCTACGATTTTATTATATGTATAGATAACTCAGTGCAATAAACAGGTTATATGTAATGAGTTACAACGTTTTGAAGCTGTCGAAGTTGCTATGTGCTATAAAATACGTGGAAAGATTGAAAAGTATTCGGCCTAACCAAGAAAATAAACGCATACTAATTCCTAATCCATTTAAGGCTAGGACAGGTCGATAGCACTAGTACAGGGTGTTTGTTGAGAGAAATGGCGCAAGAGTAGCTTAATGCTAATAATACTTCGGCGGCATTTCACGGGCCTACTTAGATGGTTTATTGCACACCCACCAACCCGCATTGGACAAGCGTGGTGGGTTATAAGTCCAAACCCCTTCCCCGTAACATAAATCACAAGCCAAAAACCATATTAATTTGACCGTCCCGTTGGTCGAGTGGTTAGTGATTCTGACTACGCAAACGACGGGGCTCGGGTTCGATTTCCGACAAGTTGAACAATTGTCAAACATTTGTGTGATGAGCATAGATGTTTGTATTTCTGGGTTTGGGTGTTTATTAAATATATTCCTGTATTTATATATGTATTTCTATGTATTGATATTATTGACTAAGATCCATATCACAAGCAAATAATTTGCTTACTTTGTTGTTGGATCAAATCGTGTAGTTTGTCAAGGAATATTTATAATTTATTAGCTGACCCGGCAAACGTTGTTCTGCCTTTTTAACTGCTCTCGTAGTTTTTTTATAAATGTTGAAAAAAAAATTGATGAGAAAATTCTCACCTTTTAAACCTTCTTTGGACTTCATGGAATTAATTCAAACCCAAAATTAGCCAAATCGATTCAGCTGTTCTCGAGTTTTAGCGAGACTAACGAACAGCAGTTGATTTTTTTACATATATAGATTAATTAGGAGATGATTGTCACTTTCCATCAGAAACTTTTCCTCTGCTTCTTTGCGCTCCTGTGAGATAAATTAAACGAACATTTAGATCGCATCTGGTCAAAAGTACAAAATTTAGCAAAGATATATTGTATTGTAAATAATAAATGATCAGAGATGA
The DNA here is from genome assembly GCA_036924255.1 of Apodemia mormo. Classification (NCBI taxonomy): domain Eukaryota; kingdom Metazoa; phylum Arthropoda; class Insecta; order Lepidoptera; family Riodinidae; genus Apodemia; species Apodemia mormo. Next base: position 38,331,717 of record JAUPFN010000001.1, on the reverse strand, counting down.
GCGGTATCGATTCCGTGGCGGCGCTTCGCGTCGCGTCGCGAGAGCTTATGTAAACTGGATTAATATTAAAGCCTCAGCGTAGAAGGTTAAGTCAAAGTGTAATATAGATAAAATGCCCGAGCTAGCGTTCATTATTTATTGAATACATTTTATAGATTTTGTTTATAATTGCTCACCGCCTAGTTGGACTATTTTTTTTATAGAAAAGGGGGCAAACGGACAGGAGGCTCACCTGATGGTAAGTGATCACCGCCGCCCATGGACAACAACACTATCAGAAGATTTGCAGTTGCGTTGCCGGCCTTTTAAGAAAGAGTAGGCTCTTTTCTTGAAGGTCCCTAAGTCGTATCCGCTTGGAAAATCCCCTGCCGGTAATTGGTTCCACAGAGGAATAGTGCGGGGGAAGAAGTGCCTCGAGAATCGCACAGTTGTGGATTTGGTTAACGTCGACAGACTCGGATCGAGACGAAGCATAGATTCAATCCTCGATAGGGACAAAATTAGTGTAATTAGCATATAAATGTTTGTATTTTTGGGTCTATGTGTTTATTTAACACTGGCTGATACATGCAGTTTCGACCGAAAGTAGATAAAACATGTAAGCGGTATTTTTTTATATCATAGGATAGCAAACAAGCAGGTTAACTCTTTCCATTAAGAGACCCTCCTGATGGAAAGAGTCAACCATCGCCTATAGACACCAAAGATGGCGAACTCTAATGCCAAATGCATAAGTTTACCGGCTACCTTACCTTCCAAACCGGAACACGACAGTGACTAGCACTGACGCTATTATTATACAGACCTGGACGAGACAATGCAGAACTCTACCACCTTGTAGCCATGATGTTAGAGACTCGCACAGCTAATCGGTCACTTTTACTTCATGCCTGGCATAACGGCAGTTGGCCTATTCTTGAAAGGAGCCCGGATCACCCATATTTAAATTTTGTGAAGACCTGATGCAGGATTTCAGAAATACAGGAAAATAAAAGTCAGTTGTTGCGGTTTTACTGTACTTAAATTATTCATTTACTAGGTAGTAGAGTTCGGCATTGTCTCGCCCGGGTCTGGTACCACCGCCTTACTTATTCCTGCCGCAATAGCGTCAGTGCTTGTCACTGTCGTTTTCCGGTTTGGAGGGTAAGGTAGCTGGTAAACTTATGCATCTGGCATTAGACCTCGCTCAAGATAGCAATGCACCATTAACATTTCTGGTGTCTGTAGGCGATGGTAGACTCTTACTATCAGGAGACCCATCTGCTTGTTTGCTATCTTAATATGATATATTAAAAAAAATCATACAAATTTCCATCTCCTATTTCAGCCCCTTAGCGGTTGATTTTTGTTATTTGAAAAAAATTCATTGTGACTCTGTATCTTTAACTATCTTTATGTCATATTTCATCTAATCAGTTCAGCGGTTTAGTTGAGCGTAACAAACAGACAGATAATAGCACTTTTTCGACAATATCTTCTTTCGTATTCATTTAACGCTAAAAATACTTACATAAAATGGACGTAGTTAAACGAAAAGTATCCAATTCACAATATGGTCAAAAATGAGTTAAGTGCATCAAACTGATGCTAAACATCAATACTATCGGCCAGTAAAAAACATTTAAGCAAAAATAACTCTCTATTACTTTATTCAACGTCAGAACTAGTCCCCATGTATGGCACGTTAAAAATATCCAACTTCAAACTTCAATCTTTCTAAACTGATTTTGTATGGATTGAATCCTTTTCGTGTAAGTACGTCCAATTTAAACTTGGAAAATTTTCCTACCATTTAATGTCTACGCAATTTTATTGTTATATCAACAGTTTTGGCGGACGAACGCCGGAAAATGTACTTTAACATGCCTTTCGGCTAAAAATGCATTTCCACGCCACCTTGGGTAGAGTAAGCGGCAAGTTTTTATATTGTGGTGTGGTGGTATCATCCTGTTTATAAAAATATTTCTTTTATAAAAATAACCACGTTCACACTTTGTTACCACCTTTAAAATAAATATCATCACACCAGTTTCCTTGCGGAATATTTATTTATTTAATTCTTTATTGTACACAGTAATCACTTAAACAAAAAATTAAAAGAAAAAAGTACAATGGGCGAGCTTATCTCTAGTAATAGAGATTTCTTCCAGTCAACCCGTTAAAAGGAAATATTATAAGCAAAGATAATTATTGACTTGGTGTACAATGAATTGATTAAATTTGTAAATAATAAAATTAAAAACTACCTACTGAAAAACCTACCTTACCTACTGATATGATAATTGACCTAAAATCAATAAACCCTATTTAAAGGAGAAATTATAGCATTTAACCGCGAAATGTTATATGGAACTGCCCTGATGCAACAGAAATGAAAGCTAGTATAAGGAATAGGGCAAACTTATCCAAAGTCTGAAATTATAGAAAACCACAGCGGTACAATAATCCACCCACTTCCACGACACTTTCTTCCACGTCAGAAGCAAAAGCAACACACAAGTTATTTACTCAACGCACTTCGCAACCGAAGCATCTTCAGGAGAGTCAAATAGTACTTCACTCTATGAAGGGTGAAGCATTAAAAATTCATCAAAATCAAACCGGAGCCCCGTCGATTGCGTAGTCAAGGTCGCTAATCACTCGACCAACGGGGCGGTCAACAACAATTAAGCAAACGGTAAAGCGAGAAATTTAGTACAGTTAAAATTTACATTCTTGAGGACTGCAGAAACCTAATATTTTATATATACATTAGAAATACATTAAATTATTAAAAATTAACATTACATACTACATTCATGTGACAATTATGTAGGTACATGATACTATACACACATGTATAATATTTTCTTTAGGGCTAAAATCTGCTGTTAAACTTAAAAGTATTAAAATGAATTGTTTAGTCGATGGTTAAATTTCGACCGTAATATCGATCGAATAATTACACTAAAAAAATATAAATTAGCGGTGAAAACGCAAACGTAAAAATATAACCTGCATAAAAGTAAACTTTTATACAGTTTCAATTAAGTAGAGGAATAAACTCAAGACCACGGGATGAATTACTAGACTTAATAGACTTTATACTATTATTTGATATGAAATCCGAATGTTGCCAATAAAAAATCAAATTATTAACCTTTAAACTATAAACTTACATGATTGGTTTTTGTACGTATTAGGTATTAGTTAACCTATCGGAGTAGCGTGGGCGGGACAACCGCTGAGCCATTATTAATTTTAATAGTCAAAATATTTGGTTATTTATTTTATCAATATAAGTTATCTGTGTCTTGTGCTTATATTTTGACGTTCAATTTGCATATATATTGATTTTTCGCGTCTCTAATAATTTGTTATGACATTAATATTGTTTGCTGAAGCTCTTGTATCGGAAGGAAATTCCTTGACATGTAGTACAGTCGAACAATATTAACTTTTAAACTAACGCGTTCTACTATCATTTTTAAAAATATATAAACGGGTCAAAAACGCGTACATATATAGAACTGTAGCAGACTGGAGCAGCGAATTTCCTTCGTCGTCGAACGAACACGTAGAACGACGGAGGAAACTCGCTGCTCCAGTCTGCTACAGTTCTATATATGTACGCGTTTTTGACCCGTTTATATATTTTAAAAAAATGAGCAGTATTAATATTTATAGTTATAATGAACGCTACCTGATTGTGAGGCGCTTTTCTGATAAAATACTTATGCATTTCAACGAATATATTTAATATATAACCTAAATTAATATTATAAACGCGAAAGATTATATGTTTGGATGTACGGATGTTGTTACTTAATGTAGATGATGTCGCTTAGAGCGAGTTTTTTTTATTTTATATGGATAGGCAAACTGGCAGACGTGCCACCTGATGGTAAGTGGCCGATAAGTGGTCGACGTAGCTAATGAACATAAACTAGTTTACCTGGAACTGGCCCAACTCGCTTATGTGTTACCTATCTAAAGACATAAGATGTTAAGTCTCGGTGCCAGTAATTACACTGCCTGTCTTACCCTTCTTTCCGAAACACAGCAAAAATGTTTTATGGGAGAAATAAGCAAGATAGTGATACCCATGCAGCCGGGAGCGCGGCGCAACGCATCCCTTCCACCGGCGAATGGAAGAGGATCGAAATTTTAAAAAAGCCTATAAGGGTCAACCATCAGGCAAGCGTCCGGTCGGTCGCCCTAGATATAAATGGCGCGATGTAGTAAATGCAGACCTGAACAAGCTTGGGGCAAGCGACTGGAATCACACTTGATAAGAGCGAAAACAATGGCATATTTTCGTTTCGGAGGCCAAGACTCACTTTGGGTCGCTGAGCCAACGAAGAAAGCAGATGATGAGCTAGAATAGCACATAGGATACTTTTTTATACCGGAAAAATAAGTACTGACGATGAATAGTTAAGACGGTGGTACCAAACCCGAGCAAAATGTTGAAAAATTCTACCACCAGTCACTATACAATGGCAGTGTACTGCTGTCCTCAGACTAAACTTCCGTTATCCAACATTCCACCAATTTTAGTTTTTTAAAGCCCACTCACTTAATTGGAAAAAGTTCCATCTTTTGATTTACTAGATTTTATATTTATTAAAAGACTTAGAATGATTAATAAACACAAAAAAATATGATACAAGAATCAGACACATCATAACACAAAAAATTATAATACAAGAATCAGACACATACACATCATAACACAAAAAATTATAATACAAGAATCAGACACATACACATACACATCATAACACAAAAATTATAATACAAGAATCAGACACATCATTATTCTATAGTTGTAGAATAACCATTAATCATAATGTACTTCGGAAATATGATATTTTTACAAATCAACATGAAAATATTTCTATTTTTAGGGTACCGTACAACATTAGGTAAAAACGGAAACCTGTTAGGTTCACCTTGTTTTCCGTCTGTCTGTCTGTCAAGGCCCTTATTTCAGGAACGCGTTGAGGTATCAAATTGAAATTTATATTAAACTAGCTGTTGCCTGCTGCTTCGTCCGCCCGGACTTTGTTTACCCCGCACCGCTCCTCCCCTGTAGGTGATAGCGTGATAATATGTAGCCTATATGTTGACCCGACCTGTTAGTAATATTCATGCAAAATTTGAAGTAAATCCATGCAGTACCTTTTGAGTTTACCCCGGACATACATTGACTTTCCTACGATTTTATTACATGTATAGATAATCAGTCTACGGTCCCTTAGCTGTTTAAAAATCACACGTGTTAATCAACGCGATCAAAATTTTTTTTTTTATATTACAAGATAACAAATAAGCAGATGGATCTCCTGATGGAAAGAGTCAACCATCGCCTATAGACACCAAAGACGTTAATGGTGCGTTGCTATCTTGTGGCGAGGTCTTCAGGAGATGCATAAGTTTACCGGCTACCTTACCCTTCAAACCGGAACACGACAGCGACAAGCACTGACTATAAACTATATATATATATATATATATATATATATATATATATATATATATATATAGCCCAGCTAAATCATCTATGTGTTGCCTATCCTGAGACATAAGATGTTAAGTCTCGGTGCCAGTATTTACACTGCCTTTCTTGCCCTTCTCCCCAAAACACAGCAAAGCTGTTTTACGAGAGAAACAAGCCGTTTATGTCGTGTATTTTGAGATTTTACAAAGAAATCAAAACCTATATAGATCTTCCTTTTGACCTAGAATCGTGAAATGTATGTACATAGCTAAGATTACCTATAGTTTGAACGAAACCCTCGGTAAGCGAATCTAACTCGCACTTATCTTTTTTGAATAATACAACTTAGCTACGTAGAGTTTAGCAACGCTTGGGTAATAGCGTATTTATATTGATTTCATCAGCTATTTTCCTAATTTAATATTTTTCGGGACAAAACCAATACAGTAATGGTGTATCGATTTGATAACATGCCGTCTCACGTCAGTTCGTGTTATTCTGTAATGTACATCAACAGAGCATTAGTGAATGCGGATAAATAAAACGCACCCTTTTATATCACACGAATTAGATTTTTATCATAGGTATTAATTGCCCCGTTTGCCAAGTGGTTAGCGAACCTAACTACGAACCGATGGGGCTCGGGTACGATTCCCTACAGGGACAAACGTTTGTGTGATGAGTATAGGTAGATGTTTGTATTTCTAGTTTTGGGTGTTTATTATGTATGTATTTATATTTATCTATTTAAATTTATGTACAACAATGTACAAAGGTGGACTTAATGCTAAGTGGCATTGTCTACCAGTCACCCTAACTTAATCAGATAAAAATATTAGTATATTATATGTATTTCTATGCATCAGTATCTTTGAGTAACACTTATATCACGAGCAAATAGTTTCCTTACTTTGGAGTTAGATCAAGTCGCGTAATTTGTCCAGTGATACTTATTATTAGATATTAATTAATATGAGAATTTTTGTACTACATGATAGCAAACAGGTAGATGATTCTCATTATGGATAAGCTATAGACATCAAAGATTCCAATTGAATATGAAAGTGATAAGGACCGTGACCATTACGACAGGAAAAGTTAAGGCAGGTTTGCGAAACATTGTAGATTAATTATACCTAGCGATCGCCCTACGGTCGAAATTCGACTATAGACTAAACAATCAAATCTCTTTTAAGTTTGACTTAATAAGTACATCATGAAAATTGTATATATTTGTGTGACCATAGACTAAACAATCAAATCTCTTTTATGTTTGACTTAAGACATAATGAAAATTGTGTATATGTGTGTATATTATCATGTTCGTCAAATTAATGTATTATTTGTAATGATTATTTTTGTTCAATATATTTCTAGTCAATAATTTGTAAAAATATTCATTTTCTGCAATCCTCTTCAATGTAAATTTTAACTATGCTAAATTTTGAGCTCCTCCTTTGGGGTGATTTTCATAAAATGGGGTTCAACGTGTTTCTAATATAATAACGATCGCTATTTTATAATCTATATACATATAATAAAATCGTAGGAAAGTCCAAACTGTATATTGAATATTTTTTAAAAGAATACTTCAATATTGTAGTGTGTGTGATATGACAGTGTGCAAATGGATAATAGTGAGTAGTGTGCTCTTAGAGCTTGCATTCTGATTGGTGAATTAAATCAGGTACGCCGGTTTCGACGTAGTATTTGTTGCCGCATTTGACAAGTACGACGGCCGTATCTACTCAAGCACAGCGATACCAATTATTTATCTAAGTATAATAGCAATCGCTTGTGGCCGAAATTTTACCATAGTCTAAATAAATCTATATTAATAATATTATAAATGCGAAAGTTTGGATGTTTGGATGGATGTTTGTTACTCAATCACGAAAAAAATTCTGAACGGATTTGAATGAAATTTGGCACACAGATAGATGATGATCTGGAATAGCACAGAGGCTTTTATTTATCCCGGAAAAATTAGGGATTCATCAAAATCTTATAATGCAGCGGGCTGCACGCTGCAGCTAGTCTTTTATATGTTTAACAACAGACTTTAGCCGTAAAAAAACTAATATACATACATATGACGTGTATATTATCAAATATGTCACATGAACGTGGTGTGTGCATTTCAAGCAGATGGGTCTCCTGATGGAAAGAGTCAACCATCGCCTATAGACACCAAAGATGTTTATGGTGCGCTGCTATCTTGTGACGAGGTCTAATGCCACATGCATAAGTTTACCGGGTACCTAACTCTCCAAACCGGAACACGACATTGACAAGCACTGACGCTATTGCGGCAGGAATAGGTAAGGCGGTGGTACCAGACCCGGGCGAGACAATGCAGAACTCTACCACCTAGTAGTCCCAAGCAGCAATCAAGCATGTTTAATACCCATAAAGCAGCTCATATATTACTTAAAGTTCTATTGCAGCCGTACAATGGTGTAAAAAGATGCTTTTATCGGTATAAAAGACCTTTATGAGTTTTTATACAGCCTAATACTGTACAAGGCCTTTCTTAAAGCTTTAGGCGTTATATCTGAATATTAATACACTACTGTACAACTTTAAGTATGTTGTAACTCAATTAGGCTTATTTTAATACTTAAAGCTGTACATTAGCTGTATTATGTTTAGCACGGAAATTTATTACAGCTTTAAGTGTTATTATAGTATCACTCAACGCTTGGAAATTTATTACAGCTTTAAGTGTTATTATAGTATCGCTCAACGCTTATTTCTGTAAAATGGGAGATGCAATCACCGTTCTACAGCTAATATTTATGGTGTAATTGTAGACTGTTATGCAGCCAATGGTGTTAAAAAATCTGCATATGCAGCTGTAGTGCAGCTCAAGGCTGTATTACTGATTTTGTTATTTGCTGCATCGTTGATATCATGTGGAAAAAATCAAGAGGAAGATTGAAAAGGAATATTTAAATATTATAAATTACCAACCAAGTAATCGTGATGAAGATAAAGCTGAAAAATTACTAGATCAGGTAACCTACAATCGTCATTTTTATTAATGTTCAAGGAAAAGGGTTCCGTAACAAAAACATTAAAAAGTGATTGTAGGTTAACTGATTTATTATTTTTTAGGCTTATCTTCTTCATTAAGGTTACTTGCTCGGTAATTTATAATATTTTAATTTTTTTTAATGTCATAAGACAGCAAACAAGAGTCAACCATCGCCTATAGGCAGCAAAAATGTTAATGGTGCGTTGCTATCTTGTGGCGAGGTCTAATGCCATATACATAAGTTTACCGGCCACCTTAACCTCCAAACCGGAACATGAAAGTGACTAGCACTGACGCTTTGCAGCAGGAATAGATAAGGCGGTGGTACCTGAACCGGTCGAGCAAATGCAGAACTCTATCACCAAGTAACCACGATGGAAGTGACTTGCATTGCCCATCGGTCGCCTTTTACGACCTGCCTGGCAGATAGGCAATTGGTCTATTCTTCAAAGAATATATAAAAAAGAGCTAAAAAGAGAAATAAAAATCATTACACTGAGAAAATATATACTTTTTTAATTTTTAACTTGCTACCATTGCTGTTTTTTCCATTGTGAAAAGTCACGTGACCAACAAAGTTTTTATAGAGAATCAATATTTTTTTCGCGAATTTCCAAAAGTCCTTAAACAAAACTTGTTAAGAATGACCCCCTGAGTCACTCCCTTTCGGCTTACTGTACCACTTTTGCAACATCCCGTATATATGTATATTTACAATCATTTTAAAAATATTATATACTTAGATACAATTACAGGCAAGAGAGTATGTGTTTCTCTTTGAAGAACTAATAATATTAAATCACAAGCACAAAATAACGTATTCTTCTTAAAAATATTTTTGTGATAAACCAATCTTTAAAGGGCTAGATTTTTCGTTCTTGATCAACTTAGTTATATCATTTTGTTTTCTTGGCCATTACAATTCACCTTTATCCTCCCACAAACTGGATATGATGCAAATACAGTTTTGGCTTCTCTCAATGTTTTTATTATTTTATAAGGCATATTTCCCTGAAAAATAAAGTAAAACATGATTGAAATACATATCCCATAAGTTATAGTTAACAATAAGTTGGTTTAGTTGTAAAGTCAAACGACCGACATCAATACATCACAATAGCGAAATCAAGTGATATATGTTTTGTATTTAGGGTTCTTCAATTTTTATACGCATCTCTAAACATAAGTTAAGTGATTAAAAGCCAATGACTGTATAATAGATCTATATAGGGACTTAGTACAGCCTAAAGTGTATTTGGACGGTAATTAAAAGCCAATAGCGGTATAATAGAATAAAAAAGAGATTCAGTACAGCTATTTGCAGTATATCACCCTCCAAATACACTTTAGGCTGTATAACAAAGCGTCGCCATTATTGTGTATTAAAAACAACATTAAAGAAATATATTGTTAAATAAAAGATATATTTAGCAATAGCTATAGCTATATCATGACAAGCAACTTATATTATAATCATTATGCCTTTATATACAATATTGTACCATAAATACTTATATATTCTAACCTTAAACACAAACACTTACCGTATTTTGCAATGATTTAATTTGTATTATCTTGATTATTTCGTTGGCGCGTGAATATTTTGAGGGAAAACACATATTTGTTTACAGTAAATTATAGTTTGCACTTTGAATACACCATTCAATACTGCTCCAAGTCCAAGAATTTATCGTTTATTAACATATTTTTAATTATGGCGTCTGCAGATACGTGATATAATTAATGTTATACAATATCAAAAACAGATTGTTACTTTTTATCATTTTCAAACACCTATTAAGAACATTTAGCTGTACGAGAGAGTATATTTAGTGTTATAGTTTCTTTATACACCAAATAACAGCCTATGTACAGCCTATAACAGCTTGTACAACTATTGTGCAGCCTATTTAACGCTTAGCTGTACAAGACAGTTACAAGGGAGTATCCTTAGTGTTATAGTCTCTTTATACACCAAATAACAGCCATTGTACAGTTTATAACAGCTTGTATAGCTATTGTGCAGCCTACATAACGCAATAAGCTGTATAACTTGGGGCCCTTTTTGGTGTTATATCGGCTGTAGAAGCGCTTCTACAGCCTTTGTACGGCTTAGTATACAGCTTTAAGTTTAAAAATGAACCTAAATGTAGCCTATATACAGCTTAACGTGCTACTTGGGAGTGACTCGCATAGCCAATTGGTCGCATTTTATGACCTGCCTGGCAGAACGGCAGCTGGTCTATTCTTTAAAGGAGCCCGGAACCAACACGGGGGTTTCTGCAGTCCTCCAAATTGTAAATTTTAACCGTGCAAAATTTCACACTTCACCGTTCTTGTAATTGTCGGAAAAAGGGTTACATAATTCTTACTTCACGTATTAATACACACCACCTTACGCTTACCTGTTCCTGTCGCAATAGCGTCAGTGCTAGTCACTGTCGTTTTCCGGTTTGGAGGGGTAAGGTAGCCGGTATACTAATGCATGTGACATTAGACCTCGCCACTAGATAGCAACGCACTATTAACATCTTAAGTATCTATATTCGATGATTGACTCATTCCAATAGGAGACCCATCTGCTTGGTTGCTATCTTATGATATAAAAAAAGATAGATACATCACTGAATTCCTAGAGCGGCAAACCAATGAATAGTGGTGAACCGTATAGTTTATCGATTTTCAGGTCAGTTTTCTTATACTACAAGGAAACTGGCGTGATGATATTTGTGTTTTATAGGTGGTAACGAAGTGAAGATGTAGTGATTTTAAAGTAAAGTAAATGACTATCAATGTGGCGGGATAGTAATACCATAATATGCAGTAATCGACCGGATACATTACCCGTCAAATCCGAACACGCATTACTAACATATATGTCTACCAATATATTACACATTTATTTCACGCAAATTGGTTTACACTGATAACGAAATGGAACAAACACGACATCTTTTAGCATAGCTTCTCTAGTACCTACATTAATCTCTCTCAGTCAAATAAAATTTATTGTGACACGTTACCGAATGGAGACGTGTGATTTGACACTAGATCACGTACTTCCTATTAATAAAAGGGATATAATAAAATAAAACTGATCAGCTTTAACCGTACTGTTATACAACGAGATACTAAAATAACATCAACTTGGAACAAACAGCGTATGATAATTATTATTGATATGTCGCGCACGTCGCACACGATAAAAAGATGTATGACTAAAAAGAAAAAATGCTATCTCGTTTATTCGTCGTGACGCTGTTTGTCGCGGCATTAAATGAGATTAGTTCTTAATATTGGCAAACCTCTGTTTCAACAATTAGTGGCAGATCATCTGTTTATCCTAAGCGGGCCAGAAAGCGTTAATTGTGAGATGGACATAGGCATGGGCGCAGTGGCGTAGCGTGGCCTAATATATACGTGGGTAAAGTCGCTCCGGCGAGGCCCCTTTCCGTTCGTTCCCAAAAGCTACCCAAAAACACGCACCAAGTTTGAAATAAACGAAAAGCTATCGTGTCTTTGTAACGCGTCAACTTAGGATCTAGAAGTTGTTTTGTTTGTCTTTCAGATACGGAAGAGTGAGGTCAATATTTTTCAGGCTTTTATTTAATTTAAAAATAAACAAAGATTTTAAATCAGGTAGTGCGAGGCCCGTTTAGGTGCGAGGCCGTGGGCGAAGGTGTAGGGGGTCCGAATCCCTCTCCCACTTAGTGAAAAAAAGGAATGCGCGAAATAGATATTTAATATTCCTATCCGAAATGAGATAGATATTCATATTTATTGTATCACTTATGAGTTCGTGGTACAACTAGATAACTTTGCACATTTTGGAACCCTCGAACACCAATACAAAGTTATAGCTACGCCTAACCTGCTAATAATATAAATGCAAAAGTATGTTTGGATGGATGTATGTTTGTTACTCGTTCACAAAAACCAGCTGAACCGATTTTGATGAAATTTGATACACATATACATTATGATCTGAAATAGCACATAGGATATTCTTTATCCCGGAAAAATAAGTTGTTCACGTGGAATTTACAAAAAAACTGTTATAATGCAGCGGGCTGCAAAACGCATCTGTATAGTTTCTTTGAGTCTCTTGCAATCGGGTTTCAGTTATTATTATAATTACTTATTGTACGATAGTATTAAAGATAACAAAGTTAGAAACCGTTAATAGTCGGTAACAACCTATAAATTGAAAATTTTGCCCATCCGTCAAAAAAGTTGAGCAGCCTTGATATTATATATAGTCAATACGACGCTCCCCAGTTGCGTAATAAACGTATAAAGTTAATTTATTTGCTTAGTTAGTTATGCCCATGTCAATGAACTAATAGAAATGTCAACTATTATATGGTATTAAATATACAAGGTAATTTTTTTGCATGTTGGCCAAGGGGAGCCTTGGAGTATAAACCATCTACTATTCTACCAGGCAATTTGTAAAACGCGAATGATTGGCTATCGTGTCATTATTATCATGGCTACTAGATGTGGTGGTAGAGTTTCACAACATATCGTCCGGGTATTTAGTGCCACCGCCTTACATATTCCTGCCGTTCCTGCCGCAATAGCGTCAATATTTGTCACTGACGTGTTCTAGTATGGAGGGTAAGATAAATTATGCATGTAGCATTACCATCCCGCCATACGGATAAGAAAGCAGTATTAACATCTTTGGTGCCTATACCTAGGCAATTGTTCTTTTTACATCAGACGAGCCATCTGCTTATTTGCTAGCTAATGATATAAAAAAGCGTCAAATTCAACCGTACCTCCCGTAATGCAAAATTAAAAATAAATTATCAATATGGCAATAGACGATGTGCTCCAATTTATGTAAATTAAGTGTTATATTCATAAAATCCAAAAAGTGTCCCGGAAGAGTAAAGACGAAACCACACGAAATTATTATCTGTCAAGCTAAATTCCATCAAGCTGCTTAAGCTACAGATTGTGCTAAATAAGTATACATAATATATACACTCGAAAAACATAGCATTTCTTATAAGGCAGTCGGGACAAATCGACAGTCAATTAATGATCTTTCATTTTCAATTCATGTAACATAGATGTTAATAATAATAATAACTCTTTATTGTACACATACTCAAATAAAAACAATACATTAATATGCTAACATGAAAGATATACAATGATTAATAATAAAAGCTTTTGGTGAATCCCGCGGGAACAACTCATTTTTCCGGAATAAATCATTTATCTAAATCCGTTCAGTAGTTTTTGCGTTATTGAGAAACAAACATCCATCCATCCAAACATCCAAACTTTCGCATTTATAATATTGATATTGATATAAATAATAGCAGATGGTCCACCAGTTGGTAAGAGATAACCATCGTATAAGTATACCAAAGACGTTGAAGGTGCGTTGCTATCCATGTGGCGGAGGTTGGAGTGCGAAATGGAAAGTTTACCGATTGCCTAACCCTCCAAGCAACCCCATAATTCACATGCATAGACGCTATTGCGGTAGGAATAGTTAAGGCGGTGACTGGTGTTACCGAACCAGATCGAGACATTGCAGAATCTCATAAACTGAACTGAACCGCCTAACCGCTATATTAACAAGGCAGTCGAGACTCGACAATAACTAAAAAAATTACTAAGGCTAGTTTTACTGTTACGCTGACCGCATGCTGACGGTCAGCGTTGATGTATAGAGCGGTTCGAATCTTTGACGACCAAGCTGTCTCCAATCGGCTTGACTCCTTGGCTTTACGCAGAGATGTAAGTTCGTTTTACATTTTTTACCGCATATATCATGGAGAGTGTTCCGACGAACTGTTTGGATTGATCCCTGCTGCTGAATTTCATCATTGGTCATCGCGGCAAAATTCAAAGTGCCATCCTCATCACCTCGATGTCTGGAAATCCACAACCGAGCGATTCTCTAGGCACTTTTTACCACGCACTACTCCTCGGTGGAATCAATTGCCGGCGGGGGTGTTTCCGAACGGATACGACTTAGGCACCTTCAAGAAAAGAGCATACTTCTTTCAAAAGGTCGGCAGCGCAGCTGCAAGAACTTTGGTGATGTGGCTGTCCATGGGCGGTGGTAAACACTTATCATCAGGTGAGCCTCCTGCTCGTTTTCCCCTCTTTTCTATAAAAAAAATGTATTTAGTCTACGGCCGTCAGCGCTACCTAAACTACATACATATTGACCCATCAGCGCCGACCGTCAGTGTGCGGTCAGCGTGACACTAAAACCAGCCTTAACTAAACCTAAGATACCCTATAAAAATTTATATGCTCGTCAGTGCTCTAATTGACACGTCGCAAGTCTCATGCCACTTAACCCGCACCGTCTCACTCGTGCCCGGAATTTTACAATCAGATACGCGAATACCAAAATGCCGATCTCAGGTTTCACCAATGAAATATGCGCAAGCGCCGAAAACAGGTTTCTTACAAAAACTGCATCGCATTATTCGCGTGCATTGACATGAGCTGGATCAAAGCGAGGCTCGAGTTTCTATACAAATAATAATTTACTGTCAAAGGGTTATTTGATATACTTTCATAATACGCTGTGAGCTCATTGCTTTTTGATGAGGACAGTGTTATGTTTAAATCGAAATATTTGTTTTATAAATCACACGTCTTTTTAACCCGCATGATTTTTAAAACTTTTTGGGCACGTTAGGGGACAAATCAAGAGATGATTTCAATGATGCGCACAAAGCGACACGAAATTAACAATATGAAGCTAGTCAAAAATCACGCTTTAATGTGAAGTGGTATCTATATAGGCGCCCAGGCGACACGAAAATTTGAGCGTGAAGTAAGCCGATAGATAGCTTTATATTTTGGTTTTAGTAGGTTTTAAGTAGTTACCTTTTAGTATTTTTTCAAATCCTTTAAGTACGTTTTTAAAAGAGAGAGAGAGTGAGACCAACCTTTGCATCAAAGATTTAAGATTAACAGCCGGTTTCTGTGATGCAAATGAATAATAACAATTAATTAATCTGTGTTGAACCCAATTTTTATAAGCAAATGATCTGTTTAACACACATCAATTGCTTGTCAAAATTAATTTGCCTTTCGGAAACCGGCCGTAACCCACGTGAAAATATCTAGATTCTTATGCCTAGATTATTCTGTAAAATCAATACACACGAAAATTGTGTTCCTTGTTCTGTTCCTTTTAAAAATGTTTATTAACAATTGAATCACATTTTTTTATATTTTATATTAAAAATCATAAATATAGAGATTCTTCTGTAAATATAGATATTTCGCTTACAGACATAAAGATTTTAATAATGCGTTTTTATTTTCGTTAATTGAATGTGGTGATCCTGTCATTGGATACATTGACCATCTACCGATCTGCCAGGCAGTTAGTAAACGCCGAACGATTGGCATATGTGGCACTGTTATTGTTACTACTAGGTGGCAGAGTCCCGAAACGTCTCGTTGGTAACCCCGTTTTACTTATTGCAATTAGCAATACATCCCGCAACCCATTTATTTAAAATATTTATTTATTTATATAACACTTAACATTGTACACAACAAAAAAATACATAATAGAGAATAACAAACGAAAACAGTACAAAAGACGAGCTATCCCTAATAAGAGATATTTTACAGCTAACCCAAGACAGTGAAATACAGTGTTAAAACAGGGTAGTCAGTCAAGAAAAACTAACTCTAATTAAAAATGATTTGGTGTCGCGGGACACCAGGTAGGAACGAACTTCCTTCGGCTAAACGGCACTACTCGCTTGTGTACGCGACTGTCGCGCCTGCGCACGTCTCATTTAACGCTTTTATTCCACGCATTTTTCTTACGGTTTTACTATCACATTTTTTTCAGTTCGGTCGCGCAGCAAAATCCCTATCCCCTCCAAGCCTGCCGTAAGGAACTTCGTTCCAATTATATAATAATTTAAAAAAAAAACGAATATTTTAGTTTCAGGGATGCTAATTCTAACTTGCAGATAATAATAATCAAAACAAAAACAAACCTAGTTATTTTGATCAGACGATAAATAATGAAGTCTCAATTGTTTTTTAAATAAACAAAGTGAAGTACTGTTACGGATATGACGTGGCAGTGAGTTCCAGAGTCTTATAGCAGTGACTGTAAAAAAGTGAGAAAAAATACTGGAGCTGTGCATGGGAGTACACAAAAGGGTACCCAGATAGCAACGCGCCAATCACATCGTGGGTGTTATACGGAATGGTCGTATCTAATCGTCAAGATACTGCTCTAAGCCAAGGTTCGGTCTCACAGGAGGTACTCTACTCTCCCAAAACACCCGGTTTCGCAGTAGCGGTTATTTGGACCAACTGTTTAAATTTACTTTGAAAAAATGGACGAACACGGGTCGAATCTACCCATCAGAACAATTAGCATGGATAGAAACGCACCAATTACATCTTTAGTGTGTATACGCGATGGTTGTGTCTATCTATCAGGACAATCATAGCTTGTTTGTTATTCTACGACAATAAATTATTCCAATCTAAACTCTAAAGGCAACGAAAAGTTTATACAAAGCTGGAAGGTATAAGTAATAAACAAACAATAAATTAATTAGCGCGGCTTGGTGTACTGGGTGTATGGTTTTGTTTACACAGTTCTGTAATAAATATTTATCTAACCCAAACTTCGGTGGCAACTGGGAACTTAAACTTTAGACACGTTTATTGAACTTGAGTCTTGGACTGTGATATCTGTGGTAATTGTGTCAATAAAGTTTGGAATCCTTGAGACATAATGTTTATTTACAAGAATATGCAAGTTATTGCGCAAAATTAATGTAGACTACATACACTTCTAAAACATTACTGAGCGTTCCGCTCGCCCATGAGTCCGGTAACGTAGTGACCATAGATAAATATGTGTATTACTATAGGTATAGATAGCCAACTTTCTAAATCTATAATGGCGTACTACTGGCGTCATCTATCTTATAGTATGAGAACTATTTTGTTTCGGCAGCTTAATATAGGTACCTACTTTTTTATTGAAATTTTAATAGTAAATAGGAATTTATGAAACACTATACAGCGTGCCATTCAAACAAAATGTAACTCTGACAAGTCCTTTTGCAACTTCGTTTGATTGCCACGCTGTATAATGTTATATATTCAGAATTAAAACATTCATATTATAATTTAAGACTTTATTAACTCACAATAAATAGCACAATATATTAATTTTGTGTCACGATTAAGCAATCCGGAGAATAAAAGTTCAAACTCAACGAAAATAACACTAAAACACACAAAACAAACTGAATTTCAATAATAAAATGCGCACGAGTATCAACATTTATCACCATGACGACGCCATTTGTAATTGTGTTGTTTTTTGTTTGATAGATTGGCCAAACTTTATTATTTTGAAAAATAAGCGTATTTACCACAAAACAATATATGTTTATAGTTCAAATAGTTAAAAAATATAATGTAATGTAATATCTTATTTAAAAATATATATTTAAGACATTAAAAGGTTATTTTTAACATTCGTATGTAGTGGCAAAAACCTTGAATCCAGATCTTAAGTCTTTAGAAATAAAATC
This sequence comes from Apodemia mormo, assembly GCA_036924255.1. Taxonomy (NCBI): domain Eukaryota; kingdom Metazoa; phylum Arthropoda; class Insecta; order Lepidoptera; family Riodinidae; genus Apodemia; species Apodemia mormo. The sequence continues at coordinate 38,313,626 of JAUPFN010000001.1, read as the reverse complement.
TTTTTCAATCCATGTCCTAGATGACGCTATTTTCAATACAATTATCAAATATTTTATAGTACTAAATTACTATAGCATGGTAGTGACGACCAAAAAGGTCAACTGCAGTTTATCATTTCGAAGAACAAAACATTAAAAAAGTAGCCATTGTCACACGTGGTTAATGTAGCTTTCTAAAGGCGAAAGAATTTTAAATAATCGTGCGCGCGATAAGCTCGTTTCTTGAAGGTCCCTAAGTCGTATCCATTCGGAAACACCCCCGAGGGTAATAGATTCCACAAAGGAGTAATGTGAGGCAAAAAGTGTCGACAAAAGCGCACGGTTGTGGATTTCCAGAAATCGAGGGGGTGAGGATGGACCTTTAAATTTTGACGCGATGTCCGATGGTGGAATTTAGCGGTAGGCATTAGTCCGAACAACTCGTCGGAACACTCCCCATGATAAATACGGTAAAAGATGCAGAGCGAGCCTACATCTCTGCGTAACGCCAAAGAGTCAAGCCGATTAGAAATAGCCTGGTCGTCGACGATTCGAATAAACAAATAAAAAATCGACCTAAAATCATTATTTATTTTTATGTCAGTCGAGTAAAAAAGAATGACATAATCCTGGATAGTGCAGAATTAAAATGGTAAAAGAATTTTTAAGATTTACGTAAAAAAACATATAAACATCCGAACTAAGCACCTTCTCCTTTTTGTGAAGTCGAAAATACAAGAATCTAAAATATTTACCTACTATAAAAATAAATATACCTATCTAAAATGGCGGTAATAAAATATGTATAAGAGATTGTGGATACGTTTTATTTTTATGTGACTTTGGGACCGCCGCAAAAGCAATACGAGTGTGAATTAGAATTCCGTTCCACGCTAGACTTTTAGTCACACAGGGAATATGACATTATTCATATATAACATCGTTTTATATACTTACCAATAAATATTTAGGCGGCGCGGCGGCGAGGAGTTGAATGCCAAGTAGTAGAATCGCGATGTTAAGAATAACGTTTCTTTTTTCGGTTTTCTAAAAATCAGATCATGTCATATGCTACTGTGGTTCTATACTTATATTAAAGCTCGCTATTCTAAAAATACATGATAATGCCTGTCACTGTTGTGTTGCAGTTTGGAGGGTAAGGTAGCCGGTAAATTTACGAAAGTGGCATTTTTCCGCCACATGGATAACAACGTATCATCAACATCTCTCTAATATCTATAGGCAATGGTTTTCCTCATCAGAAGATCCATCTGATGTTTTTTGCTATTTTATAATATCAAAAAGTAGTCTCATAATAAAAGACATGGAGGCATCTTCAATATTTTTTCTCTTCTGATTCAATCCAAATTTCAAAGTTTTTGATGTTTCCTGTGTTGGTCTAGGTCCGTTTTGAAAAACAGACCATTTGCCTTTTTGCCAGGCAGTTTGTAAACAGTAACAATTGACCAAACATGTCATTTCCTTTTACTAGGTGACTACAAGGTGGTAGAATTCTGCAACGTCTCTTGCAGGTAAGGATTTAAAACGTTATAATTTCGATATGTTTGCTGTTTCGCGATTGGTTCGCTGCGTTTCATGCTGTTTCGTGATTGGTTCGCCAACTAGCGCTAGAAAACAACGTCATAATATTATATATCATAACCAATCACAACGACACAAATATGTATACCGAAATTATAACGTTATAAATCCTTGCTTGCGGGTTCAATATCACCGTTTTAGAATTTCCTGCCGCTTTAGCGTCAGTGCTTGGGACGGTCGTTTCTCGCTTTGGAAGGTAAGAAAAAACTTGTTTCTGTGGCATTAGATCTTTACGACATGGATACCAACACTCTAGCGGTGAGCGACTATGAGATATATTAAAAAAATCATTAGAGTAGAGACATTAGACATCATTATGTCTCGAAATATATCGATATGTATAATATATTAAAAATTACTAATTTGATTAGTAATCATGATTTGCAAACGAGTCGATGCAAAGCGGGACAGGCTGGCCAACCGTGATTGAGAGGTAATCATTTCAAAATTTTGACCCCTAAGGAATAAATAAGAAACTAAAATAAGTAAACTTACTATTGAATCTCCGCCATAAAAGCTTCACAACTCACACAAAACAAATTAAAGAGCGACTCCGACTCTTGATTCCCGAATCTTTCAACTTTTTACAACAGTTTTTTAAACCATAGGATAATAAACAAGCAGATAGCTCTCCTGATGGAAAGAGAGAGGCTATCTTTGTGGCAGGACGGATAAGTATAAGTTTGCCGGCTACCTTACCCTCCAAACCGGAACTCAACATTGACAAGCATTGACGCTATTGCGGTAGGAAGAGGTAAGGCGTTGATACCAAATACTGGGGCGAGACATTGCGGAGCTCTACCACCTAATAGTCACGATGGTACTGACACGTATAGTCAATCGATTACCTTTTACGACCTGCCTGGCAGAACGACAGTTGGTTTATTCTTGAAAGGAGCCCGGACTAACACGGGGAGAACAGAATAGTAACACAGAAAAAGCATAGTAGCAAACTCAAAAATTTTAAATTAGATTCGGTAATTTGAAAATTAGTAATATCATTCGTTTATAACAATAAATTACTAATTTGATAATCGGTTATCAATTAGTATTAGTAAAGTAGTTCGATACAAACAATTCATAACCGCCCACCACTACAAGGCACCATCTGTCTACTTTTGTGCTATTTAAATAAAAAAATATTATATAGATCACTCAAAGGTTGAAAGAAATTTACAACACTTGGCCTCCATTCACTTGCATTTAAATAGCAAATTTTTTGATAGTACAAAACACTCTGCATTTAAAATAACTGTAAATAAATGAGTTATGATTTAATTCTAATTTTATATTACTAACTAGATCCTTATATTATACTGATCTATAGAAGAAGACATTAAAACCTTCACACATATCTCATTATTTAATCTCTATGCCAAAGGTCTTTTGGTTATCTATGTTAAAATCAGCCAGTGTTTATGACTTGAGTATCCTGATACATAATCTATATATATAAAAATCAATTGCTGTTCGTTAGTCTCGCTAAAACTCGAGAACGGCTGAACCGATTTGGCTAATTTTGGTTTTGAATTAATTGTTGAAGTCCAGGGAAGGCTTAAAAGGTGAGCAAATATAGAAAAAATAAGCGTAGTTAAAAAGGCAGAACAACGTTTGCCGGGTCAGCTAGTCTTATACATAAAATTCTCGTGTCACAATGTTCGTTCCCGTACTCCTCCGAAACGGCTGACCGATTTTGATGAAATTTCGTATGCATATTCAGTAGGTCTGAGAATCGGCTACTATTTATTTCTATACCCCTAAACGATAAGGGTTGTCCAACCATAAAAATATTTTTATTTTATGGACAATTTTAATTTTAATTTTTTTATGATTCAGCATTGAAAATTACATACAACTCTAAATTTTTACCCTTCTATCACCAACCCTTATTTTTTAATTAAATAATTTATATGGCAAAACAACGTTTGCCGGGTCAGCCGGGCCGGGATGATGATGATGATGATGATGATGACTTTTCAATTAAAAAATATATATTTATTATTGTGTTTTAAAACTAAGAAACTTTTCTGACTATTTTCACAATGACGTCAATATGTTTGTATGTATGTGTGTACGTAAACATTTTGTAACTTTTGAATGGCTTGACTAATCGAAACGTGGCTGATGACATTCGATTGGGTTCCGCCAAACTTAGACTTCCTGAAAAGCAAATGCATTGGGCCTTAATATAATATATATTAAGGCCCAATATAATATATATAATAACCTCAAATTTTTAGTCGGGGAAACAACGTTTTTTATATCTTTCAATTTAATGTATCGCATTGTATGTATTATAAAATCTAATTAGTATCCTAGTAGTAATCCTTAAAAAAACTGCAAATTATATCAAAATCGGTATATCAGTTTAGTCATCGTTGACGAAAAGCTAAGAAAAAAGGGTTTTTATGACATACAGTTTTTCAAGTATCAAAATTATGTTGTTTGCAACAAGCTTACTTCAAATCGTTAAAGTAACTTTTAGGCTATTATGCCGATTGTTTATAAAATCTTATCAGCTTTTCTTTTCAAAAAACTGCGTCAAATACTGTAAATTGGATCAAAATTGGTCATTTTTCGGTCGGACATTTTTCAACTTATCGATTATGTAGCTATTGTAGAAATTGTAAATCTTAAAAATTGCGTTGAATGCTATTCAAAAGATCAAAATCGATCATAGTTTCCAAAATATACAGCTTTTCAAAAATAAATATACGGCCATTCTGAAAAAAAATTACGCTTATAGTTTTTAGGCCTTTGAGATTAAAATACCTCAATTTAGAAGGAAGTTTCATGGTTTTTAAAAATATATAAACGGGTGACTCGTAACCACGGTCAATGTAACTTGGCCGAAACGTCGAGCTTTACAAGTATGTTCTATATATGTACGCGTTATTGACCCGTTTATATATTTTTAAAAATGATAGTAGAACGCGTTAGTTTAAAAGTTTCATGATTGGACTGCAGGGTTAACTAACTGGCTTCCAAATTATGTATATCCATTTTTAAATCCGAGTTCCGAAACAAACTAGGAACCCTTACAGTTTCTCTATGTCTGTCCGTCAGTCCGTCCGTCGGCAAAAAAGTGGTAACATAATCTTGTATATATAATAATCTTGAAACATATATTTTTTTACGGTAGCTCCTCTTTATGTCAAGTGGGGATGTTCATTTTTTTTTTCTCATATACCCATAGTGTGGGGAATCGTTAGATAATAATATTCGTTTAGCAGTATTATTAGAGACTGTAACAAAATTGCACAATGACCACAATATATTATTTTTATGTATAGATGTTACAATATTTCGGAAGCTCACATATCATTTAATGTGAAAGTCCGATGGTACAAAATGAATACTCACCCGCAACAACGGGCCTAGAATCTCATTGGCGTGGATGTCGACTGCGGATGTGTTTGAAATATCAATACGGATTTCCACAGCCACTAAATTTCACGCCAATCGGTATTGAAGCCGGTTTTAGTTGCTGGAAATTGTATTTTAGTTTAAAAACTAGTGTTTAAGCTTTATTTAATAAACCTAATAAATAAGTAATCTATGTTTAATATTATAAATGCGAAAGTTTGGATGTTAGGATGGATGGATGTTTGTTACTCAATCACGCAAAAAGTATTTAATAAATTTGGGTAAAATTTGGCACACAGGTAGAAAATAATCTAGAATAGCACAGAGGCTACATTTTATCCCGGAAAAATGAGTTGTTTCCGCGGGAATCACCAAAAACTTTTATAATGCAGTGGGCTAGACGGTACAACTAGTATTTAATATTTCGAAGTCCAATCTATATTAATATTACAAAATGCGAAAGTGTTGACGTTTTGTATATATCTATAGACTTTCGAGTTTACCACGATTCACCGGTTTGTTGTATGGTGATATGAGTGGTCGCATTTTACCGACCTGATAACGATTATTTGAGGCTAAATAGGCTATCCCTTAGTGAGGCAGTCAAATGTTGGTGTTTTTTATTACAGATTAAATGGATACATCTCACTGATTAGTTTATCAGTGTAGCTTGCATTCACACACAGAAATACAGAGTTATACTACTTACCGATGAAATAAAATCACTCCGAGAGTAATTTTATAACATTGTCATCCCATTTGGTACAATAAAACAGTACAACATGGCTAATTCCTATTTATACACATTATAACTACAATTGTATGGCATTTTTGACAGTGATAGGAGCGTTTGGTCATATGCGCGGCCAAACGTTCCTATCCCAATGCCGTGTCTATTAGTATTCATGTGGTCTGTAGTTGTTATCCACGTGGCTATCCGGGTTGGAACCTTAACTTCCAAATCGAAACACGACAGCGACATGCACTGACGCTATTGCGTCAGCAGTAGGTAAGGCGGTGGTACGGACTCCGGTCGAGACGTTGCAGGATTCTACCAGCTAGTTAGTAGTTACGAAGATGGTGACACGTCCTTCGTCCTTTTGTCTAGCAGTCATACAGTTAGTTAATCTATTCTTCAAAAGTGGTCCGAATCTATATATTTGCTTGTTTGTGATCATACGGTATAAAAAATATGTGAATTTATTAAGAACTAGCTGTTACCCGCGGCTTTGCTCGCTTATATTTACTTTAGAAATTATTTAACCTTTCATTATAAGCTATTTCCCTTATTCCCCTTATTCCCCTTGGGGATCGAATTTTGCAAAAGGCTTGAACATGTAATTCATTATTTTTTTTGTATCCAATTCATACGAAATTTGTTGCAAATATGTCCAAGAAATAAAAAGTTTCATACAAACTTTTTTCCTCTATTTCACCCCTTTCGGAGTTGTATTTTGAAAAATCCTTCCTTAGTGTACCTACACTGGTACTACTATTTTTCTAATGATGTAGACCTCTACATCATTAGAAAAATACGCGTGCGAAATTTCACCTTTGCCTTTCACATATATACTAGCGACCTGCCCACGGTTTCACCCAGGTAGCTTTTGTTCCTGTGAGAATATCGGAAAGGTTTATATATTCTAAAACCTTCCTCAAGAATCAATGTATCTATTAAAAAAACCGCATCAAAATCTGTTGCGTAGTTTTAAAGATTTAAGCATATACAGGGACTGACAGAGAAAGTGACTTTATTTTATACTATGTAGTGATAGAAGATATATTTTTAACAAAAAATTAAACCGATAAAAATTACCTGCTTTCGTACCCTTGTGGGTGGATTTCTTTTTTTAAAAAATTTATGCCTTAACTCTCGGGGTAACTATATATACATATGTAAAATAAAATATTAGAAAAGTAATTTCTGTATATAAAAGATGTTTGAAAAATTTTAGTGGGCTCGGTTAAAAATTCGAAAACTGAAGCGAACTAATTATTAGATTTTTCTCTCTGTCTGTCTGTTAATTTGTCCGTTAATCACGCAAAAACTATGAAACAGAAGTTGGTGAAATCTATACATATAATAAAACTGTAAGAGATCGATTTCTGTACATTGAAGATATTTTAAAAATTTTTTTTGGAAGATACTCTTTAATCGATACTGAAGCGAAAAATGTATTTTTTTTAATTTTTGTCTGTCTGTCTGTCTGTCTGTATCAAGGCCGCGCATCACGCCGAATCTACTGAACGGATTCAAATGAAATTTAGCACGATTAGAGTTCATACTCCGAAGAAGGTTATAGGATATTTTTTATCCCAAAATTCAGTACGGTTCCCGTGGGATAGGGGATGAAAATAAAAACGTATATTTAGCTTTAATTCATTAACCTGTCATCCGAAATCCTTTATTATTCTTTTGTTCAAAAGTAACTACTATAAAGATTATCCTTTAAAAAATTCAAGGTCATGAGTTTTATAATTTAGAAGTTACAGACATCGCAAATTTCAACGGTTTCGGATGGAATGTCCAGTTGAACGTGACACCCGGAATGTATGCAAAACCTTTGAACGCACGGCTCATTATAAGTTAGCGTTATCATTTAATAGTATTTGTATATTGGACATAACCCGAGAGAATCAGTTCTAGAATGTATACTGTTTTATTAAAATATTATAAATGCATTTTTACTAGCCTAAAAATGAATAAAATATGTGTAAAATGTAAACCTAAACATTTTATTTATTTATATAAGAATTATAATACATTTGAAAATAAAACAGGTCATTTTTCAGTTTCTTGCCAATATCTCAGAAAATATGCATCTAATCGACATTAAGTATACTAATAGAATTTGTTTTTTACAAAATTTTACGTAAGGATAGGCTATTGCGAAAATTCACTACATTTTTTTTTCACTACATTTATTTTGTTTTTACATTGCATAACGTAAAAAAGGGTAAAAAAAGTATCTAACCGCCCATACCCGGAATACGTAGAGCGTACCCACGATTAGCCATATATACCATCTCACACAATGTGATAGGTGGCAAGCCAACCGGGTCCTTTTCAATCCCGGGCAATGTTGTTTTATCAGAAAAGTTAAAAACACGTTTTGTTTTGCCCGACCCGGGAATCGAACCCGGGACCTCATATGGTCAACGATGACACCGGATCACTTAACAACACGGTGAATATTTAAAAATTCTTTGAAAATGAATGAAATTTCTGCGAAGTGTAGATGTTGGAGTGCCTAAACTACTAAGTGTACTCATTAAAGTCAGACTCCAAAATACTTTTTAAAAAATTGTTAAGTAGAATATACGAACATGTACTTATAACTTCAGGCCTGGATAAGATCACCATATTACAGAAAAAACTTTAGACATAGATAACTTCATCAAAACAAATTCAATAAAAAGTTACGTAACTTTCCTTTATTTGTAAGAATCGAAAATCAAAAATGTGAGAAAAAAATACGTGGCTTTGTTGTTTTTTATTGAAGTATCATTACTCCCGGTTCCCTTGCGGGGTAGGCAGAGTAAACCGAACGTCTATTGACTTTCCGCTTCACCGCGTTTCACCGGTTTGTCCGTTGGTGATATAAATGGTAATCCTCATCGCCGCATATACCGACACGTTAACGATTATCGACTATTTTTAGCGATAACCGGGACCGACAGTTTTACGTGCTCATCTGAGGCACAGGAGTGGTAATACACCACTTCGCCAGTCTCCGAGTTGCTACTGAAATTTTAGATTTTCGAGAAAATCCTCGAAAATATCACAATAACACGTTTGCCCGATCCGGAGAACGAACCCGAGACCTCACGATCTGAGCCCAATAGGCTATCCCAAGACCACAAGGCAGAGTAGTTTGTTATTAATTAAAAAACCCTTGACTGTTTATCTTGCTAATTGAACATTATACAAATTTACATTAAAAACGTCTTTTAGAGATTTAAAAATAATAATAAATTTAAGAAAAGTGCAACAAGATTTTTTACTGCAAATTGTTTTCAATGAAAAAAGATAAGCTTCTTAGTCAAAAGCTATTTTGTTTTTTATTAATAACAAACCACAAAGCCATGTGTTAATTATTTTATTTTTATACTTCCCGCTACAAAAAGTGCCTTAAATAAAAATGATTCAAAAAAATAAAACTGCATAAATAACTTTTCATCTTTCTAACTAGGTATATATTTTTAACTTCCCGCTACGTGTCTAGATAAGGAAGTTACTGATTTTACGAAAATCGAGTGTTCACCAGATCTCCACGTTTTGAGGTCCTAGGAACCTTTTTCGACTACTTTCATGATGTGTGTGTGCGTATGCGTGTATGTGTGTGTGTGTGTGTGTATGTGTGTGTATGTGTGTATGTAAACATCTCAAAACTTTGAACGACTTGACCGATCAAAACGCGTTTAATAGGATTCGATTGGATTCCACTCAACTTAGACTTCCTGAAAATTTTAACCAATTCAAGGATATTTTGAGAAATTTTGAAAAAATCTCACATACATTTTTGGCGAAACAGTATTTTTTTAATACAATTTCCAGATTAATGTACCGACAGAGTACAAAATTTAATCAGCTTTACATCTCAAAAAACTGCGACGAATGCATAAATTGCATCAAAATTTATTTATCCGTTCGGGAGTTTATAGCCGACGAAAAATTTAAAGTATTTTTTCGGCATAATTTCGAAATTTTTTAACTAATCATTAAATATTGCAGAAGATTAAATCTTCTGCAATATTTTAGTACTAAAAAACTACATTGAATGCCGTTTCAAATATCAAAATCAAATCAAATTTTCAAAAGTTACAGCTTTTCAAACAATAAAATTACGGTGTTTACAGTAAACTTACTACATATTGTTTGAATAACTTTCAGGTTTATATATTGATTGATATAAAATATCGAATTAGACTTTCGATTTTTATATCAATCGGTCGGTATATAGTAAACTTATTACATATTGTTTAAATAACTTTCAGGTTTACATACCGATTGATATAAAAATCGAATTAGAGTTTACCTCTAAAAACTGCACCAAATACTGGAAATTGGATCAAAATTGTTTGATTTATTTGGGATTTGTCAATGAAAAAAATTAACAAAAAAAAGTTTTTTTTTACATTTCTTTGAGATTTCTTAACCTATCGATTTTTTAGCTATTAAAACAATTTTGAGTCAAAAATTGCGTTGAATGCCATTCAAAAGATCACAATCGATCATCAATTTAAAAAAAATATGATGTATGTTTTTCAACCATTAATTTCCTAAATATCATTTTTACAAACTGGATTTTTTGAACTCTTCGAACTCAACAATCTATACTTAGGTATAGTTTTTGCTTCTTTTAGCTTAAAATACTTCAATGAATCGGGAAGTTTCAGGGATGGCCAGCAGGGTCAACCGTATTACAGATTTTTATATTCACTACATAAAATTATTATAAATAACTACCTTTTGATTACTTTTTCTCTCATGTCGATATCTTATTAGAATATTTGATAATTTTAGGAATTATATAATTTTGAAAAGTTTACCTTTTTACGTTGAATGCTAATTTTGCGACATAAAAACAAATATTGCAAATTTTCACAATAGCCTACCACTAAGTGAAATTTTATAGACCAAATACATTAATATACATGCTATCGATCGTTGAGGCGCACAGATTCTAGGCATCGCCATAATATGGTGGACATTCCACATGCCCGGATAAAGCGGTTAGACTTAAGATTCTTCATTCGAACCGCAAAGGACTGAAACATGCTTCCTAAATCTGTGCTCCCCGTCGAGTACAATTTGAGGATCTTCAAGAGAAGAGTGAACAGGTACCTTCTAGAGAAGCGCGTTTTATCTTAGGCCGCATCTTAGCTTACCATCAGGCGAGATCGTGGTCAAGCGCTTCCCTATAGATAATTAAAAAAACATGTTTATATTATATTTTACGAAATATTGGCAAAAAATTGCAAAAAGCCGTTTTTTAATTGTTTTAAACAAAATGTTCCTAACCTCCTACACGGTCAAGATATTATGCTCAATAATAATAACATTGCAATTATAACCTTTACTGCAAGCAAATACTATTTATTTCTCTCTGACTAATAGGTCTGTCGTCAAATTTAGCCTACTGTAAAGGAGTCAGATATTGTTATTTATCAGACATACGCCACAGATTTCAAACTAGCTTGAATAATCATCGTTGCCCATTAAGAACCTAGGTACAAGCCGATAATTTCACCTTCAATCTTTTTTATCCGGTGGAAGGATAGCCCCAGCCATGCTTAAAAATGACAATACAATTAAAGACTTTTGCTTCACGGTGTGTGATCTTTCTCCCAATAAAAAATAGGTTTTGTAAAAATGATCTTTAGTCAAATTTAGTCATATGGAATGAGTATATAAAGTCAGGCAAATAAACCTTCAAGCATGACTGTAGAAAATAAAAGGCGAGGTGACTTCAGTTAAACACTGCTTAAAGCCCTATAAGGCACAAGGGTCGTTATCAAAATGAACGTGTTTTCAAATCCACACTAAAAGAATCCTTTCTTAATATTTCTCCTTTGGTAAAAGTGCTTCGCCGTCCAAAGTATTGCTGAATACGAGAAATACTGTGGTCAATTACTAATAATTACTCTGCAAGGATGGCCAAACGCGAACGAAGTCGCGGGTACAGCTAGTAATGTAATAATATCAATGAATTATCACATTAAAAATAAAACAAAAGACATACCAACTTATCAAGTTATTCAATAACATTGACTTATTCTTGAATTGTACGCATAGGCGTATCTAAAGAGCGGGACCGGGTAGGCTGTGCCTATCCCAGTGTGGTCTAGTGCCCACCCCAGGATGTTAGGTTACCAATTCGAACTTGTAGGCTGGATAGGTACCTAAAACATTTCACACAAAATCCATTGAAATCAAATTACTAGGTGCAACCCAGAAATTTATGCGACTACATAGGTAGGTAAGTACGTCGTTTTTATTACATACTATAAATTATACAGTAGGTAGGTACATTCCGTTTATAGGTAGTCAGGGTTCAGTGAGAATAGAAGCTTATACTATTTAGCTTCTGTTGTAGCTCCAGTTTTTTTAGCTTGAGGATTAGTCAAACATGTCTCTTAAGAGGTCGGAAGCGTTTAAAAAATAATAAATAGGTAAATAATAATAAATAAAAAAAATATGTAAATTGACCCTGAATCCCAGAAACTTCCCGCTAAATTGAGGTAGTATAAACTCAAAGAAGTAAAAATACACCTACGCATAGATTTTTGAGCTCAAAGAGTTTAACATTTAAAGCAAAAAGTACAAGTTTATACAGAACCTGCGGCATGTGACTCCAACTCGCACTTGACCTTTTTTTGTAGTCGACTCCCAGGCCCTCACAGAAAAATAACTCTATGTATACATGCACATGTTGAGTTCCATATACCTACTTAACTCTTTATTTATTTTAAGCTTGCTGAGTTTATGGTTGGATTATAAGGTTAAAGGAGGTTGTTTCATAGTCAGATCAAACTTACTTATACCTACTTGTCTACATTGTAAGCCAGTGCATTGAATATACCAGCCCTGAAATGCAGGAGATGTCGTTTAAAATTGAACAACGTCCGCGAACGGACTCTCTAGCTAGGTATGTACTTGCTCATTTAGCTAGATACCTACCTAATTCGTTTCGTAGCGTGAGATAACTCTAGGTATTTATATTATCTTGAATTATATTCAGCCACTGTATTTTACACATCAGATAACTGTCTCAGCATCTCCCTAAATGCTTCTCTCTCTCTCTCTGCATTCCAAAACAAGTTATGTTTTAGCTACAAGAACTTATACGACTAGGCACCTACCTACGTAGTACGTACGATGATGAATAATTTATTGGTCATTTAATGCCTCAGCCGCACTTAGGTCTATCGTTACAAAGCTTCGGCAATGGCCAATGGTAGGTACGATAAATACAGGTGTAACCTCTACATTTATCGTGTCATTACACGAAGCTTTGTGACGATAGACATATATATATATATATATATATATATATATATATATATATATATATATATATATATATATATATATTTATATATATATAAATCAATTTCTGTTCGTTAGTCTCGCTAAAATTCGAGAACGGCTGAACCGATTTGGCTAATTTTAGTTTTGAATTAATTGTTGAAGTCCAGGGAAGGTTTAAAAGGTGAGAAAATATAGACAAGAAATAAGAGTATTTAAAAAGGCAGAACAACGTTTGCCGGGTCAGCTAGTATCCAATAGAAGAAGAATTATCAAAATCGGATCACTGTGTAAAAAGTTATGCGTGGGCATACATTAAAATCAATGAGTTAACAATCAATCATCCTTTGTTTATGGACCTTAATATTTGGATTTTTTAAATTAAATGGAAAAACTCTCGGAGTATACCCATTCCAAATAAAAAAGAATTAACAACATTGTATTAATGTAAAAATTGATGCTTGGTCATACGTATAACATAAAAAATATACGCGTCGAATTGAGAACCTTCTCCGTTTTTTCGTCGGTTGAAAAATAGATAAAATTAGACGTTGATTTAATAAACTTTTTGGGCATTTACAAATGTGTGCTGAAGAATTTATATGAAGCCGTAAAATTATATCGCGATCTTGAAAATGTCGCGAAATAGAATTTTTCTCAGAGATTATATGAAAATGATATTATACAATATTAAGGTGAAATGAAATAATGAAATAAAATTTATTGCTCAGAATAATGTTACAGTAAAAATATGCAGTTATTAAAATTAAGAAGTACCACGCATTCTACCAAACGGCATGCAATATTTACAAATTATATTCAATTTTTATTAGGTACATTTTTTATAAAAATTACCTACTTGTTCCTTGTTTCCATACTTATTTACTTAAAATACCATTTAACATTCTTACTCTTAATATTCTGATTTAAATAATTTATATAACTACATATTTGTCATTAGATTTTATTAACCTTTATAATAATCAAATATTCTATTATATTATCCAATGTCAAAAAAAAAAAGAAAAAAGTTTTTTTTTAAATATTATACATATATGGCACATTTAAAAATTTGTTAATAACGTACATAGATATTTAGAATTTTAATTTCTTGTTCAGTGGAAATTTGTTAATACGGTACGTAGTTATTGAGAATTTTATTTAATATTGCGATTGCGATCCTACTACCCAACCAAGGTGAGACATCGCAAAACTACCACCTAGTAGTCAAGGTGAAAGTGACAGGCTTGGAAAATAGTTTACCTTTTATAGACTGTAATTAATTCACGTAGCATGAATGTAAAAACACTTACGGCATATCACTTAGGTAAATACGGTAAGTTCACGAAGACTATCTTATCCTCTAAAAGTCTAAACTATGGTCTTTCACGGCGATTAATATTGGTGTTATGACAAGAATTTGTAATGTGTACCGCATTATACAGTCTTGTCATAAAATTAAACTCACCCAAATTAGTGCAATAATAAAATATAATAAGTTTACACTCGAGCATCTATACAACATCTACCAGGTAGTAGAATTCAGCGACGTCGCAGCAGCAGTCTTATTAAATGGATTGATGCATATTTAGCTGGTTGATGATGGAAATATTTGATGTGTATTTTTATATCATTAGATAACAATCAATTAATTTACCCCGTGTTGGTCTGGACTCCCGGATAAACCATCTGCCGTTCTACCAGGCAGTTCGTAAGTGGCAACCGATTGGCTGTACGAGTCACTGCCATCGTGACTACTAGGTGTTAGATTTCTACATTGTCTCAACCAGGTCTGGTACTAACATCCTACTTATTCCTGCCACAATAGTGTCAATGCTTGCATCTGTCGTGTTCTGGTTTGGAGGATAATGTAGCCGGTAAACTTATACGTATATGGCATTAAGACCTCGCCAGAAGGATAGCAACGTTGTCCTGGTTGTCTCTTTCCATCAGGAGAGCCACCTACTTGTTTGCTATCTTATGATATAAAAAATATAGCCAACAAGCCTATGGTTTTCCTGATGGAATAGACACCAAAGATGTAATGGTGTGTGTTCGTGTGACGGGAAATAATTCCACAAACATAAGATTATCTACCCGAACCATAGTACAACGGCACCTAGTAATCACTGACACACAAAAACTCCTAAAGTAACAAAATATGTAGAAGTAGCAAAAAATTATGCAAACTAAATAAAAAGAATTGTCTTTATTATAAATAAAGTTATGTTATAATAATAGTTGTTTAGAAGAAATAATAGTTGTATTGCCTTATATAGAAGGCTTATCAAAACCAGAATACTAGTTTGAGGCAAGAGATAATTCAGCTGACTGATTTATATCTAACGACGTGAAGACAAATGCAAGAACTTGTCCATTTACGCCGACGCAGCGATTAAAATAATTTAATGTTCTCGAAAGTCATGTTACAGTTGTATAAAATTGTTAGAATCGTATTTATATTGCTTGTTTATTTACAAATAATTGAGTTGCCTTAAATATCTAGCTATATAGATTTTGGTGTAGACGTCTAAGATCCTGGGTGGGAATCCCGGGTTAACATTATTTATATATTTGAAATGTTTAGTTTTGGAATATTAAGCAAGACTCGCGAAAGGTAAAATGTATCATTGATATTTTCGATATCAATAGCCGATGAATATCTTTATTCGTCACGATAAGAAGCAATTTTCATTATTTTTAACGACATTTTAAGACATTGGAATTTATACATTCAATCCATAGACATTGAAATATTGTTATTAGGAGAATGACCTAGAAATAATGTTCCGTGCTTACAAAGATTCTTAATAGAATTTCTCTACCCCGTAAGGGAACTAGCGTGATGAATTTATGAATTTTATTAAACTCAATATCTATCTACTAATTAGACGCCTAATTTTTAGTTTACATAACAAAATGTAGTAGTTATAAAATTTTAGTAGTACTAATTACTGTGAAAGCGTCACCTATAAATTTTTGAGGCCAAGTCGCCTATAAATCTACATGCAATTAGTATTGCTCCATTTAACTTATGTAAAGGTTTTGATTATCTTTTAGATAAAGCGATTACCGGAATCGTAGTTTTTTAGGGTTTCGTACCCAAAAGGTACAAATGAAACCCTATTTATATACTAGATTGTATCTCATGAACCGTGATAGCTGGACAGTTAATGTCTCACAGATGATTTCTATTGCCGCTATAACAACAAAATACTAAAAATAGAATAATATAAATATTTAAGGGGGGGCTTTTTTATAGATAATGGTATGCAACCCTTCATGCCCACGTCCGACTCGCATTTGGCCGGTCTTTTTACAATAAATAATAATAAGTTTCATATCCCCTTGTGATTGCTAGATCTGTGTAAATAATAAATGAATATGATCATGTTTTTAGTATTACAAAGTTTATGGACTTTTGTTTTGCTCTTTACCTCCCTCGCTAGTATTTTTCAAATCCGACTTGTACCTCTAGAGATTAGTGCGAATAAGAAAAAATCTTTTTAGCTTTATTATATTTTATCCATTATACGTACCTGTTATAAAATGTAATTAAGACTCATTATTTTATAATGAAAAAATGTATTCTAAGCCAAAGACGGTTGATTTACATTATAAAAAGGTTTTTGGTAACTTTACAAGTAGGTACACGAGTGTATCTTTACTTTTTTTAGCTAGGATTTTACCCATCGTCGCGACGATGCTAAAAATGTAACAATAAACTGTTGTAACTGGACAGCAGAATCTTAGTAATAGGGTCCCGTTTTACCCTTTTAGGTACGGAACCTAAAAATACATACATTTGTGATTGTTATAATTTTTAAGAACTTTAAGTACTTCGTTTCTACATACTATTTAAGGAAGAATTAGTAACTCACTTCGAATAATGTTTAGATATTTGATTTTTGCAAATCCAAACCAGATGTGATCATAAGAAATATTTTAAATTGAATTTAAGAGAATTCCACTCTTTATTTAGAATTTTGCACATGTGATGAAATCTAATAATAAAAAGATCCGTTCAAGATCCGCCTAAAATGTAACGGATACGGATACGCATCTTTCATCTGCCTCGGATATCCGCGGATACGGATACGGATATCCGGCACATCACTAGTGAGAATGAACGAGACAGAGTGAGCTTGTTCTTATATCTGTCTCATAATATACCTAACAATACTGATAATGATTATGATATCTTCTAATTAATAAAAAAATGTGAAAATGAATATGAAAAATTTTTCCTATAATATAGGTGTTACAAGTTATTAAAATATACAAAGTTACTAGCAGATTCTACCATGATATGGTGTGCAAATATTTAAAAATTATCATATTCTAAGTATGTTGTTTAAGAATTATACTTCTTATTTACACATTTCTAAATATTATTTACATTAATAACTATATGTATTAAATTGAAATTTTATCAAAGTATTTTTATTTACATTGAAATATTGGGATAAATTTTATTGATATTTTTATATTAATTTACTATGTAGGACTCTTTTGATACAAATTTTATCGTCTGTTTGTTTGTAATGGATAAATTCAAAAACTGCTTGAACCCTTTTAAAATTCTTTTAGCTATGTAAAGCTACTACTCCGGATAATATATGTACCTTTCTAACCTACCTAGGTAACTTGTTTATATCATAAGATAGCACACAAGCAGATGGCTCTCCTGATGGAAAGAGAAACCATCGCCTATAGGTATGCTATACGTGTGGCGGGATGGCGATGCCACATGCATGAGTCTAACGGCTACTTTACCCCCCAAACCGGAACACGACAATTATAATGTAACTATCAAAGAGCATGTTATTTTTTTCATACCCTAAGTTAGCTAACAAGAAGATCGTTATCCTAATGGAAAGAGACAACCATCGCCTATAGACACCAAATATGTTTAAGGTGCGTTATTATCCAATCCAGGTCAACCCATTCAGGTCAGGCCATTTTTGATGTCTCGGGAATCGGACACGGACCCTCATGTGGCCAAAAATAAAAATATAGTTATATTTTCCTAAAGTTATTTGAGCATATTTTCATCGCATCGACTACAGCTTATGCTACGGCCGTACTTGCGTATATCGTCACAAAGCTTTGTGCAATGACACGATAAATGCAGATGTGACCGGCTATTATAGCCAATAATAGCCGGTCACATCAGTATTTATTGTGTCTATGGATAATAGATAAGGCGGTGGTACTAAATATCGGGGCAAGGGAAATCTACCACCTAGTAGTCAATTTTACGCAATCGAAGTCACGGGCAAGAGTTAGTGTGAAATATACAATTAAACAAGTATATGTATTAAAGTCTAAACAATAAAAACAAATGAATCTTCAAGTCAAATACATTTACAAGGTAGAGTTAAGTATCCGAGCAAAAAATATAAAAAGCATCCGTTGTTTTGAATCAGCCACATAATTGCGAGTTAATAGACAAGCGGGCTGAGCCGAGTATCGAACTGGCACCGCACCGTCTGCGGGGACGACCTTGGCGCCGGCCGCCGCCCGCATCATACGATAATGAACGTAGTTATCCAGTAACCGTGCAATCATTGTTTGTGTCTAACGGTTTCTTAGGTTGGATTAGGTCTAGAAATAAAAATAAATTGCTTTTTTGTTGAGATGAGATGAGAGATCATCATCTATCTGGCTAGTCGTCTACAGATTAATCATAATGAATTAAGCGGCATTATCGACTTGTTTCCTCTACCTACGCCTTAAAGGAAATTTAAGATTTCACACTCATAAAAATAAAACATTAAAATCTGAATATTTTTGAAACTTAGATTTTAAATAATATTAGCCCTTTCTTGTTTGATATATAAGAGCAACTTTGTTATAATATGATGAAAACAATGGATTAATTAAATTCATGTTTCCGTTGTCTGTGATTTCATCAGTTCAAACCACAAACGAATTTATGCGTGAAAAAACTGATTAATATCGATATTGAACAGCACCACAATCATATAACATTTCAGAAATGACAGGTCTTTTTACAAATAAAATTAATATCATTGATAAAAACCTACTACCTATTGAAATGAAATTTACGAATCACGACAATCAAGGCTTCACGGCCTTTGATCTTAGCCACTCTCCTAGTTAACAAAAAAATAATATATATATATATATATATATATATATATATATATATATATATATATATATATATATATTTATATATATATATATATATATATATATATATATATATTTATATATATATATATATATATATATATATATATATATAAATCAGTTGCCGTTCGTTAGTCTCGCTTAAACTCGAGAACGGCTGAACCGATTTGGCTAATTTTGGTTGTGAATTAATTGTTGAATTAATTGTTTAAAAGTTGAGAAAATATAGAAAAAAATAAGAGTAGTTAAAAAGGCAGAACAACGTTTGCCGGGTCACCTAGTATCTGATATAACGAAATAATTATCTCCTATATCCACCAAATATGTTTACAATGCTTTGCAATCTGATTGACAAACATGTTCTGCCGAGTGTATAAGTTTACTATTTCATTATTATAGAACACAAAACATGACAATGGCAAGCAACGATGATATTTCTTTGGTGATTGATTATGTAAGGCAGCGTTACCAAACTCGGGCTAAACGTCGCAGAACTCTATACCACTTAGTAGCTACGATGGTGATTATGGAAGTGGCTTACACTTAGGTCTCAGATACCGTACTAACACAGTCCGTTACATTACCTCTTTCAATTTCAGTCCGAGATGTAATGTTGTTTAGGATTTTATATTAAGTAAGATGAGAGTACTTTGTCCGGGAAAGATCTTTCGGATCCGGATCGCTCCACCACCTAGATAGAAGTCACAATGGCCGTAAAATGTTCAGTTTTCTCTTGCTTGCGTTTCCAAGACTTGCACTCCTACGTTTTGCGCAGTTGTCCTAAAAAAGGAGTACAAACCTTTGCTTAACGTGTATTAATATAATAATATTAATACACGTTAAGCAAAAATATCTACGTAATAACGTAGATATTTTTTGCTTCGATAAAATTATGTATTTCGAAGAGGTTTTCGATATATCTTATGTTTAACATTCTCATGTTATTTGCACATAAGATTTATAGCATGAATAAAATATTAATCTTTAAATTATTCAAATTTCAAAACGATATCATTTCAAAAAGTAATTGAAACAGTTGTTTTTGTAGTTGATATTTAATCCACGTGCATTCATCTTTTTTATTGAAGCAATAAACTATAATATTAGTCCGAACCACTTGGTGCTAGACGCTTTATGAAAAGTTCAGTGGCACCAAGACAGTTTTTGCGTAGTATATATACAAATGTCATGGATATAATAGCCATGATTTAAGAAGTAACAGCCTTGATAACTTATATTTATATCGTATTAAAAGCACTTGTACTGTTTTACTTGACTTTTTAATTATTAAAACCAACCGGTTTCGCGTTTTAACGCATCATCAGTTGATGATCATGAGTTGATGATGCGTTAAAACGCGAAACCGGTTGGTTTTAATAATTAAAAAGTCAAGTAAAACAGTACAAGTGCTTTTAATACGATATAAATATAAGTTAACATGGAGTTTTACCAAGTGCCGACGATATTCAGTGTTCAAAGTATAACAGCCTTGAACTTATAAGCGTTCGTTTATATTGTGTGCAATGAATGTATCAAGTTTTATGACTGTTTTTTATGCAAATTGGGAGGAAGTGAAACCTGATGAAACAACGTTTAATATGTATTGAATTTTAAATAAATTGGCAGTAAAGATCATCGCACATTATACCAGCACTGTAACTGCCCAGTCTCGGCTCAGTCGAAGTAACATTGTCCCCTGTGTTGTTCCGAGCTCCTTTGAAGATTAGTCCATCTGCCATTTTGCCAGACAGTTCGTAAAATGTAAATGATGGACTATACGAGTCTACTATCGTGACCATAGGGGTAGTGTTCTGCCACTTTTCGCCTTACCTATTCTTGCTGCAATAGCGTCAATTCTAGTCACTGACGTGTTCCAGTTTGAATGGTAAGTAATCCGGTAAAATTATGCATGATGCATTAAAAACCCGCCAAAAAGATAACAACGCACCATTAACATCACTGGTGTCTATAAGCGAGAGTTTTCTCTTTGCATCAGGCGAAACATTTGCTTATTGGTTATTACAGCAGGAATAGGTAAGGTTGTGGTACCAGACCCGGGCGATACAATGCAGAACTTTACCACCTAGTAACCACGATGGTGGTGTCTTTGAGTCAACCGTGTGCCTCTTACGAATTGCCTGGCAAAACTGCGGATGGAAAGGGAGCAGTCCCGGCTCACGGGCGAAATATTTTGGAAAAAAGTGTTTCGAATGCTGTTATAAGTATATGTGCTATGGCCGTAAATGTTCACTCGTATATAGAAACAATAAACATGATATAAAATCAATATGATAATTATCGTTTCCTGTTAATAAGATCTCTAATCTAAACTAAATTGAATAGAATATTTGAAATATTTTAATAAAAATTAGTTGACTAGTACGTACATATCTATATATTATTTTTATTATTATCAACCTAACCAGTTTCGCTTATTACAATAATATTCTAGTGTATTACTTAATTAAATGTTAGTAATTGTTAAATAAATATTTTATTGATGAAACGTCTATGTAATAATACTTAATATGGCTGTTTTTGTGTTTTATATTAAGTTAATTATTAGGTTAGCGAACCTGACTCTGCAATCAATGGGGCTCGGGTTCGATTCCCGCCAGGACACGCATTTGTGCGATGAGAATAGATATATACATATTTGTATTTATGGGTTTGGATGTTATTAAATAAATTTCAGTATTTATTTATGTATTTCTTTGTATTAGTATAATTAATTAACACCCATATCAGAAACAATAGTTTGCTTTGAAGTAAAAAAAATCGGGCCTTAATAAATGGCAAATGCAATTACATGATCTAGTTTCTTGCCAGGCAGTTCTCAAACATGGCGAACGGTTAGGCAAATGCATAACCACGACAATGAGTCCTAGATGGTAGAGTTCTGGGATGTCATGCCTGAGTTTGGTATTGTTTGGAGGGTAAGGCGATCCGTAAACTTAAGCATATAGCATCAGGTCCCCGCCATAATACCTCATCATCACAATCACATCTTTGTTTTCTATAATCAATGACTATCTCTTTCCATCTGAATACTATCACATATTTGCTATATTATGATATATAATATAATATTATAAAAACAGATACGCTAACGCTCAAAAACTCGTTTTAAGCCGTTAAAGCATAATAGATAAACTCTTTGGCATGGGCTTACGTTATAAATTAGGTTTATTATATATATATATATATATATATATATATATATATATATATATATATATATATATATATATATAGTGTCTATAGATAATAGATAAGGCGGTGGTACTAAATATCGGGGCAAGGCGTTGCGGACCTCTACCACCTAGTAGTCAATTTTACGCGATAATTTGCAATTTGACAATAATATATTATCAAATTGCAAATGTTCTTTTTTACGTTACATCTAAACGAAATAATAAGGCATGTTGTTTAATGTTGATAATTCTAAAGGCGTTCTCTTGCGAAAAACTCGTGATTTAGCAAAATCGTTTTCCTTTCAACCTTGATTACTGTTGGACGGGACCCAAAACGGCGTCGAAATAAATAATGCTCGGTCACCTCACATTTTAAAAGCATTCAACGCTTATATTTTTAAAGATGCTTCCTTTATGTGTCAGGGCCAAGGATTTTTAAAAATTTTTAGATGCAGAAAATCTATTGTGTAATGCTGACATTGAAGTACAGAAAGGGGGTTATTTTATAAGTTCTTGTAGTGACTTTCGCAGTTGCTAGGCTGAAGTTGTTACTTAGAACCTTTTTATTTGTCAAATTGAATTTGATTTTCAAATTTTTAGAAGATGAATTTTAAAACGTTGAAGTAGATTTGTTTTTACTTTGAAAATTCCTCTATTATGACAATATTAAGTAGTTTTGTTTTTCTTAGAATAAGGATAAATTGATCGTGCAAAACAGGCTCGTAACTTTTCTTTAAGAGTCCCTATAAAGTAGTTAATTTTTCATCTACTATAAATTACTTAATATTTTTTTGTAAAATGGAATAATTAATACCATAATTGCGATTACATACAATAAGCTACGAAACTAAGATTTATCTAAGATACACAATAAAACCACTAAGTCCCTAGATAAATAGATTTTCTGCGGTAATTAGATAGAAAACAGAGGATAAGTTTAGTTCTCAAGTACAAAAAGAAAAGTGTAAATAAATTTAGGTCGAACGGTACAAGAAAAAAAGTGTAAATAAATAAAATTAGGTCGGTCAAAATAATTATTTGTAGGAAGTGGGTCAGATATGATAAATAAAATGAGGATGTGGTAATATAACAACTCTTTATATTTTGTTCAACTTGTATCAAGAAAATAACATAAAATCACTATTAAAGCTTTCCATCACTAATGACTAGTTCTCGTTTAACAATTCCAAGTAACTTAATTATTCCTTACTACAAATAAGTCATAATTTAAGAAATAGATAGTCAATTATAAATTGTACTGCGACTAATTTATAGTTGACAATAATAATTAACTTGTTTGCACAAATAATTATCCGAGAGTCAAGGATAAGCTACTAGCAAGATACAACAAGTGTACCGAGCCACGCCAGAGCCTAGACTGCCTTATCGGCGGGCGCTCAGAGCCTTTTATACAGGTAGCAAAACAAGTTGAGTAGTAGGGATATCGAACGATGCGCTTGCCGGCCCAGGCCGTGCATTTGTTGTTTACACTTTACAATATTCTTGCATTTGACGACGCGGACGCCGTCACGGCCATACTGACATGCACACGTCCTCGTGTGCGCATCTTTATACATCTGAGGACAAGGAATGCCTCGTTCATCCTGACATATCTTTTAGAAAACTAAACATAATCTTATTTATTATTTTTTTTTTACAACTCTATAATTAGCGTAATCTTTAGCGAAATGTTACAATAGTGTGCTGGTCCGGTAACCCCTTCAGCAACTACAACTATTAAACTCTTCTCGTCAGTTTTGAAACCGGAGACTGGATCCTACTAAGCTAGGAATCCCTCTCATCAGTTAAAAAACCGGAGACTGGATTGTACTAAGCTCCCTCTCATCAGTTAAAAACCGGAGACTGGAGTGTATTAAGCTCCCTCTCATCAGTTAAAAAACCGGAGACTGGAATGCACTAAGTTCTCTCTCATCAGTTAAAAACCGGAGACTGGAGTGTACTAAGCTCCCTCTCATCAGTTTAAAACCGGAGACTAGAGTGTACTAAGCTCCCTCTCATCAGTATAAAACCGGAGACTGGAGTGTGCTAGGCCGGAAATCCCTTTAGCTAATGTGCTAGACCGGAAATCCCTTTAGCTGAGAGTGCTAGACCGGAAATCCCTTTAGCTGACAGTGCTAGACCGGAATCCCTTTAGCTGACAGTGCTAGACCGGAAATCCCTGTAGCTAACGCTAGACCGGGTTGCAATCCCTGTAGCCAAAAGGCTAGACCGGAATGAACCCCTTTAGCCGAGTCATTGGACCGGACACTCCCTTCAATGACTCTAATCTTCCTACATTTTTGTCAATCCTACATTTTTTTTGTCAATCCTACTTTTTTTTTGTCAATCGTACATTTTTTTTTGTCAAGCCTACATTTTTTTTGTCAAACCTACATTTTTTGTCAATCCTACATTTTTTGTCAAACCTACATTTTTTGTCAAACCTACATTTTTTGTCAATCGTACATTTTTTGTCAATCCTGCATCTTTTGTCAATCCTAAATTTTTTGTTAAATTACTTCTTTTACTTTTTTTTTTACATTGATTTCTTTTCTTATAAGACTCCCATTTCCTTAAATTCTTTTTGCTTTTTTTTTACTTACATTTTTAGTGATTTTTTTTTATCATTATTTTACTACATTTTTTTTCGTTTACTTTATATCGTATTTTTTTGCTGATGATGCAGCCTCATGAACAGTGCCATTAGTTATTACAAGATTAGAGAATCTCCTTCGCAGGTAGTTCGAAGATATTAAAAACTCTGACTGTTAATAACTGTTTACAATATACACTGCATTTCTATCAATATTGTTTGGACCAGTTTTATGAACAAGATCATTATCATGAGTATACGCCGTCACGTCATCCTTGTTATAATTTTCATATAGGTACCTCAAGAAACCCTACAGGAATATGGGGAACTTCGCAGAGACTATCATGGGCGCACTTGTTTTCTAAAATTACGGTAACTTTTAAGGAGCCCTTATATTTTGAATCAAGTTTCGTTTAGTGTCGTTCTTCATTCCTAACAAAGACAAAGTCACCTACACTAAAAGGTTTAACCTTTCATTACCTCTACTCAACCGTAAAATGTCCGATTGGGCTGATTTTTTGATTCTATTGGATACACTGGATCGTCAAAGCTTGTAGATACTTTTGCGACTTTTTGTTAGTTGCCGAATGTCAAACCTAATGCTGCTGAGCACGTGTTAAATATTACCTAACCGCTCTTGCCATGATTTGTCAGAGAATTATACTGCGCTATCATTATTAAACCCTACAAGATTCGCATCACATATTCGGACCGACTGTTAGCTCTATATGTGCCTGTCGCAAGAAGATGTAAATCTGTATTGCTTTTTTTTTTTAATATTAGTTTGAGTTTTAGTTGGTAATAAACTTTAAGATTGCTTATTAATGATCTTCAAAGGGTCAACTAATTCGATTTCAGCTCGACGAATTTAAAGCCCGACGGTTTTAATTCAATTGGTTGTCAATTGTTTTTAAAAATATCCACCAAGCGCTCTCTATCTTTATCTACAAGGTCAGTGTTTACCATACTCTCGCTAGCAGATTTTGAAATTGAGCACGATTAAGTGTTTAAGTATTGCTAAGCATTAACCTGTTGTTGCTTAGTTCCTATTCTACCTTGCTCCAAAATTTTGCGACCTGACGAAAATTTTTTATTAAGACTCATTAAGTCAAACGTGAAATATGACCTCCAAATTTAAATTTTGCCCTGTGGTTAAACATTTGATCTGTTGAGTGGAAATTACATTAGGACAAGCGACTACTTGGATTCTTGTTCATAAAACCGTTCTCTTACAAAGGAATCACAAGATATTTGTTAGATATGGCCTTCTGAACCAGAGTCAAATATAAAAAAATAATTAATTTTCACTTAGTGTAATACACCATGTGACGCTCTGGAACAGATGTTGACTGGTTTTCTGTTTTCGGAACTTGATGTGGCAACTTCTTTCTTCTTGTAGCGCTTTGGACAAATGGAAGCTATGTGGCTGGGCCGGGGTCACAACATACATAGCAGACCACTGGTGGTCGGCCACTGGACACGCCACCAGAGATAGTGGTAGATGACCTGCTTTCGCTGCAAGCAAAAATTATTTGAGATAAGTTTCTGTTTATCACGGCAATAGTTGTTACGATGTTCGATTCTATCACAAAAATTGTAACTTCCTCGAAATACAGTGCTGCTCTTAAATCGGTTCATGTCTAAGTCTAAAAGGAAGAAATCTTCAAGTCATAATATAGCTTGCCAAGACAGCAGCTTGTGAAGTAGGTGAAGTCATGACTCTTAAGTGAGTGAGTAGCTACAATGATCAGATCAACCCCGTCTAATTTTTTCTTTTCTATATTTATTTTACTTGAGGTCAGGTCAGTCAGATGAAGGGTCTTTGGAACGACAGAAGCATCTCATTAAAAACAAAGCAGAGGCTGGTTTGTACGCTGGTGTTCTCCATATTTACGTACGGCGCAGAGTCATAGACACTAAGAGCTGCAGACAGACGTCGCATTGATGCGTTTGAAATGTGGTGCTGGAGGAAAATGTTACGTATCCCTTGGACAGCACACAGGACCAACGCCTTCATACTAAAACAACTTGGAGTAAAGACCAGACTGTCTGCTACGTGCCTTCAAAGAATTCTATAATACTTCGGCCATATCTCTAGAAAGCAAGGAGACAATCTCGAAAAGCTAATCGTGACCGGAAAATTAGAAGACAAAAGACCACGTAGACGTACTCCTATGCGATGGTCAGACCAGGTTCGCACCAATCTCATGTCTAAAAACTTTTATGATGCTCTGCACGCCGCTGAAGATAGAGTCCAATGGCGTAACATTATCAAGAACTATCCAATGAGGAGGTTACGACCCTCAGTAATGAAGAAAACGAAGCAAGGAGGAGGACACCAGTCAGTCATATCGGAGTCTGCCTCATCAGAATCAAAGTATATCAACTTAATGGGAGTAGATGCTTTTACAGAACGTGAATTAATATTTTCTGCTATTTTCAAAGAATAGTTTCCGCACCACAAGCGAAGAGACATTTACTGTTCTACATAATTAACCGAAATAGTTTGATGCTGAAGTGGGAGTGAATCCGATCCCACTTCTGATGTAGGAAGTGGGTCAGATATGATAAATAAAATGAGGATGTGGTAATATAACAACTCTTTATATTTTGTTCAACTTGTATCAAGAAAATAACATAAAATCACTATTAAAGCTTTCCATCACTAATGACTAGTTCTCGTTTAACAATTCCAAGTAACTTAATTATTCCTTACTACAAATAAGTCATAATTTAAGAAATAGATAGTCAATTATAAATTGTACTGCGACTAATTTATAGTTGACAATAATAATTAACTTGTTTGCACAAATAATTATCCGAGAGTTAAGGATAAGCTACTAGCAAGATACAACAAGTGTACCGAGCCACGCCAGAGCCTAGACTGCCTTATCGGCGGGCGCTCAGAGCCTTTTATACAGGTAGCAAAACAAGTTGAGTAGTAGGGATATCGAACGATGCGCATGCCGGCCCAGGCCGTGCATTTGTTGTTTACACTTTACAATATTCTTGCATTTGACGACGCGGACGCCGTCATATTTTTAAATTTAAAAAATTAATAAAAATTTCATCCCCTATTTCAGCCCTCCAGGGATTGATTTTTTAAAAAAAATATTAGCTTATGTTTGACCCCGGATCTTCAACTATATCCATGCCAAATTTCATGAAAATCGGTCCAGCGGTTTAGCCGTGAAAGCGTAACAGACAGACAGACAGACTTTCACATTTATAATATTAGTATGGATTAAAAATAAAAAAATATTCATTGAAGTTGATCTAAAATTTATGGACCGTTGGACTAAATAAAATACGGAGTAAGGACGGAAGGTGGATGTTACGTGAGGTTTATATCAGTACCCCAGTATAAGTAGCACCTGCCGCCTTGGATATTAGTTTCACTTTAATAATACATTCGACCTTAGTAATATTCTTAAGGGCTATATATTATGCCCTTAAAGATAAGCATTGCAACTTAGATCAAATTAATTAATTTTAATTAAAAACTGGTTGAAATAATATAAGTACTTATACGATAAGTACAGTTATACAGGTTGACTAGTAATCATTGATAAAAAAAAACATATCAATGCTGGTGATATAACGCAGTAAAACTGCAGCAACTGACTTCCCATTTCCTATAACTCCGGAACCTTACATCAGATCTGTACCAAATTAAAATGGAACCATAGGGGTGTACCCTCTCAAACAAAATAGGGATCATTCATCAATAGGGTTCAATAACGACGAAGTTATTTATATATTGATGTCCTCCTTTTGGGAAGTCGATTGGAAAGTATGTTCATATTGTATGTCCATAGTGAAAGACACAAAGTAATAAGTAAACAATAAAGATATAACAAAATAGAAGATTATTTAATCACGTAGTAAACCTCAAAGAAATTAGTGTGGCAATATTCAAAAATACGGTCACCGCACATTGTACTAACGAGTTTAATCGCGAGTTCGGTAAATTGCTATTTGTAAACAATAAACTACTATGCGTCGTGCACGAATGTCCATACTAAGCATTTTTGTTAGATAATTAATTAGGTTTTTCACATGTTTGGTATCAGAATCGAGTACTGAACACCTCAGTACCTTCTTTGACCAGTGTAATAATCGCTTAGAATTGGTATTGATTTAAAGTGTTAGGAAGATATTATATTCTAGAGATATGCGATGTTGAGATATAATATGTTCAATTCATTTTTTAATAATTTAGCAGACGTTAGTAGATAGTAATGAAATGTTAGTATGGCGCGATTCGTTCATTAATTAATATTGCATTTTTTATGTTTTTAAATTTAAAAAGTTTAAACGCGAATTCTGTGAAATAAAATTCTAGGTATGCTTTTATAAATTTTTGTAAAATTTATACAGTTTGTGGTACAAAAACTGTATGAGATGAGGTATATTTTTAAGCTTTGTTTACCCAGTTAAAACAGTTGTATATAATGCCCTAAAATATCCCTCAACTCATACAGTTGTTGTGCCACCAAACTGTACTGTACATTAAAGTATATAATCTGACGACACCTTTGACAAATTAATAGGCAGGAGTCTCATCTGATTGGGGATTTTCAAAGTAGTTTTTATTACGTGTTCTTAGGACCAAAATAATAATGCTCATCGCCTTCTTTCGTCTTAACTAAGTTGTATAAAAGTACTAAAGGTAGAAAAATTTTCTTACTTAATCCGACAAATATGTTTACATATTCTTATAAGTTTGTCATTGCTGGGCTGCAGTCCTCCAAATATAGCTTGATCTCATAAAATCAAGCTATATAGCTTGATCTCAATGACAGATGGCTACGAAACCGATGAAGTTACATAAAACAAGCGTAATATTTACAATTTTATTTTGTAGTGTTTCTTGAAGGTTGTACATTTCAACGTAAAAAGGGAATGTTGATAACCTATAACAAAAAGAATTCATTATTCCAAGAATAAAGATGATTGCAATTCAATTATTGCGTTTCAAATATTATCAGTAGAACTGTTACTAAATAAAACCTTACTTTGCAGGTTCAATATGTGGTGGACAATGTTGCGGACGGGGGAGAGAGGTACATCTGCGGAATTTCATTCAGAAGACTTCAGAAGAAAGGGTCGTAAAGGCGACCAGGCCAATAGCAGAGCTACTTCTAGCTACGAAACGTACTCTAGAAGGTATATACTAAAACTTTCGATTTTTATAAGATTCACTTTACATTGAAAGGCGAACGCGACCGGAAGCAGAAGCCGCTGGTTGCGACAAGCAACGATTGTCGAAACGATATTAAACGCGGCAGCCCATGGCCGCAAGCGACTACGCTTTGCTGCAGCTTACTGCCACCTACCACTGTCTTCGGTGTGAGTTGGGCCTGAGAAAAGTTAATTGAGTGATTAAATGCGAAGAAAATGGGTTCTTTGAGTAGTGAATACTTAGTTATATAATTTTTAGGAATAAATATTACTCAAACATTAAACACGAACAATGAATACAATCACCCTCTATCACTGACAACCTACACTAGACTAATATTTAATAATATTTGATTTCTTGCACCAAATTAATTCTGTCAATAATCAGAGGTGCGGGGAAAAGGAACACGTTGTTCCGATAGGCCAATTCAAAATCGGTATTTTGTCGCGCGTTTTTAAAACTTACTGGATGGGTCGATACTAATTCTTGTGTTTCTTTTGAGATTAATCATAATAACATCTATTAGTATGATGTTTGACAGAACAATTTGTGTCAACACATCAGATTAATGTCCGTAGAACAGTGCCCTTTCTAGACATCTTATCTCATTAGTAACTTAAAATTAGATAGATATATTGTATACCTAAACATTTTTCACCTCCATCGTGATTCCGCTGACGAAATATAAAAGATTTTATACTGTTCCTCAATTTGTCTCTATTCTTGGCGTTATGGGAAACATCATGTGGCTGGTGTTCAGCATTGAGCAGATTTGTTGGCCTCCTGCCGTCGACTTTGCCAGTAACAATCAGTTGCTCTGATTTATGTGACCAATTTTTTTTTTATTTATTTAAAAAAAAATAATACATTATCAATAATATTAAAGATACCACATAAACTCTTGCGAGTTTTACCCGGCATCAGAGTCGTCGACACAATAAGTTTAATTACAATAATGAAAAAAGAAGAAACAAAAAAGTAGTATCTTAACATTACGAACAAAAACAACATGTGTAACTTATATTCTAAGTGTGTAACAACAAGAGGTAATAACTCCAGGTTCCTTCGCAGGCAGATGGTGGAAGGTCTGTTTGATATTGATTCCAGAAGGATATGCTCATTTCCTACAAATATAGTTCATGGACTTGACCATTGAGTATCTCGCGCAAATATAGCAAATTTGCAAGTAAGACTACCACATCACTCATCTCACCAAACTTCAAATCGGTGAATTGTGTTACAGTTTTCCCCTATTAGTCCAGGAACTTTTTGAAGAATAAATCATCTGCCGTTCCAACGGGCAGTTCGTAAAAGGTGAACGATTGATTATACGAGACACCACCATTGTAGCTACTAAGTGGTAGAGTTCTCCTTCGTCTCACCCGGGTCTAGTACCACTGCCTGACTTATTCCTGCCGCAGTTGCGTCAGTGATTGTCACTTTTGTGTTCCGGTTTGGAGGGTAAGGTTAACATATGCATGTGGCATAAAGACCTCGCCGCACGGATAGCGTCACACCATTAAAACTTCTTTGCCTATAGGCGATGGCTATGTCTTTCCATCAGGAGAGCCATATGCTTGTTTGCTATTTCACTACATAGTATAAAACAAAGTCGCTTTCTCTGCCTGTCCCTATGTCCCTATGTATGCTTAAGTCTTTAAAACTACGCAACGGATTTTGATGCGGTTTTTTAATATACAGATCGATTCTTGAGAAAGGTTTGAGTATATAAACCTTACCGATATTTCCACGGGAACAAAAGTTACGTGAGTCAAACCACGGGCAGGTCGCTAATAAAATATAAAAAAAGTTTGGGTGTATAAATGGATGTTTGTTAATCACGCAAAAACGGCCAAACGGATTTAAATGAAATTTGGCACACATGTAAATGATGACCTGGAATAGCACATAGAATACATTTATCTCAAAAAAATAAGTTGTTCCCGTGGGATTCACCAAAAACTTTTATAATGCAGTGGGCTGCGAAGTACAGCTAGTTATGATATAAAAAAAAATTGATCTTCATATCCCGGTAGCGAACTTGAATGATATTATTTATTTACTAAAAGGTAAGAACACCATCCCTTCTCATTCCTCTATCGATTTAGTAAACAACCAAACAGTAACCGAATGTAACCAATCAAACTTAACCCTACCGCAATATGCTTCAAATTTAATATCTTTGGAAACAATTTTCAGTTTTGCTTCGTTATTATTAAGGGATATATTTCGGTGAACACTTTCTGATTAATAATTTAAAATCATCAGCTTGTTGTAAATGTTTGACAAACAAGCGTTCGCAGCTAAATTAGGCATCCCCTGAGCGTGCTCTATTATTTTAGTGTAAATATTTAGATTGGGAATTCAATGTTAAGAGATTTTAAACATAATATTGAAAAGTAAACTTAAGTATAATATTTTAATAGCATGTAAGAAAAAACCAGAACACAGAATTTTTGCACTTTTAATGCGTTAATAGCTAACATTGAACAAGAATGGTCCTCTTGATAGAATGCGATAACCGTCACCTATATAGGTATATAACATTTGCTTTTTTGGGGTTATACATTGTTATTTCTCTATACAACAAATATGTAAATGGTACGTTGCTATTCGTAAGTAAGTTGCTATTGGTAAGTACTGACGCTATTGTGGCAGGAATAGGGAAGGCGGTGGTACCAGACTCGGGCGAGACAATGCAGAACTCTATCACCTAGTAGCTACGATGGTAATAACTCGAATAGCCAATCGGTTGCCTTTTACGACCTGCCCGGCAGAATGGCAGTTGACCTATTCTTTAAAGGAGCCCGGGACCAACACGGGGAAAAATCTACTTCCTAATGGTCACCATGGTTGTAGTTCTTGATGGATTTAGGTTATACGAACTGTCAGTCATAAATGTAGTCTATTCTTTAAAAAGACTGGACCATGGTGAAGAAAACCTTAAACCACATAACATATTATGATAATTTTTAAATATTTGCACACCATACCAAGGTAGAATATACTGGTAACTTTTGATTGTTTACATAACTTGTATACCCATAATCTTGAAAATAAATATTTTTCATTTCATTTCAAAAAACTTGTTTTATTTTAATCAACGTTTATTAACTATTTTTTTTGTAACAGTCACTATTATACCCTTTCTCCTCCTCATTATGAAGGCCTTCACCTACAGAAGGAATCTTACAGACTGAAGAATAAGAATATCAATATACCTAGATTAGATAAAAAAATTAAGTAAAATCAAAAATAACTAATAAATTTAGGAACCAAACTTAATTACTAACAAAATGAGTAATATCTATGTAATATAATTTAATTTAATCTTTCTTTTTTTCTGTATTCTGTAATAATAATGAATATAATAATAATATATGAATGTCAAAATTAGCTATGGAAGAGCAGAATCACCTGACATAAGTATTTTGTAAAATACTTAGTAGGTCGATTCTAACACTTGCATAGCAAACTATGTTAAACAACGATATGGAAATAAATATATTTTGATTTTTTTTTGTAAGAAATAAAAGGCTTTATTTTGTTTTATTTTATTAAACTATTATATAATCTGTGGTTGTAAGTTGTACAAGTGAGCCGTGGTTTTAGCTAATATTATAAACTTGTGTAAAAGTAGAGTCGTACTTTGTTGTACTCTGCCTGTGGTTATCGAAAGTTATTCTATTAAAACTTATAACACCTAACGGAAAACTTTGTAAAATTCTCATACTTCGCTTTATCTACATTGTATATTACTTATAACTAGCGATTGCATTTTGGTTGAAGCATAACAGTAATTCTATATTTGAAAAAAATATAGGATAAACAAACCAAGACTTAGTTTGATCATTGATTTTTCCAAAATGACCTTAAGCAGTTGACCCAAATGACCGTTTTAAAACAGAGTGCTCAGCCAAAATTTATGTGGGCTTAGGAGCTAAGGGTATCTCTTTTAAGATCGATCCTCGGCTTACGGCATCTTGACGATAAGTTGGAGAGTAATTACTGACATCAGTATTTCGATTCGTTAATAATTTTTGACCAGGGTCTCGAGTGTTAGCGGGCCGAAACAATTGATCGAGGCGGTGATCCCGGTTGGTGTGTGTAAATTGTGAAGGAAAGGTTGTGATAAGATCATCAGGATCAGTGACGGTGACGGTGTCACGCGTGTGGGTGTGTCGTGTGATTATGATCCTGAGCTGTTTTCACAGTTTATTGGAAACTGTACTGAAAAATAGCACCACCACTATTGGATTGTTCTTGATGGAAACTTCTGTCAACACAATGTGTCCTCATATCTTTAGACTTTACTTTGATACCTTTAAATATTTAGTGATATCATTATACGAATAATTTAAGTAAATTTACTTGTTACGTTGTAATAAATCAATATAATTATAAGATAGCTAGCGGGGCACGGGGAACTAGGGTTGTAAGTAGAGAGAGACTAACAGAAGTCAATGTTCCATACAAGTAATATTCGAGCAACGCACACAAGACACCTCTCACGGACGCGATATCTCGGAATGGTTCGGTACAGTTTGTTCCGCACCAGTCAGAGATATTGCGTCCGTAAGAGGTGTCTATGTGTGCTATGCTCGAATATTACTTGTATGGAACATTGACTTCTGTTAGTCTCTAAGTGTTCTGTGGTGGGAGCATCTGCCGCATTCTGATTCCCGAATAGAAGCTAAAATTTTAAATTACTAAGTAAAAATTATTTTAATTATTAGTACTAGTGATAACCCTGTTGTCAAAATTCGACCATAGACTTAACAGTAAACTCTCTTTTAAGACTTTAGCCGTGAAGAAAATAGTAGGTATATATACATAGCATGTATCGTTACTTCATAGTATAAAACAAAGTCGCTTTCTTTGTCTGTCGCTATGTATGCTTAAATCTTTAAAACTACGCAACAGATTTTGATGCGGTTTTTGTAATAAATAGATTGATTTTTAAGGAAAGTTTTAGTATATAAACCTTTCCGATATTCCCACGGGAACAAAAGCTACGCGGGTGAAACTGCGGGCAAGTCGCTAGTTAGGTATATGATTGAGTGCTGTAAGCAGATGGCTCTCCTGATAGAAAGATGGAAAGAGGAACCATCGAGACACCAAAGATATTAATGGTGTATTGCTATGCGTGTGACGGGATGGCAATGCCACACGCATACGTTTACCGGCTACCTTACCTTCAAAATCGAAACAAGACAATGACAAGCATTGACGCTATTGCGGCAGGAATAGGTAAAGCTGTGGTACTAAATACCCGAGCGAGATGTTGCGGAACTCTACCACCTAATAGTCACGATGGTAGTTACAGAAATAGTCAATCGATGGCCTCTTACCTACGACCTGTCTGGCAAGACGGCAGTTGGCCTATTGTTCAAAAAGCCTGAACCAACACGGGGTGAAAACTACTGAACCGATTTAGATGAAACTTAGAATGTTCCATAAGTTGAAATATACCTTAATTTAAAACAAAAGTAAATTATCTCGATATGTCTTTTATTTCCTGAACCCCGGACAAACATACAAACACACACTTACATAATTTTAGTACACGTGCTTGGACGCCTAAATATATCATCATACTCAAATTTTATCCAATGCCAACAATATTACATACATACATGTCAAACTGATAACCTCCGTTTTTTCGTTGATTGAGAATATTCTCTGATGATAACTGATTTATGTAATCAAGACCGAATAACGAATGCTGAAGTAGGTATGTATAAAGGTATAGGTATGTATAAAGTAGTGAATACTATTAGGAAATAGTAATACTAACTTAAATTATTATACTTATATACTAAACTATTATTTAAAATGAAAAATGATAAATGAATTCATAATAATTTTTAAATAGCATTCAACGATACCCCACATGATATTGATCATCAATATATATATTTTTTCATTTTGACAATATGGCGTATGGTGGTTTCCATGGTGGAGTCTAATAAATGTCATGTCTTTAGTGACACTTGCAAGGTTAAGACGAATCGATTGACATACGAATCATCAAAATCAGTCAACGCGTTTGGCCTCTAGAAAGCCACATAGAAACAAACATACATACATATATAGACTGATAAACAAAATACAGTCGGGTAAAAATAAGATTAATAACGTTTTACATCAAATTGTCTACAATGGAGCCATAAAATCCAACTCAAATTCTGTTATTATTAGTGAAAGCCCACAAAACACACCAGTCAGTTTTATTTGAAGAGTAAACCAAATAAAATTTGATGACTAAACCCATTAACTTGTCAGCAACTTTGTGTGTATCGCAGTATTAAATAGTTTAAGAGAATGTTCCGAGATAGCTGTTTGTATTTTAAACCACGGTAGAAGAAATTAGTCGTATTTAATGCGTTTGTGTTTTATGACAGCGATCTCGTCATAAATTTGACTTTTTTGTAGATAAATATATAACATTATTATCACAAAACACTTAATAAACGTTACTCTTAACACACTGTTTTTGATTAAAAATTTGATTAATATTGTAATTGATTTTGATTGGTTTTGTTTTAGTTGTAAATAAACAGTTATATTTAGGTATAGTATGTATTTCAAGAATATATTATCTTTGAGAGCAGTTAAGCATACTTGAAATACATTATACAGTTATATTTGTATTTTTATATTTTTTATTTTATTGTATTTATTATTTTGAAATCTTTTAATTTTATTTATTTAATACTTTATAGAACATAATTTAAAAAATACATAACAATCTTATGTATAACTCTTATTATAAAAAGGTACAGTTTGTAAGTTTGTAGGAAGTAATCTGTGAAGTATGGCTACATTTTATTATATTTTTTCACGGTATCGGGACCTATACCGACACGCCGTTCCGTATGAAATAGCTAATCTTCAATTAAATAAATTTCTTTCAGCTCAGCAGAAGCGATAACACAATTATTATAACATTAAAATAGTATAGAATAATTATAAAACTATTTATGGATATAC
Source organism: Apodemia mormo (assembly GCA_036924255.1). Lineage (NCBI taxonomy): Eukaryota > Metazoa > Arthropoda > Insecta > Lepidoptera > Riodinidae > Apodemia > Apodemia mormo. The sequence goes on along the minus strand of JAUPFN010000001.1, from coordinate 38,276,523 downwards.
TTACAACTTTGTAACATTAAATTAAGCTGCATATGTAATAATATGTTATAAAAACAAGTCTGGAAAACATTGAGTCACTGCTCTTTCACACTCCTTTTGAAAATGGCAGAAGAACGTCATATTATTTGAAATGCATCGATAAAGAAATTTAACATCAGGTTGGTTGCATTAAAATAATTGAAACAGGACTTGGTTTTTGAAAAACACATAAAATTAAGCCGATACTTTGTTTAATCATTTTAACTTTACAATAGTATTTAAGATATCGACTATTAACTATGTTTAACTGTTAAACCCAAATTATAAATTATATAAGATTTGTTCATTTTGTATATTCAATAAATTTATAATTAATTAAATTCCATTAGTTTTCGACTGAAATGAATGAAATGAGTATATAAAATTTTCCTATAATCAATAAATGTATCATTTTAGAAGTGTATCCCAAATTTTAATATTAACTACTTATTGAACTAATGGATTTTGGATATGTTGGGTCAACGTTCTGATACTGCCTTCATTCATTTATCTTTTAAATTTAAATAATTTACTTAAAAACATTAAAGTCTAGATTAGTTTTTGCAATGGGATATTTCTAGTTTATTACCATCGCCTTTTGTATACAAAATATTTCATTTATATTCATGCATATAATAAGTGAAATACTAAGAGGAGGTCTTAACGGTTTTTGGAATAGCAATTTATGTATGGTTTAAGTCTTATCTGTTAATTATATTTATTGGCATTTATTAGTTAACTTATTTCACTAAGCTACTTTTTTTAGAGTTAGTTAGTGTAATGGTAAGGGTTAGGGTAAAGTCAACTAGAAACCCTTATACGTTCGCCAAGTCCGTCCGTCTATCCGTAGCTTAGCTCAGTACTTGCTTCAACTTGGATTTTGTTCCGAACATAGGTTTCGCATTAGTTACACTGACAAAGTGTTTTTTTTTTAATTTCATACGATACTAATCAAGCAGATGGAAAGAGTCAACCATGGCCTATATACACCAAAGATGATAATGGTGCGTTGTAATCTAATGGCGACGTTTAACGCCATATGCATAGGTTTACCGGATAACTTACCCTCCAATTCGAGACATGATAGTGACAAGCACTGACCCTATTAAGGTAGGAATGGCTAAGGTAGGTTGGCGGTGGTACCATACCCGGGTAAGACAATGCAGAACTCTACAACTTGTAGTAGAAATCGTGAAAAATATTTTTTTCAGGGTACCCTATGTACATTTGAAGAAGAGTGCACGTACCCCAAAGTGTGGGGTATCGTTGGACAGCTTTTTAGGGTCCCGTACCTAAAAATTAAAACGGAACCCTATTACTAAGCTTCCGCAGTCTGTCTGTCCGTCTGTCTGTATGTCACTAGTCTGTATCTAATAAAACTCGATAGCTAGAAAGCTAAAATTTTCACAAATTATATATTTCCATTGCCGCTATAGCAACAAAAACTAAAACTTAAAAAAAAAATTAGGGCCCATACAATAAACGTGTTTTTTTCGTATTTTATGCTATGATGGTGTGGAAACCTTCGTGCGCGAGTTCGACTCGCACTTGGCCGGTTTTTAAAAAATATTGTGGGTTTGTCAAAACAATAAGCCGTTTGTGAAAATAATATTATATTTTGAAGTGCTATTTTTTGTTACAGTCAAATATCGCCCCCTCTGCCAGCTAAACAGTTGGTTTTAGATGTATTTTGGATTGTGTGTAGGTATATAGTTTACTTACCATTCAAAACTGGAACACAATGAAAAGTAATCATCGACGCCAACAATATGTAAGGCGATGGTACCATATATCCAGCTGAGGCGTTGTTGAACTCTACGACGTAGTATATATACACAATGTTCGTGACTCGTAAATTTGGTGGAATTGTATCATGAATTATCGTGATGAAATTGAGCGTCCCCTAAGATTCGGAGTTCTACCAAAGCTCAATCTTACAAAGAAACAGGATTGATGATATAAATAAATAATCAGTGGATAAAATAAAGTCAAATTAGTGAATTTAACCCCAAAGTGCTTAACAATATTTGTTTGTGATAATATGGATGTTAGTCAAAGGTAAATAGAAATACATATGTAAATACTAAAATATATTTAATAAACATCCAAACCCAAAAATACAAACATTCGTGCTCATCGCAAAATGCCTGTCCCTATCAGGACTCGTACATGTACTTAACCCCAAAGTGCTTAACAATATTTGTTTGTGATAATATGGATGTTAGTCAAAGGTAAATAGAAATACATATGTAAATACTAAAATATATTTAATAAACATCCAAACCCAAAAATACAAACATTCGTGCTCATCGCAAAATGCCTGTCCCTATCAGGACTCGTACATGTACTCTTACAATCGATGGGATTGCGTAGTCACGTTCGCTAACCACTCAGTCCATGGGGCGGTATTTTTTATTCAATATTTACTTGTTTATTTGAAAACAAAGTCATTTGAACGAGCGAATGAACACAAAAAATATTAATGAAATTGTGTAGTGAAATTTTACAATTGTATATTCCAGTTACATGGCAAAACAAACAACCAACCGCAGCTTAGCCAACGTTATGTTGTTTATTTTCGCGTTTTACAACACGTTCACTGGCGTGGATTAATTATTTAAATACATTAACAATGAAGGATCATCCGCTTATTGCAGTTCCCTGTTTGATGTGTACATACATACATATTGTAGAGCTCTGCAACGCCTCGTCGGGGATTTAGTTCCGCCTCGTTATTATTCCTGCCATAAGCATCAATGTTTGCCGCTATCTTGTTCCGGCTTAGAGGGCAAGGTAGCCCATTTGTCACTGTCGTGTTTGAGTGTCGAGGATTAGGAAGCTGGTAAACTTATGCACGTGGCATTAAACCTCACCACAAGGGTAACAGCGCAGCATTAACATCTTTGGTATAATATATTATAAACATCCATCAGGAGTTCCATCAGGAGAGATACATATATATATATATATATATATATATATATATATATATATATATATATATATATATACATATATATATATATATATATATATATATATATATATATATATATATATATATATATATATATATATATATATATAGCCAATAATAGCCGGTCTCATCTGTATTTATTGTGTCTATGGATTTATATTTTGGTGCTTTGCAATTTTGGTGTCAGATCAGTAGTTTAGGAGAAAACATCGAAAAACCACGAATTTTGAGCAAAAATCGAATGTTCAAATTTTTACTGGCGAGATAGGTCATAAATTGGAAATGAGCTGTAAGAGCTTTTAAAGAGGAAAGATCCCTCTACAACTTCCGCCCATGGTCAAATGAATATCATGAAATGTCGCTATGCTTTAGATAATTTAAGCAAAAAAAATGATTTTTATGGATTAATTATATGGGAAAACTTTAAATTCATCCTGCGAGTACTTAGAATTGAAATTAAGAGCTATCCTTTGGTGAGAATTTTTTTTCTATTAGAACAGTATTTCGTCAATGGAGTGTTCCGTGTGGAAAAATTCTCAAATAAAATTAGCCTAAGTTCCTCTTTATTACATCAGCAGATTTAAAAAATAAACAGTCCCGGGCTTTACCCACATAGGTCCCGTTCACGTCAGATTTTCGGATAAAACTATCATGTTCTTTCTCGGGTCTCAAACTATCTTTGTATCAAATTTCATCCAAATCAGTTCAGTGGTTTAGGTGAAGAAGGGACAGACAGTCACTTTCGCATTTATAATATTAAGTATGGATAATATTATGACGAAATAAATCATCTACATTCATGTACCTCTTAAGAAGCAAGCAATGTTAAAATATATCAATATCATTATAACTTGTGTATGTAGACAATAGTCATGCACTGGAACCACTATTGTACTTGTTACTGCCACTATAATCTCATTGTCTATCTGATCCTATCCAATCCAGATTATTCCAATCACAGCTTAGATAGTCGACGGCGACTCGGACAACTGTTTTGGCCCACTAACACTCGTGGCTCTGGTCAAGAGTCAACGAGTCGAAATCCTGAATCCACTTGCTCTCCCACTATCTTCAAGATACTGCACTAAGCCGTGGTTCGATCTCACAGCAGACACCCTTAGGGTGGGCTCTAAGCCCACTTAAACTCTGGTTGAGCCCTCTGGTCGCTACAAAAAGGCCGGTTTCGCAGCAACGGTCATTTGGGTCAACAATTTAAATTGATTTCAATCAAGTTGTTGCTTAAAAGTAAACGAGAACGAGTAAACTCACAAACGAGGATTATTTGAACATTGAATCGAGACATAATATTTATTAACTACTACAATAAGTAATTAAATGTTAGTTCAAATGCAGAATTGATGTAAGGTAGGTCGCCCCTACCTCAGTTTAACTGCTAAGTGCTTTTAATTTTCTTCATTAATCCCTAAAGCTCTTCTAGTTTGAACCAATGTATTTGTATATAAAGAAATAGGTAATAAATTTACGCATCTTACATGATCGCTGTTGCACAAGATTCGCAAGTGCAATAACCTCTATATAATGAGTAGGTCGAAGAACAATGGTTACTCACCCTCGGTGAAGCGGCAAAAGGAAATTATTCTAAAATACCCGTAGGGTTCAGGTTAAGGACCGTACTCGTTGCAAATATTTTATTCATTGATAAAATAACTACGTACCTACCTAAAATCGATTTTATTGACAGTAATTGTGGTAATATTCTATTCCTTGTTTAATTATAAACCCGTAATAGGTATTTAGTAAGTATATTCGATTTGTATCGTCGATAATATTTTATTAATTTTGTAAACGAAAACTCGTTTCATACGAAAATATTTTATTTATTGTTTAATTGTAAACCCGTTTCATAAGATACCTAGGTATGTTAATGAAAATCGATTTTACTTAGGTACGTATTGATTTTACTCAGGTATAACCAGTGACGGTTTAATTATAAACTCGTTTTAAACTTATATTTAAAATAATCGATTTTATTGACGATCATATTTTGTTCATGGTTTCATTATAAACCCATTGCATACTGACGATTTTTTTAATGATTTAATTACTAATTCACTTAACATTTAATAGCAATTATAATAATATGATTTTATAGGCCATACAAATCAATGTATGAACTACTAGCTGCAGCGTGCAGCCCGCTTCATTATAAAAGTTTTTGGTGAATCCCGCGGGATTACCTAATTTTTCTAGGATAAAAAGTAATCTGTGTGCTATTCCAAGTCATCATCTACATGTGTGCCAAATTTTATTCAAATCCGTTCAGTAGTTTTTGCGTGATCGAGTAACAAACATCCATCCATCCAAAACATCCAAACTTTCGCATTTATAATATCAACTTAGTAGGAAGTGTTGTTTTTAAACTGTTTAATTTGAATACAAAAACTTGATTTACTAAATTTTTTAAACACATTCACATTACTTAGCAATTTATTACTCCAGAAGCGCGGCCAGAGCGAGAGAGACATTTCCACAGACTAAAAAAGTTATATAGCACAGATTATAATATTTTAAGGAACGTGGCAATTTTAAACTACAACAGGAAGTAGGATTTTTAAATACGTTTGAAGTATGAAATAGCGGAATATAATCTTGTCTCGTAAATATCGTTATTATTAATATTTACGCGACGCGGCGACGGTCTAAATTATATGTATACATTTGCGAGCTAGAAACACAGAAGTGTGTAAAGAGACTTGTCATAATAACAATAAAATATATGAAAATAATGTCTTAACCTTAATTCTTTACAATAAGGAACCGCATTAGAATGTCATGAAGCTTATAATATTGATAGTGCGTATCGTTTAGCTTTGAATAACATTAATTTGTAAAGTGTTAAAAGAAATTCTGTGACATTATTCCTATTAAGTTTAATTAAAGTTCTGGCTAGGGTAGTTGGCAACACAGACCACATGAACAATGATAGACACGCCATTGGGAAGGAAACGTGTCACCACGCATATGAGCAAACGCTCTTATCAGTGTCAAAAATGTCATACATTTGTAGATATATCGTGAAAAAATAGAAATAAACCATACTGTACTATTTTATCGGTCTCCTTTTACGACCTGCCTGGCAAAACGACAATTGGCCTATTCTTCACAGGAGCCCGGGACTAACATGGGAAAAAATTCTCTCCATCAGGAGAAACCCTTTCCCTCAGGAGAGCCATGTGCTTGTTTGCTATGTTATAAAAAAAAACACGCGGCATTCAGAGAACGTTTACTCTTGTATAAAGAATTATTATTATTATTATTAAAATAAATGCGAATAAAGAATTATTAGTATTATTAATAAGTGCAAATAAAGAATTATTATTATTATTATGTAAGAAATGAAGTTTTCTATATTTAAAAGTTCTGTTCTGTCTCCATACATCATGTATTTTTGTATGAAGAGCACACTTAATTAAAATAATTTAATAATGATAGCAGGTGACCGAGAGGGACCTTCATTACAATGTCGCTATATAAAGCCGGGGAACCTGATACCCTCTCACATTAGGACAGTAAAATAATTATACATCTGTGTCGTGTGGAAGCCAGCCTCGCTTTAATTTAAGGCTTTTGATGCGAGATAAAACGTTGTATATTTACCATATAAATTAACAATTAGCTAAAATTGATATACTCACCTCAAGTAAGTATACAGGTTGGCTAGCATAAATAAATAAATATCTCTGGATGATTTTACACAAATTAATCTAACCCCAAAGTAATCAATCAATCAATCAGTCAAATGTTTATTGCAGAAAATAGGGTTAGTTACATGTGCTCTTATATTATGTTAGTAGTTCCTCCTATTTTGCCGTATGAACAGCATGCAATGAAATTTTTTATTTGTGGCAAAATTAACATTTTTGATATTGCTAAGATATCATAGAAAAATAATTATTATTAACAAAATTAAAATATAAAATTAGCATGTCATGAAAAATAATTATTATCAACAAAATTAATAGATTAATAATATCATTGTAATGTCATATTGTATCAGTCAGAAGAATTAAGTAGAAAAAACAATAATTAGTAATCTTGAGTGAAAAACTTATTAAGTCTTAAAATAAAGGAATATCAACTTGTAAAATGCTTATAATTAAAAAGATAATAAAGAAGCTAATTATTTACTTGTAGTATGGGTGTTATTCAACGATATTATAACATAGAAATACATATATAAATAATCAAATATATTTATTAAACACCTAAACCCAGAAACACAAACATCTATGCTCATCACATAAATGCCTGCCCCTGTCGGGAATCGGACCCCCATTGATTGCGTAGTCAGGGTAGCTAACCACTCGACCAACGGGGTGGCATAAGGCTATATGTTTTAAAGGACCCAGTAGATTATGGTTATATGTAACCAATAATAATATAATAAAAAGCGAATATTGCTTAATTACATAATTAGTAAACCGCAATGACATTAGTTTAGTAATATTCAAAAAGTATGATCACCGCGCAAACGACAACCGTGTGCTCATGAGTCTAGTCTAAATTTCGGCATATTGTTGATTGTAAACAAAGAACATCGATATCTATGCACGTGTGTGTACAAGATTTTATTATTCAATGATTAGGTCAAAATTTAAGTACCTATTTTTAATACATGTGGGGCCATCCATAAATTACGTCACATGAATTTCATGATTTTTTGACCCCTCCCCGTCCTTGTCATAGTTTGTGACACATTGTGAGACCACCCCCCCCCCCTACCTAGTGTGACGTCACATATTTTACAATTTTACATTGAAATAATAATCTCATTCAATTATTTTGTTTAATTTAGTGTTTTAATACTTAGATAAAAAATATTATATTTTGAAAAAATGTGATGTCACAAAATTTGGGACCCCTCCCTACCCATTGTCAAACAATTTTACACTTCGGCGACCCCCTCCCTCCCACTTAACATGTGACGTAATTTATGGATGGCCCCTATTCGGAATCAGAATCGAGTACTGAACATCCTCCACCAGTAGGTATGTTTAGTCGTCTATCAGTCAACCTATATAACGGATACATATCCTATACTTACGAGTAGATATAAGCGAAAAAAATGTAGTATACATTTACATAACTAATTGCCTTGAGTGTAATTTTGCGTTAAAGCTTTGGATATTTAATTACCTATGCGTTAATGTGTTTGTTAATGTAGCGTCGTAAATACTCGTGTAATTTACAATGATATTGTCTTGCGTTGGTAATATGAGATAACTAATTATATGTTACTTGTATCCACACTAATATCCGTACTCAATATCATAATAAAGTCACTCTGCCTGTTCGCTACGCTTTCACGACTGAATCGCTAAACTGATTTTAATCAAATATAGCATAAAGATATTTGACGATCTGGGGTCAAACATAGGCTAACTTTTTAAAATAAAAATCCTCGCCTAAGAGGCTGAAATACGGGAAGAAAGTTAGTCAAAGTTACGAAAAACTATACGAACAGTATGTTAATCTTTGTCCATATAGCGGGTGCTCGCGCGGGCGAAGCTGCGCCGCGCCGGTCTGCCAGATTAAATTAAAAAGAGTCTTTTACCTCTTTTGAAAACAAGATGGCAAAGTTGTGAAGAGTGGTAGTATAATCGGTTAGCTTCAAGCCGAAACATGCACAACATTGCCGCAACAGCAGCATGCTGTTATGACAGAGGAAAGCAAACCAGTAATACCAAACGCAGGTGAGCCATCAGCCATTGCACCCATCACAAGAGAACTTTACCACTTAGTAGTCACGATGTTGGTAATATTCTATGATATTCATCACCGGACATTATGATAAAATTCAAAATTTTACTCTCTACGTATACCCTCTCGATTAGATGTTTGGAGATCTAATACTCTGCGATTCGCGGAGCATTTTATGTCCCGCACTAGTCCTCTAGAGTCTAGACGAAGTAAAAGACATTAGACGAAGACAACTTCAATAAAGTTGATTTTTCCAGGGCAATCTTACCTTGCCGTAACACAGTTACGGCACAGGTTACGACTAGCAAGGGCGGTACCTAATTAAACTTAATTTCTGTATACAGCTAAATGAAAATGTATTGTTATATTAAACTATACTGATGTTTTTAATGTTATCGTACTACCCGTATAATAATAATAAAATGTCAATGATAGAGTAGCGAAAAATTAAATGATCTTTCTGAAAACCTCCTGATTTTGTTACAAAAATAGCCTAAGAACACTTAGGGTATTTTTATAACAAAATCAGGACTCAACAAAGGAGGATCAGACTTAACAAAGTCTGGTCTAGACTAACAAATAAGTCTTTTGACGTGACTGGAATTTTTCTATGTTAAATTTTTAAAGTGGTACCTAGCATGGTATGACTTATAAAACACATATATAGTTTACAAATAAGACAACAGAACTATTTACAAGAGAGAAGTTCTTTTGACTCAATATATTTTGTATTAATTACCGGATAGGAACGCGATCCCACATTGAGATGATCTAGCAGGAAAAACCTAGCATTGTTGTTTTTTGTTATAATGTTAATTGGAAGTCGCTTTGTAGACAGGTGCATGATTAAATTTTTATATAAAGCTTACAATGACAGTATATTTTCCATAATAAAAAGTAGTTCTGGTATAATTTGTTTAGTAAATTTTGTGGTTAAGTCTGTTGGCAAACTTAAAAATATTTTCGTTCAGTCTGTAGTTAAACTGATTCGTTAAATAGATATTTTTGCTTTAATATTACTAGAATTACGGTTGAGTTTCGGCCAGAGGGCGATCGCTAGTATATATTTAATATATCTGTGGTGGGTCGGCCCCCTTTTGAGAATGGCCTTCCTTCCTGGCAGTTCGTAGTAAGTAAAGTAATTACTACATACATATACGTATCTTCACGCCAGATCTCTTACGGGGAGTGTGCCATACGTAAGAAGTAGTAATAAGTAACAGTATACTGTACGGTCTTGCCGTTCGCCGTCGCCGTCGGTGTTTAAAACAGTCAATTTATCTATTCTTGCCATAATTGCGATACTGTTTCTCACAGAAGTGTTTCACTCTAAAAAGTAAGGAATCCGGTAAACTTATGAATGCGCAAAAGTTACACTGATGAATACGCCATTAACATTTCGGTGTAAGTAGTTTTTTTTTTATAAGATAGCCAACAAGCAAATGGTTCTTCTGACGGAAAGGCAATTATCGTTTATAGACACCAAAGATGTTTACGGTGCGTTGTTATCTCTGTAGCAAGGTGATCATGCCACATGTATAAATTAAACAGCTACCATACCACCGAAACACGACAGTGAAAAACACTGATGCTAATACGGTAAGAATTGAGAATTTGTCACCTATTCTGTTATGTCTTTCCTTCATTCCATCCATCTGTTTGTTTGCTTTTCTATGATATAATAAATGTAATTTATAAATCCAGCCAAAGCTCGTTCTACCACTGGTTGGCGCTAGTAAAAATATAAAGATAAGATATGCACTGCACACAGCTAAACACTTCATGTAATTAATCTACGTTTAAACAGCTATGAATATTTAACTTATTCATAACATGTTAATTCATGTAATATCATAAATTCTATTTAATTTACGGATTCTATCTTAAACGCTTAATTAGATGCACACAGATTGTTACAAGTTGCTATGTCTAACAGTACATAATGAAACAAAAAATTTACAACTTCAGGTTCATTACTTTTTGAGGCCTTGCCTGTCGTGGTTTTTGTAGCTATAATTGTACATGTATAATTGTCAGAGTCTGAGGCTGGTTTTAGTGTCACGCTGACGGTTTAGTGCTTGCTGACGGTCGGCGCAAATGGGTCAATATGTATGTATGTAGTCATAGGAGTCGTTTTTGAGTCGCGCTGAACGCTCAGCGCTGACCGCTGTAGGCTACATACATCAGCGCCGACCGTCAACGTGCGGTAAGCGTGACACTAAAGCCAGTCTAACAAAATGTTTTCCCCTTGTTAGTCCGGGTTTCTTTTGTAAAATCGTTCCCGAAAAATAGTACCTACACTGGTAGTTCATAAAACGCGAACGTTTGAATATCCATGTTTCTGCCATCGTGACTACTAGCTGGTCTAGCAACGCATCGTTTGAAAGTTTTATACCACGGCCTTACTTATTCCTGCCGCAATAGCATCAACGCTTGTCACTGTCGTGTAATCCAGTTTGGAGGGAAAGCTAACCTGTATACTTATGCATGTGATATTACCATCCCGTCACACGAATGCAATGAATGTACCATTACCATCTTTGCTATCTATGGGCAATGGTATTTCTTTCCCTCAGGATGACTATCTGCTTGTTTGCTATTTAATAATAATGACAACGCACCATTGATATCTTTGGGTCTGTAGTTTATCTCTTTTTCCGAGGAGAGTTATCAGCTTGTTTCTTATCCTATGATATAAAACAAGGCTAATTGTGCGTGTTGCTCCTCCACATACCTTTTCAGGAATATAGCAGTGACAGAATTTATTTGGTACTTCTGATTTTGAAAAAATTGAACAAAATTTAAAAGTAAAATCAAACAAATTATTCACTGGACCGTTTATATTTCAATATATTTTTATCTTCGAGGTATAAAAAATACATTTGCCTTGTAACATACAATAACAAACATATTTGTTAGGGGAGTGTGTTGTTTTATATGTGTGTAGCAAACTTCTTATAGTACGGGAGGTAGTGCTTCATTTTTTCAAGGAGTTTTATAACGAATAAATTTTAATAGCTTTGGTTGAAACTCGACCGTAGTTCTATTTATATTAAAGAATTAGTATTAAAAAAGTATCATCACGCCTGTATTACCTAAGAGGTAGGCAGAGGCACAACTAGTGCACCCACGATTAGCCAAAGAAAGATAGTTTTATAATGTGATAGATGGCAAGCCTATCGTTAACCGGACACTTATCTAATACCGAGCATCGTTGTTTTTATCAGAAAACTGAAAAACACGTTTTCTATTACTCGACCCGGGAATCGAACCCGGGACTTCATGTGCTCAACACTGACACTGGGCCACTAGACCACAAAGGCGAAGCGATAACAAATACTTATTAGATAAATTATAGGATTAACAAATTATGACTCAATTTAAGTCTATGTCAACAAACAATAAATCTTTTCCAAGTTTGAAAACAGATTTTGACCAAATTTACACATAACATAAACGAAACTTATTTCGTTTATGTTATGTGTAAATAATTCAATCGCATGGTAGTGTGTAATGCTTTTTTTAATAATTTCATATATTAAAATCAATATTGTTTAAATATAAACTTTCTTCACTTCATCACCATATAAACTTGCTGCCAAATACTTTTCAGTCCACACAATTTTCATAAAAAATCATATAAAGATTTCAGTTCGCATTAATATTATAATTTATATAGGATAATTCATTTTAAATGTATGAAAAATATGTTACAAAATTCATGATATGACTTTGAAATCATTTTTAAGTAAAAATTAATAATAAGCTGTATTGAAAGGAGGTGAGGAGAAATATGTTAGTCGATTAGGATATAATGTTTTTTAAATTAATCGTATACTTTATAAAATATACGCAGCTGATTTTTTATATTCTTAAAATAATTAAGAATAGCGTAATTCATGTTATTATATCGAAGGTAAGAGCGTCAGTTAGTGACATTTCAACAACATAATCACTTTGTCATTTAATAGAGCTGCTAACGTATATAATTCTTAACTTAAGTATTAAGGGGAATCTATTATTGATATAACTTTTATTCGGTATAAAATGACTTGTAGCGTTATCTCCCGTACTATTACGTAAATTGTAGCAACGAGCCACGACGAAGGACGTCTGGAGGTCTCGGCTGAAAAGACGAATGACACTTGTTATTTATCGAGCGGCCCAACACTGAGAGTATAAAAAACAGAATTTATATTCAGACTAGCTATTCTAATGCATGAAATATATATTCACAGGTACATTCAAGATTTTATCGTGAAATACATATATTTTAAAGGATTTTTTATATTACGAGTATTAGATAGCAAATAAGCAGATAGAGAGCTATCTGCTTAATGATGGAAAGAGAAAGGTACCAAAGATGTTAATACGTATCAAATTCTGATGGTGATGCCACATGAATAAGTCTACAGGATAGCTTACCTTCCAAACGGAACACAACAATAACATGCATTGACGCTATTACGGCAGGAATAAGTGAGGCGATGGTACTAGTTTCCCCGTGTTGGCCCGGGCTCCTTTGAGGAATAGGGTAACTGCCGTTCGGCCAGGCAGGACGTAAAAGGCGACCGAGTGACTATGCGCGTCACTAACACCGTGACTACTAGGTGGTAGAGTTCTGCATCGGTCGACCGGGTTTGGTACCATCTTACCTATTCCTGCCGCAATAGCGTCAGTGCTAGTCACTGTCGTGTTCCGGTTTGGAGGGTATGGTAGCCGGTAAACTTATGCATGGGGCATTAAACCTCACCACAAGACAGCAACGCACCATTAACATCTTTGGTGTCTATGGTTGACTCTTTCCATCAGGAGACCAATCTGCTTGTTAGCTATCTTATTATATAAAAAAATAGAACTGGGCGAGCCGTTACAAAACTCTACCACCTAGTAGTCACAATGTTAGTGACATATATAGCCAATCGGTCGCCTAGTACGACCTGCCTGGTGAAATAGCAGTTGGTCTATTCTTCAAAAGAGTGCGAACCAACACGGAGAAATGATAGGATAAGTAAAACAAATAGATTTTACCTTTAAATCTGCACTATATGGTATGTAATTTATAGCTATTTTCTCAGATATAAATAAGTTGATCCGAGCCTCTTTCAAATATTTCTAACTTTCTAACTTGATTTCCAATGGATTTATCTACGTCCAGCCTAAGCCTAAAAGTTGCAAGAAGTTTTTTATAATATAGACAAGAAAGGCCGCATTATTCGAAATTCGGTACACTTAAACTTTGTTTCATTTTCAATATCAGTCCGAAAATAAAGGAATTCCAAACAAATTTTATGAAAGTTTGTATTTGGCCTCCTTCATAACTGGAAAATAATGTCGTCCGCGTCTAAAAAACTTATATTTTAAGGTCCAACAGGTGTGCCTATACCGCGGTCTTATGGTTTGTCGGTAAAGCTCGCCCGTATATCATCACAATACCGTGGTGTTATGTAGCGACGTCTCTGGCTCGCGGCACGTCGGCCCTGATCGACGGGCGAGTAAAACCACGGGATATAGCTTGCCGTTAAAGCTCGCCCGTGTATCATCGCAATACCGCGGTTTCATGAGTCGACAAGCCTGGCTCGTAGCTCGTCATATTGGCTATATTTTTTAATCGGCTCGTCGCTAAAAACAACTATTTTATCTTTTTATTTATATTTATATATTTTATCACTAGATCTAGTGAATTTATTAATATTTTAGCGCTCAACATTTTCAACAAAGTGCCTAGTGCCCTAACTTGTGCATTTTAAAGAATTTATAATTTTTACATTGATAACTCAATCAATGGTGCATCCAGAAACACAGTTAATTATTACTTAAGGCGAGGCATCGCGACAAACGGGAAAAAACTGGTTTGCTAAATCACATTTTTTGTATTGATTGTTAAATAACAATTTTACAAAAATTACACGATATACCTGAAGATATTTTCTAAGGAATGTGCTAACTCATTACATGATAGAATGTACTTTACTCGGTCATATAAAATTCCAAAAACAGGCTAAAAAATCTCTAAAACAAATAATTTGTTAAAAATATTTCTAATCTTTCACATGATTTTTATATGGTGATATTTATTTGTAAATACAAAAAAGAATGTACTAAATTTTAGTAGCAGTAGTAGTAGTACTAAATTTTGGTTTTTAGCTAATATCCTATATTTATTTATCCGAAAATTAACACGTTTCTCAGCGGTTTCAAAACATACCGCGCCACCCATTTCCTATAGAATTGACGCGCGTCGAAATACCTCGCCTTAATAGTATGCAGCACACCTACTCGTACTCGTTTGTTAGGGTTCCGTAGTCAAATAGCAAGTAACGGAACTCTTATAATTTCATCACGTCCCTCTGTCTGTCCGTTCGTCCGTGCGTATGTCACAGTAATTTTTCTTGTCAACTCTCCGAATGGCTATGTTCACGCATCATTGATCATGTGGGAAGGCCTGTTCACGATTATGCCTTGAAGTATAGTTTAACAATGGGTTTTACTTTAAACTTTACCTACCCGAGTTCCTGACATGGAATCATTTGCCTTCACTATGTTGGACATTCTGCTGACCTCTCACCCGGAAATGGGAAGTCGATTGCTGCTGTTTTATTCGTCAAAAATATCTAGGTATGTGTTATACCTGTCATACCCGATCTTGAAAGTACCTTTCCACACATGTAAATAATAATTAAAAGGGCTCAAATACTTTTAAAGAACTTTAACGTATAGCTCTTGCCTCGTGGTCTACGGGACAGGGGTTAGCTTAGTCGGCACAGATCGCGTGTTTCCGGGTTCGATTTCTGGTGTTATAAGTTTAAAAAGTCTAAAAGTACTTTAATTTTCACTCAATTTTGCTTCTAATTAATATGATATGAAGGTAACTTTTCCCGTGTTGATCTGGGCTCCTTTGAAGAATAGGCCAACTGCCGTTCTGCCAGGCTGATCGTAAAAAATAACCGATTGGCTATGCGAGTCACTACTATTGTGGCTACGAGGTGGTAGAGTTCTGCATTGTCTCGCCCAGGTCTGATATCACTGCTTTACCTATTCCTGCTGCAATAGCATCAGTGTTTGTTACTGTCATGTTCCGGTTTGGAGGGTAAAATAGTCGTCGAACTTAGGCATGTAGCATTAAGACCCTTCCATAAGGATAGCAACGTAACAATCAACATCTTCGGTGCCTACGGGTAAAGTTAGTTTCTTTCTATCAGGGTTTGCTTGTTTGCTATCTATCTATATCTATAAAAGAGAAAGTGTGTGTGTATGTTCCGTATAGGCTCCGAAACGGCTGGACCGATTTCAATGAAACTTTCAGGGAATCTCCAGATTGACCTGGCGAGTAATCCTGTAAAGTTTGGTGACGATCGGAGCACTCCTATTTTTGAACTGTCAAATAGAGGTTTTATTTACTATGATGATATTCTATTGTTTTATAACCCAAATTTGTATTGACACATGCGTTGTGTATATTTATGTCATTATGAACCATGTAGAATTATAATGGAGTATATTGAAGTATAATGAAGCATAATAAATGTAAAAACTAAAAATGTAGTGCCTATATGAATTTAGATATTTCAAAGATAGCAGGAAATCTTCATGGTATAGGGAAAGGGGAATTGTTTTACTCCAAATTTAACGCGTGCGGGCCACGGGCAGTAACGAATAAATCAAAACTACTGGATCGATATTAATCATTTTCTTCCCGTGCGAAGCCGGGGCGGGCCGCTAGTAATATATAAAAAAATCGCGTAAATGTAAGATAAATAAAATCTCACAAACTAAATATTATTCAGACCACAGCGTAAGGATAAACAGTTTTTTATAGCTCATTCGTATCACTTCTCATTGAAGTCCTGAATGCGCCCTATCTCAAAGCGACTCGACTGCGTCACACATCAAAGCTTTTTCAACCTTCCGTAAAAACCCCGGTAAAACTCCTCCTTCACGCAATCTTAATTTGCTTTACATTAAAGGTACGATAATAATATTTAATTAAATAAAGTAAGACAGACAGGTAGATTAGGTCGCTTCCATTCGGTGGGTTGTATGTCAGTTATAAGCAAAGACTTTTATATTGACTGAGATAGACATGTTTCATTGAATTATACATATTATATATTACTTAATTTGTAACTTCCCGTTACGTATGTAGATAAAGAAGTTACTGATTTTGCGTCGATTTTCGAAAATCGAGTTTTCATCAGATCTCCACGTTTTGAGGTTTGAGGCTAGGAACGTTTTCAGATTATTTTCACGATGACGTCAGTATTTCTGTATGTATGTATGCGTGTGTGTATGTGTTTCTCGGTACCATAAATCGGTTTGTACGTTCGGGAGAATTGGAGGACAATAAAATTAAAAAAAAATTTTTTTTCGACATAACTTCGAGGTTTTTTAAAAATCATTTTCGACCTTCTACAATATTTTAGTACTTAAAAACTATGTAAAACGCAAAAATCAAAATCGAATCAAAAAAGTTACAGCGTTTCAAATGTTTAAATTTTGTTGTGTACAGTAAACTAACTTAATATTTTTAAAATAACATTCAAGCTGATTACCGAGCTGCTTATTATACTTAGCTAACTATTAAAATTATTCAACTTATTATTTAAATTAAAATTGTTCAACCTATAGATTATGTAGCTAAGAAAATATTTTACTACATATATAAATAAAGGTAAAGGTAAAAATTTATAAGAAATACAAATTTTAACCAATAAATCATGTATTTTCAATTTTCATAGGCAGATGTCGTATGTATAGTCACGTATTTTATTTTTACTATATCTAAATTGCGCAGGCATGAACCAAATCTTACGATTTAGATAAATCCATTTTGATGGATAAATCCATTTTTCTTGTTGGTTGGTATCTCACGTCTATCAGTTTATATAAAAGTTAATGGTTTAAAGTGTTAAATGAATTTATATCTTGACGTTGGAATGCAGTGATGCGTTGATCCTTCTGGCCCCTGCATTCCAGGAAGATAACGACAGGTGCAATAATGTTACTAAAATAAATACTTTATCTTTGCCATTATTTATTTTAGATTATATGAGGAAATGTTTTGACAATGTTAATTATGACATAACCGCTTGGTTAATTTAACATAGCCTGTTAGAGGATGTGTTGATAACTTAATTTTTGTTTTTATTAGCAAGCGCGTGGTACAATTTCCGTGGTAAAAAACCGTTGGTACTTGTTCAGAAAAGTGATATAAATAAATTGGTAAAGTGCGTGTTGGGCCACGCGCAATGTAGGGTTCCGAAGTTGCCCAACACAATAATGCAGGCTAAGAAGAGGATTTTTGTTTTATACTATGAACATTTAACCTATATAACGTTAGTGATAAATATACATGAGTATATGTATATTTGCACTATGCACTTACTCTACGCGAGTGTAAGTAATACAGTACGTAGAGTGAGGTAGTGTTCGTTTCTTTTTCTTTTTTTTATATCATAAGATAGCAAACAAGCAGATGGGTCTCTTGATGGAAAGAGTCAACCATCGCATATAGACACCAAAGAAATTAATGGTGCGTTGCTATCTTGTGGCGAGGTGTAATGCCACATGCATAAGTTTACCGGCTACTTTATCTTCCGAACCGGAACACGACAATTACAAGCATTGATGCTATTGCGGCAGGAATAGGTAAAGCGGTGGTACCAGACCCGGGCGAGTGAATGCAGAACTCTACCACCTAGTAAAAGTATACTCTCCTAAGTATACTTCGGTTTCGAAGGGAAATGTGCGTTTAGTACGTAAATTGTGTGCTTTTGTGCTTAGTATCGACGTGGTTGAAAGTGTTGTGGATGTGGGTGGATAATTATGTCACTGGGTTCTTCTTTTTTGTCCGGACCATCGGTGAGTCTTATCCATTTATTAAACCGACGTCTTTCTTTTTGGTGCCATTGCAAAATATGCTTTATAAGGCAAAGTTGACAGATGTTGAGGTGTAGACAAATCGCGTCCGGATTTCAGGTTTCATCCTATTACTTATTAAAACACACACACACACACACAAGTTGACTGCATAAGTCAAAGTTGATAACCCTAGCGCGACCGCCGAGCGCAGGTATTAAAGTGAAATACAAACATGAGCTTGACTTCTGTACCTTTTTGTTAAGTATAAGTTCTCTGTAACCATGCTTTAATTAAATAGCTGTCCGGACCTCCAGTCCAGTCTTTCTTATGTCATAAGTTAGCAAACAATCAGATGGCTCACCTGATGGAAAAATACAGCCATCACTAATAGACACCGCAGATCTTCATGGTGCCTTGCTATCAGTGTGGCGGGGTAGTTATTCCATTTTTTTTTATAGAAGCGGGGGCAAACGAGCAGGAGGTGCACCTGATGGTAAGTGATCACCGCCGCCCATGGACATCCACAATACCAGAGGTCTTGCAGTTGCGTTGGCGGCCTTTTAAGAATGAGTAAGCTCTTTTCTTGAAGGCCCCCAAGTCGTGTCCGTTTGAAAACACCCCTGCCGGTAATTGGTTCCACAACGAAGTAGTGCGAGGCAAAAAGTGTCGAGAGAATCGCACAGTTGTGTATTTCCAGACATCGAGATGGTGAGGATGGAATTTCAAATTTTGACGCGATGTCCGATGATGGAATTCGGCGGCAGGAATTAATCCAAATAACTCGTCGGAACACTCCCCATGAAAGATACGATAGAAGACACAGAGTGAACCAACATCTCTGCGCAATGCCAAAGAGTCGAGCCGTTTCGAAATAGCCGACCTGGTCAACGATTCGAACCGCTCTACGCTGAATGCGATCAAGAGGAAGGAGCTGGTACTGAGGAGCTCCGGCCCAGAGATGAGAACAGTACTCCATGTGGGGCCGAATTTGAGCCTTATAAAGTTGAAGGCGATGGGCCGGCAAGAAGTACCGTCTCGCTCTGCTGAGCACACCGAGCTTTTTGGAGGCTAGTTAAGCCTTACCTTCCAAATGACCGCGAAACTGAACGTAATTCGATATGTCGACTCCCAGAATCCCGATACTAGCTGAGGCTGTCAGGAAAGTACCCCCAAATCGAGGTGACACGACAAAGGGCGTCTTTTTTGCGGTGAACACGCAAAGCTGTGTCTTGTTGGGGTTAAAAGTGACCAGGTTTTGACGACCCCATTCCGAGACATCGGTTAGTCGATTCTCAACTTCGGACACAAGCTTGTTTCCTCTCTCTTCGACGTGTTCCCGAGAAATACCGCTTCGGCCGGAGTATGTAGCATCACCAGTACTGTCATCTGCATAGCAATGTATGTTATTATATGCATAATTTTTTTTTATGCATTAATTATCCATATGCATAAGTCTACTGGCTACCCCCCTCCGAACCACGTCGGTATTGCGGCATCAATAGGTAAGGTGATGTACCAAGACCCGGACGAATTGTTGCAGTAACCTACCACCTAGTCTGCGTATATCATTGTCTTACTAAAAATTGTCTTTACAGATCACCTTACGGCGCTCTCTCATCAGTCACAAAATAAAACAGCAGTTTTATTTTCACAACTGTACCGAGCTCGGGCTGTTCTAACTCACGCACCGTTGAGCGCGCTTTACGACGACATCCGAATCCTCCTGCGATCTACCACAGAAGTACCAGCTGACCTGGGCTCTGCTCCACCAAAGAATATGGTGCTATGCACGGAAAAATTCTTCAGGGAGGTTTTCCCTGTCGCTTACCACAATCTCCTTCGGCTAGAGAACAAACAATTTACACCTGAACATGAAGCATGTTTAAAAGAAGCCTATGACGCAGTGCAACCATTTGGAGATGTTCCACAAAAGGTATATTTTTAATGCATATTTTAATAAAAAAATTTAAACAAAGAAAAGTTTTGGTACCATTGGATTTGAACCAGCGACCATCTCGCCTTAAAGCAAGGCAACGCGTTGCAACGGTAAGAGTGTTGCAACGCTTTCACGCAACGCAACATTGAGCTATGTGTTCAATGTGATAAAATTCTCCTTCCTAAATCGACTTCGTCGATATTAATACATATATTTAAAAAACAAATCTAATCAAAGAAAAGTTTTGGTACCATTGGATTTGAACCAGCGACCATCTCGCCTTAAAGCAAGGCAACGCGTTGCAACGGTAAGAGTGTTGCAACGCTTTTACGCAACGCAACGTTGAGCTATGTGTTCAATGTGATAAAATTCTCCTTCCTAAATCGATTTAGTCGATATTAATACATATTTTTAAAAAACAAATCTAATCAAAGAAAAGTTTTGGTACCATTGGATTTGAACCAGCGACCATCTTGCCTTAAAGCAAGGCAACGAACGCTCTTACCGTTGAGCTATGTATTCAATGTGGTAAAATCCTCCCTAAATCAATTCCGTCGATAATTTTTTTATAACATATGGTAACAAACAAGCAGATAGGTCTCCTGATGGAAAGAGACAACCATCGTCTATAGACACCAAAGATGTTAATGGTGCGTCGCTATCCTTACAGCGGGGTCTTAATGCCACATGCATATGTCTACTAGCTATCTTAACTTTCAAACCGTAACACGACAGTGACAAGCACTGATGTTATTGTAGCAGGAATAAGTAAGGCGTTGGTACCAAACCTGGGCGAGACAATGCCGTGGTGGCATAGTTAGCGATGTGAATTGACTCGCATAGCTAATCTCGTTCGCCCTTACGAACTGCCTGGCAGAACAGATGGTATATTCTTCAAAGAGAGCACGGACCAACACGTGGAAAAAAGATTTTAAGCACGGAATCAGGCTAAAACACATATAAGTATAGTTAGAAACCCAAAATTATTGATCAATATCAAAAATGTGTATTACATCTGCAATGCTTAATTAATGTCTTAAACGCAAACAAATTCGGGAGGGGGGGGGGGGGAGCTACTCCTCCCTGTCCACCCCCCCTCGGTACGCCCATGAATACGTTTTAGATAATAGGACAATCTGTTGAAAAGAGATGACCATAAATTATAGATACTACGATTAAAATATAGAATGGATTAATTTACCGGTTGCCTTTCTTTCCAAACTAAAGCTGTAGTGACAAGCTTTGTTGTTATGGCAACAAGTATAAGTAAATCTGTGATACAGAATCCGAGCGAAATTAGCAATTACATTGATAGTGGTCTCTTTAGTACATGCTAGTAACTATAACATACTTAAAATATCCGGACCACACACAGACTTTATTTATCACAAAAATCAAAGTTTGTCGGGAGACCGATTTCCGCTCTTGGACAGATTCAAAAGCGGAAATTGATCTCATGTCACTGTTCTCTTTGGTATAACTAACCACTTTACAAAATGAGAAAATAACTTTATCAAACAATGTGATAAAATACCGTTATTAAACAAGGCGATAAAAGATTTGACCAAACAAGGTGATATAAAACATACAAGATACTAAAAAGCTTTGAACAAACAGAAAAGTTGAATAAAAATAACTTATAAATATAGGCCAGCTTTGCTCGAATTTTTTTTTAACTTAGAATGAGAAAATAAACAAGAAAATGATTTTCTTCCATATTCAAACTTAATCTTTTCTACTAATCTATGTTATCTAGACATTAATATTATAAATTGCGAAACATCCAAACTGGATGTTTGGATTTTTGGATGGATGGATGTTTGTTACTCAATTACACAGAAACTGCTAAACAGATTTGGATGAAATTTGGCACACATGTAGATGATGACCTGGAACTACAAGGCTACTTTTGACCCGGAAAAATGAGTTGTACCGTGGGATTCACCAAAACTTGGAGTGTATAATAGTCGGTAAACTAATGCAAGAAGCATTGAAACCTCACCACATAATATGTATGAGCATGTATGTATGTACAGCACCATTAACATCTTTGTGGTCCAACAGCGATGGTTTTCTTTTTCCATCAAGAGAGTAGTAGTATCCAACCTGAGCAAGATTTTATGAATTTTTACCATTTTTCTATCTAGAAGTCACGATCGTTCTTTAGCTTTTCACATTTGTTCGCTAGTTTTTACGGAGGAAAGCAAATGATCTTTTCTTCAAAAAATCTGAAGCAACATAATGAAAGCGGGTTAATTTTATCGTATTTCATTTAAAAAATAATTTCCTTAATAGATGGGAACTTCGCTATCGCACTCGCTGGAAGCGGCCCGAGCTCTGCTTCAAGTGTTGGTGGTGGGGGCGAGTGCTCTAACAGCGAGCGAGCAAGTGCTCTTGAGCACGAACGAAGAGTGCACCGGCAAATTACTGTGGATGAGCGGTTGTGTACGCTGCCGCGGACTCGATGCCAGCCCCTGTCAAAACTACTGCTTAAACGTAGCTAGAGGGTGAGTTATTTTAAATCAATATCATTACATAGTATAAAACAATGTCACTTTCTCTGTCTGTCCCTATGTCCCTATGTATGCTTAAATCTTTAAAACTACGCAACGGATTTTGATACGGTTTTTTAATAGATAGATTGATTCTTGAGGAAGGTTTTAATATATAAACCTTTCCGTATTAAATATTCCCACGGGAACAAAAGCTACGCGGGTGAAACCGCGGGCAGGTCGCTAGTAATTTTATATAATAATTGATAAGTAGGTTAAATTTGTATACCACTTTTATTTAAGGCGATTACAGTTGCGAACGACCTTGAGTTTCTAACAGGAGCAGCGCAAATATTATTTCGCGCATGGCATGCTCCAAAGTCAAAGAGTATTTACAGTGGATGCAGATACCTACGTTTTAACATTTTTGTTCACCTATATGAACTTTTATCATCGTGAATCGACTGAATGTTGTCAAACTCAAAATCAATAACTAGTAATCGCTCATTTATCGATTACATATACATTCATTTTAGAAAAACGATAAATATCTAAAGAAAAAAGATATACCGAAAATCGACAAAAAATCATATAACAATTTACACAATAATAACAGTTACGTATCCTATTTCTTTGAAAGTGTTGTAATATACAATACATCCCGTGTAGCACTTTATTTTAATACATACAATCAACAATTAATATTTAACAAAACCTTTCAAAATTTGATTTTGTAAAATGTAATCTCTTGAATAATATTTTAAAACTTTAACTAGTTTTTTAGTTTTTATTTCAAAATCTCGTAAGAGAAAAGTAGAGATATAATTTAATTTAATGTTTATAGAGGAAAGTACTAAATAAGTTGGTTTATTTAGACCATTTGTATGCATAATATACTTTATTTATTTATTTTTAGGTGCGAAGTCCTTACTACCTTCAAATAGTACCAGTTTTTTTTTCTTTAGAGTTTTGGTTTTTATTCGCTTGCTTGAATTATCTTCGTTGTTTATATGTTTTATTTTTTTTATTTTTGTACATTTATACAAAATATTGACAAAATACTTATCTATCTATAGCTAATAAAACATTCAAGCGTAAACGTAGGTAAGTACATGAATAGTCTCAAAATATTATTCAGCGTCTACTCGCAAACAAAACTATTTATAAAGTACTAGCTTTCAGCCCCTTTAATACCCTCTTTTACTTCTTTAAGAGATAAAACTCACAGCATCCTTACATGCACGTTTATTTAATTGAATTAACGTTTATTTAAAAGAACATGACTTATAAATTTGAAGAGATTTTGAT
The DNA here is from genome assembly GCA_036924255.1 of Apodemia mormo. NCBI lineage: Eukaryota > Metazoa > Arthropoda > Insecta > Lepidoptera > Riodinidae > Apodemia > Apodemia mormo. The sequence continues at coordinate 38,252,210 of JAUPFN010000001.1, read as the reverse complement.
TAAACATATTTTATTTTTTCTACAAACTTTACCACTTTTTTGATCCTTTGAAGAGATGACATTTGAAAACCTTAAACTCGTATTCATTTAATTGTATTAAAAATCATAAATACTAAGTTTTAAATAATTTCTACAATATTCTACAATAAACAATCTATTTTTTATACAAACATCAATGCTTTTTTACCCTTTAAGGAATGAAATTTAAAAAATCCCCAAATATATGATTCTCAAATTGTGTTGAAGAACATAAGTGCCGAATTTCAAGTTATTTTGACCATAAACGTTTGATTTTTCATATAAATTGTAACACACACTTTTACTCCTTTAATGGATGAAACTTCGAACATTACATGCATGTTTCTTCAATTTCGATTGAAGAGCATAAGTACTAAAAAAATCCGAAAATTCGTACTTCTTAATTGTATTAAAAATCATAAATACTAAATTAAAATAATTTAGATTTTATAGTAATGCAATAAATAAACAATTCATTTTTGATACAAACTTTAAAACCTCTTTTTACCTCTCTATGGGCTAGAATTCAAAAAAATATTAAATTTGTATTTAATTTTTTTCAGTTAAAGGATAATTTAATTACGGCATACAACTCAAAAATGACAGAGTTTCATACAAACTTTCACCCATTTCACCCTATTTCACCATCTTAGGGGATGAATTTAAAAAAATATCCTTTCTTATTCCTTATCTATATCATAAGAACATGTGTAAAAAAACAGCCTTCTCGGTCCAAGCTCATTATCTGCTATAAAAAAACATCCAAGCGTAAACGAAATGTTCAATTTCCAAACGGCACAACCTTACTATTGTGCCAAACGTTCTATCTGTACTATTACTCTTTGACTCGAATATGGAGAGTGGAGCACGCTAATACGCGACACAGCCTCCCCGTATGAACGCTACCGGGAGACTGACTTTCGACGCGAGCGCTGTCCGCGAATTAAATAATAAGGTTTTTATTGATTTAATAGCACACTATAATGATTTTGTAAAATTTTGAACTTAAATTTTATAAAGCAATAAATTGTCTGTAATAAAAAGAAAAAATCATCAAAATCGTTACAGTAGTTTGGAAGTTATAAGCAAATTTTTGCGTAAAAATAAGAAAGATATTCGATTTTCTTCCGTCAAAAATAACAATAAAATTTGAAAAAACGAACTTAAAATTTAAACTTAATTATATTATACGTATAATACATATTTTTTTTAATTATTGGACCAACCGGTTAGCAGTAGTAGGCTTTCAAAGAGGTGTCTATTTCGTAGTTTGGCATTACCTATCGCCTTAAAATACATCGTTGGGCAAACGGTTTTAGATCTTATGCTACTTTATATGCATATGCTACTTTTTACCCGACTATGCAGTCGGGTAAACTCCACTTTGATGACTGCTCGCCCAAAACGCTCGATTTCGCAGTAGCGATCATTAGGACCTACTGCATAAGTTCATTTCGAAAAAAAACCTATTAATAAAACTTTAATCGAATCGAAGCGTTTCGGGCTCTCACACACATAAACACGATACAACGTCGCGTTGCTCGTGCTACGTAGCGGCATAATTGGGACACCAGGTGCACTTGATATTGTTCAACTGTTCATGAAACCTAGTAAACTGTAATTTTTTTTTTTGTGAAAACGACCGGCTATTCTTCAGTGTATAAAGAAAACCCTGTCGGATAATTATTAAAGGTGTTATTTGGTACCGTAATACGGTTACATATGTGTAATTATTTTATGTATATTAATTAATTAGTTTTCCCAATAAAAAAAGTAATCTTTAATGGTATTTTCATACATTAAGTACGACAACACCTACAAATAAGTAAATTCTCCTATCAAAGAATGCCGCGCAAATCGTATGCTACCGAAGGCCACGCGGTGCGCTTAAAATTCCTTTATAAAAAGCCGAAAAATGAACACCGCGTCTTTGCGCGGTGTTTGTGCAAAAACTGCCTAAACGAAACAATGAAACAAGCAGCGATAAAGTGTTGTCATTTTTAAAATATCTGCTTAACGCTAGGAAAATATAAGTAAACATACGAATATTAAAAAAACGATATCTTTTTATATTCAGAAATAAAGTCATTTTAATATTTTTTTCAGTAATGCCTTCAACCAACCTATATGCCTCTTTCGGATCGGACAGGGTTTTCTTTACACACCGTATGTGTCTTTTTTAAATTTCATTTACCAAAAACTTATCCTAAAGTTTTTACTTGTATCATCTGTCAACTGAATCGCAATTTGTCAGCAGTAGTTCTCGTGTAGTACATTTTTCTATCCAGTTTATTTTACAATACACACAATACATAGATATACTCAATTTTTTCGTTTAGATTTTTGTTCGCATATAAGGATTTTGCAAGTCAGTAAAATTATGAATAATTTTCTCATAATAATAATTGATGTATAACTGTACTATGTATGTAAAGTCTGTCTTTTGGAATGTGCACTATAACTAGCAAAAAGCAGAGCTTTGTAAGGGCTCGCAAAGTTATACTATCTAGCAATATTGTTAGAAAAGTATTTATATGAGAATTACATATTTTAATTTATGGACCTTATTTATAATTATCTAACCTAAAAAACAGCGTATTTTCATCTAAACATTACATTCGCATCAAAGGCTCGCGTCGTCAGGCTTTGGACTAGGAATATTTGGTTTTTGTTTGTTGGTATTTTCAAGGAAAAATGGATATTAAAAGTGAAGGTTGATCTTAAAAAAACACATTTTTAACATTTTGCTAAAATAATTGTTTTTTTTTCTAAAATCAGGAAGTTCCTGGTTTTACGAAATCAAAATCAAAAAATGTTTTATTTAAATAAACCTTCAAAATTTTTGGACTTAATATTGGACTTAACGCAGGCACGAAGAATTGACGGTAGACACTCAGCGAATACATTTTTCGAATTTTTCTCTCAGAGAAACCCCCGGAGTTCGATTCCAGAGTCAGGCAAATGAAAAATGTGTTTTTTCAGTTTTCTGATAAAAACAACTTTGCCCGGGATTGGAAAAGTGCCCTACTGGCGATAGGCTGGCCACCTATCACATTGTGAGACTTAAGTATCTTTGGCTAACCGTGGATGCACACGTTGTACCTCTGCCTACTTCTTCGGGGATACGGGCGTGAATATACCTTTTCTTAGCTTTTTACCCTCGGGCTCAGATTGGGAATTGATCTCAATACAATATAAATCAATTAATACATCTGTACTGTTTCTCAATAAGCACATTGTGAAACTCTCTAACGCTCTATTTACTCAGTTCCCCGCAAACATCCCTGCTCTAGACCTAAATTCCCCTTGTGCCTCCCACAACTTTACTTCGAACTTCCCTTGCATTCTCCTTTCACAGATTTTATCATACACCTTCGATGCCAAACTGATCAAACTGATGGCCCTATAGCTATTGCAGTTTATACTTGAAACTCGCCTTTATATGAGGGCACGATGACCGCGCGCCGCCAGTCAAATATGAAGAAACAATTCATGAAGTAGTCTCTTAATAAGTTCAAAAATTCTAATAGAAAATGTATCTTCTATCAATTTAAACTCGTTAATTTAATAAGAGATGGCCTTAGTAGTAATAAGATTCTAATACAAATTGTACCTTCTATTTTTTTTTATTTTTATAAGTTGGTATTTTTTTGGTAAATAACAAATCTAGATATGAATATAAACTACCACGTCGAAGCTCAAACCTAAAAAATGCGATACTTTTTCAATAAAATGTACCACAAAAGTGCATAGATCGTGGCCTAGTGTAGGGCTCGCTGCGCTCACCCTAATAATTGTAACGATCATGAAAACTCCTATTTGACTTAGTTACTCACGAACTTCGACCTCTTTGGTTTAAACTACAAAAGAAATTAGATTTTTAGATAACACCCAGCTTTACTAAGTGGTAGAGTTCTGTAACGCCGCGCTCGTTTCAATGTAATCGCTTTGCGTATTCCATTTAAAATATGTATTTCATATAGTCTGAGTAATAGAAATAACGTTACTACTTTGCGGTTAAAAGTGTTATTTACAAAAAATACCCAGTTTTAAATGGAGCATTTAATGCTCCACTTAAAAATACCACGTTCTCTGGAATATTTGTTTTGTATTTTTATGTTTACTTTAATCCTTTTAATGTATACGAAGAGGAATGTAGAACTTGTCGAATGAATATTAGCATATAAATGTAAAACTCATTAAACCCTCTCTCAGAGAAACTCTATGTTGCTCTACGATTGCTGTATTTATAAGATACCTGATAATCGAATATCAGGATATATCCGTTTTCGGGCCAATAATATTTATTTACTAGCTGTTGCCAGCGACTTCGTTCGCACGGACTTCATTTACTCCGTACAGCTCCTCCCCCGTAGGTGATAGCGTGATAATATGTAGCCAATATGTAGTTAAATCCATGCAGTACTTTTTGAGTTTACCTCAGACATACATACAGACAAACAGACAAACAGATAAACAGACAATCAGACAAAAATTCTAAAAACTATATTTTTGGCTTCGGTATCCATTGTAGATCACGCCTCAAGTATTCTTTTAAAAAATTATTCAATGTACAGTTTTGACTTTCCTACGATTTTATTATATGTATAGAATAGATAGATTACTTATTTATTCTAGTATTTTCATATGTATTTCTGTGTATTAGTGTCGTTGACTAACACCCATAACACAAGCAAATAATTTGCTTACTTTGGGGTTAGATCAGCCAGTGTAATTTGTCCCGTAACTATTTATTTGTTTATTTTTTACTAGCTGTTGCCCGCGACTACGTTCGCGCGGACTTCGTTGACTCCGCATAGCTCCTTCCCCGTAGGTGATAGCGTGATAATATATAGCCTGTATGTTGACCCCACCTGTTAGTAATATTCATGCAAAATTTGTAGTAAAACCATGTAGTACTTTCTGAGTTTATCCCGGACATACATACAGACAAACAGACAAAAAGACAAAAATTCTAAAAACTATATTTTTGGCTTCGATATCGATTGTAGATCACGCCCCAAGTATTCTTTTAAAAATATTCAATGTACAGTTTTGACTTTCCTACGATTTTAATATATGTATAGATATTAGAGTATTTCTATATTATGTATTTCTATGTATTAGTATCGTTGACTGGCACCCATACTACAAGCATATAATTTGCTTACTTTGGGGTCAGATCAATTCATGTAATTTGTCCAATTATATTTATTTATTATTTATTTATTCTAGTATTTTAATATGTATTTCTGTGTATTGGTGTCGTTGACTACCACCCATAACACAAGCAAATAATTTGTTTACTTTGCGGTTAGATCAGTCAGTGTAATTTATCTCGTGAATATTTATTTATTATTTAGAGAGTTTGTAGGGCAGGAAATATGGTACTCTTACCCGAGTGAGCAAAAGAAAGTAATAATCTTGGATCACGCGAACGAAGCCGCGAGTAATAACTAATCAAATAAGTACGAATTTTAAAAGAAAACTTATTATTAATCCATATTTGAGAAAACTACATTACAGAATAATTCCATAAAATGTAATGAGATTCGAAAAGTAGAATTATGAGAGTTTCGTGTGTCTGCCTAGTCGTTACGTCGGATTTTCATTCACTAGTAGGTACATTAGCGAATATGGCTTCCTACGAATCTAGGTTATGAGCTTTGTAGAATGCAAATTTGATGCTACTAGGATTAGCGAAATGTATTGTGGTTTAGAGGCACATTTACATTAAGACAGAGATATATTAATAAGGTTTAAACAAACCCCATGATTGAAATCCTTTCTTCTAATCGTGTACTTCAATAGATATATTCAAAATTATATTATACTAGCTGACCCGGCAAACGTTGTTCTGCCTTTTTGACTATTCTTATTTTTTTCTATATTTTCTCACCTTTTAACCTTCTCTGGACTTCAACAATTAATTCAAAACCAAAATTAGCCAAATCGGTTCAGCCGTTCTCGAGTTTTAGCGAGACTAACGAACAGCAATTGTTTTTATATATATATATATATATATATATATATATATATATATATATATATATATATATATATAGATTCTTTTCTGTTTAAGTTGCGTTAGATTGCAGCATACAAGCAGATTTCTTCACTGATATATAGAGATAACAACCGCCTGTAGATCAAATTTATCAATAGTGCGTTGTTATCCGTGTAGGAGAGTCGATACTCTACATGCCTAAGCTTACTGTATTTGTCATATATTCAGGGTTACAAAAGTAGCCCTGAAAAAAAAGCCCGGCCAAATTTTCAGAGGTTATTCAGAATCGATATTATGTTCGATTTATGTAATAAAAAAAATCAAAATTTTATTTTTATCCGACACAAAAAACAAAACGCATGTGCCTTCTACCAAATTAAAAGTGATCGAGAAAAATGTACTTAGAGTTACATAAAAGTTACAAATTACATAAAATTTATTATCATAATTATAGATAAATGTAATTTTTTTTTTATAGTAGAGGGGGCAAACGAGCAGATGGTGCACCTGATGGTAAGTGATCACCGCCGCCCATGGACGAATGACACACTGTCAGCATTACAAAGTTCATTCACAAGACTCGAAGCATCAAATTCATGATTTTAGTGGGATATTTTTGAACGAATATTTTTATATTATCTTGTTACAAATTTACAATAATAATTGAAACACACTTTCAAGGTTCTAATTTTATAATAATAATAAACAATAGTGTCGGTTGTCGCTGTCGTGTTTCTGTTTGAATGGTTATACACATATATATATATATATATATATATATATATATATATATATATATATATATATATATATATATATATATATATATATATATATATATATATATATATATATATATATATATATATGTGTGTGTGTGTAAATAGATATTAATTAATAAAATAAATTAAATTTGAGAGCTTCTACAGTTCCTTGAAAATCTCAGCTCTTTGAAAACCCCAGATAATTGCAAAGGTATTGTGTGTTATACAGAAGTTAAGTTCAAAACCAGAAGTTTCCAGTACCTAAGCAACTTCCATAGTCTTGAAATGGGTTTTCTCCAGTAATTAAGTTTCTTGTTAAAACTTCACCTTAACTTGTAAACTAAAAGCAAGCAATATCAAATTTATAATTTCTATGTAATATCCACTATTTTTTGTTTAAATCTTTAGTTAAATCTTTAGTTTAACTGCAGAGTTATCGCGGCAAATTAAACCGAATTTAATTTAAAATAAATACATTAATTGTGGTATAATTGTGAAGAACAGTAAGTAAATTTTACTAAACTGATATGTTAATTATCTCATTTTTATATCATCTATACATATAATAAAATCGTAGGAAAGTCAAAACTGTACATTGAATATTTTTTTAAAAGAATACTTGGGGCGTGATCTACAATCGATATCATAGCCAAAAATAAGGTTTTTAGAATTCTTGTCTGTTTGTCTGTATATATGTCCGGGGTAAACTCAAAAAGTACTGCATGGATTTACTTCAAATTTTGCATGATTATTACTAATAGGTCGGGTCAACATATAGGCTACATATTATCACGCTATCACTTACGAAGGAGGTGCAGTGCGGAGTAAAGAAGTCCGCGCGGACGAAGTCGTGGGCAACAGCTAGTAAGTAATAAAGAAGCAGATAGCTCTCCTGATGTTAAGTCTATCATCGCCGACTGACACCAAAGATATCAATGGTGCGTTGCTATTACGGATATCAGTTGGGATGCATAACTTCATCGGATATCTTAACTCCCAAACGAGAACACGACAGTGGCAAATACTGACGCTATGCAACAGGAATAGGTAAGGCAGTGGTAAGGCAAACCCGGGCGAAATATTCCAGAACTCTACAATCTAGTCATTGCGATAGTAGTGTCAAGTTTAGCTAATTGTTCGCCTATTCCTCACAGCTTGTTCCAATTCAAAGGAGAAAGTAACTTATGTATTTACGTGGAACTATTTTTGGTGTCTATAACTATTCTACTACGGTTATCTCTTTTCATAAAGATAACCATCTAATTCGCTATTATACACAATATAAACGACAAATTACAGTAATTTCATTAAAGCTCCCGCTCTCATTTATGATAATGTCTCAGCCACACTTGCATATATCGTCACAAAGTTTCATGCAATGGCTATTATCGGCTATTGTCGCATACATTCCGGACTTCGTGTACCTTAGCGCGCTAATGTCTTCGGTACGATAGACGCAAGTGCGGTCAAAAGGAATAAGCGATACTTATTGCGTCATTATATTAACCTTATTTGAGCATGCGTGTAAATTAGCTCTCATTCTGTCACATCGACTACGACGTAGTCTATACATCTATACAAATAAATAAAATTGGAATGTCTGTTTGTAATATTAAAATAACCGCTTTTTACTAAACGCATATGGATGTAAACATGGTACATATACCAAAATAACATTTTTTACCATTTTTGTCTGTCTGTCTGTCGGTCTGTCTGTCTGTTTGTTCCGGCTAATCTCGAGAATGGCTGGACCGATTTTGACGGGACTTTCAGAGGCAGATGTGATAAGGAATAACTTAGGCTACTTTTATTTTCGAAAATTTTCCACGTGAGCGAAGTCGCGGGCTCAGCTAGTCGTAAATATAATCGTCAACTCGTACTACGCAGTACTACGAGTTGACGATTATATACGATACGATACAGATTGTCGATTGAACATTGTTAAATGAATAAAATAGTAGTAGTATCATTGCCATCACGTCAGAGTAAACCGAACGAGTATCGACTTTTAAGTTCACTCCGATTCACCGGTTTGTCGGTCGGCGAAATGAGTGGTGATCATCCCCAAATCGTTGTTTTCTAGCAATAACCGGGACTGACGCCTTTACATGCTTATGAGAGGCGTGGGAGTGGTAATATACACCACCCGCCTAACTCGGAGCTTTTACTGTTTTTTAATTTTGAGAAACACGTCGAATGAACCTTAATAACAGTTTCTCCCTGTGCTGGTCTCAGGCTCCTTTGAAGAATAGGCCAACTGCCGTTCTCCCAGGCAGGTCGTAAAAGGCGACCGATTGGCTATGCGTCACTACCATCGTGGCTACTAGGTGGTAGAGTTCTGCATTGTCTCATCCGGGTTTGGTACCACCGCCTTACCTATTCCTGCCACAATAGTGTCAGTGCTTGTCACTGTCGTTTTTTGGTTTGGAGGGTAAGGTAGCCGGTAAACTTATTCATGTGGCATTAGACCTCGCCACAAGATAGCAACGCACCATTAACATCTTTGGTGTCTATAGGCGATGGTAGACTCTCTCCATCTGGAGACCCATCTGCTTGTATGCTATGTTATGATATATAAAAAAAAGACCCGAGGCTCGAGCCGAATAGGCTATCCCTTAGACCACGAGGTAACATAGCTACCTATGTTTTTATTTTATTTTAAATATATTTGTAGATGGCTACTCAAATATCATACATACTAAAAAGTGCGAGTCAGATTCGCATACGTAGGGTTCCGTACTGGCGAGCGATTTTAACAGAGGTTAGGGGTCAACCATAAATTACGTCACACGTTATGGAGAAGGGAGGGGGTCGAAGAAATGTGACATTGTGTGACAAGAGGTAGGGAGGGTACCCAAATGTCGTGACATCACATTTTTTTCAAAATATAATATTTTATATCTAAATATTACAACACTAAATTTTAAAAGTCACCTGTATAGATAAAAATAATCGAATAAAATCACTATTCCAATGTGAAATTGAAAAATATGTGACGTCACACTAAGTAGGGGGGGGGAGTCTCACAAATGTGACCAGCTGTGACAATGATGGGGGAGGGGTCAAAAACCATGAAATTCGTGAAACGTAATTTATGGATGGCCCCCGTTACTTGGGAGTGGGAGTAAGGCTTTTTGGTTGTGATAGCTGCCACAATAACGAGCATTCTGTAAACACTTTTGGCGTCTACATATTTCCGTTGAAGAGATAGGCAGACAGGACAGGATAGGTATATAAATAGGGTCCTATTAGTCGAAACGGTTCCAACTACTTTTTTAAAAATTAATTCAAGTCTCACTATTGATTTGTTTCGCAGATGTATCGGATCTCTAGTATCTGAGCTGGATGCACCATGGTCAGGCTACGTTGAAGGCGTGGAGAGAGCAGCGAGAGCTGACGCTGATGCCGCTTTACGGGCATTAGACACAAGAGTCTCTGAAGCCATCATGCACGTTCTCGAAAACCATGTCATCCTTGAAAAGAAGGTTAGTAGTTTAAAAAATATCTAATTAGGTTTTACAATTTTATTGATGTTTAAATGTTTACCTAGAACATACAAGAAGTGAAAGCAGCAGTTGATTTAAACATACGATAGCCTAAAATCATAATTAAAATAAATAAATATTATCACACCATTTTTTTACTGTGTCTAGCTCGCAAAGGAAATCGTCTTAAATCAACCACGGTTCAAGTCTATCGGAGTCAGATTTTAAGGGTTACTATTTGTGAGAACTGTGACCCGATTCACGTAACAAAATGTAAATCGACTCTAAACGTTTAGGGCTCTCAAATATTTTCTTACATATTATGCCGCGTCGTAAACCGACATGACGTTGTATCGTGTTTATGTTTTTAAACGCCCTAAGCGCTCTCATTGAATTAAGGTTTTGTTACGTGTATCGGAGCACGTTAGTGTTAACACACTAGTAGTGGACTTATATATTTGCCGCCAATATGCTCTTCCAATTTCGCCACATCTAACTCCCACTGCAATTCAATGCTAAAATTTACAATGACATTATTTTATATTTTTTAAAATGAAATTGTACTTTACGATTTGTGCACAAATCTATTGCTTAATTACGCAACCTGTTTCCTGTAAAATATACCCTATCTCTAGGATCATTATTGCAAACACATGTTCTCCTATTTCGAACTAAACCGTTAGTTTTACTTTACTAAACTTAAACTCTGTTAGTCGCTTAACATTTGCAAGGCTCTCCGGGCTTCCCCAAACTGTTACTCAGCTCAACAAAACCTTTTGAAGCAATTCACCACTGCAAGGAGTCAATTAGTTGGCACAACGTTAGCGCTGACGCTATGATCGATTAGGGGTACCGACTACGAGCACCACATATTAAATAAACGGGGTAAAATAGGAACAAACATCATTCATTACTGTACCGCAAACAAATAAATTGCAAGTTTTAGGAAAAAATTGGCTAAACGTTAAACATTAAACATTGCATTTCTTGGGTAGACCTAAGGACATTAAGATATATAAATATGAATCTTTTTAATTTAATCTCTAAGATATAAAAAAGTCAGATAATAAAAAATCTATAAGATATAAAAAATTAGTTTCAAATTTGCCTCCAACTCAACTTCCAATTTTGCTACCTTAGGCTCTGGTCTAGGGGCCAAACATCCCCCAGAAAAATTTGAAATGTGGATGGCGAGCAATAGCGCACCTGTTATAATCAAATAAATACAGCATTATTTAGACCTCTACGATTTGTCTGGCAGCTTACATAAAATATTGAAATACTCATAGTCTCCTAAATATTATAGATAAAAATCAACTTTCAGGTTTTAAAAACGATATTTTTATTTTCTTGCGATAATTAAAGCATTTGGCGTTAATTACTGCCGAGAAAAGGTGTCTGGCAGCACTGATTAAAAAACGTTTCAAATATTACCCTAGTACCTATAAATAACATAGGTATGGTATACATACCTACATATTACGTATAAATCACAAGTTTAACTTTAAGTAGAGTAATATGTTTTACGTACCTTTGGCATCTGATACCTGAGAATTGGCCGTCGGCCCACGATTGTAGCTATAGGTACTGTAGCATCTTTATTTCTCAATGCAAAGCCAGAGCTACCTGATTATTCTGTGGCGAGAGGTTTATCAGGTGCCCCGGGACCTTGAGATAGCAAGAACTATTTAAGAAAACTAAGATATAATTTTATACTCTCGTTTATTAGGACAATCCTTCCTCAATCACTAATAATACAGATCTGTTTATTCGCATTCTTTGTAAGAAAAATTCGATACAGTTCAAATTCAATTACCTACTTGTATTTAAAAGCCGACGAGTTG